>OX031059.1:28284000-29567500 GCA_943736015.1 Tridacna crocea | reverse complement strand
CAATTAGCATTCAACACGCGGAAAGGAGCTTTCGGACATTTGCGTAAAGTGTCGTCTCGGACCAGCCTGCGCAGTCTGCGGAGGCTAATCCGAAACGACACTTTCCGTTACCATTTAATTTTCTGTTTTGTTAAAGTCTACTGTAGTGCAAAATCTTATTTTGTTGTAAAGTGCCGTCTCGCATTAGCCTGTGTGGACTGCGCAGGCTGATCCGAGACGACACTTTAAGCAAATGTCCGAATGCCCCTTTTCGCGTGTTCTTCATTTTTTGTCTAGAATAATAGCCATATTTCAACCACAGTTTGTTCTTTCCAAAAATGTTTATTTCTTACATACTTACAAAGTCCTCCAGACAAAAATAAAAAAGATAGTGTTTGGCTATTAATCAGCTATTTTTTTTTGTGTTAATATACGAATTCTGAGGTATTTCTCTGGCACTTACATAATACTCTTCAGAAAGACCCATTGGATTCAAGGACGCAAACATTCATTCCAAGACAAAATAAAAATACTAACAGGCAGTGTGCTACTGCCTTCCGATTTTTCCTTGTCCTACCCATTAGCTCGGTCTGTGGAGCAGACCTCATTATTTTGCAGGAATTGATAATGGCAACCGAGAAAGGGTCCCATTCCTCTATTGCCACGAATGTTTGTCTCATAATGTTTTTTTTTTAATGTGGGAAAGTGACCGGTACCTGAAAAGTACATCAAGTAATTTGAATATTTGTCTCATAATTTTTTCATGCAGGAAAGTAACCGGTACCTGTAAAAGTGTTAGTTTTAAAAGTACATCAAGTAATTCTCACGGTCATTTTGTTGTTTACAGGACTATTTTGGAGAAGGAACTGGCAGTTTTGATGAAGTAAGATAAAGCAAAAATGAGCACAAAGCACTTGCACTTGTATTAGTTCTGGGGATCATGAGGTTTGGGGTGGGGGCTTGGTATGCAAGCTAGGCTAGTGATCGATAGTTAACCCATTACCGCACAATCCCTACTTTTGACGACCCTAGGAAAGAAACCTTTAGAAAACATTGTGAGAAAAGGAGAAATTGCTGGTAACCAGCTTTTCTCCTTTTCCCACAATGTTTTCTACCCTTCATAAAACATATTTCAAATTTTCAGTCACACCTATTTTGTCGTCTGCAAATACTTTCGATTTGGACAAGCGTAAGATATTGTCGTCTGGTAAAGAGTTAACTGATCGGGACCTTATTATTTTTGTAATTTGGCAAAATTGTACAACAAACCTTAAATCAAAGTTCATTTGAGGTTTGCATCCCTTTATTACCTTTATTACTCAGAGAGGAAGAGAGCGAGAAAGAGAACCCATTACGACACAACCCCTACTTTTGACGGCCCTGAGAAAGAAGCCTTTAGACAACACGGTGGGAAAAGGAGAAAATACTGGTAACCAGCATTTTCTCCTTTTTCCACAGTGTTTTCTGCCCTTCCCAACCAGATCTTAAGTTTTCTGTCACCTTTATTTGTTGTCTGCAAATGCTTTTCAATTTGGACCAGTATAAAATTTTCTCGTGCGGTAAGGAGTTAATCAAGGGAAATAATTTCACATTGAATCAGGATAGGTACAAACAACTTTCTAAGTACAGCAGGGTGATTTCCCTTTCGTTTCAAAATTCGCTTAGCAATGTGCCATTTTATTTCAAACCTTTACACTGTAATCCTTTACCAAACAATTCCAAGTTTCAACAACACTGTGGAAAAAGCCCTTTGAAAACAACAATTGGAAAAAGAACATGCTAGTTATCAGCATTTTCTCCATCTCCCACCGTGAATGTTTTTAACCTAACAAAGACAAATCTGACCAATCAAGATGGGTTTATTGTCCGCTAATGCTGTTAAAGTTTGGACGAGTCGAAGATTTTAAAGAGTTAAACGTCCGATAGTTTATTATTCTATAACAAGTTTTTTATAGTACTCTAACAATAATATTTTATTTATTCTGTTCATATACAGGAGCAAGGCAGTCCTAGGGTAACATTTTAATCCCAACCCCTCTATAAAGATCTGTCTGTAGTGGTACTCATCCTTAACTATATTAACCTTTATCATGCCAAAGGGCAATGCACGGTACTTTTCGTGCCAGTGCGGATCAAGATCAGACTACGCAAAACGTTTAGTCTGATGTATGCACTGCACTGTTGGATGTTTGGTCCGGTACTATGGTTGAAACGGTGGTCGTTTTGAGAGCTGGGCATAAAAGGGCTGCCTGAAAATTAATATCGATCTTATCTGTACAGTATCTTAAAGGGATCTATTTGGATGTTATGCCATGAATAAATTTTTTCTTCATCTGTTTGTTCCGATTGATGCAAATAGATAAATTCCCCCCTGAAAAGTTAGAAACTATGTAATTTTTCCTTTTATTTATTTCTATTTATTCAAGAAAGTGAAGTTTTGGGCTTCTCAGTAACGTGATGGTTGTTTTGTGATTGGGTTTTTTTTAACAATCAAATGCGACGTCATCAAATTAGTTGAATATGAGTCCTCGTAATCGACGACATACCTGCAAGTCTTAGCTGTTTTCTTACATTTGTAATTCTTCTTTATCTATACCTTTAATAGAAATCTTTATGTTTGATGAAAATGATAAAGTCTGATTAGGCCCCTTCAAGGTTCAAATTTTCAATGTTATATAGATCTATCCCTGTTTACTGTTGTATATAGATTTACCCCTGCCTTTATAGTTGTCTGTAGAAAAATGATATTATTCAGGTATGTTCGTTATTTGTGTAAGTTGTCCTTTTCGTAACTCGTGTCTCTTGCTGTTCACGATTATGAATGTTTTTCCTTACTTGCGGCGACTGTAAAGCGAGATCAGTCTGCACATAACACTGATCTTGCTCTGCATTCTCCGCTATTTGATCAGTACTTTCGGTCGTGTGAATGCTGTAAAATTCAAATCTGCTAGAAGAAATCTGCTGTTGTAATGATAACAATTCAAATTTGGCAGGATATATAATACAGACGTTGCAAATCCTAAGAAATACGTAGCTTTTAAATATGTTGCAATAGGAGAGAAATAAATGATGTCGGTAACTGGGAAAGGGGGCGATTAATGCATTTCCGTAATCCAATAAACCATGCACATCATTGCATGATATGGATACATTTTGTTTGAAAACTAGTTGAATACTAAAGTCGAATAATCGTTTGACTTGCTGGAAATTTACACACTTCTGAAAGTTCCGACTCAGATCAAGCTGTGCGGGCTGCATATGCTGGCCTCAGTCGATACATTGTTGAGATGCATTAAAACCCCCTTTCACAGAGCATGGCTCGCATGATTTTTGCATGCATGTAGTTAGAAAGAAGATACCTTTAACCAATAATTCCATTTTTTAAGCTCACCTGAACACGAAGTGCTGAAGGTGAGTTTTTTTGACAGTGCTTTGTCCGTCTTCGGTCGTGTGTCGTCCGTCATCCGTGGTGTTTCGGCTGTCGTCCATCGGCAACTCTTTGTGTACGCTCAAGATGCTATTTTTCCAGTCTGATACGCATGGAACTTTCTACAGCGTCTTTTGCCTTTATATTGTCTTGAAGAACTTCGGAAATGAATCATGTGAGGTCAAAGACTATCACACCAGGACAAATCTTTGAAAAACCTGGTGAATGCTTATAAATGAAGCCATATTTATTTCTAATATTTATTGAAGTTGGACAGATTGTGTTTTGATGATATCGCCAGTTTACAAATTGGTCACGTCGGGTCAAAAATAAATGGCCATATCAAATCTTAGAAAAAACATGTGAACACTGTTGGGGCAGTATTTTCAACACGAACAGAAATAGGTCAAAATGATATTTTAAAATTATCTCTGAAGACTTTGAGAATGGGTTGTGTTTGATCCAGGTCAAATCTTTAAAGAACCCATTGTGTACTTTCCGTAGGGCACAATCTATGTTCATTACCCATGGAAATTTGTCAGACTGTCTGTCTTGTTGATATCCCAGACAAATTCCAGATTTGGTTCAAAACTCACAAAGCGCTGTCAAAATGTTTGATTTTATGACAGGTTGTATGATTTTGAAAATAGGTTACGAGGAGTCAAAAAGTAGGTCACCAGGTCAAATAACTGTAAATCCTTGTAGACCGTCTGCAGGTCACATTTTCATTCCAATACTCATGTACCTTGGCCAGAAGATTTATCTTGATGGTAACTAAGATCATGATGAAAATGGATTACACGTATGAAAAATTAGAATCTTTTTAATTCTTATCCTGCCAAATAACTCAAGTTCAATTTTCACTTTGATAGTAAAAATCCAAAGATTTTTATATGAAAGTTATGTTTTTGGGAAGAACATCTCCTGATCGGACAGTGTAGATCCAATATCAGATTTCACGTCTGTGCAGTCTGATTTTCATCTATACTATCCGAACAGGGTCAGTGAATCTTTCTTAGCAGCCAAAGTGTTAAAAACCTTGTGTAGCCTTTAAATTTTAAGTTTTCAGTCAAATGCTCGAAAAACTGGTAAAAGTATTTGTCACGATAATATCTTGCATAAACTTGAAACTGGTCACGTCGGGTCAAAACGTAGGTCATCAGGTCAAATATTTGAAAGACCTAATATGTACTTTCTGGAAGAAATATTCCATATCCAATACTCATGAAACTTTGTTAGAATGTTGGTCATGACAATATCTCTGATAAGTTTGAAAGTTGATCAATTCATGTCAATACCGACCTCAACTGGTAAATCTTGTTGTGTTCACTCTATATTTTTCAATCCATCACTCATGAAGGTCTACAATATTTGTCTTGATTACTTATATGAGATTGGAAATGGATTATTTAGGGTAAAAAAGGTTCTGGTAAGCATCTTTAAGGCCATCATGGTCCTCCTGTTTTCTTAATATTTAACTCGCAAGGTAGGAAGGTGAAAAACGACAAAATCTTAGTTTTTTAACATTGTTTTGCATCCACACATAGACTTACTTGGACTCCTATATGTCTTATAGGATACAGGGTTTCTGCATCCAAGAACAGACTTAAGTTCGTTCTACGATATCTTTGGAACACTGGTAAACAGCTCTTTCTGTAATGTCTTGTCGAGACTATGTTGCAAAGCTTGGTGCAGGTCCTTAAATGTTCTATATGCTTCATTTATGCTTCGTCCGTTGAACACTAATAGTTATGTATAACCCTTTACCATACAATCAAGAATTTCATCGAGACCGAGGAAAACGAATTTAAAAAAAAAACCTTTGTGAGAAAATGGGAAATACTGTTAACATGCACGTTCTATTTTTCCGTTGTTTTCCACTCTTTCACAGTTTGAACCATATATAATTTGATGTATTCAAATGCTTTCCAATCGGACAATTCTAAAATTTTGTTATCTGGTAAAGATTGGAGGGTTTCATGTCTAATTTTCTTTCTAACTTGCGAGAGAAAAGCCTAATAGCTTAAAAATTGATGGTAACAAAGGTGTCGATTGTTTTTGTGTTGATAATACAAGTTCTTCTTTTGTTGCTAAACCTGGATCCCAATATTGAATTCAAACATTGTAAATAGACGATGCAAGAGAGAATGCCTGCAGAAGAAAAACAAGGCTTCATTATTGTTTGTGAGATATATATATATCAAAAGGTGGAATGAATTTGAAGTATTTATAGACCTTTTTCCTTTATAAATTTTGCAGGTGTAATGCAGAGAAATGAACCTCCCCTACAAAATGACCCGGGTCATTAATCTACGTAGAGAAATGACCCCAGAAGCCATTTCACTACGTAGAGGAATGACCCGGGTCATTCCTCTACGTAGAAAAAATACTCATCGGTCATTTTGTAGGGTAGGGTCATTTCTCTGCATTACACGGGCACTATTCTTTCGCTACGGTAGCATTTACATTTTGTAAGACAGGCAGATCAGCTGGTGTACCTGTTCATTGAAGCTGCTCATCGGGCAAGCAGGTCTCTTGCATGAAGTTGCTGATAGTTTTGTTCATGTACTGAAAAGGAAAGAAAGAAAAAAACTCTTGTTTTTTTTATAATATAAAAAGAACAAAGAAGAGTATTTAGACCCAAAGTCAAAGTATTTTCATTCATATCAAATAGAGCAATTAATTGTTTTTAACAAAATGAAGTCTTCCATGACAAAGAACTACATGAATTTATATGGTAGATCTATATGGCAGTATGATATAAACTTACACCCGATCTTTACCTTACCAGAGTAAATAGATTCTTAATTTTAGTCCTTGCAAATGTACATTAAACATAATTATAAATGACCTAGGAGGCTAGGGATCATAAGACCAGAATACATAAAATGATCGTCCTGTTCTGAAGACAACGTCGTAGGTTGATGATACATGATAGAATTGTGGTGTACAGGATTTAAAAACAAAATTCAACGATATTTCTCTTTGTCGCCCAATAAAATGTGTATATTTTGGAAGTCCGAATATTTTTCGATGATTACAACAATTCTGCCTTTGGACAAGTAATTATTCTCGTAGCCATCATATGGCACATAGCAATCTTGTATATTACGTGTAAGCAATTCAGAATTTGCATCATGAAACTGCCCAGTAAGCAAGTGTATTCTTTGACATGTACCTGTATACTCATCCGAAAAGGATTCAGTATTTTCACCTTCTCTTTCTACATTCTGCCAATTTTATCGTCTGAATGAAATAATGAATTTCGAGTATTATCCCCCTCCCGGAAAGATACTTATAACAAAGCAACGTGGCGTGGCAAGGGAAGTAAACATTTTGTACCTCAAAATATATAGATGCCCTGCATATGTGGTAACAAGTGCACACGTATACGGGCTTTGAAAACATTGTTGAAAGAAGAAAATATTGTTAGTCGATCCACGACTTTTCATTGACAGTTTCTATGCTTTCAAGTACAGTTCTCAGTTGAGCCTCGATGAATTTTTCGTCTGAAAAGTATTTATAAGTGGAGAAACCTAAAATTATGCTCTCTGGTAAGGTTGAAGACCAGAACTGAAAATAAGTAAGAGATAAAAGTAATTTTGGCAAACTTCCCGGCCAGAGCAAATTGTCAGAATACTATTGTTTCTTAAACCTTAAAATTCCACTAACGACTTGTGTGTGATTTATTTTCAACTGCTTTGCAGATAGCGTAAGTCAGGATCAGACAGCTTGTGGATTTACATCATTCCATATGTCATATAATAATCTGACGGAGAATTTGATAAAAGAAAACAATTATGAATTTTATCATTTTCATTTGTTTATGCATTGTTTAATTTAAAATGAAACTCATTTTTTGTATCTGGCACACTCGGGGTTGCTTTAGTTATTGTTTCAACAGGGAACTGAGTAGTTTCTATTTTTTAATATGCTGTAATTGGCGTGCTCTGTCATAATATGTTTGAATTTGTATAAACGTTTGGTAAAACATGAAGAAGTTTAATATTTCTTTCTTAGGTATTTGCTCATGGTTTAGAATTACAATATTTATGTGATTTTTAACTCAAGTTTGTTTTTTTATTCCTGTATGTGGTGTTTTTTAATCAGCATTCTACTAAAGTATAATGTTCAAACCTACTAACACACTAATTGCACCGTCTACTTGCGTCAGACTTTACAGAAGAATCGGTCTAATCTTGTATCTACATTTTTTTTTTATCAAACAATATCATAGGAACCTGGTCATCTTTTATATGGTTCTGAATGTAGACATTATGTAGACTCATACTAATTTTTCGTTTATTCAGTAGCGTAAAGTACTTTTGCTAAACATGAAATCACATTTGTCTATCTTCTGTATGAAAATGGGTTTCACACTATGAGAGGAGGAGGTAAATAATTATGTTGTCAGTAACAGTATTCCAGTTTTTATGCTTCCTGAAGACGACACTTTCTTCTTACACCAGACAACTTTTGACAGAAAGGACTGTGACAAAAAAAAAAAAAAAAAATATGACAAAATATCATAGAGTTTTCTTGTCACCCTCACAGGTTTTTTATTCTAAATATCTGTATGTCAAAGATGTTTCAGACGTGTTTTACAACCAAATACCACAAAAGAAAGAGTTTTAACTGCAGTAAAAAAAATGAACGTTTTTTCCAAAAAGGAGGGAAAAAAAGCCGCATTTTCACTTTTCCTAATATTTTCTACCGATTTTAGAAAATAAAATGAACCATTTAAGCCACATTTAATTGGCCCTTTGCCTGCATTTTGGCGAGTCTTAAATTCGCCATGTCGCCATTTCTTAGTTGAGACTACAACATGTTGTTAAGCTTCTAAGTTGAAACTTCAAAAATTTATTTTTATTTACAGTACTGACAGTTTCGGCTGATCTGAATTTCCAATTTTTCTTTTTCGTTGATATATGTATCGACTTGGATTTATCTGGTATAATAGTCAATTATTGCATTACATTATAACTTTAGTGGAAAAATAACGAAGAAATAATGATAATATAAAGTCAACAGAGAAAAGTATATCCTTTTGTACGTTACCAGCAAACACTCTTTTTATAAATAAAAATCTGCATAAAAGAGTCTTTAAACGTTTATCAAGTATTCAAAATAAATCATTAAAATTCTTACCACACGTATTTTTCAGCCTACAGCTTTCGTAAATAAAAGACCAGACTCTAAAGACGTCACTCGCCAGCACTACAAAGCACTACCTCCAATCCAAGCCAACCGAACCAGGAATGATATGTCCACAGTGTTTGAAGCTGAAACGTGGACCGGTAATCATAACCCCCCTTTAGCTAAAGAAACTGAATATAAAACAAATTATTATTCTGACATCCAGTCAAACGAAATGGAACAAAATAATCATTCAGGCCAAATGCAACAGCATCTGACAGTCAGCAAAGAGGAATATGACAAATTGAAAAGGTTTTTACCAGCTAATGTTTTACTCCCAAGTGAACCTATAACGTATCCTGGACTTGAACATGTACTGTATAGATTAATGGCACAACAGCTAGGAAACTGTGATGCCAAGACCTTGAAGTATGTTTACCTCGACGCCAGTCATGATGACAGAGACATGCGAGGCTTCTGTTCTCTAGAGGTGCTGGATAAATGTCTGCAAAAACACCATGTAAGTTTATACGATTTCTTCCACTGTCTTATCAAACCTGTTTGGTAAATATGTAGCTCCAATGCAATTGTACAGATTTTGAATATAATTTTATGTGATGGGTCTTTAGAATACTATAATTTTTATCTATATGTTATAATTCAGGAATGGACCGAAAACCTTAAACATGAAAATAACTTCGTGCTATTGTGATCTGTCTACAATATTGTATTTGCCACTTGTCTATAGCATTTATAAATCAGTTGTATTGACAGGAAAGAAGTAGCCGCCTCGATGTCCTTCACTTTTATCTCTCCATTACATTCAGCTTTCGTACACGATGGACTGCTAGTATTATGAGCCACATAAGTAACTGTGCGAATAATAGAACATGTGTCTCAGATGAAATCTCTTCTACGTAGAGTCTAGATACGACAACATGGTGATATTATTATGATAATTTTCTTTACAATACAGTAAAAAAAACACCTTCGGTCAGGTGATTTGTGACGAGTCGATTAGTCAGACAAAAGTTATGCATTATGTTCATATGGAACTTTTGAGCTACTTGAAGTTTATTCTGGAGAACAAAAAAATTCACCAGATAAGGATAAAGTGTAACGATATTGTAATAAGCGTAAATTATCGTGAATAACCGACGTTTATCCTATGGAATTATCGGATTCCTTTACCACTCCATCCTGAGTTCTAACAACCCGCAAAAAAGAAGGAAAGAAAGAAAGAAACAAAAATGAAAGTATTTTGGAAAAAGGAGAAAATGATATTAACAAGTTTTTACCCCTGTATCCCTCACTGTATTCTACCCTTTAAGAAAAAAAAATCATTTAGTTTTTGTCGTCTCAAAACGCTTTAAATTTGGTCGAGTCCCGCTCTTTGTCATCCGAAACATATTCAGTGTATTGGATACAATATGCCCAACGAAGTAAAAGATTTTTTGACCTAGTAAGTATTCGTGTAACATTAGCAACAGTATTTGTATAGGAGTAATGGCATCAGACCTTACTCTGCTCTAAACAAATGTATCCAGCCATAGCTTTGTGTCACCTAATTTACCCTCTTTTTTGACTTCCTTCTTCAACAGTGGGGCAAACTGAGCCAAAGACCTAATAGTTTCTGCAAAAGCAGACGGACACTTAGAAATGAAAAAAAAGAGCATACAACGGATCATCATTAATCTCATATGACTTTACAAATAATGTATACTGCTATTACAGTGTTGAGGTAAAGTTGGAAATCCCGCCTTGTTTAAGCGCAAAGGGATCAGAGTTTTAAACAGGGTTAACAATGCTGATTGCTATCAGTTGTACTGAAGTTATAAAATTGTATACACATTTTGTCTTTATGACTATAATATAATTGTCTAGCCGTTAACACTTTAAGTTATTGTGGAAATAACGTTTGCAAATTTAAACTTGTCATTGGAGGTTGCTGTTAAAGTTAAATCCATATGTTATTACATTTTTGTTCGTGATAAATAGTATATTTTGATTTTAGTTCAGTGGTAGGTTTTGTTATTCAGTGAGTTTACTTGTATATTGTTATAAAATAGAACTAACGGATACAGATTTAGTGTATTGTGCTAGTATTACGTTTCATTTCTGGATTGTATTTTCTACGTTTATGTAGCTGCATGCTTTAGTTAGGAATGACCTATAAGAAGGTCAATTGCTTAAAACAAGCCGTTTCAATATTTCATTTTAAAGATAACTTTCCTGTAAAACTTTATGTATAGCGAGAAACGGAACAGAACAGGACATTGTATGCAACATAAGCAAAGGTAGAAATCATGCGATTTTATGAAGGATAAATCTGTCTTTCATTTATTCTTAGTCTTAACGCTCCTGACATGCCAAGGAGACAGAGCTGATATACCTGTTTGTCAGCGTCTTGCTGTTAAATGCTAAAGGTTTTGTACCCAAATTTAGTCAAATCGCTAAGCCAAGATTTAAGAGTCATTGTCAATGGTTGTGCAAAAATACAATGATGAAAAACATATTTAAGATTCATTTTGACATCTAATGCATGTATGTAAGTGGAAGTTTACTTCGAGCTTAGCCATACATCTTCCACATTGAGGCCGTGCTTGAAACAATGACGTAAATAATTCAATAAAAATAATAGTGATTGCTACTACTACTCCTCCATCTACTACGAGTACTAGTAATTGTAATTGAAATGAGGGTGAGGATGATGATGATAAAATTTTGATAAGTATGACACCTAAAAATGTATTAAATGATAAAACGATGATAAAACGTTTCTGGTACTATACAAAAGGATATTTGTATTTTAACAAGCAGAGTATCGTTTTTTTCTATTCATGTAATCTCCCATACATTCCGTGAAAATGAACCAGTCTTTAAGAATTTCTTACCTTAAGTACATATGCGATAAGATTTGTTTGACGCCATGTGTCGCCATATCACCCTTCTGCTCGTTTAGTCAAGCCTTTGAGTTTAAAATAGTATATATTTTAGGCGGAGGAACGAAACTTTTTTTCGGCAAATACTTTGTTATTATGAACCTATGGAGTACCAAAACACGTGGGTAGAGTAACAAATGCTGGTTAGCATCATTTTCTCCATTTCTTACATATCTTTCTAAGAACAAATCTGCCATTTCAGCTTTTTTTCTATTTTTCGCCTGCAGATGCCTTCTGTTTGGACAAACTTGTCTTCCGTTTAAAAGGTACGGTCTATTTGAAGCTACTGCCCAAATATCCAAAATAGTAGAGTAAAAGATTAACTCCATTTTTTACAGATTAACATTTGTATGATTTTTACATCCTTCACTCCAGATACGATTAGATGATCTGAGACTGGTTGCCGCACAGTATGTAGATTATAATTACCCGGGGAAGATTAACTATGAACGGACGTTGTCGTTTCTCAGTAAAGCACTGGAGTTGAGAGACAGAGGGTATGTACGCTCAACTCCTTACCAAACGAGAAAATGTTTTACTTGCTAAACTTCTAAGCATTTGCAAATGAAAATAGAAAGATGAATCACGCGGTGTTAAATACGTATCTATAGGCTAGAAAACGTTGTGAGAAAAGGAGAAAGTGCTGGTTACCAGTATTTTCTACTGTTCCCTCAAGGTTTTCAAGAGACTTCTTTTTAAAGGCTGCTTAACCCATTACCACACAATCCCTACTTTTGACGATCCTGAGAAAGAAGCCTTTAGAAAACATTGTGTAAAAGGAGAGAATACTGGTAACGAGCATTTTCTCCTTTTCCCACAATGTTTTCTACCCTTTACAATACAAATTTCAAATTTTCAGTCACTTTTATCTTGTCCTCTGCAAACGCTTTCGATTTGGACAAACCTAAAATTTTGTCGTTTGGTAATTAATTAAACACGGGATCATGTGGTGAAGGGTTAAAGCACTTTTTAAGCTTTTGTTTTTGCAAGTGTTACGGGAGACCACTCCTTCCTGCATGGCATATACTCCCGATTTAAATACAATACCTGGCTACTGCGTCAGGGAGATATCTCTTTGGCTCAGTGGTTAGGGTATTGGCTTTGCGTCCGGGAGTTCGGAGTTCGAATCCCGCTCCGATCCTTATTTCTGCCATGCATTTATTCATTTGTTTCTTTGTTACGGACTTCGTTCGTAAGATGGGGGCTCGTCCGGGATTGGCCATTGAGCCATTAATCCCATTTGTTGTCCAAAATCGGACTTCCTGCCTAATAAGGCTTAGAGTCATCAATAAATGATGACTTTAAGAGGGGGTGTGTTACGGGAGACCACTCCTTCCTGCATGGCATATACTCCCGATTTAAATACAATACCTGGCTACTGCGTCAGGGAGATATCTCTTTGGCTCAGTGGTTAGGGTATTGGCTTTGCGTCCGGGAGTTCGGAGTTCGAATCCCGCTCCGATCCTTATTTCTGCCATGCATTTATTCATTTGTTTCTTTGTTACGGACTTCGTTCGTAAGACAAGACACTTATATAACTTGTCACCCGACCGAAAGATATTCTCTGCAGACGACTTTTAATGAATCCTATCAAATCCCTATTTATAGAACTTAAAAAGTGTAAAACACATTAGAATTTTTTGTGGTGAACAGAGAAATTCCTCGTTGCAAACGGTTTGTATTCCGTCACAACAATGACCCGGATCATTCCTCTACGTAGTGAAATGACAGAGGGTCATTTCTCTACGTAGATTAATGACCCGGGTCATTCTTCTGCGTAGTGAAATGACCCATCGGTCATTCTGTAGGGGAGGATCATTTCTCTTCATCACACCGGCATTTTCTTTTATCCCACAATGTTTTCTATCTTTTCAATGACAAATCCCATCCATTAAGCCACGTTTAGTGTGTGGTCTAAAATTGCCTCAATGTTTATTTTACTATTTACATATTTACCGTCTGTTAAAGAGTTAAAAGCATCATTCTTGGGGTCATTGAAGGCATGACTCCTGTCAGTGATTTTATAAGGATCCGAATCATCCATTCCTGATCATTGCTGCTGAAAGCATATTCAGTGCAATTTTCATTTTTGTCAACGATATAGAATGACAATTAGAATGCCCAGAATAAGTACAAGTCTCGAACCTATACGAGCCCACGCTAGACAGACAAGTAAGCCAGTAAGCTTTGAAATATTAGTCGCATGGATTTTCCGATGAGGATGGTCAAAGAAGGCATTTTGCATGTTACTTAATACAAGTGAGATGTAGGTACGGAATAGGCCGAGTTGTGACGAATGGATCGATCAACAGACTGCACATTTATGCACCAAACTGCACGTTTTAATGACGTCAAATTCCATTGACGTCAGTTTTCATTGAATAGGGGAACACAGAAGTGAATTTCTATTTCGTCAGCATACTCGATTCGTGAAATTATAAAACAGAAAAATTTCGCTTAACGCGCTTTGAAAGTGTATAACGTTGCAGTATAATAAATTCGTTGTACGGCCTTCGACTCGGGGCGACATGATTAACCACAGCTGTGAACAAGTTTCCAAGTCCCTTGCCATCTGACCGTACAACTAATAATGTTTCGTTAAAAAAAGCTGCAGCAAATTATCAATCCAATAAAAAGGTTAACATCATTTTTCTGCAAAATATCCTATTTAAGCCGACATAAAGACAGCGGAAGTGTAATAATTGATAGCTGTACAGGTTCCAACAGTTCACCGAGAAATAATCCAGTGTTGAGCAGGTTCGTGAGAAACTAACAATCACAATCAAATTGAATAAATGTATCACAGAAAATAATACGTTCAATACATTTAAAATTCACACTGAACTTAATCTCGTATATCACACTAATGTTTACTTATATAGATCTGCAGTGAAAAAGACCATGACTATAGCACTTAAAATATGTCATTTGTAACATTGTAGAGGAATTGACCACTTATTTCACAATCAAATATACTCGTATATGTTTTTTTTTTTTTTGAAAATGAGGTTGAGTGTATCTGAGAAAGAATCGACCCAAGCGCAGGCTAACCTGGACCGAAAATTACTGCCAGCAGCCAATTTTCTGCATCGACCATTTGCCATAATAATGGCCTGCAACACGTGAAAAGGGACATTCGGACATCTGCGTAAAGTGTCGTCTCGGATTAGCCTGCGCTGTCCGCGCAGGCTAATCCGAGACGACACTTTCCGTTTTCATGCAATTTTCTGTTTTGCGCATGTCTACTGTAGCACAAAATCTAATGCAGTCGTAAAGTGCCGTCTCGGATTAGCCTGCGCGGACTGCGCAGGCTGATCCGAAACGACACTTTACGCAGATGTCCGAACGTCCCTTTTCGCGTGTTGCACACCAATTATGATCTAGCTGGCTTTTAAACAAAACGGATCCATATATTGCCATAGCTTGTTTGATCTAATGCACCATGACGACATATTAAACCCCCTTTTTCAGCGCACTGCTGGTATCTTATCCTTCATAGTGATATACATATAGACCACTTTATATTACAAAAATAATATGTATGTATAAGCTTTATGAAACACACCAATTATGCACATATTTGAAATATTATAAGGATTAAGTTTACACAGATCATTTAAACTATCATATTTCATGAAAGACCCTATGCAAAGAACATGTTATAATTGTAAAATATTCACGGTGTGATGTCAAAATGTGTGTTGAATGCTTCTTTACTTGTAGTCACATACTTACTGCACATATGTTACATATTGGTTGGCATAAATAAATATCTTAAGATGTATAGATATGTTTTGCTATATACTAATCTAGCATCGGTCATGTTTTGTTTAGGTGATTTAGTAGGAATCTTTATTTGAAGGCTCACTCAGGGCCTTTAACACAATACCCTTAAATATTCCGTGAGTGAAATTGTAGTCAACTTTCATTCATGAATACCATTCACAAGTATGGATTTTATTTTGGGTTTGACAAAAAAAAACTTTTTTCTACCAGTTACAAAAACTTTGATAAACTTGTTGCTTTGTGACAAGTGTTGAAATTTACCATTTTCAGCTCTTTTCCATTAGCCTGCACGGTTAAACTATTTCCTGGAAATGATATAAGTCCCTTACGAGTGGGTTTAATAACTCGATTTTTTGAGACAGGACAAACAGTTGCGAAAGACTGGTATTCGTAAAGCAAAGAAAACTTTTTCAGAGCTCGGAGATTGGTGTGCCGATCGTCGCGTCAAAAACAAGATACTATTAGATGAAGCTTTGTATACTGAACAACAATCAAACGAAATAAAATGAGAGTGCACGATTGTAATGCTGAATAAGCAGTATAATTTTGACATTACAGTGTTCAAAGCTCAAGGCAAAATTCAGCAAAGAAAACATCTGAAGATATGACAGAAGAAGACACTCCAAGGTCGCTTATATGTCTGAGTGTTGCTAGATTATGTATTTATGCTACTTTACGGTCTAGGCCACAGCATCTATCTAAATCTGTAGAACTGTTTTCAGAACAAGTCATGTGACCAATGGAAATATCAGCTCTTTTTTTGTTAGGTCACATAGTGCATATGATCACAGATTCATTGATAAAAAAAAATGCAGTTGCCTAGAAAAGTCTGTTTGACAACATCTGTAAAAGTTGCTTTCTGTACTTACGCTTAATGTTATGTTATCACAATGACCTAGTACATGTTTTATGTGTTGTATTTCTTGGGTGGCGTTCATCAGTTTATAATCATATTCGTAACGAATTGTCTGGGATACAGAAATAACTTGCAGTGTATTTTGTGTGGTAGAGAATAATTATTATCAACATGTTGCATTATCATACGACTGCCGGTGTAATGCAGAGAAATGACCCTCCCCTACAAAACCCCAATGGGTCATTTCTCTACGTAGAGGAATGACCCGGGTCATTATTCTACTTAGAGAAATAAATCAGGGGGTCATTTCTCTACGTAGTATGATGATCCGGATCATTTTGTAGGGGAGGGTCATTTCTCTGCATTACAAAAGAGAAAGAAAAAAAAAATGTTACTACTGATATTTTTTATGACAAATTGGTACATGTAGTACATCTGTTTCAATACGGTATCGTACGTATAACTACGAGTACTTAACCCATTACCACACAATCCCTACTTTTGACTCCCCTGAGAAAGAAGCCTTTTGAAAACACTGTAGGAAAAGGAGAAAATGCTGGTAACCAGCATTTTCTCCTTTTCCCACAGTGTTTTCTACCCTTCCCAGAACCAATTTCAATTTTTCAGTCACCTTTATTTTGTCGTCTGCAAATGCTTCCATTTTGAACCAGTCTAAAATTTTGTCGTGTGGTAAAGAGTTAAAGCACAGAATGAATACATACCTGAAAGGAAAAGAATACTGATTGTTTTGATAGCATTCGTTCACAACATTTTATCAAGTAAAACTGAAATTTATAACGAGTTTGACAGGAAAATATACTATTTATATATGTGTACATGTCGGTTTGAAAATGATATGTGTCTTATCTTATGTCTACATAAACTTAGTGGCGATGTTATGTTGTTTCAAAAGATTCTACCGTCGTCTTACATTGTACTTCAAAAACCTCGTAACTACAGCTTGCAACAAGATGTAGTTGCAAGGTTTTCGAAGTAAACCAACAATATAATGAATGAGTCATGCTCTGTGAAAAGAAAAATAATGAGTGTATGGAAAGTATCTACCCGTGTCAGCCTGTGTAGTCTATGAATGCTGAACTGGATCGAAACCTTTTGCTGCTAGTCAATATTCCGCTAGTCAAAAGACCATTTTACCTTAGAGTTGACAGGTTTTTAAACAAAGTGGAGCCATGCTATGCAATGACTTGTTTGATATAATGTATTACGAAGATACAGTAAATTGTCTGTCTAGCGAGCTGCTTATATATATAAATGATAAACTTTACCATCCACAAGTTTAATATAACGGATTGTGTAAAATGATTTGTTCAGTGGTTTGTGTAGAGCATATTTATTAAGAACTATATTGCTTCTCAAGTTATCTAGGTAACAAAAATGCATTTTACAAGTCATAACCTTAATTCTAGTGTTTTAACACCCATGAAAACCCCGTTATTAATGTTCAGTTTCATTTTTCAGGCATACATTGTCCTGTAATTAGTCTTGCCTACTCTCTTTAGTTTTGCACAATACAGCTTCTGACTACTTAAAACATGCTACCATGGACAGCTATTGACTAGAATAATAACCGCATACTCTTTATTTAAAGCTTCATATTAATTCACATTTTTATCATTCTTTTCGGACATAAAAAGACATCAGTTTGAAACAGTTCATTACCATTTTCATTATTTTAGGTCAAGTGACAGACCCAAATATTACAAGTCGAATGGAGAAACGTAAGTAAGATGTCTGGTTAGACTGCATCGTGAAAGATAAACACATTCTTAAGTTGTACTCATTACAGATGTAATGATAAATAAATGCACTGCAGAAGACTTAAAAGGGAATCTTGATAAATCTATTCAATTTGCACCAGTAATGTTTATGCACGAAAACAGAGCAGGAAAGTTAATTATTTTTAGGACAACTTTCATCATCCATAAGTAAATGAAAAGGAAAACCAGGACAATCTATCAACTTCAGATATAAATTAGATGTAGTTCGGCCTGGTTTTCATTTTGTAAAAACTATTTTGTTGTTTGTTTCAATACACTGTTTATAGCCTTTCCATCACGCAGAAAATTTCTTATTCCTGTTGATAGATATTTACATCACTTGGAAAAAATTGTGTGCATTTCTGCAAGATTCATGGGCAAAATACATTTCATTCTAACATTTGATAAGAAAAAGCTCATAAATTACGAAATTGTTTACGAAAAACTGCTTTTCAAATAACGTTCCAAATATATCTACAAGCATCCTTTTATTAACAGTTGCTACTGTCAACTCACGAAGTTGATGAAAGCTTTTTAAACCTGTCCTTGGTGTGAAATATAACAGAATTACAATACTAAGGTCACCGGCCCATTGTACAATAACATGAAATATACATACAGAGAGTGACAAATACAATTAAAACATTTAGAAGATTGTTATCGCTAAATTACAAGGCAAATAGATAGTGTAAGTTGGGATCAATATATGAAAAACGTTTTAATGATTGTAAGGATTAAATTACAAAGCTAGTAGATAGTGTTGGCTGGGATCGATATGTGAAATCAACATATCGATCTGGGTCAGCACTTTAAAAAAAATGATTTAGTGTACAATAGAAAACAAGTTACGCGTAATTTTCTTGCAGAGCATAACTTATGTTGTTAATCAACACAGAAAAAGAGTAGACATTCATCCGTCATTTCTTTTATCTTTTTCAAAATTATCCTAGAAGTAGAAGTATGTTTATAGACTTCTCTAAAGTGTTATGGCATTTTCATTTTGTTTCTAGTGTTAAAACGGGATCAATTTACAAAGATAGAGAAGTTGCTAAATTGCTACGCACAGTTGAGAATGAATTGTCCAAGAATTCATACTTCATGGACTGGACCAGGTGGAATAGTGCCTTTAACAGTATGGATAGGGATCACCGAGAAACATTGTCAGCCAGCCAGGTTCGTTCAGTCTACTGTTCATTTATTGTAATAAATTGAGTTTTAGATCACTTCAAGTGCACTTGTTAAATGATCACCTTAAGTTGATACAAGCTTATCATCGATTGTAGATGGACTTGTGTTCGAAGTATGTTGCAATCTGGCATCGACAAATATAATCGTTTTATACAATACATATATACATCGACCAAGCGTCATCCGGAAATTAGAAAAGAACTTTATAAGCTAAGTTTTCTGTCGAATCCGTTTATTTAGTATTAGCTTTGTTGTGTCTGTTTGCATTCTGTTCTTCTCTATAATTTGATACCAGAAACAACACAATCACGATTGCTTCCAAATGTGCTGGCACACTCATACAACTGTGACTAGCACGTTGACGTACATTCACATAGAGGCTTTTAAACATGTTTGACTTGTTGTTTGTTAAAATTATGCAGGTGTTACTAAAAGCCTCAGTCACATAATTATTTGTACAAACTGTTACATGTGTAGCTGAAAATCCTTCTCTCTTCAGTATATCAAAAAAGCTGAAAAAATAACAAAACCCGTGTATATCAATTAGAGAAATGATGCACAAGTTAGTATCTGTTAATATCACATCCTATGTTCAAATTTTTCAGATTAAAGACATATGCTATGACAACAAATTGCCTCTTTCCGACTCCATATTAAACCAAATACTTGCTCTTTGTGAAGACAATAACAGAGATGGACAGTACAGGTAAACAATTGATGAATTAATTTTAGTTATAAAATAATGACCTCACGCATTCTTGCGTTTGCCATGGTATTAGCTCGATCATGCTGATTTTCATCAAAAAAGAAACGTGTATAGCTAATCTCTTTCGTACAAATGTTTGTCATATTTTACATGATTTTTGAATAATGAGAGATTTTTATCTAAATCGGTTGATCATTTCCTCTGTTACGAACAGTAGGTAAATGTGCAAAATAAAGATATACATATTGCTTAGAAAATATTTGACTTCAAAATGCTTCTTTCCTGTTTCACATTTCTTAGTGATTGAGAAAGTTTCATAAAAAATCATAAGAAATGGATTACTTTCCTCAAGGCACGTCAATCATAGAATGTAAACCCTTCACTTATTTTGCAGGTGGAATGAATTTCTAGAATTCCTTAGCCGTGTCAGGCCATCAAATACAGGACTGCCAATCCCAGTAAGTAAGCGCCCCCTGGATTTCGCCAAACGAATTCCTGAGCCAGTTCCAAACTGGCCAAAAACAGATGGCAATACGTCACCAGAGGTCCGTAAATCAGTATAACCGAGTTTGATGCCTGATATGTGTATTTTTTCTGTTGTGTTAAAAACCCATTTGCACATTCTTAGAACTTTTTTGTAACTGACCAATTGACTAATTGACCAATGATATTAATTTGCGTTTCTAATTTCACACCACAATATAATTTTTCCATGGTCTAACTTATGAAAAGCAAAATTCATATTCGGAATTTATTGTCAAGAGATTTTCTTTCTTCTTTAGATTACTGAGATATTCGTCTGAAATAGACCATCCATGGCCTAAGTGATAACAAGGCTTTTTATATTTGCCCGATCAATAGACATAGTAATTGCATTTGACAGATGGATGCATAAGCTGGCAGCACCTTTAGAAAAAATGTATTCTTCTTAGGCTTTCCCAAATTTTTTCCAAAGCTGATAAATATATAATTGGAGACACATTACTTTGCTGCCTCGATGTTGTGTTTACAAATCGGTGTTTCATAGAAAAGTGTTGTCAGCATAGAAACTTTTAACCCTGACATGGCAAAATGACTAAACACTTTAACATTTTATTCTTCTGTAGCATCATTTTCGAAAATCTAAACGAAAATATTTATTTCTACATTTATTTATTTATTTGTTCATTCAATTATTCATTCGTTTACTAATTGTCTTTTTCTCTTTTGAAAGCCGCTAACAGTTGAAGACAAATACTTTTCCTTCCTAGAATCTATTTCAAAAGTTAAAATAATTCAAATGTTATTAAAATCAAGTACGTGTCAAGTTTGATAACATCTTCAGAAATGTTATTTCAAGCAGTTGATTTTAGGAGGGAATGAATGCATTGATTTAAATGCCTGTTTTTATATGTAAAATATATGCTAGTTCCATAAAGAATTTTAACGAAACGCGTGTTAAGTCATTCGCTTTGATCAGGAGCATGCGTCGCCTATTCTTGCTCTTGAAGAATACACTAGACATTAAGCTCTCATGGTGATGGTTTAAGGTGATTGTTTCTCACTGATTCTTATCGGATAGTTAAAATTCCAATTCCAAATAGGCTTTTTAAATACCGCTTAATTTATGTGCATGCTAATGGACTCTTTTGTTTTGCACGCTAATAGATGTGGTGTTTCTTTTGTGCAAAGGGACTAACATATAAATTCGCACATTTGTTCAAATTAAGCAAGGTATGTATTTTATATTTCAGACGTCAGAAATCTTTATATGACTACAATAAACAATCTCGTCATTCATTTTGAATATAATGATATGCAAAGTAATATTTAGTGGATATCTGTTTTGGCAAAGTTTGTGAAAATGCACGAATATACAACTTGCAATCGTCAAAATATCACTGCAGTTGTATCACGATTACAGCGTTTAAAGTGCAGTTCATGAGAATTTTTAGTGCTGAAAATATGCACATTTTAGGTAAGTTTAACAAATAACCCGATATACATGTATGCTCCTAATCCTGAGAACCATGATAATGCCCTGCCTAAGCTCTATTAGAATTAGATTATATGTGTTATCTAAAGAGTTTTGAAGTCACCAGAATCTTTTTCTACATAGAGCAAGTGAAGTGCAAAGAGTTGTTACTACTTGCGAAGTTTTTGAAACATTTTATCGTTATCATGTTTTTTGTAGGGTTAACCCATGGTGCAATTAAATATCCTGTACCTCCTATAACCCATTTTTTCGATTCACCATTTATACAATCATAAACTATTTCGTTCTAGAATCAAGTATGTTTTGCCTAAAAAAAAAAGTTGGCTATCGCCATGGTTTATCTTTACCTAAACGTTTATGAGAAATCTAACTACACCAGTTCAGGGAAACCTAGAGAATAACATGGTAGCCAGACTAAGCGAGGGCTTGGACGGATTCCATCCTTCTCGTCTGTGCTATTGCTCGTTTACTCGTTAACATGCTACATCGCAGCAAAATTCTAAACCAGTCCATATTAATGATGCAGAGAGTAATTTTGACGCATCTGAAATAATGGAATTTGTCTTTTGAAAGGGTTCAAAAAATTTTGAAAAAATAAGAAAATGCTAGTTTCTGGCATTTTCTCCTTTTCTAACAATGTTTTTAAAAAACCGACTTCCTCTATGTCGTTGACACTTGGAGATCATTCAGTAAAGGGTTAAAAAGAGTCCACGTACAACCTGATTCGTAAGAAACTGTTTGTTATGGCTTTTCCCTAAATCTCTAGTTTAAGGTTATGTACGGGAGAACCCTACTTCGGTAATAATTAACGAACAATTGAAAAAAATAACATGGAAAGAATAGTTTTTCCTTTGAATGAAAATGTCAGTGTTATATACGATTCTTTTGAACCTCTTTTTTTTACAGCGACACTCTCCAAGGAAAGAATCTCCTAAAAGGGATCCATCTCCAACTAGAGGAGGATACACCGATAGGTAAGTCTATCAGTTTTTTTACTTCAAGACCATTTAGTTTTGCCTATCAAAAGTTGTGTTCCTTTGGAATATAGATACTCTTGGTTAAAAAAAAAGGGACTGAAAATGTTCCTAAGAACTGTTGCTGAATGCGGATCCTGAACTTGGTAAATTTCCTTCAAAAACTCTGGATGCCATGGCAACAAAACTGAAGAATATTGATATTTTCTTTTAAATCTTCTCTAAAACCGTAAAGCCTAGAGCTAGCAAATTTGACATGCAGTTTTATCTAATGGACCTCTACCAAATTCCTTCAAATAATAGCCCTGGGATCAAAACTGGCCCCGCCCCGAGGGTCACAAGTTTTACATGGGCTTATATAGGAAAAAGTTTAAAATTCTTCTAGTACCGAGGCATAGGGCTACCAAATTTGGCATGTTTCTTTACCAAGTGGGTTTCTACCAAGAGTCCCCAAGTTACAGCCAAGGGGGAAAAATTTGGCCCGGCTCAAGGGGACACAAGTTTTATAGGGGCTTACATACGGAAAACTTTAAAAATCTTCTCGTACCAAACCATAAGGCCTAGGGCTACTCAATTTTGCATCTAGCTTTATGAAGTGGTTGTCTCCCAAAGGAGCCTAAATTATAGCCCAGGGATTAAATTTGGCCCCATCCTTGGGGTCACAAATATTTTACATGGGCTCGTATTGGGATTTTTTTTAAAAATCTACTTGTACCTGGCCATAAGGCCTTGGGCTACCAAATTTTGCATGTAGCATCATCTAGTGAGCTACTACTAGGAGGGCCCAAATTATAGCCTTGCGTTCAAGTTTGTTCCCAAACCAGGGGTCACAAGTTTGACATGGGCTTTTGCAGTGAAAACTTGCTAAGTCATCTTGTTACTAACCATAATAAAGATTAGGGTTACTAAATTTAGCCCTGTCTAATGGATTCCATGTTTTACAGGACTTTTCATTAAGAAAACTTGACCTGTTCTGGATCTGTATTATTTGATAAGAGCTTTTATCTAATGGACCTCCAACAGGATTAAAGTAATTATAACTTTGCGGTCAAAATTGGCTTTGCCCGGGGGTCACAACTTTCTCGTAGGATTTTATAGAAAAGATTGTGTATGTCATCATGTTTGAAACCAATTAGCCAAATATTGTAATGGTTGGCTTGTAGTCTTTTTACTTATTAGCCATGGGAGCGATACAGGGTCATCATGGCCCTCTTGTTCTCATTCCTGCTCCATGAAACACTTTGCTACATAACCGAGGTATGCTGTTTTTGAGCTGTTGTCAAGATAATGCCATATTCTTTTTCTGCGATATTTGAACATATCAAAAGAGCAATACTTTATAGATGTTTACCTCGATTCAGCTCTTTTGCAGTTTGATATGTTGTAGCGAATATACTCAGATTAATATTTTTCTATAGGTGTTAGCCCAGTTCGCTTTTTAAGAAAATAAATAGTCCAGACTGTAATCCTAGCTCTACTAAAGAATGTTGTTTTAGTTATCATTCTAACTGTTCATCAAGTATTTCTATGCGGTTGGATCTAATTCGTTCTTAAGACTTAAATCTGTTAAATCTACTGTGAAGCCAAACTGGGTAGCAACAAAAAGAAGATCATATTATGTATGTCATTTCATTTAGACCTCCAATTTACGTATTTTTCATTCTATTGATATTTTGCTGAATTTTTTATCAAATGATATTCTTTACTAAATTTCGTTCATGGTCAAAAAATGTCATATATTGTGATGAAAAACACCATTGTCATGTTTACTGGTTTTTCATGTGAGTGCCTGTGTACGTAGCTCCTCAGCATATTTAGCAGTAGTTCTTTGTATCATTTTTATCATCAGTTTCTTTGTATCATTTTTTTAGAAACAGAAAATACTTACACCTAATAATATATGTAGTATATCATATGTAAAATATGCATTTAGGTATGATAGATTTGACACTTTTTTATACATGCTCTAAGAAAGACATATACGATGTTATGTTAGACAGTTTAAAACATGCTTTTTCTGCATACTAGGAATGTTCAGATAACTGTTCAAACATTTTCAAAGTGACAAAGATAACATATTTAATCACTAAAGTAATGTATACTGTTAATGTAAACAAAGAACAATACCGAGTGAAAGATTAAGCCTCCCATCTCTCAATATTTGATTGATTGTCTAGAACTGCCACACCAAGTAAACATGAGGTTCAAATCAGGGAAAATACCCCTGCTAGACAAACTGTGTCGCCCGGTAGGCAAAGTAGAGCTGCCGAAAGACCAGGGCATCAGAAACCTGATGCTGCCTCCGATAGGTAAACTTGATGTAGTCTTAACCTGTTTCATATGTTTAAGGGTTGCTGAAATATGTTGTATTCTTAACCTGTTTATTAGTTTGTGTGTTATTTAAATATCCGAGGATTGTCAGCGGTACTATTGAAATGCGAAATGCGGGTTTTAAAGGGCCATAAAACCAATTTTAGCCTTTTTCTTGGAGAAGGGGTGGGGATGGCTTGTATCTTGTCGGAAAAATCATAACGACTTGGCCGTTTGTCTTTACATGGAAAAAAGAGGTCCGTTCGGGACTTAAATCCCCGACCTTCAAAACCATGGACGTTTTTTTTTTTTTTTTTTGATAGACAACCTCCATCAAATGTTTCAGTGCGCTATATAAATAAAACGGATTCTCTAAACTAGTGTAAAAATTCCCAGACTTATTTTACCACGATATCTTGTAAAAACGAATAACATTATAGATTCAAGACCAGGATGCATGTTTGGTAAAATCCAATTTGATCTATACTGCCAGCAATAGTCATCTAAACTGTGTTCATAGCTTCAAGGAGTCTTAAGGTCTTAATGCTGATTAATAATCCTTTTTTCCCCATAGAGGAGCTCACGAAATATGAAGAATAGGATAAAGCTTTCACTTAAAAGGAAAATGAGAGGGTCCTGCATTGTAAAGGTAGCACTTGAAACCTTGAAGCCCAAGGTTCGAGACTCACTGAAGTCACTCCCTCGTGGGAGTATCTTTTGGTAAGACTTTAGAGCCCTAGTCTGGTACTTGTAAAACTCAGGAAGTACATATACATGTATAAGCGAGCTATTAATGTGATCTGACTCATATAATGTTGAAAGCGACATAAAATACCAATAAATGAATTGAACAAATTTGATTACATGAAATGGCTTCAGATATATCAACTCAACTTTTATATGTTAGAATTGTCATATGCCATTTTCCCTAAAAATGGCGTTCATACTTTGAACTATTGAATACGTTGACAACACTCGGAAATTGCCTTTTTATTTCTTTGTTATAGATAATTTACATGTAATGTTTATACAAACATAAATTACTAACATTTGCATGTACCTATTTGATATAGTGTAGTTAGTATGAGCTGTAAAACATTTTGTGTACATTTTTTTATTGTTGTTACAAATGAAGTTGTGTATCATGATTACGTACATGTGAACTTTTTTTTTATTTTGAATAGGTCTTTAAGCAATGTAATGATTTTTTTTTTCTATAAAATAGGCAGTTTCCTGATTTCATTTGTGCCTAAGAAAGAAAGAGTTATCACTTTTTTCTATTTCTTGTGTATAAAAATAATGTAAATTAGATGAGTGGGAACTTGAAGATCGCCTAGAATTACACAAGAGTTTTCAGTAATCTATTTATCTATTTATTTTAGATTATGAAAACAAGCTTTTTTACGGGAACAGCTTTAAAATAATGGAAGTTTAGTACACAAATTAGTTGCTCAATGATATTAGCATAAGAATATGTAACATACTTATGCAATAGTTAACAGTTCTACTTTGTACAGTTGCCAAAGTTTTCCACATACTATATTGAAAAATTTTACACTACATGAGGTAAAAAATGGGCGGGTTAATGATTTTCAGCAGGAGTTTTCGCTGCATAATGTCGGTGAGTTATGTGTAACTACTTTTTAGCAGAATTAGATTCGAAGTGGGAGTCTCTTCACCTATCGAAGATGTCAAATATCCCGGGTTTACGAGCACAAGTAACGAGTCTATAGACCGATACCAGGATAAATATAAGTATTTGATGTATGTGTTCGGCTTAACGCAAATGCTTTTTAAGCACGTGAATGAAATACGAGAAATAGCTTATTGTTTGACTAGCTGATCATAATGTTAGTTACGTACAGGGTGCTTCATAATATAAATAAATTAACTTGTTAATCTAAACATCAGTATTAATTCTGAGTTTCAGATAAATCGACAGCTACCATCTTTTCTACAATGTTTGATATATTAATACACAAACATTACCTAAACATTCCTTGATACGCTTCACTTTTTCTGACTAGTCCATGTCGAAACAAGTGTCCAGATAACGTTAATTCTGGGATTCGATGATGATTTTGTAGGATTAAGGTCCCTCCGTGCCCTAGGCATATTTGGTATGGACTAGAATTCTGGGATTCTAAATAATGTCACCTTTTTTGTTTAAACATTATCTTACGGATATATTGGTATACAGCAGCAAAATGAGAGCAGCAGATAATTCGAGTTTCTATTTTAAAAGATTGCCACACATTAACACAAATACCTCACGTGCTGTTTTCAACGCATAATTATGGTGAGAACAATGCCCACACAGTAAATGAGAAAGGCTATCTAAACATTCTAAGGAATAATTTTACTTCGATGCCAAAAGAAAAAAAGTATTAATTAACCTTGAAGACACGTGTACTAGAGCATATTTTTGATACCAGTGAGGAGGAACCAAACAACACATGACCGATAATTGAATTACTTTCAAAAACATCATTGCAAACGTTAATTTCTGGCGGGAATAGTTACATAGTCCTACCCCCGAGACATTTTCTCGGAAGGTGCAGACATGTACTTAAAACCTAACAATAAACTCACAATGGATCAGAGATGACGCTATTGTTGTAAAATGGACTTGTAAGAAAAAAGCGCAGTGAATTAAATTTTATGAGAATAATGTCCATTTGGTACATGATTATCGAATGAAATTTTATTTTTTCTGCAAAAAGGCAGGTTTTAATTCAGTTTCAATTGAACTAAGTGGAAAGTATTGACTCTTAGAATAAGGACAGGTAATATGAAACATCTTGTACGTAATTTATTTCTATATTGTCAAAGTACTGTTAAGCAGCAGATATAATTACGATTATTGTAACTATTCTTGTTAGAGTTATCTTTACCCTTTTTTTTCCTGGGCTACAAAGCTTGTATTACAAAATTACTCTTATTTTGCACCATTGTACAATAACAAAATTGTAAAGCCTATGATATGCTGTTCTAGGTTGTGTGTTAGATTGTGCAATATTTTTCGGGAAAAGATAGGAATGAATTATGTTTTACTCTGTCACATTTTCCTAACCTGAGCTTTGTAACTAATCCTCTGCAGCTTACAGCATCCTATGAGTCGCATACATAACTTGTGGCAGCAACCTTTACAGCAACCTTTGTTATGCCTAAATATGCTTAAGAACTTCTTAAGTAATAGTATTGATAATGATGTACTTGGGACATAGACACATTTACCGACATAAAACCTTGAAAATATTCATCGTCTATCGTATTAATATTAGCGACAGGTTTAAAAAAATTTAATGTATGAAAGCTTCGTGTATATAGAGTTGCGTGTTTCAAAAGTTGGAAAATACTAAAACACTAAAAGAAAAAAAGTCAATATTAACCATGGTCCCGGCTTGTAAATATGGAACGACATGTAATAGCTCTTTTGTTCATCGTTCAATCACATCAAGGATATATTGGGATTTAGGCCAGTATGTGCACATCTTGATACAGGCAAAGATACTCGCCAAATAAGCGACATCAGTTACAAGATTCATCACCAGAGAGACAATTTGAACAACGTTACCAACCCTCTCCAACACAAGGAGACCCATCTTTGTTAAATAGATCACTAGATGCCCGAGGTAGACAATACAGAAGTTCCGGAAATCACACGTACAATAATTATCAAAGGTAACGTCACCATCCATGTTTCTTTCATCCACTGGCGTCAATGTCTGTGCATCTGAATAGCATAAATTTGCAAGGGTTGAAACGATAATTAGTGTCTACATGTATTGAAATTTAGTAATCTGTTACAGTATATATTTTGAGTTAATTTTCTGTTGGTTGTTTAAAAAAAAAATTGTTTTCTTGGGTCACGAAAATTGATCTTAAATAGCTTCAAATACCAAAAAGTATTTTCTGTACTTGCCGAAAGATTATAAGACTCCTACTTGTGGATAATTTCTTAATTGCAATCTCCGTTTATCTTTCACACATGCTGAACCATCCCATCAACCTAAATATTAAAATGTTTAATAGGTACACTGCGTTTTATCATTATCATAATAGCCCAGCTTACTGAAAAGGTTCTCTTACGATTTAGTAACTTATTGTATCAGAAATAGTTTACAAAACCGGAAAAAAGGGAGATTTTGTATATTATATGTAGCCCTAGTTTGCTGCTTGAATTTGTATTTTTCAACCAACACTTAGCATAGATTTAGAATGCCAAGAAATCTATTTGACACATTTTAGGATTGCTTTCTTTGTGGTTGTCACATTCAGAATTGCTTTGGAAATTTAGAGTATCAGTACGTTCATTCAGGGGGTTTCACTCACCAGAGGGATATTGGTCAAATGACAAACAATCTCCAGTTCAAGATGGCGATGACGTGTTAAACCGTCAAGAAAATAGCGATAGAACTTACAAAAATGAAACCAGGTACATTAAACAAGTAGAATGCAGTAGTCTCGTAGAGATTCACGCTTTATCTTTTTTTTTGTTTTTGTCATGGTCAGTCTAACAATGACATACATAATAAGATGCATATAATCTTTTTATAACCTGTCTTAGACGGTGGGATTTCTTTTTCTTCTAGAAGAGCCTTTGAAAGTGATATTAAGTTCTTTTGATCAAAAACAACTAATCATTACTTTACATACCCTGTTCCATTTCTATCATAGGTAATTTCAATATCTCTCACCAAGCATCGACTGTTTTATTCATTTCCGACGAATTTCCTTGTCTCGTTTATTAGATTAACATTAATATGAATCAAAACATATCTATCGAGCTTGAAGCCCATAAGCCAATCCCAAGTATGTGTATACATTTTCAATGCAAGTGTTCGCCTTGATATGATTGAATAAGAATAGACAATTATATATCAAGGAAAATAACCGTCAATAACGGTGAAAAAAAAACACGTATGAGCCTTACGTGTGTCTTCTATATTTTGTGATGAAAACTAAGCTTATTTCATCCTCAGTGTCTGATATATATATAAATATTGTTTATTACTTTCTAATTATTTTCCATCTTCAGAATTGTCACGATGCAAAACCATGTATATCCCTTTATTGTCTTTTATATTTTGTGATGAAAATTAAACTTCTTTATCCTGAGTAACTAAAATTATTGTTTTATATCATTCATTATAATTATTTTTCATTCCATTCATTTGCTGAAATAGTGGGTATAAGCCTAGTTGGTTTCAAGATAGTCACCAGAAGAAATCCATGTCGCCTGTGCCACCTCGCTTACACAATGAGCGAGACTCGAATTACGGAGAAGAAATGAGGTAAATGCCTCGTGAATGCTTATACTAACAGCAGTCTGGAGTCGATACCCCGCTCTGCTGCATCACATTTTATCTAATTATATGTACAACAGTGCCTAATATTTAGAGCTTTGAAAATACAATGCTACTTTTTTATTCTATTGTATTACATTAAAAGTGATCTTCACGGCTCTATGCCTGTAAAATAGTTAAGGGAAAAACTACTAGCTTTGCAGTAAATTTCACTGAAAGTATTACATGATTATTAATTTTCCTTCAAGGTGACAATGCATAATGATATTTATTTGATAACGAAGCTCAGAATTGTCTTTAAGGAATATTTTCAGAATCCATTCACTACTATGAATATTAAGCCACAAAAATATTAATTATACTCCATCCATAGTTTTCCTGTAGTAAATATGTGCCTGTGTATTATCTTATACAATCGTGATTTGTCGAGGCGAGCAACTAGTATCATTTTGCAGTTTTTAAAACATAATGCAATAATACTAAGAACGACTAACTGTCCAAAGCTGAAACACTTTGCTCTGGCAGATTACTTTAAAACTGTTACAATTAATTGCATTGGTCCATTCGCATCAAAACATAACAAACCTACTTTTTAATCATTAGTTTTACATGTTTACATGTAAGGCTCTTTAGTATTGATTATCTGAATTCTTCCGAGTTATTGCATGATCCTTGGCTGATCGATTCCGGAACAAATCTTTGAATAACTAGGCAACGTTTGACATACATGTATCTCAGTATTTCCTTTATTCAATGTTTTTTATTCCTTTATATTGTAGATATTTGAATAGAGATTCGTATGATAATTATATGAAAACCTGGGCACAAAAACAGATGAGGTATTTTGCTAATTGTCAGCTTTCTGTATTTCCAGTGGGTATTTGTAGAATATATGTGTGTCTATTCGTTTACGACCTGACGGAAGCAATCTATATCACATAAAATTTCGGACGAATTAGTCTCAAACAAAACGTTTGACATAAGATGACTACAAGACTGAATTTGTTACATTTTTATCCAAAGAATGCCAAAAACAAATTTCAACTTTACATGCTACACTTGGAGTATTTCTTTTCGATCTTGTCAAACAAGTAGTAGAACATTCAGAGATGACTCAAAGTAATGAGCATTCATAATTCGTAGGTGATAAAATCGTTGACTATAACCGTCCATATGCTTTTATCCAACTATGTAGTGTATAGAAGTGGCGAGAGACATGTGCAATATTTTGATGTCGGCAGAGTGTAAGATCATTTCAATATTAACTAGTATATTTCTTAAAACAGTCGATTGTTCAAAGTGAACACTGCATTTCGATAACACCTTAATGTTCGCCGTCTATTTTTTGTTAGCTCACCGGAGCACGTAGTGCTCGGGGAGAGCTGTTGTGATCGGTTGTCGTCCGTCTGTCCGTCCGTGTATCCGTCTGTCCATCCGTCCGTAAACAATTACTAAAAAATCTTCTCCTCTGCAACCGCCCATCAGATTTCAATGAAATTTCACAGAAATGATTCTTAGGTGATGCACTTTCAAAATTCTTCAAAGATTTGAATTCCATGAAGAACTCTGGTTGCCATGGCAACTGAAAGAAAAAACTTTAAAAATCTTCTTGCCCCAAACTGTAAGGGCCAGAGCTTTCATATTTGGCATGTAGCATCATCTAGTGGCCCTCTACCAAAACACTTCAAATTATGGGCCTAGTTTTGAAAATGGCCCTATGTTGTGGGGTCTCAGATTTCACAAAGAGATAAAGAAGGAAACCTTTAAATATTTTCTTGTCCCAAACCGTAAGCGCTAGACCTTTCATATTTGGCCTGCAGCAGCATCTCGTGGCCCTCTACTGAAATACTTCAAATTATGGTCCTGGTTTGAAAATTAGTCCTTTGTTGTTGGTCTTGGATTTCACATAGAGACAAGGAAGGAAATCTTTAAAAATCTTCTTGTCCCAAATGGTAATGGCCAGAGCTCTCATATGTGGCATGTATTATCATCTAGTAGCCCTCTACCAAAATACTTCATATTACGGCCCTGATGTATAAGATTGGCCCTATGTTGTGGGTCTTCGGAAAATCTTCAGAAATCTCTTTGTCCCAAATGGTAATGGCCAGAGCTTTCATATTTGGTATGTAGCATCATCTAGTAGCCCTCTACCAAAATCTCTTAAATTATTACCCTAGTGTCGAAAATGGCCCTATGTTGTGGGTTCTCGGATTTCACATAGTGATAAAGAAGGAAATCTTGGAAAATCTTCTTGTCCCAAACCATAAAGGCTAGAGCTTTCATATTTGGCATGTAGCATCATCTAGTGGCCCTCTACCAAAATACTTCAAAATATGGCCCTGGTATGAAAGTTAGCCCTATGTTGTTGGTCTCAATAATTCTACCTAGCACGGATTTTGAATAATTTCACTTTGATCGTCATTCTTACAGTAGGTTTTGCTTGTCCAGTGTGGAATTTTGAAGTCTCAAGTCAAATTGACTTTATACTTGGTAAACATGTTTGTTACATTGCCTGCTCTTTGCAACTATTATACCTTCTTGACAACTGGCGGTGGGATTGCATATCTTGCGACAATTTTCTGTTCTTGTTTCATTATCATTTGCCCTTAAACCTCAGTGTTTGGTAATTGTCTACATTGTAGACCTTTAAAGCTTAGTACTCAGGTGAGCGATATAGGACCATCATGGTCCTCTTGTTAAATTAAATCTTAGATTGAACAGTTGAAAGTTTAGAATTGGATTCATTAAATAAAAAGTTAAAAGTAAATAAGTAAATACTCGTTTTAATAGTTGGTGTATGTTTAATCAAGAGTAGTAATTGCATAAGTAAGCCACTTACATGTACATATATAGTAAGTTTCCGTAGATATCAAAATAATGAAGTATTGACGATGGATATTTAGTGGCAATTCAACTTCATCGGACAAAAATGATGTATCTGAAGAATACTGATAAAGGCAAATCATATTGATAAAAAGTGAATATTAGTCCAAAGTCCAAAACTACGGAAAAATTTGAAATCATATTGAGAAGCAAATTTCTCATGGTGCTCTTTATTAAAGGATAACACTTATTCCTGCTTACAGGAGCTGGCCAAACTCTCGATATAATAGACCAATGTCATATGCAGAACCATCGAGGTACCGGTATTTCATAATATATATTCTTACAACCTAACAACTCCTTTTGATATTTCCACTTGCTACATAATTGTACAGGATAAAGAAGGACTTCACTTGTTCCGCACTGTAGCAAGATTGCCATGTATACTTGCATAAAAGTTTGTTTCATTTATCAGTAGGATATTTTCTATAAATTTTGAATATGAAGTTGAACAGTATGATAAACCATTGTGTATGTAATTAAAGATTTGGTAAGCTTAACATTATCTGTTTTGTATTCTTAACTAACCATTTTCCTGGTGTACTCGTGTTATGTCTAGTTTTTGTTTTTCGTTTAAAGACGCCAACCTGTTGAAAATCCTAGTCGTGTCAGACCCCTTTCGTACAAAGGCAACATAAGGTACTTTTTAAATAAGGAATTTGTCGTATTTGCACTATGTTGGCCTGGGGAAATTTTCTCGGTTTCATTTTGTTACCCATTTTCTTCCATTTTTCGTCAGCGTAGTTGGTGTGTAGCATTTTTTTCCAAAAAATGTGGACTTTAATGAAAAATACACCTCATACATCTCCGTTGGTGGATTGGGTAAGATTCAAGTTATACTAATCCCTGAAAAACATTTCCATCGTTAATCAACACTTGTTTACTTTGTTAAGATGTTCATTTTTTTTTATAGAAATACGACATGCATGAGTATCGAAAAAGTAATTCAACCAGCAAAATGTGGACTGAAATGAGTAGTTTGACAAAACCATTCAACCCGATGGTCTTCTTTACTCTAGCCAAACTGCATGTATAGCAATTTAAACAGCAAATAGTAGGAAGACTATTATTTAGAAAATGGGTGGAATTTTTTGTTTCGTTGAATAATAACTATACAGTTTAAACATCATTTTGAAGCTTGTACTAAAAATACATGTTTGTCTCAAGCTGATTGGGGATGTATTCAAGATTTTAAGTATGGAGTTTGTAGGTATTTGGTGTTGCTTTTGACCTGAAACTTATGAAATCATCCTTGCACTGCCGTAACTGGAGACATTTTCAATGGTCGGATTCTATCTTTTTTTTGTACACACTTCCGTTATTTAGATTGCTGTTGGTTTTATATCATTATTTCATAAGTCGGAATTTAACATAGTTTACGTCATTGCCTCACAGTTTTCAAAAGATGTATAATTTACATAATTTATGGAAGAAATATTACGATCAAGATATGGCGATTTTATTTTTTAAAATTACACTGCATCTCAGTTACATGCGGGTATAGAGCTTAAAGTTCCAAACCTTTTATAGCAAAATTATGTTTGACAAATAAAAAAGAAAAAGACCTTGTGTAGAACTTGCTGTATCTAATGCGGTATTTTTAAATTAAACTTATGTTTACATTATTAGAAACCTGTGCATGTAACTTGTCATCTGTAAGATGGCATTAAATAAAATTTGTGATTTACTTGCACTTGTGTGTTCAGCATAGGATACGATAACGTCTACGCAGAACAAAATGTCTACGCACGAATTCCACGAGGACGAAACCGAAGCTTGTCCCCGGTCAAACAAGATTCTCCCGAAAGAATGCCACAGCATCTAGAAGCTTATAGGGAATCTTATAGAGTACCTAATCCAGACATTTATAGAGAAGCTTATTCACGAATAGATAGTATACCGTATAGAGATAGTCAACAACATTCACAGTTCCCTGTCTATCAACCAGGCCCTCGTTGGTCATCTAGGTATTTTACAATGTGTACAATGTAACAAATACGTGTGGCTGTGTGTGTTTTGTAAATGTTATTACCTATCACATGTCAAAGCCAAGATGAAAGCGACACATTATTTAAGACCGTCCTTTTTTAGCTCACATAAGAAGTTTTTCTCGAGAGATTTATTTGCTCCGGAGGAGTGGACTAAGGTTCACGAATGTTAAAGTTAAAATTTCAGCAAAGTGGTGTTCATCGTCGATCATTTACTCGCATAAACTTGGTCTTTGTAATGTTTTGATATCTACAAGTTTTTATCATAATCGAGATTTCATCATGGATCAGCAATTGAAACGACATTATTGTAGACGCATGAGATACGGGAACGCTTCATGCGTCTAAGTCTTCTTGCAGTCATTTTTTATCATTTTGGTAATTGTTTTCTATATTAATGAGAGTTGATTTTTATTCATGTATCCCCTGTTTTTTGTTCATAAAAATAACGTGCATGAATTGCGCCAATACTTACATATTGTCTCAAGTCAACTGTCATGCTTAGCTTCGTTATATTTATTTTTTGTCAATTAATACATTGTTCATTTTTATTGTTTGTTTTGCTTATTATTGTAATGTGCTTAGATTTTAAAGTTCCAATTTAGTCTACTAGATAAATGTTTATAACATATGTTTATCACTTTGCTGCTTCACATACATGTATCTGTTGAAGCTTGTACAATTTCTGTATTTCAGAATTTTGTTATCGACAGGACTTGGCTATGAGTAAACAAATACTCTTTTACAGTTAGTCATCACCTACATGTACTGTTGATAAGCCACGGAAAAACTTTTGCAAGTTGCAGTATAGAGAAATATCCATGCAGCCTGAAATCTTAAAACTACCTTCCATGGTGTACAAGGCATCGGGATACCAGTTTTATTTCTTTTTCTCAGGAAATTTGGGCTCTTTCAAAGACTAGTCCTATCATGGGGCCACATATATAGTATTGCCTGCAAGGACTTTTGAAATGGAGCTTTTAATTTTAACCTCATGTAATATGTATAGGTGTACAATAGTTGTTAGATTTTGCAGGAATCCTTTCGCTATACATTGACATACAATTTCCAGCTTTCTAAACTGTCCAAAATATATTATTTTTGGAAAATTGATTTAGATTTTACTTTTTACATGAAAATGAACAATGCTATATGAAAAGGGGACTGAATTCATCTGCAAAATGTGTCAATACATGTGTCAGCCCGCACAATCCGCGCAGACTGATATGCGTCGATACTTTTTGCCATTTATAAATTTTCTGTGTGCCCTGTGTCATTCTACATCATGAATCAGTCGGTCGTTAGACAAAATAGACTTTAAGTATTCCTATTTATGCATGGACTTGCATGGTATTATGTATAAAAAACAGTGCATCAAGCCTCCTTTTGCCAGAATATGGTTCAAATATTACTATCTCTTTACCGGGTTAATCAGTAATAGACTCACAGATACAGAAAGATTTCGCAGACGACAAGATTATAGGCATCCACATTCACAATTATATCAGCACGACCAAAATGAATAAGACTCAACTTATTATTCTTCTCCTTAAACGGATAGAAAACAATGGCGGGAAATGCTGCTTACTAACATGTCCGCCTTTTGAAAAGTTATATTCCTATGGTTCGTTAAGCAAGAAATTCTGTGGTAACAGGGTTATAAAGCATTCTACTAGAAAGGAATGAATACTGTTGCGACATGATGTGATGGGCTCATTGCTAAACCGATCATGGTGTTGGTTTCTTCGAATGTTTCTTTATTAAAGGCATTGCTAAAAGTTTTTGTGTAAACATGTTTTCATTAGAATAACAATTTCTGTAAGTAGCTAGAAATTATAGTTTTCATGGTGTTATTTCATTGTGGCATTTTTAATACTTTCTTAATGCTTGTTATCTCACATCAGGTGTCGATACTTTCATGACGCATTTTAGATGTTCCTTATGTCGTATTTTGCTTCATAAAATTGATTTTTATTGTATAGAAAATTATTTTTGTCATCATTACATCTATACTTTATATTCCTGTACTCTATTGTATTACTTGCGTATGCGATCCTAGAGCATTTGGCTTCCAGTGAGGATAGCTAAGGTATTCCATGTGTTAAAGTTTCACGTCGGATATTATATCATAAGTAACAGTTGTTTTTTTTCTTGAAATAGGCATTTTTATATAGCTTAGGTAGTAGCTTTTATTTGAAACTTAAATTTCAAATGAAGAAATTGGGCATGATGAGCTGATTCCCAAGCTGTTAAAAGGTTTTCGGAGCAGAATTGTTCAATCGAATTTTTAAATTCTATTAACACGATTAAAATACTTTTGACTTTACTCTTCCCAGGGGACAATATTTTGAAGTGGTCAAAGTTGAAAGTCGTTTTAGACGACAAATTCAAATTGCCGCAAGTTATAGTCTTACGAACACGAAATTTCACGACAAATGCATAGCTGAAGTACAAAGTATATCTGTCGAGATTAGAACCCATGTCGACAAGACCTATTTTTTTATTCGAGGTTTACCAATACCATAACCATTGAGCTAAAGAGATATCTCGCTTATGTAGCTTTATTTATCGTATTCAAATCGGGACGAAGCCATGCATGAAAGAGTGATCTCCCGTAACAGTAGTATCAGGCAGAGTTGAAAACGTCGTAAAAAGGCTGAAAATGCTGGTTAGCAGCAATTATTATCCTCCGACAATGTCTTCAAAATTTCTCCTCCTGTTAAAATCGGGATTGCGTGGTAAAGGGTTAAGCTATAGTATGTCAAGTTAATGAGTGCATGCTTGATATTTTGAGATAAAAGCTAAACTGTTATGCATTTATCAATAGGTTTGATGGACCTCCCTTGCCCCCTGGTGGCTACACTGGGCGTGATTATGGGTACAACCAGCGGGATGGATATGGGTATGATGACTATCAGAAACAAGGTCAATTTAGATATGATGACAGGATGAGAGGTGATCGAGAGTATCAGATCAAACAATTATCCTCTGAACTGAAAGATCTTGAAGCTAAATATCATGTAAGTACATCAAACACTGTATTTCCGATCAGTTATGAAGTGGTAGTATTAGTAATATGGAACGAGATTTTGACAAACCATCTATATGTATATTAAAGACAAATTGTGATTTCTCAGTAATGTTTCTGCGTTCTGTGGGAGGACACCTTTGAATATGACACTGAAAATGCAGTTCTATTACATTTAGTGGTTTGAAATGAAATATTCAGCCGGTGATTAGACAAGATATTGCTAAACAACCGTAGATTTTGATATAAAGTTAGAGGTAGTCAATCTAAAGAAATACAATGACTGCTCCGGATTCCTATTTACACCTTCAAAAATCATTGAAATAAATTCTAATAACTTAATATTTGGAGCAATGAAACTTATATTTCTTTCGTCCTTTCGCTCTCACTAACTTTACATAAATACTTGAAGAACAAGATAAGCTCCAGAGATCTTAATCTAGACCAGACAACCATTCTTTCACTTCTCTGTGGTTTATCTTCGTCGTTTGGCTGTAGCTGTTGTAACCATGGTTCAATCAGCCTTGTTTAGGTATCTGTTTTTTGCGTTTCATTGTTTACAAGGATGGGTTAACTAGATTTATATTACAGAATAAAGGTCATTATAATTACCGATACGGCGGATACCACGGATACCAGTAAATCAAATACCATTGGTAAATAAAGCACAAATTCACTATAGTAGAAAAGTCTTCAGGCTCTCCTACTTTTATTGAAATGCAGTGAAGTGTGGTTGGAATCATGATATTGTAACATTAGTTTTGCTTTGTGTTAAGAGTTTAATAAACAACAGGATGGTGACCCTTTTTTTCTATAAGGTACCCACAAAATTATTTAACATAAGTAAGAATGGTTTATAAAGTGTATGGGTTTTAAATAAGACACGTTGACCCCGATGTTGCCTTTTATGCATGGCCTAAAACAATGAAGGAATCTGACGGCAGACATATGTTGCATTATCATGATACTGTGCGTTTTTAGCATTGCTTACATTTTAAGGAATAGATATGCCCACTCATGGTTTTGGTTTTTCACTATTACATTTTTGTAGATGACACAAGAGGCAATGAAGAGTCACGATAAACCGTGGCTTGATCGCTATCTAAAGCTGGCAGAAGCACTGTACAAAAGTGACGCTACAAACAAAGGTATACCTAGACAACCTGTCTTTATCATACTGTCATAGAGATACAATCCTGAATAACATTCGAAAGGATTTTCTAATATCAATCTGTAAACAAACGTTTCATGATCTTTTCCTCATGAAATCTTAATTAAGTTTTGTAAAGATAGTTACAACTCTGTTTCTGAGTACAATTAAATGGTACTGCCACTTCGTCAGTAACTGTGTTTAGACACCTACAATAATATAATAACTCGTCATTCTGAGTGAAATTTTGCTCAAATTTTATGCCAGATCATCTTGCAAAATTCAGTAGTGAAAAAGCTTTGACCACTAACACTTCTGTTTCTGAAAACTCTGCATTGTGCTATGCCAATTAGAGGCTTTGTTGTGTTCAACTTAGAAGTCGCCTAGACCTTGAAAAAAAAACAATGTCCAATATAAATCATGCTGACGAAATGTAAATCAAACCGGATTAAAATAGGTTCAAAGGTTTTCGGGTGAGAACCGGAAACCACAGCGACTACAAGCTTGTTAACTGTTCGGACATGTGTATTTGACTCAGTTTAGTGTTCGTTTGTTTGATCTAAAATTAAGATTTTTTATCATGCGTGATGTACAGCATCTTTTCTTCCTAGTAGTTTCATATAAAATAAGGGCTACTATGTAGTTTTGTTAGAATTGTTACAGAAACATTGAATTAGTATTTGTTAGACATGTATCTTGTTTTATACAGAATTGCAAAAAGATTATGCATTTGGTGGTAAGTATCTTGGTACAGCGAGCACATTGATTTGCCCTCTCTACAGGAACATGTGTTAACTTTTTCTAGAACAGGCTGAACTCATGACATATATTCAATATAAAGTATTGGAATCCTCCCATGAATGTTTATGTTATGTAATATTTAGCTTACCCTCACACGATTTACATAGCTAACAAAAGAGTATCATTATGTTATCGATCTTTCGATTGGCTATTAGGGTATTTCCCAACCATATGAATATTCATAAGAAACGACTAATTGCCGGTCATTTATCTCTGGGATAGATGCATGGAGAGTTAAGTAATGCTTCTAACCTTGGTTCCGTGGATGACGCTCTAGATGCTTTATTTTTAAATCATATATCTTTATCTACATACTTTCTCGATGAAATCTCGGACGGCATCGAAAACGGGTCATGTTAAAAGATAAGCTTCTGTACGTTATAGAGCCAAATACTCATTAAAATTTGTCAGAGTGTTTGTCAGGTTGATATTTCAGATTAATTCGCAAACGGATTACGTCAAATAAAAAGAAACTAGGTCATCAGTTAAAGTGTATAAAATAATGTTTTCTGTAGAATCTAGATGATAAATTCTAAATGTAATATATTCATGAAAGTTGGTCAAATTGCTTGACGAGTGCCACAATGGGTCACGTAGGGTCAAGAACTATTTTGCCAGGTCAAAAATCAACAAAAACACGCACTCCAGAAGCAACATTTTCAGCCCAATAACTGAGACTATGGTCAAAATGTTTTTTACTGGCGATATCTCAGACAAGTTTGAAAAAAAAGAGTTTACGCAATGTCAAAAGCTAAAACACCAGCTGAAATCTTAGAAAAGCTGATGTACATTTTCGAGGCAACAGTTTCTGTCCAGTACTCTTGAAAGTTGTTCAGCATGTTTGTTTAAATGATATATTTTATAAGTCTACTAATGGGTTACGTAGAGCCAAAAGCTATGTTACCAGGTCATATTTCTAAAAGCTTCTGTACACTATAGGGGTCACTTTTTTCAGTCCATTTTCCACGAAACTTGATCACAATGCTTAAAGAGTTTGAAAATAGATTTGGGCCAGTCGAATGCTGGGTCACCAGTTCAAAACTTAGAAAAGCCTTTGTTACAATCTAGAAGCCACATTTTTGGTCAAATATTCATGCAAATTGTACAAAATATCTGTGTTGATGACATATTTAGCTAATTTGAAAATGGTTCGCGCGAGGTTCAAAACTAAGTCACGGGTCAAATCTTAGAAAGACCTTATGTACATCCAGTGAAGGCCACATTCCCGTTCAGTACTCATGAAAACAGGTAAAAATGTTTGTCTTGATTACATCTCGCAAAGCTTTGTTAGTGGAACACGTCGGGTCAAAAAGTAGGTCAGTACATCAAATCCTTTGAAATTCTTTTTTACACTCTATTGGCCACATTGTACATTATAGATACAACACTCTCAGGCCAGTACTGATGAAAAAATATTAGAATGCAGTCTTAATACTTCGGAAGAGATTTAAACTGGGCAAGGCTGTGTCAAAAAGGCGTTGTGAGCGATGAAACAATAACATATGATGCAAACTTGGCGAGCATCATAATATGTTATGCAACAAGCTGAGTATCGATAGGTGATAATCCGTAAACAAAGTGAAATTTCATGCATCATAGAGTGTGACAGAAAACCAAACATCGTACAACATCACCTTAGGCCTGTGTACCGTCTAAGGACCAGTGTTTATAGGTGTATATTGTATTAAAACGTGTACTTTAACAAGAAGACAGTTGTACACGGAAAATAGAATGAATGAAGGATTTAAAGGCGAACCGAGTCATTTTTATTCATGTAAATTATAAAATCTGCTCAGTCGAATAATTATGGACCGTTTCACTAACGATACGAGAAATTTTGCGTACACATCTGGGAACTTTTGCCTACGGTCAGATTTAAGAAATCTGTAAAACGTTTACTAAATGTATGTAAATTTGTAAGTTTGTGCAAGAGAAAAAAATCGTAACTTTTCAATTGAAAGCAGAAATATTAGTTCCAGTGCGTTTTTCTAGGTAAATAGTTCAATTCGGTCGGCGGAAAATGTGCTGTAATTCATACGCATCTACATTGACCTTTCCCACACTTTAGGTCATCTCATATCACGCCATTTATCTCAATCTTTGACAACGCAATACAGAAGGCTGTTTTCGTATTTTGTCTCACAAGTCTACAAACAGCTTTTTTTATGCGCAGAATCACGAACAACTGAAATAGCACTTCATTGCGCAAAATTTAGTAAAACGCAAAACTTTGACTGCCCCAAAAAACATACGAAATTTTAGAAATACGTTTTTGTTTATTCTATTTGAAACGACTCCTTGGATGAAAAATGACGCTACTTACTAGAAAATTGACAAAGTAGCACAAAGCTCTGCTCATGCTATGGTTGATTCCACCAAATGTTAGTTTTTCATTTATATTCGACATTATAGTAGAGAACTGGTCTGTTATCCGGTGTGTTTTTCATTTGACAAAAGGCAAAAGGAAATTGATGATGTATAGGCTCACCGTTCTGTTCATTTTTCGCGTGTTGCATATCATGCAAATCCACATCCTCGCTAAATTTATGAAAGTAATTGAATTCAAACCTGAAATTTCATGCGTAATTGATAGTAGATACTTCGTACAGACATTGTTGTAGTTTTTAGATAGATACGCTAAGTGGAAGCCAGGATACTCAAAGGAAAGAAACGCATATTTATTTTTGCAACAGAGTATGATAATGTAAAGATCAGGTTGATGATGTAAATCTATTTGTTCATGCACATGCAAAAACATTGTTGTAAACTTGAAAATGTGGTGAACTGCTACAGCAAAAATCGGTGTGATGTTTAGCAATATATAACTTGGGATATTTTGATTGCACATTGTCTTACACGTTTTGTTCTGCATGATTTTTAGCCTCAGTTGGTTTAAAGAATTGAATTTTTAGGAGTATTATATTGGTGTGATGTTCAGCAACATATAAATTTGGCTGTTTTTATTGCACACAGTCTTACACTTATTGTTCTGTATAATTTTTACCTTCAATTTATTTTAAGAATTGACTTCTTTGGAGTATTGTATATTTTTACCAGTAATATACTCTTTTTTCTCAGACGAGAATTTATTATCCAGGAAACACAAATTCTACAGCAGTGCATGGTGTACATGTATCTAAAGCACATTGAGCAATCGACGCTATAGTTTCACTATATCACCCGAGAAGAAAAAGGCAAATTCGCCCAAACAGTTGTTTATGTGAATTCAATCATCTAAATATTTAACATCAATCATTTTAATATGTAACTGCAATCAGCTAAATATTTCACTCTGAGCATTCTTTTATTATCGCTTCAATTTAGCATTGTCATTTGTTTATTCTATCAATCGGGACATACTAACTTTAAATATATATTTTAGGCTGTCTCCCAAGAAATGTTGTGATAGATATTGTAGAGAAATACAACGATGCCTGTAACTTAGGATTGGATATGAATTATGCTAGAATGGTGACCTTCACGCCAGGAAACGTGGACCGATCGGGAAATGTCTTGCTTAAACCATACCTTACAAATCTATCTGGAGGAAGAAAACAACCTGGAGCTGATGGAACACAAATCCGATATTAGAAATCAAAAGAAACATATTTAATGTGTAGAGAAGAAATCAACGAATGGTTTCCATGACTTTAAAAAAGGCTTTTATTGATACTAGTTTCGATTCTATGGCTAGGGAAAAGTCGTGCAGCTGATCTACCCTTTGGATATTACTTTGCAGAAATTTTACTTTTCTCTTGTCTAGCTGAATACAGGCGTTCATTTCAGACTGCATGGTTTGGTAACGCCAAGAATAAAGTAAAATCTTTACTAACGCTAGTTTGTATTGAAATAATAAATTAGACTATAGATTTGCCTAAATCTAAAGGGAACAAAATGTTGTTATAATAGTATGCAATTTCCTTACCTTTTCATATGAATATGTAATGTAATTACTTATTTCGTTAGTTCATGTAAATCATGAACTCTTGCACCGGAAGAAAATGATCTGAAGATAGATTTTTGTACATTTTGATATGCAAAAATACTACAGATCTCTATTGCTTCGGACTCTTTACGTCAATCTTTGATTCTTGAAAAGGTCTATGGAATGTTTCATACGTATAAATCTTTATATGTAACAGACAGATAGTAACTCGTCGTATAAGCATAAGAATAATCCAAAACTAATTGTTACAACTACAGAATCTGCATTTGTTTGAAATGTTGACCTGGTTTGTGTAAAATAGCTGATATTTTCAATTTCAGACGATACCAAATGTCACTCGCCGTAACTTCCTAGTGTTACATGTTGACATTGCATCTAAACGTTTACTCTATTCTGTAGTTAATGCTTCACTAAGAATTAATTCAGCTGTTTTACTATGATGAATAACTGCGATATATTACCTGAATCATATAACATATTTATGTCTTTATTCTAAATTACGCAGTTTCTTTATAATTGTGAGAGTAATTCGCTGCTATGAATGAAAACTTACAAAACTGCATTATACCATTGAGTTGACGCACTACTTAGTTTTACATTATAAGAATGAAAAGATGCATCGTTCTCATACTCTTTCTACTCCGACATTGCACAAGTACATGCTCATAAATATCTGGTTAATTCATTAAGCACTGATAGTTGGACAGATATTTCATAAAGAACAGTAATGCTAGATAGAATTTCAAATATAGATTTATTTGAACAGATATGATTTTCGTGCATGATAATGTTGTTTCAATATCTAATTCAATATCTACTTCAATATCATGTCTTAATGTTTTTTATGCTTGTCACCTCTCCTACTTCAGCACATCTCTCATTTCCTTAAAAGCTTGTTGTTTTTTTTTTTTTTTTTTCAATAAAGAAAGTCTGCTACTTTTGAGACGCCTTGTATGTCAACAAACTAAGGATGACATAGAGTTCAGTATACATGTACATATAGAAAACCATTAATCAGTGCTCTTGAAAGGATCCAAACGAGCAAATTCAACCTCTCTCTTCTTAGTACTGGAACAGGTAGACATAGAATTTTGTCAATGCCCTCTTATTCATTCTTTTGTTCCCATCTTCCATTTTCAAAAGAGTGGAAATGCAGATCAGTCTGTAGGATGGGAATCAAAGTTGTCACATGATTTATTTCCATATAGGTAGAGTTGTAATTTATGACAAGGACTTTTGCGATATAAATCTACTAAATAGTTTGCCTGTAACATACAACATCCTTTTTTAAATCGTATTCTGGTAAGGAAAAAAACAGTATTTGATTATCTTTCAACTTCAAATCACCATTCCAAATGAGAGATGTGCTTCTCAATTTCATAAGTGGTATAAGTTGTTTTTGAAAGAACTCCTATAGTACCACAATAGATAACAATATTATATGAGAACGACTGATTGTTTATCCCTCTAAGCATTTTTGAGATACAATTATTATCGTTAAAGCATCACAGCATATTCATTGAAGGGATTCTGTAAGATATTTTGTTTACCATTAAATGCAACTGTATAAAGGTGATGGGAATGTGTTAAGTTCACACTTACACCAATGCACACTGTATGTGTAAATCTGAGGATAAATGTGAATTTGTCCGAGCACCCTGTCATTAAAAAGTAGCTTGTACTTCTGGGGTTTCATCTCTTTCAAATACATGTATCATTCAATGGTGATATTTTTCAATATCAATTAACAAAATTCCTTATAACATTCAACAAAGGAAAAAAGAACAGTGACATTTCACCTTAACCAGGTGTATGGGCCGAGGCCTATGTGCTGAAGCAGCCTATACTATATTTCTTTTATTTCTAAAATTGTAAAAATGAAAGGCTGCAGCCTATAATGAGCGGGCGTTTGTCCAAGAAATACGGTAGTCGTAAATAATACCGTCTTGTTAACATGTAACCTTTGTTTGTGAATGCAACCAGCCGTATTTGTGGCCATTTCTGATGAGTTATCTGTCTTACTTTTCTTTACCATACCCTATACCATCTCTTTATTGTGTGGTATCGGTACCAATAATGGTATATGGTCATTGATATACTTGAAATGTTTTGTAAAACTGGCTTGCGTTCAACGTGTTCTTGTGTACAGTATAGGCCAAAATGAGACTGTACATGTAAATATTGTGTTTTCTTATTTGAGTCCACACTCTCCTGAACTCATGTAAGCCAAACAGCATCGATACTTCATTGTCCAGGCTGCTTCAGTATCTGAGAATATCAATCTTAGTTATTTATCACCCTTGTGTCCTTTCATTGAACCTTTCAAATAGAGTGTTACCCAATGCTTATTCATCTGAAAAAAGCAAAGATTAGTAGCAGCCCCATTTCCTCCTAAAGATCGTAAACATCCCATGCGATCATGGATGATCGACTGGAAGATAGTTGTATAACATGATTGAAAGAAACCTTACGAAAAGTGAAGTTGTTTGTTACGAAAACCATTTCACTTTATCATAACTTCTATACAACGCAAAGTATATAAACTCGACCTTTTTCAGCGGCTGAAATGTAATCCATTTAGGAAGATTCAGGGAGAATTTATCTTGTTGGCTTGATTAAACAAGCTGACAGTGTCGATTTAAGATCAGGCCGCACGGCGCTGAGAGAATCAGAATTAGAATTACATATTACTTAAGTGGAAGTATCGTCTGAATTACACTAGTTTCTCAAGTTTGTGAGAAAAGTAAACGAGAGAGAGAGACAGACAGAGAGAGAGACAGAGAGACAGAGAGACAGAGAGAGAGAGAGAGAGAGAGAGATTGATTTATGGCTAAAGGCTTAGCGATAAACCATCCTAACTTATTTATTGTCTGTGATATTTTCCTACATTACCTTTATATGTATTTATTATACATTTAATAATCTTTTTGAATGTATTATATGTACATGTATATATAACATTTTTTCTCTCTTGATTGGTCAATAAAAGGTAGTTTTACAATGTCTTTTTCTTCTGTTTTGAAATTAAGTACCACTTTATTGGAGCCTAATTTTTTTTTTTTAATGTCGGAAATTAAAAGTTGTTTAAAATCACCGATAAATACTCATGAATACTTATGAACTCTTCTTTCTTTGCAACTTCAGAAGACTTGAAAACATTGAAGGGAGAGAAGAAATATTTGTAACAAACATTGTCCACCCTTCCAAGAAAGAATTTTAGTTTCGATAGTCACATTTCATATTAAGTCTGCTGATGCTTTCCGTCATGACCTGTCTAAAGTTTTTTCGTATCGCAAACAGCGTGTACGTGATGGGAAGAACCTGGATATGTGGCCTAATAATCGTACATTACAGACGTGAATCAATATATGTACTTCACAAGCAATTGAAATCTGCAAATGAGTTAACATGTAAACATCAAACTCCTAATTTTCCTTTTGATCTGTGTTAGGGACCACAAGAATCGACGGTGACCTCTCCTGAAAGTAAAGCAAAAAAGAGTGAACTGCTGTTATTCTAAAAAATAGGTGGGCAACATTCTACCTATTTTTGTTGCTTCTATATCGGTTACTGGACATTTGCCGTATCAGGGGAGGTAACAAATCGACTGCTTACCGGTGACTACTTGCAGCCAAGGACCAAGTCTAGTACCCCTCCGTACTTAAAGCAGTGAAAGCAGCGATATTTCTGATCAAAGCTCTGTTATCTGTAACGAAAGTACCGCTATCTACAACGAAGTACCGAGAAGCGAGAGCACCGTGACCTGTAATACAGTGCAATTATCTGTAACGAAATCACCGTGCTATCAAGGGAATGCACCGTTATTTGTAACAAAAGCACCGTTATCTGTCGCATCAGTATCGTTTTCTGCAACAAAAGTTCCTGTTATTTGTAACAAAGGCACTGTACATCTTATACGAAAGCACCTTTGTTACCAAAACATCTTCATCTGTAACGAAAATACCGTAATCTGAAATAAAAGCACCGTTTTCTATCGCCAAAGTACCGTTATCTGAAACAAAAGCATTGGTATCTGTAGCAAAAGAACCGATATCTGTAACGAAAGCAGGGTTATCTGTCGCGAAAGTGCTGTTATTTGAAACAAAAGCACCGTTATCTGTAGCAAAAACACCGGGCATTTACTGTAAGCAAAGCACGTTATTTGTACCGAAATCAGTGATCTGAAACGAAAGTATCGTTATCTGTAATGAAAGTACTGCTATCTTCAGGGAAAGAACCGCGACCTGTAATGAAGACACCGTTCACTGTAACGAAAGTACCGCTATCTATACGGAAAACGGTGTTATTTATAACGAAATTTATGTTTTCTGTAACGAAAGCAACCTTATATTTAGCGAAATCACCGTTATCTGAAACGAAAGTAACATTATCTGTAGATAGCGAATGTACCTTTACCCACTGATCACCCTTTGATCGTCGTATCACGACGGCAATATTGTTGACCGACATTAAACTCTAAGAGATCCATCCATCCATATTTTTAGTTGCATTGATGAATTAAAACACAAAACCCACAAACACTGCAAACTTGAAAGCTGCGAACCCGAAATCTGAGCTTCAACCATGAAACTCATGACTGAGACCTTAGCCATCAACTGAGACTTTCAACAGCCATAGTTTATGTAGGTGGCATTCTTTTATTTAGGTCAATATTTTACCAGAGTTAAATGAATACCCTTTCAGTCTTTGTCTTAATTCAATGGTTCAAATTATGACCTTAACCTTTATTCAGGTGAGCCATAGTTTCTGTACATCTTCTCACCAAAGAAAACATTTTATCCAAGTCAAATACATGTAATGTAAACCATTTAGATATTGTGCTGAAAAGGTAGAGAATTCAAACTATTGACCTGAAGCTGTGACCTTGACCTAGAAATGGTATGGTTGAAACACAACTATTGCAGACAGTCTGAGGTGAATATTTGGTTTTAATGAAAATTCTTTTATGCATAAAGGGCATAAGGAGCAGACAGGAAATCAAAGTTTCAATCCCGTGACTTAACACTTTGGCTGCTTATCGCGACTCATTGACCTTTTGCGGACAACGTAGACCAAGATCAGACCGCACAGAACGTGCAGTCTGATCTTGGATCTACACTGTCCGATCTGGAGAAATTATTCCCCGAAACATACCTGTGAAATAACAATTTTTAAGTTTTTACATTCGAATTGTAAATCTCATTTTAGTTACCTAGCAGGATAAGGGTTAAATTATGACCCAGACCTTCAGCTAGTATGTTGTCATGAGTTCTGCACATGTTCTCACTGAACAATTTCGCCAAAATTTCATGAAAACCCTTGTAGAGGTTATGGCGATATGGAGCTGATATAAGAGGCAGGCTAAAACTTGTTACACTCGTTTGTGACCTTGACCATGAATACGTGTGGATGGATGAACTATGTGTTCTGCAATTACAAAATCACATTTGTACAATAACTAAGGCAATAACTCTACAAATAACGAGGACAGAGTAACGGAGTAATGGTTCTTGTTCACTGCGCTTGTCTTCAACATGATCTGTTTATATTGAAGCTCTTGGAGTTATACTTCAGACAAAAATCAATTTTGTTTAAAAAAAAAAAAACTTTGGATAATAAATTTATAACATTAATGCAGAAAGAGCTTCATGTCCCTTTCATTGCATTTGACCCCAATGTGATCCATCTGCACACGAAGTCGAAACGAACTATCTAGAGCTATCATTAAACGTGACTATACCCCCAAACAGCTCCTGGTCACAAAAACAGGTTTTTGTCACAGTGTGCAGTATGGTTTAGTACAAAAGTAAGAGTTGAAAAAAAATCTGGAGGGGGGAGATAAATCCGTAAGAAATCGCAGCATAGTCATAAAAATTGCTCATGCACAACTTCATATATATAGGAACCCTGTGTGTAAATTTGGGTAAGTGGAAAACTGTAGGAGTGTTGCTCCGAACAAATTTTTGTCTATGGATAGACGGATGGACGGACAGCCATGGTGATTCCAGTATACCCCGTTACACTAAGTTGTGGGGGTATAATAAGGTTTATACTTTGCAAGTCATGCACCGAATAAAATCCAAGCTGTTAAATGATAAACGGCAATAAATTAAGATGACAAAGGGCAACAACTCCAAAACCTAATGCTGTACATAATGGATCTTGTGCGGTGCCTTTATCCTCAACCGTATCTATCTGTCTATGAAAGTTGAGGTCGTCAGTTTTTATACTTTGGAAGTTATGCTCCGACCAAAAACCCAATTTGTAAAATAACCATGAGCAATAAGTTTTCGACCTTAGGTTCAACATCGTCTCACTCTGATAAATATTTGAAAAAGAAATATTTTGAGCTTCAAGAAGAGAAGGAGCGCATAAGGCGGTGTTACCTATGGTCAGATGGACAGACGAACATACGTACGTAGAAAGACACACGAAGGACATTCCTATAATCCCTCTCTCTGTTTCCCATTACCTGTGGCGAAAGTACCGTTTTATCTGAAAAAAAAAAAAAAAAAACAGAGAGTTCCCTTATCGCTATATATTTGAAACTTTTCCTTACCTTTGAAAATGGTACAAAATTCTTTTACAAAAGTTTCGTCATTTGTGTCGCCCTCTATCTCTGGCGTGACATGTACCGTACTCCGTGACGACTGAGTCCTCGTATCAAAACTGCAGTTGTCTTTGACGGAAGTGCCGCACTAACACAAGAAAATGCGGTTTTCTCTGTTGGCCGTGAAAGCACGGTGTTCTGGAACCAAAGTACCGTAATCCGAAACGAAAATGCGGTATTCTTTGTCGAAAGTAACACATAACTGATGACTAGTACAAGCTTTGTGCCGAGAAGCCTCCTTGTCTCATTATGTAAAGAGAATATCGTCTTCGACAAAAACTCCGGGCTCTGTGACACAAAGACCTTTGTCTGTGACGAAATTATCGCGTGCTCTTTGACCACAGTCTATTGTTGTGACGAAACTACCTCTCTCTGTGAAAAGTATTGAATCTGAGATTAATGACGTTTCAATAGCTTAGATAATATCACGGGGGTCTTTGCAACTGTGCATGTGTTTCCTGGCTTTCCCACACCAGTACTGACACGTCTATTAAAGCTTGCAGGCCGGAAAGGAAGATTGCCCCAATCGGTATCGAACTCGCAATCGCATACAGAAAATATTGACCAATAGCAAAAAGTTTCGGCCGGGGTCAGCTTGCGCAGGCTGACCTGGGTCGAAAATTTTCGCAGATGCATTACGCACCCTTTTCTCAAATTATGGCTCGTATGTTTTTAACCAAATGAACAATATTTTTTCGTAGCATGAACTTGTTATTTACAAAGGAAAGTTTGATGCCAGTACACCAATATATATAAGAAAGACTGAACATAATGATTTGAAATGGGCGTAGCAAAGCCAACCATCAAACTAATTTTTTAAGTATATGGACAAAGATCAGATTGTACTTGCGCGCAGATTGATTTAAGTCTATTCCTGTCGAGTTGGACATTTATCCAGAGAGAGAGGTATTACTCCAACAAGTTGACATGAAATGAATGACCCGCATTACCACAAATTTCATGCTTGAATTATTGTCGTAACTTAGCTTCGGATAATGTCGTCTGTAAGCGGAACTTGGTGCACGATTCTTGGGTCGCCTGGTTGCTTAGCAACCTTGCTCTCATTGTTATCGTCTTCATCTATGGGGTGACGTAAGCATACCTCCGGCCTTATACTGCTTCCTGTCCCAAGTTCCGATTTACGAGATAAAACATGGTTTTCTAATTATTCGGTGAACACCCAGTTTTTTTCTGTTGTATATAATTTACAATTGTGTCTTTGTGATAATGAATATGTCTATTAAGACCGAGCTGTTTAACGGTTCAAACCTTTGAAACAATCATTTCGTCCACAAGGGTACACATCAGCCTGATGTCTGTGTAAGACATCATCTCTAATAATATATTTCAAATATAAAAGAACAGATCATGTTTACACATTCGAACAAGTTCTTTATTGGAGTGCTTGTAATTTTGTGAAGGGTTGTTGTAAAGGGTAATAAAGTGAATCGCAAACATTTAACTTACACCAAAGCAATATACATGTAGACAATTTTCGATTGGTGTGGAAGCACTATAATCCCTGGGACGTTATACAACGCATTTAAAGATTAAAGGCTGATGATCATGCTGTTGGGTTATAGATTTTATTGAGTTGTAGCAGCCACATTCATAGAGCCCATTGCTGGTCAAAACCTCAACCTGGACAACAACAAAAACAAATTATTTCCAAAGGACAGGTAGATTACTGAGTCAAATATTTGTTTGTGCTCCAAAGGCTACAGTTCAGTCCAATGATCATAAAATTGCCCGGCTGTTTGTCTCAATAGTATTTTTACCAACACTGAATATAGGTCACCTGGGGTTAAAAGAAAAAGCCTAAAGGTTGTCATTAGGTCAAATCAGACGAAACCGTAATAGAACTGTAGAATCCATAAATCTATGTTCAATCTAATACTCATGAAAACTTGTCAGACTGCTAAGATTAGATATGAGTGAGTTGCAAAAGGGCATTTTTGGTCTAAAACTAAAAGTATGTCACTAGATCCTATACCAGAAGATAATCTGGTCTTAATTTGTAAAGGGTTGTCGTCTGTGAGTAAAAAAACGTTGAACTTATGAAAGCTGGTCCTGGTGCCTAAATTTAAATTTCCACCACATTTTTTTAAATGTAAATTTCAATACATATTCGTATTTTGAATTTTAGGATGACAACTCAAAAATATGCTAGCATATACATGTAATACTGTCTTGTGGTTAGGTTTTGTACCTTGAATGCTTTTAATAGATTTGAACAAAGAAGGGTGAAAACTTCTAACCCATTACCCTCCAGGCGACTCTCAGGACTACCAGTCCTTTGATCAACTTTTGTGCGGCGAATAGAGTTGTCGTGTCTTTAAAAAAAAGATACTTAAAACTCCTGAAACAAGAAAAAATTGATGCAAAGCATCAAAGTCGCCGCAAAAATTTTTGTTTAATGCTTCAAGAAAGCCAAGGCAAGTAAGTAAATGTCAGTTTTCATCAGCAGATTTTTTAACACATTATGAAATTAAAACTTGTCTTCTGTTTAAGTATCTAATACCCTCGCACAGCGCTCTCTTAACTCTTTTCCAAACGACAAATATCAGACTCTTCCAGAGTTGGCAGACGAAAATTTAAAATGCTGCAAAAATGGTGGAAAATTCGCTTGCAGTGGGGAAAAGGTATTTGAGTAAAGGAGAAATTGTTTATAACGAGCAATTTCTGCTAATCCAACATGTTTTTCCAAAATAAATGACAGCACACATGTGATAAGCCGTGTTTGTTTGGGAAAGTGTTGAAAACAGGGCACTAAAATGTTGCTGTCCTAGGAAAATATGATTCAAGAGGACGTTAGTTTGCAAGGCATGCTTTCAATTTAAACAAATCTAAAACTATACTGTTTGGTAAACAGTGTTAATAAAGAATAATGGTTTGCACTGCGATTTATTAACAACACAGCGAAAAAGTGGCCTCTCTCCAGATTTTTTCCCACAAAGTAAATTTATCCAGAACTCGGTAAGAAATAAGCAAATGGGTTCTAAACAACCTTTGTTTTAAAAACTTAACTTAGAAAGAAGTAACCAATAACGGCCAGATACAATCATAACCATCATACTCGTTCTTCGGCGGAATTTAACACAATTTCAGCAATGTACAATTTTAGCAGTGGTTATTCAACAAAAAAAAAAAAACACACACACACACACACACACACACAAATAATAGGAAACACTAGGTACTACATAATAAACCTGTGTACGAAAGCCCAAAGTGGGCACGAAACAACCAACTGGGTACGAAATGACCAAAATAGGTAGGTACGAAATGACCAAAATCGTACGAAAGGACCTAGGTACGAAATTAACTAGGTACGAAATGACTGGAAACCTGTCCAGCCTAAGCTACCAAAACACCCTTTGTGCTAATGTGCAGATGTGCTAACCCAATCAAACTCTTCACCAAATGACAAAATCTTTAGAACAATCCTACCTCAAAAATTTGTAGACAACAAAAGAAATGATTCAAAAATTGAAATTTGTTTTTGAAAGCGTACAAAACACTGTCACAAAAAGGAGAAAATGGATGTTACAAGTACCTATTTTCTCCTTTTTCTGCGATACTTTAAGGGTCGTTTTACTCGGGTTTAAGTGATAAACGTTTGGAAAAGCTGAGTCAAGAGAAAAATTAACATGTTGCCCATTGAGCTAAATTTCCACCAGTACAAAAGATAAACTTTTTTAAAATTGAAATCTACTCTTAGTGAGGAAGTAAGAATTTTAAGTACACGTCATTTGAAGTGCTTATTGTAAATAGCCGTAGTTTAAATCCAAGACTATACATCATGTAATTTTCAGCTTAATCTATATCTACACGTCTAGCAAATTCTTCATGCACCATTGGTTAAGATTAATGTTAAACATTGCTGACAAGTTACGCGACCACTTTTTGGATGTGCATAGGTTATTGAACAAGGTTAGATATTCAAGTAAACGTATTTTCTTTTTAATAGTATTTCATATATAGGTCTATTTTACCTTTGTTTTCAATTTTTCTCTTTCAGAGGGGTAAACAAAATTTAAATTAATTCATTTTCCAGCGCTAATCAGAACTCTTTACATTAGTCCAAATTTTCAGTCGTTATCATAATTCAAACTTGTCTATAGCCTCTGTGTGATCTTACGTCAGCGGTACACGTTCGCAAAGCACATATTTTGCGGTTTTCCTTAAATTCAAACGTTAAAAACACAAAATAAATAAATAGTATCGCATCCCTCCAACGTTTACAGTCGTTTATTTGGGGTATGACTAGATACCGAAAATAGCCTATTTTCGCGAAAACAGCTTTCCCTGTACGAACATAGCTTCCATCAATTGCTGTCTGGATGTATGTTTGAATATATTGCTTTTATTTGTTATTCTTATATACTATCTTTCATAATAGATGTTGCTAACGTGTTGAAAAAAGTGTGAATTGAAATAAATTGATCTTAATAAAGGTTTCAGACAACTGGACTTTATGCATATGCACAGCCCATTTTCGCAAACATAACTTTTCCTCTACAAAAATAGAATACATTAAATGATGCATAAATGTATTGTTGAATAAATCGCTTTTATTTCTCTGTTTATACATTATCTTTCGTTACATATCAGAAACCTATTCGAAGCAAAGCATCAAACAGAAGACTGAAAACGATTATCGCAAGTGTGACATTGATAACACATCATTCACAAAGGTGTTTTAATCCAATCAAACTATTTTCGTGCGTTCGTTTAACATTTTAACTATTTTCGTGGTAACTCCTTTATACAGAAGCTATTTTCGTTAGGTTCCTATTTTTGTATCGAAAGGGAAGAGTTATTTTCGTAAGTTACATGATATATTTATCAATATATGGTTGAATACATTGCTTTTATTTCTCTTTTTCTTACACGTTATCTTTTATTGCATACTAGAAACGTATTTAAAAACGTGAATTGTAGAACAATAGGTCTTGTTTGACTGGAATGTACATGAATACATGCTGATATGTATCAAATGTTATCTTTTTTTAATATCTTCGAAAACAATTGATTAACGCCTTTGCCCCCCCCCCCCCCAATATACAATATATTTTCATCCTACGTTTTTTGTATTAAAGTAGAAGACTGGAAACGATTATCGCAAGTGTGACATTAATAACACATCATTAACACATGTGTTTTAATCTAATCAAACTATTTTCCTACGTTCATCTTACAAAACTATCTTTGTGGTAACTCCCTGACAAAGCTATTTTCGTCAGGTTCATATTTTTGTATCGAAAGGGAAGAAATTTCGTACGTTATACGATATATTTAGAAATATGTGGTTGAATACATTGCTTTTATTTCTCTTTTTCTTATGCATTATCTTTTTTTTACCTACCAGAAACGTATTATGAATTATAGAACAATAGGTCTCAAAAGAGTTGTTATATGACTGGAATGTACATGAATACATGTAGATATGTATCAAATGTTATCTTTTTTTTTTCCTAATATCTTCGAAAACAATTGATTAACGCGTCTTTTTTCCTAATATCCACTATAAATTTTCATCTTACGTTCGTTATATTTGTTCAAATAGAAGACTGAAAACGATTATCGCGAGTGTGACATTGATAACGCATCATAAATAGAGGTGTTTTAATCCAATCAAACTATTTTGGTACGTTCGTTTTACAAAACTATTTTCGTTGTGACTCCCTTAAAATAGAAGCTATTTTCGTTAGGTTCCTATTTTTGTATCGAAAGGGAAGAGTTAGTTTCGTACATTAAATGATGTATAAATATATGGTTAAATTATATCGCTTTTATTTGTCTGTTTATACATTATCTTTCTTTACAAATCAGAAACCTATTTGAAGCAAAGCATCAAATAGATGACCGAAAACGATTATCTCAAGTGTGACATTGATAACACATCATTAACAGCTGGAGGTGTTTTAATCCAATCTAACTATTTTCGTACGATCGTCTTACAAAACTATCAATGTCGCACTTGCGATAATCGTTTTCGGTCTTCTACTTGAACAAATACAAAGAACTTAGGATAAAAATATTTTGTCATGGAGTTACCACGAAAATAGTTTTGTAAGATGAACGTACAAAAATAGTTTGATTAGAATAAAACACCTCTGTTAATGATGTGTTATCAATGTCACACTTGCGATAATCGTTTTCAGTCTTCTATTTGAACAAATACAAAGAACGTACAAGAAAAAGTTGATGCAAAGCATCAAAGTCGCCGCAAAAAAATTTGTTTAATGCTTCAAGAAAGCCAGGGCAAGTAAGTAAATGTCAGTTTTCATCAGCAGATTTTTTAACACATTATGAAATTATGTGAATAGTAACCTATATCAAAACTTGTCTTCTGTTACAGTATCTAATACCCTAGCACAGCGCTCTCTTAGCTCTTTTCCAAACGACAAATATCAGACTCTTCCGAATTCAAAGAGTTGGCAGATGACAATTTAAAAAGCTGCTAAAATGGTGGAAAATTCGCTAGTAGTGGGGAAAAAGTATTTGATAAAGAAGAAATTGCTTATATAACGAGCAATTTCTCATCCAACATGGTTTGACAAAAGAATTTGATAGCACACATGTGATAACCCGTCTTTGTTTGAGAAAGTGGTGAAAGCAGGGCTAAGTTACTAAAATGTTGTTACAAATATGATCCAACATTGCTGTCCTAGGAAAGTATGATTCAAGAGGACGTAAGTTTGCAAGGCATGCTTTCAATTTAAACAAGTCTAAGACTATAGTGTTTTGGTGAACAGTGTTCATAAAGAATCATGGTTTTGCATCGCGCTTTATCATTATGAACAACACAGCGAAAAAGTGGCCTCTCTCCAGATTTTTTCCACAAATTAAATTTATGCAGAGCTCGTTGAGAAATAAACAAAGGAGTTCTATACTATCTTTGTTGTAAAAACTAAACTTAGAAATAAGTAACCAATAATGGTCAGATACAATCATAACCATCATACCCGTTCTTCGGAGGAATTTAGCACAGTTTCAGCAATGAACAATTTTAGCAGTGGTCATTCAACAAAAAACACACAAATAGTAGGAAAAAACTATCTACAAAATAATCAAAATGATAATTAAACCTCTGTACGACGTTTGTACGAAATGACCAACTGGGTACAAAATGGCCAAAATTGAAAGTATAAGTAGGTACGAAATGACCAAAATCGTACGAAATGACCTAGGTACGAAATTAACAGGGTACGAAATGACTGGAAAACTGTACAGCCTTGACCAATGGAAACAAGGCATTTATATGGACGAGTTCATTTCTCACGAATAGCGACAATAAAAGAAATAATTAGGCGGTTTTTTGATGTTGTAAGTATTAATAGAACAAAAATAGTATCGTATTGCAATTTCGTAGTTTAAGAATGAATTAAAAAGCCAGTTTAAGGCGAAGTAACGTTAGAAAGATTCCTTGTTAACCTAACACCCCTATAAAAACGAAATTCCCACTATCCATGTCCTGACTCGAAAAACTATTAAAAATATAGTCGCGCGCTTCTGCGCGGCGACTAAAGATGAGCCGATATAGCAGACCACATGCACATGGGGTAGAATAAATGCGATGACCTGATTGGTCAATTATCGATTTATACGGATCCATGTATATTAAAACAAGACATTTATTTGGATGAGTCCATTTCTCACGAATTCATAGCGAAAACAAGAGTAATAATTTGGCAGATTTTTTTATGTTGACGGGAAACACGGTCTATTTTAACATGAGCACCTCGCTCATTTACACACCGGAAATAAACAGACGAAACTACAAACATAGCGTTTGAAGAAGGCTTTATGGAAAATAATTGCATGTTTGTCTTCTTATGGAATTTCAGCGTCATTAGTCACATGCCAATCGCTTAATATTCCCACAAATCCCTTTTTTATTTTTGGCGGGAAATCTAAAAATAGCTTAAGAGGCTACGTAGCCTTTTAAGGGAATACCGTTAAAGAAATTGTTTTTTATTATTTTATGATTCTTAATTATTGATGATTTGTATTGATTTTTCATATAAATTTCTGTGGTATATAGAATTTTCACACCCCACCAAATTAGAAAATATATATGTCGTAGGCCAGATTGGAATCTAGGCAGATCTGGAATCTGCCTAGACCAAATTAGGATTCAAATTTTGTGTAGATCAAAATGCATTGTTTTCTAATATTTTTCTTAAACATATTGATTTAATTATGTTTACAATTGATAGGTATTTTCAATTAAGGCATTTTAAACGATTTTTCCACAATCGCTCTGTTTTCAAAACATTCAACATTTATATTTATTCTGAATTTCTGACTAAAACTTCTTTTATTTTGGGGTTTACGTTTAAAAGTAAGATGATTCATTTGTAGACGCCCTATATTCAACGAGAAATTATTAAAATTTGGTTTAGGCAGATTGTAGAGCTGCCTAGCTAAACTGGAATCCTGATTTGTTGTAGACAAATTCCAGTTTGGTCTAGACAGATTCCGAATCTGCCTGGATTCCAGTTTGGACTACAACATATATATATATATATATATATATATATATATATATATATATATATATATATATGTCATAGGCCAGATTGGAATCTAGGCAGATCCGGAATCTGCCTAGACCAAATTAGAATTCAAATTTTGTGTAGACCAAAATGCATTGTTTCCTAATATATCTTTTTTAAATATATTGATTTAATTATGTTTACAATTGAGAGGTATTTTCATTTAAAGCATTTTATATGATTTTTCCACAATCGGTCTTTTTTCCCTCCTTTTTTATTAGTACAAGACATTCAAAATTTATATTTACTCTGAATTTCTGACTAAAACTTCTTTTATTTTGGGGTTAACGTTTAAAAGTAAGATGATTCATATGTAGACGCCTTATATTCAACGAGAAATTATTAAAATTTCGTTTAGGCAGATTGTAGAGCTGCAAAGCTAAACTGGAATCCTGATTTGTTATAGACAAATTCCATGCAGTTTGGTCTAGGCAGATTCCGGATCTGCCTGGATTCCAGTTTAGACTACGACATATATATTTTTTCTTATTTGGTGGGGTGTGAAAATTCTATTTACCCACCTTTAACACCCCTATAAAAAAGAATTTTCCATCGTCCGTGTCCTAACTGGAAAAACTATTAAAAATACAGTCGCGCGCTTCTGCGCGGCGACTAATAAACAGGAGTTTTGTTGATTTAAATTGGCAATACTTGGTGGATGACATAGATCTAAGATGCACCTTCTGTGCAGTCTCATCTTGATCCGGCCATGCCATCTGCCAAAGCTCTAATATTTTGACTAGGGAATTGTAAGGGTCAAATCCGACATTTACCATTAACAGAATTCCCGTACACGATGCTATAAATAATCACTCTTTATAGCTAATTATTCTTTGCATAAAGTTCAATTTCAGGTCAATTTGTCCAAGCAATAATTGTGCACCTACCACACGCGTTCCCAAGTTCCTTTTCTGTTCAAAATTCTTCCCAACCTATTGACCGATTCTTCATAAAAACTAATTTCTCGCTCATATCTAAAGATCTAGATCTACATGCAGTGTGTAAATGTTTCCGTAAAATAGTTTTTACTTGTAAGCGTATAAACCAGTAGATCTACTCATTCTAAGTTACATTTCTGAACATAAATTAACGAAATTATCCAAGAACTGTTTTTCTTTTGTTAAGGAAATCAGGAACAGATCGCCTTTTTTCACATCTATAAATGTACAAAAGAAAAATGCTTTCTACTTTTGACAACGCTCAAAATTAGTTTTGCCAAAGCCGGGATTCCAACTCAAAATCGTTTGATTTCAAGATGTAGAATACAACTCGTCATTCGAATTAATAGATATTTGTACCATAAACCACTTACGTGGCTCGTATCGAGGCTTTGACTTTTTCATTAATACCCTGGATTGTCTGATAAAAGGGAATAGAACTTAAATAAAATTTTAAAACTCGAATGAAGAGGGGTGCGAACACTTCTAAAGGTTATCATTATGAAAAAGCGATCCTTATGCAATCGAATGTAGAGCTGGAGCCCGGCACCCAGATTTTTAATCAGGTAAAAACCATGTAAAGCAGGAAACCTGCGCGAGTATTGTCAACATGACCGTTTCGTAATAAATACTATATTCGGTTAAACGCTGTGGAGAAAGAACGCGAGCGACGTATAGTTAAACTCTATTGTTCTTTGGTAAACAAGAAAGAGATCAACTAAAAGGTATTTCTTTAAGAAAAAATTAGGTGTTTCTTTTTACATTGATTTTAATGTAAATTCGTTTCGTCCTTGTGATGATGACAGCGACATAAGGAGTGGGTGGGGTAAAAGACACCTCTACTCTCAAGTCCTTGTGCTTATTCGTCCGGGAGTTTAGTTTCTTCTTAAAGTAGTGAGTATAGCGGTTCGTCAATCTAGCTTTATCGTTAAGGGTTGCAAGTAACTTGAAATCCAATCATTTTGCATAAGTTAAACGGATAATGGATTTTTTTTACTTCTTTTTTCTTGAGACTGAGGTCTTGCTATAACCGAAATTTGTTACGTGAATTACATGTTTTATGCAATAATATGCGTGAATGGGAACACCTAGATATTGAGTTTCTATTTTTTGGTCCCTGTCAAATATCAAGCTTTGTGTTTGTCTCAGCATAGTAATCATTACCTTCAGTCTGAAGGTGTCTGCTCCGATGCTATTTTTGTGACTGGTCTTCGCATTCACCTTCAGACCAACGTTTATTAAAAGTATAGGGAACAAATACGATTTTACCTGCATTTTACCCGCATCTTTTCGAATGGCTCTATGCGACAGAATTTCCAATGATAACTAATAAAATGGGCATGGATCAATAAATAAATGATTAATCTTTACAAAAAGACTGATGTTTGTTAATATCCAAATCTTACCTTTGCCCAAATCTGTACTTTTCAACGTAAATAACCACTGACCTACATCACCGGAAATCAAAACATGGTGATATCATCAATGCGCATGTCTCGGCGAAAATTGCAGTATCTCTGACAGACTACAGGACGGTTTAGTTGCGAATTTCGCTGTTAACAGAGGAACCATGAGCAAAAATGTTTGTTTGGGTTAGGGAACCAGACTGTTCAAAATTCAAATTACGTTGAGTGCGCATGCCTGTTTAATGGAAGTCACTGTGTTAGTTGTTTACAAATTACACTGGATTTATTTACGTTGGGAAAAAAGTAAATTTCTATTGAGTTAATTGGTATTTCATAGCACAATTTGTGTGATGGTAAAGATTAATCATTTATATCTAACGATCCATGCCCATTTTATAAGCTGTCATTAGAAATTATGTCGCATAGAGCCGTTTGAAAAGATGCGGGTATTTGTTCCAGATACTTTTAATGAACGTTGGCCTGAAGGGGAATGCGAAGACCAGTCACAAAAATAGCATCAGAACAGACACCTTCAGACTGAAGGTAAGTAATTGTCTGTATGAATTGTGAGCAGAGCTTGTCATTGGCATAAATGGATACAATCAATCAAATACAAGCCAGTTCATTCTCGGGTCTATAAATTTATCAGTTAAGGCAGAGCTCCAGATAGACAGAGTGATTTTGTTTTCTGAATTGAAACTTGTAATAATTCTTCACTAAACCCCATGTTATGAGTACTCATTAGAATCGTCTTATTGAGATGATTCAAATGAGTACTACAACATACGGTTTGGAAGAGAAATAATGGAATTAGAAAACGGCTTGGAAGAGAAATAATGGAATTAGAAAACTATCACTCCCTCTTATCTAGAGCTCTGAATTAAAATTTTTATTAAAGAACCAGTATCAGTATGGGTGTCGGACTGTAAACATACCCAAAGTCTTGTAAAGCAAATATCAAATGTGAAGTTGCCTCTCCACAATTAATCTTTGACAGGTTTTTTTTTTTTCCAATACTGTACTAGGTCTACTACAGAAAATGATGATTTATCAGTTTTTCTATGTATGCCAAAACAACAACAAAAAATGTTTTCAAAGATAAATTGTCATGGGAAAAAAAACACGAAAACACATGACAAAACAATTGTCAAAAAGACCTCAATCAATCGGAGGCTCTTCAATTTGTCTGTTTAACCTTGATTATATCTTTTATCCCCGACTTGCAAATACACAATGTAAAAATTAAAACAGAAATTATTCCTCTGTTCATTCACCAGAAAAACAGATATCTTTATAAGAGAATTTGAAAATCTTATTTAACAGGAGAGGGAATGTCTTACAGCGTAAATACTGGTACTGGTATGAAAGATGAAAAAGAGCACATTTATCCAAGAAAAGAGTTTGGAAAAAAGAATCACTCAGTGTTTTATTAAGTTTATTATAAGGTTAAAAGTGTTCCAAACTTGATATATTTTATCAATATTATTTTCTCAATTTTGACATTTTGTCAATGATTTTTTCCCAATTTGGTCAGAGCCCTTTTCACAAAATGCCTGGACAAAGCCCTGGGATTCAGACTAGATGACACAGAATATACAGCCAAATCTTGGATCTATCAAATCATGTTGGGTCAGTAACAAGGTCACTGATTCAAATCTTTGTATAAACCTTGTATAGGCTCCAGAGGCCGCTTTTTCAGTCAAATATTCATGAAAATCATGGTAGGATGTGTGTCATTATATCTGCAAAGATTGAAAATAAGTCATGTTTGGGTAACAGACTCAGGTGAGAGACTTTCCCAAACAACGAATTTTGAATTCTTCCAAACCAAAAGAGTTGGCAGATGACAATTTCAGATTTGGAGAAAATGGCAGAAGGTTCTCAAAAAGGGTAGAAAACACTCTGGGAAAAGAAGAAATTGCTCATTACGAGCAATTTCTCCGTTGCCCACAGTGTTTTTAAAAGACTTTTACTGCAAACACGTAAAAAACAGGGCTTGTTTGGGAAAGGGTTAAGGGCCATCATAGCCTTCTTTTATGATATATACATGCACAGAAAGTTTAGATTAAAGATTTCTGCTGTTACTATTTTTCTTATAGCCTTGCTGCATCTGGGCTTAAAAAAAAGTAGTTATATGCATGGTGATATTTGAGGTTATTGTGGCTTACAGAGAGTACCGGTAGGTCTTTGCTAATATAAGGTTGTTACATAACTACTCAGCACTGGAAATAAAGGTTGACTTGGACAAAACATTTGATAATGTCTGGCGTGCAGATATATTCAGTTTAAACAAGGCCATGATTTTGAGGTTTGGTAAAGAGCTACTTCATAATGATGATAATTATATTCTTGCTCAAAATTACTGATAACAATTACTTTATTCATAGAAATGGGAGCAGATAACTCTAAACAAATTACAGCTCCAAAGGCAAGCACGGTTGGAATACCAAGTGAATGTCCCATGCATAAAGAGGTATGTATCTTCATATAGGGTCATTCTACTGAAAGAGTTATGGATGGTAAGAAGTTACAAAATGTGATAGGAAGCCACAAAATTTATATACATAAAACCCACAGTGTCTATTCTGGGATGCAGGAGTGTGGGGTTCATGCTATTATTTTTTTCGGATTCAACAGAACTCAGACCCAATGGGTGACAGTCACATGTAAAAATAAATCGTGAAAACCGTCCAAAACGAAGAATTAATTCTTACCTCAGAGAAAGTACCTGGTACCACTGTTTTGAATAAAATGGCATGATTGCTGATTAAGGTAACCGCCCTTTTCGAGGCGAGGGGGTCAAACCAGCGCACTTTCGAAATAGTTTACTCTACCTAGTCTCAGACTACTACCACTGCAATGAATTTTATCAGACTGAATTTATTTCTGCTTTACTGCTATCTGTTCTTATGAAATAAATTTGATTTTTAGAGGATATTCAAGAAATTGTCCTTGGACATGTACATGTATACAGGCCATTATCTCTACTGTATAGTCTTGAACAGGAATAAATTTCTGTTGTGTGCATTGTTTTTATCTCTTTCCTGTCTATTTTTATACCCTTGTAAAACAGATGTTTTCAGGGTATTCTGGAATCTGCCTGTCTGTCTGTGTGTCCATCTGTGTACAAAATACTAGTAATTGCCTGTTTCTGTGGAAGCACTGGCGGGGGTATTAAGTCCCATTCAGTGACAGCTCTAGTTTGTTTTAACCCATTCCCAAACACCAAATTTTAGACAGGTCCAAATTGAAAGCAATTGCAGACGACAAAATAAATGTAACTCAAAAACTGAAATTTGTTTCCAGCAGGGTAGAAAACATTGTGGGAAAAGGAGACAATGTTGGTTACCAGCATTGTTTCCTTTTCCAACGATGTTTTCAAAAGGCTTCTATTTAAGGGTAGTAAAAACCAGGGACTGTTTGGTAAAGGGTTAAATCCAAACCTCCCTATATTTTAGATGCAGAGTGGGGGAGTGGGGGTAATATATAGGAATTTAAGTATACTTATTATCCAGTTATGCACTCTCCTTCACTATAGGCAACATGTCTGTGCACACTTGTATTGAGTTGTATTGGACCTGTAACAGTTTTTTGGTGACGTCTCATTATGTTACGGAACCATATTTTTGCTTCATTATTGGGTTCAAATATCGCCAGGCCTGTTTGGTGCGGAGGCCTCGCAACTACAGCTTGAATCAGGCTGCAGTTGGGATGTTTTTGCGATGGATCTAATGTATACCCAATGATATATCTTACTCATATACGCTAAATTGCACACTTTCTTATGCATATTTTCATTTTTTTACCGCAATTTTCTGTGTAACATAACCCTTATGACATCATGTTTGTTTATATCAATTTATTTTATTACATACTTCTGAAGAAGGCAAATTTATGCAAAAATGTTGTAGTAGTACAGTACATAAACATTGAAATTTTAATACCTGCTGTTGTAGTTATCTAACTTTTATTTTCATTTTCTAAAAATAGAGACTGAATCCGCGCAAAAGGCTACCCCCTGTATTGTGTTAGAAATAAAGTAAACAGTGGTTTGATCCTGAATGTTAAACTATAGTATAGGAAGATCTTTGGAAACAAAGTGAGAAAAGGAGCAAATGCTGGTAATTGGAATCTTTTCCATTCCTAGATTTTTTCTACCCTTTCAAAGACAAATCTTATTATTTCAACAACATTCAGCCTGTCATCTGCAAAAGCTTTCAATATGGACAGGCCTAAAATGTTGTCACTGATTTATTAGCTAATGATCAGGGAGGCCACTTTACCTCACTCTACCTTGTTCTGTGAATGTCAAGCATGTAATCAGTATAGTGAATGAGTATATATCATCTTTTGATAGCCAGGAATGGATCATGTGGGAATTCATGGACACCCCTTATATAAGTAAACATACAGTGTATAATAGTCAAATTTTTACCTTAACTCTTTACCACACAAGAAAATTTTAGACCGGTCCAAATTGAAAGCATTTGCAGACGACAAAATAAAGGTGACTGAAAAATTGAAATTTGTTCTGGGAAGGGTAGAAAACACTGTGGGAAAAGGAGAAAATGCTGATTACCAGCATTTTCTCCTTTTCCCACAGTGTTTTCAAAAGGCTTCTTTCTCAGGGGCGTCAAAAGTAGGGATTGTGTGGTAGTGGGTTAAACATTCTGTTTTGTTGTAGTTCTTATATTACTTTTTTCAGGGCCCTAAAATGGATCAAAATGCAAATGAGAAACAATGCCCGATGCAGAATAAAGACAGGGTAACTTACTAAGTTATAATTGAGTGTAGCTGCAGTATAAATAACTTAAGGACCAGTGTAATATTTCTTACTCTGTATAAAATTTGGTTCCATGGAAAAGTCAGCTAGCATATCTTTTGTGCACCTATCTGTGTGTTTCTCCCTTCCTTAGGATTCATAATTGAAATCTTGTTAAATTCTTAAAGTCTTTACTACACAGTCCCGACTTTGAATGACTCTGAGAAAGAAGCCTGAAGAAAATATTGTGGGAAAAGGAGAAAATGCTGGTAACCAGCATTTTCTCCTTTTCCCACAATGTTTTCTGCCATATCAAAGACAAGGTCTGTCATTTGAACCCTATGTAAATTTACGTCTGTAAATGCTATAAATTTGGAAAAGTCAAAAATTTTGTCATATGGTAAAGAGTTAAAATCTTTACAACACAGTCCTGACTTTGAATGACCCTGAGAAATAAGCCTGCAGAAAACATTGTGGGAAAAGGAGAAATTGCTGGAAACAAGCATTTTTTCTCCCCTTCCCAGAATATTTTCTACCCTATCAAAGTCAGGAAATATTGTATGGCAAAGAATTATTTTTTTTTCTGCAGATGCTTTGAATTTGATCCAGTCCAAAAGTTTGTCATTTGGGAAAAAGTTAACTTGCTTCCAGACAACAATATTTTAAAACTGTCCAGTTTGAAAACATTTGCAGATGACAAATCAGAATGTAGCTGTACTGTTGTATTTGTCGTAGAAAGAGAAGAAAATGTTGTGGGCATTAGAAAATGCTGGTTGTCAGTGGTTGCTGCTTTTTCCATGATGTTTTCAAAAGCTTTTTTCCTCAGGTCATTAAAGTTTTGGATGGTGAAGTCCCTATTCAAATTCTTGAAGCTGTAGAATATTCTTCAAAGTTTTCTAGAACATACCAAAGTGTAATGTGATTAATATTGTTTAAACTCTTTACCACACGCTGAAATTTTGGACTAGTCCAAATTCAAAGCATTTGCAGATGACAAAATAAATGTAACTCAAAAATTGAAATTTGATTTTGAAAGGGTAGAAAACATTGTGGGAAAAGGAGAAAATGCTGGTTACCAGCATTTTCTCCTTCTCCTACAATGTTTTCAAAAGCTTTCTTTTTCAGGGTCGTGAAAAGTCGGGATTGTGTGGTAAAGAGTTAACAAGATAATATGAACTTGCAAAACATTGGTCTTCTACACAAAGAATGTTGTCATATGAAAACAGAATTCCCCTGTCTGTCCCAGTATTTGGATCAGCACAGTTAAAAAAGAAGGATTTTATGTAAGTGATGAGATGCTAAGACTGTCCTCTTGTTTCCTGACATTTTAGAGAGAAGCTATGGCAGACTTGTCCAACAGAGCCAGTGAATGTCCTATGAATGCCAGTAATGCCAATACCAGTAAAGCTGACTTACAAATACAGAAAGGTGAAAGACCAATTCAAGATGATATGGAAGAGATTAATCCAGAAAATATGGTGTGTCATCTGTTCTGTACAGATTATTTCTTAATTCTAATTTGACACCTGAATTTGGCTCTATAAACATTGTGCAACAAAGGTTTGGTAAAATCTATGTTTTTCTATGTAGAGTGACAGCATTCTGAACAGAGTGACATCATTCTGTTTAAAGTATGTAGGTTGTTCAATCGAATATAATTTTTATCCATGTTTTCACACTAAGTTTGAAGTTGTTTTCCTGTGATTAAGAGTTGGTTATGTTAGAATCGAGATAGTCTTCTTTTTATCATGGCTTATTGGTCAATAAACCACATTGTGATTTATGAGGTGCAATGAATAAACCAGGTGCGCTATCGCCCTTGTGGATTATTTATTTTTGCCTCTTAAATTACAATTGTGGTTTACTGAACAGTAAACCATGATAGAAAGAAGATTATTTCTTAGGTTAAATGAATAGCAATCTTTCCTTTGAGTTATATCAAATTAGCCAGGACGTTTTAGTTGTTTCTTCGTAACATTAGATTTACCATACTTTCAGATGCCTCCCCCAAATCAGAGGCCTGCACCAGATCAGCCTTTTTCTCTTTCTACGGACAGAGTTACCTCATCTATACCCAAGGCCAGTGAAAATGCTAACTGGGTTTACCCTTCTCCTCAAATGCTTTTCAATGCAATGCTCAGAAAAGGTATGTTGGATTAAAGTCTTCATTAGCTGATAAAACTTTGTTCTTGTGCTTATCAAAGCATTTACAGTTCAAGAACTAAAATTTACTGAAGTGATAAAATTAGTTTTGCAAATGTGAAACAGGAAAAGAATAAAAGAAATTACTGGTAACCAGCATTTTCACCTTTTACCATGCTGCTTTTGAAAAGCAGCCTTCATCAGGGTTTAAAAATTAAACAGATTATGTCCCTTTCATTATACTGACCAAGGTGTGTAATTGTTCTTAAAATACAGTTTTGATTGGAGTAAAGTTTCTGGAACTATAAACCTCAGGGCATTTCAGCTGCTTATCTGTTGACCCCATACCGAAGATCCCAATGTTTATAACCCTTAAAAGGTTAGTATTTGTGAGAAAATTAGAAAATTTTAGTAAATGGCATTTTCTTCTCTTTCCACATTTAGTCTTCTTGCTCTACAGCATAATCCATGAGTCATAAGTCTTTACCACACAATCTCAACTTTAAACGACCTCCAGAAAGAAAGCTTTTGAAAGCATTGAAGTAAAAGGAGTAACCAGCATATACTCTCCTTTTCCCACAATGTTTTCCACCCTGCTGGAAACAATTTTCAGTTTTTGAGTTATGTTTATTTTGTAGTCTTCAAGTGCATTCAATTTGGACCAGTCTAAAATTTTGTCATCTGGTAAAGAGAAATGCCAAATTGTATCTATTCCACATACATTTTGAACTTGGACTAAGCTTAATGCTTTACCTCATGTCAAAATTTAGACCTATTGGAATTGAAAACAATATCACAGTGGCTCATTTGAGTCTATTTTTCTCTGAAAGCATAGAAAACATGGGTGAAAAAAGGAGAAAATGCTGGAAACAGTTTAATGTTGTTATCGATAGGAGTTTAAAAATTTTTTAGTTAAACAAATTTTAAGAATTTTCCTCATTATTATGAAAATGATTGACCATACCGTCAGCTTGTGTAAATGCACTGAAATAAAAGATGCTCAGCCTGAGTTATTTTATGCAAGATCAATAAACATTTCAATTATCCATTTAAAGAAAATTATCTCTGATGACTTTTGATGATGCATCTTGCATTTAATTTTGATTTTGCAGTCTTGTATGTCAACTGAGATTGTCACTGTCAAGAATTCCCTTTTGAGCTCTCTAGAGCCCGTATTTTCAGTTGGATACTCATGAAAACTGGTCAGAATGTTTATCTAGATAATGTGTTGAACAGCGTCAAAAGTTGGTCACATAGGGTCTGAAAGAAGGTCATATGAAAAAATCTTTTAAAAATAGCCTTTTGTATGCTTTGGAGGCCACATTTGTCTTGATGATAGCTTGGATAAGGTTGAAATGGTGTCACAAAGGGTAAAAAAAAAAGCAGGTCACTTAAACAAACTCCACAAAAACCTCTTGAAATTTGGACAGGATATTCATCTTGAAGATGTCAAAGATGGGTCTCATAATTTTGCTATCACATCAAGTCAAAATATAAGTCATGTAGACAATAGAACAAAAATCGTGTGTGCATTGTGTACCAGATTTTCAGTCTGAAAATCATGAAATTTGATCAGAATGTTTTTCTGAATAATATACAAGTTAAAAATGGTTGTCACAGAAGATCAAAAAAGATCACTGGGACAAATCTTAGTAAACACTTGTGCACTCTTCATACCAATTTCTTTAAATTGATAGAAATGAAAGTTGGTCAGAATTTATTATTGTTAACATTTTTTGTGTAGGACACAGGTTTAAAGAGGATGACATTCAAGCTGAGGACATACACAACATGACAATGATACACAATGCTAACAATGAAGCTGCATGGAGAGAAATAATGAGATGGGAAGCTTTAGTAGCAGGGTAAGATTTTCTTGATTTTTGTTTCCAGCTCATCTGTGCACAAGAGGTAGTTTTTTTTTTTATATCCAAGGACTGTTGCTGTTTCTTGTTTGGTTATATATCTACCAACTTTTTCTTTGAAAGTCTTTCTTTTTCAAATTGAAGTTTTAGGCAAAAATTAACTTTCAAATGCAGACTCATTATGTAAGGAGACAGAAATTTTGTTCTGATGGTCAAGGCCATGAACCAGAACAATATGGCCCTAGTCTCGATAATGAGATGTTTCTTGTGCTCTTTTTTCAGCTCACCTGAGTACAACATGCTCAAAGGGAGCTTTAAGGATCACCCGGTGTCCCTCGTCTGTCATGCGTCAGTGCATCATGTGTCGTGCATCGTCAACAATTCTTTAAACATCAACTCCTCCCAAACCACTTGGCCAATTTGGACCAAACTTGGCTGGAATGTTCCTTGTGATGTCCTCTTTAAAAAGTGTAAACAGAATTTGATTCCATCAAAAGCTCTGGTTGCCATGGCAACCAAATGGAATTTTCTAGGAAATTCTTGAAAAATCTTCTCCTCTGAAACCACTGGTCAGATTTTAAAATAATTTCACAGATATGTTCCTTGGGTGATGAAAACTTATTCGTGAAATTTTGATCAATCAAAAAATGTGGCTCTGGTGAATGTTGATCAATCAAAAAATGTGGCTCTGGTGAATGGGGGCTACTTGCACTATATAGAAATGAAAGAATTCTTAAAAATTCTTCTTCTCTGAAACCACTGGTCAGATTTTGAAATCATTTCACAGAGATGTTCCTTAGTTGACCCTTTTCAATAATTGTTCGCGAAGTTTCCGTCAAAAAACATAGCTCTAGTGAATGGGGGGCTACTTGCACTATATGGTAATTAAGAAATTCTTAAAAAGTCTTCTTCTCTGAAACCGCTGGTCAGATTTTGAAATAATTTCATAGAGATGTTCCTTAGGTGACCCTTTCCAAAAAGTGTTCTCAAAAATTTGATCCGTCAAGAAACACAGCTCTGGTGAATGGGGGCTACTTGCACTATAATTATGTAAATTCATAAATTCTTAAAAATTCTTCTTCTATGAAATGGCAAATAAGATTTTGAAATAATTCCACAGAAATATTCCTTTGGTAACCCTTTTCAAAAATTGTTCGCAAAATGCTGATTTGTCTAGAAACATGGCTCTAGTGAACTCAGGCTAGTTGCACTATTTGACCATGAAGAAATTCCTTTTGTGTGTAACGGCTGATTAGATATAGAAATGATTTCACAGAAATGCTTCTTGACTGACCCTTTTCAAAAATTGCTCAAGAAATTTTGATACATCAAGAAATATGGCTCTGATGGTTGTGGGCTATTTACACTATACAGAAATGAAGAAATTCTTAAAAATTCTTCTCTGAAATGGCTGATTAGATTTTGAAAAAAAATGGCTATGGTTCCCTCAGAAATTCAGATGAGCAATCCAGGGCCATCATGGCCCTCTTGTTTTATATTTGGAAATTTATTGTGCGCTGCACAGTCTACAGTCCATCATGAATTTTTCAGTAGAAGAGCTACAGCACTGCAGGGACTTTCTATTTTGCCAGTTTAATCTGTATTGAAGACAACCTTGCAAGTGTTGTAAGCCAAATATGGAAGGATGTTAGAGAAGCAAATATGGGCCAATATGATCTTTTCCATTTGTACCCTATTGTACACAAATCTCATCATTTTTTATCTACAACTACTTTCTATTTGTAGAAGTTCAAAATTTTTTCATTTGTTGAAGAAGTAAATAAATGTATATTTACAGGAGCTGTAAGCAACAGAGACGTCTAGCAAGATTCTCAGGAAATGCAAAGAAGTACACTCCAAAAGCACTCATAAGAAATCAAGTGTTTGGGTAAGTTTTTATTAGCTTGGCTGTTTTCAAGAAAACTTATGGGTGTACAGTTGCCATAAGGTAAACCAACTTCTTTTGTTACTGTTGCTATAGGTTCCCAAACAGGTACACTATATACATATTTAGAGGTGATTACATGGCTGATGAGGGCCAGAGAATGATATCGGCCCGCCACCTTGATATCTGCTCTAAGGGCTTTAGCCCGAGAGCAGATTTCGAGGTGGAGGGCCGATATCACTCTACAGCTCTCATCAGCAATGTAATAACCTCTTTATTACATTCATGGATCATTTGCTTGAGTTTTTCCAATTTCTAATATGTTTACAAACTTAATAAAGAGCAAATCTTGTTTCCGTTCGATACAGCTTTTTGCCGTGGGTAATCATGCATTATTTATCATCACTATTGCAGGTGCATATAGTACAAGGTGTTTTGAATAAACAGTTCGTCAGATCACAATTTAATAGGTGCCAATATTTTTATCTCTACTGGCTTTCAGCCAGCAGAGCTTATGTGATGGCATGGTGTCAGTCATGCATCTGTCCATCCGTCTGTCCATCCGTTAGTTGTTTTCTTGTTTACATGATAAAGTTAGCATTGGTTTTCAGATTTTCATGACAATTGCTCAGTTTGTTTATCTCATCAATATCTTCAACTCCTTTGATTTCGAGAAAAATCCAACAAACAGTATGGGAAAAGTAGCCATTTCAAGTTGAAAATTTCAAATTCTTGTTTACGTGATAAAGTCTGCATTTATTGTCAGATTTTCTTGAAACTTTCACAGTTTGTTTATCGCATCAATATCTTCAACCCGATTGATTTTGAAAAAAAATCCAACAAAGAGTATAGGAAAAGTAGCCATCTCAAGTTGAAAATTTCTAATTCATGTTTACGCGATAAAGTCTGTCTTTCTTGTCAGATTTTCATGAAAATCACACAGTTTGTTTATCTTATCAGTCGCTTCAAACCTATTGATTTTGAGAAAAATCCAACGAACAGTATGGGAAAGTAGACAATTTCAAGTTGAAATTTCAAATTCTTGTTTACGGGATAAAATGTGCATTTGTAATTAGATTTTTGTGAAACTTGCACAGTTTGTTTATCTCATCATTCATTTCAACCCTATCGATTTTGAAATAATCCAACAAACAGTAACAGTTGAAAAGTACCAATTCTTTTTTACCCGTTAAAGTCTGCATTTCTTGTCAGATTTCATGAAAATCACACAGTTTGTTTATCTTATCAGTAGCTTCAACCCTATTGATTTTGAAAAAAATCTAATAAACAATGTGGGGAAAAAAGCCATTTACAGTTCAAAATTTAAAATTCTTGTTTTACGTGATTAGGTCAACAGTTTTGGTTAGATTTTCATGAATTTTGCACAGTTGCTTTGTATCGTAAACAGCATGAACCCTATTGATTTAAAAAAAAAATCTGAGAAACATTTTTAGAAATGTAAGTATTCAAAATTGAAAATTTCCAGTTCTTATTTAGGCAGTGAAGTTCTCAGTGTTGATCCAATTCTTTTGAAAATCCATCATGGGATTGAATATCTAGTAAATTGTTTAGGAAAAATAGCCATTTGATGACTTAGTATCGTTTTCTGATCAGCAAGTCCACATTATTTGTCAGGTTTCTTTGAAATTTACCAGGATTTTTTAATATTAGTCATAATCACCCCTCACAACGTATGTCAGTGTGACGTCACAGGTAGTGATATCGGACCCTTATTATAATGTCAGTGTGCGTGTTTGGTAAGATTTTTTTTTTTTTTGTAATCGTTCCATTAAATGATCTGAAAAAGTCTTTAGACCTCCAAAGCGCACAATGCCTAGGGACTTTGTTTTCTGTCAAAGTTTTTGTTAACTACTTATAATAATGGAATAGACTTCGACCACCTATTAAAACCCAATCACTTTTTGATATTTGGTCAAAGTGTCTGTGCATATAGCCATCTGCTTCCTGTCTAAAACATCAGAATATTAAGTGTATTCATCTAATGTCTTTGATAAATACATGAGAGTCTTTGTAGTCCGTTTGTATCCACCCAAGCTAGCCTCACTCTATCTTCATATCGTACTTACTTTTCAATATAAGTTACGAAAATGAGCAGGTCCGATATCACTTTCTGTGACGTAGGTTGTTACCCTTGATAATGAAAGTTTGAAACACTATCAAATTTGCCTGGATTCCAAACGTTTAGATTTAAGAAATTTCGCTTCAATTTTTTCACTGTTTCAGCATGCCTACATAATGCTGTCTTAATGGGTTCAAGCCAAGTTGCAAAAACACATTTGTCTTTTTGCATTATGAATTCATAATGTATGCTAGCATAAAAGCAGAATTGAATTCTCTAGCTGTTTTTCCAAGCTAAATTTAGTATGATTCGGATTATAAACTAGATTAGACACAGGATAAAAAGAAAAGATGGTTGAAGCTTTGAATTTGGAAAGTTTCGTGGGCTCGGTTCTGCAGGCTCAACGTATAAAATTCGTAGATATACTGGCCTTTAGACACTACGCATTGTCCGATAAACTTACCCAATCCAACACAGCAACAGTCTATTTTCTGTTTATCATGTTGGCGGTGTCCATGGCTGTGAGGTAGAGCGTCGGCTTCATAACCGTAAGGTCCTGAGTTCGATACCTGGGACCTGGTGCCACCTTTGCGATTTTTCATAGGCCCACACATTTGATGCTAGTACTGGTGTAGTACTCAGGAAGCAGAATCAAGAGAGATTAGTTTAAGTTGTCAAAACTTGTTTCTCTATCGATGTAAAATAAATATGTTTAAACTTAAAACAAAATAGATGATCTACAGTGCAGGACAATCCAGGATTGAAAAACATAAGATCTTGTCTATATGAAAATGAAGTTCAACAAGTGTTAAATGAACACTTTTTTCCAATGTTGATACTTTTAAGAAAAGATACTGATCATAAAAAGATACTGATCATTTTCCTGTTTAATTTTTCAGATATGAACTTCCTTTTGATCGTCATGACTGGGTCATTGACAGATGTGGAAAGGAAGTCAGATATGTGATAGACTATTATGATAGTGAAATTGATAAAGACAATTTGGAGTTTGCCATTCTTGACATCCGGCCTGCTTTAGATCGCTTTCGCAGTGTGTTTGAACGATCTTACATTGTGTTTCGGCGATACTGGGATCCAGTGTATTATGGAGTAACTGAAAAATTGACATTTTCTAAAAGTGAAGCTGGGAGTGAAGCAGTGAAAAACTCATCAGAAAAATAAAGGATAATGAAAGGAATGAAATTGAATTTAACAGCTTGACATAGAGACTTGTGCAGATTATAAGAAGCTTCTGTTTTTAACTGAATTGAGCATGAAGTCGTCCAGGTGAGCTGTTGTGATAATGCCATGTCCGTCATCCATCATGTGGTTGTCAGCAAGTATTTGCATGCTCTGTAGACCAAATTTTCAGACTGATAATCTGGAAAACTGGTATGAATGGTTGTCTTTTGGACAGGTCAGTAAGTAGGTCACATTATGGTAAAGAGGAATTATTGATCTGCAAAAAGTATTGACCTAGGTCAGCGTGCAGCCTTGGCAGGCTGTCCTAGATCAAAATCTTTTGCTATTTGTCATTTTCTCGCACTTCATAGTCATTTTTTGTCATTTTTTTGCACTATTCTGCTTCATAGTTGATTCAGTTGTTTAGACAATACAAATTTTATGGATCCATTTTGTGTGGTGACAGACTTTGTGTCATGCATCTCAGAGATTCGTTAAACCCCATTTGCCAGAGCTTGGCTGGTGAAGGAATAAACGTGTAATTGTTTTTAACTGTCTACTATTACTCTTTCGTAAACGTTCTCTATTGGTATCATTTGCAAGCTCACAAAAAATCATTGGAATTGTTTCGAAAATTTCTGTAATTATTTAAAGGGTATTACGGCTGAACTGGTGATAGTTTACATCTCTTATCTTTTGATGATGAAATTGTTCAATTGTATTTTCTAAATTAAAGTGTTGTTCTACTAGTAGTGTTACTTTCTTTACATAAAGGGGCCTAACCAGACTTTCATGATCTCACCAAACTTGTAAAATGATTCATCACTGAAGTAAGAAAGTCAATATTCAGACAACCATCAGTAAAAGAGAATTGCAAATGTAAGAAAAAAAAAAAATCAGAGGCATTTTGTTTGCAGTCTACCTACAAAATGTAGCTTCGTAGGGTAAAAATTGCTCCCAGAATTTCGAAAGTGTTTGTGGAAAAGTCACACGATCTTCGATACTTGTGACATCATGTTTGATATACTGAAGGTTGACAGAGCCTCCAGTTACAAAGCCAGCAATCCGTTATTAGAAAATTATACATTTTTTAGGCATGAAGTGCTCAGAGTGAGCGTTTGTGATCACTTACTGTCCGTCGTCCTTCCGACCATCCATCGTTCGTTCACATTTCTTTGTTTACACTCTAGCATCTACAAATATCAACCAATCAGCACCAGACTTGGTCAAAATATATATGACCATAAGATCTCGGATGAACTCTTTCATGGCTGTAATTGGACCAGAACATCTGGAGTTATTTGCCCTTGAAATAGAAAAATTGTTGACTTTGTTTACACTCTAGTATCTACAAATATCAACCAATCAGCGCTTAACTTGGCCAAATATATATAACCATAAGATCTTGGATGAGTTCGATTATGCGTCTAATTGGACAAGAACGGCTATAGAGTTATTTGCCCTTTAATTAGAAAAATGGTTATATTTGCATTTCTTTAAGCTCTAGCATCTACCATTTTTGACCAATCAGCAGTAAACTTGGCCAAAATGTATATAAGGTCTTTGATGAGTTCGATTGTAGGTGTCATCAGATAAGAATGAGTGGAGTTATTTGCCCTTGAATTAGAAAAATTGTATTAGACTTTTTTAACACTCTTGTATCTACAATAACGAATAGATACCAAACTTGGTCAAAATATATATATCCATAAGTTCTCGGATGAGTTCGATTATGGGTGTAATCGGATCAGAACAACTGGGGTCGTTTGCCCTTGAATTAGAAAGTTCTTCAGAATAAATTTTAGGCCAGAGCATAACTTTGTCATCTCCAGTCTTATTGACTTCAAACTTGGCATTTGTGTTTGTTGCAATTATGCTGAATGCAGTGTGAAAGAACCATAACTCTACCTTGTACCATCTATGAGTTATTTCCCTTTGATTATCATTTTTAACAGCATTTTCTGCTCGCCTGGAATATAACTTTGCCATCTACAGCCTAAACATCTTTAAATTTGATAACCATGTTGTTGAAAATTTATGGAGTGTCATGCACAAGAACCATAACTCTTCCTAGCACAAAGTTTGAGTTATTACCCGTGAACATGACACTTTTTAGCTCACCTGAGCACAACATGTTCAAGGGGAGCTTTTAGGATCACTCGATGTCTCTTGTACGTCGTCCGTCGTGCGTTGTCAACAATTATTTAAACGTCAACTCACCTATTTGGACCAAACTTTCCTAGAATGTTCCTTGGGAGGTCATCTTTAAAAACTGCTCACAGAATTTGATTCTGTCAAAAACTATGGTTGCCATGGCAACCAAATAGAATTTTGTAAGAAATTCTTTAAAAATCTTTTTTTCTGAAACCGCTTGCCAGATTTTAAAATAATTTCACAGGGATGTTCTTTAAGTGAACCTTTTCAAAAAATTTATCCGTCAAGAAACATGGCTCTGATGAATAGGGTCTACTTGCAGTATACAGAAAAGAGGAAATTCTTGAAAATTCTTCTCTAAAACCGCTGGCAAGGTTTTAGAATAATTTCACTGAGATGTTCCTTGGGTGACCATTTCGAAAGATGTTTGCGAAATTTTTATCAATCAAGAAACATGGTTCTGGTGAATGGGGGCTACTTGCACTTCACAGAAATTAAGAAATTCTTAAAAATTCTTCTCTGAAAACGCTGGCCAAATTTTGAAATAATTTCACAGGGATGTTCTCAAGGCGACCCATTTCAAAGATCGTTAGTGAAATTTTGATCCGTCAAGAAACATGGCTCTGGTAAATGGGATCTACTTGCACTATATAGGGAAATAGAGAAATTCATAAAAATTCTTCTTCTCTCTTGAAATGATTTCACAGAGATGTTCCTTGGGTGACTTTTTAGCTTGCCTCAGCACAAAGTGCCCCGCCCCTGGGGATAACGCGTTTGAGCATAGGAACAAAGAAAAACTTTTGAAAATCTTCTCCTCTTAAACTTGAAGGCGTAGAGCTTTGATATTTGATATGTAGCATCTCCTTGTGGACTTCTACCAAGTTTGTTTAAATTATGCCCCTGGGGTCAAAACTGGCCACACCCCGGGGGTCACAAACTTGAACATTGGAACAGAGAAAGAAAACTATAAAAATCTTTTCCTCTGAAACTTGAAGGCGTAGAGCTTTGATATTAAGTATGTGGCATCTCCTAGTGGACCTCTACCAAGTTTGTTCAAATTATGCCCCTTGGGTCAAAACTGGGATCACAAGTTTGAGCATAGGAACAAAGAAGGAAAACTTCAACAATTTTCTCCTCTGAAATTTGAAGGCTGAGAGCTTTGATATTTGGTATGTGGCATCTCCTAGTGGACCTCTACCAAGTTTGTTCAAATTATACCCCTGGGGTAAAAACTAGCCCCACCCCGGGGATCACAAGTTTGAGCATAGGAAGAAAAAGGGAAAATTTGAGAAATCTTCTCCTCTGAAATTTGAAGGCGTAGAGCTCTGATATTTGGTATGTGGCATCTCCTAGTGGACCTCTACCAAGTTTGTTCAAATTATGGCCCTGGGGTCAAAACTGGCCACACCCCGGGGTCACAAATTTTAGCATAGGAACAAAGAAAGAAAACTTTAAAATTCTTTTCCTCAGAAACTAGAAAGCGTAGAGCTTTGATATTTGATCTGTTGCATCTCCTAGTGGACCTCTACCTAGTTTGTACAAATGATGTCCCTGGGATCAAAACTGGCCCCACCCCGGTGGTCACTAGTTTGAGCATAGGAAAACTTAAGAAATCTTCTTCTCTGAAATTTGAAGGCGTAGAGCTTTGATATTTGGTATGTGGCATCTAGTAGACCTCTACCGAGTTTATTTAAATCTTGCCCGTGGAGTCAAAACTGGCCCCGCCCCGGGGGTCACAAGTTCGAACACAGGAACAAAGAAAGAAAATTTAAAAATTTTTCTTCTCTAAAACTAGAAGGCATAGAGCTATGATATTTGGAATGTAGCAATTCCTAGTGGACCTCTACCAAGTTTGTTCATATTATGCTCTTTGGGTCAAAACTGGCCCTGGGGGGGGGGGGGGGGGGTCACAGGTTCGAACATAGCAACAAAGAAAAAAAAACTTTAGAAATCTTCTTCTCTGAAACCTGAAGGTGCAGAGCTTTGATATTTGGTATGCAGAATCTTCTAGTTGACCTAGTAGTCATATGATGCCCCTGGCGTCAAAACTGGCCATGCCCCGGAGATCACAGGTTGGAACATAGGAACAAAGAAGGAAAATTTTAAATTTCTTTTTCTCTTAAATGGGAAGGTGTAGAGTTTTGATATTTGGTATGCAGCATCTTTGAGTGGACATCTACCAAGTTTGTTTCATGGATGCTGCTTTGGTAAAAACTGACGCAGCCCCGGGGACCACAAGTTCGAACATAGGACAAAGAAGGAAAATTTAAAATTGGTGACCCTTTTATTAAATTGTTGGCGAAATTTTGATTCGTCAAGAAACATGGCTTCGTGAATGGGGGCTACTTGCACAGTATAAGGAAATGAAGAAATTCTTGAAAATTCTTCTTCTCTTAAACGGCTGGTCAGATTTTAAAACAATTTCACAGAAATGTTCCTTGAATGACTCTTTTTAAAAAGTGTTCGCGAAATTTTGATAGGTCAAGAAACATGGCTCTGGTGAATTGGGGCTACTTACACTATACGGACATGAAGAAATTCTTGAAAAACCTTCTTCTCTGAAACGGCTGGTCAGATTTTTAAACAATTTCACAGAAATGTTCCTTAAATTAGTCTTTTCAAAACTTTTTAGCGAAATTTTGATAGGTCAAGAAACATGGCTCTGGTGAATGGGGGGCTACTTGCACTGTACGGAAATAAAGAAACGGGTGACCTTTTGAAAATTCCTTGGCAAAATAATTATTTTTTTTCCAGTGTTTTAATACCTAAAAAAATGGCTATGGTCCTCTAAAAAATTCAGGTGATTTTCATGAAAATTACACAGTTTATTTATCTTATTAGTAGCTTCAACCCTGTTGAAATTTGAAAGAAAAAAAAAACCATAAACAATATGGGAAAAAAAGCCAATTGAAGTTCAAAATTTCAAATTCTTGTTTACGTGATTAGGTCGGCAGTTTGGGTTAGATTTTCAGGAATCTTGCACAGTTGTGTTTGTATCATAAACAGGTAGAACAGTAAAGATTTTTTTTTAAAAATCTGACAATCAGCTTTAGAAATGTAAGCATTCAAAGTTGAAAACTCCAATTATTGTTTAGCCAATCAAGTTCACAGTGATCCAGTTCTTTTGAAGATTCATCAAGGGATTGAGTATCTAGTATATTGTTCAGGAAAAGTAGCCGTTTGATGACTAAGTATCGTTTTCTGATCAGCAAGTCCACATTTTTAGTCAAATTTCTTTGAAATTTACCAGGATTGTTCAATACTAGGCATAATGAAAGTTTGAAACACTATCAAATTTGCCCGGATTCCAAACATTTAGATTTAAGAAATTTGACTGTTTCAGTTTGTTCAATCCAGCATGCCTACACAATTCTGTCTTAATGGGTTCAAGCCCAGTTTCAAGAACACATTTGTGTGTGTTTTTGTCTTTTTGCATCATAAATTCATAATGTATGCTAGCATAAAAGGAAAACTTAATTTCTCTGCCAGTAGAGCATATTCAGGCCCTGCAGGGCCTTCTAGTTACATTATTTCTTGCTTCTCTGGAACGGAACTTCGAAGGCCCAAGTCAAGTTACGACAATTTGCTGCTCTTGTTTCATTATCATTTAGCCTTGAACTTTTATATTTGGTATATATCTTTGTTTTAGACATTTGCTGCTTGGTACTCAGGTAAGCAATGTAGGACCATCATGGCCCTCTTGTTTTGTTTACACTCTAGTATCTACAAATATCACCCAATCAGCACTGAACTTGGTCAAAATATATATGACTATAAGATCTCGGATGGGTTTAATTATGGGTATAATCGGACCAGAACATCTGGAGTTATTTGTCCTTGGATTGGAAAAATTATTATTTTTCACTTTGTTTACACTCTAGCATCCACAGATATCAGCCAATCAGCACCAGATTTGGTCAGAATATACTGTATATGACCGTAAGATCCCTGATGAGTTCGATTATGGGTCTAATTGGACCAGAAAACCTGGAGTTATTTGCCTTTGAATCGGGAAAATTGCTATATTTCACGTTGTTTACACTCTAGCATCTACAAATATCAATCAATCAGCACCAAATTTGGTCAAAATATATATGACCATAAGATCTCCGATGAGGCTGAAAACGTATGGGTCTAATTGGACCAGAACGCCCGTAGCTTTTTGCCCATTGAATTTTAAAAATTGTTTTATTTCACTTTGTTTACTCTCTAGTATATACAAGTTTTAACGAATCAGCACTAAACTTAACCAAAATATATATAACCATAAGATCTTATATGTGTTCGATTATGGATCGAATCGGATAAGAACGACTGGAGTTATTTGGCCTTGAAGTGGAAAATTGCCATATTTGACTTTGTTTACACTCTAGCATCTACAATTGTTAACCAATAGGACCAAACTTGGTGGAAATATATATGACCATCTACAATTATTATCCAATCAGCACCAAATATTGGATAAGTTTGATTATGGATGTAATCAGACCAGAACAACTGGAGTTGTTTGCCCTTGAATTTGAAAGTTGCTATATTTCCCTTTGTTTACACTGTATCATGTACAAATATCAACCAATTAGTCCCAAACTTGGTCAAAATATGACTATTAGATCTCGGATGAGTTCGATTATGGGTGTAATCGAACTAGATTAACTGGAGTTATTTGCCCTTGAATTAGAAAATTCCTATATTTCACTTTTTTATACTCTAGCATCTACAAATATCAACGAATTAGTTCCAAAATTGGTCAAAAATATACATGACCATTAGATCTCGGATGAGTTCGATTATGGGTGTCATCAGACCAGAACAACTGGAGTTATTTGCCCTTGAATTAGAAAGTTCTTTAGAATAGTTTTAAGTCCGGAGCATGATTTTGTAAACTCCAGTCCGATTGACTTGGAACGTGGTATGTGTGTTTGTTGCTATAATACAGAGTGCATTGTGGAAGAACCATAACTCTACCCATACCGTCTATGAGTTATTTCCCTTTGATTATCACTTTTTTCAGCATTTTCTGCTCGCCTGTAATATAACTTTGTCATCTAAAGCCTGAACATCGTTAAATTTGATATGCATGATTGTTGAAAAGTTTTGGAGTGCAGTGCACAAGAACCATAACTCTTCCTGGCACAAATTTTGAGCTATGCCCCCTTTGGCCTTCATTTTTATCGCATTTCTTGCTTATCCAGGGCAAAACTTTGTCATCTGAAATAGGAATTACTTGAAATTTGGTATGCTTTTTTGTTGCAATATGTGCAGTGCCTAAGAATTGTAACTCTACCTCGTGCTGTCTTCGAGTTATTTCCCTTTGAATGTCATTTTTACAGCATTTAGTGCCTGTCCGAAATAAATTGTCATCTCAAGTCAGAAGGCCTTCAAAGTTGTATGCATGTTTGTTGCAACATTACGGAGTACAGTGCGCAAGAACAATAACTCTAATTTTGAGTAATTCCATTTTGATCTGCATTTTTACAGTATTTCTTGCTTGTCGGGAACGGAACTTCGAAGAACCAGCTGCTTTTGTTTCATAATCTTTTTGCCTTGAACTTTGATATGTGGTTTTTAGCTCCACTGGCCGAGGGCCAGCGGGCTAATGTCATGGCCCGTTGTCCGTCGTGCGTCCGTCCGTGCGTCCGTCCGTGCGTTAACTTTTTTTTAAAACATCTTCTTCTCTGAAACTACCCATCCAATTTTGATGAAACTTAACAGAAATGATCTTTCCATGGTCCTCTTCAGAATTTCTTGAAAGAATTTAATTCCTTCAAAAACTCTGGTTGCCATGGCAACAAAGCTGAAAAATTCTGAAAATCTTCTTGTCTGAAACCGTAAGGCCTAGGGCAGCTAAATTTAGCATGTAGCTTTATCTAGTGGATCTCTACCAAGTTTCTTCAAATTATAGCCCTGGGGTCAAAATTGGCCCCGCCCCCGGGGGTCACAAGTTTTACATGGGCTTATATAGGGAGAACTTTAAAATTCCTCTTCTACCTAGGCATAGGGCCTAGAGCTACCAAAGTTGGCATATGGCTTTATCAAGTGGACCATTACCAAGATTGTCCAAATTATAGCCCCGGGGTCAAAGTTGGCCCCGCCCCGGGGGTATCAAGTTTTACATGGGCTTATATAGGGAGAACTTTAAAATTCTACTTTGACCTAGCCATTGGGCCTTAGGCTACCAAATTTGTCATGTAGCTTTATCTAGAAGACCTCCACCAAGGGTGTCCAAATTATAGCCCAGGGGTCAAATTTGGCCCCGCCACTGGGGGTAACAAGTTTTACATGGGCTTATATAGGGAAAACTTACAAAATCTTCGCGCACCTAGCTATAAGGGCTAGGGCAATCAAATTTTGCATGTAGTTTTATCCATTTATCTAAGGGGTCTCTACCAAGGGTGCCCAAATTATAGCCCTGGGAATATTCTAGAAAATATTCTGTTTTCAAGGAGTGTAATTCATTTTGATGCTAATAGTCACATGACCATAGTTGAATGATAAATTCAGAGTAAGGTTTCTATCATTCAGCTTATTTTTCCAAGGATTGTACCTTTTGAGCTAATGAATTAACCTGCTGGTATTGCCTGACAGTGTTTATTGTTTTTGAAGGCCCTCTTTTTCATGGTTATGAACACTTCAATTTGTGTGGTAAAGGAGTAAAAAGCCAGTGGAGCGATACAGGGCCATCATGTCCCTCTTGTTATCTTTATTTTAGACCTTTGCTGCTTGGTACTCAGGTGAGCGATATAGGACCATCATTGTCCTATTGTTATGGCTGAAATTACTGTTCACTGAAGCACAGGCAGATGTGGCTGGGTGAATAATTGGCTTGCAACATGTACAAAAAGTGGCATTCAGACATTCGGGTAAAGTGTCGTCTTGGCTCAGCCTGCGCACTTTACGCTTTACGACTATATTAGAATTTGTTCTTCGTAAAACTTTCGCTAAACAGAAAATTATATAAAAACAGAAAGTGCCGTCTCGGTTTAGCCTGCGCAGGCTGATCCGAGTCGACACTCTATGCAAATGTCCGAATGACCCTTCTTCGCGTGTTGCGGGTCATGTATGACCTAGGTCTAAAAGATGTTAGAATCTGAATGGATACTAACAATATTAAAATGATAAAATATACATACTGAGTTTTGTCGAAACATTTCAGTATTGTAAAAGTTCGTGTTTCATAACACGTGCCTAAGTCACATGTTCAAAATGATGAAACTATTTCTCTTGTAAAAGTTAAACGTGATTTCAAAAGGTTTCCACAACGTTTCTGTAAGTGCTTTTTGGAAGCTTTGCATCATGGCAGTTGAATTTTCTAACCTATAATCTGCTGAATAAATTAACTGTTAATAAACTGAATAAATTAATTTACCAAACGACAAAATTTTAGACTGGTACAAATTAAAGGAATTACAGACGACAAAATAAACTTATCTCAAAAATTGAAATTTGTTTCCAGCAGGGTAGAAAACATTGTGGGAAAAGGAGAAAATGCTGGTTACCAGCATTTTCTCCTTTTCCCACAATGTTTACAAAAGGCTTCTAGCTCAGGGCCTAAAAAACCAGGGATTGTGTGATAAAGGGTTCAAACAGATAGTAAAATTCTTAATTAGGCTTTTCAAAAGTTCCATTTTTTTTTTTAGAGAAAAAAATATCCTCATCGGACATTGTAGATTCAAGATCAGACTGTACGTTCTGTAATCTGATAATCATTTACACTGTCCGTAAAATGCCTTTTAGGTGCGCCTAGCCGCCTGAAGATGAAGGTCACTATGAGTCGCGGTGAGTTTGGTTGTGTATCCTATCCAAGGAAGCAAAGTCGAATACGATACACATAATTACAAGTCCTGTGACATGGCTAAAAATGGTGCATGGAAAAGGAGAAAATACTTGGTACAGGCTAATTCTCATTTTCCCATAATGTTTCAATAGGTTTCTGCCCCATATGGCGTTAAAACACGGGGCTATTTGCTAAATTCTCCGCGTCAAAATAAATTCGACTATTCTTGACGACTGAAAACACGATTTTTTGTAACTGAGAGTTTTTACCCCACAAGTGTGATTTGACCATTTACCAAAGAATCCTTGGTTTTTACCACTCTGTGATAGAAGCCTTTTGAAAAAAAAAACATTGTGGGAAAAGGAGAAAATGCTGGTAACCAGACTTTTCTCCTTTTCCCACGATGTTTTCTACCCTGCTGGAAACAAATTTCAAATTTTCAGTGACGTTTATTTTTTCATCTGCAAGTTCTTTCAATTTGGACCAGTCTAAAGTTTTGCCGTTTGGGAAAGGGTTAAGAAAGAGAATGTATAAATGTTCCTACTGTGCAGTCTGACCTTGATCTGTGCTGTCAGAGAAAGCCCTTCTTTTCGCCTTACACGTTGTGTGAAAGGGTAAGGCCGAATCAGACCATGTCACGTCATGACATGTTTTTATGATTGATTGAACGTCATTTTTTGTCTCAGTGAAACACAATGGAGATATAGCCACGCGAGTCGCGTAAACATTGAAATGGAAAGAAGTTTTGTTTTTAAAGGCTTTCAAAGCATACCGTAAAAGTTTCTATTTTGACATCACACTACACGAAGGCGGGGTTACGTCGCATAAAGTGAAAACGTGTTGAAATAATGTATTTTAAGTGACGTTACGAAGCCGCCTACCTTTCGTAAGTATAACGTTATTTTGTACACATACATGTATCTTTGTTTAGCTTGTAAAGCCATAAGTGTAACATGCTTTTTTTTTGAAAAAGAAAAGAAGGTAAAATGACATCTCATGTATAACCCTGCTTCACTGGCTGCTGACTTGCGAAACACCCTCAACATACGCCGATTTGCATATATACTACTCAAAATTTGCTAAGGATCACCCTAAAAGATTCACTCTAACTATATATGTGGCATGTATCATGTATGGTTTTACAATAAATTACATTGCCACAATGAGCAATAAAATGACCGGTGAAAATGGATCTTTAAGCCTTTAGCTCACAATGCCGACTGTTAAAGACACTGAGAAAGAAGCCTTTGGAAAACATTGTTTGAAAAGGAGAAAATGCTAGATACCAGCATTTTATCCTTTTTCAACAATGTTTTCTACCCTGATATAGACAGCATAGTGCACGTTGTATTTAGCCTTTTGGTCCGCAAATGCTTTCAACTTGGACAAATCTAGAGTCCTACAGTATGGTACAGAGTTTATGCAAAATTGTTGTAACTTATAAACCTATACAAAAATATATGAGTGATCCCAATCAAAGTTTGAGTAGTATATATTTCAATGCATCTCATAAGCTACATAGATCTGTAGTTAATCACGAAACATCGACAAATGTGTTCAGTTCAAAGAAGCTGAAAAGTTTGTGGTCTATGACTGTTACTGGCATGAGAGCCAAATGAACCGATATCGTAGGTTTACTTCAAAAACCTCGTAACTTCAGCTTGTTACAGGCTGTAGTTACGAGGTTTTCGAAGTAAACCGACGATATGTTACAATTAGTGTTCAAAACCTAGGCAGATATGCCTGGTATTTCGGGGCAGTGTCATCAGAACATCTCACAGAATGTCGGGCAGTTTAGATACGACATCAAATATTTCGGAACTCGCAGTCTGATCTTGGTCAATTCTCTGTAAAACAATATACAGATTGTGGGAAAAGGAGAAAAGTACTGGTAAGCAGCATATTGTCCTTTTCCAAAACAGGTCTCTTCCAATTTAGAAGAAATATGATACTGGCAGAAAACCAAACTTGTGGTCTGCAAATGCCCTTCATTGTGGACATGTACATTTTACTAATTAGAAAAAGGTCAACACTATAAACAAAAGCAACAAACTTTATTTACAGCGTCCTTAGAGTTTGTTTGTTAGAAGAGTGTTCAATGCCGTGTCAAGATTGTTTCTGTTGCATTGCGGCAGCCAGTGCACCCATCCCACTTATCCTGGTGTATATTTTACCCGCCCTTCGCACAGTTTTCTTCCCAAACCACTTGGTGCTTTCCGTAATATACGTCAACGAAATTTTGATGGCGATGAAAGAGGAATAAATATTGTAGAAATAACTATCATAAAGTAGAATTCAAACTAGCGGCCCTCTGGTCTCAATTCCTATCTGACTGAGCTACTTGGCTTAACAAATCTTCGAATAAATAATAGCGATTCAAATATTTTCTTCAGAAAGCTGGAACGACCAACTGAACAACAATCACAGCGAGAGACGTCGTCAAGTGTTGAAGGCTAGATATACACAAGTATAAACAATATACAATGAGACGAGGTTTACGGCACAGTTATGTATGGATACGACGTAACAGACCCTCGGGGCTTGTCATCTTATTACTGACAGCGTTTATTGTAGCGTATACAATCATTGTAAAATTAGATCGTAATAACAGAGCTACGCATGATAAAACTACTAATATGAAAATAAAGAAATCTACACAGAACGGACTAAGGTATGCAAACGAACCTCGAAGAGAAGATGTATCGTACAGCTTCTTGGCTTTCTCTGTGAGCAATGCTCTTCATACAAAAGAAGGTTTGAAAGGTGAAATGTTAAAAGATGATAATCCTTACAAAGATGCTGATTCTCTATTATATAGCTTAGATAAAAATCTAAAAGAACCCGAAATTAATGATGACAAAAAGGATGATGATGAGAGTGCGGAATTGCCTGTTAATCTGTTAAGTGAAAATGAGCAACTCATGAACGATGAATTGGAGCGGAAAGAAGAGGAAATTGAAGCCGGCTGGAATAAATATCTGAATAAAGATAGGTCTAAAAGTCAATCTAATCTTAATCAGCAACATTTGAAAATACAAGGAGTTCGTTTGCTGAAAAAAACTGTTGATAAATCCATTTACAAGCATTTACCAAAGAATGTACATGTTTATGATGTTTTCACAGACAGTAAAAAAGATAGAGAATCTATCACCAAAAATAAGTGTATCCTACTGAAGACGTTGCATGTTGAGTCCCCAATATGTATTCACGACCCAGAAGAAGATGGAATAATATCTAGATCTTTGGTTGACAAAGGCACTTGGGAACCAAATTACCTTTATATCACTGGAAGTGTTTTAAATTTATACGCCGACATGGTATTTTTAGATTTAGGTTGCAATATTGGAGTGTATACCATATTGGCTGCAAAGTTGGGCCACCCTGTTGTAGCGGTTGATCCATACAAGATCAACCTCAGACTTCTCACAAAATCTCTAAGCCTGGGTTCAGTGCGTGATCGTGTTACTCTATTATGGAATGCCGTGTCGGACGTTCACGAAAATGTGACCGTAAACGAGATTATTGGCAATGTCGGAGGTACCTTCGTAGAGCCCATCAAAAACACCGAAGACATGGGGGATTTTGATTTAGCAACAACACTAGTGCTCGACGACCTCATTGATGTGTTCATAAACAAAGCCGTCTTCATCAAGATGGACGTTGAGTCTTTTGAATTGAAAGCGTTGGAAGGAGGAAAAAACTTCTTCAAGAAAATTGATGTTCGTTTTGTACTGATGGAATGGATCGCTCATCGCGGCAGTACAAATGCAGATAAGATAATAAAACTAATGGAGGACTATAAACTATTTCCACATGTAAATGCTCATCACAATACAAAACTAGAACCAGAAAATTCTTCTTCGTGGCCCGATAACGTGCTTTGGATTAAATACTAACACTATTTGTCGCTCCTCCCTGAAATTTGATCTCTGGCGTATTCTAACATTTTCTTTCGAATTATTGTAAAGTGGACAATCTCAGTGGAAACATAAAAGATTGAAATGGGCAATACAGACCGTGTTATGTCACGAATGAATTTGTCGCACGTACAATCAGAGTTATTTATCAAGGGATGGTATTAATCAATGTATTTTAAGTGTTTAGATATGAGCAGTGGCATGGTAGCCTAGTTCTTGTTTGAAAGAAACGCAAAAATCTACTCTGGAAACATAACCCTTTGAGCTTTTGTTATTTTCATACACACATACGAATACTCAAACCTTCCCTCACACACTAATTCTACCATTAAATGTCATTCCCATTTCAGTGATGTAAATTGAAAAGCCACTGCTCATGTAGGAAAGCAGCATGATAAGGCAATGTTATAAGGGCGGAGGTATTGTGCAGAAGAAACGCTGGCAATGCCTGTTGATCGTTGAATAACTGAAAAGATTGATAGCTGTATTCTTTTTTGTTTTCATTGTTGCTTTATTGAATGTATAGGTCGCCATCAATAATATTTTTAGTTGATTCACAGCGACAGCTCACATTTGGGTGTTTTTCTTCATGATTTTGCAGGTACTAGGCCGAAAATAAGCAATGCCTGGCAACTTCGACGTGACTAGCGCCGTTTACGTGGATGTAACCAGAATTTTCTGGTTATTTTTTTTTTGTATTTACAATCTAACCAAGGTCTGGAAACAAATAATGGCATTTCCCGATGGTAAAAATCAAAACAAGACATGACCGCAAACACATGTAGTCAAATCTTGGGTCTATACCATCCGGTCTACAGAACAAAAAGAAGTCCGAGTCTCAGTGATATTGTATCTTCAGTTTTCCAGAGAGCCAGAGTTCATACTAGGAAGAATTAACTTCTAGGTCACAGAGAGCCCATCTCATTCCATGTTCCATTGAGTTAACTCTTTCACTACCAAGTAAATGATTTACACTTTGTTATCGGCTATGGATGTAGTTCAGCGGCAGGAGACGGTGTAGCCTTAATCTTAAAGAAAGTAGTAGACAGAGTAGATCAGAGATCAGATTCCACATACTATATGTACAGTCTGATCTTGATTAAACTGTCCACAAAAGTTATGGTGTTTTCTACCGTAAGAGGAGACATACAAACAGTGGCGATGCTCCAAGGTGGAATTTGCCCTTTTTGTTCACCATTGTTGTTGCTTGATTTATTGCTTTTACATGTACTTTTTATGTAGTCTCTTTCTCATACCCTCCTGGCTGCATCTGTTATCTTCATCAAAACTTTAATCTATGAATATGATTTCTCATAAAAATAAATAAATAAATAAATAAATAAAGAATAAGTATTTATCTAAGATAATCTTAATGTTCAGTCTGCTTGTTTCTAGCCTAGAAACCCTATATGATATATTTATAGACATGTAAAGAATTAAACAAAATCCAACATGTTGCTGTCTGTGAGACACGTTTTTTTGTCGGCATCTGAGAAACGAAGCATTAAAAAAGACATTGCAAACATGCTAGCTACATGTGTCACAAAGGTAATCAAATTTAAGAGTTAATGTCTCTTTCTTATTATCCTACGTTTACACCATGTTCCCGGTAACCACGTCAACTCCATTTCTGAAAACCCTGGACACAACGGGATTGACGTAGTACAACGCCGAGGAACTGCGAAAGCAAAGCTGATTGCACAAGAACTTACCGGTATTGATCAGGCCGTAGTAGAATGCAACAATCAACCCGTTCCGCTACGGTCTGTGAGGCTTCTTATCAGCACCGGGACTGTCGACTCAATTTCTTTGACTGTCAAAATATCTGGCGTGGCAACCCCGGCGATCATGGTCTGACAAGTTTGCTTATCCCGATCCTCTGCATTGTATTACGTCAACCCCGTTTTGTTTACTGTTGTCAGAAACGTAGCTGCCGTGGCTGTCGGAAACATGGTGTAAACGTAAGGTTCCACCCACGGCTTGTAACTGATACCGTGCGGTACCGCAAGGAGACTTAACCAAACTTCGTAAATAGAGAAAAAATGAACAAAATCTCACGGCACGCCACCTAACCAGCAATCGGAGCTAATGAGATTGCCGGAAACATTGTTTGGACGTTGGGTTATATTTTACGACTGACCAGAGCCTACGATTACGGCGGTTGCCCCCTTTATCGTTTCGCCCCAAAGATCTAGGTCCATATTTACCAACAATTCTTAAGAACGTTCTATGTCTTATTCTTCAAGATTTTCTGACAATGAAAGTAATAGAACTTCTGTTTGGCTAAACCATACGGTTTAGCCAATCAGAACTCCATTTACTTTCAGACTGACGAAATTCTGAGGAGTAGGACGAAGAATGTTCCTAAGAATGGTTTGTGAATTTATACTCATGTGTATGATAGCTCAGAGAGAGTCCATTAGCGGCAGTCCTGAGACAGTTTAGCCTTAATCTAAAAGAAAGTACTTGATAGTGTAGATCAGAGATCAGGACCCGTATTCACCAACCATTCTTGTCAGAAGATTCGTAAGGATTGTCATGGGTTCTTGATTACAGCAGGATTTAATTCAGGTGACAAAAAAGACTACTGGATTATGATTATCTTTGCTTGGCCATCCTCAGGTCTATAGCTTAGGTTACTAACTAAGAATTAACTAGTGCGCGTGTTACCCGTCTTGGATCTTCAGTGTCCATTATGGTGAAATCTTTACAATGAAATGGACTTTTGAGATTCAAGATCAGCTTACTCATCCTGCACATCGGTAGATCCTGCTCTAAGTCTGCTATCTTCATACTAAATTAATTATGCCAGGATTTGTGAAAAGGGGGCTTGATGTATCTGCGAAAAAGTATCGATTCTGCGCATTAGGTGCAGGCTGACCTGGGCCAAAACTTTTAGCTATTAGTCAATGTTCTGTGTGGCCTTTGTGCAGTCTACCTCATGATTAAGTTGATTGTTAAAAATGTTGCTATTATGGATGCATTAGTATGGGATTTCTTTTTTTTTTTTTTTTTGTATCATGCATCACGGACATGCATTAAGCCCATTTTGCCAGAGCACGACTGAGATGGTTTCAGGATGCTCGTCATTGTCATCAAAGACTGTCGTTTTGTAATATCTCTGTCATCACTGAAGACATTTACTCCAACCTCTTGCTAGTTCTTAAATGGGCATTTACCAGACTGACCCCTACGGAATCCTGTGTCCGCCACCCACTTTTCGACCTACGAGGAACTAGAAAAGTAGAAATTAGGAACACTAACTTCCACTTTTCTAGCTAAAAAGTTACTCCGAAAAGTAGAAAAACTGAAGTTTGTTTTTGACCAGACAATTGTCAAAAAACTTTCCGCTTTTTGACCTCACGTCTGTCTAGAAAAGTAAAAATTAGGAAGCACTAACTCCCACTTTTGGGGTTAAAATGCTCGGTGGAAAAGTAGAAAAGAGGAAGTTTTCACATGACAATTGTCAATAAAACTTCCACTTTTCGACCTAGAAAAGACAAAGTCGAAAAGTTGAAAAGTCGAAAAGTGGAAATGTGGAAGTTAGCCGATTAAAACTTCCACTTTTCTAGTTAGGACTAATATTTCGTTGGATAAATTGGCCGCATTATTTTTCTAAATGTACACCGGACAAAGAAAAATGTTTGAGTCCTAACTAGAAAAGTTGAAGTTTTTTCGGCCAACTTCAACTTTTCGACTTTTCGGGGTAAATTTCTTGGCAGAAAAGTGGAAGTTAGTGTGCCTCATTTCTACTTTTCTATTTCCTCGTAGGTCGAAACAGGATTCCGTAGATCCCCGTATTTTTTTAGGGAATTTATGGATGTCTTTCTATAAGAGTTGAAGAATTGTCTCCCTTTTTATTTACACATTTTCAAGGTAATATCTGATATGTTTCACAGCATGTCTGTGTATCAAACTGTTTAGAGATGTTTTTAAGTCATTTCGGTTTCGGCACTTATTCAATGTTTGAGCCAGTTCTGATTTGGCTTTGTCTTGGATTCGTTTCGCACACTCTTTGAGAAAAGTCGGCCAGGACGATGTTGATAGAAAATGAATACAAGTGTATAATACAATACAATAGATCACAATTCAGTGCACCTGTCTTCTCTAAATTCATACTCAGGAAAAGGACATAAACTACAGATAGCATACAAAGGTGGGGGATGAGGGAGCAGCTAGCTTGATGTGATTTCACTTTAGACAAAATGTTTGCTGGAAACTGGAGAGATATGAAACATTTTATGCGTTATGATAGGTACATGTATCCCATTCTGACTTCTGAGGATTTTTGAAGATTTGCATTGTTGTGTGGGGGGGGGGATATTCTAAGAATATTAGCGTTCGAGGGATATCAACTTTGGTTGATTCGGATCAGAAATTATGTGGGTCCAGCATAGTACTCTCGAATAGTTTTGCGTCATTCTGCGTTGAAGCATTCTCTTACCTGTACAGGAAAAAATACACCAAATCGACATGACTAGTTTTAATAACAAGGATGCCATTTTTACCAATGACGAAAAGTGTCAGAGACCTTTTTGCTGAATTTAACCCTAGAGAAATATTTCAATGAACGTGTAGATTTCTTTTCCAAGAAAAACCTCACTGTACCGGAGAGTGTAGATCTTAGACTAGACTGCAAATTTTACTCAGTCTGACCTTGACCGATGCGGTCCGCAAAAGTACCAAGTAATTTAATGGTCATTTAACCCATTACCAAACGACAATAATTTAGACTGGTCCAAATTGAAAGCATTTGCAGACAACAAAATAAAATTGACAAAAAAATTGAAATTTGTTTTGTGAGGGGTAGAAAACATTGTGGGAAAAGGAGAAAATGCTGGTTACCAGCATTTTTTCCTTTTCCCATAGTGTTTTTAAAAGGCTTCTTTCTCAGGGGCGTCAGTAGGGATTGTGTGGTAATGGGTAACCAGCATTTTCTCCTTTTCCCACCATGTTTTCTATCCTTCACTACACAAACTTCAAATTTTCAGTCACTTTTATTCTGTCGTCTGCAAATGCTTTCAATTTGGACAGACCTAAAATTTTGTTGTGTGGTAATGAGTTAAGCATTTGATAAACGAACATCGCTAAAGTGCGATAGTCAGACACATAGTTTTATTTACCAATGAACATTTTATCTACATCATAAACACGTACTATACCAGAAGAAAACCCCACCCACACAAATCCGTTCGAATCACATACAACTGTGGATGGATACCCGGCGCCATCTTGCATTGTAAGCAAAAAATGGCTAAAATTTCCGTGTGTATTTAGAACATGAACTGCACCGCTATGCATATCCGCGATATAAATTTGCCCTTTTTTATCACAGCATATTCCCCTGGGATCAAAAGGTTTTGGCAATGCTTTATTCTGTACGCCATAATATCGACGTTTTTGTTCGCCGTCAGGACTCAATATCACAACATGTTCTTTTTGAGGTTCCAGGTCAATCACACAAATGTCTCTGTTTTTGTTCACTGAAATTCGAAATGGATGTACAAAAGGGTCGCTGCCTTTCGTTTTTATTTCCCAGATTTTATCACCGGTCTGACTTAATCTTAATACAGAGGGACGTTGTCTAGGGCGTGGACCTTTTTTATGCGACTTTTGTATCGGCATCGTACACACAAGAGTTTCGTTTCTGCTTGTACAGCATACCCCTCCAGGAGCCAGTTCAAACGAAATGAATTCTGTCAACTTACCGGACGGAGACAATCTATAAATAGATTGAGATAAAGCCGGAATTACCAACCAGACGCCATCTTGGCGTAAACACATCATATCCAGTTTAGTGCTCAAAGTCCGGCTTTCCTTTTTATGTCCATTTCTATGATACAGTGTAATCACTTTGTCATTTGATTTACAGATCCAGGCTTGATCCGCCCGTGCGACACCAATAGAGCTTATACTGCCTGTACCCAACGTGTTAAATGTAAAGGCAACCTTTTTCGGCTTTGGCGTCTTTCGTATGCGTTCACTTAAGGAATAAGAAATAATAGAGGAACTGGAGACTGACTCTGCGGAGATGGCCGAGTCTGAATCCGAATTGTCTTCAGCTGCGATTTGCATCCCATCGAAAAGTTTCTTCTTTAAGAATTCCCTTGACGTGTCTGATTCTGAGGATTTCGTTGAGGAGAAAGAGCCTGTATCGTCGTCGTCATCATCATCATCGTCTGCGACAACGTAACTGGTTTTAAAGGTAGATGACGGTGCATCGTTTGTTATTTCACGTCTTCGGTGTGGTGATGGATACTCCGGCAGCTGGACCCGCGCTGTGATCCGGTTGGAATCGCCTGTAACTCGTCGACTTGTCGAACTGCCATAGAGTGTGACAGCAGCCTGTACCCTTCTTGTATATAGAGGCATTTTAGACATCAAAAATAGGCACCATACTCATTAATACGTTTAAGTGATAGTTATATTACAAATTTTTTGGAGCCATAATCTGCACAGATTATTAACTAACTGAATATGCAGTATTGGATACAGGTAACCATTACACATAGTTATAAGTTATAATCCCTCAAATCATTATATACTTTACACACGGCAATCCTTTATAATACCTTGTAATGTCTAAAGAGTTAAAAGAAATCCCACTTCTAGATCTAATGTCGGTTCAACTGATTAATCTTGCTGTTGGAATTTCGTTCAATGATTATAAATGTGACGAGATAGGAGACCTCGTTGGATTTTCAAAGATGGAAAAAAATAGACCATCGTTAACGCTTTGATCACACACAAAACCTTTATCAAACGAGCATATTTTTAATTTCTACATCATACTGATTTGTAATCATTGCTAATTATTACTATCAGGCACATTGACTGGCAACAGTTGTTACCACACACACACAAGAATAACAACGGTTGAGATAGGTATTTTTTTTTTAAACTTAGAAGTAATATCAGATAATTGATATATCGTCGCTTTACTTCAAAAACCTCGTAGCTACAACTTGTTTCAAGCTGTAGTTTGCAGATTTTTGAAGTGAACCGACGATATAACTCTTATCATTTATATAGAAGATTTAATGGACCAAGCCTATGAGCCTCAATGAAGGCTTCCAGACTGGGGCTGGACTGGATGCCATATGGCTTGTAATACGCGAAAAGGGGCATTCGGACATTTGCGTAAAATGTCGTCTCGGAGCAGCCTGCGCAATCCACCCAGGCTAATCCGTTACGAAACCTTCCTTTTTTATATAGTTTTCTGTTTTGCCCATTTCTTCTGTAGCACAAAATCAAATGTAGTCGTAAAGTGCCGTCTCGGATTAGCCTGCGCGGACTGCGCAGGCTGATCCGAGACAACACTTTACGCAGATGTCCGAATGCCCCTTTTCGCGTGTTGCAAGCCAATTATAAGAGACTATTCGAGAGGCGAATGGTTTCAGGGAAATATGAATGTACACAGTAGTGAGTCCTCGAGTGCGGTATTCGGCAGTTTGGATTTCTTGAGTAGTAATTAGGATGGTGATCCTTTCAGCCAAGGTTAATCGATAGCAGAGTATCAAATCTTTGTTCTAGGGTTAGCTATTCTAGGTCCTAAATCATTTTTGAGACATTACTCGTGTAGGAAATAGTCATTAAAGATAAACAAAGACTCCTTGTCGTTAGGTAAGGGAAGAAAGTTTTGGTAACGGGCGTTTCACTTTTCTTGCAGCGTTTTCTTCCTTTTTAATTACAACTCCTTTTATTTGCGCCCTATGTATTGATCCAGAATTTTGTCTTGTGGTAAGGTATTTATGAATGGGACATTTCAGTCGATTAAAAAGACTTGTGGGTAGAATTATAGTAAACCTAACCCTTAGGCTGCTAAATTACTGAAATGAAATTTTCTCGCAGATGGTATAAATCAAAATATTGCTATTTCAGAGGGGTTTTTTTTGTGGGGGGCTGGGGAGAAGTGGGGTGAGGGGTGGGGGTGGGGAAGGGTGAATGAACCATTTCCTTATCGGATAGTATCGTTTAAAGATCAAACGTCACGTTCTGAACAGCCTGATCCTGTCTACAACGTCCAAAACAGGGTCCTTTAATCAGCAGCCTTCGGTTTAACTCATTACCAATCGACATCATTTAAGGTTTGTCCAAATCGAAAGCATTTGCAGACTGAAAAATAAAAGTGACTGAAAATTTGAACTTTGTTTTGTGAAGGGCAGAAAACATTGTAGGAAAATGAGAAAATGCTGAAATAGAAATTTGAAACTCAATTTTTTTCTTTTTTTAAGAGGAGCCTCACAATTTTCAGAACTGTAAACCAGCGTATTTTCGGGTATGGATCGATCTGGTGCATATCAATCCACCAGATACAGCCGGTGTAATGCAGAGAAATGACCCTCCCCTACAAAACGACCCGGGTCATTATTCTATGTAGAGAAATGACCGCAGAAGTCATTTCACTACGTAGAGGAATGGCCCGGGGTCATTTCTCTACGTAGAATAATGTTCCGAGTCATTCATCTATGTAGAAAATGACCCATGGGTCATTTCTCTACGTAGAGAAATGACCCATGGGTCATCTTGTAGGGGACGGTCATTTCTCTGCATTACACCGGCCGAGGGATTGGGTGGCTTCCATCACCCGAGGTATGCCGAATGGGCCCAAATACTTATGAAACGGTGAAAGCCAATTCTTTGGTATCGACGGCTTTTATTTGCTTTGTCAGACGTAACCGAAAGTCTATAGATAAAATGTCACTTGTTTAGATATTATTATGTTGACCATGTGGACCTTCACAGTTTACTGACTTATTCGACCCAGGCTTTAATTCCGAACATTTGCCCAGGTTGCACTCTGGTCCCTTTTTTTTTTCGTTATATATAATTTTATATCCTGACTTTACCTAGTCAAAAACAACATGGTAAATACGACAGATCTGTATAAATTATGAAACGAGTCCGCGATGCTCTGTTCCATTACCATACAGCGATAATAATTATATACTTATCTTAGTTGAATGCATTTGCAGATGTCAAGATGTGGCTCAAACACTCACGGAGATTTGTGTTTTAACGGGTATAAACCATTCTCTCCTCTTTTCCACAATGTTCTCAAAAGCATCCCTCTCCTGGATCGTTAGGACTCGGGATTTTCTTAGGATTGACTTACAAAATTGCCACCAGGATTCATCCATTACATTACGGGCCGATTTGAGACCAAATTAACAATGTTTAACATGACACAAATAAAGGGAAAGATAGACAAAACCCATTTCAACATGGAAGAGTGCAGGAAAAAGAGCAATTGCTTGTTATAAGCTATTTCTCCTATATTTTTTTTTTTCTAAAAATTTATCATATGCATTGGCATATGTAACTTTGTATTTATTCGGAACAGGGTGAAGCATTTACCACAAAATCCCGAATTTTAACGAACTTAAAAGAAAGGTCTTTAGAAAACATTGTCAGAAAAGAAGAAAATGTCGAAAAGCAGTATTTTCTCCTTTTCCCACAATGTATTCAACTCTTCCTAAAATGAACTTCAATTGTTGAGTCACCTTTATCCTGTCGTCTCCAAAATTATATCAGTTTGAACCAACATAAAATTTTGACGCCTGGTAAAGGATTAAACCACAAGTGGTCTGATGAAAGATCGTTTCATAATCCTTTTATACATACGAATTACCTAAAATTGAAATAAACTCTTAAATCGCTATTTTTAAAACATTTAGGTGAGAACAGTCAGTGTCGGGTTATGCCCCCTGATTTTCACCATTGTTAACGTTCTCTTACACCTCCTACCTGTCGATTGATTTCTATGTCTCTCTGTCTCTGTCTCTCTTCTCTGTCCTTCTGTCTCTCTGCCTGTCTGTCTCTTTCTCTTTCTCCTTCTCTCTCTCTCTCTCTCTCTTTTCCCCTTATTCAGAAATACCATCAGTTTCACCAGTTCAACGAAAAAGGTATGAACTATTTAAAATGAAAAAGGCAAAGCCCCAATACTAGCGACGAGCATGATTTGTGGAACAAAATTCTATTCAATCGAATGACGAACTAGGAAATCGGTCGGTAAGTTGGGATGAGTATTGAGCAGGGTGCTGGTAAAAGGAACTTCAGGAATGCATGATAGGTGCACACAAAAGGAAAAAAACAGAAGCAAACAAACGCAGAATCTTTCTATCATTTCTTCGTTAATGCACAAGCCTACCCAAGTTTTACATGGAGTTTCTTTAAAATCAGATTGCGTAGATCGTTCATATTATATGTAGCTTTCCTTTTTTCATCCCATCTGCTTCCTACACGTCCATTGTTGAAATAATATTCAGTGAAGAGACATGAATGAATTCTATCGCAATGACTAGATCTAGATTTATCATCAATCCTGGGAAAGAAATTTGCCAAGTGATCAGATAGATCTATATCCAACTAAGGCTGAAAAACGCCAAACTTCTAGATCTATCAACAAGCCTTCGTAACATTAACTCTTTACTCCACAGATATAGAGGATATTTGGGTTTTTTTTTGTAAAAGATCGAAACTTATTTTATCGAGTGAACACCATCAGTAAAATTTTACGAGTGGCTGCGCCACTCATGAAAATATTACCACTGGTGTTCACTCGATGAAATAAATTTCGATCTTTCACCAAAAGAAACAAATATTCTATTTACATGTATTTCATGCTTTTAACCCTTTCTGGGAGGAGCTTTATCAAAATCCAGTACACTTCTTTTCCGATATCCTCCGTGGCGTATTCGTCCCGCATAGCAACGCATCACAATATTACGTCAACCGCGAGAAATCTAAGGTATATATGACGTCATGTTTCCCATCCGGTTACGAGGCACGCGTAATTTATCTAGGCAACAAGAACGTGAAAATCGGTATTTTCACAGGTGGTACCAGTGTAAGATCGAAAAATATTTTCACTGCTATTTCTCGATATCCTACCGGAAAGCATGAAATAAACTCATTTCTACGCATTCCTTGTAGAAGCCTTTGACGAGCAATTTCACCTTTTGCCACAATGTTTTTTATGCTATCAAAAGGTGTCATTAATACATAAGAAACGGCTTCATCCCTGCTGTTATTTAGGGTCAATTAGAGATACCACAGAAATGCCTTATGGGGTACAGGGTTAAATGAAAAGCCATGTTTTGGTAAAAAAAAAAAACAGTGTGTAATGCACCTCTGTGATGTATGATACCGAGCAATTTATCTCCTAAATATAAATCCGTAATGTATGGTGACTGACTGTATCATGCATACTGGTCCACTGACATGCAGAACGTTGAAAAATAGATCTAGCAAAGAGTTTTGATCCAGGTTAGCTTTCGTGGATGGGTCTATAGTGTTTGTAGATGCATTTATCCCCCTTAATCAGGCTTTTTCTGTAAGTGGTATTTTGAAAGAGTCAAAGGAAAAGGATATTTTTTTCGGGGGAAGTTCGGGGGGGGGGGGGGGGGAATCAATCACTTTACAGTGACACGCTGTTTAGGTGTAGTCTCTAGTTTCTCTGTTAGGATGTAAGGTTAAGATCAGGATAGAAAGCGCTACCATCTAAATGAAGTGATAAAATCTGGAATGAGAGAACAATTGGTTTTAACAACTAAGATGAGTTTTACTGAGTAACTGATTCACGTTTGAATATCATGTTTGGGTAGTTTACTTGTATCGTAATTAATAAACAGATCAACGATAATGCAGGTCAGTTAAAATTGATAATTCAGAAATAATTGTATAAAGACGTATAAAGACCGCATTTCATACAGAAAATGTCATTAAAGCGACAAGTGTCAACCCTGGTCAGCCTTCGCAATTCACGCAGTCTGACTAGGGTTGACAATTTTCGAAGTTCCCATAAGGTCCCTTTTTGCGAGATGGGTCACAAATATTTAGTATACGTCTTTGACAGACTCGCTTTGTTTCCTTATACGACCGGAACTCGCTCTCAAAGAACTATCATTTACTTGAAAATGCTCACGAGGTGGTATTTTTTCTGGGTTTTCATCAAAATTGGTATGCGTTACTTTTGAAATACTTTCTCTCTCTTGCCATGCAGCATAAGGTATCTTATTATGTTATGGATTAATCGGTATAACTGGACACACAACATACATATCGTCGGTTTACTTCTCAAAAACCTCGTAACAACAGCTTGAAGCAAGCTGTAGTTTCGAGGCTTTTGAAGTAAACTGATGATATGAGGTCTGTACTGAAATGAGGGAGTTTAATGCCCCTTCAAAATGCATTTGGGTGAAAAAATTCTGCTATTGGTAAATATTCTGCATGCCAAAGGGCCACTCTACCTCATGATTCAGCCAGTCTATAGACAAAATTGATAATTTAAATTGGACGATACGCTAGGTGTATTGCACAAGAAGATGTTTTATGCTGGCTTAATGCACAAAACCTGTAAATAAGGGAGGCAACAACCTATCCACATGATTACATTACCGAAGCATTGGTTAAGTCCCTTTTAACCATTCTATCTCATGCTCTTCTTGCCGTCCAGTATTTACCAATAGCGACACTTGATGGGAGTTCGAATAGAACTGATCCTCGAATGGCTGTTAACATATTTGTGTATTATTTATTTTATACTCCATTAGATCATCAAAGACATGACTTTAATAGTCCACGATGCCTTTCCTGACAGGACTTTCTTGTCTCTAACAAAGGAAACCAAAACCAACATTATCTAATTAATAAAATCGATAATCAACCATGCTAGTCCATAGCGTTCAATCATAAAAAGACTGACCAATCAGTAAAAGTCTGAAACCACCACTCTGTTTCTTTCACAATTTTGACTTCAAGTATCAGATAGGTAAATAAAAGGAAAAGAAAAGATAATCGGAAAATACGTGTATGAAAAAAAGACATTTCATTTTTCAATGTGGACATTGTTAATACCCGTTATTTAAAACCCTCACTTGTCGATAAGTCGGCGAATTTTATTCAGATGTAGAAAGAGGTATTGTTTTACGTTAGTCAATCATTCTGAAAAGTAAATATCAGAATAAATTACCTGATTATTTCTAGATAGGGATGCAAAGAGAACAAAAAGCTCCATGGCAAATCACAGCTTCAAGTTGCCATCAGAAGTATTTTAGGTGTATACGACCGGACCTACGGTGATAACGATCTTTTTTTTTTCTTTCTTTGCCACTTAATAACAATAATTACATTACTACAATATTGTTGACATTTTTATATCGAAGTCATGACAAGCGTGTGCCTGGTTCACCTTTATCCTGCTAGATAACTAAAACAAAGTTTTCAATTTGCCAGTTATAACTCCAATATTGCTATTTCAAAGTTATGTTTAGGAGAATAATATCTTCTCATCGGACAGTGTAGATCTAAGATCAGACTGCACGTTCTCTGCAGTCTGATCTTGATCTACACTGTACGCAAAAAAGATCAATGAGTCACGCATAGCACCCTAAAGGTTAAGAAATATTACATGATTAATCATCTTTTTCTTGTGAATGAAAACAACCTATACTAATTTCTTGGTATTCATGAAGATATTGACCACTAGACCACACAGAATCTAATCTCTTTATTTCATGCTTTCCTATAGGATATCAGAAATAGCAGTGAAAATATTTTTCGAGCTTACACTGGTACCACCAGTGAAAATACCGATTTTCACGTTCTTGTTGCTTAGTTTAATTGCGCGTGCTTTACAACCAGATAGAAACATGACGTCATCTACCTTACATTTCTCGCGCTTGACGTAATATTGCAATGAGTTGCTATGCGGGAGGGGTACGCCACTTGGAATAACGGAAAAGAACTGTACAGGATTTTGATAAAGCTCCTCCCAGAAAGGCTTAAAAGCATTAAATAAATAGAATATTTGGTCTTTTCGGTGAAAGATCGGAAATCATTTCATCTCGTGAACACCATCGGCGCAGCCACTCGTGAAAATATTACCGATGGTGTCCACTCGACGAAATAAATTTCGATCTTTCACCGAAAAAAAAAACAAATATCGTCTATTTATTTCATGCTTTCCGGTCGGATATCGAGAAATAGCAGTGAACATTTTTTTTCGATCGTACACTGTTACAACAAGGCAAAATACCGATTTTCATGTTCTTGTTGCCTAGGTTAATTGCGCGTGCCTCACAACCAGATGGAAATATGACGTGAATTAACCTTACATTTCTCGCGCTTGACCTAATATTGTAATGCGTTGCTATGCGGGAGGGACCCGTACGCCACGGCGAATAACGGATAAGAACTGTACTAGATTTTGATAAAGCTCCTCCCAGAAAGGGTTAAAAATATGAAATAAATAGAATATTTGTGGGGTTTTTTTTCTGTGAGAGATCGAAATTTATTTCATCTCGTGAACACCATCGGTAATATTTTCACTCGTGGCTGTGCCACCCGTGTAAATATTACCGATGATGTTCACTCCATGAAATAAATTTCGATCTTTCACCGAAAAAAACAAATATTCTATTTATTTTCTATTTAGCATTACTTGTCTTTCAGAGAAACACCATGCTCGAAATAATGTTCTTTTTCTATATTCAAACCAAGCCATCTGATTGGCTGCGATAATATGTCTCAGTCAATCCGATAGCTTGTTTTGGAATGAAATGAAGAATTAGACATTGGTTGATTGATTGAATGGCGTTTTACGCCGCTTTCAACATTATTTCAGTCATATATGGCGACAGCTCACATATTCGCGTTTCTTTGGTTTTACCAGTACTGGGTAGGGCTCTAAAGTGCCTTCGGCAAAGACACTCTCACGAAAAACACAGCGGATCTAGCGCGGCTCGAACTCGGGACCTCCAGATTACGATTGCTACAATTGACTACAGAGCCACGCAGGACCCCAGTCAGATCTTGGCTTAACGCTTTATCAAACGACATAATTTTAGTCTGGTCCAAATTGGAAGCATTTGCAAACCACAAAATAAACATAAATTAAGAAATTTAAATTTGTTTCCAGCATAGGAGAAAAACATTGTGGGAAAAGGAGAAAATACAGGTAATTTGACCCGAATCAAAACCTGTCTCTGTCGGTAATTTCTTCTGTGTTTCAAAGGAACAGTCTACCTCTTGATTTTGCCGTTTTTGACGAAACAGATCCATATTATACCAGGATTTGTTATATTGCCTTACGAAGAAGAATTAACCAATCTTTTTCCTTTTACAGAGAGAGCCACTCATTTGCCATTTGTAGTTATTACTGCTATTTTTTTTTATAAATGGGCTAGTAAATTTACAAAAAAAAAACAAGAGGCGAGACCAACAAGATATATCCGCCAAGACCAAAGATGAATGCCCTTGTAACATTTGATTATGTAATTGATGATTTGGTTCAATGAGATTTACGTAATTAAAAAAAAAAAAGAAAGAAAAGAAAACAGGATAACACGTTACAATAAATCATGACGTTTTACCGTTAACGTCAATTCATCAAGATTTTTTTTAGTGTATAACATCCGGAAATTTCTTCATGTATAATTGAAACTGTGGTTAGTACGTATACACATCGGATATAAATTGTGTACACATTCAGTAAAGAATACATACGTATTTTCAGAAGGAACAGAAGGAAATAACTTCAGAAATACATTGGAGGTTTTTCGCACAGGTAACATTTTTGATCGAAGGAAATAAAAGCCGCTACAGGTCTATAACCCTTTTCAAAAAAGCAAAATATTTGGCTGATCCAAGTTGAAAGCATTTGCAAACGACAAGAAAAACGTAATCCAAAAATTGATTTTTCCAAGCAAGGTAGAAAACATAGTTGGAAAAGGAGGAAATGCCAGTATTTTCTCATTTTTCCAAAATGATTTCACAAAGCTTTTCTCTCAGGGTCGAAAAAAACAAGGGATTGTTTGGTAAAGCTATAAACTGAATAAGAAGAGGTATTCGCCTTAACGTGTCCTTTGTATTGTGCATTATAAAACGCCCTATACACATCCGGTAAAATGTCGCCTGTATGAGGACAATATGATCCGTATATATAATTAACTAACGAAGATACCCACGTGATCTAGGCATTATCAAGAAATTGGGAAATCAAAAAAATCTGAACATAACTAAAAGAACGAAGAGATGTAAATACATGTAATAACAGCATAATATGGATCCAGACGCATTATGTAATGAGGTAATAAATAAATAAATAAATAAATAAATAAATAATAAATATAGGTTGGTTGTTACAATAAGCCATTGTTTGTTAAATCTGTAGTGCGGAGAGTGTGAAGTACAATCAACCATCAAATAAACTCGTGCAGTCTGATCTTGCTGTACACAATCCAATGTTTTAGTAGCAACTTGTCATACAAACCCAGACCAGTAACGTAAGGCTTGCCGAAGATGCATTTGTGTATTTATCATCAATTTGAATTCGGCAGTGTATGCGTGTATCTCTTTATCGGACAGTGCAGATCTAAGATCAGACTGCACGTTCTGTGCAGTCTGATCTTGATCTTCACTGTCCGCAGAAGGTTCTTGAATAGCGCTAACACCTTAAGGAGTAAAAGGCTTTGGGGTTCTCACACCATCAATATGCATGTTTTTCACTTTTATGTAATAGAAATTTGTTTCAGAAAATATACGCGTGTATATTTATTTATTTCGATGTTATTGTCTGCTATATAAAAAAGATATAGAGGATATTTGTCTTTCGGTGAAAGATCGAAATTTATTTCATCGAGTGGACACCATCGGTAATATTTTCACGAGTGGTGCAACCACGAATGAAATATTACCGATGGTGTTCACGAGATGAAATAAATTTATAAATGTTTCACGGAAAAAAAATCTATTGATTTTATGCTTTTAATCCTTTCTGGGAGGAGCTGTATCAAAATCCAGTACAGTTCTTTTCCTTTCTTCTCCGTGGCGTACCCATCCCACATAGCAACGCGTTACAATATTAAGTCAAGCGCGAGAAATATAAGGTAAATGACGTTATATTTCCATCTGGTTGTGAGGCACGCGCAATTAACCTAGGCAACAAGAGCATGAAATCGGTATTATCACTGGCGGTACCAGTGTAAGATCGAAAAATGTTTTCTTTGCTATTTCTCGATATCCTATATCGGAAAGCATGACATGAAAAAGAGTATACATGTACATGTACGCTATACTATGTAAGTCATGACTGTAAAGTTTATCACAGGACATGGGCTGCGGACAAACGTTAAATACATAAACTAACGATATTTGTGAACTGCAAAGTTATTTTTACCCCATGTTTCCCATAAGAAAACAACGAAACTTTCCGTGGGGTCACAATGCCTTACTGCATTTCTTTTCTTTTATTTCTTAGAATTATAGGAAATTTGGAGGTGAAAACCAACTCCGTTCAGGGCTGCTTGAGTTGAAAAGGAAAATCCTGACATTGTAATTAGAGGAATCGTGGCGTGCCTCAATCACGCTTTTTCAAGAATCGTGATTTTGACTTCACGTGTCTGGTTGGCCTAACAGAACAACTTATATAACTTCGATAAATTCATTACGAAACGTTTGCTGACCTTATATGACGGATATAAATGACAAGCAATAACTTCTTTTACAGACTCGACGGTGTTCAACTAAGGATTCTTTTTTGACGAAAACGTGCTAAATCTAGAAATTTATGTCCATGCGACATACTTTATTGTGGCCTTTCCCATAAAGTAAGTGAAGGTGACACTTGTGTCCTTAATAGATAACGTAAGGCATGTAAACATTGATGCACATGAACACTTTGTCTTCTTACTTTATCTTTGTTTATTTTCAAATATGCTCTTTGGTTCCCCTAAGTATCAGTCAAACAATTGATTTCATATACATAGATTGTCAGTCGAAGAAACATCTTGACTTCTTTTCAATTTTCATAAAGTACTGTCATTTTTTCTTCAAGGAATTCGGGATTTCATTTCCACTCAAGTCGATCGACATCGTTGAAAAAAAAAAAATCATACAAATAATCATAAACAAAAAGTCGAATCAGAAATGTGGTAAATCGAAAACAATGGGAAGAATTTTTAGCAGCTGCACTCTAAAGGACAAAATATCATTATATCCTTAAATGGACAAATCTCTATTCGTAATCTTAATTTTTCAAATTTTCACCCGACGATAAAATCTTACACATGTTCAAATTTAAAGAATTTTCTGACGAAACAAGATTTCTCTCAAATTGTGGAATTTGTCTGGGCATAGAACATTGTGAAAACTGTAAAAATGCTGTGTGCCAGCATTTTCTCCCTTCACCGAGATGTTAATATGAGGCATCTTTCATAGTGTCTATGAAACACGGCTCGTATGGTACCTATTTAAAGCACCATTCTGTACTGGGAGAATATCCTGTTGTAACGTACATGTAAATAGTGTCATAGATTTTCATAGCCTGTCTCATTTGGATAAATTAACCCTTAGGCTGTTAAGCGCGACTCACCGACCTTCTGCAGATAGCGTTGATCGAGATCAGACTGCACAGAACATGCAGTCTGATCTTGGTTATACACTATCCGATAAGGAGATATCAGTCTTTAAAATCATACCTTTGAAAAAGCAATATTGAGTTTTTGACTAGAGATTTGAAATTTTCATTTTTGCAATCTAGCAGGATAAGAGTTAATTCATTACCAAACAATTCCTACTTTTGACGACCCGGAGAAAGAAGCCTTTAAAAAACATTTTGGGAAAAGGAAAAAATGCTGGTAACCAGCATTTTCTCCTCTTCCCACAATGTTTTCTACCCTTCAAAAAACAAATTTCAGTCACTTTAATTTTGTCCTCTGCAAATGCTTTCGATTTGGACATATTGTCGTTTGGTAATGAGTTAAAGGATTCGAGAGTAGAAAATAAAACAGTTTGACCTAAGTTATGGCATAAGCATCGACTACAAAATTGTAAATGTTACTCTTTTGAAGATGGATACCAGTGCAATGGCAAGCATAAAACTCAACCACCTCCCCCTATTTTCCGTTGTTACTATTGAAACTTGCTCTGTAAAAAAGGAGCTTAATGCATCGGCAAACGAGTATCGACTAAGGTCAGCCTGCGCAGACTAAATCAAAACTTTTTGCTGTTGGTTACTTTTGTTCATATCCAATGACAATACTATCTCATTCTAGCTGGCTATTTAGACGAAATGCACTTCATGGATCAACACCTATGTAATGACCAACTCGGTATAGTGTACCACCGAGATGCCATATGTCTGTCCATCATCGATGCAAGTTAGACAGGCTAAGTAAAGGGTCAGGGTGCTAGATTTAGATCCAAGCGGAGGCTGCATCATCTCAATCAGATTCTGGATCATTTAGTCTGTTTGTCTGCATTGGAGACCACAACTAGCCGCCGTCGCTCTTTCTTTCTCTTGGTCTTATTTGCTCTGTTTTGTGACTTTTCTGGTTGTAGCAACTGCGTCGAACTTAAACTTCCAAATCAATAAAGACCACCTAAAGTACACAGTGTAAATGTTGGCTTAGATGTTTATAACGATTTTCATCACTTTAAGATCCTACACAATAGATTCGATTCTTGCGTAATTTGATTCGGGTGTTCTGCATCATCAGCTTTCACATTCAATACTTATACATTTAATGAAGGAATTGTAAACATAAATCTTCGTTGAATGGAGCACCTATCATGTATCGGTAAAATTCGAACTTAATCTGGCAGATCTAAAAATGCCTGAGTTTGATTGAGCTTTTGGTTTTTACCTGTATAAGTAATCAGTTGTTTTCCTTTTGGGAAATGTCATGCAGTACTAGCGGGTAGGACACGCTTTGAAGCCATTGCTCTAGCGACATTTTGCATGTTGTTCATGTAACATGAATTCTAAATTTATTTACGGTGAAAGATCTAAATTTATTTGATCGAGTGAAAATTATCGGTAATATTTTCCTGAGTGGCTGCCATGGTTACTGATCATGTTCAGGCGAAGAAATAAATTTAGATCTTTCACCTTAACAAAAAAAAAAATAGTTTATTTATTTAATGTGCTTTTCAGCCTTTCGAGGTCGAGGAGCTAAATAAAAATCCAGTACAATTCTTTTCGGTTATTCCTCGTCGAGTAACCCCCTCCCCACCCCCTTTATAGCAACGCATTACACTATTACGTCAAACGCGAGAAAAGTAAGTCAAGTATCATATGCGCATCATATTTCAAAAGGTTGTGAGGCACGCGCATTTTATCCAGGTATTAACTAGCGCGCGGAAACAAATGTTTCCGTCTTCAATTGGAGAGGTAGAATATAAAAATCGGTATTTTTCAATGGTCTTAATCATTTATATCGAAAAATAGTTCACCTACATTTCTCGATAACCTACCGGAAAACATGAAATAAAACACTACAGTCTTCTGTATGCTATCATTTATGCACTTTGACCCATCCTGAAACTATTTTACTGGAACAAAATGACTTGAATTTGACATTTATGCAATGAATAATAAGAGAATAAATACTTTTTCCATTGATATAATCGGACGATACAGAAATTCTATAAAAGGTAAAGAGGCTATATGTAATGAATTTCGCTATTAGCGAAGTCTCGTGTGATATTTTTTGTTGTAAATCACGAAGCGGACATCAATACATTATTATTTTTTTCTAGTTATTACTACAAACCCCCTTCCCCACCCTCCATGTCTTTCGAAGACAACACCAGAAGATTTTTGGGCCATGAATCTTTTCTCTGTGAGGGCACTGCACTCATAAATGTTTCTTTTCTAAATAGTTGTAACAGCGACAAAGAAAATAGAGCTCTCCATCCACTATGTAGTGAATTCACACGTTTACGACGTTTCCGCCAATAAATGTGCAATTGTGCACGCATCAAACTTTGCCCTACTTTGGGATTTCACTTAACTGTATAGTCAGTTTAAACCCTTTTTTACAATTTAAAAGCATAGTTCAACTGCAAATGAAGATTATTTTAGTTATAGTTTAGGATTAAGTTACGGTCGATAGAGATTAATATCAGACTGCACGTTTTGTGAAATCTGATTTTGATTTAGCAGTCAGCAAACATCGGTTATGAGTCCTATCGGTGTGAAAGGGTTTACCTGTATTAGCCTAGAGGGGACATCAAAGGTAATTAATCGGTCTTCAATAATTTTTTGACACCACCTAAACTTTCCAATATAGGATCGTCACTTAACTGGTTCTGAAATGGTGTGAAAGTGTGAAACATATAGATATGTCTACATCGTGATATTCTTTGTTGTGGATTGAACAAATGTCCTCCATAGAAAAGGAAGGCTGTGCGGGTACAACGAACAAAAACAACTGTTTGGATTTCTTCAGAAGAAGGGTAAAGACAATATCGTCGATTTACTTCGAAAACCTTACAGCTTGTTACAAGACGACGATATGTTGTTTTTCGGAATTGGTCAATGATTAAGGGAAAAAATGGACGTAAATGATTTGGCTTGATGAATTCTGAGCAATAACAACTACGCGTGTACATACATGCATTCAGAAAACAATTTAGAAACATTTGCTGATAAAAAGATACTGCATGGCATCGTGCTTGTATAGGAATGGGTGAAAGTTAGCCGAAATATGTCATGCATAACTATTTGTATACTTTTGGTAAAGTTGTCTCACAATTTTGATTTATCACTTCAACGAAATAATACTCTCGACGCCTCAGGTAACAAACATACGGACAGCGTGGGTCACGATCAGATCTGACATACTGTGCATAACTAATGTGATGAGCATGGTTTTCTTCTCGAAAGGTTCAGCATGATTTACAAGTTGATCTTCTAACATGGCCTATAAACACGCGAAAAGGGACATTCGGACATTTGCGTAAAGAGTTGTCGCGGGTTAGCCTGCGCAGTCCGCACTGGCTAATCCGAGACGTAACTTTCTGATCGCCTTTAATTTTTTGTTTCACGCAAGTCTACTGCAGGACAAACTCTAATGTTGAAGAAAGTAGCATCACGGATTAGTCTACGCAAGTGTCCGAAAGCACCTTTCGCATGTTGCAGATCATATACTTTCACTGAGATACTATTAGTCTAATCTATTTTGTATGTGTTTTTCCCCACCGCAAGTTTCTGCAGGATCGGCAATACATTTATGTGCCTTGGGTTTCTGTTTCAGCTTTTAATTATTTTCCATTTAGGGTGAAAATGAAGAATGCAGGATGATAACTGTGTGTACACCTGTAACGATTTGCAATTACAAAATAATAGGTGGAACAAACATATTGTCAAGGGCGAAGCAACCAGACAAACAAGCCTAGGGACTAGTCGTTCCTTTCCTTGTGATAATTTCAACCGTTAAATAATACCAGTATTTTCTTGTTTCTTAACATTTTTAAAAAAAAACCTATTGCTCTGGGTCGTTTAAATTTGAGATTGTGTAGTAAATTGAAGACAAGAAAGCTTTACCCTTTCTTGATCTCAATAGAAAGGCCTGTTTCACCGCATAAACGTTATTGTTTCTCATCTACTTTCTGCCCTTCTTTTAAGTTTACGTATACCATTTAACATTATTGTCTTTTTTGTTTTAATCAACAGCCCATCACTCTGAAACATGAGCTTCTGGTCAAAAGTGCGTGGTGCAGTAATGACTGTGGCTGCCATCTTAAATCTAAACAGTAAGGTTTGTTTTGACTCTGATGGAATCGGTTGTTTTTATAACAAGGCTCCATTCAACAATGCTCGAGGTCTTCTACCACAATCTCCAGAAAAAGTTCAGGTGGGTCATTTTCTCACACTAATTGTGTTATGGGTGTAATCCCTTGGCAACGAGATAAGTTTTTAAGTGAAAAATAAAACTATTTTCATCTGTATAAAAACTCTATGAAGAACTTACACACCGAACGTTATTTTTCATTTTGTCATCTGGTGTAAGGAAATTTGTTTAACAGTTGTTCATGAAAGATTTAAGGTTAAGCTGCATTAGATTACTTTCTGAGAAATAATGTAGATCTATCACCTGCCTGAACAACAACGAATAACCATAAAGGAAAGAGGTCTAGCTCACAAATGCAAGTAAACACATTATTGTGAAAGAAGAAATTATTGTTAAGGAAGAAAACCACTACAAGGTACCTCGATTCTAACTAGTAATTTTCACGTGCAAATGGCCTTCTGTATCTTTAAGCTCGTTTTATGAATTAGAAAAGAAATAACCTTTGGATTGTGATTCCATTTTTTCCCTATTACTCTCTGACGCTCACTTTTGCTTGTTTTAGGTGAAATTCTATCTATACACACGGATTAACAGACTTACACCACAGGAAGTGAAATACAATTCTGTCAGTCAGTCATATTTTAGCGGAACACGCGACACTAAGTTTATCATTCATGGTTATAGAGACGACTGCTTTGAGAGCTGGGTCTACAAAATGAAGGATGCACTTCTAGACAAGGTACTGTATTTATAATCGTCTTCTAAAACTGAACTCGATATCGAAAGGATGGTCCACTAAGGCTTATTCAGTTTGGTGAAAGGGAGCGATATTGTTATGGCAACAAAGGCACCCTAGAATTTTTCCTCTTGGGAAAACTGTTCACAGTCATGACCCGAACTGTGTCTTCCTTCTGTGACACAGAACTAACTTGTCAATACACAAAACAAACAAACAAACAAGCAAGCAGAAATGGTACCACAATGCCCAAACTGGAAGCACATCTAAATTATGAACTACATATGCCTCGTAGCTCAATGAAACAGTACAACAGTTCTGGTGCTATACTAAAAAAATCATATAGAACTACTTTCGACGCAAAAGAAATCTCAATGGTCTGAGACCATAAACTAGTCAGACATCCACAAAACTTTTGAAGTTATATCCGACTGTATAGACCTATTGATATCCGTTTATTTATGGTGTTAAGTGAATGTATGACAGGCTCATTCCGCAGTGGTTTAGACAAAATACAGAAGTCGACCTAGCTCAATATTAAACATCGCATTTTGCTTAATGAACCATCGTGTTCGTCGTTTAAAGCATCAACACCATCTGTTTGTTTCAAAAGGTTTTAGAATAGATCTAAACCATTGCACTAATTTATTGCACTGTATCTAGGCCTACTTGATAGGTAAAATATTTAAACTAAGTTAAGGTGCGTACGAAAACAAAAAGAAACAAGTCCGAGTTCTATTGCAAGGAAGCCTTTGGCAAGTAAAGAAACAGTCTCATAATGACTTTGTTTCTACCTAGATTGTATGCTTACACCAAATGAAGAAAGGGTAAACTAACTGTTCAATTTCAGGGTGATTTCAACGTTTTCTGTGTTGACTGGGAAAAGGGAGCTGATCAAGTTGATTATAACCAGGCTGTCGCCAATACTAGAGTTGTCGGAGCATTGACATCCAAGTTTGCGGAGAAGTTAAAACATGCTAATGCTAAATATAGCGACATGCATCTTATTGGCCACAGTCTAGGAGCACATATAGCTGGATATACTGGAAAAAGAGTGAAAACGCTGGCGCGAATTACAGGTAGGTATCAAAAATCCTATCTTTGAAATAATATTTAAAATCTTTATAGCTGCTTTTTTGTCATGTTCCTGTTTCAAGTAACTTATCAGATGACTATCGAAATAAAAAACTCCAATTCAAATTTCAAACTTCCATTCCTTCTAGAAAAAAAGATAGTTCGAGATTCATTTTGAGAAGGCAATACGTGCCATACTAGTTTTCCTTGAAAAGCTAGTAAAGGGTTAGCAGGGTGTTCCTTTGACTTCGGTATTTCACCGCAAAGTGGGCGATCTATATGAAAAGCTGTGATTTACTTCTTAACAGAAACATGTCATAATTAAGTGTTTATCCCGTCCATTCTTACTCTGATCATTTGTAAAGAATTTGGAATTGCTAAAACATGTAAAAGAGGGTAAGCCTATTATAATAACTGACCCCGTAAGATGCATTTTTTCCCCGAACACTTTTTGTTTTCAAGTGCAATGTCACGTTTCTCTGGGTTTAGTGTATTTTGGAACTCATTGTTATTATTTGTAATATTTGAAGTCAAAGCAGTTGGCAAGAAGTTAATGATTTCTTTATCGGAGAAAAGTGTTTTTGAAGTTATTTGTGAAGCCTGCATACAAAAGGTTCAATGAAATCCTTTTAAGATACTTTTCTTCTGTATAGGTTACCAAATGGTTGATAAAATGACCTTGTACTTTTTTTTCGTGTGTGGTGGTAGACGATACAGCTACCGGCAAAGCCGTTTCTTAGCTAATTTATCGCGTTTAGGGTGAATTAGATTGAAAGAATGTGACTCTATAACTATTCGGGTATATTCAAGACTGAATCAGCTTGTCCGGTGGAGAGTATCCGCAAGGGAAGGAACTTTTGGTGACGCGTCGGTATCGGTAATTGGCAAATGTTCATCTATTTAAAAGCTTTGCATGAATAGTCTGCAGCATGCACTACACTTTGAAAAAATTTAACAGGGTTTCTTCGTGGTCCAGTGAAGAAGTCCAAGGACTTTTAATCTTGCAGTCCAGCTTTCGATACTTGTTTGAGAGCTTTGGACAAAACACTGCAGCTACCAAGCATGGTAACTGTGAATCACAGGATAGTCTTTTATAACTGTACTGTCCTTGTGATGTGACTGGTATACATTGTAATGTTGAAAGCGGTACAAAATGTAATTTATTATTTACTTAATTTGGACTCGTCTGGTCATGTACTCATGGCCATAAGATATAAGATTTAGGCGAAACCGTACAGTATTAAACTACAAGGTACAATCTGAAGTGAGGCCCGTCGGGTAGCACTGTGGTTATAACTCAAACTCGTGAACTGGTGTAGGATTTTTTTCCCGGCGGTCTTTCGCCTCTCTCCTCTGATGCATGTGAGGAAATCAGTTTGTGCCTTGGAAAGAAAATTGTGTCAGTACTGTTGTGAGAAAGCCAGTAAACACATGCGTAGTGCACTGACAGCTGTGATATGACCCAAGCGTTTAAAACGGCGTTATACTACAACACGAACAAACATAAAAAAAATTAAAAACATTTCAGGCCTGGATCCAGCAGGATATCGGTTCGAGTCGAAACACTCCTCAGTTAGATTAGATAAAAGTGATGCCAAGTACGTTGATATTATACATACTGACGGTGAACCTCTAACATCATTAGGTAAGATCAATCTTTAACATATGAGCCATGTTTTGGCAGAAAGGAGCTTAACGCATTTTTTGGTCATCATATAATTATGGATCAATGAAATCCATTTCGTTGTCATGAGGTAGACTGGTCCTTTGACAAGAAAAAAGGTTAACACATAAGAAAATGTTCCGGCATATGACAGTCTACGCGGACTGCGCAAGCTGACATTGGTCTATAGTTTTCTGTAGGTGCATAAAATTCCCTTTTCACTTTTCCTAGGAGTCTTGTTTGGTAAACGGATGAGGATCTTCTGAGAATTTAGATTATTTATGAGGTCCCATATGAAATATCCTAAGTTGATCTACTTTTTTTATTATCACATCACGTTAGAAAGAGAGTGAAAAAAAACAAGAAAAAAGAAGTGCATAAAAGACGTGATATAAACCATTTGTATTTTTTGTGTGTGTTGAACCACTTGATAAGCATTGGCTAGCACACTTGGAGAAATGTCCCATATTCTATTTTTCGATTAGTATGTACAAGTGGTAATAGGCTAGAAAAACAAACGACATTTTACCAAACAAAATATGTACAAAGAAAATCTATCTTCGCTTTACTTTCAAAACCTCGTAACCACAGCTTGTCTCAAGCTGTAGTTACGAGGTTTTGGAAGTAAACCGACACAATGCTTATGACCTGACTTATGGTACCTTCTAGAATACTTTCTTCATTTACAGCCATTTCAAGAAATCTTCTGCAGCATAGAATTTCAAAAATAGAAAAGTAATTAATTACAATACAGGAGCAAGATTTATATATGAGCAAGAATTAAAATATTTACTATGAAAATGCTTTAACATAAACACGCAACTTACGGTTTATAGGTTTTGGACTGAAGAAAGCGATTGGACATGCCGATTTCTATCCGAATGGTGGGGAAGACCAACCTGGTTGTAAAAAAGTTGGGCCTCATGTTTTCAAACTTATTACAGGAAAGTTTAAAGGTAGGTATTTACGGCTTCGAAAAGAATGGGCACCATATATATACGCAGATCAGGATATTTTGCCTACAGGATTATCGATCTACAAAGCTGAACACGAAAGACATGTAACCTTTCTTGAAACACATGCAATTTACAAATACTGACTATTTTTTTTCTTCAAATAAGAAACATGGCTTGCTATCAATATTCATGTTTATTAAAATGATTCAGCTTCAAGTATTAGATTTTTTCGACAATTAATCCCTAATACGCATAAAATATGAAAATAAGAATAACGAAAAAGCTCCATCCTGCAAAATGGATAATCGTTGATAATCCTGTGTAAAAAGTGTGCGATTTCCAGATTGTCAAGAAAAAAGGTACATGTATGGATAAGCTGTAAATAAAAGGTGGCTTTGGTAAAGGAGGATGTTAAATTGACGGTGATCTAGCTTCTGCATTTTGTTAGGCTAGCTCTTAAAATTATTATGCTGTTCAAAGTAAAATTACTGCAATGTATTCATTAACTAGTTTATTTCATTAACGGATATCTCGTCATTGTTGAAGATTAGGTATAATTCTCATATCTGATTGAGTGAAATGATATCTTCCAGTGCATGTAAGATACATTTCAAATGCATCGTTTTGGTATAATGTGAACAACAATATACATGTATTTATTCTATTTACAGAATTCATCAAAGGTGTCGCCTGCGATCATGCTCGAGCAAGGGACCTTTTTATCGAGTCAATAAAAACATCGTGTAGATTCAAGGCCTATCCATGCAAAAGTAAAGACGACTTTGAGGCCGGAAAGTGCAACCAATGTAATGGTAAATGTGTACGGTTAGGCTACAGCGCTGATCTCAATCCGGTGGTTGGAAAGTTTTTCCTTTCAACAAATAAAAAAACACCATTTTGTTTAAACTAATTAACAGCTTCATCTTATAATTTTACCAACCTGAGCAGCTATATTCATGTGTAGATTCTTACGTGCTACACCAAAAACCTTATTAATTTACTTAAAGAAAGAAAGAAAGGAAGAAGACGAAGACTCGGCTTTGAATTTTAAATTGCATTGTAGATTTCATAGAAATAGAAATAATAGACTCCGATTGCAAGCAGAATATTGAATGAATAAAGCAGTAAATAAATTAATAGATACAGTTAAAGTATTTTTTTAAGTGTACAGTGTCGGTCTTTTGGCTTTGGAGTGCCACAGTGTACTGATTAAAATCAGAATGCGAATAACATACAGCATGATCGTAGGACTACAGTATCAATATGATTATATTTTTAAGAAAAAATATTGAAACTTTTTCGGAAGATCTTTAATAATGATAGACTAGAGGGGTTTTATCCCGATTTCAACGTTGTATGCAATGATGTAATCAGAATATTTCGGGTTTTTTTTTTTTTGTTGTAAATGTTCACTCATAAAGGCGTGTGAAACCAAATTGACTAGTAATCAGATGACTTTTAGGTAAAACACACGATAGACATGAGTGCGTGAACGTTTGCAAATATGAAATTAAATTAACATTTAGAGCGGAACAAAACAATATTTGGACATGTATATCTTGATGTTGAAAAATGTAACTGGATATGCATGTTCTGTTATAGTTAAGCTATAAAATTCAATTTTTTTAAATGAAGTAACTTCATACTGGATGATCAAGGTCAATACACCCTTATTAAAAAATACATACATGTATATTTCTTTCCCTTCCGAATTGGTGGATAATTGATAATTCATATATTCACGCAATTACTAATGTTACAAAGGTTTTTGGCTTGATTCAACAGCGTCTTACCTAAGGAAACTGTCAGTGATAATGTATATCTACTAGCACTGCCAGTGGAAATCAAAATCTAGTTCCTAGATGAGGAATTCAAAACTGTGATGAGTTGTGTGAAATTAAAAATTTATAAAGGCGTCAATAAAGGGTTCAACATGAATAAGTTTACAGTGACAGATGTCTTACTAAAATAAGATTTGAATGAATACATGTTCATCAGTGTATGTTAAAATTTACGTGAGGTGCATATCCAGTATTTATTTATCTTAATATCTTTTATACTTTTCTAAACATTCACATGTACTGTGAGTTTATAAATATTCTGAATAATCAAGGTCATAACATCCTACATGCATGCATGCACGTACATCAACCTCTTTTTAGCGGATGAGAACTAATGTGACATGCAAATATATACTATGGAAAGCTATTGCTGTCTGATATTGATCTTTCACAGTTCATTCGACTGTTGTTGTAATGTATGGTTTCATTACAATTATATATATATTGAGAAAACATTTTGTAATATATATTTCAAAACAATTATATATATAATAAAACATACTGATATGAAACAACTTTTGTAATATTAATCCATCACTTCAATAAATTGAACGGAATAGTCCATTTATTAATCTGAAGTAGCATTAAATGATATCATTTGAACAATGTTTTGAACAATGTATTAAACGGTAACTCCTGAGTATGGAATCATTCAAATAATGTTTTGAAGCATCTGTCCTTATATGATACGGATCCATCTATATATTGAATCAAACTGTTTTTTGTATTAGTCTGTGTATCCATATATTGAACCAAAGAAGCAGGCTATGCTTTTCGTTCATTAATGTATTGAACCAATTTATATTATTAGTAATGCATTTGTCCTTATATTCAACCAAAGAACCATGATATATTTTGGATTGGTTAATACCAGTATATTCACCGAAACTGTGCTTATAGTAATGCATTGTCCTTATATTGATCCAAGAAGCACCGTATTGTTTGGATTCACCAATAGATTCAACCATACTGTGGTTTTATTAATCCATTTGTTTTTATATTGAACAAAAAAAAAGCATGGTATTTTTTGAGTTCATCAATATATTCAACCAACCTGTATATATATTAATGCATGTGACCTTATTTCAGACCAATCAGGCATGATATTGTTTGGATTCATCAATATATTGAACCAGTCTGTGTTTATTTTAATGCATTTGTCCCTATGTTGAACCAAAGAAGCATGCTATTGTTTGGTTTCATTAATACATTGAACCAGTAATTTTTTACACCACTTTTCCTTTATATTAATCCATTTTGTAAATATGTAGATATCAGCAGCTTTTTATAAAAAAAAAAAAACGCGCTCGATCGAAAATAATGACTAAGTATTGTCTTGCCCTTAAACCTTAACAGTGGGTATTTAAATTTTTCACATTTCACCGAAATAAAAAAATATATATATCACTGAAATTTATACGAAAAAAAAACAATACAAATTATCACTAATTAAGAATCATTAAAATAACAAAAAAAAATGGTATTCCCTCAAATTCCCTTAGCCTCTTAACGTATTTTTAGGTTTCGCGCCAAAAGTAAAAAAAAAAAGCATTGTTGGAATGTCAAGTGACTGGCACGTGACTAATGACGCTTAAATTCCATAACATAACAAAATGTAATTATTTTCCATAATGTCTTCTTCGGACGCTGTGTTTGAAGCTCCTGTGTATTTCTGTGTAAATGAGCGAGTTGCTCGTATAAAAATAGACCGTGTCTCCCGTTGGTGTCGACCTGGGCCGTGGTAAATCTATAATTTCTCTTGTTGTCGGATGATTTTCGACTATTTGGGTTTTACGAATGGAAATCAAAAGGCTTTAGGGGTATAAGGATTATTTTTTGTGTTTTTGTAAAATTTTCGTCTCAAAATCTGAAAGGCCACCTTTAAAGCGTTAATAAATAGATATTTCAATGATGCTATTGCAAGAATGTTTAATTCTTTACCACACAATCCCAATATTTGACAACCCTGGAAAAGAAAGTCTTTGAAAACATTGTAGGAAAAGGAGAAAATGCTAGTAACCAGCATTTTCTCCTTTTCCCACAATGTTTTCAACCCTTTCCAAATAAAATTTCTATTTTTGATTCATTTACTTTGTCGTCTGGCTCTGCAAATGCTTTCAATTTGGACTGGTCCAGAAATTTGTCGTTTGGTAAAGAGTTAATAAAGTAGCGGACAATTAAGATCCAAAATCTTAATCTACACTGTTCGCAAAATTAACATAAGTCTATTCCAGTTCCAGTTGTTGATTTAGTAAGCACTGACGCAAAGCAATCAACTGCGCGTTTTCATGTATTAAAAATAGGGAAAATACGGACACTTTGAATAAGTAAGCTGTCGCTGTGACATACTTGAAATAATGATGAAGGTGGCGTAGAAGCCTTTCAGTCAATAACTAATAATTTTAGTCAATAATAATTAATTTGAAAAGTGTCTCAGAACATTTCTGATTCTTTGCCTTTGGATCTAAAGCATTAGCTTAGGCTGCTGTTCGCAGGCGCCTATCTTTTATTACTACATTAAAACTATGATGAGACGAGTGAACATTTCTTTTTTGAATGTAATAATTATGATGCTACCAGGACTAGTCTATTTAATGCAATATCAGTATTTGGTAATATTAATCTTGAAATGTTACTCTTTGGGAAAGGTAATCTACTTTATCGTGATAACGAGAAAATTTTTCTTGAAGTCCAAAAATTTATTAGGCTAAGCTATCGATTTCCAGTATGATAATTCTGTTTTCTACCTTTATAAAAAAATCATCAAGAATACAGACACTTACTATAGAATGGAACAAATTTATATTTTCATCGTATAAAAGCCATTTAAAAATACTCCTTCACCTTATCTTCCTTACCCTATATTTTCCATTACCTTATCTTTCCTCTTTCTCTCCTGTAATTCTCTCTAACTCATGTCATAGTTTTCAATCAAAATATCTTTCTTCTATTCCAAAACAATATTGAATAATATTATCTTTCTTTCGCTGTATAGCATATTAGTTTAAATTTGTGATTTGTACTCGTTAGTTTTGGCTTTCAACTTGGAGAAGAACATTATAAGCATTGCTTTCGTTCTTATCCATTTTGCATAAAAAATTTTGAACCGTATTTGTAAATCATCTTGTGCATTTTAGTTGCTTTTGCAAATAAAATTTGTTTAAACTAAAACTATGATGTCAATCGCCTTCGCATGATACCTTCGCAAATTTTCTGTTTGCATTCCAAAGGATAGATCTAATGAAAATGTGATCAAAATTCTTGAGAAAGTTGGACAAAATCTTGGGCAATTCAGTTCCTTCGCTGAACAAAAATCTCCTGATAGACTGTACAGGTGTCTATTTACTTTAACCTATTAAGTACTGGAAATGACTTAAAGGCCCGGCAAAGGCCAGCATATCAAAGCAGGTGTCACAATATATTTTAATGTAAATCTCGTTGGTAGAAAAAAAAAAGAATTCTAAAACTAGGCGAAATGTAAACATAAGACACAGCTACATGGCAGGTTTTAACCTAGTTTTGAAATCAATTTCCCTGTCAGCGGCTTCGACCGACTGTAAAATGACAAATTGTCATCTTCACGATAATTTCCATACTGTTAAATGGTATGATATAAATTCAAATGAATTAAACTCCTGCTTTATTTACCTTTGACCTTTATTGTCACTAAAAGCTGGTTTTGCGGACAGTATAAATCACAGTCAGACTGCACATTTTCTCAAGTCTGGTGTTCGATTTTCACTGCCGTCTACTCTAATGCATGTTCTAACAATAGTTACATTGAACTGAAAATATTTTGGATTTTTTATTATTTTCTTTATTTAAAAGGGCTTGTTTATTTATTTAGCGCTATACAGTTTAAAAGGAAAAAAAAACTAGGCCATTATTTATGGCCAAGCGCGTTTTTTCCCGGTGTTGGTATGAAAAAAAAAACAACACCCGTGTAATAAAGATATGGATCAATTTAAATGTAGAGCGTGTTACACATCGTCGACCGGTTAAATATATTTATGAAGTCACAAAAGTATCATGCTTTTTTGTTTCAATATAAAAAAACAAATAGACTAATATAAGCGAAGCATGGTTGAATATATTGATGAATCGAAACAATACCAAGCTTCTTTGGTTCATTTTAAGGACAAATGCATAATAAACACAGTTTGGTTCAATATATTGATGAACCCATACAATAAAGAGGACCTCTCAAGGAACATTCCAGCCAAGTTTGGTTCAAACTCACGTAAAGGTTTAGGAGAGAAGATGTGTTTCTGTATCTGTCGAAAGTTTTGACCGTTGTCAGCTTGCGCAGTCCACGCAGGTTTACCTGAGTTGAAACCTTCTGTCTGTGACAGGTCTATTCTACTTCATCTTCCCTTGACAAACCATAAGGCCGAGAATGCAACATTTAGTGCACCAGCCGCAGTAATATAACTGAAATACTGCTGAAAGCGGTCTTAAAACCCCATACAAAGAAACAAAGTAAAATATAACACTATGTACAGATTGGATCTAACCAGTGTTTTCCATGTGTTGATTTCTTGGCTTTTAATTTGTTTATATGGAACAAGGCCAGTTGTGGGGGATTTCGCTGTGCACAACAGAATCTTATCAGGGTAACGATGAGATGATCGACTGCATGTGTCACGTTAAGTCTAGATACCATAATCATCATGACCATTCATTAAAATACAATAAGGTAAAGAATGCCATATTAAACCATTGACAAACCACAGAATTTTAGACTGGTCAAAATTGAAACATATTGCAGACGACAAATTTAATGTTACTAAACCCATTACCACACAATGCCGCATTTTGAAGCACTAACGCTATATATCTCTAAAAACCTTGTGAAAAAAGGAGAAATTGCTTGTAACAAGCGATTTCTCCTTTCTCACAATGTTCTCTAACCTATATGGCACTTATTTTTCATTTTAAATAAACTTTAAAATATTGTCTGCAATTTATTTCAATTTTGTCGTCTGGTAATGGGTTAAACCACAAGTTAAAAAGGGATCAAGACACTGTGAAGAGAAAAACTGATGATAAGCAGCAGTTTTTAGCTCCACTGGCCAAAGACAAAGAAGAAAATCTGTAAACATCTTCTAGTGATAAATCTCAGGGTATGCCTTATTTGAAAAGAATAGCCTGCCCTTGATAAACCATATAAATTACAAATATACTCAGGTGAGCGATAAAGGACCATCATGGTCCTCTTGTTTTGTGTTTGCAGGACATGGATTAACAAGGAATTATGAACTACTATCTGTGTTTTGTCTCTGTGAGGTCATTGCAGATAAATGTCTTGTCGGTAAAATAGTTTGTAAAGTATGGTTTGTGTAGATAGCTTTTAAATCAGAACAGAAGTTTAACGTGATAATGGAGAGGTCATTCTAAAAAAAATAATAATAATAAAAAAAAACGTTCTAGAGACTTTTCTAAAAGTCCCAGAAAGGTCCCAGATAAATTTCAACACGAATGCCTTTCAAGTTTTATTTAGAATTCTCATTTGTACGTTCATTTTGGGACCTTTTATGTATCCCCTAACACAACAAATTATATTCCTTAACCCTTTCCCAAACGGCAAACTTTGGACCAGACCAAATTGAAAGCATTTTGCAGATGACAAATTAACAGTTGCTAAAAAGACGATTTTTTTCTATATGACAGGGTAGAAAACATTGTGGGAAAAGGAGAAAATGCTGGTTACCAGCATTTTCTCCTTTTCCCACAATGTTTTCAAAAGGCTTCTATTCATGACCCGTAAAAACCAGGGATTGTTTGGGAAAGGGTTAACACATTTTCTCTTCATACAAACTACGTAACTTTATTTTAAAACAGACAAGAACATCCAACGTGTTTATTGAAAATGCTCGTAAATTGTGTCCTCATCTTCTTGATCAAAATCCAGTAATAATGATAGTAATGCTAGGACTCGTAGATTTTGGATACTTCCCTCAATGACCGAATTCCTAGCCAATGATAGTAGTATTTCTGCAATGACAAAAGGTGTTGTTGTTTTTTCCTTAATTATAGCAATATGGCTTTGTCGAAAGGCAGCTATTACTTAATCTGGTCTTGCAAACGCGATGATAACCATGATAAAAAAGGTTGCATATCTTAACACATTCAGTTTAAAGATTGTGCTAAAATTAGAAACGGGTGGGTACCACTAATTTCTCTTCTTGTTGTATTTTTTTCGGAAAGTACTTTACAGGCTGTAAGAATTGACCTGATAGGGAGTGGCGAAACTGTGATATTATCTGAGATTAGTCGACCGGTTTATTTCGTTTATTAAGCAGCCTCAAGTTAGTGTGGCTTTTTCGTCGTCAACCTACGGGAACATTAAGGTATTCTATCCTCTCTCACTTTATTGAATACGGAAAATTGTGATTTCCGAATAACCTGTTCTTCCTCAATCTTAAATGCAATGAACTGTAACATCCCCGCCCTGCCAGGTCTATTCTTACAGTCAATAAACAAGAAAAAGAAAGTAGTCTGGTGGCAGTTGTTCATCATAGACCATTTCTGTCTACTTGCACAAATTGCACCGATGTCTGGAAAAAGCCGTCATTGACACAATCATTACGTTGAATGATAAACGATTAAATGGTGTTTATGACGCGTTCGAGGTAGTGTACCTGTAATAGAAAACAGCTATTTCCACAGAAATATTATCCTACATGTACCATTAATTAAAGTGAGTATTATTGAACTACTCTAACCGAGCCACTTTTTCCTTTATTCCGTCTTAATATTATTATTTACAAATCTAAAACCCGGTATATTCTCTTTACAAAGGGAGATAATAATTACATCCCTTTTCTAAAAACTAACAAAAGTATCCACAAATATTTTCAAGATCGACATCACAGGAATTTCTGATCGGTTAAAATTTGTAAAAGTATTATATCTTATATTTATCAACGATCAAGAAATTTTATTCCACGTTGCGCTAGAAGTGTTACGAGTCTACCACCTTAATTAACTTCAGTAATATATGGCGTGCAACACGCGAAAAGGTGCATTCGGACATTTGCGTAAAGTGTCGTCTCGGATCAGCGTGTGCACTCCGCACAGGCTATGTGATACGACACTTTCCGATTTTATGTGATTTTCTGTTTTACGCAAGTCTACTGTAGCACAAAATCTAATGCAGTCGTAAAGTGCCGTCTCGGATTAGCCTGCGCGGACTGCGCAGGCTAATCCGGGACGACACTTTACGCAAATGTCCGAATGTACCTTTTCGCGTGTTGCACTCCATTTTTATATATATTAGATATTAAATTATTGAAAGAGTCTCGACAAATGCTTTTAGGTAAGCCTTTGACAATTTCATAGTCGACTCTTATAAAATGTTATCTCTATTTAGAGCCGAAAATGTCAGATCTTTCATCACATTACAAAATTTCACGAATTTTAGTTCAGACATAATTCACGTGTAGTACTTACAATGAAACCTGATTCAAGTCCTTCAAAGAAGAAAATGACGTCACATTTGTCGTCATACTATGCTTATCCCAAACATGTATAAGAAGAAGGAAAATGCAATGGCTACATTACGTTGAAATCTGGGCTTAGACTCTTAGAGGATCTCGCTTGGAATACGAATAACGCTTCTCACAAAACTCGAACCCGGTTTCGAGTTCTTCAGTATAACTTAGCCAAGCAGGATTCCACTTCAGCAGGTGCCGAGTTTGTTATTATTTCAGGCGTTTTAGGCTTTCTTCAAATTGATGGAATCAGACATCAATATTTTTTAATAGTCCAAATCGGAAGCATTTGCAGACAAAAATATTCTGATGAAAATTTGAAATTTGTCAATGGACGGACGAGTAGGAAACATTGTTGGAAAAAAGAAAGCTATGCTGATTCCAAGCCTTTTCCACAGTCTTTGCGAAAACCTTCCTCCTCATGGTTATAAAAAACCCGAGATTGTTTGGTACAGGATTAAGTACGGACGACCTGAATATTAAAGTACATTATAATACGTAAACAGGTAGGTACAAACATAGATGATGTCTCAAACAACAAATACATGTATCTATGTCAGTTCATCCAGTGGACAACTCGAATCAGGCGACATTCAAGACGACCTTGTACGTTATGAATAGTCAGCGCCTTTAATAAAGGCCAGACCATGGGTACAATAGTGACACGTGGCGGTAAAAGGACAAATTACTCGTTATGGCCATAAATAATTCCCTATTTTGTCACAATGCTACGAAAATAATCCCTTGCAAGATGCGAAAAGTCGTATTTAGGAGGAAATATTCAAACTCTTTTCCCGACGGCAAAATTGAACTATCTTGTTAAGTAATTGCAGAATAATTGGCTTCAAAAATGGTAAGAGTCTTACATGGTTGAAAATAGTTTGAAAAATATGCTGGTTGCCAGCATTTTCTCCTTTATGCACAACATTTACATTACGTTTATTCCCAAGTGTCTATTCAGCCTCTACCACACGATGACAATTTATGCTTTTTCAGATTAATTCACATACTACCTAAAATTTTAGCTAAACCGATGGAATTTGTCTGCTTGTTAATGGAAAATGAAGGAAAATAAGAAAATGCATTTTTTCCTCTTTCCTACAGTAATTTCAAAAGCCATCCCCCTAAAAAGTGGTTAACACGGGATTGTTTATTACATGGTTTAGACAGGGGGATGTTTTAAAACGAGCAAAAGTGTGTGTTTGAGCTTTCCACAAGGTTGCAAATAACGCATGACGCTGACTGAAACTTACAAGTCTTGGAAATATTTGCAATGAAGGAAATTAGTTATTTACTTCGTTAACAGGCGGTGAAACATAAAATCATAAATGAGGTAATTCCAATCAGAGAGAAATCTTTTTAACGCAATGAAAGCAATATTGACAGCCACAGACAATAATTTTCAGATTTTTTTTATCTTTAAAATTTGTAATTTTTATGTTTGTTTTCAAAACAGTAACTTTGCTCTCTTCAATGCCTTAAAAGGGGAAAGAGCAGTCAAAGTAATCATATGGTCCCTATGGGTTGTAAATTGTTTTTGTCTTCGGAATTCTTATCTTTTACTCACTGGTTTTAAATGAGAGAGCATAAAGGGCGTTGAATTATGTCTTGGCAATTTTTGTATTAAGGAGGCCCTGGACTTGAAACAGTCATAGACATTGGAGGGAGAGCTATATTATCATTATCAGATAATGGGTCGAAAGCTTTGAAAGACCTCCCAATACAGACGGAAAAGACTATTTTACGAGAGTTTTGGACGAAAAGACCGAAATACATGAAATTCATGTTATAAATATTCTCAATGTTTTACGCGGCCAAGAGGTATTATGTTATGGCCCCGGTCGTCCGTCCATCTGTCTGTCCATTAGCAATTGCTTGTGTGCTTAATTCCTCCTACAATTTTCACTGGACTAAGTTGAAACTGACCACACTGAATTTCTGTGACATGTAACTGTGCATGCGGCTCTAGAAATTTAGGTCTCTGCAGGCGTTCTCAGTTTTAATCTTTTTCACTGACAAGCCCCTTCGGACGTATATGCGACGCTTTGCAAAGCTCTTGTATAGTGTATGGTGTTTGCGATTTTGGTTGAGGGCTGAAATCGGCTAATGATGAGTAAAATATATGAGGTAAACCCTTTTTAAAATTGAAATGGACTGTGTCCTGTTTTGACTTGTTCTTCCTTTTTTGTCACTCTTTTTCTCGGTTTAAATCGCGTAATAATGAATGTGTCTTGGACGTAACCGTTAAATGTTTCTTTTTATCATACGATATCAAGTACCTCTACTACAATGATTTTTTTGTAAGATATAAAACCGTTTTAAAGTACCGCTCTGTTGAGTTCTTTTTTTCGCTCAGAAACAGCTGCAAAGCTGTTCGACGGGAAATTATCGTGCAACAAAGACTATTTACTTTTTTTATAGAAATGGAATTACGTTTTACTAATTGTAAGGGCATGTTTTCACTATAAATGACCATGGGTGCATTATGGTTGCTGCCCATGTTTGCTCTCTATGTTGTGAAAAATGGGGTTACGCAAAATGAGAGAAAAAGTAAATTACATCAAAGCTGTTTCATTACATCTAAATGTAACGGCTGGAAATCCTATACAGCTCTCTTCTCTGAGGTTCAACCTCGGATCCCTATCGATTGTTTTTGTTGATTGTCTGCAGGTGTATTAGTCTTCTTTCCTCTTACGGACGTGATAACGAACTAAAAGAACGCACATGACCTGCAGTTATAATTACAAACCTGCAACAAAAATATTACAAACGATGCTGATATATCAATGGTGGAGCATAATGTTTCATTACGGTTTAATATGTAAGAGAAGCCTACATAGTAGCTAACAGTCTAGTTGTGGATTCTTTAAACACTTCAGTTTCAAGTTTACATAAAATTTATGACATCAAAATTTAATATTTATTAGATGACCCTAACTTATAAAACCAGTACCCCAATCATTGACCCATCTGACTTCTGAAGAATATGGTTAATACTGTCATCTAGGTAGTAAAGTTAATTATTAACCCTTTCCCAAACAAGCTGTTTTTTTATGAGTCTGCAGTACCTTTCTTTTAAAGGCACTGTGGAAGGGAGAGAAACTGCTCGTAACGAACGGTTTCTACTTCTCCCAGAGTGTTTTCTACTCGTTTAGAGAATTTTATGTTTTTCTCATCAATTTGAAATTGTCGTCTGCAGGCTGATCGGTTTGGAGGGGTCCAAAATTTATCGTTTAGGAAGAGCTAAATATTGTTATTTAACATCCAGGGCTATTAACATTTTATGTAAATAGATATTGTACTGAGATGTATTTTGGGCCAGAGGCCTTTATGTACTATTAAAATTTCTGTTCTGTTCAGTTTCAAGTTTACATAAAATTTATGACATCAAAATTTAATATTTATTAGATGACCCTAACTCACGTAAGCGCAATGTTTCATAAGAGATTTTAGATTGGAGGAATGTTAATTGTACCAAAGTTTTCATCAAAGGTCTGAAATAGACCCAAAAAACTATGTAAGTGCGATTTGTGTCAGAAAAATAGTATATGTAAAACAACCGTATCCGTCAAATTTTTATCACGTGTTTTTTATTTCTTCTATTACTAGGGAAGCAAAGTGTCCACTGGCTATCCATTGGCAATCTTTAGCAAAAGTTTGTTCAGATTTTTCCCGGGAATGTTGAAAATATCCGATGTTAGCAGTAATTAGAACAAAATAAAACTGAAAGAAGAAGGAAAAAAAAAACACATAAAAGGGATTAATTCGGGGCACGTTTTAGGGACTCAGTTATGGGACAAAGGTCATTAAAACGCTTAAAAACTTTTTTAAGATGAACAAAAAAAAAACTTATGTTTTGCTCCATTTTTTAGCATTTGCCTATGTTTAGATTGTGTCACGTCGGTCATACTACCTCCAGTCTGAAACAAATGTTACTTCTTTTTTTCACAGTTTTACTTCTATTTACGTATACTTTTCTGTCAGATTTCTTCTATTGAATGTCTATTATATAAGGTGTCTGTGTCCTGTTTTAAAATGAAGTTTGACCTTAATACATCATATTTTGTAGCATTGGATAACCAAAGACCCGTGGGACCATGGGTTGTTGTAGTAGTGCTGCAGTTCAATCAAGTTCCATATAATGAACTGATCATTTAAAAAGAACTCTTAAATGATAATATGACTGAAACAACGTTGAAAATGGTGTAAATCACCGTTCAATCGATTTTGTGGTGCTTACGTCAAATAAGGTAAAAATGTACTAAACACACGGCATATTGTTTACCGAAAGAATAACAAACCTTTCAGCCTGTTGGTTGTTCAATTCATTGTCTAGGATTTTCGTTTTGTTTTTGTAAGAAAGGGATTTTTTAAAGATACTTTAGGAATGCTAAGTATTTTCCTATCTCTATCAGCCCTTTGTTCAACGACCACTCTACAACGTTGGTATCATAATTGGATGCATTGCAGGTAAAAGTAAATTTTTTAACCTTTTACCACACAATCTCGAGTGTTGACGACCTTGAACATGAGGCCTTTTGAAAACATCGTCTGTAACCAGCATTTTCTCCTGTTTCTCTTATGAATTCTATCTATCAAAGGCACATAGCGACAATCTAGAAACACTCATGTTGTCTGCAATGCTTTCAACTGGAATGAATGTAAAATTGTGTCGTATGGAAAATGATTGCCTTTTCCTCTGGTAATTGAGCAACTTTGAGTTTTTGCGATATCAAAAATCGATTTCCCTCTGAAATAAAAGATAATTTTGATCATTATTTGGCTAAGGTAGCGAACGGCTAAATTTTTTTCATAAAGCAAGGAGGAACGTAATTTCTAAAATCTGTTAACGCAGAACAATTAAAACTTTAATTGAACCTTCATTCGAACAAGACAAAAATAAGTAGTCAAATATTTCCCAAAGAGACAAGCAAAATGCAAAAGTCGGCTTTCAAGCTTGACAAAAGTAGAATGTTAGAACTCCAAATAATCTCGACTCATTTAACATTTGGTATTTTTTTCTTACATCAGCATCCAAGCGGAAATACGACTTTTAATTTGATGATTAGCTTTTGGAAAAACAATTATTTGAGAAGTTATTTCGTCATTTCTGAATGTTTAAGCCTTTTTTTTTTACACCATGTTCCGTATTCACCATTATTATAAATATTTGAAAGGCAAAATGTTTATGAGAATGGTTGTTGAATACAGGCCCTAAATTTTACTGTCAATCTGTCGTAATACTGGCCTTACAATTTGAGCGCAAAATGAGTTGTATAGAACCTCGAAGCTAAAAGCAGAGGGCCAAGGTAAAAACTACTCTATCTTTAACCATTTAAAAAGGTGGATAAAACATAGGGAAAATAATTCTATGCTAAATACATTGTTTCTTCAAGAGAGAGAGAGAGAGAGAGAAAATCTGATAACTATAGGTCTACTTACCGAGGCATTTTCAACATGTTTTTCTTAAATTATATTTGAGTAATGTTGATCATACTATTCACTTCGGATATACGCACTAATTTGAGATTTATTATCGTTTAACTCTTTACCAAACGTTTTAATTCTAATTGAAAGAATTTGCAGATGACAAATATAAAGTGACTCAAATGAAGGGATTTGATTTAAAAAGAAAGTCTCGTATTTCCTCAAATTAGATCACGTTTCATACAGTCATTTGCTTGAGAAGTAGCTTTGAATATTTTTTACCACTTTTTGATAGACAAGGCGGATAATTGTATAATTACATAAAGATTACGGCGTTATCGGTGATTTAGAGGGCCATAATGCATGAATGGAAAAGGGAACAACTGGCGTCGCGCAAAAATGCCACACAAAGAAATCAGCAAATCGTTTAATCTGACATTCAATGGCTTTTGCTTAAGTTATAATCTTGTCAAAAATTTCTTCAAAAATTTTTATTCATAATGATAAATTGCTATGAGATAATTACTTCATCGACTGTTTCCGACGTAGGCGGTATAGTGATTCTCATATCTTTCGAAGATGGCGAGGACAAAGCCGACACAGTAAACAGAGTGCAGCTTTCTAAACATTCTTAGAAAAAAATAACATTCCCATGGCAAAGACCAAAGTACTAACACTGAACACACGGATACCAATACATACATTTATTTTTAGCAAGGTGGAGCAACACAATACATCACCGGAATCATAATTGAATAACCATAATTGAAGCATCCAGGCAATCGTTTATTTCTTTTAGGAATTGCTGCACACTCTGACCCACTAGAATATCACTTATAACGTGCATTATTAAAGGTGCACAGCCCAATGCCAACAGATACTTACGACTTTAAAGCTGCAACTAAAAAGAAATTTATGAACATAGCAGAAAGGGGGGGGGTTCAAAGACATTTAATGAAACTTACTCACAAAAATCAGCCACAGAATTGATCAGGGTAGATGTAAAAGTGTAATGTAAAATTGTTTTAAGAGTACTGTTTATGTGCAGAATATCAAATTTCATTGTGTTTATTACTACGCAAAAAGTTGACAGCTTTCAATTTTGAGGCTTAGAATAAGGACAGATAATATGAAACACCCTGTATATAACTTGTATATGGCCTTGTACTGCAATTTTGTCTTAAACTATTAGAACAGCACTGTATGCCAAGTAAGGAGATCTACATGTACATGTATAGCTGAACTGGATTACTGTCAATTTAACTCATTACCAAACGACAAAATTTTAGGTTTGTCCAAATCCAAAGCATCTGCAGACGTCAAAATAAAAGTGACTGAAAATTTGAAATTTGTTTTGTGAAGGGTAGAAAACATTGTGGGAAAAGGAGAAAATGCTGGTTACCAGCATTTTCTCCTTTCCCATAATGTTTTCTAAAGGCTTTTTCCTCTGGGGCGTCAAAAGTAGGGACTGTGTGGTAGTGGGTTAATGTCTTTTGTCTCAACAATCTATCAACACATCATAATCATTTTATTTTCCAGCGAGCTTGTAGAACATAAATATTTGATCCTTTTCTTTGCTTCTGAACACCTAGCTAAGAAATAATTATCTGTTTATTTCTACAAAGCACAATACTCTGTTGTTAGGGTGAACTTAGCCTTATGACAATCTTTTTTTCGATTATCATTATTTAGGGTATCAGTTCAATAGGGTCCTTGTTATTTAAAGCGCATTAACACCTGATGTGAAAACTGTTTCAAAATAGCTTTTAAATGCGAAAATCATATGTAAAGAATCATGAAAATGTGCACCTATATGGTTAAACTTAATGATTTGCATAACGAATTACCATAGGACAAAAACATGCATTTAATCTAGTACAAGAGTCTACATACAAATAAATCACAAGGACACGCACAAAATGTTAAAGTAAGATAATTTGAAATTTTATTTCCAGTTTCCATCCTATATATATGGTATGTTGCGTTAATAGTATCAAACTTAATCTGGATATCAAATAAAGGTATAAAATAAAACTCGGAAGAAATTTTGATAGTCCGAATTTATACATATGTGTAATTCTTTTACCATTTAGCCAATTCGGAAATTAGCCGGTTATTTTAAATGTAAACGCAAAGAATTCTTCAGCATACGGCAAAAATGCTAGCTGGTATTAAACTGGCGTTTCTGCGTCAATAGAGGGTAACCCATTCTTGACAGATGCTTTGATGTGTGATGAAATCAACAATTAATTAAAAAGGGCGGAACCTTGCTTTACATTTATATAAGACAGTAGCGCGTTAGAAGTCATACAAACATGGACCGCCGCATAGTTGAATTATAATTACATGGTTGTCTTAATCAAAGATGGTTGAGGACGAAATAGCCATTGTTGGGGCAGGTTGCCGATTTCCAGGGGCCGAGAACTTAGACGAGTTCTGGCAGGTTCTTGTCAATGGAGAAAACCATGTCAAAGATATTCCAGATAGTAGGTGGAACACAAGTGCTTTCTATGACGAAGATAAGACGGCGTCTGGGAAAATATATGTCAATAAAGCTGGTCTTCTTGACAAGTAAGCTAATAGTTATATTGTTTAAATTAATTCCATAGCAGGAGAACGTTAGCTATGACATTTACTCCTTTGTTTTGCAGCTACATATTACATAATGATAACTCTGTAAATCTCCTGTCGATTTCTTAACTTAAGTTAATTGTTCCTCTGTTGGTTTTTGAGAACATTGTGACTTTTAACATATCAGCCATTTAGGGAGACATAACTTCCAGCTTAGGTCTTATGTGTCCATTAAATTTTATGAAAACCACATAGTGAATCTCGATTGATTTTGTTTGGCAGAAGATAATATCATACTGCCGCAGCAGTAACACACTATACTTGACAAAACCTTTTCATTACATCAGTCTCTTATTAGAAGCTTACTGTGTATACATAAAAGATATCATCGGGAAATATTTCAACGACTTTCACGACAGTTTTCATTTTCATGCGTCGTGTAAGTATCACGCTCACCTTTTACTCGAAAAACGATGAGCCCTAAAACAATTAATCCTGCAATACTTGACAATGTCTGCAGAATGGATAAATCAATAATAAAATGAATGTTGACGTCAACAGGAGAAATTGCTCCTAATGGTTGATTCATCTTTTTCGCAAAATTATTTCTGGCCATCAAAAACTGTGAAACATAAATACCAGGTTTTGGTTTAGCGTCTGCAAACGCGTCAAATTGAGAAGAGTCTAAAATTAGTTGTTTGGAAATGGGTTAAATGCTTATATGACTATTACATTATATGGCATATATATTATATTAGTAACTGAATGTTGTTTTTAGAAAAATTAAGAAAAAATTCTTAATGTGAGAATATTTAAAAAAAAATAACTTTAAAAGATAATCTATTTTTCCTCTAAAATAAATGTCTTTTATCCATAAGTTATTTTCTTTTTAATTTTGATACACAGTATACTGCAAATACTTTTTTTCATTAAATTTGATGTTTCACAAATAATTTGCATATAATTTGCTTATAATTGTTGTCATTTAAAAAAATATACATATACTTGGTTTTCGAAGGTGAAATATCATCCAGAACTGTACTGAAATAAATGTTCATAAAATGTTCCCAAAGCTTGTGATCCCCTCTTTTTATCTCCTCTTTTCGTAGATCAGATAATAAACTATCACGAAACATTTGTGTTATTGTGACATTTAATTATTTCTTTAAAAAAAATAACCACACGCACACTAACATTATAAATGCACAACTTTACTTCAGATCGTTCAGACGAAGAGGGTCTCAAATCGATATATATTACTACAAAGATACATGTGTTCTCAATTTTGATCTCTAAATACTTCTTTCAGTAGAGGACAGTCCGAATTATTTTCTGCTCTTAAGTTCACTTAGTGTTAACAGAAGTAAATCTTAGCACAGGCACAAGATTATTTTTTCACAAAAGACGCAAGGGTTATACCTGTAAAAGCCCTCTTTTTGTTTGCCACACAGGTTTTTAAGAGAACTGGAAGTGCCATTTTTGAGTCACCTGGTTGTGGAGCAACCAGGCTCTCGTTGTTATCATACTAATCTATGGGATGATGTAAGCATACTTCCGGCTTTGTACTGCTTCCTGTCCCAAGTTTCAGTTTGCGAGATGGAAAGTAGTTTTGTAGTTATTCGTCGAACATTTCAATTTTTTTCTGGGGTAGATAACTTACAAATTGTGCTTTTGTGGTGATGAATATGTCTATAAAAACTGAAGTATCTAACGAGTCTGTCAGAGATGGTCTGAAAGGAACTGTTGAGTAATAGTTTAAGTCTATTATTTTTGCGAGTACCGGGAGTACTTTGATCATCTGTTGTGTCAGTACTGTTTTTGGAATGCCTAATTATCAACTGAATAAATCATAGATTTTAATTTCAATCTGTGATCATGTTGTCTTAAATATATGCGTTTGTCTTTTGTCAGATTTTGAAATAAGTACATTGTAATTTTAAGTTAAATATCGTTGTAAATAAGCAGGTCAAGAAATCATTATGCTTTTAGAAGCACAAAATTCTGGCCCTTTTTTCGTCGATTTATAATATATTGGTATTATTAGTGCAACAATCCTGAAGCCGCTTTCGCTCCTGTGACAGCTAGGTGACAGCTAGCCTTTTTTAGAGAACCCACTCTTTTCACGCTGGGGATCTATGCGGAACGGAGTGAAGCAGATCAAAATAAATACGACAATGGCTCAGTATGTGTCTTCCTGTCTATTATGCTAAGGACTGAACGACGCCCGTATACACTTGAATAGACTACCTTTGGAGAGATCTAGTCTCATTCCAGACATAACAGGTTGATTTTAGGAAGCTCTAGAACGGACCAGCTTAAAATGGCCCAGCTTTAGAGATGTTTAGACTTCATTCCAGCCCGATAAGCTTACTCGGGGAGCTGTTTAAACACGTCCATTACAGGCTCAGCCTCAAACGGACACGTTCCAAACAGTTCGAAGTTGAAAAATGTTGTCTTACAGATATAGCCTTGATAGTGAGGGTTGAACAGATTCGTCACAGAAACACAGACCGACAACGGTTCAGCACAACACCGTTCCTCGCCAGCTTCAGGCAAACTTGTGCTTCAAAGACACTTGATCGAAGACGTTTGAGGCCAAGTAAGACTAAGAGGGTGTTTGAAGCCAAGTCGCGAACGACGGTTTTAAGCAAGGTTCATATCCATCTGTTTAAACCAACGACAGAAATCTGAGCTTGTCACTTTGTATTCATAGACTATATTTTGGCGTCCGTCGGATACTAGACAGTATTTTGATGCTTTTATGATTTTAGTTTCAAATCAGTTAAAGCTAGATAGCCTGAAGAAAATTTTATATTGCGCCAGAACTGTACTTATTCCCTGGTAAGGCATTGTCAGCTGAGAAACAAACCCATCATCACCTTTATCATCATCATATCTCTTGACAGACTCAAATCTTTGAAAAAAAAAATCATTTCGAACTCAAGAGCACGTGATAACAAATCGTACACAAGAGCACGTGATCACAAATCGCTTACACAGAGACATTAAGTGTAATTTGCGTTATCTGAGATAAGTGGTCGTAAACTGAACAAGTTTGCGGACATGCTTAACAGTACTTTCAACTAAAAGCGTCTTTTCTACTAAACGCTTTCACGATTTGTTGAGAACACTTTCATAATTACCCATTAGCACCATTTACTAAAGGACAGTCTCGCAAATCGGAACCTGCCGTCAGTGTAAACCCAAAATTAGTTAGTTGCGGTAAACAAATATCATAAAACAGGCTGGTACGCAAGTTATTGCAGATATGAAGTCTGAACTGTTTAAAGCTGTTGCTTGGCAGAAAGTTTGATTCTTACGGCATGTTGTTTTAATGTGAGTGATTTTAGGATTAGAGCGCTCTACAACTCAGAAATCATGCTTGCATAATACTAACTTATGGTAAGGTCATCTTGTATCTTCAGCGCTTGTAATAGATTACCTTTAGAAATTTAGTAAGGGTGAAAACTTCTAAAACATTTCCCACCAGGCGACTCTCAGGGCTATCAGTCCTTGATTTTCCTCCTGTTTACGTTTTTCATATGATTTGTCTAGAATAGCTACAAAAGATTGAAAAGAAAAAAAAAATGATTAAAAAAATAGTTGCTTAACAAAAGATAAAGGAAAACAAATTTACTAATTTTCGTCTAAACATGCTTATCAGCATCTAACAACCAAGTAAAGGATTGAACCCTTTTTCCTAGTAAGAATGTATGTTGATGGTTTTCAGACAATAGACAATAGACAATACTTTATTGACTTAAACTCTACAGTTTCTCGTCAAACATTTAAATAATAATAACAATACAGTGACTAGCAATAGAATAGTCGAACAAAAATCAATTATAATAAAGATAATGCAATGACAATGATAATGACAATGATAGTAAAAAGACTGATCATTCTGACAACTTTGTCCATGAAAGCAAATAGATCTTCATTTATTGAGAAAATGTTAATAATAAATGGCATTATATTCAGAGCACAAATACCATGTGTATAGCAGAATGACAGCTTGTAAACTTTCTAATTATTTCCTTTTATTATTTTCCGATAAAAATGTAAACATAACAAAGAAAGATATTTTGATAAAACTACACACAAGTATAAAACATCATAACACAAAGTGTCATGCACAAGAACCGTAACTCTTTCTATTATACTTATCAAATTATTACCCTTCGATTATTTTCCGTTACAAATCGTGTCCACTCTATGACTTGAAACTTTTGAAGATATTGCGATAAAACTTCAGACATTTGTAAAGCACCATGACCAATGTGTTTGCACAACTTGGTTATTTCCCTTTCATTATTTTCTATCTTCATTTTAAGCAGAATTTCGTGTCCCCTAATTAATTCGAAAATTGTCAAAGAAAAATTGCCGTTATTTTATTTAGAGATTGCCTAGGTTTTATATCAATCTTTCTGACACATAAAAAAGGGGAGAGGCACCTTTTTTTACAGTTTCTAGGCAGCATTACGTTGATCTTGAAATATTTAGCGACCAGAAAAATTACGTATCGGAAAGTATCCTGAAATTCATTATGTGACCTTGAATAGATTTACAATTTTTATTTCTGATGAAATACATGCTTATTAGGGCTCTTAGGCTATACATTGAAAATCGAACTAAATTAAGATATACCATTCAGACATCATGACATCAAGCAGAATGTGAGAGCTTTTGGATTATTGAAAGTATACAAGCATTCTGGCACCTGAACACATACAATACTCATTAACCTCGGTTAGAATGTCTGTCTTTATACTATCTTTTTACTACGAATTGAGTGAATATGGGGAATCTCGGTTCAAAAGCTAAATCGATAGGTAAAATCAAATAATTGTAAATGAATGGCCCTCAAGCATTATTTCAGTTATCATGTAGCCAGCTCAATGATCATTCAACAGCTCTAGGCTTGAGCTCAAATACCTTGCCAAGAGACTATACCTTGAAAACTCACTGCTTCGATTTTGAGTTGAAACCAGAGTAACCGCTTCGATTTTGAATTGAAACCAGGGTGTCAAAGTACAATTTTAGAACCTTTGAGACAGACAAAAGCGAAATGTTCTTACTCTTGTAAGAGAAAGTTTGCTATTCCTACAGGATATATTAATGACAATAGTTCCTGTTACGTATGTGTGTGTGTATGTTGATGCCTATATTGACACTGTCAGAATTAGTGACAATTCATAACATAAATTAGCCTTCCATATAACAGTATCTTGCACTAAGATTATCTTCTATCCCGAATGTTGTTCATATTGTTAAGTTTTCGTTTTGAATTTTGAAAAAGGAGGGAAGATTTTTTAACTCATTGCATACCAGGTGACACTCAGGACTACCAGTCCTATAATTATTCCGATGACCAATGCTAGACAATGGTAATGTATAGTGTTAAATATTTGTCAAAAAACAAAACCTCAATCACAAAATTAATGTTTCGTCAAACATATACAGGGCATATCATTATCCAAATAACTTTGTTGTAGCCATGACAAGTGGGATAAAAAGTTTATGTAGTCATTATCCAAATAACTTTGTTGTAGCCCTGACAGGTGGGATAAAAAGTTTAGGTAGTCATTATCCAAATAACTTTGTTGTAGCCATGACAAGTGGGATAATAAACTTTTTGGAATCAGTGATGTCGAGGCAAGCCGAATAGACCCACAGCAGCGCTACGTTCTGGAATGCGTGCACATGGCCCTGGAGGATGGTGGATTCACAAGAAAGCAAATACATGGCTCAAAAACAGGTGTCATCATAGGTATATCTCATTCCTTGCTCACATATGATACACCCTTGTGTAACTGAATGCCAACTTTTTTGAGATTTCATTTCAATTCAGACTGCCAAAGGAGATACTTTGTATATTTTGAATTTGGGTAATGACTTGTACAATGTTAGATTCAAATCAAGTAAATATTCTTCAAGACGAGATCGAAAGGTACCTGTAAGCGATTCCATAAACTAATGTATCCCAGTCCCCTCTCAAAACAAAATGAAGTTAATATTCCTCCGGCAAGATCTTCATATTAACTATCATCATGCTCTGGAGTCATCAATATCGTACACAATCTAGGGGACAGCTGTACGAAATAGTTATTGTTTTCTTAAATGATTTATGTTTCTTTTCCTAATGTCAATGACATTGCCCTTGTAAGTTGTAAGAACAAAATATGCAAATTAAGGGTGCAACAAAGTTTGGTCGGATAGAATATGATAATGAATCACCATACACACAAACTAGAAATTGGTTCATTAGCTTCGTGATTTATCTTATGCAAAGTAAATAGAACTCTGGTATCGTATTCACCTAACATTCTTGAGAAAATTATTTATCTTAATTCAAAGAATTTCGTTAATTTGAAAGTAATCTATTTCTGATTTGCTTAACCATTTAGTTTAGCCATTCAGAAACTTTGTTATTTTAAAAATCTAAAATAAGACTAAAACGCAACTAAGAATGATCGGTGAATACGGGCCATGGAAAATACAAACTTTACAGGTTGTATGAATGATGATTACAAGTCGATGGCAAACTCTGACTTGTCTGATATTGGTAGTTACAACGCGACTGGAACGGCGACAAGTGTGATATCGGCACGGGTAGCGTACGTGTACAATCTTCATGGAACTTGTCTTACCCTAGACACAGCTTGTTCTTCGGCGTTGATTGCAATACACCTTGCAACACAAGCTATCAAGACTGGTATGTATTAAAATTTTAGTTAGTTAGACCCCCAGTTAGTTGTTGTAAAAATTCAAAACCGTTGTCAAAAATGCGTAATTTCCGTTTTTCATGCATTTGAGTTTTACTTCAAAGTATTCGTGATTGGAACAGTGCATGTTGAACAGAAATGTTGATGGAACAGTAAGGTAATCAGTAAAAGCCTCTATAGCATTCCTCGCCAAAATCATGTAATATGTACACACCTAAGACAATGATCTAAGATTAAGCAAAACAAAGATTTAGACGAAAATTACTTTACTTCTTTAAGTATGGAATTTTTTTCTGATTTAATTAAAAAAAGACATCTTGCAGTCTTTACAAAACTTTCCCATGTAATTACTGACGGCAAAGCGGAACAATTTCGAAAACGTAGTTAAATGAGAGAATATACTAGTATAGCACAATTTCATCAGTTGGGCCACATTTAATATGGTTTTTTGCAAATACATATGATTGTTATGACGATGAGTTCAAAGAAAACAAATAACTGCGCCATCAGAAATTCTGACAGAATAAAGTCGTTGGAAGCTATCACTCATGTTTTTTGGTTACAAAACAATAGGTGATTGTGAAATGGTAATATGTGGTGGAGTAAACAGTATACTAACTCCGGACACCTTCAAAGCACTCTGTGAAGCACGCATGATGTCAACGATTGGACAGTGTCAGTCTTTTTGTGATACAGCGGATGGCTATGCTCGTGGAGAAGGATGTGGTATCGTCATACTTAAACGGTTTACAGCAGTATGTAATCGATGCCTACGTGGTCAGTTTTCTTATTTAAGCAAAATCGAGTTTCGCGCTCAATTTTTTTTTTAATGGGACGTCTTTTGCAAAGAAAGAAAATGAAAAGATTCATAAAGAAATAGATAAATACAAAATTACAGTTTTGCAAACGACATTTCCCATATCGAAACTTACAGATTACGACTTTGTAAATGTGTGTTAGTCACAGGGTTTTAATGCTTAAAATGTGATATTTTCACCACGCATAAAGTAATAGTTTCTATGGACAGCCTATATAAGTACGTAGACTGAACCAATATGAAACAAATGTTCAAGATCTGATCCCAGATAAGAAAGCATCAAATGAAAATGAAGCATTTGATCTATACAAAATAAAATGATGCTTGAGAATTCGATTATCGTAAAGCAAAAATATATCCATCTATCTAGGCGATGAAAGACGGAAACAAAGTGTGGGCTACAATTAAAGTTGGGAGCAACCAAGATGGAAGCACAACGAATCCAATGACAGCACCTTCGGGAGATCAGCAGCTCGAGCTTCTGGAGCAAGTCTACGCGAGTTGTAGCTTCAGTCCGTGCGATATACAGTACATAGAGGCACATGGTAAATGAAATACATTTGCGATTTGTTCTATAGAATCTAATATTTTGATTGCATTCAAATGGGGGAAAGTATTTACTATTTCTCTTTTCCCGTGTTAAATACTTCCATAACCCATGCAGAATTTTCATTATTAACTCCATGCTTTTTATCATCGAACTCTTTAGGTATATTTTGGCCGTAGGTTCGGTGATAGGGGTGACAGACAGTTGGTGAATAACCATGACAGTTGACAAAACTCATTAAAGCTATGTGTTTTAGCTCACCCGAGTACAATGTGCTCACGGGGACTTTTAGGATCACTCTGTGTCCGTCATGCGTCGTCAACAATTCTTTAAACATCAACTCTTCCTAGACCGTCGGACCAAACTTGGCTAGAATGTTCCGTTGGAGGTCTCCTTTGACAAGTATTCACAGAATTTTATTCAATCATGAACTCTAATTGCCATGGCAACCAAATGGAATTTTCTAAGATTTTTTTAAAAAATCTTCTACTGTGAAACCACTGGTCAGATTTTGAAATAATTTAATGAAGATGTTCCTTAAGTGACCTTTTCAAATAGTATTCGCGAAACCTTGATCCGTCGAGAAACATGGCTCTGACGAATGGGGGCTACTTGCACTATACAGAAATAAAGAAATTCTTTAGAATTCTTCTTTGAAACCGCTGGTCAGATTTTGAATTAATTTCACAGAGATTTTCCTTGGGTGACCCTTTCCAAAAAAAGTTCGCGAAATTTTGATCCGTTACGAAACATGGCTCTGGTAAATGGGGACTACTTGCACTATACAGAAATGAAGAAATATATAAAAAAAATTCGTCTCTGAAATGGCCAGTCATATTTTTAAATAATTTTACAGAGATATTCCTTCAGTGACTCTTTTCAAAAATTGTTCGCGAAATTTTGTTCCATCAAAAACATTGCCCTGGTGAATGAGGACTACTTGCACTATACAGAAATGATAGAATTATTACAAGATTTTCTTCTCTGAAACGGCTGGTCAGATTTTAAAATAATTTCACAGAAATGTTCCTTGGATGACCCTTTTCAAAATTTGTTCGCGAAACTTTGATCCGTCAAGAAACATTGCTCTGGTGAATGGGGGCTAATTGCACGATACAGAAATGAAGAAATTCTTAGAAATTCTTCTCTGAAACCGCTGGTCAGATTTTGAAATAGTTTCAAGAAATTCTCTTTTGGTGACCCTGTTCAAAAATTGTAAGGAAACAACAAAAGCGAATTGTTGGCACCTGAATGTGAGGTTCTTGTTGGATTTATGTTTTTAGTCACTATCGTGCACGTTCGCTTCTTCAAGGAATTGTCCTTTGCTGATCTATCCAAAAATTTATTTGCAGAATTCTGATTCATCAAATCACTGCTCTGATGATGATTGTACTATGCAGACATGAAGAAATTCTTGAAAATTCTTCTTCTCTGAAAACGGCTGATCAGATTTTAAAACAATTTCACAAAAATGTTCTTTGAATGACCCTTTTCAAAAAATGTTCGCGAAATTTTTATACTCGTAGGTCAAGAAACAGCCCTGGTGAATGTGGGCTACTTGCACTATATGGAAATTCAGAAACTCTTAAAAATTCTTCTTTTCTGAAACTGCTGGTCAGATTTTTAAATAATTTTTACAGGTGATCTTTTGAAATTGCTTGGCAAAATAATGATTTTGTTTCCAGTGTTTCAATATGTAGATAAAATGGCTATGGTCCTCTCAAAAATTCAGGTGAGCGATCCAGGGTCATCTTTTTTGTTATAATAAATTTTAACGAGTCGAGTTTTTTCAATATGCCTGACCTCATATTATAAATGTTTGTAAATTGGCACATTTGTTTGTCGTCCTGTTTGTTGTACTGTCTGCACAATTATCGTATCAATATCATCATTTAATATAAACGACAAATGAAATTTGAAGTCCAAAACGTATTTTTCTCTCATAGTTTTTGTAAAATAATGGGGTTGGTACCGGGGCATTTTCAAAACAAAATTTAGACAGATAAAATTGAGCCAAACGTTAGTTTTCACACCAACTGGATGTACCGTATCTACTAGCTTGGATTACCAGCATATCCATAATGTAACAAAAATTGTGCATGCCAAGTCATGGACAGGCTGTTTTTTTTTTCGCTGTATCATTTCTGAAAGCCAACATGTATGATTGCAGATTTGTTTAAGAAATAATCTTTTTTCTATCGTGGTTTATTGTTCAATAAACCATATGTTGTGAGTAATGAGACATAATAACCCACGAGGGCGATACACCAGAATATGGGCGATAAGATAAGATCGATATACAGTTGAAGTCGAAAGATAGTGATCATTTTAGCTTTAATGTTCTGGGCTATGGCCCTCGTGGATTATTTATTATGCCTCATAACTCGCAACGTGGTTTATTGAACGATAAACCACGATAGAAATATTAAAATTAGCATTTCGATTCTAACATGGCCAATTTTTAACGAAAGAAAAACAGGTTCAAACTTAGAGTAAAAACGCGGATGAAGTTTCTATTGAATGACTCACTCATTGAAAGACGTCACTCGATACTAACTATATAATGACGTCACTCTATATGGATTGTCGCAGATTTTACCGCGCTTTCCTCGAACTGTGTGTCTAGAGCTGAATTCGCGTGTCATGAGAGAATTAAGCATCCTCGGATACCCCGGGGTCTCCCTATTTGCTACGCTACATCGACCCCTGGGACAATTATTGAATTTCCCTCGCTTTACCGCTGGCCGAATGCTGGCTTATCATTGGTTCCATCATCATTTTGTGATGGGCGAGTGGACTGTACGCGATGACGTTTCGTATCGATTTTCGGCGGCTGATTCAAAGTTGTATTAGTCAACTGTCCCAGGGGTCGATGTAGCGTAGCAAATAGGGAGACCCCGGGGTATCCGAGGATGAGAATTAAGTATAAACAGTAATATCGAAACCCCAAAAATGTAAACCTGTACCGGACGACATAATGTTAGACTTGCGTTATTTGAAAGCATTGACGGACAACACATTTAAGATGGCCCAGATAACGGACCTTGTCGTTGATGTGGAAGAAAACCTTGTAATAAAAGGAAATAAATATTGTAACCTATATTAAAATTTACTCCTTGTCCTATGATGTTTCGAAATGTTTCTATGTAAGGGTCGTTGAAAGTAGGCATTGCATGGTAAAAGGTTAAGCATTTCAGATAATATCCATGTTTTTCTCAATAGACAGTCTCATACTTAAGTTACTATCATTATCGTTATTATCATCATACACACTTAGATTTATTTGGTCTATCTTTAAAGGCACTGGGACACCACGTGGCGACCCAACAGAAGTGAATGCCCTCGGAAAGTTTTTTGCATCCTATCGAAAAAACACCAAATCGCCATTACTTGTTGGTTCTGTAAAATCAAATATTGGACATACAGAATCTGCAGCTGGAACAGCAGGACTTCTTAAGATATTACTTATGATGAAAAATGGATTGTTTGTGCCGTCCATCCACGTTAGATCCGATAAAAGTAACTTGAACCCTGATATTAAGTTATCGGAATTCGGTTTAGAAATATCACTGCATGCCAAAGAATGGTCCTGCAACATAAATGGAGAACGACATGCATGCTTAAACTCCTTTGGATTCGGGGGATCTAACGTGCATGTAATTATTACACAAAGAAATGCAACATTGTCTGATGTAAAAGAAATCACAACAGAGAATAACTTCATCCCAGTATGCCTCTCTGGAGTTGATAAAACATCGCTGAAAATAAATCTTCTGCATTTTCATGACGAACTTGGTGATTCTATATCACCGCTTTCACACATTTCAAATACTTCCCTTTGCCATCGTGATATATTTCCATACAGGACAATTGTTTTCGGGAAGGCTAAGTCAGATATAAAGATAGAAATTAAGAATAAATTACGGCACATCGATAAAATCCATCCGCACAAAAAACATAATAAGGTATTTGTCTACTGTGGGGTTGGAACAACATGGACCGGAATGTGTCAAAATTTTATGCAGCTAAGTGGTGTTTTCAGAAAAACGATAAACAAAATTGATGTATACCTGGAGCCTCTCACCGGTTGGAAAATTGGGAGTAAATTTGTTGCCAATACATGCTATGACGATCCGTTTTTGAATCATATTGCTATCTTTTGCTGTCAAGTTGGACTTACAGAGGTTTGGAAGTCACTGGGTATTATCCCGGATGTAGTGATTGGACAATCAGTCGGGGAAGTTGCAGCTGCTTATGCAGCAAACTTTTTGACATTAGAAGAGGCAGTTAATATAATCTTTCATCGATCAGATGTTTTGTCTAGGCAGCTCGGAGGATCAATGGCTGTAGTAGGGAACTTAAATATAAAAGAAGTTACCAATATGTGCAGGAAGTATGGCTGTAATGTATGTATCGCTGTTTATAGTAGTCCTACAGCTTGCACTGTATCTGGGAGTACACTGGAATTAAATCGTTTTATAAATGACATTCACAATGGTTTTGATAATAATGATATTTTCATAAGGCAGCTGAAAGTCAAGTGTGCCTACCATTCACCCCTCTTGGATTGTTGTCTTGGAGAAATCAGAGCAAGGATAGATCAGTATTTTCTTAATAAAAAGAAAGAAATTGGGGCATGCTGTGACACTATTCCTATGTTATCTACTGTAACCGGTAAATACATAGTTCAAGGAGAAACGAAAAGTGGCCATTATTGGGCACGTAACATTCGTGAACCAGTTATGTTCATGCAAAGTATAAAGCAATCATTAGATGAACAACGGTTTAACACGTTTATAGAAATAGGTCCTCGACCTGTCCTCAGAACACATCTTCCAAAAATCATAGAAGACAATCGTATGGCGAGGGCTATTTTGTCTATGAAACAAGATATGGAGCTACGCTGTCTTTACGGCTCTTTGTCGGAGTTGTTTGAACATGGAATAGATATAGATGTTTCAGTATTGGGTAATTCCAAAAAATATGAGGTAACAGCCATTCCCAAATATAAGTTTAATAGAAATGGAGACCTTTATATGCCCAATAGTTTGAAAGATTATTTGGCAGGATACTTTAAAGAAAATAACAAGGACCATATGTTTATTCAAGTCTCGAACTACCGCGATGGTATGAAATTTGCTGTTTGTATAGATGAAATCTCAACTCCATTTGTTTATGACCATTCTCTGTTTGATGATATAATTGTTCCCGGTGCAACTTATGTTGAAGTGGGATTTCACATAGGAAAAGAACTGCTACAGAAGCCAGTTGATCAGCTCTCAGTGGCTTTAAACTTTACAAAAACATTTACACCAGAATATGGGCGACACCATAAGATCGATATACAGTTGAAGTCGAAAGATAGTGATCATTTAAAGTTTAATGTTCTGGGCGACCACAATTTACTTGCGGTAGGAACAGTTTCCGAGAGAAAGATCCCAAAGCGATTGTCATTTGATATAGACTATCTTAAAAGGCTTTGCCCACTGCACGTATCACGAACGGAATGCTACAACGCTTTGGAATGTTTCAAATTCCGGTACGGTGAAAGTCTTCGTCTTATACAAAGAGCTTGGATTTCAAACTCAAGGTCGAAATGTTTGACAGAGATATGCCTTCCAGAAAGTACATACAAGAATGCCTCTAGAACTCATTTTCATCCAGCTGTTATTGATTCTATTTTTCAGACTTTTGGAGTTCTTGCTAGTAGACCATCAGCGGAAACCTTTTCCCTTCCAAAGGGTGTGAATAACGTTGTTTTAAACAGAGCCATCGAAAAAGTCATGTTTGGTTATGTAGAAGAATTAAAGACAAATGGAAATTCAACTTTTTACAATGCTGTGCTTTTGTCAGAAACAGGAACAGTTCTTGCTGAGATAGACAAATTCTACACTAAAACTTTATCAGTAAATTCAAGACAGATAGACAAATCATATGAATACACGTTAAACTGGACAGAAGTTTTGGACAATTTAAACAACCATTCCTTAGACAGAAATATTTTACTTTACACAAACGACAGTTATGCGGATTGGATATGTGAGCTTGGAAAAGTTATTAACATTACATGCCTTAATGAAATTGAATCCATGGCAACGGAACAAAATATCGTTGAAAAAAGTGTCATAATATATCATGCTGGTGAAAAAGCACGTAGCAGTATCACAGAGGAAGGAACCAGAATTTTAAATAGTGCTGTCAAAAGATTCACCGAAGTGCAGAAACTACTTGCAGCCGTAGACCAATTAAAGACGAAACCTTCTGTCGTATTTATAACAGAAAGCACACAACTATGTCCTGGAAGAAATTTGGTGAATCCGATAGGTTCTGAACTGTGGGGTATGTTAAGATCAGCAGCACATGAAGGCTTCCACAGAAATATATCAATTGTGGACATTGATCCAAATATGTTGGATGTAAACGTCCTTCTGAAATTGATTTTTAATAAAGGTTATAAAGATCGAGAGTTTGCTATTTCTGGCTCCAAGCTGTATAGAGCAATTATCCGGCCCGAACAGGCAATCAACAAATGCAAGCGACCAGTCTCTATCAGTAACTTTGACAAATATGCAGTATACTCGAGCAAGATGGGGGAGATCTGTGAACCGTATCTCATGTTGACCGGAGATGAATTTTCTGAGAATAACACTGAACTAGTTGTGCTACAATCATTTTCAATGCACGACAAAACACAATATTTAACAACCATAGGAAAGCAGGACACAAGTGAATTTGTCCTACAAGGACAAACAGATGAATGGCAAATAGTTATCCTAGAAGGCAGAGGGAAACTTCAAAAGACTGGAACTGACGTGTTATTTATCCACCCTGTCAATGCTAGGACACATGTCAAGATTCCTGAAGACAATCTTATAAATGTTGCAGATTGTCCCGGATATACTAGTGGAATACTAACGCTATCAAATGTATTGATTCATATTGAGTCCGAAGTCATTGATCATACCACGGTTATGGTAATTACGCAAAGCGAAGAAGTAGTCATTGGCCAGGAATTGCTGTTGAAATTATTGGATAAAAAGGGCTGTAAAACTCACTTTTGCACATTGAAAAAGTACGAAAAAGGCATGGGCATCTCTCAAGTAAAAAGTCTGGTCATAGCAACACCAATATCAAAAAAGCAACTGGAGAATATTATTACGTCTTTGCCTGTTCTCAGGATTATTATCTCACTAGACCTTTATATACAAGATGACCTCCACATGCTGATTAAACATAATTTTCCAAATCTAAATATAAAAATTTTATCTAATCTTGCAATGTTTTCTGCAAACGAAATTAAGAAATCCATTTCTCGAATAAAAGATTGTGTACAGAGTCTTGATTACAAAGCTTCAAATTCAAAAACGAACGAGTTTTTCGTGAAATTGCCAATGAATGAACTGCGCGTGCAAAGTGGAATTGATGACGGATATTTAAAGTGCTACTGTGACTCAGATAATTTATTTCGATCAAACGCTTGTTATATTGTTGTGGGAGGGCTCACAGGTCTTGGATGGGAACTTCTACAGTTGATGGTGGAAATGGGAGCAGGAGCTTTAATAACGTTGTCTAGACGTAAACCGTCTAATGAAAAACAACGAGATATTGAAGAACTAAAACGCAAGCATGCTTGCATAATAATTCCGATGCAAGCAGATGTTTCTGAATCTCAAGCTGTTCGCCGAGTTTTCAGAGACATACAGGAGAATCTTCCAAACTACCCTATTCGAGGAATATTCCATGGTGCTGGTGTTATTTCTGACTCTGTTTTGGTAAATCTTGACAAAAAGAAAATTATGGATGTCATGAAACCAAAGATAATAGGGGCATGGAATTTACACGTAGCTTCCTTAGATTTAGCGATAGATTACTTTGTAATGCATTCTTCTATTGTATCCGTGCTAGGAAATCCGGCTCAGTGCAATTATGCTGCTGCAAATAGTTTCCTCGATTCACTTGCATTATACAGGAAGACAAAGGGACTTTCGGCTCAAAGTATTAATTGGGGAGCTCTATCTATGGGGATGGCGGTTGAAAATGATACCATAAGGGCGAAGTTGAAAAATAATGGTTTCAATTACCTTGAGAGAGAAAAAGTTCGTGATTTGTTTTTAAAAGCATTGGTAAATGATACAACGAACTTTGTATACGCTGATATTGATTGGGATAAACTTTTATCTGTATCAACATTTTCTGTTCAGATTTCTAAGTACACAGAGCTTCAAAATTCTAGAACGATAGTTTCGAAAGCGAGCACAGTAAAAAAAGTCAATTTCGATAATCTTTCAAAGTTAACTTTGAGTGAAAAGGCAGAAGTAGTCAAGAGTGTCTTAAAAGGTATAATACATGAAGTCCTAGTGGTAGAGGATGATGCTTTGACGGATCAAACCGCTTTCACTGATATAGGAATAGATTCTATGGCTGCAATGAGCCTGGCAAATGCTATTGAAGAAATCTTCAAATATCGTATCTCAGTTTTCAATCTACTGTCAATGGAAACAACACTTTCCAAAGTTGTGGAAAGTATCCTGCAAAATATTAAACTTCCATCTACGATGAACAATAAACATAACAATGAGAACATTGATGATAACCCAGATTTTCATGATCTTTTTATGTCAGAACATATTACGTTTATGCAAATGGATTTGCATACCACATACTTCCACAACAGGGATGACCCATATTTACTTAACGTAATAGATCTTGAAATGTTTAAAATGAAATTTAATCTGGATGAATGGAAAAAGATACTTCAGCATGTTTTGACATCACACCCAGGATTGAGAAGAAAATATCGGTTTACAGGTGAGACAGATGTATCAGTCGAGACAATCAGTGTGGATGCACTCGAGATAGATATTGCCTGCGTAGCTATAGAAGCTTTGGAAAACAGTCGACTGCAGGATGTTCGCACAATGTATAAACCAGACATAAACAATTTGCTACCGATATCTTTCCAGATAGCCGAAGATGAGAACACTACAATCCTGCGAATAATAGCACATACATTTGTAATAGACATGAAAGGTATATCACTGTTCTGTAAGGATATGGAGAAGACACTTACTGCTTTTGTTTCTCAACAGATATTCCCTCCAGCAACGAACTCCACGGTGAATGTAGCTGAAGCTGTTAAGAAATCGATCTTTCCAAAACTAAGAGACTTAAACAGCTTTTGGAACAATTATATGGACTTTGATTTTAAGCCAATTACGCTAGGAAATAGCCTGCAGGCAGTCGATGTTACCTTCTGCTGTTTGTCTCATTTACAAATTCAAACAAACTATGTTTTGGCAATTAAGAAATACGTAGCGGAAATGGGAATCAGTCTTTATGACTTTTTTATGTCTTTGTACCAGCTTTATCTATTTATGGGATCAAAGTCATCAATAATCCCCGTTGGCACAGCAGTAGACTTGAGATTCCATATACCTGAACTCAGCAATGTGATCACAAGATGTGCTAATTTCATACCAGTTATAGCCCATGTAAATGCAACAAACACTTTGGCACATTTTATTAAAAGAAACAGTCAGCAAATATTGACAACAACCGAAAATGGGGCTTGTCCTAGCTCTCTTATAGTAAAAAAGATACACTCGGCAGATGCCAGAAAGTATATCTTTAGACATTTTCTGGCAATGAATGACTTAACTGCTATAAATGAATTACAAAAGGGACAAGATCGCCCAAGGGCTGAAATAAAACGGGTGTGGCATGTACGACCTGATCGAGAAACTTTCGTATATGTAAGTTATGACTTAAGGAAATCGTGGATAAAGTTAGAAACTGGTCATAATTCAAGAATATGTGGTAAATTTGGTGAAAAATTCCCGGAAAAACTGTTGTGGTTGGCCTATGAAGCAATATATAATGGACACAAAACAATCGAACAGCTTCAAACTGAAATGACCACCACATTTGTTAAAGACGCACCAAACGGATGGGAGAAGAACGAAGTGAAAGAAGCAACACCTACAATTAATCAAAATCAGAAAAACTGGAGATCAAACAGAGGTTTACCAGAAAATTCTGTTATCAATAATGGTACGTATTCTCTAAAATCATATACTGTCTATTTTATCGTCATAGAATGAATGATCCAACAAATATACTAATTTCGACTACATCACGAATTATTTGTTTTGAACAAATCCTGATAAAGATGTAAGACAATTTTTTTAAGCATGTTTATATTTTTTGTTCGGGCGAGTTATGATGTTATCCGATGTACAATGTTTTTTTTTTTTACAATGCTCCCTGCTTAGTCAGGCTGTTCCATCGTATTAGTATGACAAGAAAACATCAATGTTGAAAGTTGGTTCCGAAATAAAGATCATTGAAAGAACATAGTAGAGCATTGAACTGATTGTAGGAAAATATTGTGAACAAGTATAATTATCTATACAGAAATTGTTGTAGAGATTGTTGTCATAGATCTCTTCCATTGTGCTCAGCTAAATAGATTAGTGAGTTAAGTGTGTATCAGGAAAACGGAAGCGATAAAGCACCGGTCGTGCATTTCAGGGTTATATGTGACAGAAATTCTAGCGGACATCCCCAAAATATTCATAAAACCGCTTTGCTAAAATTAAGTCTGAAACCAGTGTTAGAGTCATTTAAACATGTAGATATATAGTAAAACAGATTTATGCTTTCGTTATAATCTGGTCATTGAGCCCGTTCCGGTTCTATCCATATCAATCCGGTTATTAAGTTCGATCAGGTGACTTTACCCACAACTTATATCCATTTACTTGTCATAATGGTGAACTTTAAGAAAATTGGCTATTTGTTCATATCCAGATAAAAAAGTGCAAATAATGAACATACCAAGTTTATGTTTCAGATTTTGAATACGTACTAGAGTTCACTTTTAGATGAGGTTTGCATGCCTTTTCACTTTTGTCAGTTGGAAGAACTCTTAGACTAGAACAGATATTTAAAAAAGACGAATATGAAAAGGTTACGATCTGCACTGGCCAAAGTCTTTATCTAAATAGCAACAATCATCTTCTACTTAATCGATGGCATCTTGTTCTATCTCTGTAATTAGACATCTTTCAAATTTGAATGGTATTTGTTATGTTGTTCACGTAAACATTGTCATATTCTGTCATATTTAACCCTTAGACTGCTAAGCACGACTCACCGACCTTTTGCATACTGTGTAGATCAAGATCAGACTACAAACGTACAGATGATCTTGGATTTAGACTGTCCGATTAGTAGATTCCACTCCCCAGAACAAAACTTTGAAATATCAATATTTGGGTCATTTCCATCGACTTAAAAATGTCATTCTTTTTATTTAGCAGGATAAGGGTTAACAGAATCACTGTTTCTAACGGGAATTATTTCTGTGGGGTAGATTGGTACGTCTTTCGTTTACGCCTGAATCTAGCGAATCTTTGAATCGCTAGATTGGAAATGTTTTTTTTTTGAAAATAACGATATGTAGCACTTAATCAGAGCCTTTGCTTTCTATCTTCCGATTTCTGGTTTATACATCAGTCATTAAAATATTTTTCAGCGTATAGGAAAAAAAAAACATTATCAAGTACAACCATGTATATTATGTTCTTTGCTAAGACCAGCACTATAAACTCAGTTTCAGGCATCAAAGATGAGCGCCCGATTATCCGTGAGTCCAGCAGCGGTCTATTGACTTCATACGTTACCAACGGAAATGAGAAAAATATCGGAAACAAAGATACTAAGAATCATACTTCCCAGAAGAACAGATATGCACTTTTTACAGGTGTGTACAAGTTATATCGTCACCTTTAGACCTATCAACTAACAAATTTGTATAGCATTTCATAAATATTTTTTGCAGTTGCTGATTTTATGTAAGTTTTCTAAATACTTCCATACAGGAGCACAGTTTTCAAACACGTGTCATTTGATTTTGAGTTTATTAGTCAATAAATGCCATATTACACTCAAATATTTCCATATTCTCTTGAACCTACTTTTCGACAACAAAAAACAACAACATTGTCTGCTTTGCAAGCCTGTTGGCATCTTTCCAAACATGATTTAGTGATGATGACTTATGTCGCGCTCAATTCATAATACTGCGACAATTCATATTCGTACTTGTGTAATTCCTGCCCTTCGCGTGCACAGGGCTAGGGCTCTGACTTGTCTTCTACTGACAATAAAATCCAGGGCCTCGAGTAAAGGAGTTCTACACTCTACCACTAACGCAAGCTGGACCCTCTCGAGGGTCTATCTTTATACACGCCAGGCTTTAAATTTCCAATTTATTCATCCTTAAAGCTTACAACCCTGTAAAAGCAACATCCATTTTCTTTTTAAGATTTATTAAATAGTAGATATTTCTCAGTTTATTTGGATCTTTTTAATTACAAATGCGTCAAAGCTGTGAGTAGGTCTCGATTAGTAACATATATTCAGGGTTTTCAAAAAGTAATTAAAATATAAGTTTAAAGATATATACGATAAATGAATCTAACATTCGATGGTCATTGAACAGACATTTATTGATTTTTTGATGGTTTGCATTAAAACATCCAAAGAGTCGCGGAATAAGAAATTGCTAGAATAGATTTAAAAACAAATAATCGAAACAATAACATCTGTAAAACCCTGTATGCTGTATATCTTTAATCAACAAAGGCATGTTTGAAAATAAAAACTGAAAAGCAAGCATTGTATTGGAAATACACTGTGGCCAAACTGATCTTTCTCTCACTCTCTCGCTCTCTCTCTCTCTCTCTCTCTCTCTCACACACCACAGAGATCACAGCACTGTTGATTATTTAACACTTAGGCTGCAAAGCGCGACACGTTGATCTTTTGCGGACAGTATAGATCAAGATCAGACTGCACGTTATGTATGATCATACTGTCCAATAAGGATATATTCTATTCAAATGAGAAGTTTGAGGAAGTTTTTACTATTGGCGACTTGAAAGTTTTATTTCACTTATCTAGCAGATGAATGGATAAAGTAGCTTGGCATTCAGGCCCTGCATTTGAGTCATTCTCATAAACAAGGGACGCATAGTAAACTCACAGAAATATAAATTGTTACTTGCCCTTCATCTGAAATAGAGGCAATGAATCAGACATTCAGACTATAATGTTAACGGTTTTTTTTTTTGCAGTCTTTTTTACTCTATTTAACGGACTGAAACCAGTCTAGGGTTAAAGGTGGCCATCTCTGAAACTTGATACACGATGGATAATTACAAAAAATGCATTTCAGGCTTATTTGAAAAACAAACATCACGTGGTTGGGACCACAAGGTACTTGTTACTCTCAGCGTTATCGACGACCACAGTGTGGTGCTAGAATGGGGAAACAAAAGGGGCGGAAAAATGAGAAACATCACGTTTGATGAAACGAAGGCTCCGGAGATTTGCATCAAGGCAATAAATGGTAACAATAGCAGTAGTTTACTCTTAACCAGAGGGCAAAATTGAAAGCATTTGCAGATGACAAAATAAATTTGACTCAACAACTGAAACTTTACTTTAAAAGAGTAGAAAAAAATCTGGAAAAAGGAGAAACCGCTGGTTACCACCCTTTTCTCCTTTTCCCAGAATATTTCAAATGTGAGAAATGTCCAACTTGAAAGTATTCCCAGACGATTAAACAAACGTGGCTCAAAAATTGACACTTGACATTTGATAGAATTAGGGGAAACATTGGGGGAAAGGAGAAAATGCTGCATGGTGACCAGCATTTTCTCCTATTCTCATAATGTTTTCAGAAGGCTTCCTCTGGACCATAGAAATAGAAATTATTTAGTAAAGGGTTAAATAATACAAATCGAGAAAATCTTTTCAGGATAAACGCAGGATAAATTACAGAGATGCGTGATTTTGTTTACCGTTAGAAATAAGTCAAACCCCGTAAAAGGAGGCTTAGTGCATCTTGCCAATGCACTATACACGCAAGGTGTTGCCTAAGAAACACCCGTTTTATTTTAGAATGGACTGAATCACGAGGTAGAATGGAATAGAATTGTGCTTCAACATGCACTAAAGTTACTAATAGTAAAGAAATTCAATCCGGATCAACCTCTGCGGACTACACCAGCTGAAATGAGTCGATGCTCTTTGGATTCATCTCTCATTTCACAAAGTATAGCTCAAACTCTAAAAAAGGGAAACACATGAACTACTTTACGGTTAATTTTCATGGCGCAAAATGTGCTGTGAGGAATCTGATCTCGAATCGATAGAGTTTGATAGATGATTCTTTACTATAACTACTACTATGAAGCTCCAACTCTGAGCGTCTGAGTTACAAATCCTGCAATTTACCACTGAATCACGCATAACCATGTGTGAAAAAGAGACAGTGCTGATAATCACTTAAAGACAGTCCGTTATTTAGACACGTCAAATGTTTTCTAAAAATCATTCAGTATGCTCAAGTACTAATTTTGTCACCTATTAAGAGTAAAAGATACCTTTTCTTTCATCCAAAGAACTTAGTAATAAGTCATGAGCAGTATTATATTGAAGTTTATTTCATCAGCTTGTGGTTAATATGAGGAAATATTTGTCGAAAAAGGGAAGGGTATGCGATAATAAAGAGTGCCTTACGGCACTCGCTATTTTCGCGGGCCTTTCCCTTTTCATGCAAATATTTCCCCATATTAACCACAAGTTGATGAAATAAATTATAAATCATATTTCCTCTGATTATTTTGTCAACAAATGCCACTTTTAAAACTAGTGATCTCAAGTCAATTAACCAGATTTTCGGCGGGAGGAAAATATTCACTGTGACGGGCAAATAATCCCCCCCCCCCAGCTTAAATTACGTCATTTCCTTACCCATAACATTTCTAAAAATAGACACATGAAATATAATATAACAAGTTATAGGTCAAGTCTATTTTGTCTTTTTTTTTATTCTAGGTATACCGTCTCTGGTGATTGGTCAAAAAGGGAAAAGATTAATTCTAAAGACGCCGGATCAGCAGCTGGCTACTCAGTTTATGGATAATTTTGCCAGGTCAATGAAAAACAAACAGTAAGCAACAGTCGAAGAAAAAAAGACTAAAGTGATGATTCCCGACGAGGAGCAAAGAAAATGGAGACAACATAGACATTTAAACTTAAAACATTAAAAAACGGGATTTTCATCAACGCCTTTAAAAAAACATTTTCATCATTTGTTCTTTTACTAAATGGCTGAGTGGCAAATAGAGACATTTGGGGACAGAATAACGGGGAAAAAATGGCCATGCCTAATTTGAAAGCATTTGCAGACGACAAAATAAATGTAATTTCAAAATCAAAACTTATTTAGAGAAGGGTAGAAAACATTGTGGAAAAGGAGAAAATGCTGGATAGCAGCATTTTCTTCTTTTCCCACAATGTTTTCAAAAATGTTCTTTCTCAGGGTTGTTAAAAGTTGGGATTGTGTGGTAAAGTGAAAATTCAAGATCAGACTGATCCAAACGTTCACCCGTTGAATCTATACCGTCCTCTTGTGTAGTTGAGCCTTTACGACACTAATCTTTCAGAAGGTCAGTGGACTGTATTTTAACCCTTTCCCAAACGATCCCTGGTTTTTACGGGTCAGGAATAGAAGCCTTTTGAAAACATTGTGAGAAAAGGAGAACATGCTGGTAACCAGCATTTTCTCCTTTTCCTACAATGTTTTCTACATTGTCATACAGAAAAAATCATCTGTTTAGCAACTGTTAATTTTCGCCTGCAAAATGCTTTAAATTTGACCTGGTCCAAAATTTGCCGTTTGGGAAAGGGTTAAGACGCTGAAAGAGGTTAAGTATATATGGCCTGCAACCCGCGAAAAACAGGCATTCGGATATTCTCGTAAAGCGTCGTCTCGGATCAGCGTGCGCAGTCCACTTAGCCTGATTTGAAACAACACTTTCCGTTGTTTTGTAATTTTCTGTTTAGTGCAAGTCTCATGCAGCACAAAATCTAAAGTAGTCGTAAAGTGCCGTCTCAGATCAGCCTGCACAGTCCACATAGTCTAATTCGAAACAGCACTTTCCAATATTATGTAATTTTCTGTTTAGAGCAAGTCTCCTGCATCACAAAATCTAATGTAGTCGTATAGTGCCGTCTCGGATCAGCCTGCATAGTCCGCATAGATTAATTCCAAATAAAACTTTCCGTTTTTATTTGATCTTTTATTTCTCACAAGTGTACTGTAGCACAAATCTAATGTGGTCGTAAAGTGTTGCCTCGGATTAGCTTGCGCGGAGTGCGCAGCCTGATTCGAGACGACATTTTACGCAATTGTCCGAATGCCCCGTTTCGCGTGTTGCAGGCCATTCCTCACATAAATTAGATGAAAGCAGACCAAAGATCAGCGCAGATCAGTTTAAATTGATAGTTAAAAAATGATTGTATAACAAGGTAAAATGACCACTTTTCATACAGAAAATATATTAAAAGCGAAAGCTTTCAACCCTGATCAGCCTGCGCAATGCGCGCAGTCTGACCAGGGTTGACACTTTTCGCAGTTCCCAGAATGCCCCTTTTTGCCTGACGGGTCACATATGTTTAGCACTGCGCTTAGCGGATTGGTAAAAAAAAAGTATGGACTAGTGTCAGCCGGCGCAGTCGTCGAAGGCTGACCTCGGTTAAAACTTTTTGCCATTGTCAATTTTCTGCAGTGTTTGCAAAGGACTGTTCCACTTCCAGGTCCAGTGGATTGTTAGAAAAAAAAAGGAATTAGCGAACCGATAGTTATGTAATGAAAGCTTGGTAGAATGCACTATGATGATGATGTATTGAGGCCCCTTTTCACCGAGCAAAGCTTAGATATCTTTCCTTGTTTTCAGTGTAATTACCAATTACATTACGAATTTTCTTATCTTATACACGTTTGATATCACATTTGTGTGACGTCATTTTTGACTCATTTTGTACGTATTTCATACAAGTGAATGGGTCTCATGGAAAATATCGCGGGTGCATTTATGAATGTGTTTGCATCATCTGATATATACTTTGTGAAATATCGTTATGTGATAAAAAGGATCTGACGTTCGTGGGATTTTTTAGATAAAAGTTTTATTAAACTCATCAAGGAAAATGTAATTAAGCTCGCCAAAAATCTCCCTTAATAACGTTTCCCTAAACTCGTTTAATAAATTTTAATCTCAAAAGCCAACTCATGTTAGATCCTATTTAAATCATCTTTCTTATTCTACTCAAGAGTGTAACCCATATAGCCACGATTTATTCAGAATGTATTTTGTGTTTATATTTCGGATATAAAAACTTTTAAGTACAACACTTTATGTTAAAAGGTATTTATTTAATCTAGATATGAATGTAATTTCGTACATGGCTTTGTCTTTATTATTATTTCCTTTTTAAAAGAACCTTCTTACAGAACTATTTAAGCTCGTGTTATGAAACTAATTCCATGCATTAATAATGAATTCACTCACCTGCAAGGTATCGTCTTGGTGCTGAAGATGGTCATACCACCGACAAGCCGCTTCCACTGGTTAAGAAGCAACAACAACTAGGATGAATTTACGTGTCAAGAAAAACAATGGCCTAGAATTTGTCCCGTATAACTAATTAGGTATAAAGTTATTAGGTTATTTTAAAACCATTCCTCTGTGTTTATTGATATGTAATCAACGTGTCTCCTAATTGTGATTGTTTTCTACTTGTTGTGGATTTGCGGTTTAACCTGTTCTTCACAACACTTTGATGCCGAGCCGGTGTAATGCAGAGAAATGGCCCGAGTCATTATTCTACGTAGAGAAATGACCTCAGAAATCATTTTACGACGTAGAGGAATGACTCGGGTCATTCCTCTTCGTCGAGAAATGACCCATGGGTCATTTTGTAGGGGAGGGTCATTTCTCTGCATTACACAGGCTAACTCAATAGAACTCGTAATATGTCGTCGGTTAACTTCAAAAACCTGGTAACGACAGATTGTTACAAACTGTAGTTACGAGGTTTTTTCTTTATATTAACCGGCGACATTGGCCTGCAACACGCAAAATGGGTCGTTCGGCTAATCCGAGAAAGCACTTGACGACAACATTAGGTTTTGTGCTTCAGTAGACACGCGCAAAACGGGAAAAATAACATAGAAAAGGAAGGTGTGACTGTCGTTTCAGATCAGCCTGCGCGGACTGCGCAGACTGATCTGAGATGACACTGTACGCAAATGTCCGAATGCTCCTTTTCGCGTGTTTCAAGCCGGATTGGGCTTGAAATTATGGGTCGCTGGTCCCAAGCATTGCCAATTTCTTCTCGAGGATTCATTCATCTCTCACCGCTGATCAGTTGCTTGCCATTGGTTACTTGGGAAATCTGAAAATGGTTTCAAATGTATATTGTGAGGATTGAATATTGCCGGATATTTTTAATCGCAAATCATGGCAAACATCTGGAGACACCATCATTAACGATATACTGATATCCCTCATCCCTCAAACACATGAAGCTTGCAAAACTTTTCAGAAAACAGCGTGCATTTGCATAAGTTCATTCACAATTCAGTCAATGAAGAGGTCATCAGCAGTGGTGAGTTTAAAAGGCAGACTGCCACAGAATTTGCTGTCCAAATCGATTTTTCGTGCAAAAATGTACTAGTACACAGTCTATTTCGTCTCGGTTTTGTAAATAAAGCGAAATTAAAAAACCGAAACAGGTAATAGGCGTGGTTAATCTTTATATGACGAATATCAGAAAAATATTTGTTAAATCAATTTGACATGTCTGCAAATGATCCCTCAAATAATTGTACTTTTTCATTAAGCAAAAAAATCTAAGCAGCAGAAAAAAAAAATGAAGAATTTCATTAAAAAAGAGAAAGAAGACCGCTGTACAAGTTCACAGCCATCAATTAGTTTCAGCAATCATGATCAAACAGCATAATATATTGCTACTTACACATGTATACAATATGAAATTTTATGCCTCCTTTTTGAACTTCTTATTAGAGGACAAAAGTTTTGACTCCCCCAAATTAAAGCCAGCTGTTCAGATTTTCATACCCTCAACAAACTCAATAATAAGTTACTGAATTGTAGCTGGAAAATCATTGGTAAAGAAGAAAGATAACATTTAGGAAAAAAATGTATCTGAATTAGTATTTCCTTAAAGAGCTTATTTAGCCTTTTTTGGGTATTATAAGATTTCATGCCACAGTTTTGGAAAGCTTTGAGGGAATGGTACTTAAGCAATAACAAGCTTCAGGTCCAAACTCCGTAGTGAAATGCTGTACCACATTGCTACAAAAGCTACCTCTATAGCTGGACGGGTAGATGTACTCTTATACAAACAAACTATACATCTTTAGCTGATCTGAGTCCAATGGTGTTCTAGGGGAGCTTTTAGGATCACTCTGTGTCCGTCGTGCGACGAGCTTCGTTTGTCGTCAACAATTCTTTAAACATCTTCTCCTCCTGAACCGCTGGGCCGATTTGGACCAAACTTGGCTGGAATGTTCCTTGGGATGTTCTCTTTAAAAAAAAAATCACAGAATTTGATTCCATCAAAGACTGGTTGCAATGGCAACCAAAATTGATTTTTCATGAAATTCTTTAAAAAATCTTCTCTGAAACCGCATGTCAGATTTTTGTTCGCGAAATTTTGATCCGTCAAGAAACATGGCTCTGGTGACTTGGGGCTACTTGCAGTATATGGGAATGAAGAAATTCTTAAAAATTCTTCTTCTCTGAGTAAGATTTCAATATAGCTTCTCAGATTTTGAAATAATTTCACATAAATGTTTCTTGGGTGACCCATTTTGCAAATTGTTCGAGAAATTATGATCCATCAAGAAATATGGTTTTGATGGCTTTATGCTATTTACACTATATACGGACATGAAGAAATTCTAAAAAATTCTTCTTCTTAGAAACCACTGGTCAGATTTTGAAATAATTTCACTGAAATGTTCCTTTGATGACTCTTTTCAGAAAGTGTCCACAAAATTGTGATCTATAAAACAAAATGGCTCTGGTGGTGGGTGCTATTTGCACTACAGAGACATAAAGAGGATTTCCTAATTCTTCTTCTCTGGAATGTCTGGTTAGATTCTGAAATAATTTCACTGAAATGTTCCTAGGGTGACCCTTTTCAAAAATTGAACAGGAATTTTTTATCCATCGAAAACAACAGCCAATTGTTGGCACCTGCATCAGATGCCCTTGTTCGACTTAAGTTTTTAGTCACTATCGAGCATGTGCTCTTCTTCAAGATATATTATTGTCCTTGGGTGATCTACCCCAAAATTTATTTTCAAAATTCTAATTCATCAAAATCATTGCTGTGGTGATGATTGTAGGTGTATTGACAGATTTTGAAATGACTTTTACCGGTGTCCTAGTCGAAATTGCTTGGCAAAATAATGATTTTGTTTCCAAAGTTTCAATACCTCTGAAAAATTGGCTCTGGTCCGCTAAAAAAAATTACAGTGAGCGATCCAGTGATATCTTGGCGCTCTTGTTTCCTATATTGCTCACAGTCTAAGGTTTATTTCTCGTCTTCAAACATCTTCGGTAAACAATAGCACATTGAAAAGTTTTTCGCTACGGTCTTTGCAAACAACCCTGAGTTAACGACCTTATTTGAGAAATCTTTTTAAACATTTCGAGGAAAGAAAATAGTTTTTGTCGGCGAGAGCTATTTGAAACTATTGTGGATTTACGAGAATATACTACCAACTAGATCAAGCATTTTCACCTTTTTCCATAATGTTTTCTTTCCTATTAGAAAACCTTAGATCTTTTTCCCCAATTTTGTATACGTTTGTCATTTTAAATTTGGAAAAATCTTAAAACTGTCTTGTGGGAAGGGGTAAACTGTTTCATCTTCTAATTTCATCCTATGGCTGGTTTCAAATTTTAGTCTTTGTCCTACTTTTCTATCCAATCAGAACGCTCATATTTGAAAATTTTTGACCGTCTTTCTTCCATAAACTACCCAAGGCAGGTTTATTTTGATTATTTATCCATTTAAACGTCGCAGTTTATCTGGATTATCTGCGCATGCGTACCTAAACCCTACCCCCCTCATTAATATTCAACAATTACTTAACCCTCTCCCAAACAAGCCTTTGTTTTTACGTGTCTGCAGTACAAGTCTTTTGAAAACATTGTGGGAAAAGGAAAAATTGCTTGTAACGAGCAATTTCTCCTTTTTCCACAGTGTTTTCTGTCCGTTCGGATAATTTTCTGCCATTGTTATGAAAGTTAAAATTGTCGTCTGCAAACTTTTTCAGTTTGGAAGAGTCTGAAGTTTGTCGTTTGGGAAAGGGTTAAATTAGGTCTAGCACATGCCAAGTAGATCTACAAGTTACGCCGTTGAAAAAAAAAGGTAAAACACAGATACAATTTAGGTAATAAAAGCTGATCAATCTAGATCTATACATGGTCGGTTGTCCTCTGAAACATACCACCTGAAGCTTGAAAAAAGCTGTTGTTACAGGGTTTAAGAAGTAAATCGACGATATGTTGAAATTTTAAGAAAAAATAATGCTGTAGTAAATCTGTAGAAATTTTCATAGGCTGAGTCTAGTCGTTACTTCCTCAAAATCTTGGTCAAATTTTGCCATATTTAACATTGCTTAACACTGGCGATAGTCAAGCGTGAACTGGAAATGAAGCTGATAATGACGGTTCTTTAACCCTTTCACATATGACAAATTTTAGACCGTTCCAAATTGAAAGCATAGGCAGATATCAAATTTTGAAAGTGGTACAAATGGCGTTGAGTTTTTTGACAGGGTAGAAAATATTGTAGGAAAAGGAGAAAATGCCAATAACCAGAATTTTCTCCTTTTCCAAAAATAACCTTCCTTCCCAATTGATTGTTTGGTAAAGGGTTAAATACCATGTGGTCGTGCACGCGGGTTACCCCCCCCCCCCCCCCATATTCAAGTGGAAATTACGTCATATTTAGCGATGATGCAATGATGACGTTTCTTTAGCGAATCAGCCAACTCCATATATGGGTGAAAGGGCGTTTCTTTGTGAATAGTGGATTCCTTATATGGAATATTAGTTTGGCAATGATGTAATGTGGGCGGAAAAAGACTAAGTCAGTTAAACGCTAAGAAGTTCAAAATTAAACGATTTAAACAGCCACAGTCGGTCGCTACGCTCCCTCATTTTGGCTGTTTAAATCGTTTAATTTTGACTTCTTAGCGTTTAACTATTACATAAAGGTGCAAAACAATGCATGACTTCAAATGGAGAGATGGGTGACGTAACATACCCTCGAGCGTTACGTCATCTGTTCCGTCAGCGCTCTCAGCCAAAAATAGATCATGTTCTTGTACCTACAGAATGTCTACTACTCTTCATATTTATTTGCAAACAAAGGGAGAATTAGGAATATGATAAATTCAATAATCAACTTCTGTTGTGTGATTTTAAAATTCTGCCACTTAAGTGGGGTTTGACATTTTAAATCAAAGTACTGAGAGTACTGAAGGCCAGGAAATTGAGGATACGAAACAATACAAGAGATCAATTTTAATTAATACAAACAGGTAGACGGACTTGGATACAAACGGATTCCACTAAGCCCCTGGAATTCTTGGTTTTAACATGAAATTTCGAACTGATATAAGAAAGCACCAGCCAGAAACTAATTAAGCCAGAGCTAGGCATGTGCTCACAGTTATGGGGTGCTTGATAATGGCTTAGAATACTTAGTAATTTGTCATGCTTGTAAACAATCTCAAGTCAAAATTGAACTATTCAGTAGGTGCAATACCAACTTTGGTTATCTAAATTTTCTGAAAACATGTGAAGTCCTGAATTTATGAGTCGTCTTTTAACTGTAGCATATTTTTCTCTAAAATCTATCCTAATCAAATAAGTTTCTTTATTGTCAATTACGTCGCACAGTAGATTATATACATGTATTAAAAATGTTTTATCACTACTTTAATTGCCAAATCAACTACCTCTATTTAATTTCCATTGATGACCCACATGAAATTAGTAATCACTTCATGAGAGATTATAGGACCAACATATAATTACAATTAAAAACAGATTTATAAGCAACTTTTACAGATGATAAATTAAGGTGCTTTATCAGAAGCAAAATTTAACATGGTGTTATCCGAAAGAGCCTTGATAAATATAGTGGTTATGACTCAAAATCAGGATGCTCTGTGGACAACACGCTTTTTAAATCAGCCTGGCTGGTGTAATGTAATTTTGAGAGAGAGAAAATAGGTTGTTTGAAAGATATTTGTAGCTTGCACTAGTCAGTATTGCTCCAATCCCCAGATTTTCAGAATTATCAACATCGAAAGTATCTTGCAGACAACTGAAGTGTTGCTAAAATGATGGTTTTATCAGTGGAATATGGTTCACTAGGTAGCGATGTACACTTTAAGAGTCCACAAGCTCGGTCAATTTCCTATTGAGGATTGATGATAGGTATTGTGATAGGGTACAATTCTCTCTCATCACATACTAAACAAACAGGTCTCTGAAATTTAAGTCCTTTGGATCTCTGTAAATAAGTGTGTTTTTTTTTTTCTCTCAAAAATCTCCCTTAACCAAAAGACAGTTTGTTTTTCTGGGAAAAAAGCAGAAAGCAGTTGCAGAAGACAAATCATATGTTAGTAAAAAAGTAACATTCGTCTTTCAAATTCTAGAAAATATTGTGGGAAAAGGAGGAAATGCTTTTGTGGGAAAGGGTTTCAATATACAGTAACCAGAGATGTGATTCAATAAAACACACTTTATGGGATCGAACTGGTGACTTCACGATCGACGGCTGGAAATGAATCTCGTATTGGGTGAGGGAAAATATACACGTAGGAAAGGGCAGGAAAATATACGAGAGAGAGAGAGAATGGAAAAAAATCTTCATACAATAAATCAAAATAATGGGCTTATATGAATATAAAAAATACATTAAATGACAAGCAAGCCACTACAGAAAAAAAATATAAGCATTTATTTGGTTTCAAATCAAAGTCGATCAAATTCATATTTTAAGAATCACACAGGTGTAATCTATTTGTGACAGGTGTAAAAGGTGTGAAATACATCCTATCAGTGTGAAATAGGCAGTTATAAACAATGGCAAAACTACCAAATAACTCTTGGATAAAGGTAACTAATAAACAGAATGTACGTACTAAAGACAAAGAAGTTTCAAAAATATTTTTTATAGATAACTTGAATAACGATATGGACGAAATTTGATGTTGGGGTCGATTTCTCTAAAATTTTATTTGGGGACGACTTCACCAGATTTCTCCGGAGAAATCGTCTCCAAGCAGTTTGGGAACGATTTTTCATGGGGGCCGATTTCTCCAGCAGTCGGAAATTGCTATCACAACAGCGGGTGTTACGCAGAGAAGTGGACACGTTAGTAGGAAATAGTTGATTTTTGCCGGTGTAGAAAGCACCACAGTCAAGTACCCTAGATTTAGTCGATATACATAAGAAAAAGTGATAAATGTAACACGGGCCAATATTGTATATGTAGTTTGCTTTATTTACAATCGCATTTCAGTGGAGACGCGTTTTGTGACACATATGTTCAAATGTCAACACAACGTTATAGATATTAACCGTATAGCGCGTAGGAATACACAACTGCCGGATAAAGCTAAGTTTATTCGGTTACCCCTTTCTTAGGTCAATGTTAATGACGAAAACGGGATAAAAAACACACACTCATCAGTTATTTAAGGGTCGTAATACCCTTGCAATTCCATGGCATTTTGCAGATGAAAGCTTTGAGGGAAACTAGTTGTTTTGGCGGACTCGGCGATATCGAGTAAACACACCGTTCAACATTTTGTCTGAAAGTAGTCCGGAAAAGGCAGCTTACGATCCCTATAGGCAAGAGAATCCCTTGAGAGGGATTTCCTGGCCTAAAAATTGTTTTTCGGACTCGTTTCTCAACCGCATTACACCCCATTCCACACTGATTGACGTGAGCCGCGGACACCATATGTTCTCAGTACACCAGATCGGACTTTCCACGGAAGAACCGGAGGTGGTGTAAGTATTTTCATTTTTTATGGACCTGATAAGGCTAGAAAGAAATGTTGATTTACAGCAATGTAAAGGCGAATGATTGACCTGTTTACAGACATACTAGGGAATAATAATACCATCATAAAAGTGCACTGTGGCTTTATGAGCAACTAGGGTTTTATTGTTTTGAAGTTTGTTGCCGATTTTCGGACAAAATCCCCTTACCGTTGTTCATTTTACAAGTTTGTATAATGAGATAAATGCATCCGCTAAAAGTACACAAACTTTCACTTAGAAATGTCCATCCAAAGCGAAGATATACGTTTTTGAATGGACCTGGGTAGAGGAAAATATGCTAACAAGGCACCAATTTCATTTTCAGTGTATGTACATGGACACCAGATCAGAAAAAGCTTGCGGTAACTGGACACCAACCTGTAAATCATCGATCTTTCTGTCTGAAACTCGATGCATGAATATATACGAAGACTATTTTTGTAAATATTAGGTCTCTACGGTTTATTACCTGATAAAGAGCATGTTCAACCCAATTTCATTACTTCTAGCACTTGCTTTCTGATTATGGCTGAGAGTCAATGGTCCATTTTTACGATTTTTCCTTGAAATATGTGCAATATTACGGCAATTTACGAAGTAGACTTACGATGCTTGATCGCGATTGACTTTCATTGCCTCCAATGTTGGGGCAAGATATGTTCCTTGTCTTGCACTTTAACTATTTCTGAGCACTAATGCTGCATTTCCAAGAACTATGTAAGTTTGTAACAATAAAGATTAATATCTCGTATATCATGATCACCCAGCATATTGGATAAAATGAAACATTATCAGTGATCATCTGTGTTATGAAATACATGTAGATCTACATACATGTATTATCAATAATTTTAAAGAGCTGCAAGTACTTCCGCTTCATGACACAAAGAGAAAATAAGCCCCACCAACAAAAGCCATGTTTTTCAACAGATCAAAATTTATTGAAGGAATGTGGTAGAAAGCTACCCATTGCCAATCTCGTGATTGAGTTCTTTTGAGAGGACAAATTTTACAATTTTCACAACGTGCCGTACACGGAAAATAAGCTCCTTCTACATAAGCCATCTTTTTTAAAGGATCGAAGTATCTCGAAAGAAATTTATGGAATCATCCACGTTGAATTTTGTTGATTTCCACTTGGTGGTTTCTGTGGAGAAGTCAATTAGATAAAAAATTTAGAAATAAACGCGTGGACGAACAAACGCACGCATGTAAATGTACGAGGGGTAGAGCGCCATTCTAACAGCCAGCTGGCAGTTGGCCAAGCGGATTTGAAAATTATTTAAACTAAGAATCAGGCCAAATGTGGTAAATAATTTACACTCTGTATTAGTTAATAGCGGTTTTTCTTTATGGACAATGTTTTTTCTAAGCCATCTTTCCCAGGGACATTACAGCTCGTGATTGCGTGGTAATGGGTTAATACCCCATTCATAAAAACTGAAACGCTGTTAAAAAAGAACATGTCTGGCACCAACATTGGAGGCAATGACCGGTCAATTGTGATCAAGAATCGTAGTTCTACTTGGTAAATTGCCGAAATATTGCAAATATTTCAAAAAAGCAAGTGCTAGAAGTAATGAAATTGGGTTGAACATGCTCTTTATCACGTAGTGACATAATGTTTACAAAAAATAGTCTTCGTATACAGCCCATGCATCGAGTTTCAGGCAGAAATATTGATGATTTAATGGTTGGTGTCCAGTCACCGCAAGCTTTTGTCCAAAAATCAGCAACAAACTTCCAAGAAATAAGAACCCAGTTGCTCATAAAGCCACAGCTCGCTTATATAATGGTATTATTATTTCCTGGTATGTCTGTAAACAGGTCAATCATTCGTCTTGACATTGCTGTAAATGAACAGTTCTATCTAGGTTAATCAGGTCCATAAAAATGAAACTACTTACACCACCTCCGGTTCTTCCATGGAAATTCCGATCTAGTGTACCGAGAACACATGGTGTCCGCGGCTCACGTTGATCAGTGTGCATTCTAATGACAGGTTTTTAAAATATCACACACCACCAGTTTATTACCTCTATTTAGATCTATTAGACTACTAGTATTATATTCCAATCAATGAGTCACCGTTTTTATACAGAGTATATAATATCACAAGTGGTGATACCGTATCATCACTAGTTATTATATATGCTTTCAGGAACTCCTTTTCTCCTTCATTGAGTCTAATGTTGAACTGTCTATACTTCAAACATCTTTAGTTAACAGTAATGCAGTGAAAAAACTTTCACTACAGTCTTTCCAAACAACCCTGAGTTAACGACCTTGTGGGAGAAATCGTTTAAATATTTCGGGAAAAGAGAATAGCCTTTGTAGGAGAGAGAGCTCTTTGAAAACATTGTGGACAAACGAGAAAATAGATCTATTAGCTAAACCAACCACCATTTTCTCCTTATTCCAAAATGCTTTCAATCCTATCAGAAAACCTAAGGCTAAGATCTTTTTTCCCAATTAAGTAGGCCTATTTGTCATTTAGAGATCTTTTGAATTTGGAAAAATCTTAAAATTGTCATATAGGAAAGGGTTAACTGTTTCATCTTCTAATTTCATGCAGCTGATTTAAATTGTAAAGATGCAAAACAATGCATGACTTCAAATAGATCTACATATATGACGTAACATATCCTCGAGCGTTACGTCATCTGTTCCGTCAGCGCTTTCAGCCAAAAATAGATCGTGTGTTTGTATACAGGAAAGTCCGGTGTTCTTGATAATTATCTGCAAACAGAGAGATTTAGGAAAATAATAATAAACTGGTGTTGTGTGATATTAAAAGATTGGCCAAGGCTATCCGCACGACGGTCGTGCCTATAATGGAAAATATCGGCACGACGGCAGAACTTATTCGCACGACAGTCGTGCTGTTAAGCACCACTATCCGCACGACAGAAAATGGACTTCGTACAGACAGTATCCTGGACTACTCAGTTCTCGATAGCCTAAGGTTATCTCCCTTTCTTTTCGACACCACGAAACCGGCACTGATTCGCCTTAGGTGCGATTGCATACTTTTATTACTTACCTGTAAAATGTGTTATCAACAAACATTAATTTTGTCATTTATTTGTTCTAATTATAACTTAAAGACTCTTTCTGAAAACCAAGAAGACGATGTGCGCATACCCATGTTCTCGATAGTAAATATAAATGACGTCATACGGCTAAGCGTCTGAGTGAATGAGATAACCATGTATGGTGGCTCGTTTGTGACATGTTTCTGTTTGATTATAAGTAGTAAAAGAATTCAAAATGCTTCAAAGGACCTTGTATTTTGGGACTATATTCAGTAAGAAGGCACATCTTTCGCATCGTTCAGATATTTTTTTTCAAAATCATACACGCACAAAAAAAAAAATAAAAAAAAATGTTTAATTTAAGCATTAAATGATTATAAAAAGAAACATTACCTAGAAGCACAGGAAAATACTTTATTGACGATTTTTCCCGCAGCCAGGGCCGAAATGAATAAACTGTCTTTAAACTAGATCTATCATAAGCAAATTCAGTGAATAAATTTTAAATTAAACTGCAACAGGAAAAAGAAAAATCTAGAACATCACGTATCAGTTGTCTGACTTAGCTAACAACATGGACATTTGAAAGATGTTTCCCCTTCGTACAATCTTGATAAGGATACATCAGTGTTTGGCGATGGGTTTATAGATTTGATCGACTGTCGCTTTGTGATCGGAAGAGCAATCCAATTAGCTATCGGTAATACAGTCAAGTTCTCCATTTGACAGAATGCTTTTTTTGCTTTAAATACGGTGACAATATTGTCTAGACTATATAATCTTAAGTTTATAAAGATGTTGTATTTTACACTTTAAAATCAATGGAAATATATTTACCTTTAAAATTTCAAACTTATTCAATATCATCAATTTTGTTCCTCATATGTTTCAATTTCCAAATGAGCTCAAAAGAATCAGACATATTTCAAGCATTTGCAGACGATCCCTTCCCCCACTTCCGTCTGCTATAGATCTAATTTTTCATTTCGCATTTAACAACAATTAAATTTTTCCATTCATGAACTGAATTTTAGCTTCCACTTATTCATTTATTCAGAGATTAGGGTTAATTCACTTTTTAAATTCATTATTAAAGATTAGAAGATAGTTTGAAGCCCCTCTGATCGGACGATGCCGCGTTGCTTATTGTGGCGTCATGGGTTTTCACGTTTTTTGGATGATCTATCTATTCATGACAACTAGTTTTTGGAGAAGTATTGCTACATGATTTGATATCAATAAGTCCGTTTGAATAGCTTGCAACTTTAAAATCTGCCACTTTACGCTAGTTAAATGGATTAACACCTTTGTTACTTTGTCATAAGTGACTCGCCAGCTTCATTATCTTTCTTTCGCATTTTATACTGATCGTCTTTAGCCAATATTTTTGCTGGATGCAAGCAAGCTAGGTTTAAAAAGGGTCTAGACAGTTATTTAATACATCAGATTGACATTTAGGCAGATATTTTTCATCGTCAAAGACAGGTCATTTCAAATTTCCAAGCGTCAAAATCCGCGATCACGGATCAAACGAGAAGTTTGCAAAGATGTCATGTTCTGTCAAAATATCCATGGACAAAAATTTTCTCATTTTTCCGTCCAATTTTCTGTTGTCAACCATGTTGAATCCAAGAATTGGATTATTATAAGTCACAAAACCAAGCACTATAAACCGGAATTCAAGTTTTGGGACCGAAGGAGTTCAAGAACCGACTACAATCGATTCCAGGATTTCTCAATCGATTATCGGAATTGGAAGCTAAAACCAATTGACTTCTTTCTACTATACTCGACAATCAATACCACTACGGTAAAGTATTTTAAACGCACCCAATGACAGCATTCATCTCAACAGGCCATTTGGAAAAAAGAGACTTGATATAATTCCATATCCTGTGCATAGAATTTTTTGCATACACAGCATTTGTCTCCCTCTGGAAACTGTGACTGACTCGTTTTCATCATCTCCCCCTCCCCCGCAAAAAAAACAAAAAAAAAATGCTCGTAAATTTTGCTACATGGAATTTTAATCTACCTATTGAAAAAAAGAATTCATCACAATTTATTCATTTACAAACACTAAATGCACCATTTACTTTTTTGAAAAAAAAAAAAATGGAAACAACACACACAAAAAAGATAACGTATATGTCAATTTAAAGCTTCCGTAGATTTTGTTTTCGCGCGTGTACCCATTTTGTCATTTGCTATTTTTAGAAAGAAAAGCGTCTATCGACACAGAAGGGCGTCGGTAGCAACAGATAAAAAAAAAGAAGGAAAATTGCGTTTTGTGATGGGTGAAAATGGGAATATTGAAAAAGTAAGAAAACTGCATAGAACGATTAAAACGTGTATAAAATTAACTTTATAAGAAGCATTTTGTCTAAAACAACTCGGAAAAAGTTGTGGCTGGATGCAGTCGATACTTCCGTTTTTATATTCAGGAGAGTGACGTCAGAATATCGTAAGAATCTCTCGTGAAAGAAAACTATCGAGAATAAGGGTATGTCGAGAACTCAATGCGCGACGATGCTATTACTATTGCGTTTGGGAAAAAATATTCACTTTTTTAAAGGGGGGAATACGGTTTTGAGGACGGGAAATTTTGTTTGTCCTTTGATTTTCTTCTTCTTCTTCTTAGACCCATGTTTACATTCTATCTTGGGTAAATCTACCTGTAGCGTAATTTTTCAGCATAGGGCTGCCTTACTTCCTTATTTTCGATTGTAACTGTCTGTTATTGTGTACAGGACAGTGTTTTTTGTGCAGTAGTTTTGTACTGCGGATTGAAACTTTTCGAAAGAGTCTAAGCGATCGCCCTCCTCCATCATTTTTCCCGCTTTGACAACTTCATCAACCGGATGTATGACAGCTACTAAGCCATTAGAGTTACTTCGCTTTTTAATGTCGTGCGGACAGTGCAATCTCATTGCAGAGTTGTCGTTCGATACTCTCAGCATACACCTCTGCAATGGGCTGAATGACAAGAATCTGGTCAAACCGAGGAAAAGGTGTTTTCTTACTGTTAGATAGTGATTACAGCTCGCATGACAGTTGTGCAAAAACCGGACCTTATCAGCACGACACTCCTTATCAGCACGACCGTCGTGCAAACACCGACCTTATCGGCACGACCGTCGTGTCGATAGATACTTCCTAAAAGATTAATATCACACACCACCAAGCGAGCCACGGTTACGATCACTACCTAGATCTTACCTTGGCTGATTGAGAACGATTTCGAGATCCCTGCGATGCGCCCGCTATTGGATGCTGGTTATTAAACCCCCCCCACCCCCCCCCCCTTTACATCATATTTCTAAAAGCTAATGAAATATCGTTTTACAAACCGCTTACTAATACACATGAAGCGGTAAGCAGACATCCACGTGAGTTACCATGTTTACCTTCTATTCGAAAGGTAGCGACCTTGTTCTATTTTTATCAAAGATGAAATGCTACGAGCGATTTCATTCGTTGCAGTTAGAGCTGGCTGCATCCAATGAAAAAGCGTATCGGGGGAATGTAAAAACCAAGCTCGATCCGCCAATGGTACAGTAGCGTAGTGTATCGTCAGCCTCGGCTTGCAAAGATGTTTGTGGTATAGACCAGTATACAATGTAAAGTCTATTTATTCATGTCGGGTTTCTTTATTATATGACAACTGGATTTGGAGGGAATTTTGATTGATGTTTATTTTAACACATTACTGAACGAACACTCATATTTACCCTTGGGCTGCTCTGCGTGACTCACTGACATTTTCCGGACAGTGTAGATCAAGTTCAGACTGCACAGAACGTGCACTCTGATTCTTGATCTACACTGTCCGTTAAAGAGTTATTGATCATACTCAAAATTACCTTGAAATAGCAACCTTCGGGATTTTCCTAACGACTTGAAGTATCATTTGAGTAATTCAGCAGGACAAGGGTTAATAACCCTGAAGAAAGTAGGTAATTGAAAACATCATCAAGGACAAAAGTTTAGTACACATTAGATCTTATTCTCTCCTGTGTTTTCAACTAGATCTATAAGAGTAAACTTAGGGTCATTTGTATCAGTTTCTGAATTGCTGTCTGCAGATACTTTTAAAGCGCCTAACCCTTATCACATGGGGAAGGAATGAAAAAAAGACATTACATACATCTCATTGACATTTTTGATTGGAAAAAAAACTGAATTACTGCATGGATTGTGGACATAGACTAATCTGAAAATTCTTATCAAAATTAACTTCCCTCTAAATGTGGATCTGGGGTCCTGCTTGGCTTACTAGTAAAGTTTAGGACTTGTTACCGGGTGACAACTATATTTTCTGTGGGATTGTCCTTCGGCAATACACTTCAGGGCCCTAGCCTAGTATTGAATCCAAGACATACACTAAAAAGCTAATTGTAACACTTATATGATTGATATAAGGTTGAAAACGTCATTCAGTGAATTAAGTGTGGTTTTAACACTGGCCTTCTGAAAGCCTCTCAAAATGTACCTTTTAAGTTTTTCAGAACATTACATGGCAAACAGGTTTTTGTTTTTAATCTTTACCAAATTCATTTTTCCCCATTCCACAACACCAAAAAGGATAAAATGTGTTAAATCTGAGGTAAGTGTGGTGTGGCTATATTATCCCATTTTGAAGGATTTTTAGAATAAAAAAAAAAACTTTTGAAACAACTTATCCAGTTAGATTTATTTGACTATACTAAAGGTCAATGGTTTTCAGAAAGACTGGTGATGGTGGTTTTTGTCTGAGATTTTATTCTAAGTCATATTAAAAATATCAACAGCTCACCATAGTGATTGAAAATATGTAAACTTAAACAAATACTAGTAACTAAACATGATGACTATATTTCCTTTATCATAGCATTTTATCTTTAGATATTTCTAAAATCATCATAAGTCATCATAATGCAAGACTTTTGAAATATTGAAACTTCTGTACTCAGATATCAAGGTTTTGATTTTTAAAACAGCATTTTACAAACCTAGTCTGTCTATATACACAACCCTTTCTGAAATTTCATGTAGTGGGTATAATCATATCGACTGCAAACAATTCAAACTAAAATAGTGTTCCTATAATAGTGAGATTTTACTATGTTAGGTGGTCTTATCTTAAAGGTGGGTATTTAGAATTTTTACATCGCACCAAATTAAAATATATGTACTGTATATCACTGAAATTTATATGAAAACATAATACAAATCATCAATAATTAAGACTCATAATTTTTTTATTTTTTTTTATTTATTTATTTATTTATTTATTTATTTATTTGATGTATTCCCTTAGAAGGCTACGTAGCCTCTTAAGGTATTTTTAGATTTCGTGCCAAATATCAATAAAGCATTGTGGGAATGTCCAGTGACTGGCACTGGACTAATAACGCTTAAGTTCCACTGCATAACAAACATGTAATAATCATTTTCCATAATGTTTTCTTTGTAAGCCGTGTTTGAAACTGTACCTGTGTATTCTAGTATGTAAATGAGCAAACTGATCATCTAAAAATAGAGCGTGTCTCCCGTCGGTGTCAATCTGGGCGTAGTAAATAGCTAATTTCTCTGTTGTCGGATGGTTTTCGACCACTGGGGGTTTATAAATGCAAATTAAAAGGCTTTGGGAGTGTAAGGATGACTTTTTTGCATTTTCGTCCCAAAATCTGAAGGGCTACCTTTAATCTACTCTTGCTATAAAGGAAACAGTCCTCGTTCTGAAGTACATGTATAAAGCATGTACTTCTTTGAAACTGGTATGATTTAGTTTAAACCCTTACAAAACAATCCCGACTTTTAAAACGAATTTGGGAATACGAGAAAATGCTGGTAACCAGCAGTTTTTCCTTTTTCGAAAATGTCTTCAGGCCTTCCAAAAAATGCTCACATTTTAAGTAAAATTGATTCTTTTATCAACAATTGCTTTTCATTTGGACAAGTCTAAAATTTTGTTCTGTGGTAAAGAGTAAAAACACATTGGAGTCTTCCCAGGGAAATAGAAACAATGGCTTTTTTAATGCAATTTCGTTCTGAAAGAACTTTGTCCTTTCTATGACTCCTGGGAATTCCTTCATGGATTTTTCCTTATTACTACACAACTTGAAACTATTAATTTCAATATGAAACTCAACAATTATACCGATTGCGATAAAATTTTGCAAGTGAACTAATGATTGCAAGTGTCTGTGTGTCGAAGGAGCACTACACTGCAAGTTTCATGCAGTATCAAATATCGAGAGTTAGACTTGGTGGACCTTTTCTCAACAGGAAAAAAATAGCAAAATATTGTCTTGTTATGAGTTACAGAGTATTTCAAATTTAACTTTAGCATAAGCAGTGTAATTATACTTGAAATTTTATTAAAGCAGGATCTAAATATAGTCAACCCCGGTTTTAAAATTCATCTTATGTGTCTCTTGCACGTGTCTTTGTCGAACAAACATTTCCTTGTTTCAAAATTACACGAAACAAACAAAAATCTTTGTTAATTTTGGTTTCAAAAGAAAATGCTTTCGTAAAATAGCAACATTCATTATTTCTCGCATGACAAAATTATATGGACAAAAATATGAACGAAATAATTATGTGAATGCACTAGACCAAACGACTGATTTATATCTCTAGACAGGCTAAGTATGGCACGCGTGTAAAATTTATCTCCTCTACTGTTGAGTTAGAATGTAGAAAAACTTGCACTGAACCGAAAAACTAGAAACTCGGACAATACTTAATGTAAATTGAATAAATATTTTATAAAATGAGAGAGAGAGAGGAGGGAACTTTGATTGTCAAATTGGTGTTAAATTGAATAAAAAGTGAAAAAGAAGTATAACTGTGTAGAACGCATCAGTCTGCTGTAAAGTTTGATCAATATTATTGGCATATTAACGGTGATAGAGTGGCAAGAACTTAGATGCTGTTAATAGTCAGATACCTTCGAAAGTTGGTCTGTAACTGAGAGTTCAAAAGGCATACACTGAATATAGTAATATGCTAGGCTTCGAGGAGATATCTGCTGCCCTTGCTGAGCTTAGAGCCGTCTCGCGTGATGTCTAAAGGTGACAAGTCTCCTTTACATAGACAAATCTTGGTTTTAGATGTATTAATTTCTTCGAATTCCTCCTCATCAGTTGAACAAAGTCATTTTACATTTCCAAGTGTTATTTATCTGGTAAAAGGTTTAATGATCTTGCGCACTGCACTTTTTCTCAGTGCGATGTATCTGTATTTTAAGTTTGAAGTTGACAGTTTCTATACTTTGGAAGTAATGCTGCGGACAAAATCGATATACCAAAGGGGTGTAACTCCAATAATGGTGAAGATAGATGTATCTATGCTTCTTCGCACCGCCTTACCTTCGTAAGAAAACACCGAAGTTTGTTGAAAAATCTTTCATATGGTTCAGGAGAATTAGAGCCGACAAGAAAGTGTTGCGGACGGACAGATGGAGCTCTCATCGCTTTGCGGCGGGGAGTCAAAACGACAGTTCGAGCATCCTCTGTAAGAGAAAAAGCTAAATATGCCCACAATATAGTGCATTGACGAACCACTGTAAATTGAAGCAAAATTAGTACAGATTGAAAGTCGATTAATTTTTTCGCATCAAAGTCCCGGGCTCTTGGTCATGGTAAAGGGGAGAAACGTTTGGGCGTAAGTATTATGAAACCACTTGTAGGGAAGTTCAGATGCACTTAAAGTGTGATTTACAATACCAGAGTCCAAATGTTACAGCGATAGAACATTGAACGTCCAGGTTTTCAGCGTTAAATAAGAACTGGTGCCATGAAATTCCACGAAAAAAAGGTCACAATGTCAAATAAGGCTTTACAAAGTGCTTGTAAAAATGATTCACAGTGACAAAACTGATCTGATGACATCTCAGCTACGAAATAAAAACTTAGTCCTCGTCTTAAAAATTATCTAAAAATCTAAAGTAAGTGTTGATTTCTCATGAAAATACACGTCTGTCGAACTTCAACATTTCTATCAGTTTCCTTGGCGGCCGATAAGAGAGATCAGTCACAGCTTCGACTAATCATAATGACCTTATAATGAAAAACTTTTTTTTCCACACATGCGAGCGCAAAAAAAACCCGGGCAAACAGCCGTCATGTAATACTTGCCTTTTTAATATGCACCCAAAACCTGTTGCAGCGTGTGTAGCCCAAAAAAATCGTATCATAATACTTTCAGTGGCTTGTGGTATAAAAAAGGGTTGAAAGCTCACCAGTCATAATTAGAGGAGAAAATGCTGATTTTGAGCATTTGTAAGCGATAAAAGTTACACTTTTGCAGCTTCAATTTTCCTGCCCGTGTTTGCTTGTTTAATTTGTAACAATGTGTCAACCTTACCTTAATAGTTTGGCATTGAAATTTTACAAATTCAGTTTTCCTGGACTCTCAACTAAAGCTGTCTAAAGAAAGTAATACATACGTATACGCACAGAATCAATGCGAGTGAACATTTGTGATACAAGCCTTTATAAGAATTTTTATCTTCATCGATTGGTATAATAAAGAGGCCCAGTTCACGACGAAATTCTAGGGTATATACCCCAAAACGCGGTAAACTGATGTGCATGCGCACACATGATGTTCTCCTGAACGGCCATCTACATCTTTGTAAGCCAAGCCTGACGATTCACTACGCTACTGTACCCTTGGCGGATCGAGCTTGGTTTTTATATTCCCCCGATACGCTTTTTGACTGGATGCAGCATGCTCTAACTGCAACGAATGAAATCGCTCGTAGCATTTCATCTTTGGTAAAAATAGAACAAAGTCGCTAGCTTTCGAATAGAAGGTAAACATGGAAACCCACGTGGATGTCTGCTTATCGCTGCATGTGTATTCATAAGCGGTTTGTAAACGGTATTTCATTGGCCTTTAGAAATTTGATGCAAAGGGGGTAATAACCAGCATCCAATAGAAGGCGCATCGCAGAAATCTCAAAATTGGGCTCAATCAGCCACGGTAAGATCCACGTACTGATCGTAACCTTGGCTCGCGAAGATGGGCTAACTAAAGTCTAATATCAAAACAAACATGGGTGGCATGGGGTAGGACGACTTTGTGGAATCGCCGAAATTGTGGAATTACCATTTTGTTGGTGAATTACTATTTGAAGTACATAATATTATGCTATTTACAATCTGTTTTATAACAGTAGTTTGTTTTATAACATTTGAATGAAATGTAAGCAGAAAATTACCGAAATTCTAATAAAATCCTTAGCTAAAATAGTGAAATCACCTAAAAGAAAAGTGAAATTACCATTTAATCCAGATAAAACAACAAATCTCTTTGTTGTTGTTGTTGTTAATTAAAAGGTGATTTCGCTATTTCAGGGTATGATGTGGTCCGATCTGAGACTCAGTGACGGGTGATTTCACGGGTGATTGAGCGTGGATTATCAAAAGATCATCAATCAAGTGATTTCAGGCTGCTTAAAAAAGATTGAAGAGCACTTCATAAACGCTCTTCGGGTAAAGCCCTCGGCAACATAGAACTATGTGTAATGGCAGGTAGCTTATGTCTAGTAGTCAGGTCAGTGACTTGATACTGGATGATGCTTATTGCTTGTTTCAAAGGTTTGCAAATAACAAAAGATCAAGATGAGACTCATTTATATCTTGGATCTAAAATGTTAATCATTTAAGAATGTATGCAACAATTCATGAAGAAAATGAATTAATCAAATAAAAATGCCCCCCCCCCCCCCCCCCCCGCATAAAATTTTGTTTTGGTATTATTTTCCTGACTAGAAAAGGCCAAGAGAATTGTTTAGTGTTTTTAAGGGTTAAGTAAATTGGGTATCTACATTTTTTTTAAAGGAAGTCACAGTTAAAGGCGGACGTTTTTGCTAGGACGATTTGCCCTTGGAAAAATTGGGTTAATAGGACTTGACCAGACAAAAATTTTAGGTAGGATGGTTTGGTCCAGATAGGTATGACCGCTCATTTAAAGTAAAACGTTCGGAAGTCAAAATATATCCATTTTAAAGGTACAGACTTCAAGGTGAAACTTACGAATTAGTGCAATTTCGTCTGTCATTGTTCCTGATGCTGGTAGTTTAACATGAACATGTGAAAAGAAAGGACATATCCATTTACATATACAAATCTTATCCTTTTTAGCAATCGGAAGTTAGGTCAGTGTTGTCGGGATTTTTACCACACGACTGTTTTTTTTTATATCAGGCCTTCGATCAGTTTAAATAGAGATATTGAAAATAGGGAAATTTTAAAATACGTTTGAGTGATATATGTATGAAGCTTAGAGATATTTACTGCTGATCACTATTGTTTCGCATGTTCGAATTTCATTTCCTGACAACCGGATATTATGTGTTTTTAACAGTTCCATTAAACTATAATTATATGAAATATTGTAACGTAGTGCATCTAATGACTCGATCGTATCAAGGATTTTAGTTCGTTAAATATAATATAAACACGAATCTGCTACTCTACGTGTTTATTAATTCGACACAAGTAAACTACTCAAACATGATATTCAAACATGAATCAGTTACTCAGTAACACTCTTCTTACTTATTAGAACCAACTGTCCTCTCATTCCAGATCCTATCACTTCATTTAGATGGTAGCGCTTTCTATCCTGATCTTATCATTCTCTCTAAAGGAATCTTAATTCGCTGTCTGCCCTCAGGTCTCTTTCTTTTCCCCCCGCCCCCAATCAAGCTTCCTATACCACATATATGGAAGCCAAAACACTCCCACCATCAATATTCATTATGCCAACCAATTCAATTCAATTCAATAGTTTATTCCGTATGTAGGTCACTGGCCCATGTACAATGAATATTAAATTGTACAATACCAGGCAAATAAGGCATCAATAGCCAACATCTGAGAAAATTAGATTCTCGAAAACCACGCCTCCTCAGTCAGTCTAGAGTTATTGGTATCTGAGTTCTAGCTCCTAATATTGCAATATACTAAAAAATTATAAAAGGGGTCCTTCAAGACTAAATGCTATGCTCGAACTCCAAAGGTCGAAGGTCCGGCCTTGTCAGAGCTTTTTCTCTGTTATAGCCATATTTTGGCTCTATAACAAATTAGAAAAAAATGTATTCTTCTACCTGTTCAAAGTTAATCGAAGTTAAAATATACGCTAAAAAGTCCTCTGTGGGAGATGAAGTTGAATGTATTTCTGTGATCAACAATTACAAGGAAGTAAATGCATAACTACGGAGCCATAAGGTCAATCTGTCTAATCACCGACTAAATTATGAGGTAGAAAGGTCCTCGGACGTGCCAGCACTTTTTTTATATCAAAATCTGTCGATCCATGTTAACCTACATACAGGCAGGCTGACATGGTCGATGCTTATTTCAAATGCATGAATAATTCTTTTCTCAGAGAATGAGTGTTCAAAAGTCAAACTGTTCTTCAAAACCTATGTCTCATTCTCCTCTTTCATGATGGTGATCACGGTAGGAGTGATTACCACTTGTTAAAGAACTTAACCTTGTAAATGCTTTTATGTGAAATGCTTTTATGTGAAGTATCTGACTTGGGTATAAAGTACGTGTATGTCTCTCTGTCTCTGTGTCCACATGTCAGCTCGTTGCTGCCCACCGTTTCCCTCCACTTCGTCTGACCATCTGTACGCCTATATGTAAGTTCACAAGTTTGTCTCATCTGGAGAGAGCCCTCCATCAAAATGTATGTTCTAATAATGACAAGACCTCGCTTAATAATTGGCTTTCGTAGAGTCTCCTACATGTATATTACTCCGGTTTTATAACGAACCATGTAGAACAAGTAATTGTACCACCAGCTATCCCAAAATTCAGTGCGTTATTCCATTTCACGTGTTTTGTGTTTGATATTGTTAATGTGGCTTAAGCATCATTGTTTACAGCATTCTGATTCAAAGTAGGGCATAACTGATTTATTCTTGACATTATTTTGTAGACTTTCATTTATGATAGGTGCTTACAAAATTGTCATCGTTTTTACCAGCTACACGGGCAATGAGGTTGACAGTATGTCAAAAACAGCAGTGTAAAAACAGCTATATATTTTTACTACAATACCAATATATCGGGATATATATGTATTACAATATATATGCTCCAACGAATCTTGTTGAACGTAATGTATAACTGTTACAAATAACTCGTCTTTATGGCCGTTAAATGATCTGGTGCGCTGGGGTTTTTTTTTCCTACAAGATGTTCACACTTTCGACGTAATTACTGTCAGGTGCAGGCAGGTAAACTCCTGTCGCAAAAGCGGTCACCAGTAACCAGAAAGAACAGAAAGGAGACTTCCGTGTCAAATAATAGTGCACAAAGGTTGACTTCAGAGCCTTAGCCTAAGGCTCGTGAATGCAATTGCTATGAGGTCTATTGCCGTGATATGACAGAAACAGTGTAGAGAACGACATAAACGTCATTCGATATACTACTTTAGCACCATTTGAAATCCACGTCGGATGGACCCTGACTGGTCCACTGAACTCAAGCAATGGAATCACTGTGAGTCTGTTGTGCTTTTCGTTTCGATTTTTTTTTTTTTTTTTTTTTTTTTCGTCACAGTATTTAATTGCTTATAGACGGTAATTGTTCGTCCTAGCTTTGGCTGAGTTCTTGATCGAGCATAACTTCCAAAATATACATGTATATGATATGGAATTCAAACTTCATACACACTAGACTTTATGAAGGAAAAGTGCAAAGGTCATTGACTTGCATCATTATTAATCTCCCCGTCGGGAAGCAGGGAGGGTATTATAGGAATGGCCTTCTGTTTGTCCGTCAGTCCGTCCGCTCCGTATCTCCAGAACCTTTTGAAAACTTTTTTCATTAATTTTTGGTCAAGTATTCATGACGGTAATAAAGTGGGCAGAATACAGGATCCATTTCATTCAAGATCTCTATCTTCATTTGTTTTGAAGTTATTGCTCTTTGTTGTTTTACAGTTTGGATTTTTGTCAACAACATTACTACCAAACTAGCAAAGATAGCTATGCTACTCACATACCACAATAATTGATGACGTCATGTATGCAAAAGGTGGAGGGAATGAATTTTACGGAGTGTAAAAACTCTTAATAGTTTTAGTTCAAATTTTAACGAACACTCTGAAGAGAATATTTTTAGTGTTACTGTGAACATAAATTGTATTATAATAAGTCTTATAGCTAGCCATGTAACTGTACTTGAGTTAAATATGAAAAGTTTACATCAAGATCGTCTCGAAAAAATAGACCTTTTAGAACAAAGAACCCAATGTCAATTGGAAAACAAAAGATCTCGAAAACAAAATACTGGTACTGAATCATGGGTATGTACAATAACAATACATACCACCGCCAGCGTATCCATATGCTTATTTCAATCATCCCGGGATAATACCTCAGGGAGTGCAAGGAATGCAATACCAACAAGCACAGGCAGGAACACCCCATTTTGGTGGTACACCACCCCCCACAACCACAAAAGGATATTCAAAGGGATAAGATATATGTCCTACAGGGACAGCCACTTTATGTTGGATCGCTTGGACAAAACAAACAATTGCAAGGAGCGCATGGGCCCATGAGTACAAGACCAGGAGCTTATCAAAAGCCCTCTGGATACCAAGCTAATTTCATCAATAGTTAACATCAATCCACAGTAAACAACGATCTGGATGGTAACCAACAGAAACTAGTAAAGAGTAAAGTTACAACAAACAATATTACAGCAAAGAAAAAGCAAGACTGTATGAGGCAAAGAGAAACAACTAACTCAGATGAACATCAAAATCGAACCATAAGACAACTGACCTCAGAAATATCTCGGAGATGTCAAACAATATTGAAACGCATCTTAAAATCTTGAAATTGTGACAGATAATGAACCCAAATCAATAAATAAAGAGAACCATCATAATGATCAAAGAAAGCATGATAAAGTGAATGGAAATATTCTTACAATTACACAATCACCAGAAAACGTAAATAAGTCTTTGCACGTCATGGACGAACAAAAACAACCAAGAGATAACCATAGGAAGCATTAATATACAGAACGTCAAAAGTAAAACCACAAACCTTAAAAACCTATTGGAAAATAATGATATCTTGTATCTTCAGGAGCATTGGCTATTCAATGCGGAACACGGTTATTTCGACTCTTATACTGAAAACACGATTATGTAGCAAAATCAGTTGATGATGAAGACCCTAGACTGGACTATAGTAAAATTTGAGGATACGGAGGAGTAGCTATATTTTGGAAAAAGGAGATATCACCTCATGTAAAAAAGGTAGAAAATACAAAATCTAGAATAAATATTAACACCTTGCCCAAACCGTTATGCCTGATAAACGTATATATGCCCTCAAAAGCTTAAAATCTAGAAGAAGAACACCTGGGTACTTTAAATCGGATTGAAGAAATTCTAAAAACATACATAGGATCACATCTTATCCCGATTGCTCGAGATATGAATGCTTCGATATATAGGAATAGTACAAGAGATCTAATCTTCAAATCCTTTATTGACAGAAATTGCCTATTAACAGGTAACCCAATACAAAAACCAACGTTCTTTCTCCATATACGCCTCTAAGGTAGACTATTTTCTGTATACTAATGATTAAGTGACACATACAAAAATATGGATATATCAGATATGGACCCACTGAATACATCAGACCATACGTTGATTATGCTTAAACTTGATATTAATCTACAAAGAAATAAAATAGCAGCAAAACAACAAAAATAGTATGTATGGGAACAGTGCAACAAATCGACATACAACCCCCCCCCCCAAATCTCACTGTAATATCAATAAAACTCTGACACAAAAAAAAACTGAGTGAACTGAATAATGCTTTACATTCTGTGGGGAAAGAAGCCGTAACTAGATACAGATTAGTACAGAAAATTAACCAGTTGACATTTTTTGGGGGGATAGAAAAACCAGGGAAGCCTCGACAAAATCAAATCGTCTCTTAAAACCGTATAACCTATCAGGACGAAAATCCTCACCTATCAAAAAGAAAAGAAACTCGGAGAGAAGAAGAAATTACTAAGAAGCCTTCAGAGACCGGCTCATGCCGACTAAAGAAATAAATTCATTAACAAGCCTATAGAAACGTCTGAATCAGACTCCAAAACATTTAATAGTATTATCAGGAAACAACGCTGTAAACAAAATGATATAGTACAAACGCTTCAAGTATATATTAGAGAAGTTACAGATGCAAAAGAAGTATTAGAAAAATGGAAAACTCACTTTCAAAAGCTTGGTTCCCCTGCACCGGTACAGCACAAGGAACTTGACAGAATCTACACTGCATCAGTGCAAAATGAAATCATATAACAAAATTTCAAAACAGAGCTATTGAGCCAATGACACTAGACGAAGGAGAGACAGCAATAAAGGGCCTATATACAGGAAAAGCAAGTGATCAGTTCGTTATCTCAGAAGAACACTTTAGATACGCAAGGACTGAGATATAGCACCGTTTGTCAAAATGTATGATAAACGACTACTTCAGGAATCTGGATGTACCAGGAAGTTTAAAAATCAGAAATACTAACCCAAGTACGTAAAAAAGGCAAAGATAAATTTAAACCAGAAAATTACAGAGGAATTGTCGTTTGCAATACCATGATGAGAATTGTTGATAACATACTAAAAGACAAGTTAGATGGAATATTTAACTCTAGGCAAAACAAACTACAGCGAGGCTATACAGCTAGGAACCCATCACTTAATGCTGCCTTTCTCATCTCAGAAACTATATTCAGCTATGAAGAACAAAAAAGACCACCCCTATCGCCAAGTTTAGATGCCCAAATAGCTTTCGACACTGTAAATCATGAAATTCTATTCAATAGACTCTTTCACATAGGTGTGCAGGGAGAATAATGGATCTCACTCAGAAACATGTACCGCGACTCAATCGTTCAGGTAAAATGGAATAAGACACTCTCAGAAAAATTCGAACTACTTCAGGGCACAAAACATGAAGCCAGCTTATCGACTTCTCTATACAAATACTACCATAAGAGTACTCTAAATGCAATAAAAGACAGCGGACTGGGAGCTTTCATTGGTGACAATAATATCTTGGCACCCACTTTGCAGATGATACGGCCCTATTAGCCAGAAATATACGCAATCTCCAATTAATGCTCAATATAGTCGAATTCTGTACTGGACAAGACCTTGTTTCGATAAACCCGGATAAATCTTTGTATGTGGAAATAAATCATCAAATCAATCAATATTCTTGAATAGTCAAAAGATTCGAAAGAAAAGGGAATAACTAATCTTGGTATAAATAGGAACAACAAAAATAGAATGAACCCGAAGAACGGAATTGTCAGGAGGACTATACATCAAGATGGCCCTGGATCGCTTAGCTGAATTTTTTAGAGGACCATAGCCATTTTTTTTTTTTTTTTTTAATTTTTTGAAACAGTGGAAAGAAAATCATTTCTGGTATTTTGCCAAGCAATTTTTTGAAGGTCACCTGTAAAAGTCCTTTCAAAATCTGACCAGCAGTTTCAGAAAAGAAGAATTTTCAGGAGTTTCTTAATTTCCGCACAGTGCAAGTAGCCCCAATTCACCAGAGCAATGTTTCTTGACCTATCAAAATTTCGTGAACACCTTTTGAAAAGGGTCATCCACGGAGCATCTCTGTAAAATTACTGCAAATTCTGACCAACGGTTTCAGAGAAGAAGAATTTTTAAGAATTTCTTCATTTCCCTATAGTGCAAGCAGCCCCCATTCACCAGAGCCATGATTCTTGACGGACCAAAATTTTGCAAACAAGTCTTGAAAAGGTTCCTCCAAGGACCATTTATGTAAAATTATTTCAAAATCTGACCAGCAGTTTCAGTGAAGAAGAGTTATTAAGAATTTCTTCATTTCCGTATAGTGCAAGTAGTCCCCATTCATGAGGGCCATGGTCCTTGACGGATTAAAATTTCGCAAACAATTTTTAAAAAGGGTCATCCGAGGAACATCTCTGTGAAATTGTTTCGAAATCTGACCAGCGGTTTGAGAGAAGAAGAATTTTTAAGAATTTCTTCATTTCCGTATAGTGCAAGTAGCCCCATTCATTAGGGCTATGGTCCTTGACGGATCAAAATTTCACGAACAAATTTTGAAAAGGGTCATCCAAAGAACAGCTGTGTGAAACTATTTCAAAATCTGACCAGCGGTTTTATAGAAGAAGAATTTTTAAGAATTCCTTCATTTCTGTATACTGCAAGTAGCCCCCATTCACCAGAGCCACATTTCTTGGTGGATCAGAATTTCACGAACAATTTTTGAAAAGGGTCATCCAAGGAACATATCTGTGAAATTATTTCAAAATCTGATCAGCGATTTGAGAGGAGAAGATTTTTAAAGAATTTCCTAGAAAATTCCATTTGGTTGCCATGGCAAACAGAGTTTTTGACGAAAAAAATTCGGTGAATATTTTTAAAGAGGACCTCCGAAGGTACATTCCAGCCAAGTTTGGTCCAAATCCGCCCAGCGGTTTAGGAGAGTTGATGTTTAAAGAATTGTTGACGACGCACGCCGGACCCCGGGTGATCCTGAAAGCTCCCCTTGAGCACGTTGTGCTCAGGTGAACTAAAAAGGCCTTTCTCCGATAGTTGCTCATGAGTTGTGAACAAGAGGGCCATGATGGCCCTGAAATCGCTCACCTGAGTCTATTGACCAAACATAAACCATCTAGTTTCCCACTGACCTAGTTTTTTACGAGATATTACCCATCATCGAACACTTTTGAGATATCAATAAGACAAACATTCTGACCAAGTTTCATGAGTATTGGACTGAAAATGTGGCCTCTACGGCGCACAAAAGGTTTTTCCAAGATTTCACCAAGTGACCTACTTTTGGACCCGACAATTACCCATTATTAAGCTCTTTTGAGATATCATCAAAACAAATATTCTGACAAAGTCTGAAGAGTATCAGGCAGAAAATGAAGTCTCTAGAGTGTACACAAGGTTTTTCTAATATTTGACCTATTGACCCAGTTTTTGACCCAACATGACCCATTTTCAAACTCATCCAAGATATTATAAAGGCAAACATTCTGACTAATTTTCAAGAGTGTTGGACTGAAAGTGTGGCATTCAGAGCATATACTAGGTTTTTCTAAAATTTGAACTGGTGACCTAGTTTTTAACCCCACATGACTCATTTTCAAACTCGTCGAAGATATCATAAAGGTAAATATTTTGACCAACTTCCAAGAGTGTTGGACCGAAAATGTGGCCTCTAGAGTGCACACAATGTTTTTCTAAGATTTGACCGAGTGACCTGGTTTTTGACCCGACATAAACCATTTTCAGACTTGTCCGATATATTATCAAGACAAACATTCTGACCAACTTTCAAACATTTGACCTGACATGACGCATTTTGTCCCCACACTTTCAAGAGTTTTGGACTGAAAATGTGGCATCCAGAGCGTACACAAGGTTTTTCTAAAATTTGACCTAGTGACCTAGTTTTTGACCCCACATGACCCATTCTCGATCTTGTCCGAGGTACCATCCAGGCAAACATCCTGACCAATTTTCATGAGTATCCGACTGAAAATGTGGCCTTTGGAGCTTACACAAGGTTTTTCTAAGGTTTGACCTAGTGACCTAGTTTTTAACCTGGCATGACTCATTTTCAAACTCGTCCTAGGTTTTAATCGAGGCAAACATCCTGACCAACTTTCATGAGTATCGGACTGAAAATGTGGCCTCTAGAGCGTACACAAGGTTTTTCTAAGATTTGACCTAGTGACCTAGTTTTTACCCGACATGAACCATTTTCGGAATCGTCTGAGATATCATCAAGACAAACATTCTGACCAATTTTCAAGAGTTTTGGACTGAAAATGTGACCTCTAGAGCGTACAGAAGGTTTTTCTAAGATTTGACCTAGTGACCTAGTTTTTGACCCGACATGACCCATTTTCGAACTCATCCAAGATATTCAGCAGTGATTTTTTTACAATTTGCTATAAGTGAGTCCTGGGACTCGCTGGGATGAAAAACTATGAGTCTGAAACCAACTTTACGAGTCCCACCTTTTAACTCATTACCAAACGGCAAAATTTTAGGTTTGTCCAAATCGAAAGCATTAACAGACGACAAAATAAAAGTTAATGAAGTTATTGAAGATTTAAAATTTGTTTTTAGAAGGGTAGAAAACATTGTCGGAAAAAGAGAAAGTGCTGGTTACCAGCATTTTCTCCTTTTCCCACAATGTTTTCTAAAGGCTTCTTTCTCAGAGGCATCAAAATTAGGGACTGTGTGGTAATGAGTTAAAAGAGTTTAAAAAAAAATGTTGTTCAAATTGTTAAAAAATCTGTATGGTCTGATTTATTAATTGTCTGTCATGAATTCTCTTCACTTTCGTAAGTTAGCCAACTGAAAAGTTTAAAGCCAGTGTGACTTGAATTCTCTCGGTTTCGAACTGGCCGGGGCCGAATCCACGCCGATTGCACTGCCGATGATTTCTCATTATTATCGACATTTTTATCAGTATGTAAGTCACTATGAGTCGGCGGGTCAGACTCTTGTGATTTCGTAAACAAACTAGTTAAAGTTTGTTGTTTGTGATCGGATTTTGCCTTCTTTTTGGTGGCATTGCTTACGCTTTACATCGTTTAGATATAGATCTACGCACTGGAATTTTTTCGACGAAATGGAAATCGTTTGAGGATATCGAAATCGCCCGGGTATAAAAAAGATTCAAAAAGTAATTATTTGCCGATGAGGACATGAAATGATAGTTGCTCAATCATATTGACTACAGTTTTCTGCAATTAAGAAAGAAAGAGTAGGCTATGCCTTGAAGAGGATCTATTACGTACGTGCTGGATGTCGATATTCCGTGTACCCGAATAAAAAGAAAACCGGGAAGTGTCTCGTGCGAAGTCTTAAACTACGAAAAAAGTCCTTATCGTATCTAATAAGTTCCCCTCGTTACCTTTTTCAGGTGTAGGGGTAAATTTAAACCCATTACCAAGACTTTTTTTCTATACAGTCAATTTACGTTTTGAAATGTTAAAAAGAAAATGTGATTAATTCTTTAGTTTCAGTCAGGTTACCTTCATTTAACGTAAATGGTTCCAGTTGTGGTCTTCCTACAGAAAATTTAAAGCGTCAGGATCGACTACATTTACTTCTGGATCTAGCTGCGATTTTTTTATCTGTTTTGCCTAAAGTTGCTCTGTTGTTTGTTTTGCCTGTTGAAATTTCGTCGTCCATTTAATTTGAATGATAATTGTTGAATGAGATTTTGGAGTTATTGGCCTGGTGTACGAGCCCTTTCACGAGGACGGGGCCTAGGTAGGACAGCATCTGCATTATGTGTTGCAGGACCTCTTTTCTGGTTATTGCGTTTACTGGCTATTTTTTTTGTATGCAAGTAAGAAATATTATTCGTAAGTCGTTGACCAACTTTCGCTGCTTAACCACCATTTGTGTGAAATATACTTGTTTCTTTTAAGTTGTTGTTTCCATGAATCCAAGAGGAAGTTTGAGCTTGGCCTGGAACGTTTTCCAAATGTCATTTCCCACATATCTGTATCTAACTGTTACATACGTTCAAGGCAGGGATCTTCTCTCAATTTTAGCATTTCAATTTCCATTCTGAAATTTTACAAACAGCTCTTTCTCGAAGCATTCGCGGTCTTCTCTTTCATTAGTGATTTCTGCTTTCTGATTTTTTAGGGATAATTATAGGTGTCTAAAATAAAGCTATTCATCTTTCAAAGAATTTTAGATGACCGCTATGTTTTACTTTTTTTCCAGTAGACATCCCTCCTTGCAATTAATCCTTTATTATTATGAATCCGAATTTCTATTTTTAAAAAGCACTGGTTGGGATACTACATAGCTTTTTTTTTTATTTGTGAAATGTCAGTAGAATGTGCTCGCTGTGTGTGTGTGTTTTTTTTTCATGGTTAAGTCGATTTCTTTAAAATGCGTGATATTTCATACATCACAGACCCCGTTCGTGCCGGACACAAATGCTTGTTTGTTTCTCGGACGACATCTGTCAGATCTTGTATTGCTGTCAAAATCAGTTATAATTTGACATTAGTTTGAGCCTGTCTTTTAGATTTTTTTTAGTTTTTGCCCTTTGTTATTTTACAATTTGTGTTTGGAGGCGGCAGTTACACAGTGACAAGGAACCAGGTGAAGTATTCGTCTGCCTACCATAATTTGTGGGTAGTGTAGATCAAGACAATGATGCGCAGAACGTTGTTGGTGTTGTCGTTGTTGTTGTTCGGATCTACGTATAGTCTAGGATATTTGTGAGATACTTTGATCTCAAACAGCCGATAGCCGCAGTATTTAATTCTTCTTCGCACCTGATTTTTGTCATGCATACATTAGCTGCACTACTCTACTGCTGTGGGAAAAAAACAACATCGAGGGAAAAGATGAGAAAATTTCTTTTTTTTTTTCTTCATTTTTTTTCCACCTCGAATTCCATCTTTCTTTTTTTCAAATTTATTAAAAATTTTGGGGTCAAGCGGGTCTTTTTGTGGATAAGAAACCTTAACATATTTTATCATACTGCGTATCATACAGAGAAATTTCTCTGATAGGATAATACGCGCCCAACAAATATATCATGAGTACTTGATTGAAAAAGGTTTTTGAAAGATTTGACTCAGTGACCTAGTAATTGACCCGAACTGACCCACTTGCAAACTGGTCCAAGAAATCAAGACAAACATTCTGGCCGAGTTTCATGAGTATTGCACTAAAATTGTGGCCTCAAGAAAGTACACAAGGTTTTCGAAGATTTGGCCCAGTTTTTGAATCGACATGACCCATTTTCAAACTCTTGCAACAAGTTATCTGGGCAAACATTCTCACACACTTACAAAACACTTTTACTGAAAGTGTGGCCTCTAGCGGGTACAAAACGTTTTTCTTATATGACCTAGTGACTTAGTTTAATGACCCATTTTCGAAATCTTCTGAGACATCGACTTAAAGATTCTGACTAATTTTCAAGAATTTTGGAAAGAAAAAGTGGCCTCTAGAGCAAACATAACGTTTTTCTTCAATTTAATTCAATAACCTATTTTTTTGACCCGACATAACTTATTTTCATAGTCGTTAGAGATGTCATCAAGACAAACACTTTGACAAACTTGAATTAGGATTTTTTGACTGAAAATGTGGCCTCTAGAGCATACACAAGGATTTTATAAGATTTAACCAAGGAACCTAGTTATATAGCAAACGGGGTATTCTGGAATCAGCCTATCTGTCCGTGTGTCCGTCCGTGTGTCCATCCGTGTTTCCGTCCGTGTGTCCGTCTTTGTACAAATAATTTAAAACTTACATAATTCTGTCAAAGCGCCGGCGGATGTATTATGTCACATTCAGTGACAGCTCTAGTTTTTGTCTGGGTATGACCCTTTTTCACACTTGTATGCGTCATCATCAAAACAAATATTTCCCCAATTTTCAATAATTTTGGACTGAAAATATTGTTCTTTAGAGCGTACACAAGATTTGTCTAAGATTTGACTTATTGATCTATTTTTTTGGCCCGACACGACCCTTTATCGAACTCGTCCGAGATAAAATTGGGACAAATATTTTGACCAACTTTCAGGAGTTACCGATTAAAATGTGTAGAACGTACACAATGGTAAAGTAGACGACGGCCACCGGACACAGCAGGATAACAAAACCTCACCTTAAGCACGTCATTCATAGGTGAGCTAAGATATTTGAAAAGGTTTTTTAAGTTATAAAGTGTGTATGTAAAAGGAGATAGAACAATAATGAAAGGGAATTAAATCGAAAAATGAAAAAGTCAGAGTTATGGTTTTTGGGCAAGACACTGTGTCTCATGCTGCTCTACAAAATGTGTGAAGGTTTTTTTTTTTTTTAAATATCTTTATCTTAGGTTTTCAAGTTGTAGAGCATACGTAAAATAAGTAAGGAAATTAATCACGATTTGTGACATGTATATCATTTATTTTTTTTTTAAACAATGAATAAATGACTGTTTAAAGTAAAATTGGCACGTAGCTAAATTCAGGTCGTTGCCTGTACAATAAATTCTTCAAGTCTCTGTTAAATCCTGAAAAATACTTCACCTTTGATTTACTTTGTAGAAACAGAATCACTCTGGCATGATTTAGATACTTTTACCATAACTTTAGAAATGAGACTGTGCACGATACTTTTCTACCAATTGACGACAGAATATACTCGTACACTCACTGTTTTCAAAAATTCAAAATCAGAGTCGAAGAATGTGAATTTCAAGTATTTTTCTATTGTCCGAAACACGATGTAAAGAAACAACATCATCTATTCAACTGGTTTAAACGCAGTGCTAATGTAACGTCTTTCTATGACATATTTCAGAGAATTTCGAACATTAAAGTAAATTAGCCTTTTACAGGGTGTCTCATAATATCTGTCCCCATTTCGTAAAGTAATAACTTGTAAAGAAAAACGAAGGCAAAAATTCAGGTTTCATAACTATATCATACATAGAACAAAGTTTTGTTTGATATATAATTTATATATATTACTTCAAAACAATCCACACAGTTTTACCGTAAAAAATATGTCCTTTTACAGAATGTGTTCCAAATGACGTCCTTTCTGCTTAATGACGACGTCAAGCCTGTGGGGAGGCCATTCAATATCAGTCTTTAACGATATGACATTTTGTCCAAACTTGTTTGCCAACCACTCAAGTATGGCTACTGCTGTGTGTGGGGCGGCTCCGTCTTGCTGAAACCAAATAGTATCCAGTTGTATACCTTTTCTACGCAATGCTGGGAGAAACTTGCTCTTCAAAATATTCAAGTAACGGTCCTTATTTACAGTCTCAACACAACCTTCTCCGTCCTCATAGAAAAATGGACCAATGATTCCATCTGCGCTAAACTCAGCCCACACAGTTATTTTCTCGGAATGCAAGGGTTTCTCTGACTGATAATTTGGCTTTTCGGTCCCCCAGTATCTAACATTTTTCTTGCTTACGTCAGCATTAAGGTGAAAATGCGCTTCATCTGAAAATCATATCATATCAGCAATGTCATTTTTAGTGATCATCCATCTTGCGAATGACAAACGACTTTCAACATCAGATTGTTTTAGATGCTGCATGTTAGATACTGTGTAAGGAGTAAGTTTCAAATCATAACGTAACATCCTGTGTACACTTGAACGGCTAGCCGAGTTAGTAATGTCACCTAAAACTCGTCTCACTGACCTTTGTGGTGTTTCAACAATCGCCGATTTCACTTGATCAATTGTTTCATCAGTTCTAACAGATCTTGGACGTCCGGGGTTTGTGTGTCTTCCGTCTTCAATTGAACCTGTAGCCTCAAAACGCTGTACAATCCTTTTAATTTGCTTCTTTCAATTTGAACTGAGAAAAAGGTTTGTCACATGGTGTGGTGGCATATTTCTGCCGCGAGATACGAGATAACTATTACGATAATTTAGGAGATAAAGCAAGGCTTCCTTGAAATATTATCTAGATAATAAATAAAAATAACAATGAACACATCGCGATTACTTTAACTGTCATCATCATTTGTTTTTATTATAAATCTATTATGTCAGCTATCTCGTATCTCGTGGCAGAAAAACGCCACCATAGCTTTGTAAAGATTTAGGGCGTCTTAAACTCTCCGTTATGTAACTTATTCAATACTGCATTTCATAAGGCGGAAATTACGCCAATTCTAAAATATATAAGAGGCGAAGCAATCAGACAAGATGTAAGTTACGTCAAGGACGTTGGGCCTGTTGTGTTACGACATTTTGTTATACATAATTTTATAACATTCAATGACCGACATAGCCATAGTAGGAGCTGGGTGCCGATTTCCGGGGGCTGAGAATTTAGAGGAGTTCTGGCGGGTTCTTGTCAACGGCGAAAACCATGTTAAAGATATTCCAGACAGCAGGTGGAACACGAGTGCTTTCTACGACGAGGACAAGGCGGCACCAGGGAAGATCTATGTCAAAAAAGCTGGTCTCCTAAGCAGGTAAGTTTGAAATTTACTGCTCATTTTTGTATAATGCATTTGTGGCATAAATAGAATGACAACAAAAGCGAAATTCGATATACAGTGACTGTGTTCTTTTACAGACATCAAGAGCTGCCTTTCAGTTAGAAACAGAAATGTGTTAAACAGGTTTGAAAATTTCAGTTAGGTTAAAGCACAGAAATGCACGAATGATACTATAATTTTAGATGTCTTTATAAATACTTGTTTAGGTGTTAGATTTCTGAAATTGTGCTCCGTAAAAGGCGTCTCGTTTGCTTTGTTAATTTTTCCCCCTCTTATACAGAAAGGTTTAACTCTTGTATCAAAGAAATAAAAGTAACTGTTGGAAAATAGTAAATTACAAAGAAGAATGAAGTAAAATTTTGTAAGATATATTTTCTAACTGGAATAGATCTACGTAGCCACGTAAGATATTTTAGATTTGGCGCTGGAATTTGGCAAATACCAGTTGCAATGTTACACGTATAATTATAAAAATCGTATTCCAGTTACTGATGATCATAATAATAAAAAAACAAAATTACGGCGTATCTGGCTCCGTATACACCAACCATTCTTGACCCTTATCTTGCTAAATAACTAAAATTAGATTTTTGTAACGATACTAATAACCCAAATATTGCTGTTTCAAAGTTATGTGTTTGGGAATAATATCTCCTTATCGAACAATGTAGATTCAAGATCAGACTGGTGTTCTGTACATTCTCATTTTGATCTACACTGTCTGCAAAAAATGAGCTGGTCGCGCTTGGCATTTTGCTTCATAACTCATAACTGGAACTACTTATGCCGTCAAACTAAAGTAGACAAACATACAAACGAAATTTCATATTTTTTCTTTGCAATTTTATGCCGAGTCCGAATTTTAAATTCACACATAAGTTTGTTTTCCCTGAATATCTCTAACTGAAAAAAAAAAATCCAACATTAAGTTCATAAAGTCAAAGAGAGAGCTATAAAATCATTGTCACTTTACTGGGTATGAACGAGACCTTTTCTTTGACTTAATACCAGCGTATTATACTCGTGATTCAGCTAGATTTATTAAATTCGCAATGTACAATGCTATAATAACGTCATGAATTACACTTTGTTTGTCATGATTCAGTCGTTAGAAAAAAAATGTTGCAGGGTGCGATTTGACCCAGAGGATATGCTCTAGAAGTGAAAGATTGCAAATTCTGTTCGATTTACGTCTTCTGAAAACAGAAGAGATTTGTATCTTCTGCTTCTGTCAAATCGAACGGAGACCTTCTGCTACTAGAAGCTCATCCGACTCTTCCAAATTTTTAATAGAAGTTGGAAGAAGGAAGTGGTCACGTGACCATGCTATGGTAAACAAAAATGGCTTCCACTAATGAGTTTCTAAGATCCACAGGTGCCTGACATGATGTCTGGTATCATACAACACCACTATATAGAGGTGTTGTATGATACCAGACATGTCAGACATATGTGCTACGATCCTGAGAACAAGAGCTTCGCAAAGCGGCGCATATACGCCCGAAGGGGCTTGTCAGTGAAATGAGTTGAAATGACGGAAGGGCCATGAATGAAGAGTAGTTAATCTCCATGATATGTGAAAAATATTAAAGGGCAATAGCTAAAAAAAGAAGGGTGGCACAGTTACAAATTTTGTGAATTGCTGTTCTCCACAAGGTGTTCTATCAGTCTTGAAAGGTTCAAGATCATAGCTTTTATATTTCAGAAATTATGGCCCAGACAAAAAAATCAAAGAGAAAACTAACAAAGGGCAATAACTAAAAAAGAAGGATGACAGAGTTATGGTTCTTGTGCAGTGCACTTCTTCATAATGTGTTCTATTAGTCTTTGAAATTTCAAGATGATAGGTTTTAAAGTTTGGGAGTTACGGCCTGGACAAAAATTCAAACTGAAAATTAACAAAGGGCAATAACCAAGAAAATAAAGGTTGCACAGTTATGGTTCATGTGCAATGCACTTCTCCATAATGGGTTCTATCAGTGTATGAAGTTGCAAATTATTAACTTTTATAGTTTGGAAGTTATGGCCTGGTCAAAAATTCAAACTGAAAATTAACAAAGGGCAATAACTCAAAAAATAAAAGTGGCAGAGTTATACTTCATGTGCGATGCACTTCTCCTCAATGTGTTCTATCAGTGTATGAAGTTCCAAGTTCAAAGCTTTTATAGTTTAGAAGTTATGGCCTGTACAAAAATTCAAACTGAAAAATAACAAAGGGCTGTAACTCAAAAAATAATGGTGGTAGAGTTATGGTTCATGTCAGTACACTTCTCCATAATGTGTTCTAGCAGTGTATGTAGTTTCAATTTGATACCTTTTATGGTATGGAAGTTATGGCCAGGACAAAAACTCAAACTGAAAATTAACAAAGGGCAATAACTCAAAAAATAAAAGTGGCAGAGTTATGTTTCATGTGCACTGCACTTCTCCATTATGTGTTCTATCAGTGTATGTAGTTTCAATTTGATACCTTTTATGGTATGGAAGTTATGGCCTGAACAAAACTTCAAAGTGAAAAGTTGCTTATTTCAGAAATCAAGGGCAGATAATTTTGGAACGCAAACAGCGATCAAAATTCTAAGACCCAGGTGCACAACTAGACATCATGGAGATTCACTGTGGCAAGTTTCAAATAATTCCAATGAAAACTGTAGGAGGAGTTGCACACACAAGAAATTGCTAACGGACGGACGGACGGACGGACGGACGACCGGGGGTATAACATAATACGACCCTTCGGGCGTATAAAAAAATGGGTATTGTATGCTTCAATTACATCCTACTGAAAGGATTTAATTAAAGAAATAGATATGTTTCCATCCTCACTATCATTTACCTTGTTCAGAAGTATTGCGTTTGTTTCGTTTAATATTTAATAAGTACTTGAAATTAACAATCCATTAATGCACAACGTTTGTATGTTTTCGGCACTGACTATTCTCCTGTGGGTCGTTTTTTCCACAGTCGGTTGTGCGCTGATCGAGAAACTGCATTTTCAACAACTGTCACTCCCTTTTCAACAGCTGTCAGTCATACGACATTGTCTGGTTGCGACAGGCAGCTCAAAGATTTTGCTGCCTCATGGGTCCATGGAAAACCCGAATTTCATATCTGACTGAATTTCAACTAATTGAACATCAAACAAACTTTATTCCACCACAAAAGACGATTTCTTCTGTCTTACCAATTACTTTTCATCTGTACTTTTTTTTGCCATTTTTTTTTTTTTTTCAATAATTTATACATCCCATCTCAGATGATACGCTAGCAACAACCACAGCGATGTTATTGGGAACATCGTTAAATATATCCTCTATCACAGAAAAGAGCAATGACATGTCTGCGCATGTCATATTCTTCGAATATCTGACCTGTCTTATATGACGCATCACTCTCCCCGATATCGGGGAGACTGTAGTATTACGCACTATAAAGTATCAATGGAGAAAATGGCTTTTATCAATACGTTTATTGAAAAATCAGGCTTGTACTGTCTAGCCCCAAATTTCTCTAGACTGCTGATCACAGCTGAATGACTTGCATTAGGTTGCATTAGTAAACTTTTATTTTAGTTTGAAATTCAAAGTAACGGTTGTCGCGTAGAAAGTGGTTCGGTTCTGTACCCAGGATACCTAAATTAGATAGATGAGTATTTGTAGAATACCATCTAGCGGGAGATAATGGAGCATGGAGGCAGCCATTGTTATTTCCTCCGTTTTGGTGATCACTTTTGAATTCGTTTACTTCCGGTTTGACAGCATGTTCGATTTGCTTCCACTCTTCTATTCTCCATGCATGTTCTGCCCATGTGACTTGTATCTTCTGTCACGTGATCATCTGCTTCCAGAAGACTCAAATCGCACCCGGCCTGTATAATTTATGTGCGTATTTATTGTCTGTGATATTTAATTATAAGGAATGAAGGTTTGGTTGTTGTTGTGGTGTTCATGGACGTATATTATCAAAAATCTATTCACATCTTGTTATAAAACGCAAAGTGTGATCAAGTTGTTTTTTAAGCAACAACAAGCAAAAAAAAAAGTCTTCATTCCTTATTTATATCTTTGTCATAAGGTTTTACCAGAGTGCATCGGACACCTTTTCATTATGTTCTTCTCACAGTTTCACAGTTCAAGATGAATATTTACATAAATGATAGACCTTAAATTTAATGAAAACAATGAATGGAATATGTGGAATATGAACGAATTCGCTCAAAATAAGCTTGAAGATTGGGACTTTGTCAACAAAGTTTGTTGTATAATATATGAAAAATATCTCTCCCGTCGTAGATACTATAAGTTAAAAGCATTTTATTTCTCCATAAATTCCAAAACAAAAATGCAAAACTTTGTACATAGCGATGATGACGCATTATACGTGAAAGTCCTTATTCGATGATTTTTTCTGTTATTGAAAAGCACTTTGACAGTTTTAATGGACAAAATTCAAAAGGGATATTGTTTTTCGGTTTACCATAGGATTTCTATATTGCTTGCGTGTATTTAGAGCTTGAAAATTCAACAGCTTATGATGCTATTTATGCTATCTATATGCCTAAGCTGATACATGTAAAGTACTAATAGCTGACTACCCGCAGCTGTTATTTTTATAGAATGAACCAAGTTGTCTAAAATTTCTACATTACACACAAGTTAATGAAAAACTGTCGCTTAATTACTGAATAAAATTATCACAAATCTATATCCATATATACATGTCTTAAAAACATCATTATACATGTCTTAAAAACATAAACTTAAGACTAGCTCATACAACGAAAAATACTTACTTAAGAATAGCTCTAAGAAACAAAGGGGAGGTCTCCGCCCTAATCTCATCGATTGTGAATGCACAAGCATGAACAATTTCAAATTCTTCTTTTTCGAAAGTACCTTCATACAGGCAGGTCTACCCTTACGTGTACATATAAATATTTGACTGAAAAAACATGCAGTTATTCGTTTTATTCAGTGTGATGAAACGGTTCATTTCGTGACAAAAGATTATATCCCTGACATGCCACGATATCGTTTTTCTGCGGATACTGTATGCATAAAACCCTAAATTATGAAGAAGAAAGGAGAGGATAATTATCGTAAAACAAAGAAACTCCAAGAATGAGACACTGCAAACCAAGGGACTTTTTTGAAACTGTTTAACGAGAAAAAATGCATTGTTCAGACATATGGTTAAATGAGTTTTATAGCTTCTCTTAAAATAAATACAGAATGAACTTGCGAATACTTTGCATTATGTTTCTGAAACTTTACGTGTGATAAATAACTTAAATTTGACAGATACCAATTTTGAAGTGTTGGAGCAGCCTTTTTTTTTTTTTTTTTTCTTGAAATTGAATCTGTCATTCAAATGTAAATAAAGTAATACGCATTTCTGTAGTTAATCAGTATTCAATGAAAGGTACCACATTCTGTCTTCACATTCACTCGATTTTTTCAAATTCATGGTTGGATGCTAGTTGATCTGAAGGTTTTACAGTTCCAATTTTGAAGAAAGGTCACCCTAATTGGTAATTTTTCTAAATTATTTACCAGTATACTTAACAAAAGACTCAGTAGCTGGGCAGAATTTTATAATGTATTTGGTGACACTCAGTTTGGTTTTCTTAAAGGAAGATCAACAATAGATGCAAGGTAAAATTAGAAATTTTGAAAGGAAAATAAATAAGTATACTGTACATTTGTTGACTGAAGAAAAAAAAAAACGCGTTTAATTGCGTCTTCTTTATAGGGTTATGGTTTAGGTTATTAAGGAAGGAATTACTAATTGCGCGCTCATTCAGAACACTCTTTAAGTAGGCACAATTTTTAGGACAATAACTAGAATAAAATTTTAAAGGTGGGTACTTTGAATTTTCACATCACACCAAATCAAAGAATATATATAACACTGAAATTTATATGAAAAAACAATATAAATCATTCATAATTAAGAATAATAAAATTACCAAAAAAAACATTTCTTGATGGTATTCCGTTAAAAGGCTACGTAGCCTCTTAAGCTATTTTTAGATTTTGCGCCAAAAATAGAAAAATGCATTGTGGGAATGTTAAGTGACTGGCACGTGACTAATGATGCTTAAATTCCATTATATAACCAACATGTAATTATTTATCATAATATCTTCTTCGGATGCTATGTTTGAAGCTTCGTCTGTGTATTTCCAGTACGTAAATGAGCCAGTTGTTCATGTAAAAATAGAACGTGTTTCCCGTCGATGTCGACCTTGGTCGTAGTAAATCTCTAATTTCTCGTGTTGTCGGATGTTTTTCGACCACTGGGGCAATATGAATGACGATTATAGGGCTTTGGGAGTATAAGAATGATATTTTTGTATTTTTGTAAACTTTTCGTCCCAAATTCTGAAGGGCCAGCTTTAAAGCTCGCTATTTAATTTTATTTAAGTTAGCGTTAAAAGCAAAGATTTCCTAACAAATTTATGATTGATTAGTTTGATTTTAAAAGATTTGCAAGTAACTGAGGGTGATTCCATGAAAACACTAAATAACAGAGAGCTGGCTTAAGAAAAGTGGGATGTCGACAAAATTTGCTTTTACAACAAGCCCAAATTTCTTGAAAATGCTTGTTTTTTAACTTACTAACTTAAGCCTCAAGGAAATCAGTATACAAACACTACTAGTCACATCAATGATATGCTCATAACGACTTTTACAACACTAATAATTTTCAGTTTATACCAATCCTCGGATGCGCAGAAATCGAAAAATCTACTCAGCGAATTAACCTAGTAGGTGAACAAGCCAAAATCGTAACAAAATTAAGTAAAATTACAGAAAAAAAATTCGGTGGTTCACTGACCGCCACACAGGACAGCACTAATAAATTTCAATATAATTGACAACTTTGAATGAGCAAGTCGGTGCGTAATATTTCATTGCTACAAAAAAATGCACGGCATTAATTCCCCAAAATAACCTACGATTACCTATTATGCATAACCATATTTACATCAAAATAGGAATAAAGGTAAAAAGCTTGTGATATTAAAGAGCGTGTATCATAAATTCAAATCCTGTGTCAAAGGATGTAACTTATTCTGATATGTTCAGCTGTGCCTTTGAGCTTAAGCAAGAGGGGCGTTATTTCACCTCCAACGTTTTCTCTCTTTATTGAAGATTGAGAATTGTTTTTGTAGCATAATCACTCATCTGGATTACTTTTAGATGTCATTAAGTTTATCCGTATGCTCTTTGCTGATGATGCTTTTGTTTTTGGAAAATAGTTTAAAGTTAAATTAAATGATCGTAAGAAATGGCGTTAAAAAATCAATAAAGAGATAACAAAAGTCATGTTCTTTAGAAAACATGGTAAACATGAGATAATATGTATGAAAAGTGGAGTTATTCTTATACTGTATTGAAAATTGTAGAAAGTTTACTTATTTGTGCTCTGTTATCAATTATACCGGAACACACAACTTTTATTTCATTACCCAATGCCAGAAAGGATTGAAAGCGATGAATATCTTGCTGTATTATGCTAATCGACTCGATTTGAAACCATCTCTATCAATGCGTTTATTGGCTCATCTTGGCACAAAAGGCTAAAGTTGAATTATTGTGATTGCCCTATGTCCGACGTCCGTCAACAATTTACTTAAAAATCTTCTCCTCCTAATCCACTGGGCCAATCTTGATGAAACTTAGCAAGGGTAAAGCTCTACCAAAATTGTTCAAAGAATTGAATTCCGCGTATAACTGGTTGCCATGGCAACCAAAAGGAAAGAATACTTTTATTTAAAAAAATCTTCTCCTCTGAAACTAGAAGGCATAGAGCTTTGATATTTGTTGTGTGGCATTTCCTAGTAGACCTCTACCAAGTTTGTTCAAATGATGCCCCTGGGGTCAAAACTGGCCCCACCCCGGGAGTCACAAGTTTGAGCGTAGGAACGAAGAAGGAAAACTTTAAATATCTTCTCCTCGGAAACTTGAAGGCGTAGACGTAGAGGCGTGGACCTCTACCAAGTTTGCTCTTGAGTCCCTAAAACTTAGAGTTCGCTTTACTAAAATGATTTATGATATGCAGCCATATTGATTGTTATCTGTGAATTACGTTTTCAATTTACGAGAATTTAAATGACCATCGTTGAACAAAAAGAGTATAGGACATACTTAATTTCAATAATGATGTACTGCTTCCTACTGTCGTAGGTGTTAGTCAATCAATATTACAAAGGAGGAATCTAAGTGAGACAACTTAAAAGAATATCTTTTTTAACCTTGTTTAATTGCTGTCAAGTAACGTGAATTCGCTTTACCTTGCCGCAGTATCTTTCTCGTCGTCTTCACATGTTTGCGGACAGGCTACAGAGCCGACATGAAACATAGTAGAGTGTCAAAAATTTTAGTGGATCAGGCAGAATCGGGTCTGTATAGTGGGGGAGCTAACCCATTTGTGAACCCGACTTTTTCATAAATCTTGACTGGAAAGATTGCATTTTGTAAGCAATTTGGCGTGATTTCTTTTTCCATTCTGTTTAAAGTATGCTTTTTAAACTCTTTTCAAGCAAATCTGTACATCTGAAGTGGTGGACCTTAGAAGGTAATTTAAAGAAAAAGCAACCATATTTAGTATAGAGCAGATTTAGATGTTCAAATTCTTTTGGTGATCTCAGAGATTATAAACTTATACGGAATATATTTAAAATTCTATGTCATCAAAAAACGACCCAAATTCAAACGAGAACAACGACATACGCTTGTTGATGCAAGAAAAGATTTAATTTTGGATTTTACTCAAACATATTCGACAGAGAGTTACAGATGATTTTTCCATTTCTAATCATGAATGGTATAAGCATTTAATATATTAACTATTTGACAATACTGCTGACCCTATTTGTGTTAGTAGTCCCTCCGAGGGGTTTGTTGACAATTTTAAGTTAGATTCACCCTTTCCCTTGGATGTAATACGTACAGTTATAATTTCAAACCTGAAAAGTCCAGGTTTAGACGAAATACCAGCAGAATTCTACAAGTACTCTCTTGAAGTGTAACTGCCTAATCCTACAAGAAATTTATATAAGTGTATTATCAACTGGTCTGATCTCCGACAGTAGGGGGAGAAGAGTAATAACACCAATTCACACAAAAGTGGATTTAGAATGTTCATAATAATTATCACGGTATTTCTGTTAGTAATTCAATGTATAAGGTATTCTCTTCTCTAATAAATTCATCAGGTCTTTACAATTTGGCAGAAAATAACAACAAAATAGATAATTCACAAGCAGGCTTTCGCCAATATTATTTAATGGCAAATAACATATTTTGTCTACAGTCTATGGTTCATAGGTATTTATCAAAAGGTGGAAGTATGTTTTATTGTCTTTATTTCGACTTTAAAATTGGTCTTTGAAATTCCATTATTCTATCAAGAGATTATCGGACACTGTTACAATAAATTGCACATTGGGGATTTCCTCATTATCGGATATTGTAAGACAAGGTTTGCAACGAAATCGAACAAAATTTGACCCCTGTGGCCTATCAGAAATACGTTTTTACCGTTCATTTGTCAAAAGCTTTTGCGCATCGTTTGATAGCAAACTCAGGTGAGTTAAAATTCGCTGCATAATAACGAATAAGGTAATGTCATCGCATGGCAATCTTGAAAATACGGAAGTTTATAATTTTTTGAGATGAGAGCTATTGCTTGATGGCAAGAGTCGTTTGGAACTTTTGAAGGTCATGATACAAAAGAAAAATCATTTGTGAACCCATCTGAACCATTTAATAAGTTTTTTTTCCCTGTATTTTCTGTTATTTCTGAGAGGGGACGATGTTTTTTCTTCCTTTTTTTCCGATTTCGTTGCACACTCTCTTACTATATACATGTACAAGAAGAGGTAGTCGCCATTGTGCTATTTATAGTTAATGAAAATTTGAGTTTCTATTATGTGATATACAGTAGATGTACCAATGTGGTTTATGTGTTCTATGGTCGACCAAGACATTTTTAGAGTACCGTGATAGACTAGTAGAGCTTCAAACGCCAGTGCTTTAAGGCAGCTTTTGATGAAATGAATCATGCGGTGTCATTAAGGTTCGGGAAAAAAAGGCGTAACGAGTTCCAAGGGGATGCTAAATAACCTATTTCATGTGATAAACTACTCAGTGTCTCGCCTGAAAGGCAAACTTGTGGATCAGGCATATTTGTATCAGATGGTATACCAGTCAAACTGTGCTTAATGTTTGCAGACGACGTGGCAAATTGTGCTGAAACAACTCTGAAATTACAACAATTAAAAATAAATGATTCATTAAAAAAAAAACTGGTATAGAAATAAATCTTGACAAGACTGAAATAATATCATTCAGAAATGGTGATCCACTCTGAATTTTTATGAGCGCTGGCTGTATTGTGACAGACCTGTTAATGTGTTATCAATCTATAAATGTATGAGAGTTAACTTTATACCCATTCTCTGTTGGCCCTCACTTATGATAAGCTTTTGATTCAAGCTATAATTTTTTTTTTATCTTTACGTCACCATGAGAGAGCCTTTAGATATGTTCCTGGTGAAGAGTACTTTAAATTCTTTGATTCCATTGTAAAACCAGTATTGTGCAATTCGTCTCAAATTTGGGGCTATCTCTATGTGTCTAGTGTTAAAACTATACATAATGATTTATATTACATAAAGTATTTAGGCGTCAACAAACAATAGACTTGCAGTTGGTGAAAGTGGTAGACTAACTTTATGAATAACATGTACTCAGTTCCATATATAAGTGTGCAGTTAATTTCCTTTATATCTTGTCGCTGGTTTTACTGAAGACCAACAAATTTGGTATCACACTATAGTCAAGAGCCTGTAGAAAATGCCAGGCTAATCAGAATTTGACTAACAGAAAGTTTAAGGGAGGTTTTTGGAATGACGGTGGTACTAAAATCAAAATTGCAAAAGTACTCAAAGACTTAGGTACCATTAAACTCAGGTTTGGTCACCGCTCTCGTTCAGGAATGGAATAACATACGTAATGAAAGGTCTAAGCGACGTTGAATAATTGCCTGTATCGATAGTTGAGATGGCCATACAAGATATTGGTTGAAAAATTTCAAGAACTCTAAGAAAAACCCAACTTGTCTTTTTAAAAGTAACATACTTTGTGGCAAGAGAAGGAAGTGCTGCTGAACAGTATTTTTTCTTTAGCACAAATTTTGTTTACAAATGGACATTGCCATAGATGGATAGCTCAATGAGCTCAACTGACTATTGTATCACTACAAATTATGTATAATTTATCACTGGCATTTTATTATATACTTAGCATTGAAATCCTGGACTTTCCCAGTGTAATAAATTTTGATATCATCACTAGTTACGATACCAACTTTCACTTTCACTTCCTGCCGTAATTTAGGAACTACCTTTTTTCATCAAGCACTTAGAGATAGTGTTAATTGTAAGTTCTATATTTTCAACCTGACAATCCAACTACTTTTCTCGGTCTAAGCATAAAAATAAAATTACAAAAATATTCTTGGAAAAGGAGGAAATATTTTTTCACGCATTTTCTCCTTTTCTCATGATATACTAGATCTACCTTATTTGTTTTTCATACTTATTGAAGGAATGCATAATACTGATTGGCTTTAGATAATAAATTGAGCACAAGTTCTGCAATATGAATTTTACCAAAGTCCGTTAAGAGTTTAATGTTTCTGAAAGTAGCTTTTGTTTTTGAAAGTTATATAAAATAGGAAACTTTTACATGCACAACATGAAAGCAATACAAAATAGTCTCTAAAGCCCCGGTCACATATTCACGGAAGACCGCCACGGAAGAGCTACGGTCTAATCGCTCACGGATGACTGCGGAAATGACAAATTCCGTAGTCCGCTACGGTTCCAATACGGTGTGAGTACGGAGTCCGACGGATCTACAGCCAAAATGTAGGTCAGAGTTCCAGGAGTGATACGGACTGTTACGGTTGGACACGGGTTAATACGAAGCGACACGAATCAGGACGATTGTAGTACGGTTACACTACGATTTGCTACGGTACAAGTACGGATTAGTACGAATAAGAACGATCCGATACGTAGTAGTACGAATCGTCACGGATCGATATGGACCTACCACGATTTAGCATTCCGTCCAAATGCTCTAGCCTGCTCACTTTCAAAATGCAACAAGTTCGGCCATGAGAGCCTCATACTGGCCATGGACGGGTCTTCGTAAAAGCCTATCTCTAGTCCACATATTCTATTACCTGATTATTGTAATCAATAACCCATCACAAGTTTACAAAATTTGGCCTCCACGAAATTGAAAGTATCTGCAGACAACAAAGGTAAATTTGGTACAAATGAGATTCGGTTCTACAATAAGATAGAAAGCATTGTGGGAAATGGAGAAGTTGCCCATTTTGAGCATTTTTTTTTTCGATTTCCTAGAATCAGAATGTTTTCTTGACTTGTCTGTTGCAGACCCATAAAAAGAAGGGATTGAATGGCAAAGGGTTCAATGAAAATATTGTTACGCTCTTATGTTCATAAAATCTACTGTTTATTTCACAACTACACTGATTATCATGTTCATAAAATCTACTGTTTATTTCACAATTACACTGATTATCGTGAATGTTTATGTTTTAAAAGTAAAGTGCTTGTCTTTATAGTTAGTGTCACCCATTTCGAGAGGGCCAGCCTGGCACTAGGCAGGCAACCAGTAACCATACATTGAACTAGCTGGCGGTTCACCAACCAGCCATATCAGAATAAGCTCCTGGTGGGGCTCGAACCTTTGACCTGTCGTTTCGTTGGCGGTTGCCTGAACCACCAGAAACAGTGACAGTTTTATGTACTCGCACTATTTGATCGTTTTACTTGCATGTTTAGCATCGTTGTTTGGATAGAATGTCACATTGTTTATTCATTTTCGTACAATGTTTTGTGAAATATGTAACCTTAAATTAAAGGTATTACTAGTAGTACGATAAAAATATAACTATTACATCTATGTATCTCATCAAGCTGCTGGACCAGTGCCTTGACATTTTGTGCCATACCAATATCCAGTTGCAGCCAACTTATTGCAAACATCATTTGTTGACGGTTCATGATTGTTAACAACAAAGCGCAATTGTGTTGTATTCTACAAAGACAGAGTAAAAATACCTTTGTTGAAGTACATCATTCTGAATTTATCCTACCAAACGATAGTGGTCCTTACAATTCCGTACTGTGTCGTGTTGCAACGTAGTGAACCGTAAAAGACCGTGCGAATCCCTTCCTCTCCGTAGTGCAACGTATTAAGGTCGTGATTCTCCGTGACAAATCCGTATCATAACGTAACTAAAACGTAGTGTAACCGTGCCAATACGTAGTTCTCCGTATCAAATCCTGAAAAAAATTTGAGCCTACGGATAAGTACGGACTGATACGGTTTTAATACGGACCAGAACGTATCAGTACGGTCTAATACGGACTAGTAAGGATACGCTACGGTCGTTTGATCCGTATCGAATTTTTGTGCATGTTCAAAAATTGTCAAGGACCGCTACGGATATACAAGGACTACTACGATTTATTACGGTTACAATACGGAGAGCTAGACTAGTACGAGTTGTCACGGACAATGCCGAAACGAATCCGTAGCTCTTCCGTGGCGGCCTTCCGTGAATATGTGACCGGGGTATAAAGAACACTTACCTATATTCCAGTATCATTTTTTATTTAGTTTATATGCTTTTCTCCCTTCCTCTCACTGTTACAAAAAGCTGTGAGATCCATTTTCCTTAATCCCCGCTACCATCGTAATTTTCTTGATCCAATCCAAAGTCTGATGGGTCAACAAATAGTTATATTTCCCCAGTAATCGATGCAAATGCTTTAAAACATGCATCTTTTACCATAGTATATACATCTAAATGTTTCAAAATCTGTAAAAGACTGTTTTCCTTTTCTTGGTTTTCCTTTCCTTCCGTTCTTTGTCCTTTCATGTCCATCCCATGTAATTTCTTTTAATAGAGGATATCCAAATGTTGTCTGTTGTTTGCAAGTATCAACAAACAAAATGGCATAATTTTTAAATGATCTCACCATTCAAGAAATAAACTCCATACTCAGTCAGACTTTGAGGAATGGCCGCCACACTCTGTTCCTATAGTGTACCAGCAAAACCAGCAACACTAGCAATGTACCAGATTTATTTCAAGTCATTGAGCAATCTAACATACAAAAATTCATTTCTGAGCGAGAAAATAAAAACACCAAGAGAAAAACCGGCTCTGTTGGCAAATTATTCAAACTGTATATTACTGAACAGGGGTAAGACAGAAATTCAGGAATTAAGTACTAATGAACTTGATCTTTACTTCGGAAACTTCATCACTGTTGTGAGAAAGAACCTAACAACAGGGATTATGAACAATCCACCATTCGAGGATTTGTATTAAGCCTTGAAAGGCATCTAAGGCTTTATGGATATACTCAAAATACAACCAAGAACCCATTCTTCCCACACAGCAACAACGCAATTAAAGCAAAGATGGCCTTTCTCAAACAACAAGGTCATGGAAACAAGTCAAATGAATCGGGTGAGTTAACTGACAATGATACATGTATAGACAATTTGTTTGAATGTGGTGAACTATCTCAAATAGTCAACATGCTCCATCTCACTTTCTCTCTCGTGATAGGAATGAGAGGAAGGAAAGAACAATACCATTTAAAATGGGGCGATATCGAACTGTGCACTGATGAAGGTAAGTATATTCAACATACCCGGGAACTTTTCCTACTACAAATACAAGAGAGTGATCAGTAGTCCAAGTATTGTATCTCCAATTACTGTTTTGGGTTAATGGTAAACTATTGTAGCTTTGGATACAATAGTTTATCAATAACTTTCTACCAATAAATGCCTATAACTTGAAATGGTAAACTTTTGTTAATTTAGATACAATAGTTTCTCTATAGATTTCTACAGATAAATGGTTATAATGTTCGATGGAAAACTGTTGTATCTCTACTAAGAATTTAAATTAGAACATCTAAATAACCTCATGATCTTCGAAATTACTATTCATCATGAAAATCAAAATGCAGTTACAATTTTATACATCACAATTGTCTTTTAGATATGTGTATTAGACATTTTTTACAAGATTTTGAAAATTAATCAGTAGTAATTAAGTTGGTGTTATATTGATGTCATACTTGAAAGAAACACAGATCTATTCCAGCTTCAACCTTTGGAAAAACAGAACAGAAACCCAATTAAGTGACTTTGGAATCAAACTTTTGAATATAGATTCTAGGTCTATTATACTTTGCATAAATGAATTTGCTATTTTTTTTCCTTTTATTTATTTTTTCTTTTAAAATATTATAATACACTGACATAACAGTGATTTAGTGTTTTAAGTAGACTGTTGGAAGAGATATTTTTATATAGATCTCTATCATATTCAAAACAATGTGCATGCTGTTGGTTTAGCGTCTTTTAATGTTTTCTTTTCATTTTCAAAATGAATTAAGCTGGTTTATTCTATGTATTTCACTAAAGACTGGTTCACACATTCATTGTTTACGTCCCGATACATCCGTAGGATTTTAGACTGAGGGCTAATATGTTACAAATAAAAATAATTTGTTGATCTTTTTCGTAAATTTATTAAGACAATTACTGGTCAAACCCCAATTTTGGCGTAGAGGAAATCAAAACTGTCCAGCCCAGTCTTGTTATTTTTTGTATGTACATTAAACCAATGAACTAAGGCTTTGATCCTAAAGCATACTGTTATCCCAGGTCCTTGTTCTTACAGACATAATCATGCTTGTCCTCCTGGTAATCGAGGCAGTGCTATGGAAGCCACGAAAGTGTAGCGTTGGCTAAAGCATTGTCAATTGTCATTTTCAATTTGGGATTTGGTCTGCAAGAGCATGCTGCAAATTAAACTTATTTCCCTTCAAAGTTTGTAATGAAATAGTTTTGTAGTAAGCTAATATTTGTTTTTAGGTTCAGTCATGGGTTTGCCATCTAATGTTTTCTGGAAGTGGAAGGCAGTGTGTTGCAAATGCTTTGGCGACGGTGCACCGACTTTTGTGACCTATGCTCTCAAAACGGTATTAAAATTCAATACATCCAAAGAAACAGAATGTTTGACTTGATAACTCAGACGACATTGAAAATAGGTCAAAAACTAGGTCACCAGGTCAGATATTGCAGAAACATTTTGTACATTCAAAAGGCCACATTTTCAGCCTAATACTCTTTCCCAGCTATCAGAACTGCATACTGGTCTAATCGAAGACTGTCAAACTTAAATGCTCCAGCAGAGGACAGAACAAATTCGCTCAAGTAACGATTTTGCCTTCTAAATCGAAAACTTTCAGAAAGGGAAGATACTAGTTAACTGCAATTCCTCTTCCCCCCGCCCCCCAAAAAATGCTCTGTATACTCACTTTGATAAACATTTGAATTGTTCACTAAAGTCTTTTATGGAATCGGGATATTACGATATAGATTTCAACCCTTTCTAAAAGTACATCGATGGAAAATTTCTGTCGAACGTCGAATAAAGTCAGACAGATCACTATGAGTGTATTTTCCAATGTCTCCTTTTCAAGCTGTAATTAGCGATGTTAATTGGATGTTTACCTGGAAGATTTTGAAGTCTATGTTCAGTTTAATTAACCATTTCTATTAATTTCTACAAGATGGTATGTCTTTGCAGCAAGAGGTTTTCGTCTACTCCAAATCTGAACACATACTAGTGTCAGTGTTTATTTAACCTACTCTTGAAGGCATTTATGCTCGGAGATTTCACAATTTCAAATTTGGCAAAGTGTTCCATGTATCAACAACACGATTAGTGAATGAATTTTTTCTTGTTTCGGTTCTAGTATAACTTTTAAAGAGTTTTAGGTCATTTCCTCTGGTGCGAGTAGAAATGTTTCTTTGAAGTAGTATCGTGTTTGTTCAGTATCTTAAAGGTTTGTAGCATATCAGCACGAATTCTACGATATTCCAATGTTGGTAATCCCAGTTGTTTAAGTCTTTCATTGTATGGTAGATGTCTTAACCCAGGAATTAATTTAGTTGCTCTTCTTTGTACGTTTTCTAGAGCTTTTTTGTGTTTTTAAGATACGGTGACCAAACTGTACAGGCATATTCTAGGTGGGGTCTAACTAGAGCTTAATAGAGATTTTAAAAAAAAATGTTTGTCCATATAAGTGAAGGTTCTTTTTATGACACCAAGATTTCTGTTTGCTGTTTTGATTTTTTCACTAATGACTGAAAGTAAGTTTTCATCTAGCAGTACTCCAAGGTCTTTCTCTTCCTTAACTTGAACAATTTCTTCTTTGACGTTCTGTTCATTTGTCATGTAGTATTTGCTTTGTAGATTCTTTTTGCCAATGTGTAGGTGTTTACATTTCTTCGAGTTAAATTTAGGTTTCCAGTCCAACGACCATTTACAAAAATTATCCGTTGTTTGTTGAAGAAGTTTTAAGTCATTTTCATTTTTAGTCACAGAATAGGTTTTGGTATCGTCAGCAAATAGTCTTATTGGTGTCACGGCATTTTCAGGAAGATCATTGATAAAGATAAAGGAATAGAATGGGGCCTAAAGCGCTCCCTTGAGGAACTCCACTAGGTACTTTAACAGAATCGGACTTTTTCCCAATTATGATAACATTCTGTGTTCTGTTCTTGAGGAAATCTTTAATCCATTTTAAGACTTTGCCTGTAATTCCATATTTTTCAAGTTTTAAATGTAATTTTACATGTGAGATTGTGTCAAAATCCTTTTTGAAATCATAAAATATTACATCAGTCCCTTCTCCATTATCAATCGCTTCTGTCCAATCGTCTACAGATTCTAAAAGTTGAAGGGTACAGGATTTCCCTTTCAAAAAGCCATATTGAGCTGATGTAAAAAGTTTCTTTTGTTCCATGTGAGATTGGAGACTGTTTCTTACAATTTTCTGCATGATGTTAGTGCACGTGGAACTTATACTAATGGGTCGATAGTTTTCAGGCAGTACATTGTCACCAGATATGAAAATAGGGGTAACATTTGACTTTTTCCATTCCTTGGGCACTTTTGAAGTAGCCATGGATTTCTTGAATATTTTTGTTAGGGGATAAACCAGTGCTTTTGAACATTCAGCAATAACTTTTGGGTGTATCCCATCTGGTCCCTGCGATTTGTTAGGCTTTGTTACATTCAGAATTTTAGCAACTGTATCTTCATTGATTTCGATATTTTCCAAGATTTTTTCAGTTATAATTGTTGAAAGTTTATTATCTTCTGAGGTTTGTGGTTTTACTATAACTGGATCTTTTATAAAGACACTGGCAAAGTAGTTGTTTAGTAGATTGGCTTAGCTTCATCATCTGAGATCAAATTTCCGTTTTCATCCTGTAAGGCACCAATACTTGTTTTAGTTCTATTATTTTCCCGAACGTATTTCCAAAAGAGTTTCTGGTCGGTATTTATCTTTGATGCCAGGTCCTTCTCAAATACAATGTAGATATTTTGAGATGCGTATTGCCGCTGTTACTCCATTTCTCGCTTTTTTGTAAATTTCGAAGTTCTCGGATGTTGGGCAGTGTCTATACTTTGACCATTTAGCATGTTTTTTCTTTATTTTCATTTTTGTTTCTGTATTCATGAATGGGACCTAAAATGTAATTGAAGGTATCGGCAAAAGACTTCCAATAATCATCAACTTCCCCGGTTAAGATTTCGTTCCAATTCTTGGTATTAAGTTCTTCGTTTATTGCCTTATAATTGCCCCTTGAGTAATTCCTTTTGTTTGTTGAACTAGATACATTGGATGTATAACAGATTAAGTTAAATAACAAAATTATGTGATCACTTTTACCAAGCCCTGGTAGGTATTCAACTTTATCAATCATGTTTTCTTCATTTGTTAGTACTAAATCCAATAATGACGGTGAAATGTGTTCTCTATACCTTGTTGGTCTATTTATATGTTGAGTAAGGAAATTATCTTTGATGCACTCTAAGAATAAATTAGCAGGATTATCTTCCCTTCCACAAACTTCTTGCAATGACCAGTCAATTTCTCTATAATTGAAGTCTCCTACTATGCATATATGTGAATATCCTCTATTTGGAGCATCTTCTATCAGTTTACAAGTATTGTAGGTTGATTGGATATTCGTCGATGGGTTTCTATAAATGCATCCCAGTAAAAGATTATCTTCATTCTTCAATTTGATACGAATCCACAGTGACTCTATAAGTTCATTATATAGATCAACTTCAGTGACGGTTAGATTTTTCTGGTAATAGAGTATAATTCCCCTTCTGTTATCCTGTGTTGTTCGGAAGAATTCATAACCTTCTAAATCGAACACTTTCAGAAAGGGAAGATGCTAGTTAAGTGCAATTCCTCTTCGCCCCCCCCCCTCCCAAAAAAAAAAAATGCTCTGTATACTCACTTTAATTGATAAACATTTGAATTGTTCACTAAAGTCTTTTATGGAATCGGCTGTCTTTGTGAAAAAATCCAAATTGAACATGAAGTATATTCCGAAAAATAAAGCACTTACTAGTTAGATTAATAATTTCACTCATGATCACAAAACACATGTATAGGCCTTTGAACAAAATGCACTCTGCTGAACCGTCCTTGAACTGTCGCTCTACACATGCTGCGCACTCGTTTCAACGCCTAACAATGCATCCTCGTGAGATATTTTTTAAATAAAAAATAACCAGTTGATTTATATGACGTTGAATTAGAAGTAATGAGACTACGCGTTAACCCGTTTACAGATAATCATATGTAGACCGAGAGCAGGCTTCACAGTACCAGCAGTCTGCTACTGATTCTGGACTGTGCAATAAGGAGATTGTCCTCACCGCAATAGGGTTTTGAATGTTATGGTTCTCTTATGCTATAGACTGGAAAATCCCATATACTTTATTTAGCAGATTTTGGAGTAAATTTTTTACCCTATGAGAATGCTTCACACTTGCCTATTATAAAACTGTTCAATTGGTTTCATTTTATTGCAGCTTTAATGAAGGTTGTTGTCTTTTAAAGGTAGAAGATTGTGATAGGGGAGGGAAGAACTGTGGGGTAGTTTTTTCTCCTCTCAGCACAGATTTTGTCTACAGAAGGTCATTTGTATTGAATTTACAACTGGGTGGTTTTTGTGAATATCCAACTTTGGAAATTTAAGCATCCTCCTTTAGCATTCTTATTTTTCAAGTGATGATACTTATGATTAACCCTTTGTGGCCAGGCGCAACTCATGAAGCTTAATCGCCCAGCTAAGGTCAAGATCATACTGAACAGTATGTGCAGTGTGATCTTGCATCTACAATTTCTAAAAAAGGAGATATTTCTCCCCACTTGATAACTTTGAAAAATTCAAACTGGGTAGCTACGTAGTAACAGTAAAAGATCTATCAATAAAGTTTAGCAGCAAAATAAAAGTTTTACACAAATGATACGTTTCAAAAATCCTTTAATTACCAGCAACCTTTAATACCTTTTTTTTTTTGTGGGGGGGGGGGGGGTTCGGAAGTAATTTTTTTATGTTTTGCAACTGATGTGACCTCAGTTGTCGAACGTTTATACGTGCGTTTGGTTGGCCGATCCCTCGCCCATTTATTCATTCACTTATCCATTTATCTGGTGTTTCATCGAATTTCAGCCATGACAAGTGGGACAATAAATTGTTTGGTATCAGTGACATAGAAGCTAGTCGAATAGACCCACAGCAGCGTTACGTTCTCGAGTGTGTACACATGGCATTGGAAGATGGTGGATTTACAAGAAAACAAATTAGTGGCTCGAAAACAGGAGTCATCATTGGTATAAATTACTTATAGTATAGTCAATGAAATCCTCAGTATTATTTTTATTATACAAACACGACAAGGTGGCCCGCCTTTGGCACTGAATGCAAACATCAGACAGTGCTATTCAACATTTCAGCACAATTATTGTAAATCCAGCCTTACATGTTCCTAAAAACACTTAGACATTTAGTCAATATAATGTTCAAATCAAGATACATTGCGCATTCCGCGGATTTCACACTGTAAGAAATTTAATTAAAGAGTTAGCGTTACATGATTTTAGGGTATCAACATACTCGTGTTGCTAAAATGTATTGCTTCACAAAAGTATTTGACAAACTGGTGCCTTAAAGTTTATTTATCATACATGTATATTCGCAGCCTGTTTAAAGTCAATATTAAGACTTCCCTTTTTATGTTAAATCAAACTTAGTCAAAAAAGAGCGACAACATCCATCATCTATTGTTATGATACGTTACTTTGATATTTCGAGACTATGATCCTCTTACTGTAAAATTTAAGAAAGGGATAACAAAACAATTTTTAATTATTTTGACACAGTTTTTCTTTTTCCCACACCGTAGAGGAACATCTACAAATATGAACTTTTGTGTTCATACTGAAAGACGTCACCCACTTCAAAAATTATTTTGCACTGAAATCTAAATATAAATAATCTGATTCCTTTTACGTATTGCATAAAACAGCTTATTTCGTCGATCTCATCAGGCTCCATGAACGACGATTACAAATCGATGGCCAACTCAGACATGACAGATATTGGTAGCTATAATGCAACTGGAACGGCGAAAAGTGTGATATCAGCACGAGTTTCGTACGTGTACAACCTTCAAGGAACTTGTCTTACCCTAGACACAGCTTGTTCTTCGGCAATGGTTTCTGTACATCTTGCTGCACAAGCCATTCAAACAGGTAAATCTTGAAAGAAAACTTACATGAAAGAATTTTCCAAACTGTAAAATGTGAAAAACAAAAAGGGCCATATTCGAATCTGTCATATTATATTGTTAAATATTATAATTTAATTTTCAAAATGCAAGTTTAAGAATTAGAAAAGAAAATATCTCATGCATTTAATCATCGAAAGTGTTCGCGACATTCATTTGTTCAATGACGTCAATGTAGGCAATGCTTGAAGGCTTTTTCCCACTTCTGCAAGTACTGTGAGTTTGTTTCTTCATTGATAACCTCAAATGAGCTTTTAAATGTTCTGCCCTGCTGTATTAATCAGTTGTCATATTCATAGACATAGCGGTCTAACCGAATTACACTGGTTCCAATTCATTTCTTAAAGTGTATAAATACAAGTTCTTATTTTAAGGTTAAATGAGCCCTTACTAAAAGCCACAACATAATTTCATTTTAAAATCTATACATCGGTCTTTCAATATCAGGTGACTGTGACATGGTGATATGTGGTGGAGTCAACAGTATACTAACTCCAGATACATTTAAAGCACTGTGTGAAGCACGAATGATGTCAACAATCGGACAATGTCAGTCTTTCTGTGATACAGCGGACGGTTATGCTCGAGGGGAAGGTTGTGGTATTGTCATATTGAAGAGCTTAAAGGCAGTATGTGTTTAGACGCCGAATTTCATTTATTTAGATTTTTATACCTATACGGGAAAAAAGTTTCAGTTCTTTCAGTAGATTCTCTATTAAAATAACCTAGTAATTCAAAGCAATTACATTTGATTAAAAGGAAGCTAACAGCCCTGTTGCGGCAAAAGTAAACACCACGGGTATAAATTGCGTTTGAATTTAAATAAAACCACAAACAAGTAAGGAAATAATTGTGGAGATAATAATCTGTCGCTGTACGATCGGTCCAAGTAAAAATCGCCGACAGAAACATGAATTCTACAAAAAGGGAAAACGTTGTTCAGTCTATCAATCTTCTTTTATCTAGAGTAAAGATGTAAATTTCTGTCATCGGTGCATTTTTAACACCGCACTGTTTACTTTTTGCCTCTATCAGGTCTATAATACAGATCACGTATAGTTTCAAAAAATTGCTTGTCAGAGAGGTTAGTCTTGGCCTGAGTCCACGTACCTGTCGTATAATAATTTAGGTCTTTGGTAACTAAAGCGACACTGAAAATACCTGTCATATTGCACGAACGGGCATATTTTAATAGATAACACAAAAAACCTCAGATGTGAATCTTCTTATTCATAGAAAAGTTAAATTTTGTACTATTGTAGTGTAACGGTATAATATGCATTTATTTATTTACCACACTTTTAACGACCCTGAGAAAGAAAGCCTTTGAAAACATTGTGAAAAAAAGAGAATATGCTAGTAACCAATATTTTCTCCTTTTCCCACAATGTTTTCTACCCTTTCCAAATCAAAGTTCAATTTTTGATTCACATTTATATTGGTCGGCTGAAAATAGTTTCGTTTTGGACTGGTTCAAAATGTTGTCGATTGGTAATGAGGGCGCTCTGGTAAATAATGGTCTAATACATCTTCGTAATGAATATTTCTAAGCAAGTCATCAAAAAAATTCTGGATCCATACGATTCATTTTATCTAACAAACGACTGAATCTTGAAGTAGAATGGCCCTTTGTGGTGGAGATCCAAGTTCACATTTTTTTTTTTCATTTCTCAAATCGGATTTAAAGTATAACCATTGAATCAATAAATAATCAGGGCCCGTATTCACCAACAATTCTTGAGAATATTCTCAGTCTTATTCTCCAAGGTTTTCTAGATTTGTAAGTAACACAACTTCTGAATGGCTAAACCGAATGCTTTAGCCAATTAGAAATTGTGTTACCTACAAATCTAGAAAATTCTGTAGAATAAGACAAAGGACGTTCTTAAGAATGGTTGGTGAATACGGGCTCTGGAAACAGTTTCTTTTCTATATATGTTAAATTTCTTTAGTAGATTAGACATTTATAGATCCAAGTTCTTAATTTTGTCAACATAACCTTACATCTCGAAACTTCTAAACAACCACTTACTTAGTCCAAAGGCAGTAGTCTTATAGAGTAAAGAATGACTCCAAAATTATGCTCCGAAAGGAAATAATAGACTAAAACGTCTATAGAAAACTCATTGATCACATGATAGATGCTCTCATATAATTGGAGCAGTGTAAAATAAGCATAACTAGAGCAAAATTAGCGATTCAAAATTTGGAGTAAATGCATGGCGTTCAATTTAATAAATATATACAATTTAATTCGCCGGTTTTCGATATCCTTAGACACGCAGAAAATTATTCCGAAGCGAAATATTTTGACAAAAATCATGCGGCGCGGACTTTGTTTTCTAACATGAGTCAATACATTTTGCAAATGTATTAAAGCGTCTCTTCTTAGAGCATGGCTCATTTAGAGTTGGTAATCTGGAAATTAATGACACGTTGATTAAATCTGCTTTAGGCGATGGAGGATGGAAATAAGATATGGGCAACCATCAATATTGGCTGTAATCAAGATGGTTGCACCATGAAACCGATGACAGCGCCATCTGGAGACCAACAACTGCAACTTCTAGAGCAAGTGTATAAGATGTATCAGTTCAATCCACAAGATATACAGTACATAGAAGCACATGGTAAGCTTGAGGTACAGGGGATAATGAAATACCTCTCACAATAAATATATATTTATATATAAAAGTTTGGTATCGGAATCAAAAAGCACATAATTCCCAGCCAACTGCCTCTCTGTTTGTCTTTAAGCTTTCTCTTTTCTGCTATATACTCCGAGTAATGTATCTGTAACGTGTGTAAACTATCGCAGATATAAACAAAACTCATCAAAAATGGCATAGGTTTCAGGAAGAGAACTTGAAACCTTGAAAATTATTAAATAATACCGGGAGCTCTTTCTTACACGATATAAACTGTTTCCACCTAGGTCGTTTAAAAAGCAAGGTCAAGGTCAAGGGGGGGGGGCTGTTCCATCGTTTTAATAGTCTCAAAAGAACCTTTAAGAAATAATGAATCAATTCATTTAGGCGACAGTATGCTGACCATCGGTAAAGAAGGAAGATGAATGTCAGAAAAGATATCTGTGAGTGGTATTTTCTTAATGGGATACATATGATTTCCATGTAATTTCACTTTTCGCTCCTTAACTTTGCAAAGGTTTGTTGGAATGTCACGTGATAAGAATTATATGTCGATTAAATGGGACTTTGTTTAAAAGAAAAAGTGATTATTAGTGTCGAATGAAGTAGTTTAATTGCAACACAAAACTATGAATTACAAGTGTTCAAAACAATCAATTTCTTTCGACGAGGTAAGTTTGAATTTTGAGAAATGGGATAGAATGGCGTATGGTGTAGATGTCCGTCGACAAGTACTCTTTTATACCATTATGACTTTGAAAAATGATTTACAGCATCAAAGAATTTTAGGTGGCATATTTCATGACCATCCTCATTTTCGAAATATGCTACTGAACATTTTTGATACCATAAATCATTTTTGAAGGTCTGAATAATTTAATGGAAAAAGGGGATCTAGTAACTATGTTACGAAAAAGAGAGTAACTATACATCCAAGACACAATTAGTAACAGGCCCGATGTCGGCTCGGGGCTCAATGCCTATTTGGGACAAATTAAGTGGGCGGTGTACTGTTGTTATTTTGTTACATACCTCATATATCTTATTAAAAATTCTTTCTTCCTTTAACCCTAGATTCGTCTGTGTGTCATATGTACATTTTAGCATAATTATGGTAGTATTTCAAAGTATACAAGTGGTAATGATCAAACTATCAAGATTTTTCAAACTCTTCTTTTTTAAGCTAAAAAGGTCGGAAAGTTTCGTACACGAAGTCTTTCTAATTTGTAAATTGACTTAGATATCATATCAAGGAAGTAAAGATGACTTAGATATCATATCAAGGAAGTAAAGATGTGTGTCAGGATAAAACAAAATTTTTGTCTCTTAAGCAAAGTTCATCTTTGCTGTATTTCCAGGGACAGGAACACCACGTGGTGACCCAACCGAGCTGAATGCTTTAGGGACGTTCTTTTCCTCCTTTAGAAGTAAGACCGCCGACCCAATATTGGTAGGCTCTGTGAAGTCAAATATTGGACACACAGAGTCTGCAGCAGGAACAGCAGGGCTTCTGAAAGTTATACTTATGATGAAGAAAGGATTCTTCGTACCCTCCCTTCATCTAAAGAGTGATAAAAGCAATATAAATCCAAACATAAGATTATCAGAATTTGGTTTAGAAATATCTTCGGGTATCAAAGAATGGCCAAGAAGAGGAAACGGAGAAAGGAATGCGTGCCTGAATTCTTTTGGATTCGGTGGTTCAAACGTTCATGTGATTGTTAGACAGATAAAGCCAGGTACCCCAGAGTTGAAAAACATAAACAAAGATGAAACCTTTATTCCCATATGCTTATCCGGAATTGATAAACAGTCACTAAAACTTAATCTTTGGCAATTTCATCAAGATCTAGCAGATCGCACTTTGCCTCTGTTTGATATAGCACAAACCTCTTTTCATCATCGGGATATATTTTCTTATAGGACGCTTATATACGGGAAGACCAGTCAAGACGTGCAGGGCCAATGTAAAACCAAGTTACAACAGATTGATAGAATATCCCCAGAGAAGAAACATAACAAGGTATTTGTATACTGTGGAGTAGGGACAACATGGACCGGAATGTGTCGAGAATTGATGCAATCGAATGACGCGTTTATACGAGCAATTAATCAAATAGATATGTATCTAGAACCTCTTGCTGGCTGGAAAATTGGGCAAAAGTTTGCCGTCAATACAAGCTATGATGATCCTTTTTTGAATCATATTGCTATCTTTTGCTGCCAGGTAGCTCTTACAGAGGTTTGGAGGTCATTTGGAATTATCCCTAACTTAGTTATTGGTCAGTCCGTTGGGGAAGTTGCAGCTGCGTATGCAGCAAACCTATTGACATTGGAAGAGGCAGTGAATTTGATTTTTTACCGATCAGACGTTCTGTCAAGGCATTGTGAAGGATCAATGGCTGTTATAGGAAACTTAAATATAAAAGAAATTGAAGAGATGTGCAGTGAGTATGGCAATAGTGTATGCACTGCTGTTTATAGTAGCCCAACAGCTTGCACAATATCAGGGCAAACCTTAATGTTGAAACGTCTGACGCAAAGATTACAAGATTTACATGGAAATAATGTGTTCATACGGACATTAAATGTCAGGTGTGGTTATCACTCTTCGATTTTGGACAGTTGCTTGGACGAAATAAAGAATAAGGTAGAGAAGTCATTCGACGGTAAGTCTACAAATACAAACGGCAAACAAATCCTTCCAATGATATCTACAGTGACAGGAAAACTAGTTGTTGATGATGAAATAAAGACAGGTAGTTACTGGGCAAAGAACGTGCGTGATCCTGTTTTGTTTATGCAGAGTATCAAGCAGACATATGACTCACAGAGTTTAAATTTGTTTTTGGAAATTGGACCGCGACCTGTGCTTAAAACTCATCTTCAAAATATTTTTGAACAAGATTGCAGAGCTCAAGCGATTCCGTCTTTGTTGGTCGGAAATGAACTTCGGTGTTTTTATCGTTCAGTGACAGAACTGTTCGAGTTGGGGCTGGATATTGACTATTCAAAATCGGACTCCTTTACTGGGGAAAATATCACATGCATACCGAGGTATAAATTCAACAAAACAGGGAGCCTTCACCTACCAACATCCATGAAAGAATATTTATCGGGTTTTTTTAAAGAAAATAAAAACAAGCATATGTTTGTTGAAGTATCGAAACGCTCTGCCGAAACATGCTTTGCAATTAATGTTGATAAAAATTCAACACCATTTGTTTATGATCATTTCCTTTTTGATGACATCGTTGTGCCAGGTGCAATTTATATTGAGACGGGATTTCACGTAGGTAAAGAATTGTTGAGAAAACCTGTTGAAAAATTGGTTGTTGCATTTGATTTTGTAAAAACGTACACAGTAAGCAAAGGTCGATACCATAAACTCGATATACTTCTAAAGTCACAAGGAGATGACCAGGTCATATTTAATGTTTTTGGCCATGAGAATTTACTAGCAGTTGGAACTATTTCAGGCAGAAAATGTCAACCGAGAGGATCGTTTGATATACAGTATCTCAAAACTCGCTGTCCTGTGTATAAATCCAGAACAGAATGTTATAACTCTATGAAAAAATTCAATTTTCGATATGGAGAAAGTCTAAGCCTGATACAAAGAGCATGGGTATCAAAATCAAGGTCTAAATGTTTGACTGAGATATATATCCCAGATAATTTATTGAACAATATTTCGCGAACGCATTTTCACCCGGCGGTAATAGATTCTGTATTTCAGATTTTCGGAATACTTGCGAATGATCCTGAAGAGGATAAAAAATTTTCTATTCCGAAAGGAGTAGACGCAGTTGTTGCCAACAAATCGATAGAAAAGCACATGTTTTGCTATGCAGAAAAAGTGAAAATGAATGGTAACTCATCATTTTTCAATGCTGTTCTCTTATCCGAAACCGGCGCAGTTATCGCAGAAATGGAAAATTACTTCACTAAAACGTTAACGGCAAACTCAAAAGAAGATGACAAATCATACAACTATGAGTTAAAATGGTCCGAAGCTGTAGACATTCTTGATACAAAAAGTTCTATACCTAGAAAAAGTGTATTTTACACACACAATGTTGACTCGGATTGGCAGCGTCATCTAATAAAAGCAGCAGGTATTCATCCAGTTACAGATATTCAGAGAATTATCGAAGAAGTAAACTGTGTCTCTGAAAACATTTCCTTAATCGTTCATATCCACACTATGAATGGTAAACACAAAGAAACGGACGAAACATTTATTCTAAGCTGTGCTGTTGAAAGATTCATGGAAATAAAGAAATTGTTGGCACTCATACAAAAGAAGGAAAACAAACTTTCCGTAACTTTTATAACAGAAAACACTCAACACTGTCCTGGTAGAGATACAATTAATTTGGTTGGGTCAGAGATTTGGGGGATGCTGCGCTCCGCAGTACACGAAGGGCTCAATACAGACGTTAAATTAGTCGATATAGATAGGCAGAGATGCGATGTTACGGTTCTTACAAAAGTTATTTCTAGTACGAGTAATAGTGATAGGGAATTTGCCCTGACTGGGTCGAAACTTTATAGGGCTATAATTCAGCCTGCCAAAATATATGAGGATTTGAAACGGCCCGTTGTAATTACAAGCTATGATACATGTAGTATTTACTCTAGGAAGGCAGTGGAAGTATCAGAGCCGTTTTTGTTGCTTTCCCATGAGTTCTGTTTAAAAGTGGATACTAAATCTGTTATTCTAGAATCATTTTCAATGCATGAACATGTATTACACTTACCAACCGCAGAAATAGGTAACAAAAGTGATTTTCTTTTAAGAACTGATCATGAATGCCAGGTAATAGTTGTAGAAGGCAGGGGAAAACTTAAGGCTACAGGCGCTAATGTATCATTTATCTATCCTACTAATGCTATGACTGTGTTAGACATTCCTCAAGAACACCTGATCGATGATGTAGACTGTCCCATATATATAAGTGGGATGCTAATACTAGCAAATGTGCTCTCTCAAATCGCATTAAGCATCCAAAAAGGGGCAGATGTAATGGTGATTAAGCAATCGGAAGAAGCAGATATAGGTCAAGAGATATTTACTCAGTTTCTTAAAGAAAGGCATTGTAAAAGTTGTTTTACCACATTTCTTGGACTGAAAAACGACACTGTCTACCGTAATGTAAACTGCCTTGTAGTCGTAACTCCTTTGAGTATCGACGAATGGGAAATAATAACGAATTTATTTCCTGTTCTTAGGACGGTTATATCTCTTAATATATTCATTCATGAGGAGCTTCACAAATGGCTACAATACAAATTCCAGGGTTTTGATCTTCTTTCTCTGTCAATAATTGAAATGCTGGGTGTAAAGAAAATCAGAAATGCTTTGCCAGGTGTCAAAGATTGCTTGCGTCGTCTTGATAGCAATAAATTACTCAGCAAAAAAAGTGATTTTCTGTTTAGGTTGCCAATGAAGGAACTAAAAGTGCGTCAACAAATAAACAATGGATCGTTGAAATGTTATTGTGATAGAGGTAATGTTTTCCGACCGAACGCGTGCTACATTATCGTTGGTGGATTGACTGGTCTTGGATGGGAGCTTCTGCAATTGATGGCGGAACAGGGTGCAGGATTGTTGATTCCACTATCTAGGAGGGGAGCTCAGTGTGAACAGCAGCAGAAAATTGAAGAACTACAGCAACAGTATTGTTGTCGAATATTACCCATGAGAGTAGATGTAACAGAATATGACTCTGTCAAAAAGGTCTTTACCGATCTTGATGCATTATACCCTACCCACCCAATCCGAGGTATAGTCCATGGGGCTGGAATAGCAATCGATTCTGTCCTAGAAAATTTGGACGAAAAGAAAGTTTTCGATGTTATGAAGCCTAAAATATTAGGCGCATGGAATTTACATTTGGCATCTTTTAATGCTCCATTAGATTTCTTTGTTTTACAGTCCTCTATTGTGTCTGTGATTGGTAATCCGGGTCAATGCAATTATTCAGCTGCAAACAGTTTCTTAGACTCTATTGCATATTACAGAAGGTCAAAAGGACTTGCTGCTCAGAGCATCAACTGGGGAGCTTTATCCGTCGGAATGGCTGTTGAAAATAATGAAATAAAAGCAAAGTTACAACGAAACGGTTTCAATCTTCTTGAACGCGAAGGGATTCGCGAATGCTTCCTGGATGCGATAGTCAATGACTCCACAAATATTGTTTACGCAGATATTGAATGGGATAAATTATTGTCAATTCCATCTTTTTCTAGCCAGACTTCGAAGTACAATGAGATATCAAGATTTGGGATAATACTGCAAAATGAAAACATATTAGATACTGTTAACTTTGGAAATTTACGTGAACTGGATATGGTCGGGAAGACAGATTTTGTGAAAAAAACTATCAGAGAAATAACGTATAAAGTATTAGTAATAGATGGCGGCGGTTTAACTGATAAAACTACTTTCACTGATCTAGGAATAGATTCCATGACCGCCATGAGTTTGTCTAATGCCTTAGATGAATTGTTTCATTTTCGCATTTCCGTAGTAACACTTTTATCAGAAGAGACAACCCTGGGATCAGTTGCTGAGACCCTCGTCAACAATATGGTTCACGCATATGAGACGGAAAGAAAACATGATCCTATCGTTGCAATTGATGATCCAGAAACTCTAAAGTTGTTCACATCCGAAAACATTACGTTCATGCAAAGAGATTTGCTTACCAATTATCAAGAAAAGAGAAATGACCCATACTACCTCCGAATAATTGATGTGGAAGTCCTCGGAAAGAAATTGCGCATAAATGATTGGAAAATAATATTTACTCATATATTCAAAATTCGACCGGAGTTGCGTAGAAAATACCACTTTTCCAAAAATGAAGACGTGTTGGTTCAATCAGTGTCAGAGTCAGAGCTCAATATCAATATTACGCGCATACCAGTTGAAACTTTGGAAAACACTAATGTCTCTGAAGTTCGCACGTCATATGACCCAGACATCAGTGATTTATTACCATTTGTCTTCCAGGTTTCCGAAACTGAAAACAGTACAATACTGAGAATAGTAACACATGCTCTTGTTACTGACATGAAAGGCATGTCTATGCTTTGCAAAGACATCGAGACTACAGCCATGGCTCATTTACACAGGAAGGATTTGCCGTCAGCATATCCCCCAATAGATATGTGCGGGGTCATAAAAAGATCTATCCTTCCTAAAGTGAAAGAAATGGTTCTGTTTTGGGACAGCTATGTGAATGTTAACATTGTGCCAGTTACATTAGGGAAAAACCTTCAGACTGTCGATGCTAGTTTCTGCACCTTATCGCGCGTGAATCTTCCCTCAAAGATGGTTGAAAGGATAAAAAGTTATGTTGCAAAACAAGGGATAAGTCTCTATGAATTTATTATGTCCCTTTATCAGCTTTATCTGCATTTTGGCTCAAAGTCATCTGTTGTTGCAGTTGGTACTGCAGCAGACATGAGATTTCATGTACCAGAATTAAACAACGTCCTCACAAGATGTGCTAATTACATTCCTGTTATAGCTAATATAAATCAAACAAGTACCATGACCAAGTTTATTCAAAGCAATAGCCGACAAATTTCAGTTGTAACCGAACACAGCGCTTATCCTAGTTCTCTAATACTCAAGAAGATAAAATCGGCCCAAGCTCGGGAACATATTTTCCGACATTTTCTCATAATGAATGACATGACAGAAATAAATAGAATGACCACAAAAGAACAGTTTATCAGTGCTGAAATAAAGCGAATCTGGCATGTTCGACCAGACCGTGAAACCTTCATTTACGTAAGTTATGACCTGAAGAAGGCTTGGATAAAGCTTGAAGTCGGCGTGAATAAAAAAATCTGCGGACAATACGGATTATCGCTGGCAGACAAACTTTTGTGGCTGACTCACGTAGCGATAACCAACGGGAACGAAACAGTCGGGGAAGTAGGAAAGCAAATTATTATGCTCGAAGATAGGATGGAAACAGACAGTGGAACAAAAGCTGCAACCTGCAAAAATTTTCCTTCAAGCCAAAATCCAAATTTATTTAACTTGACCAAAAGTACAACTGATGGTACGGCTACTAATATGGGCGGTAGGTATTCTTTTTACTCTAAGATTTATCCCTTTTTCCGATATCTAATACTAACCCTAATGCGTACAGAGAACATCTGGAGAACCATCAAGAATTATCGTGTGCTATAAGGTAAGAGAGAGAGAGTGAGAGAGAGAGAGAAAGAAACCTGTTGTTGCATGACCGTTTTGTCGACCAAAATAAGTAAGAAATACCACAGTAGTCTAAAAAAGTATGCGGAGATTTAAACTTCCCCCATGAAACACGGCCTTAAGATTAATGCCGCAGTAAAGCCAAAAGAAGGATATTTTTACCGTTTATAACTCGAAAATGTATCGGATAATCAATCACAACACACATATATATGATCGAAGAAAACCCGAACGTGTCAGTTTCTGCACTGGTTGCCCGTCAATTTCACCGACGCCATGGACTGAGACAACCTTCGTTATCGTTCGTGTTTATTCGAACTAGGTCTTCGAGAACGTCACGTGATAACATTGCACCTCATTAGTGCTATGACGTAGTAGACAGCACTATTGTTTACAATTCAAACATTATGTCGGAGAGCAAGATTGCTCACTCTAAACCATTCATTCTTATTTAAATGTAGTAAACTCTTCCTGTATTGATGATAAATGAATAAGCGATAATCAGCCTGTGTCGTTTTTTCTGTTTACGATGTCGATAAACTAACGTTTTTCAAGCCTAGAATAGGAACAAAACAATCAAGTAAATGTTAAGGTTTGTTTCGACGCTTTGAAACACGTCACTGCGGAGATTACGACGAAAAATCGGCTAACCGTCGGCAATCATCGATGTAAACAAACAGATAATACAGCATGGTAGGATCTGTTCTAGTTTCAAAATTCTTTTTTTGCTTTTTGCTACCATTGACTGGAACTTTTACGAACTGCAAATTTACATATCGTGAAAGTCATAATAATTGCCATATTTTTACGTGGTAAAAATGGAATTTACTTTTATTTTTTAAACAGGTTGTTTATTCAGTTGGATATTAAAATTTTGACAGGATAATCAGATTGCTAGAAGGGCAAATAAGGCTTGGTCGCGAAACTTAAATCCAGTTCTCATATATATATGAGAAATTCTTCGTATGGTAAGAAAGTAGACATTTTTATTACATGAAGTGTTGCTGTCACCAAGGAATACCTGGAACTACACGATAAATGTATTATATTTTATTGAATAGTGTTTCAGATTGCGTCGCTGAAAAATATCTTAAAAAGGAAGTATGAATAAGTGCGCTTTTTATTCCAGTGTTCTAATAATAAGACACTGACACCAAAATCTGTTGAGAAATAGGGCTTGACGCTGACTTCAAACTTATTTTTTGTGTTTTCATTTCAAACTTCCAATGTGCATGGAGTGTCGTCATAAGTATAGAATGTGCCATTGAAAAAAGGTTAAGAAGAATGTCAGATCTATATATACATTTCATTTATTTAGTTATGGTCGAAAGAAAAACAACTCCACATGCGGTTTGAGGAGAAAAGCGGTACTCCAAATGTCGATCCATTTATGGTACAGTTTGAGAAACTTCAAAACTTTCCCAAAATTGACAAGGAACTAAGCGACCAAAACATTACTATCATAAGTGGTATGTATCGATCATGTCAGTTTCATTTAGGTATATCAGTCTTTTCAAATTGAAGGGAAAGATGATATACTAACCTAAAATTGTTCGGTAATGTGAAAGATAATGACATCAGCTTTTTCTGTGTCAATTTCAGATACAATAGTGTTTTCTGTTTAAGTGTCGTATTGAAGTGTTATACTGCTAGCCTAGTTAAATTCAAAGAGAAGGAAATTCACAAATGCTCAGCTACTAAAATACTGTTTGAAGTAAGCAAAGGTATTATTTAGATGGACATACAAAATGATAGGATAGTTCAATGAAATATTTGTTTTCCTTCTATATTTTTGTTTCTTGTCATGTCACCACTAATTATAACAATTATGTGAATCCTGTGCAACTTTATCAAAAGTTTTTTGTGTGTTTGTGTACATAAAACAGAGAAAAAACGTAAATAAATAATAAATTATGATTTTATGTAGAAAGTATAAAATCCGTGAGTTGTCGCTTTATACGACTTTAATATTTTTGAAAATAGCTATTAATATAATAATACTCTTTGCTGCTAATTTGCTGCAATATTTAAGTTTTCGAAGGAGACACTGCTCGCAGTTACACAATAAATTGGCTGAGTGAAATTCTTCTTCAGAATATCACTGCAGTTTGAGAAAAACAAGCCTTTAAAACTTAAGCTTATGAAATCAACACCATCATGGTGGTATGGAGTGCTAGCGCATGAGCCATTTGTAAAATTGTAAATTAATTCAGTGGTAAACGTTATGATAAAAGTAGCATATACGGCGAAATCAATGATTTTCGTAACATATGATCTTGTAGTTTTATTATATCTAAATGAATCACTTGCCGTTCATTGCATGAAGACTTTTCACGCCCTGGTGTACCTCTTGTTATAGAATAGTTTATTATGAAATTACTCCGGTCTGATTATAAAATTTCCAGGTTATTTTAAAAAGCAAACAACAGATGGCTGGGACCACGAAGTACGAGTGACCCTTAGAGCTTGTCACAACAAAAGTGTTGTGTTAGAATGGGATAGTAAAAAGATCGCTACGGGACAAGAAAGGCAAAAGACGTTTGATCTAACAAAAATAACAGAAGCTGTTTTGAGGATAACGAATGGTGAAGTATTGCTTTGAAATAGTGCTTTCTAAGCAAATCCTTTTCTTTTCACGACTGTATGAAATGAAGGGTACGGACAAAAAAAACCTAAGACAACAACCCCCCCACCCCGAGGATAAAAAGTCCCATGGACCCCCCCTCCCCCGGGACAAAACCCCCACACCCTTAATTGAAAAGTGGACAAAACCCCCATGGTTTTAAAAACATGCTGATTATTAATTTTGTATAATTGAACATTTTAAAGTCATTTTAGAGTTGAATAAAATTTACTGCCTTGAACAATTTTGGGGGCCTACAAAAATAATGGTTTGTATGACTTAAACTGATTGATAAGTATTTTTTTATCTTAAAATTGTGCTTTATGACCAAAAATGTGTTTATTTATATAATCAATAGTACTTACAGTAAATTATATATTATTTAATATAATAAATTGTAAATGAAATCATACATTGAAAATTTATTGATATGTTAATCAAAGGTATTATATTGCTAATTATAGCATTAAGTTATAATCATAATTGAATTAAAGTTGTATATACTTAAATACATTTTTGCAAACTACAGTGATTGCTTTCACACTTTGAAAAACAAACCCAATTCAAACATAATTAAAGGCTAAAGATGTAACTGCCTTTCATGTATGATTTTCTCCTTAAATCAAAGAGACTCGTTTTGAATACTTTAAAACTGTTTTCAAATTATGTGTCTTTTCTTAAATTTTAAGTGATTCTAACTGTGAATTTTTTATTGAGGATGTAAAGATGTTAGTGTCTTTCTATTCTTAAATATTCAAAGTTCACTTTTCCTATTGCAAGTACAATGAAAGTTCGTTTTTTTGTCTAAAACTGTTTAAGAAATAAAGTAAAAAGGAAAACAATATGGAAAACATTAAAAAATATATGCTGTTTATATATGATGGGGGTTTTCTCCTAGGAGGCTTTTATCCAATGGGGTTTTGTCCTTGGGGGGCGGGGGGGGTTGTCCATGGGGGTTTTGTCCTAGGGTTTTTTTTCCAAGGGGGGTTTGTCCTACACTCTCTAAGAATCCCAAACGTACATTTGAATATCTTTCTGATTCCCCTCTCTCTCTCTCTCTCTATCTATCTATCTATCTATCTATCTATCTATCGATTACAAATCATTGTCACTGTCCAGCAGCTGTTTGTCCCTAATCGATGATACAAAATATAGATATACAAACTAAAGGTGCTTTATATGAGGAAATAACGCATACATATTCAATTAAAAAATTAGGAGTCACAGTGGAGACTGTCATTTATCGCCGCGTTACGTTTTAAGATACAGGTATAAAGTTTGATTACGGTACATGATTGAAAATCAATTACTCGTACCATAATATAGTCATGTCCTGTAAAAATTAGTTTAAAAAAAGGCATCTGCAAAGCAAAGCTACCTATGATTTTTGTCAAACGTTTTCTCTTTTTTTTTGATTTGTTGGTTAAAATACCCTCTTACCTATTTGTTCTGCACTTGTGCGTATTTGAATCGTTCAGCTGTCGATCACTTTATCGAAAAGTTGATAGTAGATAGGGTCGGGGTAATCGTAAACAGTGATCGTAATCGATTGGAATCAATCACAATATCTCCAGTAATACACAGTAATCAATAATCGAAGGCACTACATGTAACTCTAATTTAATCGATTACAGGCCTCAAAATTGATTTATCATCGATTACATTTTCGAGTATTTGCAGAAAAATTGTTACGAATCAAATCAGATGTAATTAAGAAAAAAGGTAGTTTTTAAAGTACTTGGAAATCACCTCAATTTCAGATGTATTGGTATATATCAATTGAAATACACTGTGTAAAAGTTAAGAGGTTAAGACATCAGTAACTCAAAGTCTCTCATCAGTTATAGCTGAAATAGGCTCTAGAGGATAAGACATCAATAACTTAAAACTTTCTAAGCAGTTAAAGGCTTGAGAAACATATTAAATATGTAAATAAAAATGTACTGCTAATAATAATTTATATAATGTCGTAATCTGCTTGGTCGGGGTTGAAAAACAATGCATTTTTCACCTTTACACCTTTTCCACCTCAAGAACAGTAATAATTGCTTAATAACTGCCCAACTTAACAAACGGTGTATAACTTGTTGATCTCCTGGGGCTTATATTGGTGTTATGCAATTTAACAGGTTTGCAACAAATCAAGCGACATTGTCAAGTTGGGGTTTCACAGAGAGAGCCGTGTACTGAGAAAAAGTATTGTCAAACTGGCGAGATAATGAGCTAAACTTCCCTATCCTTTCCTTACTAAACTCGCAAAAAGACACCCTATAATGCAGGCAACATCTGCCTCGGTGGAACGGTTATTCTCAAATACAGGAAAAGATTTCCGGCCTGACAAACGTAACTTGAGCGATTCTATTTTGCAGAAAATAATTATGATAAAATGCAATTCTAAAAAGAAATTCTAGGTTTGTTTTGTTACTCTTCCGGCGGAAGCAGTCATACTAAGTACTTAGTGTATCTGTAACATAAACAAACTTGATGTGGGATTATCAAATTATCATCATAATTACACACCCACACACGCACATGAAGTTTCCTGTTAAGGAACAGTTAGTTAGCCTAGTAATAAACATATTTTCACTGTTGTAGGCATACCCACTGTGATCATAACCTCAAGAGAAAGAAAACTCATTTTAAAGACGTCGAATAAAAAACAAGCCGAACAGTTGGTTGAGCTGATTGAGAGGTTTCTAAAAACATCTGGCGAGGACAGACAATTCAACACTGAAAGAATTGTGAATATGAGGTGAAAGAGTTTTATAACTGTGGAAAAAAGACTATTTTACACAAGTGTTTAGTGACCCATGAATCTCGCAGGTACTTTGAATTTAAAGCAGAAATAAAAGATATGTTCAAACTGTATCCAGAAATGTGTCAAACCTTTCGTAAATAAGCAATATGTTTTGAATAGTGACCATAGATACTTAATTTTTTGTTTTAAAATTTCAAAGAATATTCAACATGTAGGCTTCAAGAATAGATCTACAATTCTTTAGTCACTATGGCAACATCAAGTAGAGTTTAGCTGGGCAAACATTGACAAAATGATAATATGTGGCCAAAAATTCTCCGATAAAGGTAAATACTTTGTTTTTTTTCTAAACATTTTCTTACCATGTAATACGCGTTTCCTGGTTTCGGACATGCTTGTCGAAGGAAAGTGCCACTAGTTGGTTAGATGCTTGTATAACAAGTTCAGGTTTTCCCCTGTGGTCAGGTAATAACAGATATTAAATAGATTGAGGCGGCGCTGAGATTGACACTCTGAACCATTTTTTTTTTGTCCAAGTGTTGTACAATTCTGAAACTACTGTCAAAATGGCACACAGGGAATTTCTAAGGCATTGATGAATTGCTCATTGCTTAAAAACAATTTATCTGCAAAATCGCACATAGGGGTTTCACATGCTTCACATGTTTCACATCTGCATATAGGTCTTTAACTGACATGTCATAAAAAAGAAAAAAGGGTTCTATAAACAAATCTATGTACAAAGAGACTGTAAGCACCGTAACCATTTCACAAATGTCTTTGCCCCAATGCTTAAGAAAGAAAGCCCGCAATACTTAAGAAAGGAAACTCATTTTATGACGTCGGATCAACAACAAGCTTGTACGTTGCTTTAGGTACTAAAGAATCAACACGATAATATCTACGCTTCACCTTCTGTAGTTCGAGTACATAAGACACATTGTCATTACATCATTGATCTACCTTTCACACAGCAGTTTGCATTTATAATATAGGTACAGCAGCAAGAACAACCTTCGTCTTTTAGATGAATTCTGTGGTTTGTTTAGTGTTAACATAGATGAATAGATGGATATGGACTTTGTAAATGTGAGCAACGCGTATCCACTATTTAGATCTTTGTCCAAATGAAAAGGTACCTTTGGAGACAACTTGTCAGCAGATATAAGTTCTTTAAAACTTTTCTAGTTTATCTTACGTATTTGCTTTTTTGGGAAGATGGGATGTTCCGTTTGGGCGTGCATGCGTGGTTGCGTGTGTGTGTTTTAGATGTAAATCTACTGTACAAAATAAAACCGAATTGAATACGTCAATACATTTCCCGTTATTTATCTCTTTTTATAATGAAATACTAAAAAATTGCTACCGTGATTGGTCAGTCGCCATTGTTGCTACTTACAAATATCCAGACTGTAGGCCTTGCAGTTTCAGACCAGGATACATTCAAATGACTGCATGAAAAGCATGTCATCAATGCGCGGGATCCATCTTTGCTGGGAGATGTCTAATATATAGATTGAGACGGTGGGCCTTCCAGTGTAAGATGACAAATATAGGCCTATTACTCTACCGCTCATACGAGTTCATCCTATAACCAAGGAACATTTACAATTTTAAAAAGAGTTCGAGCTTATACCGAGAAATTTGAAAGTTCAAAAACAAACAAAATGATATGGAAAAAGTAGCCCGAAAAGTTAACGTATTCCAGAGTCAACATTTCAGAGGTACCACTGATTTTGATTACGGGTATTCTTGCCAAGTTTCAAAGTTATGTACCCTCTGACTCTGGAGTTTCTTTCATATTACTTTTTAATTGTCGTTGCTAGATCATTTTTCAAGTTTTTTATAAAGAGATCTTTGTGTCAATTATGTCCTTGTCCAATGGGTAACAATCATATTAACCCTTTACTCCATAGGGTATTTCTAGTTGACCCTAAATAACAGCATGAATGAGGCCATTTTTAGGGGTATATGTCACCTTTTGATAGCATAGAAAAACATTGTGACAAAAGGTGAAATTGCTCGTCACGAGCAATTTCACCTTTTGCCACAATGTTTTCCAAAGGCTCCTACAAGCAATGCGGAGAAATGAGTATCTATGGAGTAAATGGTTAAACAAAGTCAACCCGGGTGAGAAGAAAAAAAACTTTCTTATTTGAAAACACAGTGTGTTGCTCTTATTTGAAGAGATAGTGTGTTGCGAAAGTAATCTTTTTATACGAAATTTGTTTTTTGTAAACTTGGCCCGTGTATTTAGAGGAAGACCTCTGCCTCGAACGTGAGGTAATCAAGTTTTTGGAGAGTTGTGCCGCGAAAATAAATACAACAACGATCCGTATATGAAACCATGAGCCAGAGAGTGTCCTAAGTTGATATTTTACGAGTACCATTTAACCCATTACCACACAATCCCTACTATTGACACCCTGGAGAAAGAAGCATTTTGAAAACACTATGGGAAAAGGAGAAAATGCTGGTAACCAGCATTTTCTCCTTTTCCCACAGTGTTTTCTACCCTTCTAAGAACAAATTTCTATTTTTTAGTCACCTTTATTTTGTCGTCTGCAAATGCTTTCAATTTGGACCAGTCTAAAAATTTTCTCGTGTGGTAAAGAGTTAATGTGCTACTATCAAATAGTTTCTTCTGTGTCCTCCGGTTTAATGACATCACTACCTGAAGGGTGACAATTTTCCGATGAAACTAGATTGCCTTTTCCACATAGGCATATGATTATAGCGAGACAAAGCATCTTTCCTAAAACAACAGGACGTTTACTTTCAAGATGGTTTCAAGCATTCGCAGCGCACTGTGCAATTTCAATTGCTTATTACGTTACCCTGTTGATCGATGTATCAATCATAATTCTCTTGATTCTAAATAATGAGGTATCTATATAGATCTTAATTCTATCTATCTATTTATCTATCTATCTATCTACCTATCTATCTGCTCGTCCATCCGTCACGTTTTGTGTTCATTACGTTAGGCGATTTAATCAATACTGTCTAAAGAGTCCTTCAATCTACGTCCGGCCTGCTTCACAACACATATTTCATCTATCGACGAACATCCTGAGGGTTACAGGGTATATTGAAGACATGGATAAACCACAATCAATAGAATTACGCTAGTCAAACTGGCCTATTGCTATTATTTCCTGAAGTCATGAACCCCTCATCCCACAAACCCTAGTTTGAACTACCCACAAAAAATTATTCGGAATAAATGAGGAAAAAATAGAAAATTACGGAGAGAAGCAGCATTGCGCGGTCCGATATTCTGTGCATAAACTGGCGAACATTACACATTTACACCACCTTGCCTTTTACTACACAATCCCGAGTTTATTTAAACAAGAGAGAGCTTTTGACAACAATGCGGGGGGAAACTGAGAAATTCCATATAACCAACATTTCTCTCTTTCCTTTGCAATGTTTTCAAGCTTTCGATTGAAGAAGTCCAGTTATTTGAACCACAATTTATGTTTCACTTTCAGTTGAAAACTTTGTCGTCAGATAAAGAGTGAAACAATTTTGAACCTCGGAATACGTAAGAGAAATCAAACAAACGAAGGCCGTTAATAAAACAAAATCTGCTTCAAACTCATTCGACTTTTAACTGTCCTATAGGAACTATACATTGTCTCCCTATGCCCGAAAGTTCTTCTGCCAATTCAAATACAGATTCAATCAGGACAAGAAATCAGTATTTATAAATGACAGCTATTTCTGAAACGCTCAACTCCTGCTGGACCTAAACAGCACTTCCTTGCACTGAGCTTTTTATAATCACTTCCATTGTCGTATTATGATTTAAGTACTGCTAACAAACATAAAACATTACGCTGTCTGTCCACGCATAATTTTGTTTAATTTGATAAATTAAATCGGTATACTGATATATTTTCTTGGTGATTTATCAACAAAAACGAACTCTTTAAAACAAAATCCTCAAAACAAAAGCTGCTAAAACGAAAAACTAGCTTTCAACATTAGATCCATGCCTATGACCCTGGCTATAACTTGTGACCTTGAAGGGCTGCGGATGTTTTTTGGCACATTTTCTTTTACTTAGGTCAATAATTATTTTATCAAAGTGAAATAAATATTGACAGCTAAACGTGGAAGTTATGCTCTAGACATTAATCAAAATTGTAAAAAAGAAATAACAAGGACCATAACTTCAGAGTCACTGTAATGGATAGTGTGCACCCCGTTTGTCCTCATATGAGGAATTTTGCACGAAGTTTGAAACCAATAGCATTTGTACTTTGGACGTTATGCCCCAGAAAAAAAATCAAAATTTCTAAAATAACAAAAACTACCAAAAAATCATGTGCACTGCACTTGTCCTCAATATGATCTATTTGTATATGAAGTTTGAAGCCGATAGCTTTAACTCTTTGGAAGTTAAATTCCTGACGAAAATTCAAATTGTGAAATAACTTTGAGCAAAAACTCCGCAAGTAATGAAGAGTCAAAAAGCTAAGAGCAATTACTCCAACAAAGTGAAGACCGGGTTCGTGGTCTTGTGCAGTGCACTGCACTGCACTTCTCATTTATCTTATCTCTCTGCAAATTAGGTTTGAAGCTTATAGCGTTAATACTTTTGAAGATATACTTTAGACAAAAATCGAATTTGCGGAATAACTTGTGTTATTAATTCCATAAAATGTAATAATGAAGACAGATGTTAAGGTGTCGTCTTTAATGTGATCCATTTGTAAATGAAGTTTGCGGACAAAATATACTTTTTTAAAATTGAATTATGTTCTTGACAAGATTCCAATTTTGAAAATAACTAAGGACAATAATTTCAAAGTATCTTTGGTACTGTTCACCGTCTTAACGAGATAAAACTTTGGCCAAAGTTGAATGAATTTTTTCAAAGGGTACATTGCAGTCAGACGTTGTGCAGAAATACATATCCATGACTTTGTCTTCCTTATTTTAGAGCTGTTACCCTTAGTTATGTTACAATTTAGATTTTTGTCCACAACAGAACTTCCACACAGAAGAGGTAATGGCTTTAAACTTCAAACTTTATTATTGTTTGAGTTATTGTCCTTTGTTATTTTACAAAATGGATTTTAATCGGATCAAAGCTTCCAAGGTATAAAAGTGACTGACTTCAAACTTCCTCAGTAGATAAATCACATTGAGGACAAATGCAGTACACAGGGTTCAGAACTCAGTCGTCATATTTTGGAGTTATTGTCCGTGGTTATTGACAATTTGGAGTTTGTTTGGACCATCACTTTGGTAACATATTAATTTAGTGTAATAGCGTGAAGAACTAATGACTCAACTTTGCAGAAGGTTAATGTCAAAGTTGAATGTCGTGGGAATGAGTCATGAATTTCGTGTTTTCTCTCCATAGATCCTGTATCATTGGAAGGATTTTCATTAAACTTTTGTCAAATTTCACCTAGTATAACACTGAGCCAATAACTCAACCACGTCCACTCAAGATCAAGACATTGATTAAAACCGTCGTTCGTGACTTTGCTTAAAACTCCCGCTTATTCTTACTTGGCTTCAACCGTCTTCGAATAAGTCCCTTTCACGCAATTCAAATGTGCCTGAAGCTGGCCAGGAACGGTGTTGTGCTGAACTGCTGTCGGTCTGTGTTTCAGACGAATCTGTTCAACCATCACTGTCTAGTCTGGAACTGTAAGACAACACTTGTCAGCTTCTAACTGCTTGAAATGTGTCCATTTGAGGCTTGGCCTGCAATTGACGCGTTGAAGCAGCTCCCTGAGTCAGCCTATCGGGCTTAGACTGAGTCTGAACCTCTCTCAGAAGCTGGGCTGTTTTAAGCTGGTCGGTTCAAGAGCGCCTCCAAATCAACAGTTTGTGTTTGGAATTAGACTAGATCTCACGAAAGCTAGTACATTTAAATGATACCTGTAGGCGTCTTTTAATTGTTAGCATTATGGACAGGAAGACACATACTGAGCCACTTTCGTATTTATTTTATGCTGCTCCACTCTGTTTCGCCTAGATCCCTAGCGTGAAAAGGGTGGGTCCTCTGAAACAGGTTACGCAGACCTAGCTGTCACAAACGGTTGTAGCAGGAGCGGAAGCGGTCAAGGGGGTGTAACACTATAAATATTCACCAATATGTCATAAATTACGGAGCCCGGTACATGCTCTACACATTTTTTATTTCGAAAATAACGAAATCCTAAATCGTTAAAACGCAATACTTTTTCGAGAAAACGAAATACTAAATCGTTAAAACGAAATGCTATTTCGAGAAAACGAAATAGATATGTTCGGAACACTTGGCTTAAACCCCCCCCACCCCCCACAAACATCTTTTTAAAAAAAAATGAAATGTCAAAATCTTCTATTTACCAATTGTACAATTAAATTAAACTTTATTGTTTGTTGAACTAAAACTGTGGTTGCCATGGAAACCAAATAGAAAATTCTAAGATATCCTATAAAGGTCTTCTCCTCTGATAACGCTTGTCAGATTTTGAAATAATTTTACAGAAATGTTCCTTGGGTGACCCTTTTGAAACATCGTTCGCGAAATTTTGATCCGTCATAAAACATGGCCGCGGTGAGGCCGGCTCTTTAAAAATCTTCTCAGAATTTGAAATAAATTCAGATTAATGTTTCTTGGATGCCCATTTAGAAAAAAAATGTTTGTGAAATTTTGATCCGTTGAAAAACATAGCCGTGGTGGTGGTTGGTTGGTTGATTGGTTGTATTGGGGTTTAACGCCACTCTCACAGCTAAGGACATATCATGGCGATCGGTGACGCGCATGTGTTTCCTGGCTTTCTCACACCAGTAATAACACAACTTTCTTTCCAAGGCCATCGACTTCTTTTCTGACATGCTACAGCAGAGATGAGAGGCGAAATTACGCCGGAAAGAAAGTTTGACTCAATCGGGTATCGAACTCGCAACCACCAGGTAATGAGTCCGACACGCTCAACTCTGAGCCACCTGGGCGGGCCTGGTGGTGGTGGTGGTACTGGTCGTGGTAATGGTGGGTGCTCTTTGCATCTTGCTATGTCAACAAGTCTTTAACTTGTCCTTCTAAACTGCAGGGTCAGTTTGGACCAAAATGGCTGTAATGTTCCTTGGGAGATCCTCTTTAAAGTTTGTTCACGGAATTTGATTCTATCAAATCCTCTGGCAACCAAATGGAATTTTCTAGGAATTTTTTAAAGATCTTCTTCTCTGAAACTGCTTATCAGATTTTGAAATAATTTTACAGAGATGTTCCACCAAGCCCCGGTAGCTCTGTCAATAGCGTACAGGACTTGAGAACAAGGGGTCGTGAATTTGATCTCCGCCTCGGCCAATTTCTTTCCGAGACCTGATGATAGTAATTGCGACAGGATTCATTCCTCTCTCACCGCTGATCGTTTTTTCGACGATGGTTATGTGGGAAAGCAGCCAGTGGCTTGGAAAGCATATTGTGCGGAGTACTGGCAACAGAAACTCCAGGAAAGCATGGATAGGTGCACTGGCTGCCTCGATATTACTGAAATAATGTGGAAAACAGCGTTAAACACATACAATCAATCAATTAGAAATGTTCCTTGGGTGACCCTTTTTTAAAAAAGTTTGCCAAAGTTTGATCCGTTGAAAAACATGGCTGTGGTGGTGGTGGTTTGGGGGCTTTTTGCATTCTTTCAAAATCTTTCTCTCTGAAACCGCTGGTCAGATTTTGAAATCATTTCACAGAAATGTACCATGGGTTACCCTTTCCCAAACTTGTTTGCAAAATTTTGTTCCATCGAAAAACATGGCCGTGGTGGGTGGGTGTGTGTGTGTGGGGGGGGGGGCACTTTGTGCAATGTATTGGACTTACAGAAATTCGATGAAATTCTCTTTCTCTTAAACCATTTTTCAGATTTTGAAATGATTCACAGAGATGTCCAATGGATGCTCCTTTTGAAAATAATTTTAGCGAAATTCTGATTTGTCAAGAAACAAGGCTGTGGTGAGGGCTCTTTGCATTCTTTAGATAAATGTGTACAGTTTACTTTTTCACGAACCGATGAAGCAAATATACCCCCTCCTTAAAAAGAAGTTACACCCCCCCCCCCGAAAAAAAGAGTTCGCCCCCCCCCCCCGCCTTGAAACTTTAAGGCACACTGACGCGTTTGTTGGCAAAATAGCGTTTTCCATTGGTTCGTTGTAACATGTTTTTCGTAAGAAGTTCTATGATAAAGAATAAAGAGTTTGTTCGTCAGATCGTGTTGCTCAAAGCCGTTTTCAACAATATTGTTATATCGCGGTAGTCTGTACTAAACAATACCCTATAGATTGAAAATTCATGTCCATATCCATAGACATTTTTTCTGTACTTTGATTTCATCTCTAAGCGTAATGATGGGGAAAACTATTTTTGCACAGAATTATATCTTATGTCGAGTAAAATGATCGGGTGTTATTTGCAGTCAACATCTATCTATATAAATCCGTCGAAATCCGTAAAGTATGCAGTATTAAATCTTTCCTTGGCACGTACATGTACATAACTTGGGACGAACAAGCCCAGAGACGAAAACCCCTCTCGACTTCACAATCTGTATACGATGACAACCAATTGTGCCGAACAAACCTATTTCGTTTTTCTCGAAAAAGCAATTCGTTTTAACGATTTAGTATTTCGTTTTCTCGAAACAGAATTTCGTTTTAACGATTTAGTATTTCGTTTCCTCGAAAGAGTATTTCGTTTTAACGATTTAGCATTTCGTTTTCTCGAAATAGTATTTCGTTAAAACCATTTAGCATTTCGTTATTTCGAAATAAAAAATGTGTAGAGCATGACACCTACCGGGCTCCGTAATAAATCGACTAAAAAGGGCCAGATTTTTGAGTTTCTAAAAGCATTATGATTTCTTGACCTCAGAAATTGAACGAATTTAAACGTAAAATTACAATGTACTTATTTCAAAATATAACAAAGAAAAGGCATAAATCTAAAACAACATAAACACTGATTGAAATTAAAATCTATGCTTTATTCAACTGAAGATTAGGCATTCCAAAAAAGTACTGACGCAACAAATGATCAAAGTACTCCCGGTACTCGCAATAATACACAAACTATTATACAACAGTTCCTCAGATCATCCGTGACAAAATCGCTAGATATTTCAGTCTTTATTGACATATCTTTTATCACAAAGGCACAGTTTGTAAGTTATCTACCACAGAAAAAAAACTGACCTGTTCGACGAATAATTACAAAACTCTTTTTCATCTAGCAAACCGGAACTAGGGACAGGAAGCAGTACAAAGCTGGAAGTAGTATACGTCATTCTATAGATCAGTCTGATAACACTGAAACCAGGCGACTCAAAAACAAGATCTGGAGGCCGGACATCGTAACATGTGAATTTTCCAAGAATGGATCTATGCATTTGGAACCGTACACTAACACGCTATTTGATAAAATATTTGATATGGGTAACCCCTTCGAATTGGTCCGAGGGAAATTCCACCTATTTAAAAGGGTGACCCCGAAAAAACCGGAATGTTATCGAGGAGTAACACCATTAATAGTCCGGTCTGTTAACTCGATTTTTTAGCAAAATGTTTACACTCCGGACGAAAGCAACAAATTTTGCATACAGTTAATAGACATCATTCCGAACCATTTGCGCCTGGTGTGCCCGATTTTAGTGGCCTAGTTCATTAATTACTGCCTATTATATATTCGGATAGATGTAGTGTCCGAATACTCTTCCTTTGTATTTTATCAGCACACATATATTTATATCCCACAATGATTTGATCACTGAGGGTCGATCAAAACGCTTTCAAATTTAGGAGAACTTCCTTTTTTATCGAAAATGTGTTTTTTATTTACTTTGTAGGTGTATTTCGGTTTATTTTCAGTAATATAGATATGAATAAATCCGAAATGATACTCAGAATGGGCATTTTTAGTAATTTTTTTTTTTTTCACTTTTATATTAAGTTCCGAAATTTTTGAAAGGTCCAAAAAAACCTAAAACAGCTGTGCCGGTAGTTTTATTAATCATCTTTTTCGAAGATACACACAAAAAAAGACATGTCGTTTTATCAGTCTTTCGGTAGACTTCAGAGAGTAAAGCAGTACCATAAGCGCTATCTTCTGTCGGGCGTGTTGATAGAACTTTTTGTATGCAGACTGCACTAACCCCTAGGCTGCCAAGCGCGACTAAATGATCTGTTGCAGACAATATAGACTAAGATCAGACTACAAAGAAGGTGCCGTCTGATCCTAAATCATACACACTGTCCGATACGGAGATATTTTTCCTCGAGATATTCCTCTGGAATAACATTAGGATTTTACGATCGGATTTAAAGTGTCATGTAATTAGTAGGATAAGGTTTAATAATTTGAAAAACAAGTCCCCAGCCCATTCCGAGAGAAATAAGTGCAAATATACAGTTAAACTGGGACCGGTTAAATCAGGTTACATAATAATGCATTTGAACCCTCCCCCCCCCCCCCCAAAAAAAATGTTCGGACAGAAAAATGCATCTTTTAGGGCCAGTAATTAGAACAGACTTATCCTCTGTAACAGATTTTAACCATTCCAAAGCTTTACAAGATATATCCAACGTAAGGCTGAACGGGATAAATACTCAATTATGACACTTGTGTGTTAGTCGGTGCTCGAATTTCTGTTTTTTCTAGAAGGAATGGGAGGTTTGAGATATGAATTGAATTTTGTTATTACGATAATTAATTTATAAGGTAGTTTAAACAGGAACATGACAAAAATGCAACTATAGAGATTTTAAATATTATTTCAAAGTCAGGATTTTCGCTGTAAATTGAAAATGTATAATACCCCAGATTTTTGGTAAATAAACTGTCTCTGTCTATTTGCAGACACTGGAACGATTTTTTTTTAACAAAAATTATTACTTTAATAGTTTAAATAAATCAAACCACAGATTCCTGGATTTCGAGCCAGTACGTTAAAAAACTTAGCCACGGAATTCGGCAAACATTAGTTGATCAATCAGACATAAAAATAGGAAAGGTCTATTGCAGTTATATTAATGTTATTTTTCTCCCTTTTCCCCAATTTCTTACAATACTGAATATTCATTAACTCTTTACCAAACAAAAATTTGAGACTTGCCCAAATTGCAAGCCTTTGCAGACAACAATTTGAATGTCACTTGAAAAAATGAAATTGTTTGTAAGAAGGATAGCAAATGGAAAAGGAGAAAAATGTGGTTACCAGAACTTTATCACTTTTCTACAACATTTTTAAAAACTATATTTCTCAGGGTCGTGAAAAGCTTGTGTTATGCGGGATAGGGTTTTAAATAGTTACGGTGAATGTTTTCACCCGACGACGTTCATATACTTAGCATATGGGGGTCGGACAAAAGTCCACTGGACAAAAGCCCACTGGGCAAAAGCTCCCTGCTAATTTTGACAGGGAGAACAAATGCCCACTGCTTATAAAAAGAAATGTATAAAAAATATTTCTTTTAAATCATTTTTGTAGAAAAAAAACACAGAGATTTAATGATCAGAATAATCAAATTGCTTTTCTTTCTTCTCAATGTTTAATTCTCTGCAACATTCCCATTCTTATAACAACCATGTGAAAGAAGAAGAAAATGCTGCTTATCGGCATTTTCTGCTTTTCACATAATGTTTTCTACTTTTTGTAGAGACAAGTCACATAATATATACGAAACGTATTAATTCCATACATGATTAGAACTAAAAGGTCTATTGGGCTATTGTCCCAGTGGGCTTTTGTCCTAGTGGGCTTTTGCCTAATGGGCTTTTGTCCCACTGGGTTTTTGTCCTAGTGGGCTTTTGTCCAGTGGGCTTTTGTCCCACTGGGTTTTTGTCATACACCCAGCATATGAAGACGATAGAATAAAGGTGGTTCAAATGGTTGTAATTGTCCTTGAAAAAGGAAAACATTTTGTTGAAGCTGGATAAAGATTCCTTTTTTCCCAATATTTTCTCTCACACTTTGAAAATTCATTTTTCACAGATGTTTTTGAACTATATATTGATTACATTTTTTTGCCGGGATGGGGGCGGTGTTGAGGTTGAGGATGTGAGACAAAAAACAGAAAGTGGGACAAATCAGCACGTCTGTCCCCTTTTTTCCGGGTCGCCAAAACACGAATTACTTTGGTAAAAGGTAAAATAGCAGTCCAGAGTCTTCTGAGAGACAGGGACATAACCATTCATTGATATTACAGCACTTTTATCAAACCGTCTTTGTTGCACTTTCAGGCATGTTCCTATTGACGAATAACTACATGTTTACAGTTATAGATCATGAACAAAAGAATATTTATTCAAACTTCATTTTGAGCCTTTAAGGATGTGAAAAATGGGTAAAGGGTTAACTCGGTGTTCCTTTGATCTGGGTATTGCACTGCAGGGTGGGTGACCTTTAGAAGAGTTGTAATGTACTGTCTTCTTACAGATTTCCAAACATGTGTCACATTAAACTGACTCTTTGTATCTTTTGTTTCATATTAATTTACCCGTGTGGTGATCATTAATGGACGGGATTTTGAATTATACACAGGTTACAGAAGGTTCATTCTTCACGGTCTCTATATGCTCTTTATTTCAATATGATCTCATAAAATGCATATTATGTCTGTTTCTGATTATTTTTTTCAAAAGCAATATCACGAAATATTACTAAATTGTGTTAGAATTGATTTCCTCTAGATTTTTTGCTATGTCATTTTCTTTTCAGTTGTGAATTTGTCCAAATTTAAAGGGTTTGCGAACGGGACATACAGCATTTGTCCTTGCAAAAAATGCTTTGGATATAAAGAAAATATGTGTTATATCAAATGTAATCAGAAAATCGTCTATTGCATTGTATGCGGAAATCTGAAGGGTACTTAATTTGTCCTGCCGATCGACCAAATTCAAAGGAATCCTATACGCGAAATTCAAAGTCAGTTCGTTTTAAGTATGTAAAGTGCAAGCAAATGACAGGCAAATGGACGGACAGATAAACACACAGATAAGAAAGACATATAGAATATTCATAAATTCAATCCCTAAATCTAGCTGTGCCTTTAAAATGGCAAAATACTTCTGAAACACCATTTTTTGTCGATCATACATTGTGACTAAACGGGAAACAGCCAAATTACTGTTCTACAAAGGAAGAGTATTCGGACAGTACAGTTATCCGAAATTCAAATCGCAACAAAAATTGATCTAGGGCCTTAAAATCGGGCACACCCCTTTTTTTCGTTTTAGAAACGTATTGTTTACATCATATAAAATTTTCACACTTTCGTCCGGCTGGTAAACATTTTTGAGCTAACAGACCGGACTATAAGTACATCGGGCAAATTCTTGACAAGAATATAAAACAACAGGTAAACAAATGGGCTCAGGATACCAAAAATAGGTCGAGGCCCAGGCCGGTTTGGAATAATAACGGTACTGTGGACAATACTTTTGATAGTTTATGGCCTAATTGATAAATTGACTTGTGAAAAAAAAAAAAGAAATTGTACGTATGTTTCGTCGGTTTAAATAAAGCCCTCGATTAGCTTATTAAAAAATGATTTCTATAAATTAATTTAGTAACTGGTAAAATACTCCAACTGGTTAAGTCAATACATCTGAATATTAAAATACAGACGATATTATATCATTTTCCTACAAAGATTTACAAAATGGCCTAGATACCCTTCAGACCTATTGCGATGAATGCAGACTAACCGTAAAAGTTCTAAAAACAAAAGAAATGTTTTTCGAAAATCCGGAAAATCATTCACCCCTTTTTTCTTTCACATACAACGAAAAGATAATTGAAATTGTGAATAATTTTTCATATCTATGCGTCACTTTTGCATCACTTTTGCATCGTGTAACCGCAGTTTTGAAACAACTGGAGGTCCTTTTTCGCGCCAAAGATATATTTGACTGTTTTAAAAGACATCACAGTAAGCCATTCTCTGGAATTATTTTAAACTCATTTTTCCTACACGTATTTATAGGGGAGAGGTCTTGGGACTTTCAGAAGCCGAGACGCCGGAAAGATGCATACAAAATTCTGTTATACATACAGGATGCAGTGTTTTAAATCTAAAATTACAAACTGTAATAACTTTATCTATAGCAAATTGGGAAGGCTCCCTGTATAGATATTAAGACTTTCAAACATGATAAAATTTTGGTGAAAGATAACTAGAGCAGACGACACAAAATATATTGAACGGATGTACAGCTTTATAATCAAATGCCCCAAATTGACTATTCCACAGATGTTAATTAAGCATCGAAATTTAAAAAAAAATCATCTGTTAACAACTGGATTGACATACATATGTATGTTTGGCTAAATCAAGGTATAGGAAATGTTACAGCTTTTACAAATATACTAGGACGAAAAAGAAACGCACGGTACCATACGAGATATTGAACAAGCTTTGAGTCTCCATCTGCAGTCAGTCACTCTTTTTTTCACTGAAGAGGGGTTACTGTGAATAAGAAGCCATTTTTTCATTTTTTCATTTTCTTTAGATCACACTGAAATGGAATTTCATAATAAAATAATAATAATATTCAAAAGTGATCAGTTGTAAACATAAAATCATAATTGTAGAATTGTCAATCAAGTTATATGCCTCTAAACTACCTTGAAAGGTTACCCTGCTTTTCTTTTTCGTCCTAGTATATTTTCAAGCAAAGAGTTAAAAATATCTATTTTCAAGACTGGGAGGAAGAACTCAACAAATCATCAAGAGCAACTACTTACAGTGACATTCCTATTTGACTGAATTGCTGGCAACCAGCCACAAAAATACCATTGAACCCTTAAGTTTTTATAAACTCAAAAGCTTTGAGAAAAAAAAAGAAAAACAATATTCTATATCCTTCGCTTTGAAGGTATATTTAAACGTTTACCTCAGCAATCGCATAATTTTTACCCGTTCTGATTTAACTTCTCAAATTTAGATAATGCTACAAAAATTCATTCGCGGAATGATATCATTAATTACTGAATTTATTGCGAAGAAGAACCCATGATATATGCCAATTAATTTCTTCAAGACGATGAAAGCGATTGTGTTGTTAGGAGTTGGTTATCGGGTCCCTGTGATTAAACTGTATTTGTGTTTTGAACAGGATTTTCCCGGTTTTCATTCACTACAGGTGTTTGTGGTATGCCAATGTTAGAAGTTTGTTTTTAGTTGAATCCGTTTGTTCTCAGGAATCCGTTTGTTTCGTTTGGGTTTCTTCAAATTAAATATTTTTGTTGTATAGGACTTCGACATGCTTCAGTGCCTGTTTTGCATCCACAAATTTCTGTACTTCAGCAAAAAATAGGCTTTCAATGTATTTGATTGTAACAATTATTTACCCCCCCCCTTTCTTTTTTATGAAGATACGCATATCTAAAGCTTAAAGGTTTGCGTGTTCAAACCCTAGTGGAGTCATATTGTCTGGTGTCATATTTTCCCCCAACGTAATATAACCTGCCATGTATAAGGTTCTTATACGGCAACAAATTTAAATTTCATTCTTATTCTTATTCTCTATTTACATATACTTTGAAATTTAGAACAGTTATGAGAATTGGCCAAAGAATGGCCGGAAAATACGGTCCTGATAATACTGCCTTATCAAAAAAAAAAAAAAAAAAAATATGGACTTTGAATATCTTGTTACAAGCAGTTCGGAAAAGAAAGAAAGGCGCTTTAAGAAGCATATGTTTTATTTGGTTGGTTTGCATGTCTATCGGGTCTCCAACAACAATCCAAAATTCTGAATAACACATTTATTTCCAAGCGTTAAGTATGTCAGACTGCTTTGTGAATGCCATAGGATGAATTATGTTACATAGAGAGGTAAATTTAAAATCTGAGTTAATCCAGAAATGTACAGGAGGGGAATGTAAAGGGATGTCTAGACGAATGAAAAACATTTAGTGCCCTTTATAAATGCCGAGGAAGTCAAAAATGTGAATGATGTATATTCTTATGCAAAATATGTAGATTTTGCCCTGAATGTTTATTTATAACTACGATCATTGGCACTCTAAAGTGCATAAATTTGGATTTTTGTCGGTCCAAAAAATGGAATAATGACTTGCTAAAGAAAACAATCACGCTGACGGTGATTCAACTGAGGATCAAACCCAAGAAATTTCAAATTAGAAAAAAGAAATCCAACGATGTGTAAGCACTGAGTCTCAGACGACCTTGCCAATATTGCTTGATGTCATCATAAACTTGTATCATTCTCGATTCCTAGAGTGCAAATGTTCAGAATATGAAGAAAATGTATTCAAATCTCTATTTAGATGCTTTTAATTTACGCATAAGAGCAAAAGTACAAATTCTTTTGGTCTTTCTTACCCCAGATTATCCCCGAATATGCACAAATGCTGCTACATGAATAAATCACAACAGTTTAAGACGTGTGTGGTTGTCAGCAGCGTTATACTACAATAGACTAATTAACCATTTTAGTGAAAAATACTCTGAAATATAACAATTCGCAACGTTGTACAGTCAGTTTTGAATATTTAATCTATGACCCCTCAAGTGCATCCATATTTAACAAGAAATGTCTATTGCAGTGGAAGTCATAAATCGCATTTTATGACAAGACCACTTCTTATTATATATCTTTATTAAAGATAAGATGCACATAATCTTCTTCCAATATGACAGAATTAAACAAAGTGGAACCATTGCCTCTCTACGTGAACCACTATATCATACGTATGTGATATCCGTCATCCGTTCGTTCTTGGGATGCAAGGTGACATTTAACCTTTTACCGAGCAACAAAATTCTAGACTCTGAATTCAGACAATAAATTCAATGCGGCTTAAAGACGCAACTCAGTAAACAATACTGGGGATCACATTAATGTAGAAAACCGTGGAAATCTCGGACTAAACTCATCCTTTCGTTGTTAAACACTTTTCGGTCGTTGAGATTCACAAAGAAGTCAATTAATTTTACATCATATTAGGGATCATATTAATGTAGAAAACCAAGTAAATGAATTTTACACAAATGTAATGATATAAACAACAGACTGCCCCATTTTTTTTTATCAACATCGCCATCAGGCAATACACATTTGAGAAGTTCTTCTGTTCGAACTTGTTGTAATATGGTGGAAAACTGAAAATGGAAATTGAAAGTAGGTAATTTATCCTCGAAAGAGACATAAACTTACGTTTATATGTACATCAGACTTTCTGTTAGCCCCGAATGGGGCTATTGAAAGGCTAATGGAATCACAAAGTGCTCCTACGCGCAGTTTTATTTCTGTTTCATTGTCAGCTTATCCATCCAAATAGTTTCTCCTCTTGACCTTCTTCAAGGCACATTCATGAAACTTAGTAGAAATATTTACCATTGACCAGGAACGTATCATAAGGAAGAATCAAAACGTTAATTAGTTTAGAAGTTATAAAACCGTTTGGTAGAGATACTTTTGCTTTCTTACTTGGTCATGCCTTGAAGCAAATTCATGAAATGTGGTAGGTTATCATCGCTGTGCAGTCTAGCATAAAGCTGTGAGAAAGAACCCTACCTCTACCTTTCTGGTAATAAAATTTACTGTCCTTGATAAAATGGCTTATTTGTGGAGATGTATTTTTTTTCAACCTTTATTTTTGAGTCGGCTGAATGCGTTGCAACCAGGCTCTCATTGTTATCATCCTGATCTATGGGATGACGTAAGCATACCTCCGGCCTTGTACTGCTTCTTGTCCCAAGTTCCGGTTTACGAGATAAAACACAGTTTTCTAATTATTCGGTGAACAACCCAGTTATTTTTCTGTATTAAATAGTTTACAATTGTGCATTTGTGATAATGAATATATCTATAAAGACTGGGCTGTTTATCGGTTCAAACCTTTGAAACAGTCATTTCGTCCATAAGGGTACACATTAGCCTGTTGCTTACGCAGACATCATCTCTAAAAATAGCGCATTACGTATATATGTAAAAACAGCTGCCGTGAATTCAACAAGTCTGCGGACACGCTGAAAAATCTTCAACTACAAGTGTCTTTTCTACGGCACGCTTCTATTTGTGGACAATTCTCAGTGAAAATTGTTTGATAATTACCTATTACAAGTACACTCTAACTCTTTCAATCTGTCCCTAACTTATTTCAATTCAACGCTCAACCTATGATTGGACAGAGAAAGGCGAGGCGATGCCGAGTTAATATGGAAGCTTTCAACTGTTGTTGTTGTTTTTTTTTTTTCAACAGTAGGCTATTTTTTTAACAAGTTTATAACGACTTGGAATGGTTGCCTTTCCTCCTTAGGCATTCTTACACGTTGCTTCTTCCCAGCTTTTTAATCTAGACTTTAGATACTTTGCACACCCATATTCTAGGTGCACCAGAGATAGTACATAGCGTATGCAATGTGCTCGGTTCTAGGCTGTACCAAGTCTTCGCTTTACAGGTGCTTTCCGGAATGTAGCTTTGCGACAAATATAGATTTTGTATTCACGTGAAGTATAAATGTCATTTGCACCACGGAAATCTATAAATTTACATATTTATGAATCAGTCGCTGAACCGGCCTATACTTTCAGCGTACATCGACCTGTGCAGAGAGAGTGTTTGAGGTTTACTATGTTTGTTTTTCGTTCATAAAGACTGGTAAATTTGTTTAAGTCTGCTGTTTTTTTTTTCAATGAGTGATTAATCTAGATCTGATATTTATCAAACAACAATTTATTAGTGCGGGTGTTTGAACGCAAGGGGCTTTCGAAACTACCAAAATCTGAATTTACACTACGCAGTTCTAACAACCAGCAATCTGAGAAATTGCTCCGCTATAATTCAAATATAATAGAACAGATCAGTGTTAACCCACTCCAACAACAAGTTCTTTATTGGAAAGTTTGTAATCTTGTGAAGGGTTTTTGTAAAGGGTAATAAAGTGATTCGCAAACATTTAATTTACACCAAAGCAATATACATGTAGACAATTTTCGATTGGTGTGGAAGCACTATTAATCCCTGGGACGTTATAAAACGCATTTAAAGATTAAAAGCTGATGATCATACTATTGGGTTATAGATTTTCTTGTAGCAGCCACATTCATAGAGTCCATTGCTGGTAAAAACCTCAACCTGGACAACAACAAAAACAAATTATTTACAAAGTACAGGTAGATTACTGAGTCAAATATTTGTTTGTGCTCCAAGGGCTACAGTTCAGTCCAATTATCATGAAACTGCCTGGCTGTTGGTCTGAATAATATTTTTGACAAAACTGAATATAGGTCACCTGGGGTTAAAAGAAAAAGCCTAAAGGTTGTCACTAGGTCAAATGAGACGAAACCGTAATAGAACTGTAGAATCCATAAATTTATGTTCAGTCTAATACTCATGAAACTTGGTCAGACTGCTAAGATCAGATATGGGCGAGTTGCAAAGGGACATTTTTGGTCTTAAAGTATATCACTATATCCTAAACCAGAAGATGATCAGGTCTTTAATTGTAAAGGGTTGTTGTCTGCGAGTATAAAACTTTGAACTATTAGCATTAGGCACCTTTTTGCCGGAGAATGTCTCATATATATATATATATTTGTATGTTTTTATAGGAAAATGTTTTTTTTCTTTCTTCATCATTATACTAACAGATTATGTAAGGTATGCTGGGGGATGACCACGACCCCTGCATACATATTCACGTGGTAAATAAAGCTTAAAAAAAAAAACTGAACTTTTTAAAGCTGGTCCTGGTGCCTAAATTTTAATTTCCACCACATTTTTTTGAATGTAAATTTCAATACGGATATTTTGAATTTTAGGATCACAACTCAGAAATATGCTTGCATTGAATACTGTTTTATGGTTAAGTTATTCTGTATCTTGAATGCTTTTAATAGATTTGAACAAAAAGGGGTGAAAACTTCTTTCCCATTACCCTCCAGGCGACTCTCAGGACTATCAGTCCTTTGATTCTTTTTTAGTTCTGCGCCGTAACCTCTAATTGTTTAGCGGGCCCAGTTACGCAGTAGGTTAAAAAGATGACTGGTTGATTGAATGACATTTAACGCTGCTTTCATCCTATAATAGAAGCATTTAAAGATAAACTGCATTCTTATTTTCTGCATCAAAAAGGAAAGATTAAAACAATTGCTTCTTGACAATTTTCAGTACTTCCAAATAATTTCATTTTAAAGATTTTGTCATCTCAACAAGCTCAAGAGTAAGGTTTTGTCACACCACATTCCTTGAATAGACACTCGGGTCTTTTTAATCTAACAATTTGCAGAGCGTGATCAAACGATTTTCAATATAAACTATATTACGCAAAAGGTAATGTTTACTCTATCCTCTTTGCTAGATATGGAAGCATAGAATAAGTTGTGCAATTACCGTCAATATTTCATCAATAATTATCCACTAAACGATAGGTTACTATCTCTGTAATTCTCCTCCGTAAAAAACAAGAGTAATACGTTATTACTTATGTTTGATATCTAGTGTAGATAAACTAAGGAAGGAATAAGTATTGCAAACAATTAGATATTAAATGAAATTGAAGACCTCTTTCCATTTTTCTGATCTAGATTTTTTTTCTCCAAATAGAGGTGTACAAGCCGACACCGAATACGCAATATGGGCAAGAAATACGGAGTTTAGACAAGGGATTCGTCTCAAAATCTACGAGACTATCGATAAAGGTAACCCGCTATTTAAGAGATGCTCGCTGTCGATCGTCTGCCTTTGCAGGTACTTTTAAATAGACCACGCTAAAATTTCACTTCTCAAAGAATCAAATCGATGTCTGTAATATTTCTATGAGGAATTGTAACATATTTAACACACTGAGTTACGTTTGGCCGTAACTCCTCTCTGGATCGTATTGTGGATTTTAGTTCACTACAGTTTGGTCTATTACAAGTAAACTACCAAAACTACCCAAACATGAACTAAAAACATGAATCAGTTACTTTGGTAAAACCCTTCACGGTTTCTAAAGCCAATTGTTCCTCCATTCTAGATCTAATCACTTCAGTATGATGGTACCACAACATTCTGTCCTGATCTTAACATTCTCTCAACAGATCTTAGCTAAATAAGTATTGACATAAAAAAAAAAACGATTGTGCATCGCACACCTCATTTTTAGGGTAACAAAACACCCCTAAAATCGGTATTCATACGGCGGTATAAGCGAAAGAGGTATCAATAGCAAAAAACTCGAAGAAAACTGTATTCCAATAATGCACTTCTCAATAAGTCATAGAATTTTTGTATATTGAGTTTTCACTTAAAACGTTTTAAACTCCCCCTTTTTACCTTATGAGACTGACGCGTCGTTTTCGGCATACCAAAGCAGAACATACCCTTACAGTCACACCGAGAAACTATCGGGGGTGATGCCAAACTGAACTCAAGCTTTTGTACCCCTTTACCTGAGCGATTGCATGTTCAACAGACACTCTGTACCTTTTGTGGTATCGGTTGTACCTCTCACACATTACCCTTTCTTGACCCTGTTTTCTGCGGATATGTGCTGTACGGCGTTATGATTGGGTGTCCATTTGGGTAAATTTGGCCCGCAAGAAAAACACAATCCACAGGAAAAGGTAGATCTTACGCACCTATTGACGCATAATTCTTTAAGTTGGTCAGACTCAACATATCTAATCATATCTTCATTCGGAGTATTTCATGGCTTATTCCATCTATTGCCCCTACAGCAGAATGTATTTCATGCCAATCCTGCAATTCCCTCCATTCTGCAATAGAGGAAAAAGAAAAAATGTTGAAACTAGCTTTTTATCCCTTCCACATAATATTTTCTTTCCAAGCAAAGGCAAAAAACATAAATTTAGCAACACTTAATTTGCTGTCTTCAAGTGCTTTCGATTTGGTCCAGTCCAAAATTTTGGGGTGTGGTAAGTTTTAAATGATGCTGTTTTCATTTGCTTTCGTTTTTCATCATGTCAATTGTACATGCTACTTTGATTAAAGTCATTAAAGTCTCTCAGAGGATATTGCTACTTCATGATTTGAATTCATGATTTTTTGGCCCCAAACCAGTGCATAAAAATCGGTATTCACTTTATGGGTTTGTTATATTTTTTTTTTACATAAATATAAAATTTGACATCTACATTAATTTGCGAGTAAAATAAATATTTGTTGAACGACTGTAAAGTAAACATGGTAAAATGACTAATTTCTTAAAAAAGTTGACAAAGGTTGGCCAGCGCACATGAAATCGTTTGATGTTGACTTTTTGTTTTTAACAAATGCGAGTAAATCCCTTTCATATATTCCACGGAAACAAATTAAACGCACTCATGTTTTCCAGCTTTCTCAAACCAGTACTGACACAACTCTCTTTGCATATATCTTTGCATATAACTAACTACCTTTCTCACATGCACCAGAGCGATGAAAAAAGCCGGAGAAAGGTTTGCTTTATCTAAGTATCCCACCCGCAATTATCTGAAAAATGGGGGTAGGGTTAACGCATTTCCGTTATCCGTGGTACCAAATAAGTCATCATATAGTTATGGGTATATGACATCTACCTTTTTTAACAACCTACTTAATAATTAGGTTGACAGGTCCTTTGACATACAAAAGTGATCAATAGCCAAACTTTTCTGCCAAGGTCAGCCTGATACTTTTCGCAGATGCCCTAAGCCCCGTTTTTCCAGAATATCCCTAAATGATATTTTGGTTTCATATGCAGGAGCTTGCATACTCTTCTCACAAATGTGCCAGGAAAACGGCTTTCAGGGAGCCGCCTCATGAACATGGCCACATTTTGTAGCAATCGTAAATCACTCTTTATTTATATCAATATTAATACCAAGAAGTAAATCAAAGGCCAGAGGGAAAATTGACGACAGTCTCCTAAACTATTTTTTTTCAATTTATGCGAAATTTAACGATATAAAATCTTATTTACCCAATACCCGAGGCGTCGACGCCTGAGCAGTGAGATACGTGCCAATGGTTTTACAATGATTAGATGGCATTTTAGCATTCAGAAAACCTACGACAGGCTTAAAGTTTCAACTCAGGTTACGCTATGCAGTCCAAAAAAGAATAATACGTATTGGTCGATACTTATCCCTCGGATGCTCCAAGGCATATATCATGAATGGCTTTTGAAAACATTGCGGGGAAAGGATTAAATGCTAGTGACAAACACTTCACCTTTTCCCACAACGTTTTCTACATGTACCTAATCAAAGACAGAAACCACCACTTAAGCTACATTTAATTAGTCGTCTGCAATTGCGTTTATTTGGTCTGGTTAAAAAAAAATGGCAATTTAGTAAAGATTTAATTGTAAAAAAAACCTAGCCTGTGTTACAGCCCGATCATTTTTGTTTTCTCTTTTATATTCGGACTTTACTCTGTCAGTAATACAGTGTCATTTTTTGACAAATTTACGTCCAAATGTAAAGATGGGAAAAATGATCGGACTGAAACCCTGGGCGAGTAAAAACCATACAGGTAAGACAGAAGAACGGTAAGACGCGGATAGAGTAATTGGCGGATTACATTTATCGATAATCTCCTAGGTTCTGAGATGACCCCCGCTCTGATATTCCGTATTCCGAGCTCATATTCCTTATTCGGTGTCGGCTTGTACATCTCTAATAAGACATGTTCAACAGAAAAAAAAAAAGAAATCAATAGCTGGGATATAACGTATTTTCTTACGCTTAGGTATGACTTGGTTTTGTTTTAATTTTTTAATTTTATAAGGAAAAACTTTTCTTTTTTTTCGTCCATCAGTAAAGATTGTATTCTCGCAAAACTAATGTTGAATTTCCTTCTAGTTGCATCATTTAGTCCTGCTTTCTTATGGGCTCGTCATTTCATATTCATTGATCAATATTGGCTATGTAAAAATGCACTTTACAAATAGAACAAAAAAAATTGTTTCGTTATTGATGTCAGTAAAATGGCGTTCGACACCGTATCTAACATTATATCGGTTATGTCACGGCAATCTTTACAACTCTCTCTGCTTTCCTAGAATTCTTATTACAAATACTTATCTTCCCATTATCTTTCCAAGTCACGGGTTATTTTCACACATAACCACTGGAAAGAAAGGAATTGATTGATTTGCAATGCCTGCCGTTAGGCCATGGAAAGATATCAGCGGAGCTTAGGATTCAAACCTACAGACTAAGACAAGACTGAGGTTGATGGTTTGTTTTGAACTTTGAAAAATATATCGATAAATCCGGCAAGGATCACGATATGCCGTTCAGTACAACATTCGGGTAAAAAAGGTTTTGAAAAAAACTCATTTTCCTCATTAGAGGACGAAGATTTTTTATATATTCCTCTGCACATATGTGTCTATAATTAATCAAATTCTATGCAATCGTACATTGGCTTTTAGTTTATCAGTGCTTAAAGTGCTTTGATTACATGCGTTTCTCCTGCTCAATCTACAAGTACTACGTTGTCCACGCGTGTTATATTCTTCGTAGGTTTGACGTATCTGAAGTGACGCATCCGATATCCGATTCAGTGCAACGGGTAACCCAAAATTAGACACTAATGTCGTGAACAAGGGTATAGAGTAATAAGGAGCTCAACTGAAGTAAAGTAGACGTCTTTAATGATAGTTCGAACTGTAAAGACATAATTTCTTCTATATTCTTTATGTCGATATCATGTCTTCAAGTATCTGTTACTAGTACTACGTGAAAACTAAAAAACAGAAGGACAGAAAGACCCAATTAAATGACTGACCTAAGAGGCAGAAACTAGACTTAATACATCATTCTAAACGATTCTGGACAATCATAACGCATAAAAATGAAAAGTAATATATTGTATTTGGTGTATAATTACCTCCTATGCCCATTGTAATGGGTTGAAATAACCACTTGTCCACGCAGCCGCAAGACGCAAAATGAATTCTACTGAAATACAGTTTTCTAACTTCAATCATTCTGAAGAGTTATGGCAATATCGATCTCAAATATATATTAATGTCTCCCTATACTAATTGTTCTTTAATCGATCAAGCTTAAAATGCGTGCGGAGAATAGCATCATCGTCCACAACAAAAAAGGAAGAAGAAAGAAGAGGAAGTGCTCAACCAATGCAGACCCTGATCAGTCTGTGTACCGAGAGACCAAGATCTGCAAAGCCTGACCAACTCCTAATCCATTATTTAATGTAATAGATTATACAATAATAGAGCAACAACTTATCTGTTGTAACATGGTTCCTCCAAATTCAGCCGATTTGTGCAATGCTGAATATGAAATTCCACATGACTAGATCAATACCGACTTGTTTCGGTTAAACAACTAAATTAAAGTTCCAAGCATAATATAAAGTTTGAAAGTACAATGTATACCAAAATCAGTTGTCATAAATGTGAAAACTGATCCTATAATACAATGTAACAGAATCTACATATTGCTTTATATTGAAAATTATGCAATAATAAACCAGCTACACTATCATTGGCTCTTCGATGGGGTATCTTCGGTCTTTAATAAAAAAAACAAGCTTATGGACTGGAAGTTCTAGGTATGTGGAACTAATTGTTCCATCTTGAGTTGAGGCTGAAACCAAAAGTTTTACCTTTCGCACTAAACCTGTGTCATCACAAAATGTTTCAGTGATGCGTCCAAGACGCCACTGACATCGTGGAACATCATTTTGTTCAAATAAGACAGTATCTCCACTTTGGAGATTTCTTTTAGGGTTTGACCACTTTTGTCTAACTTAGAGTGTTTGCAAAAATTCTTTTCGCCATCTAGCCCAAAACTCGTTTACAAGATATTGAACTGTACACCACCGTTTCCTACAATATAAATCCTCTTTCATAAAATTGCCAGGTGGTGGAAGGATCACTTCAGACTTCATAGTCAAAAGGTGATTTGGGGTTATTGGTGCTAGAGACAAGGGATCATTTAGGTTGTCTGTACATAAGGGTCTACTGTTAATGACAGCCATAACCTCATACATGAAAGTTCTAAGAGTTTCGTCATCTGTTTATTTGACTGATGCATCAAAACTGATAGAATAGAACGTGCGGAACGAATCTTTGTCTTTCCAAACCCCTCTCATATGACTAGCATATGGGAAATTGAATGTGAATTCAATTTGGTCACAGCTTTGTTTCTGCATCATTTTGTTTACTTGCTCAAATTTCATTTAATCCAGGGCTAACTTTAAAGGTGGCCCTTCAGATTTTGGGACGGAAAGTTTACAAGAATACAAAACAAGAGCGGCAAATTGTCGCAAGATACGCCCGTCTTACCCCAAGTTGTAAAGGTGGGGCATGCACCGGACAAAATTCAAGTATGAAAAACAACAAAGGGCAATAACTCAAAAATAAAGCAAGCAAGAGTTGTGATTCCTGTGCACTGCACTCCCCATGGATAAGATCTATCCACCCATGAAATTTCATAACCCTTGCTACTTTAGTTTTGGAGATATGCTCCGTACAAAATTCAAGTATGAAAAAAAAACAAAGGACAATAACTCAAAAATTAAGCAAGCAAGAGTTATGATTCTTGTGCACTGCACTCCCCGTCAATGAGATCTATCCACCCATGAAATTTCATAACCCTAGCTAGTATAGTTTTGGAGATATGCTCCGGACAAAATTAAAGTATGAAAAACAACAAAGGGCAATAACTCAAAAATTAAGCTAGCAAGAGTTATGATTCTTGTGCACTGCACTGCCCGTTAATGAGATCTTTCCACGCATGAAAATTCATAACCCTAGCTAGTATAGTTTTGGAGATATGCTCCGGACAAAATTCAAGTATGAAAAACAACAAAGGGCAATAACTCAAAAATTAAGCAAGCAAGAGTTATGATTCTTGTGCACTGCACTCCCCCTTGATGAGATCTATCCACCCATGAAATTTCATAACCCTAACTACTATAGTTTTGGAGATATGCTCCGGACAAAATTCAAGTATGAAAAACAACAAAGGGCAATAACTCAAAAATTAAGCGAGCAAGAGTTATGATTCTTGTGCACTGCACACCCCCTCGATGAGATGCATCCACCCATGAAATTTCATAACCCTACCTAGTATAGTTTTGGAGATATGCTCCGGACAAAGAACTGGACGCCGCCCGCCCGCCCGGACGCCCGCCCGCCACGGGTGATCCCATAATACGTCCCGTCTTCGACGGGCGTATAAAAATCATCTTTGTACACCCTAAGGCTTATAATTTAAATTCATAAAAACCCCAGTAGTCGAAAATCACCCGACAGCAAGAGAAATTAGATATTTACTACAGCCTAGGTCGACACATATGGGAAACACGGTCTATTTTTACATGAGCAACTCGCTCATCTACATGTACATACCGGAAATATAGAAATGAAGCTTAGTATCCGAAGAAGACATTATGGAAAATAATTACATGTTTGAAATGTTATGAAATTTCAGCGTCATTAGTCACAAGTAAGTCAATAAGCATTCCAACAATGCTTTTTTAAATTTTGGCGGGAAATCTAAAAATAGCTTAAGGGACTAAGTAGCCTTTTAAGGTAATACCATAAAAAAAAAAAAATGTAATTTTATGATTCTTAATTATTGATGATTTGTATTGTTTTTTTTTTTAATTTGATGGAATGTGAAAATTCTAAATACCCGACTTTAATTCATTATCAGTCCCTACAAATTTTGTACCCCTATCACACCTTAGCTGTCTAACAGGACTTCTAATGGCTATAAACCTGCACAATGCATTAATAAAAGAGCAGGTATCAAGAGAATTTGCAACTTTCAATGTGAACTGCCCTACATACAAGACATGTAAAAAGAACCTCATATCTTTTCATATATTTTCTACCCTCTTTAACTAGCCAAGGGCCAAAGAAATCTACACCACTATAGGTAAAAGGTGGTGCTAAATTGACTCTTTCTTTTGGTAAATCTGCCATTTTTTGCGTTTGAGTAACACCACGAAATCTACAGCAAATCACACTATTTCGTATGAAATCTGAAACTAATGAAGTTAGACCTATTATCCAAAAGCCGTTCGATCCTATACAATTCACAGTCATACCTCGACCTTGATGAGAAACCTTTTCATGAAAATGTTTCACGATTAACTTTGCAATATGGCATCTCTTTGGAATAACTCTTGGATACTTTACATCATAGCTCAAGTTTGAATGCTTAATTCTTCCACCAACTCGAGTGATTCTATCTTGATCAAGAAAAGGGTTCAACTTATACAAAGGAGAATCTCTTTGAAGAATTTTTTCCTTGGAATCTGAAACAGACCCTTTTAAAGTAGATATTTCCTTTTCAAAGTACTGTTTCTGAACCCTTTTTAGAATATTTTTTTTCTGCTTGCTGCAGACATTCTACACTAATAGGCTCATGAAAGATATGGAGTTCTTTTTACATGTCTTGTATGTAGGCTCATGGTTATTGTCATTTTGGAAGACATAACAATGCTTCTTAGAACACCTATTCTTTAAATATTTCATGAATCTTAAAATATGACTAATGGCCCTTTCAGCTCGGTGTCAGTCTGAAAAATATCCAAGCCTACTCAACAAAGAACAATATGTACTAACATTGACATGTAGTGTGTTAATACATTAGACCTCTGGGTCATTCAAAGATGGTTCCTCAAAGTGGCTTTGTATATTTGATAGACAAAATTGAGCTGACCATAAAAATGTAGGTCCATGAAACCAATTGCTGTCAATAAGCTCTTGGGGAGTGCTGCCACGTGAGGCAATATCTGCTGGGTTATTTTGCGAGGAAACATGTTTCCATTGTGAATGATTTGTTTTTTGGTCTTATCTGTTGAACACGATTAGCAACAAAAATGTGAAAACGTTTTGATTCATTAGAAATGTATCCCAATACAACTTGGCTATCAGACCAAAACCCATCTTCGCAAGTCAAGGATACTAAGGTAGTACCCTTGGCCATTCGCCTCTTTAAATATCGAAGCTCCCGCTGCGCCATTTCATTGGATGCGATCAAAATCCATCGCGTCCAATCAAACCATTCGTAACGAGAAATCTTTCGCGAAACAGAACAATGGCGGCGCCCATCAAAAACGAAAGTTGTCGTGTCTGTGACGAAAATTTGCCAAACAAGAGTAGACGATCGATATTTAATAAGTTTTACATAGTTTACGATCAATTATGTGAAGTATTAGGACGGGTTCTACAGCCAAATGATTGCGGATTATCGTATGTCTGTTCGTCTTGTTTCTGATCTGATGATTCCGAAAGCGCAGCCATATTTGATGCATTGCCCAACAAATTTTTTACGAGCATCTTGATTGGTCAGAAATAACATCAGCAAAGGTTACGCAACTTGTGATATTCGACAGGTGGCGCAGCGGGAGTTTCGATTTTTAAAGAGGCGAGCGGCCAAGGTACGTAACGAACAAAATGGAGTTAGTATCCTTGGCTCGCGAAGATGACCAAAACCACTCTGCAATAGATTGTAGACTTAATTCACGTTTCACTATAGTTCTTATTTTTACTGCCAACACAGCTGCAGACAACTCTAAGCGAGGTATAGTTACTGGTTTAACAGGAGCCACTCTTGACTTGCTCATAACAAGGGTGCAATGAACTTGATTTTCCTCATTTATCAATCTCAAATATGTACATTGACCATAGCCTAGGGTACTTGCATCACAAAAATGGTGTATTTCCAAAGTTCAATGGTTTCAAACGTCTGCTTATTTTTATTTTTCCAAGTTCAAGAACAAGGGATTTCCATTTATCCCATTTGCTCATTAAGCACTCTGAAAGTGGACTATCCCAGTCATAGTGATCTTTACACATCAGCTGGAGAATGTGTTTGCCTAATAGAACCAAGGGTGACACAAACCCTAAAGGGTCATAAATTGAGCTAATGACTGAAAGAACACCACGCCTTGTATAAGGTTGGCTTGCTAAACACACCTGGAAAATGAATTCATCTGAATCTGCACACCACTGAATACCAAGACCAAGAGTCCTTTCTACAGGAAGTTTATCCCTTTTAAGGTCAAGATCAATTAATCCCTTAGCCCTATCTTCAGGACTTATGCCTTCAATAACAGCTTTAGAGTTTGACATGAATTTGTGAAGTCTAAGATTTCCTCTCTTACATAAGCTTTGACTTCCTTGAATAATGTGCAAAGCTCTTTCTACACTAGGTACAGACATTAGACCATCATCAACATAGAAATTGTTCTAAATAAATTTAGAAATATCTGAGCAAAATTCAACCTCATTATCCTTAGCAATCTGCTTCATTGCATAGTTTGCGCTACGTGGGGAAGATTTTGCTCCAAACAAATGGACATTCATTCTATACTCACTTGGTTTAGCGTTTGAATTACCATTTTCCCACCATAAAAATCTCAAAAAATCCTTGTCTTTGGAATCTACATGAAACTGATGAAACAATTGCTCTATGTCACACATAAAAGCTATTTCCTCAAGCCTGAATCTCATCAAAACTCCAATAAAGGAATTTGTTAGATCAGGACCTTGCAGCAGATAACCATTCAATGATTTACCCTGGAATTTTGCACTACAGTCAAATACTACTCTAATTTTACCAGGCTTTTTATGGTGGTATACACCATGATGATGTATGTACCAAACACTACTACCATCAGATGGTTCTGATACCTTCTCAGCATAGTTTTTGGTCAATAGATCATTCATGAAACCTATATAGTCTCTCTTATATTGCTCGTCTACTTTAAAACTGTCTTAATCTCTCTAATGCAAGAGATTTATTGTTTGGCCGACAAACATTTTCACGTTTGAATGGTAAAGGCATTTCATAATGGCCATGACTATTCTTGTGGATGCCTTTGCCTAGAATGTAAAGGAAAACTCTATCTTCTACTGAACAAGAGACTTCTTCCGGGTCTTTATCATTGAAGTCTTGTTCAAAAAAGGACAAAATTAGACCTGGGTTTATAATTTCTTTGACACTAGATTTCAAGGAGAAAGCAATCTGTTTTGAACTATCATTTCTATAAAGCAGAGGGCAAACCTCTTTAACAAAAATTCGATGACTGACACCTAAACAGTCAACAGAATCTTCTGAATCACATTCTTCAGAATTAACTAAGCCTATTATACCTCAGCCAAAGACAGATTTCTGCGCAAATGGACCATTACCAGAAGAAGGGATAACATCAAGAGGTACAAGAGCATTTGGACAACTATACCCTATCAATAAACCAAAAGGACAGTCTTGGATTGGTGCGAGCTTGTTTGCAATGGGTTGCAAATGCGACCATTTATGTGCAGCATTTGGGGATGGAATATGATTGCGATTCGCAGGCATAATGTCTCTCGTATAAGTGGAAGGTAACTTAACAAATGAGGGACTATCAAAACCCCTTTCTAGTAATCCATTAATCTTTTTACTGCTTTTCAACTTATCTTCAGCCAACATAGTTGATAATGACAACTTAACTGGAGTAGAGGGAACACCTAGATTGTCACATACATCATCCAGTATAAATCTGGTGTCAGAGCATACACAAGAATTTCCTGATCAGGATTACTTTCATGGCTTACATAGACAGGTAAAATCATTGAACAATGATCTTTTGTACTACAAGATTTAACTGCTGCACCCACAGAAGACTTGGTATCAACACTATTATCAGTATGATTTGATAAAGAATTTTGATGGTTTTCCTTATCTACTGTCTCAGGCCTTTTATCTTTCTTACTGTTTGCAATATCACCATGTAATATAGTAGGGTGAAGTTTAGAACATATTTTACATTTAAGTTTTTGAGTACAGTTTTTTTTGAAAAATGCTGTTCTTGTAAGCACCAAAAACACAAACTCTTTTCCCTAATAAAATCTTTTCTGTCGTTCAATGACAATGACAAAAGCTTATAACAGGAATCTGTAAAATGAACTTTGCCACAAAAGGCACAAACTTTGGATTTAGAAACAGTCATTTTTGAGTCGCCTGTTTGCGTAGCAAACAGGCTCTCATTGTTATCGTCCTGATCTATGGGGTGACGTAAGCATACCTCCGGCCTTGTACTGCTTCCTGTCCCAAGTTCCGGTTTCCGAGATAAAACAGTTTTCTAATTATTCGGTGAACAACCTAGTTTTTTTCTGTTGTAAATAATTTACAATTGTGCCTTTGTGATAATGAACATGTCTATAAAGACTGAGGTGTTTAACGGTTCTAACCTTTTGAAACAATCATTTCGTCCGCAAGGGTACACACATTAGCCTGATATCTGTGTAAGACATCATCTCTAAAAATAGCGCATTACGTATATATGTAACAATAGCTGCCGTGAACTAAACAAATCTGCGGACACGCTGAGAAATCTTCAACTACAAGTATCTTTTCTGCTTCTATTTGTGGACAATTCTCAGTGAAGATTGTTTGGTAATTACCAATTAGAAGTACACTCTCTTACAATCTTACAATCCTAACTGCAAGCCTTTTATCAATTCAACGCTCAACCTATGATTGGACTGAGAAAGGCGATACCTTCAATTGCTTTTTTTCTGAACAGTAGGCTATTTTTTTAACGAATTTATAACGACTTGGAATGGATGCATTGCCTTCTTAGACATTAATACACGTGGCTTATTCCCAGCCTTTTAATCTAGACTTTAGACACTTTGCACACCCATATTCTAGGTGCACCAGAGACGAGTACATAGCGTATGCAATGTACACGGTTCTAGGCTGTTTCAAGTTATCGCTTAGCAGGTGCTTTCTGGAATGTAGCTTTGCGACAAATATAGATCTTGTTATCACGTAACGTATAAACGTCATTTGCAACTCGGAAATCTTTATAAATTTACATATTTATGAGTCAGTCACTGAACCGGCCTTTACTTTTAGCGTGCATCGACCTATGTAGAGAGAGTGCTTTGAAGTTTACTATGTTTTATTGGTTTTCGTTCGTAAAGACGGCCAAATTTGTCAAAGTCTGCTGTTTTTTTTTTTTCAATGAGCGATTAACCTAGATCTAGTATTTATTAAACAACAGTTTATTAGTGCAGGTATTAGAATGCAAGGTGCTTTTGTAACTGCCAAAATCTGAATTTACAGTACGCAGTTCTAACAACCAACAATCTAAAAAATTCACTTTTTACTATGCTGTAATGCAAATATTATAGAACAGATCAGTGTTGACCCGCTCGAGTTCTTTTTTGGAGTGTTTGTAATCTTTGAAGGGTTTTGTAAAGGATATTATTGCATAAAACGTGCCTTTTCGGGCCGTTATAAGCATGTATTAACGGGTGAAAATCGGGCGGTTAACGGGAGAAAACGTGTATTAATCAGTAAATTCACGCGCTGTTAACGACCGGCTTTGTACTATCAATATCCTCAATTCGGGCTTACATTGTAAACAACGTCTGTCCTCGTCAGATTTTCCCTAGACTCCGACATCAAACTGTAGGAATTCGTACCATATTCGCTCCTTTTCATGACATGTCTTTGATGATATTAGTACACCACAAACAAACCTTTGCTCAGAATCTCAGTTTAATCGCGATCTGAACAAAAATTCACCCGTGAAATGTACTCTAAACCAGCTACATCCCACCCACTTTTTAACGTGACCGGTCCGCCTCGCTTGATGTAGATCGAACCCTCTGTCGCCTTCAGTTACAGAAATTTATATCCACGCATTCATCCTAGTTGTAATCGTCCAAATGTGTGCAAGTTTATTCGACATAAGTCCAGTGTGTATTAAAAATCAATAAAAGTGTATTTACAGCGAGAGAATCAAAACTGGCATACAGGACTAACGGCCCTGTCCTAATCGTAACAAAAACTTCCTCGCCGACTTCCGGTTTTGACCCATGTACGTACAGTACATTTGAAATTCGCTTATATGCATTTCTATGGAAATATTTTTGCTGTCTACGCTAATTATTGTTAAAATACCTTTACTTTATGCAATAATAGCGTTAATCCACGTTTTTTTCGGTCGTTAACATTCGCAGAGGCCCTCAAAATACTTAAACACCCTCGTGCTTCGCACTCGGGCGTTAAAGCATTTTTTGGGCCTCTGCGAATGTTAACGACCTCAAAAACGTGAATTAACCCTATAATAAAGCGAATCGCAAACATTTAATTTACACCAAAGCAATATACATCAGGCCCGTAGGAACGGGGGGGGGGGGGGGGCAATAATTTTGAAAATCATAATAACTAAAATATGAGTTCTTAGGACAATGCAAAAACCACGCAAAAAATCTCAGTATCTCGAAGTTAGCCTCCCCCACTATCTTGAAATGCTTCCTACGTGGCTGTACAGGTAGACAATTTTCGATCGGTGTGGAAGCACTAGATCTATTAATCCCTGGGACGTTATAAAACTCAAAGATTAAAGGCTGATGATCATGCTGTTGGGTTATAGATTTTCTTGAGTTGTAGCATCCACATTCATAGAGTCCACTGCTGGTCAAAACCTCAACCTGGACAACAAGAAAAACAAATTATTTCCAAAGGACAGGTAGATTATTGAGTCAAATATTTGTTTGTGCTCCAAAGGCTATAGTTCAGTCCAATGATCATGAAATTGCTCAATGATATTTTTGACAAAACTGAATTTAGGTTACCTGGGGTGAAAAGAAAAAGCCTAAAGGTTGTTATTAGGTCAAATCAGACGAAACCTTAATAGAGCTGTAGAATACATTTATGTTCAGTCTAATACTTATGAAACTTTGTCAGACTGCTAAAATTAGATATGAGCGAGTTGCAAAAGGGCAATTTTGGTCTAAAAGTATGTCACTAGATCCTATACCAGAAGATAATCTGGTCTTTATTTGTAAAGGGTTGTTGTCTTTTAGTAAAAAATTTTGAACTTATTAAAGCTGGTCCTGGTGCCTAAATTTTAATTTCCACCACGATTTTTTAAATGTAAATTTTAATACGGATATTTTGAATTTTAGGGTGACAAATATGCTTGCATATAATACTGTTTTGTGGTTATTTTGTATCTTGAATGCTTTTAATAGATTTGAATTAAAAAGGGTGAAAACTTCTAACCCATTACCTCCAGGCGACTCTCAGGACTATCAGTCCTTTGATTTTCTGTTGAGGTTGAGAAACTATTAAATTTTTTTGACCTCATCTTTTTTCTTTTGCTGTTTTCTGTTTTGTCAGGTTTAAATGTGTTCAATTCTGTGACCGGGTCACAAGCTATTCTAGCCTCTTTGGCTATAAAGGCAACAAATTCTTTAAAGGGATGAAACCTTCTATTCTCTTCACGCCAGGTATGAACAACCCCAACGAATTACAAGCCAATCTGGTAGCTTACTAAGTCATTTCTGATTTTCCCTCTCATCATTCAAAATTTGCAAACTCAAAATATTAGCCATAGCAGCTTCACGTTGTCTTAAAAAATCTGAAAATTTCCTCAGTGCAAGACTATCTTTGCTTTGAAGCTTGGGCCATGAATCTAACTTGTTTCTAAATGCATTTGCAACAACAAATGGGTCACCGAAACGCTGATTATAGGCGTCTTGACCTGGCAATAGAAATAAATTCTCAATTCTCTAACAGAGGGATCAATATATTTCCCGAGATAAAGAAGTTTTTCAGAATGAGGGATTCTTTTAAGTTCTACTAAATTCTGGAAGTCTTGTTTCCAAACAGGATATGATAAAGGGTTCCCATCAAAAATACCTGGTTTTGGGGATGGTAGCCTACTGAGTTGAATTTGATCTGTCAAAGATTTAAAACATTGGATTAATCTCTGATCTGCTTGATTATTTGAATTATCAATCTGAGTTAAATTGTTAAGTTGTCAATATGGGTCAAATTAGCTGTATTGCCTAAATAACCCAAATTAGTTGGATTATCGGTAAGAGCTGGAGGGATAAATTGCTCAGATGAATGAATACTTGAGGGTTAACAATACTTTGATACTGAGGCTGAAAAGCCTTAACAGAAGGATCAAGGGAAGATTTCAAGGTAACTTTAGGCAAAGCCATTGATGGCAGCTGCATATCTGACTCAAACTTATCAGTATCAAAATCTGGTTCAACAAAGTGGCAAGAATTAATGTATTGCTTCACATTTTTCATTTTTTCAGATTTAGAAATAGAGACAGCTTGACCATCATCAAAAAGTTGCACAGCATTTAACTCTGCCCTAGCCATCTCCAGTTCCTTCTGAATTAGTAACATTTCTAATTCAGCCCTCTTTTTAGACTCATATTCAACATACTTGAGCTTAACTTCAAGCGAGGCTATTTTTGCGGCTCTCTACCTTACAGTGCTTCCCTCTAGACCACTATGAGCATCTTTACAAGTAAAGCTACCCTTCCTCTCAGGCTCAGTAATTATGCCATTGTGCTTATTAATAGCTGTTGACAATTCAGTTTGATGCTTTAATGAACTTTCATGCTCTAGAGACAGAACGATCTTTGAAAGCTTGTCCAGCAAAAGATTAGATTCTCTCTCCAAACCATGAACAGGACCAATATACACGGTACTATCATAATCTGAAAATTTGAGAAGAGTCTGGAGAGATGACTTTACATTTTCTACGCAATTAACCAAGTTCACTTTAACACTTTTCACTTCGTTAACACTATGGTTGGTTGTATAAGACTCTATTAGTTTCTGAACTTGCTTGAATTCCCTCTTCCAGTCCGAAATGGCTTTATTCAGCTGCTGTCTGGACACAACTACTTTATATTCTGCCCCTTTCTTTGTGAGTTTCCTAGTTCTTTGTTCTTTAGGACGACAAACTTGTTCGTGTTGTTGGTTGATGGGTTCATCTCCCAATTTCTGTTCAGACATTTTTACACAGGAGTCTGTGATATATATACAAGATGGAACGACTTCTAAAGGAAGCTGAAGGTAACGCACACAAGAGCTTTCACTCTTGAAGGAGTAGTTACTCGCCAAGGAGTTTTCACTGTCGTGAACAAGGGTAAAGAGTAATAAGGAGCTCAACTGAAGTAAAGTAGATGTCTTTAATGATAGTTCGAACTGTAAAGACATAATTTCTTCTATATTCTTTACGTCGATATCATGTCTTCAAGTATCTGTTTCTAGTACTACGTGAAAACTAAAAAAAAGAAGGACAGAAAGACCCAATTAAATGACTGACCTAAGAGGCAGAAACTAAACTTAATACATCATTCTAAACGATTGTGGACAATCATAATGCATAAAAATGAAAAGTAATATATTGTATTTGGTGTATAATTACCTCCTATGCCCATTGTAATGGGTTGAAATAACCACTTGTCCACGCAGCCGCAAGACGCAAAATGAATTCTACTGAAATACAGTTTTCTAACTTCAATCATTCTGAAGAGTTACGGCAATATCGATCTCAAATATGTAATAATGCCTCCCTATACTAATTGTTTTTTAATCGATCAAGCTTAAAATGCGTGCGGAGAATAGCATCATCGTCCATAACAGAAACGGAAGAAGAAAGAAGAAGAAGTGCTCAACCAATGCAGACCCTTATCAGTTTGTGCACCGAGACACCAAGATCTGCAAAGCCTGACCAACTCCTAATCCATTATTTAATGTAATCAATAATTATACAATAATAGAGCAACAACATATCTGTTGTTACAACTAATAAAACAATAATGGAGAAAAACTGGCGAAAAAGGCTTTTAAATAATACACATGTGGAAAGATCTAGTCTGTACTTCGCTGTAGGGCCGGTATTTATAAATGACTGGAGCGTAAGATGAATACCAGCTGACCATAGATGAATGGATCTTATCAAATTACTTTTTTTATTGGGTAAACGTTTATTTCATCTTGAAATTCAAAGTACATGAGTAATGGTCGTCGATTTGAAAAGTACTGGGATTCTCCACTCAGAATACCCAAATCAGATAGGTCTTAATTTGCAAAATACCACCTAGCGGAAGATAAGGACAAGTACCCAGTATGAGCAGGAAATCTAAATATTCACTTCAAACCGAACATTTTGTTTTTTGAGTCGCCTGGTTGCAGAGCAAGCAGGCTCTCATTATTATCATACTGATCTGTGGGGTGACGTATACATACTTCCGGTTTTGTACTGCTTCTTGTCCCATAACTTACAAACTGTGCCTTTGTAATAATGAATATGTCTATAAAGATTGAAGTATCTAACGATTATCTAACGATTTTGTCTGTTAATCTGTAAGAAACAGCTAGACAAAAGTGTATGTCTATTATTGCAAGTAGCGGGAGTACTTTGATCATTTGTTGCGTCAGTACTATTTTTTGAATGCTAAATCTGAATTAAATAAATCATGGATTTTAATTTTAATCAGTGTTTATATTGTCCTAAAAATATGCATTTTTTTGTTGTTATATTTTGAAATAAGTACATTGTAATTTTACTTTTAAAGTCGCTGTATATTATCAGGTTAAGAAATCACAACACAAAATTCTAGCCCTTTTTAGTCGATTTATAATATTTTCGTGAGTATTAATAGTGCCACACTATGTAGGCCGCTTGTGCTCCTACTTTAACAATCTGTGACAGCAAGGTCTCCGTAACAGCAAGGTCTCCGTAACCTATTTCAGAGAACGCTCTTTTCACGCTGGGGATCTAGGAGGAAGAGAGTAAAGCAGCTCAAATTGAATACGACGATGGCTCAGTAGGTGTCTTCCTATATATAATGCTAAGGATTAGACGAAGCCCGTGTTCATATGAATAGCCTAGCTTTAGAGACATCCAGTCTCATTCCAAACACAAGAAGTTGATTTTGGAAGGCTTCAAACAACCCAACTTCAGACAGGTTCAGACTCAACCCAAGCCCGATAAGCTGACTCGGGGAGCTGATTCATCTCCATTACAGACCTAGCCTCAAACTGACACGTTCCAAGCACTTTGAAGCTGAGAAGTGTTGTCTTATAGTTCCAACCTCGACAGTGAGGGTTGAACAGATTCGTCTGAAACACCGACCGACAACGGTTCAGCACAACACCGTTTCTCGCCAGCTTCAGGCAAACTTGAAGTGCTTCAAAGACACTTGTACGAAGACGTTTGAAGCAAAGTAAGACTAGTAAGCGAGTGTTTGAAGCCAAGTTACGAACGACGGTTTTAAGCAAGGTTCATTTTCGTCTGTTTAAACCACAGAAAGAAATCTGACTTTGGCACTTTGTCGTCATAGACTGAATAAGTACTTTGGCGTCGGACTGCTAATCTATAAAGACAGCAGTGTGATGATGTTGTGATTTTAGTTTCACATCAATTGAGGCCAGATAGCCCGAGGAAAATTCTCTATACAGGTATCGCTTGAACTGCACATATTTTCTGGTACGACATTGTCACTTGAGGAACAAACATTCACATCATCATCATACCTCTTGACAGATTCAAATATTTGAAACAGTCATGTCGTACACAAGAACAGGTGATAACAAATCTCTTAGACAGAGACATCAAGGGTAATGTCCGTATCTAAGATTAAGTGGTAGTGAACTGAACCAGTTTGTGGACATGCTTAGTTTGTGGACGCTTAGACTATTTGTTGAGAATACTTAGTGAGGATTGTTAAGCACCATGGACTAAAATACAGTCTCGCAAATCGGAAGCTGCTCCCAGTGTACGTCCAGCATTAGTTAGCTGCGCTAAACAAGTATCATAAAACAGGCTGGTACGTGGGTTCCAGCAAATATGAAACTCTTTAAATTGTTTAAAGCTGTGGCTTTGGCATAAATTTTGAGTCTCACCTCACAGCATTTTTTTTTTCACGTGAATTTTAGTATTTATGTGAGAAATATTAGAATAAGAGCGCTCTACAACTCAGAAATTATGCTTGCATAATACTATCTTTTGGTTAGGTCATCTTTTATCCTCAACGCTTGTAATAGAATACCTTTGGAAATTTAGTAAGGGTGAAAACACGTTACCCACCAGACGATTCTCAAGACTACGAGTCCTTTGATTTTATAATTGTACTATGGCCAGTACAAATACGATTGTTGATTGCCAGGATTCTCAAAGCTTGTTATTCAAGTTTATTCATGTGATTTACGTGTACTGCACTGTTCACCTCAGTGAGTTAATGTGTGTAACTTACAATTCAGCCATGCATACTGAATGTCAAGCATCTTCTTCGAATGTCAGTCATTTCTTGAGCTTTGAATTTCGTGTTCACTGCATACCTCATTCAACCCTGTTTAGGATTTCAAAAGAAAATATTTACGTTTTTGGCTCGGTACAATGAAGTGAAGAGTCACCGATAATCATTTACCTTGAGTCAAATGTTTACAGGTTTGGTTTTTAACTGTATCTGTCGGTCTGTCAAAAACACAGTTTTGTTGCTAAAATTAGCTTGAGCTCTCTTAAAGCTTTTCAATTGACAAACGTTCGCTCCTGTAAGGGTTTTCCGAAAAAATGGCGCCAGTTTAAAAAAATCTGTTCTTCAGACTACGACCTTGTTATAATTCTGTAAGTAAATGGGCCCATTTGACAACTCATGTAAATTAATAACCCAAATATCTTTACTCACACAAGTAAATGTGGGCTTGTGAATAAATCCTGTCTTACACCTTTCAACCATCGATGACTTTCATATAGATAGGATTGAAATCAGGTTTCGCATGCCAATTAAATTTAGATCTGTTTTTCTTTTCAGAGTATAATAGGTTTCCTCATCAAAAATGTGTGAAAGATTCTGTGTGGCTGAGCAGTTGAAGTAATAAAATTGTAATCAGATTTTTTTTTTTAGTTCGATTTATATGGAAGGGGGTTTAAGTTTAAAAAAAATACATTCATAGAAGTGATTGTTTCTTGCATTCAAATTACTTTGGTATTATCACGGGAGTGATACCAAAATCGCTACCTATGCTGTCGACCGAGTCGGTACTACGTAAAGCTGCTGTCGACCGAGAAATACGGCTTTCCGCCGAGCAGTACGGGTGTCGACAGAGAAACGACTTCTTTAAATGCGCTGTAAGTGTGTAATTTTAGTGTATGTTTCTACATTTTTGGGGTTCAAACAGTTTCTGAAATAGATTGGTATTGTTTAAAGTGTTTTGAAAGTTTGGCTAATATCCTGTTTGAGCGCTGAGCGGAATAAAGCGTGAAAATATATAAAGTAAGTATTTCCTGGAAAATGCATGATTCTTACTCAGTGTCATGGCAAATTGAGGGCGATACAATGCAGATACCTCATAAGTATACATGATTACCTTTTATGTGTTTGTGTGCATGCGCTAATATGCATCTATGGTAGCCTACCTTGTATATTTTCGCTGATACTGCTGTCGATGATCTGAAAGTTTGCCGGGTACAGTTGTTGACGTTACTTGATACGGCTGTCGATGAATCAGCGAGAGTGTAACAGAGAGATTCACTGGGAATTAACCAGTTAAACATTAAATTTCTGTTACATTCTTCGTCAGTCATTATGTTCTTAGAAAGTATTACAGCTTGTTGATTCAGATGCCGGTCTAGACGATTGTGTCGCTCTAAGTGCTATGATTCATTTATATAGGACTGATTTCGACGAATAAAATGGATGTATGCATACAGTTTGTACGTTCTGATAACTGCAAAACACCATTGTATATCAGTTCTTTTTGGCACAAACATTAACTCATGTATAATAAAAACAAGTCCTGTGGTTTGTAAACTCTTCAAGAACATGCTGTTGAGCAGATAGCAATGTTTAGTACGGACCGTTTAGTTCGACAGTTTGGACCAACAGCTCGTAAGAATCTGTTAACTTTGCAGTTATCCTCTACGAAATCAGTTTTACATGTGGGCTGTGAGGCAGGAAAATAGCAGTTATTGCATATGCGTACAGCAAAGGTTTAGGCGAGCCTGTGCATCCCCAAAGTCTCGTCAGAATCTTTGCCGTTCGCTAAATAAACTGCAGATCGTTGGGGCTGAGAATGCACTTTGAAACATTGATTGGCTTAAGAGACTCTCCTTATGGCCCTTTTCCTGTGTCGTGGCTTTTGTATGGTTTGATTTTTTTTAACCTTTTCAGAGATGGAGAAACACTACATCGAACCCGCAGAGATGAGCTTCCATGACGTTTCAGATGTCTGAATCCTCGAAGCTGATCATCAACTATAACCTGATTCCTCTCAATTCTCCTTGTGCCTCCTCGCCACTCATTCGTCATTGACCTTCACTTTGCTACCCTCCTCGTTTCCTTTCTCTAACAAATTTTGATACAGCTGACAACCTAAATCTAAACAGGTACAGCCGAATTTATAATAGACAAATGCATCCTAGACAAAGAGAATTGATTGACTGAATTTTACGCTGCTTTCAACCTTATTTCAGTCATATAACGGCTCATATTCGTGTAAGTCGGGTTTTTGCCAGTACTACATTAGGGCTCTGAAATGTCTTGCTCAAGGACACTCACACAGAAAACCCATCTGATCAGGTGAGTCTAGAACCCATGACCTCCAGGTTAAAGACTCCACTCTTTACCACTGAGCCACGCAGGACCCGAGAAAATGGAGAAACGGAGAGGCAGACGAGTCAGAGAGATAGATAGAGAAAAAAGAGAGAACGGAGAGGCAGACAAGTCAAAGAGACAGAGAGATGGGTATATAGAGAAAAAAAGAGAAACAGAGAGACACACGAGTCAGAGAGAGGGAGAGGTAGAAGTCATAAGCATAGACCTGCCTTAACTTACCACACAATCCTAAGTTTCAATGGCCCTGAAGAAGATGACTTTTAAAAGCATTGTGGAAAAAGGAGATAATACTGGTAACTAGCTTTTTCTTTTCCTACAATGTTTAATGCCCTATAGAAGACAGAAATCATTAATTTTTATCTGCCTTCATTGTGTCATCTGAAAATGCTTTCAGTTTGGTCGAGTCCAAAATTTGTCGTTTAAATGGTAAAGAGTTACATTTTGTTTTTTTTTTCAATTTTTAGAGGAGCAAAATGTTTTCAATTTAGAAGAAAGCAGAATATAATATCAAGTACTGCTCTTTTACACCTCCAAATTACCTGTTTTCGGAAATATTATTTGCAAAAACAGTTTTGCATTGGTCATGATTTACAGTCAATTTGATATGTCAGTAAAGTCTATCAAATGTTTCAGTTCCATTATGTCTATTAATGATATGAATAGATGACCAGTGTCAAGTAGGAATAATTATTAAAAACTGCTGATGACAAACTACTTAATGTACATTTAACAAATGTTTCCAAAGAACGCAAACAGCAGTATCAGTGCATGATATATTTCAAGAAAAAAATAATATTAGCCATTAATTATATTGAAAATCTAAAATTTCTTGCAAGAAATATTGTTTACCTATCCAGATGATAGATGTTATTGGGGATGAGGCCATTGGGGGCTTTGACGGCATGGACACGTTTCGATGCAACAATAGTAAGTTTTTTTTTTTATCAAGAAAGCGTGTCAAGTGAATTACTAATAATCTAAGAAACAAATGAAATCAGTAATAATAGAGAGAATCAAGAATGATCCCATGCATTGAAAATGCTTTCACATATATCTTTAAAAAACCGTTTAATAATCAGCAAAGAAACACATGTGAGCTGGATTTAGAGTTGATGAGGTAGATGATGTAATTATCTTGTAAAAAAGAACCCCAGGAGTCCTTTTCAACGTTTTTATTTCCCATTTCATTTACACATTCACCAAATGAACACAAAATATGTTTTTTAACAAAATAGAACAAAACTTTAATTGTAGAATAAAATATTAATTATGGCAAAACCAGCAAGATTAGACAACAGGAAATATTATAAATAAAGAAGACAAGGAAAATATAAGAAGATATTTGTATTTTTGCAGATATTTGCAGAAGATATTTGTATTTTCACAATGAAAGATGGATATTTATTTCCAGTTAACATCATCAGCAATATTTTAGGAGTGGCACAACCACAAGTGAACGTATACCGACGATGTTCATAGGATGACATAACTTTTTCGCTTAAACAATAGGGCCATGATGGCCCTGTATCGCTTCATTGTCTTTAACCCTTTTCCACACAAATTAAAGTGTTTATGACCCTGCAAAAGAGGCCTTCGAAAACAGTAAACACTGTCAGGCAATACAAGCAGGTCAATTCATTGGCATGAAAGGTAAACTTCTTCGAAAAAAGCCTAAATGAAAGAAACCTTACCATGAATTTAATATTCTAATCATGCGAGCATAACTATTAGCATCAAAATGAATCACTCTCCCTGAAAACAGAATATTTTCTACCAAAAAACTTAATATCTAGAACCAGTTATGAATCACTGCAGTTCGGTAATCAAGGGAGGTAAATAGTAACAAACTTTATCCTTTACAAAAAAAGTTATTTCCTTTAATTAATGTTTAAATTGAAATGCCTGTATTTTGAAGCCCATGCTAAACTTGTGATTCCTGGAATGAAGCCAATTTTGACCCCAGGCCTGTTAGATGAAGACACTTGTTAAAAGTCCATTAGATAAAGTTACATGCCAACTTCAGTAGCCCTGGGCCTTGTGGTTTCAGAGAATAAGATTTTTAACAATGCTATTTTTTTTAGTTTTGTTGCCATGGCAACCACAGTTTTTGAAGGAATCAAATTTTTTCAAGAAATTCTGAAATGGACCATGGCAGGATCATTTCTGTAAAGTTTCATCAAATTTGGATAGGTAATTAGAGAGAAGATGTTTGAAATAAAAGTTAACGCATGGACGGACGCACGCACGACGGACACCGGACCATGACATAAGCTTGCTGGCCTTCGGCCAGTGGAGCTAAAAAAGAGAAATATTTTATTTATTTTATGCTTTTGACCCATTTTCAGTCTCTTTCGAGATGAAATGACAAGCCAAGATTCTCATGAGTGACTGAAAATATGGCCTCTGGAGTGTACACAAAGTTTTTCGAAGATTTTACTCGGAGCCTAGTTATTGACCTGACATGACCAATTTGCAATTAAAAGACAGAAACCTGATGGTGCGTCTGGTAAAAACTATCATTTTTTTATGATCCTGAGAAAAAGTGAGCTCTCAATGAAAAGTGAGTACAGTATGCAGCAAAATGATTTCTCATGGTAGGCTAAAAGTAGCAAATATTACTGCATGGTACATGTATATGTAATTGTTTTAGGAAAATAACTCATTGTGACTTGATATTTACATACATGTAGTTTTTGAGAAAAAAGCCAGTCACGGCATTGTTTCTTAGTCAGGTTTGACTATTTTTTTTGTCTGTATGTGATTTTTTTTAGATGCTAAAGAAAGAAATGAAGTGCATAACCTATTAAGGGAACAGAACAGACTTCTAACAAAGATATTGCATGAAACAAGAACAAGAAATAGAATACTAAGTCATTGTTGTTGTTTTTTATTCTCCAAGTCAACAACTTCTGCTTGTGTACTTTTGCTTTTTGTGCCCCAAAATTGTTCATGAAAGGAATGAATCAATGTTTATGGTCCATCAACAGCTTTGGTCACTTAGCGCGCATACCTGTGTTAAAAGATTTTGTGTAAAGTTAGATGTGTTAGGTAATTTTTTTTATTTCTTCTCTTTAACAACATATCTTATATGGAATTAGATTAACTGTGAATGAATTGAAATATCTTACTGAAAAGAAATTACACTTATAACTACCATATTTTTGTTTGTTCTCATTCAAATACATGCGGCAGTAACTTTGGTCAAAGAAAATTAGTTTCCAATTATTGTAGTACAAATACAGTTAAACCTTTACCATACAATCCCGAATTTCAACAACCCTGTAAAAGAAGCTTTATGAAAACACTGTGGAGAAAGAAGATGCTGGTGATCAGCATTATCTTTTTTTCCCCACAACATTTTCTATCCAATTTAAGATAAATTTCATCATTTCAGCCACGCTTATATTGCCATCTGCTAAAATTTTGTTGTTTGGTAGAGTTAAAATGTTCCTGACTTGTTGCAGGAAAAAGCATTGACTTTAGTTCTTAGCAATTAAAGGTATCTCAACAATCCTGTTTTTATCGACTATGAAGAAAGATTTGCTTTTTTGTATAGGAGTTTAACATCATTTAACCTGGCCTTCTTACACCTTTAGCCACAAATTTCTGTCCGAGCCATTGACCACTTTTTACACAAGCATCAGAGGTGAGAAGCAAAATTCAACAGAAAGAAAGTTCACCAGATATCAAAGTTGCAACCCATCAGGTCACGATTGTAATACACTAACAACTTAGCTACCCATATAGACTTCAGGAGAAAGAGGCATTTAAAAAAAATGTAACCAAAAAGAAAAGCTGGGCAATTTCTCATTTTACCGCAATGATTTTAACCGTTTTAGATAGGAATTTCATCTGATTTTGACTAATTTAAATGTCTTATGCAAGTGCCTTCATTGTGGACAAGTCCGATTTTGATGTATGGGAAACAGATAATAACTGTCTGAAAGCAAATTTCAACTGGCTGACATACGTATAAACTCATATTTCCCTGACTAAAAAGTCAGTTACAATTACAGCTTGAAATAGAGTACTTAGTGTTTTGTAGTAATAATACTTACATTATACTAATCTTAGGGGTCATTAAATATGTCCTTTTAATCACAGCCGTGAAAACTTCGTACTGTGCAGTAAAAGGCTTACTAAATTAATATGATAAAATAATCAGATAAAACCCTGGCAAATGGTGGTACGTCAATTACACAGGTACAAGTAATGACCATGACCGACCTGCCAGATACTCGAGCAGACTGAACTCTTCGAAATACCATGACCAAGATCCCCTTTGCTGTAAAATTCTCATTTGTCCAAAATTGTAGTGTGAATAGCTGCTGAAAAAAAGAGCAAGAAAATGTAAAACCAAAACAAACTGAAATATATTATAATCCTAAATGACGTCCGCCTTTAAAGAAAAAAAAAATTGAAAGTAAGCAGACAGGACAGGATTCGATCCTTGAAAATGATAATATTGACTTGTATCCTGGCGCACTACCGATCCCCACGAATACAGCACCATTCTCTATAGACGAGGAAAATTTATAATTATCAATATTAATCAATACATAATCCTTTATGTACTACAATTAACGATTTTTTCACGTTGTAAAAAACTATTTACCCGGCTTTACAATACGAAAATACCTAACAGAAACTACCACTTCTATGTCAGAGATTAAAAATGTTACTTTAGTGAATGGTGTCAACGCATGTCTTCTGTTGCGTATGGGTCGGATATCCTCTTCAATGAGTTCCTGCAAAGTATAACTAGATCTAGTCTCTTCTCTCGACCTGTACTTGTGTACGATCTCTTTTTCCGATAATTCCAAAGGCAAATTTGGTCCTTCTCGGTGTCTACGCAGTGGAAGGTATACCTCCATAATTACGTTCTCACTTACGACCGATATTTTTGTACGTAAAGTTACTCAAAAACTCACGTTCGAACTTGGCTACGAAAACTTTAGTAAAACGCAAAACTCCGACTTACGTAAAAACTTACTAAAAATCTTATTTACGTTTGCGTAAGTAGTTTAGTAAAACGGTCCCCTGGGAAAACGACCTTTAAAGTATTTTTATATGTAAATAACAACTCATTGTAGAAGGCACATTGCACTATACATTCAAATACAATCTATTAGGAAGTGTTGGACGAACAAGCTCGGGCGAACAAGCCCGGGCGAACAAGCCAAGCGGACGAAAAACCCCAGGGACGAACTTGGTTTGGGGCTAAAAAGCCCGGAGCCACTTATCTCACATGACCATTCTGATTACAATTTTATCCCTTCAACTGCTCAGCCACAAAGAATCTTTCACACATGTTTGATGAGGAAACCTTTAACTCTAAAATGTAAAACAGACCTAAATTCAATTGGCATGCGAAGCCTGATCTCAATGAAAGTCATCGTTTGCTGAAAAGTGTAAGACAGGATTTATTCACAAGCCCACATTTACTTGTGGGAGTAAAGATATTTGGGTATTCATTTACTTGAGGTGTCATACAGGCTCATTTACTTCCAGAAGTATAACATGATGATAGTCTGAAATTTAGGTTTTTTAACTGCCGCCATTTTTTTTTGACAAATCCTCACAAGAGCGAACCTTTGTCAATTGAAAAGCTTTGAGAGCATAACACAGCAAACAAATTAAGGAAAATGCAAAGTAACAATCCCCCAAAAATATTGGAGATTATTGAGAAAAAAATTAAAAAATATAGAGAAAACAAATCTGTAATCTATCATTTAGTGGGTAATCATTGATGAAAAATTGACGGTAACTGCACAACTTATCCTTTGCTTCCATATCTAACAGAGGATAAAGTACAGCTTACCCAAGGAACATCTCGGTGTAATTATTTCAAAATCTGACGAGCATTTCTGTATGGTGCAAGGAGCCCCCACTCACCAGAGCCATGTTTCTTGACGGATCAAAATTTAGCCACAGCTTTTTGAAAAGGGTCACCCACGGAACATCTCTGTGAAATTATTTCAAAATCTAACCTGTGGTTTAAGAGGAGAAGATTTTTAAAAAAAATTGTAGAAAATTCCATTTGGTTGCCATGGCAACTAGAGTTTTTGATGGAATCAAATTCTGTGAATTTCTTTTAAAAGAGGACCACCCAAGGAACATTCCAGCCAAGTTTACTCCAAATCGGCCCGTGGTTTAGGAGGAGAAGATGTTTAAAGACATTCTTAACGATGAACGACGCACGACAGACGCAGAGTGATCCTAAAAGCTCCCCTTGAGCACGTTGTGCTCAGGTAAGCTAATAAAAACGCATCTTTGAAATGGTAATGTTTGAATACCGTTTTCCGGGCCGTAAAAGGCCATAAGTAAGTGTTTTAACTCTTAATTCTTAACCAAACTCTCGCTTTTTTTGCCCAGAGGAAGACTTTTTTAAAGACATTTTGGAAAAAAGAAAAAAAGCAGATAACTATCGTCTTCTCCTTTTCCCACAATGTTTTATACCCTTATAACGATTCAAATCTTGATTTGCATCGTATTCGTCAAGTACAAATACTTTCGATATGGGCGAGTCTAAAATTACATCATTTGGTAAAGGGTTGAGGGTTAAGTAGATATTTGAAATTTTGAAAGTTATGTGGGCGAAAACGACCAGGAGATATTTTGGAGAGATTATCTAGGCAAAGAGTCATTTTATCACAAAATCTATAACTAACCTAAACAGTTTAACTTTCCAAACAAACATCGAGGAAAAGTCTGCACAACGAGGCCGTACGAAAGCGCAAGGAACCCTAAATAACCAGTAACAGAGAGAAGATAAGAAATACATTTAATTGAAACAAACAAATGCACTCGTCAATAACATGGTCATGTGAAAGCCAAAGAAATGCCAGAAAATACGATGTATGTTAACGCAGTACAAAAGATTGATCATGAAAACTACCGTAACCTCATATAACGTCATCGAAATAAAATGATACAAGTATGCTAACAAATGGTGCTTGATAAGAAAATAATCCTGTATACATTTGAGTCTGCTCTGTGAGACACAGATAATGTTCTTTCAACAAAAGTTTGTCCATTTCACCTTCCGCAGTTGGATGATATGGGCGGAAATTGTAGTATTTAGAATACACATGTATTTGCGTATAAGGTAATTTGCCAACCATTTGCGTTATTTCAATTTTTATCAAGTTCATCTTTTCAAAAAACATTTCTAGAAAAAGATAACTTTAAGGTGTCTAACTACACATACACTCTCGGTTTCGTTCATGATACATACTTGATGAGTTACACATATATCCCTTGAGATTAACTTTATTTAAATTCATCATATCCAAGTTAGCTGAGACGCAAAAACTTGTGCTGCTAAACAACTGACACTTGAAATTAAACCAAATACGTACGTGCATGTTTATAGATTATTGATGAAACGATTTTAAACTTGTCCTTTGAAAGTAACTGAGTTAATGAAATGAGCTAATAAAATCAGTACTCAGAAATTCAAACCGAAATACACATAGGGATAGTCCGTGCATCTTTTTATGTTCCTCCTGATAAAGGATAAGAGGGGATTTATTACTGCTACAATTTCATAATAAAGTACTATAAGGAAATAAAAACAATCAACTGTTTGATGAATGGCTTCAAAATTAATCCAAGTTCAGTCAGCAATATTTATCACACCTGAAGACAGCTAAATCTCTCTCTTGTGAGCCATGCTTGTATCATTTTGTATAAATGAGAAATCCGTCACATTTATGATTTGAATGATCTTCTTTTCCGACCTTTCCTGGTCCACACATTGTTCTGTTTTTCTTATGCTTTCGCAGTCTCTAATGCACCAAGTAGTGTCTTATTTGTTCCAGTAAATGTTCTGCTTGTTTTTGTTCCGATGTCTTCAGAATTTCTTTCTTCTCGCCAAAAATAATCTTCAGTGAAGTCAAACCTGCGATTGGATGAAAATAATTTCACCAAATAATCTTTATTTCTAGTGACGTGTACCTTTTACCAGTCGATCCAATTTTTTACGAGTATCTTATGTGTTGTTTACGGATCGTTTGATATAGTGCTGTTTATTCAAATTTCACCATTTTCCTAAAATGTTTTCTAACATTTCAAAGCTCATTCAATATTGAATAAAAAATAACCTAGGGACCCGACCACAATTCTAACAATGTATCTTATACCTTTCAAAGAAAGTAAAGTTTCTACTTTAAACCAGTTATTCAAATATGAGAAATGAATTTGGCTCATTAAATGCATTGCAATAGAAGGGTGGTAAAATTGACGTCATTCTACAGAGCGACGTTATCCTGTAAAAAGTAAGTCGCCCATGGCTGTTCATATCTCCGCCCCCCGGTAATTTACATGACATAAACCGATATGAACTGTTTTTGTTTCACTTAGGAATTACGCGTATGCCATTTATTTATGAATTTCGTGAAACGGCTGAAAACCTCATAACTTTTTTTCAAAGATTTACTACCTGTGGGCCTTTTCATGATTCACGAAACGTGTGAAAGTATGTGTCGTTTAAACAGCTAGTAAGCTACTTAATGTCTAACTCGTTATATCTTTCTATTTTGTTTTTAATTTCATCAATAAATCACATGCTTATTGACTTGCTTAAAAAAGTCAAAGTTTATATCGCATTTTATTGATTTAGGCAATGGGTGAAATGATGTATCCTTTAAACAGTTCATACTCTTTTTATAACATACTATTTTACATTAATTGAACACATACGTATTGACATGCACACAAATGTTGAACACATACTGCATTTTTTTTTTTTTTTTTAAATAAATCTGACCTTCATTAATTTTAAGTGTAAAGATACCAAAAGTTAAGAGGTTGATAGTTGCTATTTTTTCATTAATCAAACACATACTTATTGACATGCTTAAAAAAATTGAACACGTACTGCATTTTATTGGTAAAAAATCTGATCTTCATTGATTTGTAATTATAAAGACACCAAATACACATAGATACATATAGAATGATTTGTTTGCAGGTGTAACGGCCTTGCAATAGTATAGGTCATATAAGACGGATCTGTAAAAACAAAAACAATGAACTTGAGATTATATTTACTCGTACATACGCTCTTTTAGTTTGTTACAGTCAGGTAAAATCATGTAATTAGGAAATGGAAATATAAAACTGGACTTAAAGTATTTAATGTAATAGGATTTAGAATCATTAACTTCTGTTCATTCTTTACACTTTCCTACGTTGAGAGAAAAAGTTTGTCTGGACTGAACGAGCTATTTCATACTTAGTCTAATTTTTGAAAGTATGGAAATGAGAGATATGTATAATACCAACTAAAACAGCAGAGAATCTTAACAAAATAAAGTATTTTTCTAAATATTCATTCTTAGCTCTGGTGGCTGAAAGCAGAGCTTTTGCCACCGCGTGGTTTCCGTCGTCCGTGAATATGACGATCTGTTCATTACTGTGGCGCCGTTTCGTACAATTGTTGGTCTTTTCGTATCAGCATATTCTTTAGATTTTGCTCATTTTGTATTCACTTGGATCATTTCGTATCCAATTTGGTCATTTCATATTCAGTTTTTAAAAGGAATTAAGTAATTTAGAACCTAGTTTTAATACTATTTTCTTGGTTTGTTTCTCGAATGACAACTGCTTTTGTACACAGCTCCATTCCAAATTATGTTAAATTTCGCCGAAGAATGGCTATGATTGTGTCTTACCATTATTGTTTTTTTTTTAAGTTTTTACTTGCAGTGTAAGGATTGTTTATGACTTCTCAGTTCATTTCTCACCTTGTGCGAAAAATTACTTTGGTTAATTTGAAATGCTGTAATGTGCCTTATTTCAAAAACAACTTTTTTGCGGCACCATTGATGTTATGCATCAATATTTTCTTGTTCTTTTTCTTCTTTAAGTAATGAAGTCTGCATTTGCTGTTGGATTTTGTGTAACTGGCACAGTTTGTTTATATCATTAATAGCTTTGAGCCTATAAATTTTGTAACAAAGAAGCTCTAACAAGCAGTAAGTGAAAACTAGCCGTTCATAGTTGGTTGAGGATATACAGTTCTTGATAAGGCGAATTCATGCAAGTCGGCCTTTTTGATTCAGTTCTTTGGAAACTTGAACAGATCATGTGAATCATCAACGAAGTGAACCCTGTCAAATATGAAGAAAACCTAGGAATCAGTTTAGGAAAAGCAGCCATGTGATAGTTTTGTATTGTTTACTAGAAACAGTCTGTATTATTGGTCGCATTTCTGTGAAATTTGCAGAGATTGTTGATTTTGTGAGTTCTACAACCCAATCAAATTTTGCTGGATTCTATTGGTATTGGTTTTGACACAATCTATTTTAATTATTTCACTATTTGTTGAGCCTATTAACTACGCTATTTTAGTGGGTTCAGGCCCAGATGTAGTAACCCCTACCCCTTTTTTCTGTTTGTCCTTTACCATTTTGCTTCATCGAATGAATAATTTACTAATTCATTAATTTTAGGAAATAAGCAGGTTTTCTGGCTGTAGAGCGATTCAGACCTTCAAGAGCCCCTAGTTTATGTAACATCTTGTCAAGTTCATTTCTCATGCAGTTTGTCAAATTGGTAAATTTTCAGGAATAAGCATAAGAATGAACAAGTTACATTTTAGAAAGATATTTGTTCAAAAAGATGTAGGAAAGTATGAAAAGTTTGACATCAGTTTTTTCACCTTTTCCAAGAATGTGCGCAATCCTCTCTTTGACAAATTTTAGCAGAGCAGAACAGTAACCGTTTACTTTTACAAAAAAAATTCACAGAACCTATAGTCATACATATTGTAAATATAGCGTTTGAACCTAAACATTTGTTTTGTGGTAGATAATGATAAGTATTTCAATCAAGCAACCTTATATGTATGATACAGAAAATACCGAAATTTATCAATATTATACTGCCAATCTATAGAATTATAAAGATGAAGTTATTCCAGAAATTTCATGAATTGACTTAAGGTATTGCTAGTCAGTTTACGAAATTCCTGAAAAAATACCAGGTATTTCGCAAAATCCCTAAGTGAACCAGTCATTTAACGCATCAGGTCTATTTCCTGTTTCGGTTTTTTGAGTTCGATTTAATGACAAAACCATGACGAAACAGACTGAGTATCAGATCAATTGTTCAAGAAAAATGGATTTAGACAGCACATTCTGTGGCATTTAAAACTCACTGCTGTTGGAAAGGTCTGAAGACCTCTCTAATGAGGGGACTGTGTAAACAAAGATCAGACTTCCCATTTATCCGATCCCTGTCCTTTAAAGCACCCACATCATTATTCAAGTGTATGCGGTCCAATGAGGCGGAATGTTGTAAAGAGAGACCAAACTCCCAATATTTATGAGCGGATCTCTGCCAACATCTCCACAAGAGAAACCTGGGTCTGTTTTGCACCAATAATCCTTAGGAACATTCTTTATCTTATTCTCCAAAATTTTCTTCATTTCTAAGTAACACAACTTCTGATTGGCTAAACCATTGGGTTTAGCCAATCAGAAGTTCTATTACTAACAAGTGTAGAAAACCTTGGAGAATAAGACTAGGAACATTCTCGAGAACAGAACCCTAGAAGTCTAGAGTGTGCAGATAGAACTCTAATACAATATGTGAAGGCTGATCTCTGTCAAGGTTGTCCACCAAGACCCTAGTTTATTCAAATACCCGATATGACCGCTTTTCAATCACGTCAAAACTGTTAGACAAATATTCTAAAGTACTTTGAAGAGTATTGGACTTAAATTTGTAGCCTCTAGAAAGTACTAGATGTTTTTCAGATTTTGCCAGTAACCTAGTTTTTGACCCAACATGACCAGTTTCAAAGTCGTCTGAGGTATGGCCAGACATATATGCTTACCAAGTTTAAACAATTCGGACTGAAAATGTGGCATGCAGAGTGTGCACAAGGTATTTCTAAGAATTTAACCTAGTGACCTAGTTTTTGATCCGACATGGTCCATTTTCAAAGCCTTCTTAGATGTCATCATCACACATATTTTGACCACCTTTCAAGAGTACTAAACTAAAAATGTGGCCTGTACAGTATAGACAAGATTTTTTTTCTGAGATTTGACCTAGTGACCCCCTGAGATATCATCAAGACTAGGATCCTAACAGAGTTTCATGAGTATCGAAATGAAAATGTTGTCTCTGAAGTGAAGGCAATGTTCTTTTAAAATTTAACATAGTGACCTGGTTTTCACTCCGCATGACATTATTAGGCCGTCCGAGATATCATCAACACAAACATCCTAACCATTTTTTTAAGAGTATTTGACTGAAAAAATGTGGCCTCTAGAGTTTACATAACGTAAAAGTTGACGGGCAAGGAACAACGCGCGTCGTACGACACACCGGACATAGCATGACCACAAAAGCCAACACTGTGCTTATAGTACGGTCACAAATCAGTAAATGCCGCCTGCCGGCGTGGTAACTGCCAGTTTTCACTCAAATTCGGCCAGTGGCAGCCCGGTGGCAGCTCGGTGGCAGGCACAATCGGCAGGTGGCATTTTAGACGCCGCTAGGACGCCGCTGAAGTTTTAAGAAAAAGTTGAAATTCTGACTGCCACCGGCCGATTTTTTCCAATCGTGGCTGTCGTCAGGGCGCCGGCCGGGCGCATTTCGTGGTCGCGCGGTGGCAATTAAGCGGCAGACGGGCGGCAGCGCGATTTTTACTCGGTCGTCACGGGATTCGAGGGCCTTCAATCTTCGGCCGGCGATCGGTAGGAACTAATTGCCACTCTCCAGCATCCGGCCTGCTACCGTTATGCTACCGACACGCCACCGTGCGATTTCAAAATACCTGCCGGTGGCAGGGTGGAGATTGAAAAGCAGATGGAAGGCGGCTGTCGGGTTGGTAGGTGGCAGGCTAGCGATCTGCCGAGTGCAGACTCCCGGGCCCCTGAATATAAATCCGAGGCTATTCACAATAAGAAATTGTCGTCATGGCGATTCTAATAGCACCAGAGCGACTCAGACTTGTGTATTGCTGGGTTGGGCTCTGGTCTCTTGCTCTTCGGTGCTGGCGCTTTGTCTTGCCCCTTGCCTTTAGGGGGCAACTTGTTGGAAGGAAAAATTTCTTAAAAATTATATCTATATATCTTGTGGTTGATAATAATGATGAACACTTTGTAGTGATACGAGAGCAATCTAGCTATATAATTATTATATCCCCCGTAAACCAGCCTGCCGCCGTCAGATTATCGGGCGGGCGCCTGTCGGTGGCAGTTCGAGCGCCCGATCGCCGGCCGGTGTCAGTTGTAAATGGTCGGTGTCCGCCAGGTCGCCGGGCGGTGGCAGGTAAAATCTGACGGCTACCGGACTGTCCCCTAACTGCCACCGGCCGACACCCTGATGACACCCCACACCCCCCGAACTTAAGAAACTGCCTGCCGCCGCCCGGAACCCGCCAGGCGGCCTTTTATTGGCAGTTATTTATGACCACTCTCACCGATTTGTAAAAAATCGGCCGTCGGCATGTAATTTTAAGAATCCACCGATGTCTAAAAATCGGCAGGCGGCAGTTTCACATTGTGACCATAGTGTTAGGTGGGCTAAAGAAATGGATGATAATTACAGACTCGATGATACATTTGTGCATTGAGTCACACATGATTTTATCGTGATGGAGCTTTTTTTGCTCAATCGAATCGTTGCAATGGAATTTCCTGAACATTCGTCTACGCAAGCGTGAAATATCACTTATGTGTTGCTGAATCATACTTCAAACTTACACCGTCATTAACGGAATAAAACAATTGAAATGAATTCTTGTATAAATAACTAATTTTCTTTTTCCGAATTTAATGATTTCGCAGAATCGTCTACTTATATCCCTAATTGGAACAAAATAAATTATTTTGTTTATTTCCAAATGGTACTCTCAGTTTTTATTCTTGTAATCTAAGCTTATAGTCCTTCCAAAGATGTACTATCATTACAAAGAACAATATCGAAGATTACGTCACTGATTTAAACTCATATCAAATATTTGAAAAAAAAAACTGGATAGTGAACAGAGAACTCTTCCTTGGCCATTATCTTCACCATTCGCCAAAGTAATTAAACTAACTTGATGATCGACAATAATCGTTTTAAGTTTTTAATTTTTTCCATGATTTGCATTACAGGTGACTTGTCCGTATAACTCGCCATGGACTCTACCATCACAAAAGGAATATTTAAAAACTTTAATAAGTTCGACCACCGACCGAAATGATAAATTTAAAAAATAATTTGGTCACAATTCGTTATCCGCAAAAACCTTGTGTATATTGGTGAAAAACTACTACGGGTGGAAGACTCATTTCAGTATATGCCAAATAAGAAGCCAAAAGTAATTCTATCAGAAAAATGTTTGTATAAGAAGCAATAAATCTTGGCATACTTATTTGTAACGCAAAATCCGAGCCACATGTATTTGTTACCGGGTAACTAAAGAAATCCACTGTTTCTGGAAAGCTTGGTCAATATTTAATGAAAATGTATTTTCAAACACATAACAAATAAGAATATAGATAACTTGTTTGCAGGATCGTTTTTGAGGATTTTTAGAAAAATACAGGTTATTTCACAATGTAAAAATGTTTACCGTTTATTGTCATCATGTCTACATTTGTCAGGTGTTTTAGATCATACACTTTGTTCTTCTTTCCTCCTTGCACTTTGCCCCATTGTAAAAAATGCTGCCCTCCGACAACGCTGAGATTCACTTGTACGTTGTGGTCCCAACCACGAGATGTTTGCCTTGCAAAGAAACCTGAAACAACAGATTGAAGCAATCTTCACAAAGGGGTTTGTTATTTGAATTACTTTTTTGTTTTAAAGACAAGTACATGTTCATATACCTAGATCTTCTATCAGGAAAACTAAGAAACCAAGAACGCACGAACATCGATAAATGTTTCCAAAATGTCTCCTCCCTCTTGAATCACAGATTGTTCTCATTTTTTAATAAGCTATGAACTTCTTCATCCTTGATTTATTGATTTATAGTCATGTTTGATGAAATGTATGTTTTACGCAGCTTTTGGCAGTGACAGAGAATATGTATTTTACCGTCAAGTGTCAAATCTTCACTAAGAAACAGATAGAAAATTCGGTCCTTATATTGAAAATAGATTTTTTGGAGCTACTACCATGTTAAACCTTAACTCATTACCACACGAGAAAATTTTGGACTGGTCCAAATTGAAAGCATTTGCAGACAACAAAATAAAGGTGACTGAAAAATAGAAATTTGTTCTGGGAAGGGTAGAAAACACTGTGGGAAAAGGAGAAAATGCTGGTTACCAGCATTTTCTCCTTTTCCCACAGTGTTTTCAAAAGGCTTCTTTCTTAGGGGCGTCAAAAGTAGGGATTGAGTGGTAATGGGTTAATCGAATTTTCAGCTCGCTTGTTAGAATGCTTACGAGAGCTGTTCGGAAAGTAATGAGTCTTTTTTCAATAACTCTTAACTTTTCTTCCTTTTTTGAGAGCTCCTGACTATGTCACTTATAAATCACTCATATATGAAACTTAGAAAAAGAAATTCATAAATTTGACCGAAAACTTGGGATTAAAATGGGTCGGTCTAGTACGCCGTTTGAACATTTTCTAGAATGCAAATATAAGAAACATCTGTTTAGAGCATAATGGACGGAAGACGAAGCGTTTTTAATGACAGTGTCGGCGTTGACAAATGAAAATGACACAACGTTAGGGACGTCGATTCAAGATTGGATTAGAGAAGATCGACACATTACTAGTTTAAAATTTGGTATAGAGTAGCTCTCGACTTCTGTAGAAAGTGTCGAGGTAAGAACTAGAATGTGTGTAGAGTTCGAGCTCTCTGTATCCAAAGAAATTTGTCAGAAAAACAGATTTTGGAGATATTTAGAGTCACAGAAGCTCGTAAAGAGACCTTATATCATATCATTCAGGTGATAATTTCCTAAACAAAATCATCACAACAGATCAAACATGGTTTTGATTATTCCATCCAAAGAAAGGACATCTGATTCCTATTTCAACATTCATTGAGACGTGCTTAAGGACAGGATTTGAAAACTGGTCAAACATACATTACAATGCAAATGGTTTTGCGGTTTTTTTTTAATTTATTTGGCTCCTTCCACGGCAGGGTTTAATCTACGAAATAAATATGTCACGAATCACTCACTTGTCACAAAAATACGTACTTTAGTCGCAATGAGAAGTTTTTTTTTAGAAAACTTACTAGATGTGCTTCCATCCACCTTTTTTTTACTGTACAAGGGAACTTTTTTTAAAACATGGTGTCTGATCAGTTCATTTCGTTTACCTTACAAGTTCAAATCGCAAAAAAAAACTTTGCAAAATGGCAGTTGTGGAGTTATGTGAGATTAAAAATGTTCAACATACGGAGCAAGTATACATTTCCTTCAAGGCGTCTTTTGTTTTGCAAAATTCGTGGCCTCCGCAAGTCCACGAAAGTAAAACGCCGCGTAAATGCGCAGCTGGGTGTATGAAAACTCTAACATTTTTTGAAATGAACTTTTCCTGGTTCACAGTATTTCAATATGTGCTGAAAAGTGCCTAGAACGTCAATAATGTTAAGGGCAGTGTCATGAGCGTCAAAGGATAGATCTGACCAAGCGTTTTTTAATCCCTCTAGCTTTAAAACACGATGATATATTCCAGTAAAAAGGATGCTTAGTCTAAACATAATAAAGTTAAATGTGTAAAATTGTCCGACAATAGATTCAAATTTACAAAAGACATGCAGAAATTCTCATTTCTTCCCGAAGAACCCTCGCAATACGCAAATAAAATAAATCCCATAATCCGGCGTCGGCATGAAAAATACTTACCAGTGTTGAATACATTCTTGGTGACAATATGCTTGTTCGTTTTGTCTTTTTCAGATCTAAGATTGTCGGGGCCCCAAGAATGATGATTTGCTACCGGTGAATCTTTTGCATCATCTACGCATATCCGGCAAGTATCTCCTTCATCTATCATATAAATATGTCGTTATAGGTATTTAACAGCGCATAATTTTGTGTTTCTTCTCTTCTCTTTTTGTAACAGTAGTTTGTATAATTTTATTGATTGATCATAACTAATGATAACTAGTGATAGAAATAGTAATATGAATTTCTCTTGGTAGAGAATATACATTTAAATAATGATAATTGCATCATTATACTACTTGTGAATTATCAGGGACAAATGTGCTAATAGGTGACGTGGGATTTTCCCAGAGGCAGCTTTTTGCAATTTATTCTTTTGCATTTTTTTTCCCTTCTTTTTTGTCTTACTTTTCTTATACCTTGATTATTTTGATGTGTAAATGTTCATTACTCACGATTCCTCTCACTACGGCGGACTTCATGTGGCTTGATTCTGTCAACCATTTGTTTAGTATTCCCTTCACTGGAGAAAGTGTTTCTTGAGGCTTTTATAAAAGTTTTCTCAGGTAGCTTCGTGTTATCAATTCTTGGTTCGGCACTAAGGTAGCTCTTGTTCACTTTATCTCGCAAATTTTCGATCGTTTCATTTCCGCTGACCATTGCTTCACCAACAAGCCACAGTAACACTTTTGAGAATGACCGCCCGAATTGACCACAAATTTTGGAGTTATATCCGATGTCTAGAATCAGTGATGCCTTCCCTAAATTATGGCTTATGTAAATAAAAGTTTCCCGATCTGGCCGCACGTGCCACACACGTTTAGTTTCAGCCCTTATTTGGTCCTTTGAGATTTCATTGATGACAGCCATATCATTCATAATAAGGAAATGTCTGAAAATATGTTCGCGGGCTTCTGATGACTTGATTTTTTTCAATATCAAAGAACTTGGGTACGCTCCATTCTTTGTTGCAGTCGAAATTTGAAGACTATTAGTTTTAATAAACTCAGTGATAGTGCATGAATGATTAACATGAGCTATAATAGGTAAATAATTTGTACATCTTGTGAGGACGTTGTGAAGTTCTGGTATGTGTAATCTCATATCTGCAGCAGTGCCCACTGTAATTATAGGCGAATTCGAGCCGAAATAAAGACAGAGTTGATACAGTGATATTATAAATTCAAATAAACTTATGCCTTGTTTCGTCACATAATTTTTTATATCTAATACCTTGAAAGAAGGAATGTTAATACGAGAGAGACAGCAGAAATTGACATCTACTTTTTCTATTGTTTTCCCGAGAGAAATCGGTTTCATATCAAAATTTGTATAATGGTCCCAGAACTGTGCTAGGTCTTTAATCTTTGGCAATATCGATCTTTTAACTGTTGCAGCAACATCTACTGTTGGATATCTGTCTGGCAGATTTTTACCGGACAAGTGAGCAATCAGTGTATTTTCCATGTCTTTACAAAGCAAAGATATACCTTTCATATCAATAGCAAGTGCATGAGTGACTATGCGAAATATTGTGTTGCTTTTGGACTCAGCAATTTTGAAGTAAATTGGAAGAATATCATTTATATCAGGATTATACATCATGCGTGCATCTAACACTTGATTATTTTCCAAAGTTTCAGCGGAAACTATTTCGATGTTTACCTCAATGTCCTTCTCAGGTATATCCTCTACAGACAAGTGGTCTGTGTGTAAGAACTTGTACTTTCTACATAGTTCAGGGCGTAATCTTAAAATATGTAGCAGAATCGTTTTCCAATCATCAATGTGTAGTTTTATCCCAAACATTTCAATATCTATTACTCTGAGATAATACGGATCGTGTCTGTTTCGGAGGTAATTCGTTACAAAATCGATCTGCATATACGTCATTTTTTCGGTTTCAAACAACTTCCTTTCATCATTATCGTCGACATCAGCGACGTTAACAGTTGCATCCTCATTTCTTGGTGTCTCTTCTATTGTCTTAAGTAAAAATTCAACTATAGTCATGAATGTGGCTTCTTCTGATAAAAGCACGAAAACTGATATGCGACATTTGAATGTTTCATTAATTGCAACAGCTAAGCTAGTAGCAGCCATAGAATCTATTCCTAACTCAGCCAACGTTGTTTGATCTGTCAGAAAATCACCTTGTATCACGACTACTTCCAGGAGAATCTTTTTCAGAACATTTCTGACGATCGCAGCTTTTTCAGACGAAGTCTTTTCCTTCATATCGCCTATGTCAAACTTTGTGCATCTACTTTCATTTACACGGACAGTTCCAAGTGTTTGTAATCCAATGTATTTCAGAGACTGCATAGAAAAAGTTGGAACCAATAAAAGTTTGTCCCATTCAATGTCTGCGAATACAACATTGGTCATATCATTAACTACTGCTTTTAAGAAACACTCTCGAATTTTCTGTTTTTCAAGAAAACCGAAACCGTTTCTTTCTAATTTTGACTTTATGATACTATTTTTAACAGCCATTCCCGTAGATAAAGCTCCCCAATTGATACTTTGAGCAGGAAGCCCGATAGATCTCCTATATAGTGCAAATGAGTCAAGAAAACTGTTAGCAGCAGAATAATTAGTCTGACCTGAATTCCCAATAACGGATACAACGGAAGAATGTAATACGAAAAAATCAATTTGTAATTTCAAAGATGCCAAATGCAAATTCCATGCACCTAAAACTTTAGGCTTCAAGACATCAAAAACCATGCCCTCGTCAAGGTTGTTCAAGGCTGAATCACTAGTTATACCGGCACCGTGGAATATTCCTCGTATGGGACGATAAGGGAATTTCTCTTTTATATCTTGGAAGATGCATTCTACAGTCTCGAAATCAGAAATATCTGCTTGCATAGGAAAAACTTGACAGTCGTACTTCCGATGCAATTCTTCGATTTTCAGCTGATTTTCATGAGATGGTTTCCGCCTAGACAGAGGTATTATTGTACCCGCTCCCATTTCGACCATTATAACCAAAAGTTCCCAGCCAAGGCCAGTCAATCCCCCAACAATAATGTAACATGCATTCGATCGAAATATAGTATCTATGTTGCCAAAGCAGCTCAACTTTCCTTCCTCTAACTCTTGTCGTACTGGAAAATCTGACATAGGCAACTTTAAAAGAAAAGTATTTGCTTCTCGTTTAAAAGCACTAGAGTCAAGATGTTTTAAACAATCTTTTATAAATGGCATCGCATATTCAATTCTGTTTGAGGTAAATAATTGACTAGTAGATAAAATGGTGATTTTTCTATCTGGAAAAGTGTGGTTGAGCCATTTCTCAACATTGTCCTTAATGTGCATGCTCAACAGTATAATCTCTACACAAGGACTGACATCATGAAATAAAAATTGCCAATGTTTCTGTGATAAAAAAGTTGAAATTAACACAACTTTGACATTACCGTTGAAGTTTTTACCCAGCGCATCTTTCGTAAGGAAAACTGTTTTACACTGTTTCTTTGAGAGTAACAGCTCTAGTAACTCTTGGCCGATATCAACATCTTTTGATTCCTTGATCACCAAGATATTTGAATGATTTCTAATTCTAGATATTATATGGAACAAGATGTTTATCAGCATCAAAATACCGCTCAAATACTTCGGAATGTCAACCTTGTCAATCTGGTGTTCTCTCGGAACACTTGCTATTGTTGAAGTACTGAGAGGGTGAAGAAAATAAATATCACCACCACCCTTGCTACGTTTACCCTTGCCTTCGACCGCTATTACTTGGTAATCTTCTTGGTGCCTTTCCAAGTCATTATCAATCGAGTCTTTTTCTAAGGTTGTTAAATACAATGATCTGTCGTGTAGTGAAAATGATTCCAGAATAACCTCATTCCCGTCTTTGTCTTTGGAGCCACGAAGTATCATCAAATACGGTTCTTTGACCTCTTTTGAACTTCTAGAACATATCATTGTTTTCTCAAAGTCCGACCTTATGATTAGTCTCTTAAAGTCATAGGTAGTCTTGTTTTGCTGGATGGTTGCTCTGAAAAGCTTTGAGTCGGAAATAGCAAACTCTGTCCCAAATTGGTTTGTGCAGAAAAATAATTTGGAGAGGATTTCAGCATCAAATCTGTTTCGATCTATATCTACTAGTTTAATGTTTTTGTTAAAACCCTCATGTGCTGCGGATCGTAGCATTCCCCAGAGTTCAGAGCCAGCAAAGTTTATGGTGTCTCTACCAGGGCAGAGTTGGGTATTTTCTGTAACAATTGTTATAAAAGGTTTAATACCTAAATCCATCACTGAAGTCAGAAGCCTCTTAACATCTAAGAATCTTTTTGCCACACTATTCAAAATAAATGAACCACTATTTTCCACTGACTCTGGTTCCAACCGATCGACGTGATAGACAAGTGCTGTAGTATCAGAAAAAATATTCTTTTCATTTAATATTTCATCAATATCTGAAAACAAAGAAAACGAAATACCTTTATCGTTGATTTTCTGAAGCAACTCTGAGCATTTTGAACTCGTGAAAAGATTAACACGACTTAAATTCATTCCAGGGTCAGGAACATCGCAAACCTCCGACCAGTTCAGTACATATTCATAAGACTTATCAGAATTTTTTAAGTCAGTCGAAAAACGGTTTGTATAGAAATTGTCAGTCTCTGCAATAACCAATCCCGTTTTCGACAACAGTACAGCATTGTAGAATGTAGCACTTCTTGTCACCTTTACCTCTTGTGCATACACAAACATAGACTTTTCTACCGATTTATTCAAAACTACCGAATCCACGCCTTTCGGGATGAACACATTTTCTTCTCCAACTCCGTTTTTCACAAGGATGCCAAAGACTTGAAACATGGAATCGATCACAGCCGGATGAAAATGGGTCATTGGCAGGGTATCAAACATTTCATTTGGGACTTTGATCTCTGCTAAACATTTGCTCTTAGAATTTGAAACCCATGCACCTTGTATTAAACTCAAACTATATCCATAGCGAAAATTGAACGATTTCAGACATTCATAACACTCAGTTTTAGATTTATAAATCGAATATTCTCTTCTGATGTAGTTGATGTCAAAAGAGTCTCTAAATGGATATTTTCTTTCAGAAACCGTTCCTTTTGCTAGTATATTGTTCCCATCTTCGATATAGAACTGCGCTCTTTCGTCACTTCTAGACACAATCTGTATATCGATAGTGTGTTGTTTTCCCATTAAAGGCTTGAACGTTTTCGTAAAAGTTAAAGCAACCATGAGCTTGTCAATTGGCTTTCTCAGTAATTGCTTTCCTACATGAAATCCAGCCTCAACGTATGTTGCTCCTGGAACAATAATGCTTTCGAAAAGGAAATGGTCATAAACAAAAGGCGTCGATTTTTCGTTAATACAAATGACGAAATTTGTTTTTTCAAACCGCTTAGATTGTTGGACAAATAAATGGCCACTGCCACTCACTTCCGAAAAGCCCGCCAAGTAGTCTTTAACGGTAGTTGGTATAAATAACTCTCCACGTCTATTGAATTTATACCTAGGAATAGGTGTAGCTGTTTGTCCTATTTGTGGTACTAATGACGCGTAGTTTAAGTCAATCCCCAGTTCAAAGATTTCTGCAAGGGAATGATAAAGACTTGATAATTCCACATTTTTTAAGAGAGATGGAATAGTTCTAGCGTTACTTTCAGTTTGAAGGATGTTATAAAGATGTGCTCTGAGTACGGGTCGTGGACCTATTTCGAGGAAAACATTAAAGCTTTCGGGATCATAAATTTGCTGTACACTCTGCATAAACAAAACTGGATCACGAACATTACTAGCCCAATACAAACCTGTCTTCAATTCCCCAGGTACCACAAATTTAGCTGTGACTGTTGATAACATGGGTATGTTTTTTTTACGTTCTCTTTGAACATCGGAATTAGCAAAGTATCGGTCTATCGTCGCTTTTATTTCGTCTAAACAGCTGTCCAAAAGCGGCGAATGGTATGCACAGTTGACATTTATTTGCCTTTTTAATACTTTACTATTGCCAACACCTTCTTGTAAAGTTTCTGTCACACGTTTTAATGCATGATGGCTCCCGGATATTGTACAAGCAGACGGACTGCTATACACCGCAATACTTACATTGGCCCTATATTTACTGCATATAGATGCAACTTTCTGAATATCCAGGTTTCCTATTACAGCCATGGATCCCCCGGTCTGACGGGATAAAATCTTTGATCTTAAATAAATCAAATTTACAGCTTCCTCCAATGACAAAAAATTTGCAGCATAAGCTGCTGCAATCTCTCCGACTGATTGACCTATTACTGTATCTGGCACAATACCAAACGACTGCCAAACTTCGGTAAGAGCAACCTGGCAAGAAAAAATAGCTAAATGGTTCAAAAATGGATCGGCATAGCTTGAATTTGAGACAAATCTTTCTCCAATTTTCCAGCCTACAAGAGGTTTTAGGTAATAATCTATTTTTTGAATAGCTCTCCTGAAAATATCACTGAGCTGCATCAGCTCCTGACACATTCCTGTCCATGTTGTTCCCACTCCAGAATACACGAATATTACTCTATTTTTCTTTTGTTGGGATAAGTTTCCAACCTGTCGGATTCTGTTGTTACACTCTCTTTGAATTTCTTGTTTGTTTTTCCCACATATGAGAGTCCTACAGTGGTGAATATCACGATGATAGAAAGAGGTATAAGCTAGTGCGGATATTGATAAAGTGCAGTTGTCTAAATCATCGTGAAATTGCAAAAGATTTTGCTTTAGCGATTCTTGGTCTACACCTGAAATTGATATAGGAATTAAATGATTATGCGGGCTATTCTCTACAGTTTCGATAATATGAACTTTTCTTTGTGTAATGATGGCGTGTGAGTTACAACCTCCGAATCCAAAAGAGTTCAAACATGCGTGCCTTTCACCATTTTTGTCAAGCGGCCAAATATGGACAGAGGAAGGTATGTCTAATCCAAATTGTATTAGCTTTATTTTTGGGTTCAGATTGCTTTTATCAGCTTTGATGTGCAAGGACGGTACATACATCCCATGTTTCATCATCAGTAATACCTTTAACAGTCCTGCTGTCCCAGCTGCTGATTCTGTATGTCCAATATTGGATTTAACGGAACCGACCATCAATGGTTTCTTCGTCTCTTTTCTATTCGTCAAAAAGAACTCACCCAGTGCATTTACTTCCGTTGGGTCACCACGAGGCGTTCCAGTCCCTGTACGTGAATTCAAAGTAGAGATTTACTTCCATTAGCTTGAGAGGTATGAAAGGCACTCTTATGTGAAGTAATACTTCGTTTACTTTAAAAAAAATCTGAGGTTCCCTCTAAGAGAGAATACGAACTGTAGAACTGTATAGTAAAAACGAGAATTACCATATTTATGAAGCGAATTTTGAACATGTGCAATACATGCATGATACGATTGATCGTACAGAAATTCGGATTAGAGCCAATGTTAGAAATTTAGTCGGAATTGAGGGAAAAAAAGTATAACATTTATTTTATTTTTCATTTGAGAAAGCAATTCATAAACGTAGAAACATTTTATGTAACAATTGTAATATAGGAATCAATGAAAAGCCCACTAGCTGCAAAATATAATTAGTTCAGGTGTCAAAGTACAGACAAACATAGTGCAAACCATTTAGAATGATGGATATTCATTTAGAAATTGTATCGTTAAAATAAGCAAAAAATGGAAACTTGGCTCTTTAATTCTTTCTTTATATTTTTTCAATGTCAGCGACTGGAATATTGATTGGTTACGCTTCAATACATAATCAAATTGTTTTTTTTTATAATACTGTCATCAATACTTATACTTTTAAACGGTTTAAATTGCATTGGTCTACAACTCGACCCTTCAAATGTTTATATTTGAACGCGTACTAGCTATAAATTACCTTTTAGGAAAGCCTTTACCATTTGTGATATCTTAATATAATTATTCATTCATCTGTATTTTTCGATCCGAATCAATGACTTACACTTTAAACAAATAAAAAGAGGCCTATTATAGTCATGTATCGCTCTCCTAATAATATATGCATCGAGGATAAAATCATTACGTCTACATTTTGAAACAGGCCGAGAAAGCACGAACGAGAAAATATCTTTGTACTCTAAAAGTCACCAAAAGAAATAAAAAATAATAAAGGTCTGTGACTCCAAAGATATTTAAGACAGTGTTGATGATTTTTGGCATGGCAATTGACCTAAATTTGACTTATCTGTCTATAATCTTATACATACTCTAGGAGTTATGCAATAAGACAAATACTATAATCTTAAATAAAGGGACATACAGTTGTACTTAATGTGATTTATATGTACTTGAAGTCAATAGACTTTTAAGTCTTAGACATTCAGCGAATGAATTTTAAATTTAGGGGGATCTTTGTCTCAGTTGCAGTGACTCAGCATAAATCACGACTGATTGTAAAATTTCCTCCTACATGTTAAAAAGTTTAAAGGTAATTTTTTGTCATATTTGAAACTCGAGGTTCTGGATTTTCGGAGGTCGATTGTACGGGGCAGTTTCGTTTAATTCCTCAGCTTAATCAAGCTTGCTGGGAGATGATATAGGAAGTAGATGTATTCGTCTTCCATCAGAAAAAAACACTGAATTGCAAGTACACATGAAAATGACGAAATTTTTGGCTTACCATGAGCTTCTACATATTGTATATCGGACGGACTGAACTTATACTCTGCGTATACTTTCTTTAGAAGCTCCAGTTGCTGTTCCCCAGATGGAGCTGTCATCGGTTTGGTCGTACAACCATCTTGATTGCTGCCGACATGAATTGTAGCCCATACCTTATTTCTATCTTCTAGAGCCTATATGATATAGATTCAATATTTGTATAACTTGTGGCATCATATCATTGAAACTAAAATGTTGAGTAACTTTTCCTTACATAATCTTCTTTTACCGACCCCGAGGAATAAAACTTCTGAAAACATTGTGAGAAATGGAGGAAATGCTGGTAATCAGCATTTTCTCCTTTTTCTACAATGTTTCTACCATAATAGACGAACTCCATTTTCTCCTTTTTCCACAATGTTTCTACCATAATAGACAAAGTCCATATGTAGAGTTACCGTCATTTGGTGTATGTAGATACCATTAATTTGAACAAGGCGAAAGTTTTGTCGTCCGGTAATGTAAACGAAGGAGGTTACTCGATATGAAAAAAAATGCAAGGGGTATATCGAACAACAGTCATTTAAAAATTCAGACAAAGATGTGTTGCATGGAAAAATTAGGAAGTACATTCCTTCTGATTGATATATATCGTATTATAAAGACCAGTTTGAATGTATAGAAAAACCAACCTTTAAAAAGAAATTTCACCAGCGAACTCTTGGATTTCGTGTATATTGAATATAGGGCCCCAAAAGGCTTCTGTTCGGCTTCTTAGCAATTCACCACTGGGCTACAGAGAAAGTGTCTCTGAAGAGAATCAGAGTTTTGGGAACGAACGTGGGACCCAAGGGTTTGCTAGTCATGCGTTTGTAAACACTAGCATAGGTGCAAGCAATGCATTGTAACAAGTCAATCTATCAACCAGCTGCGATACTGGCGACTAACCTTTTAACTCGTAACCAAACACCATTTTAGTATTGTCCAGATAGAAAGGACAGAATTGCCATAGCGTGTCTGGTAGGTGGATCACCACCACTTTTCACAAACTGGTGCCCATTGTACACATACAGATACAAGTCTATACCACTAGTACAGGCTATTGTGACGACTGTTTAAACTGCAGCGTTAAACTGATGGGATGAAGCCGGTTCTTTAGTTGGTTTATTATCATCTTCATAGATTAAAGGCAAGTTATGTTATGTTTTCAATTTGCATATAATTATATTCTTAAGAAGTGAATCATCCACTTACACGAGCAATATCAATGTATCAAAAACATAGGTTAATTTTCTTTGAAAAAAGAAATATAAACTTGCACGTGCATTTTTGTGTGCGTTGAATGTCAAAGTGAAATGTGTCATACATGTACTTACCGTCTTGAATCGCTTTAATATGACTATACCACACCCTTCCCCACGAGCATAACCGTCCGCTGTATCGCAGAAAGACTGACACTGGCCTATAGCTGACATCATACGTGCAGCACAAGGTGCTTTAAATGTATCTGGAGTTAGTATACTGTTCACTCCTCCACATATAACCATATCGCAATCACCTAGAGTGAGATCGAAACGTTCACTATACTGAAAATGTCATAGATCCAGTCTGTAACAAAATTTCCTGAAAATCGCGAGTCAGCTGAAGAACTTGGCTAGATTTCGGTAGGATTTTTTACATAAAATTGAACGTGTCTCTCTTCCACTATCTTTTGAATAAAGAAGCACTGCTTTGTATCTTCGCAAGCCTAACTTTTTCAGATCTTTATTCAAGCTTAAGCTTTAAAATCTTAAGCATAGTTGTCAAGCCCGGTCGGATACCCCAGTGGTCAGCTATCTGACTTGTGACTTTGTGGTTGCTGATTCGATACCTGGTTACAGGAAATATTCTTTCCAGGGATTGTTTCCCCCTCTCGCCTCCAATGCATGTGAAAAAGGCAATAAATGTGTTGGAGAGAAAGTTGTGTCAGTGCTGGTGTGGAAAGTCAGGAAACACATGCGTAGGTGGACTGGTCGTTGTGATATGACTTAGCGGTTAAAGTGGCGGTAAACTCCAATTGAAACAAACAGTACAAGACATACCTCATCTACTTTTACAGTAAATAATAATTATGTTTTATGAGAAAAATACACTTTACTCCCGAATAGAAGATACACATGAAATCTAAGGAAAGCACGATTGCTGATTATGCTAAAATGTCATTGGAATTAAATTCATATACTAAAGATGATTTCTGTTTCTTCGTAATTACTATTCGACAGAAGATAAGATGTTACTAACTTTCACAGATACCAAACAAGCGTTTCTGTGAATAGATTTATTGTAATTTTTATTCATACCATATTGAAGTTTGTCGAACATTGTAATACTATATACATTCCTACATTCTTCCAACAAAATCTGGCATTGCTTATGATCGATCCAAACCTGCATCATTTTAGTATGCAGACATCTATGGAATTTGGAATAAAACTGACTATAATTCTGAAGTTGTTTTAAGTAGATCTAATCAGATGTTTTTGTCACGATTTCAAAGTCTCGCAATTGTTCCAAACTACATCCGACTTTGATAGTAATCGGATGTAATCTGCAACTATTTTGTATAAACTCACAAAAGCTAATATGAATTTACTAGTTCTAAACGTTCATGTTATTTTACGGAAACCACCTTAGGCATACAAGTAAATAAACCAAAAGGATGAATTAAAAAGAGAATGCCTCTCGATCTTCGATCACAAATAACTATTCCATTTTTTAGAACTACCTGTTTTTATGGCTTGGGTCGCAAGATTTATTGCCATCAAGGATGACGAACAAGCAGTGTCTAATGTAAGACATGGTCCATGCAGATTGTACACGTAAGATACTCGTGCTGATATTACACTCGTCGACGTTCCAGTTGCGTTGAAAGTACCAATATCTGCCATGTCCGAGTTCGCCATCGATTTGTAATCGTCGTTCATTGAGCCTGAATAAAGTGATGCACAACAAACATAAGGATTGGTTTTGTAAGTAAGATCTTTACCCAACTACGAACGGCCCACATGTTACATTTCAAAGGGAAAGCACATCTTCTTGCAAGTTGCGCGCTCTTAATTGATTGAGTGGTTTCTTTATACTTTTGCTGGTATATATAGTAATTTCTTAGTAGATCTAATTCTATTCCACCACGAATAAAACTCACTCAGCAATGTCATGCACTTGACGACCCCCATTTAAGTAAATAAGAGCGGCGAATTATTTAATGTTAAATACTGTTTCCCTCCCCAACCTTTTTCCGTCTCATACATTCAGTAAATAGTTTATCGAGAGCGAAGTTCAACTTGCTTGCTGAGTTTATTTTTTTTAACTATTGATAAAAATATCCGACAGCAAATTCATCGAGAGAACTGAAAACTAATTGTCACTTTGTTGGGTTCTAACAATCTTATTTTCAGCTTAGTTCAAGTGTATTGAACTTCAAATATATACAGCTATTGAACCTGTTTAAATATTCAATACTATAGTGACGTCACGAATTTACCTCATTGTTACGTCATGAACCAGCCATGTTAGATTTTCAATGAAAAGAGCAGTCCGTAATTTTCAAGTGCATATTTGTTGTCTATGATATTAAATTATAAGGAATGAAGCTTTTTTTTGTTTTCATGGAGGTATGAAAAAAACATAATCACTCTTTTGTATGAAACTGCTTCACGGTTTCATACAGTGTCTAGTTTTTTTTTTTCATACCTCCATGAAAACAAAAAAAAATCTTTCCACTCCTTTAATAAAACAAACATGTTTTCTGAACGGGACGAACAGACGACCAGTCCTGAATAAGCTTGGTTCCTCTCTCTCTCTCACACACACAAGGTGCACCTAGTCTCAATAATGAGATGCTTCGGTGATTTTTTATTCATATTATCTATGGACATTTATTGTGCACCATACTGTCTGGAGTTCACCGAAAGTTTTCCACTAGCAATGGTAGAGCACTATACTGCCTTTCTTTTTTCGTCGGTTTAATCTGTATTGCAGCGAAATGCAAAGTTCTATATTTGATTTACTAACATGACCAGAAACAGATCATTAAATCTTTCATCACAAGAAGTCGTTTATGACATGTAAATCTCGGAAAAAAAATTATCGTGAGTGGCGGCATTTAAATTGAAAATATTTGTATTTCAAACGAAGGCTTATTAATTACAAAAGCAACAGTTATGCTTAAATTCTAGTTTTGTGCTCTATTTGCGAAATTACGAGAGTTCAAAGTTGCGCACGGAATCTGTACGGAACTTTCAACTGGTTTTGTCTTGATCGCCTCTGTACCCAGACCCAGAGGCGACCAGTAAAAAAGTAACATCGCCTTCTGGGACAGTTATCTGTACTATCGATGCACCATAAACAAAATTCATTCATTTGTTCACTCTCTCTCTCACACACATTAAATAGTAAACGTCTAAATGAAGAGAAAATACCGATGATAACGCCGGTCTTCGAGCCACTTATTTGTTTTCTTGTAAATCCACCGTCCTCTAACGCCATATGTACACATTCTAGAACGTAACGCTGTTGTGGATCTATCCTACTTGCCTCCATATCGCTGATCCCGAAAAGTTTATTATCCCACTTGTCATGGCTGAAATTGGACAAGAAGATATACATATTTAAGATCAGACAAGGGGTTGGTGTTTGAGGTTAGATTTAATGGAATGCGTCCTGAAAAGCGCGGGACTTTTTTTTTTAATGGCGTCTTCATATACAAGTACACAAACATGTATGTTACATGTACCTCAAAAGCTTAAGATTATTAGGAATTATTGTTTTTGATGTGCTGAAACTTATGCTTGTAAACACGTACAAAGGAGAATCAATAAATACGTGGAAGTTTGTTGTCAAACATCCTTGACACTTTTCTTGGTGTTTGCCTGTATACCGCATTTTATAACGGTGATCCGTTTGCAAACTTATTAATGTGTTAAAACTGGTGACTAACTTTCATTTAAACACATGTTGATTTATAATGTTTATTGGTACCAGTCAGTGGTTTACTGCGTTTGCAATGGAAGGCGTTGTTTGGTTTATACCGTCAATTTCATGAATGGAAGTGACTTTTTGACAATTTTTGTAATTCCGACTTCAATATAGGTTTTAGTATCAATCTAAATAAGGGTGACCAAAAATTGAGTGTCTTCCAGTTAGTCGCCAAGTGTCACACGTATGAATATCTTTCGCACAAGTACCTGATTGGTCAAAAATGACAATAATTATCTAACATTGGAATGATTACTTAAAAATCATTATCGATTTAATGAGTCCAAATTATGGAATTTCTTACTTACTTTCAGCGTATCAAGCGTCTATGTCTGTATAAATTTAAGCAATGACTTTTTGCTAGCAAATAATGAAGTCATTCATCGTGCTGTTATATGTCTGCACGAGCCGCTTTTTGGCGAAAAATTGTCTTTAGAATTCGTGTCTAAACTAGATTTTGGCTGTTTTACAATACCATTTACCGAGAAAGCCGTATTTATGATTGTAAAAAAGGGGCTCATTACATCCGCAAACACTATCGACCCAGGTCTGCCTATGCAGACTGCACAAGCTAATATTGGTCAAAACTCCTTGCTGGATCTATTTTTCAACTTTTTGCATGTCGAAGTGTGCATGCCCTTTGTTTCAGTCATTTATATGAATGTATCGTCGGCTTGTAACAAGCTGTAGTTACGAGGTTTTGGAAGCAAACCGAAGGTATAATCATATGATATCTTGCTTGGTATCATGCATCACGTAGATGCATTAAAGCCTCTTTTACCTCAACAATGCTCAGACATATCTATTTGTTAGAAAAGCTTGTTGATAGAGTAGATCTTAAAGTTTGGCGATATTTTTCCCATAAGTTGGATATCTATTCGATAACTCAGCAAGCTTCATTCCTAGCATTAATGATAGATCTAGATGTAGCCATTGTGACTGAAGTGATTCCTTTATTTACACTGATCACTGTTTCAATGATGGACATGTAGGAAAGCAGATGAAAAAGGAAAGCTACCTATAATCTGATTTTAGCGATCAATGCACTCTGGTTAAAAAAAAAAAACTCCGGGTAAAATATGGGTAGACCTGTGCACTAACGGAGAAAGAAAGTATATATATAGAAAAAAAGAAACAGATTCTGTGTTTGTCTGTTTGTTTTTACCTTTTGTGTGTAGATCTATATTCATTGCGGTGGCAGTTTCTCTACTTTCCATTTTCTGCAAACTGTTTGAACGTGTTACTGCGAACAGGTTTTCTGAATTGACCTTTACATCATTTCCAAACAAGCAGCAACAAGGCTACCAAAAGGCACTTATTTGTATTACGGCCAGTGTAACGCAGAAAAATGACCCCTATTACAAAATGACCCCGGGTCATTTCTCGACGTAGAGGAATGACCCATGGGTCATTTTTCGACGTAGAAAAATGACCCGGGTCATTATTCTACGTCGAGAAATTTCTCGACGTAGAGAAATGACCCATGGGTCATTATTCTACGTCGAGAAATGACCCGGGGATCATTTTGTAATGGGGGTCATTTTTCTGCGTTACACCGGCTTTAACTTGCAAGAAACTGTATACCACAACTTAGAGCAAAACACCAATGTATACGTTGCTCAATTAGATATAAACGGCGCATTTGACTCGGTATGGCATGACGCTTTTTTCCTAAAACTACAAGATCTTGGTATAGATATGAAACTTTGGCGGACACTTTGCGATAGCTACCAAAATCTTAGAACATTTGTAAAAACATTGCACGGAACGCCGGCTGCCATAGACGTAAAACGTACTGTTCGGCAAGGGGGTGTACTATTGGGTTTTTAATCGGTCGTTAGACCGATTAGAAACGGCATTTTCCACAATCCAAACTGACTCAATTCTCGAAAAGGCCCTTTACAGGAATGGACGCATACAAACTATTCATACTTTGTATAAAGACTGTTAGATTAGCTACTATTCAAGGAACATCAGATTAACTTTGTTTTTGTTTTTTTTGAATGGCGAATATGGCATATTATTATTAATGCGTACAATAATTAATTATGACACTCGTCTTCTTATACCAGCATGTTATTGCATTGATTCTAGATACTGGTCAACAAATTGAATATTTCCGACGTAAAGGGAAGAAATAGTCACGTGATTTATTAAGGTGGAGGTTTCTGGCGAAATACAAGTCACATGATACAAGTGAGAAGTGGGCGGAGAACGAATCAAATTCTTCTGTGTGTATCACGTGATCGAAGTAAAACGTTTTGGGAATGTTTTTCAATCATATAAGGTGATGCTCATTTAGATTAGAAATAAGGACAGAAAGCTTCAAAGATCCTTTTAAGCTTACTATTTGACTATCTCAGACTTTTATTGGCTTTGCCTATGTCAGCAGTAGATCTATTTGCAAAAATGACTAAAAAATTTTGAACGAACTTTAACTCGACTCCAAGAAGTAGTACTCACGGCAAGTGTTATATATGTCCACTAGTAATTGGTGAAATACCTTTCCCGTGTCAAATTCTAAACTAACTTAAGTAATTTTCGTTAAAAACTTTGGTTGCCATGACAACAATTATACCCTTGAAAATATTCACATTGCTTAATCATTCAGTGGCTCCGCCCGAGTGGCTCAGTGGTGAACGTGTCGGATTCATGACCCGGTGGTTGTGAGTTCTATCCTTGGTCGAGGCGAACTTTCTTTCCGGCGTATTTTCGCCGCTCACCTCTGCAGAAGCATGTGAGAAAAGTAGTCAGTGGCTTTGGAAAGAAATATTGTGTTAGTACTGGTGTAAGAAAGTCAGGAAACACATGTGTGTCATCGATCGCCATGATATAACCTTAGCTATTAAAGTGGCGTTGAACTCCAATACAACCAACCAACCAACCAATAATCATTCAGTGACGACCGATTACAGTGCTTACCGCACTTTGATTATTACACTTTATATATCAATGCACTCCTGGATGAGTTTGAAAAATCAGGACATGGAGCAATGGTTGGGAGCATTCCTTCGGGAAACTGCAGACGACATTAGCATCGTTACAACAAGCCCCATGGAATTACAGACACAACTTAACTTACTGCAAAGTCACGCCAAAAATACAAATTTGAAGTTAACGTCGATAAATCATATGCGTTTGCATTCTCCTGTAGTCGTATTAACTTACCATTAAGAGTTGCCTTTAATGATACTGGAAAAGAAAAAGGTAGACTCAACGACCCATTTAGGTAATTAACTCCGATTTCTGCAGGAATAGCTCCTCGAAAATTGTAGACCGTTGTAAAAAAAGGTAAAAATGCGTATCCTGCTATGCTAGGTTATGGATTGCAACCTAAGAGTCTTCATCCATTAACATTGTGCAGCATACCGGTATATGACAAAGTTATAAAGCCAACCATATTGTACGGGAGTGAGCTGTGGAATCATTTAAAATCCTCAGATATAGATCAGATCAATCGAACGCAATATTAAATCCTAAAATCTATTCAAGACTTTCCGAAACTAACTCGATCCGATATATGCGAATCGACGCTTGGATTAAATCGTTTGTCTAGCCAAGTTGACGACAGAAAGATGCGCTCCGTACATAAAATTTCCACTTTACCACAAAGCTCCATTACCCGGCAAATTTTCACTCGGCGGCTACTTAGAGGCTTATATTCGATGCAAGGCTTTATACCTGATATCTATACGATTCTAGGACGTTATCGTATGGCAGATATTTTAGACGTTTTTATGGATAACACAGAGTCACCTCCGAAATGTGACTGGAAACGTCGCCTACGTGGCACATAAGCAATCGTGAGCAAAATCTCTGGATTCAAAGAATTTACCAAGATATCGACTTTACCTTGTTCCGAATAATACACACATCAGTTAGTCCGGCAGTTGTCTACTTATTTTCTATACGCTTTCGAAAGATCAAAAGCTATCCAGATTTGTCTCAAAGATATGGGTTGAAAAAGCGGTTCTAGTCTGGTCTGTGTGTAAGCTGTGCGAAAACGAGTGCGAGAACAAATATTTTCGTATTCTATCTGAATGCATGTATTTAAGACATTTCAAATATACACTTTTTGATGAAATCCTTCATAAGTTTGGATATGAAGTGGCGGCAACATGGGAAGGATTCGGACATGAACAGTTCAGCTTTGTAACTTTAGGGGCAAGCTGTGACGATCTATCTCATGTGCATGTCAGCGAGTTTTACAGATGCTTATTTAGCTTTGTAAAACAGACTGTTACAGGATACGAGAGACTTTTATTGTCACATTAATCTTTATATATATATGATAGACATATGAAATAAGGGGCTTTTGGTGTGATTTCAGCCTATCAGTACCACAGGGATGTAGCGTACTTAAATTCTGTACTTTGACTCAATTGTAGGTGTAAGTGGATGTGTGGGTATGTGGGTGTTTTTTTTTTCCTTCTTCTTCATATTGATATACATGAATTTAGTTTAATCTCCCATGAGGAGGATAAATAAATAAATAAATAAATGAATAAATAAATAAAAATAAATAAATAGATATCTGCGTTCTACATGCAATGAGGAAACGTTCCCATGAAATGGTCTTTTAAATTCTGGACATAGATTACTAAAATTGTCAAGAAACTCTTTATTTTGTTCACGAAGTCATGGACAGCTCTCCCTATTTCCCATGTATAAATCTGCGACAGAAAAATGCTTTCTACTTTTGACAAGGTTCAAAATTAGTTTGGGCAAAGCCGGAATTCAAACTCCAAGCAATTTGATTTCAAGATCTAGAATCTAGGTTGTCATTCAAATTGATAGATGTTTGTTCCACAAATCATTTACGTCGCTCGAATTGAGGTCTTGCCTTATTCATATTAGATATTCCGTTTATATGCATTTATCTATGGATGAATGACATTGTCTATTAACTAAGTGTTTTAGCCGCGGTCCATGTGCCGGAGGGATCTGTGCAATATTTGTTATCAAAAACTATTTGAAATGAAAGAGTACGGCCTATAGAGTAATGCAGTTTATTGGTTGGAAAATACAGTAGATCCATGAATTCACTATTTACGATTTACCAATTTTGGAACTTTAGAAAATTTTGAATGCAAAATATGCTTTAATAAATTGACATGAGCTATTTTGGAAGATTGCATGATTATCATGCTTGTGAAGGTCGGCTGGTTAGCACTTAGGCGTCAAATTTGGATGTTGTGCGTGAAAAGATAATTTGCGACTTGTGGGGTACAGTTCTTGCCCTTCAGACGAATATTAGACGGACTTGTTCCACAGTGCATCGTATCCTTACATAGGATGTTGGAGTCTTTGCAATGAGCTCACTTTGAGTGTTCGAGTGGATTATGTAGAAAAGGTACTACGATGCTCTTCACATTTTCTTTTACATCCGGAGTCCGAAAATGCACGTTTACATGCGCTTTGTAATTCACCGTTTTTTTTCTTCATGTTTCTATGAAATCTGGTGGATCTTTTTAATACAGATTGTTCAATATGGATGCTTAAAATGGTCCTTACCAGTCTCCTAGGTATTTTTTTGAAAAACAGTATTCCACAAGTTTATCGCACCTCGCATAGATATTTCACCTATCCTAAATATCCCCAGAAATAAAAGAATCTGTGAACTTTGCGACAAAAACGAATTAGAAGACGAATTTCATTTTTTGCTAGTTTGCCCCGCCTATAAGGAATTAAGACAAAATTATTTAAAAAGTTTTATTACAACAAGCCCAATATGATTAAATCAATAGAACTGTTGAACTCAGAAAATGTTAAAACTCTAAATGGAATTGGCATATTTTATACTAAGGCAATAGATAAAAGAAAACATGAATTAAACAATATCAGTAATTAGATTTTCAGTCTTTCATTCTAAATATAATATCATCCTCTACACTTATTAAGGTTTTTTGTAAGATCCTTCATTGTACATTATTTCCGCACTAATGAAATGTATTTACTTGTATTGAGTTTATGTCCATACTGAAGTGTGTAATATTATTATGTATGTCGACGATGAACCTTATGTGTTCAAGTCGTTTTTCTGAATAAAATCTGTTCTATTCTGTTCTGTTCCTAAACAAGTTACCTATCAGTCATATGAGTTTAAAACACAATAAATAGATTTCACAAATATGCTTTGGGATATCATCATATATTTGCCGATACCCTTTCATTATGACTAAATTTGTAATTGTCATCCTCATAGTAGAGCAAAAATGTTTTATCGGTTAAACTTACAGAGTGAAACCTAAGTCATTTTGTACTGAACATGGTTGCCTTGATTATCTGTTGTAAAATTCATCACCCGAGACCATTCAGATGCAAATATGAAACTTTGTAAGAAATGATATACATGCAGGATTACTAAAAACTGCTTACATAAACACATTTGTCCAATCTTTTCAAACTGTGAACTTTTAAGTTATATATTAAAGCTTTTCTTTAAAAGGATGTTTCATGACCAACTTGTCGTTAAAGTTAATTTTTTGTTTAAATTTTGTAAATTGATCGAAAGCATTGTTTTGAAATTGTGATTAAAATATCAATCACACGTTTTCGGAAAACGGCCATAAATAAACACATACTTTTTGCCTTCCTTGTTCAGAATTAGTTCAAGTTTAAATTAAATTATATGTGTTATTAACAAAATTCAACTCATTTCAACAGAAACAAAGCTACATTCATATTTGTATTAAATCTTGTCGCATTTTGGTGAATCATCGACTAAATTTTCTATTTTGGCGAGTATTTTATTTTCTGGGGAAATAGCTAATCTAAATTTACCTGATGTAGTCAGTTGTACTCGTACACTGAAAAGGACCGTAAATCCTTCATGCAATGTCATTATTTTTGTAGTAAAATGAGAAAGGGTCATTTGGTCTTGCATATATTTTGAATTTAAATTAATGGAAATCACGAACCTGTGTGTGTGTATGTGTGTTTTATTACTGTTACGTTTTAAATCCTTAGTCGCAATATTCCTGTAACATGGCATAACAATTTATGTTTACTTTTGTTGATTTCTGCCGATCAGTGTTACTGTTTTGTTACATTTCTTATAAGTTCCCTGATAAGATAACGATGAGAAAAGTTTGAAAAGGCTTTGTAATCCCTTTTGACTTGCATAAAACACCATTTTTTCTAAAAGCTTCGACTTTGGCTTCCGTAGTAAGACCACACTGTCAGATGCTTTCTACATCTCATACCCACTGAAATTTCAGTTTCTCCCATCTTTGATTTTAGCTATAATTGATAATGTAGTTCGTAATCCTGCTTTTGATATTGACAAAATAAGAATCTAAGTGGTTACGCGCGATGGCCTTCTTTATAGAGGAAGATTTACTACTGAATTCGTGTCTTATGTCTATTTTTCGCCTGTTTTTCCAAATTTTCATCAAATCCAAAACCAATCAAATTCAACATAAAAAAGTATTCTACCACGAATTGACAATACATTAATATAGCCAGCATTAACATTAAACTCGGTAAATGAAATGGAGGGTTGTACACAAGTACCCTGTACGATAGGACTAAAAAGGGCATGAGCTGATTAGAGCAGAACCAAAACGATTAAGATAAAGTCAAATTTGGTATGAAAATAACACATAGTCCGAAATGATACGATCTCGACTTAAATGGAAACCAAAAACTTCGGGACACTATCCCTCGGTGAGACATACAATAAACTATTGCCTTAAAACCGTGATGTTTGCGCTCATGAACGGATGGACCGGTAACGGAAAGTGCGTGACCACATCGACTCACTAAAGCACTCCATTCCAACAAGATAAATACTATTAAAAAAATTAATTGCTTTTCAAAAAGAACTTACTCATTGAGAAGACCAGCTCTTTTGACATATATCTTTCCAGGCGCTGCCTTGTCCTCGTCATAGAAAGCTCTCGTGTTCCATCTGCTGTCTGGAATATCTTTGACATGGTTTTCGCCGTTAAAAAGAACCCGCCAGAACTCATCTAAATTCTCAGCCCCTGGAAATCGGCAACCAGCCCCAACTATAGCTATCTCATCCTCAAACATTTTAAAAGATAGGATATAATTGAGGCTAATGTGATCCTAACCTCTTAATATCCTTGCTGCAGTGTCACGTTGTGAGTGTTTCTTTCCCTTTTAAAGACGGCAGCGGGTCCCGCCTTCATGAATTAATGATAACAAATTTTAACAAGAGGGCCAAGATGGCCCTGGATCGCTGACCCGTATATTTGAGAGGATTTAAGTATTTTTTTCTTATTACTCCAAAAGTTTTTCTTCAGTAACTTCAATTAAAAAAACTAAGAGCGCGTGGGTGCCAACATTTGGCTGTTGGGTGCTGGATAGTAAGTTAAAATTCTTAGTCTTAAATGGGGCATAATATGGCACCAAAGGATCACTTCTGTAAAATCAATTCAGAATCTGACCAGTGGTCTCCTAGAAGAAGCATTTTTAAGAATTTCTTTATGTCCGTATAGTGCAAATAGCCCCGCCCCCACCGCTACCACCTTGTTTACGGACGGATGGAAATTTCTCAAACATTTTTTTTTTTTTTCAAAAGGGAGCATTTACAGGATATTTCTGTGAAATTATTTCAAAACCCGACCTGTAGTTTCAGGGAAAAAGCATTTCAATGTCCATTTTAAGTCCATACAGTACATACAGTACAACGATCCCCATCCCACCACCACCACGGTTATGTTTTTCGACGTATCAACATTTCGCGAACAAAAGGTCACCCAAGGAAGATATCTGTGAAATTATTTCAAAATCAGACCAGCGGTGTCAAAGAAGATCTTTTAAATACATGTATTTTCTTAGAAAATTCCATTTGGTTGCCATGACAATCGAAATTCTGTGTATTTTTTCTTAGAAAGGTCCCCCAAAAGAACATTCCAGCCATGTTTGGTTAAATTTGGCCTGGCGGTTTAGGAGTTGAAGGTATTTAAAAAATTGTTGACACCACATGAGTGCAGAGAGCACCTCCACCCACCAAGGCAATGTTTTTCGACGGATCAAAATTTCGAGAACAAATTTTAAAATGGTTACCAAAAGAACATTTCCTGTTGAATTATTTCAAAATTTGACCTGTAGTTTAAGAGAAGAAGATTTACAAAGAATTGGTGACAGCGCAAGAGTGCAAAGACCCCCTCCACCTTTCCACTGCCGTGTTTTTAAGATCAAATTTTCGCGAACAACATTGTAATAGGAACATTTCGATGACATTATTTTAAAATATGAACACAGGTTTCAGAAGAGAAGATTTCTAAATAATTTCTTAGAAAATTCCATATGGTTACCATGGCAACCATAGTTTTTGATGAAATCATTCTGTGACATTCTTAAAAGGTCTTTCAAAAGAACATTACAGCCAAGTTTGGTCCAATTAATTTGGTCCGGCGGTTTAGGAGGTGAAGAAGTTTAAAGAATCGTTGACACCAAATGAGTGCAAAGAACTCGCCCGCACCACCACCACCACGGCCATGTTTTTTTGACGGATCAATATTTCGCAAATAATTCTATAAAAAGGTCATCAAAGGCACATTTGTATGAAATTAGTTCAAATCGGACCTGAGAGGAGAGGATTTCTTTGAAAATTGCAATTGGTTGCCATTGCAACCAGAGATTTGATGGAATCTAATTCTGTGAACAATTTTTAAAGACAACCTTCGAAGGAACATTACAGCCAAGTTTGGTCCAAATTGGCCAAGTTGTTTAGGAGTAGATGGTGTTTAAAGAACTGTTTGAAACACGACGTATGACGGGCACCGGGTAATCCAAAAATCTTTGTTTGAGCAAGTTTTTCTCAGGTGAGCTAAAAATGTCATCTTCTATACTTGCAATACGTAATTATATCACAATTGATGTATATTAATATTTAGATATAGGCATATTTTACGTGTCATTTTTTCTAAGCAATTGAAATGATTCTCCTTTCCTCACTCGCAGTTAGCAAAACAAAAAAGGTTTTAATTGTTTGATGTAGTATAATAGTTTCAAAACTGGGAGAATTTATTGTTCGAGTTTCACGCCCTTTTCAGGAGTTTTTCCGTAAACTCACATCGTATAGTTCACCTTCATATGTAAGCATGGTTTTATCTTTACAAAGTTCGCGCACATTACCTTTTGCGTGCGATCGGTTACTTACCAGCACAAATGAATTTAAAAATCAAAATATGGCTTTTTCAAAATTATATTTTGGAGAATAGTATCTCCTTTTCTGACGGTGTAGATACAAGATCAGACTGCACGTTCTATGCTGTCTTATCTTGATCTATACTGTGCGCAAAAGGTTAGTGAGTCGCGCTGAGCAATGTAAGGGTTAAAAGTGCATTTTAGACATAAGAACAAAGTATTGAAATAGTAAAAAATCGTTTCTATATGTAAATTAACTTTTCTGGCATAGGAAACACCATGATACCAGATTTTTCCTGAGGTGATACCCAGACAGAAAGACAGTGGAGGCTGATGTTAGAATTGAAACGTCTCCTTCGCATGATTTGTTATCGAAATGACAAATAGAAATTGAAGGCCAAACGAAAATATGAACATCTACATGTTCTTCCGGTTCCCGTCAGCATTGCAGTATGGAAATTCTCGTTCTCCCAAAGAGTAGACATAGCCGGCAATACAGGGAGAAACAATATAGTTTGTGAATGATTTTGGAACCGAAGTAACAAGGGAAGTATTTACCATACGTTTTTGAGAATGATAATTTATATAATTATAAGTCATATAGAATAGAAGACAATGTTTAAATCGTGTTTCAGAAGATATTTAAATTATTATGAAAGTGTCTGTTCGCATAATGCTGCGCAGTACTAAATCTTGACTCTGACGAGATTTTTAATCCGCGAGATAATTGCAAAAAATTCAGCAACAATTTCTTGTTGTGCCCTACATAATACATGTACGTGGAATAAAAAAATAAGAAACGGTCCGACAGAAAAACAATAAATTGAAACAAAAAGATAATAATAAATCACTCTGTTATGTTTCGTCTCATTTCGTTCCGTTCTCGTTTTGTTCCATTTCGTTTTGTTTCGTTTCTCTTTCTTTCTTTATAGGGACCCCCGAACACATACTTTGACAATTTTGCCGACGCTTTCTACAACAGGCAAAAGCCGAGCAAGAATTATCAGAAGAGTATATGCTAGATTTCACCAAATCAATGAGGGTTAGTCTTCCAGTAAGTTTTACTCTGCAGCAGTGAAGAACACAGGTTAAGATCCAGACGTTATTGATAGGACAGTATATTTAGTGCATATAATTCTGATCATGCGAAATTGTTTGAATGGGAGAAACGTTTGGAGCATTTAGTGATCTTCAAAATGCTTTCAATTTCGCCCACAGTGATATGTGGCTACGTTAAGGAAATTTCTACGACTCTGTTAAAGCCTCATCGTCCAAAACGTCATCGTCTGTGAAACACAACGGGACTTATTTCCGGTTTTGTCGGGTGTCCGTCAGGAAGACCGGGCATCGTGAGGAAATTACGCTTTCTACATTGATGATTTGTAAAAGAATTTAAATTCATCCAAAGAGGAATGAAGTTTGACCATAATGAGTTATGCTATTTACTTTATGCAGAAGACATTTTATTCTTAAATGAAAATGAATATGACATGCAGTTTAAGATAGACTATCTTAATAACTTGTGTAAAACTTGGTACCTATTAATCAATCAATCAAAATCAAACGACAATCGCTTTATAAATTTATAAATTAAGGGAAAATGATAAGTGATTTTCTGTTTCAAGTAGATGACAGTGAGATATATCGCAATTAATAAATACTTTGGAATCTATTTACATGAAAATTTAAATTTTGAGAATACAATAGACATTCTTTTAAAATCCTGTGGCACAGCTTTAGACTCTGTTAGATTTATATCGTCGGTTTACTTCGAAAACCTCGTAACTACAGCTTGTAACAAGCTGTAGTTACGAGGTTTTCGAAGTAAACCGACGATATGGGAAAAAAGCACGTATGTTATCAAACATGTAGTAAGCTGTATCATTTGTGTGTTATTTATGACTTCAAATCTCACGCAGAACTTGATAGCATACACTACAGAGCCATTAGATACTTTCACACGCTTGTTACAACCTGTAGTTACGAGGTTTTCGAAGTAAACCGACGATATGGAAAAAAAGCACGTATGTTATCAAACATGTAGTAAACTGTATCATTTGTGTGTTATTTATGACTTCAAATCTCACGCAGAACTTGATAGCATACACTACAGAGCCATTAGATACTTTCACACGCACACTTTTACATGTTGTACTTTTAACTGGAGATATAGGCAAACTCTGATAAATAGACAATGGTTAAACATGATAAGATTGTGGAAATCATAGACTCATAAATATGGAAGAGTCCAAACTGACAAAAATCATATTATTTTCAACTCTGACCGTAGCAAAACCACTGGAAAAACCTTGAGTAGGGAAATACAGTCAAATTCAGTTTACACTGTTTAGAAATGTTTGCTCTGTTCCAATACTTCGGCTTTGCCCAAATCAAGAAATTTGAGGTGAAAATTAATGCCGTCTACATTTCGTGACTATTTATTTATACGGCAGATTCTAAATAAAGAAGGCATTAATTTCATATCAAATTTCTTGATAAATGCGAAAGCCGAAATATTGGAGCACGAAATATTTGGTTACTTACGAAACATTTTCTGCATATAAGCTTATATAAAACTTGTGACGCGACGGGGCCATATTTGACCCCAGGGCTATAAATTGGGTGCCCTTGGCACATACCCGCAAGATAAAGCTACATACAAAATATGGTGGCTCTAGGCCAGATGCTTTTAAAGTTTTCCGTTTATAAACCAATGTTAAACCTGTGACCTACGTGGCGTGAATTTGGTTAAGATCCACTAGATAAGGCTGCATGCCAAATGGTTTCAGACATGAAGGTTCTCAACGATTTTCGATATGTTTTTGCTTTGTTGTCATGGCAACCTGGGTTTTTAAAGGCATCAAATTCTCTCAAGAACTTCTGAAGAAGACGATGGCAGGATCATTTCTGTGAAGTTTCATCAAACTTGGATGGGTATTTTAGAGATTTGAAATAGAAGTTAACCCATGCAACGCACGCACGGACGTATAACGAAACCGGGCCATGACATATGCCCCTGGCATTTGGCCAGTTGACCAAATACGTTTGTTGAATTAGAATATTATTCGTTTTTTTTCCTCAGCTTTATCTTAATCTTTGCAAAGTTGGAATCGGGGACATTGTAAGATTCTCTTTTTCCCATTTTCATTTTTAAATCATTTTGGTTTTGTAATTAGTGAAGCTTTTCCATAATTACAGCAAGAGTGATTGGTACTCATAAAATCATTTTTGAATTTAGTTCTGACTGAATTACCGTTGAAGGCACACTATCATATGAAAACAGGAATACCTGTCAACTTGAATGGTTACAATGTCAATAATTGTTACGTGTGCCTAGCATCGTGTTTTTTTTTTAATTTTGATCAACAAGATATAATACTATAATCAAATGAATACTATAGGCATGTGTTTTTTCATTTAGCATGACCATCAAAATACCATACTTGTATTAAAATATTGAACTACGCACATTTAAATGTATTATGACAGCTGCATTTTTATGGTTAAGTGTAACACCAGGTGTTTTTATTAAACTGTATTATAATCTAAGTTTAGACTGTACAGAATATGAAGTCTGAGCTTGAATCTCCATGGCCTAAGTTTTTTTTTTAAGTTGCATCAAAAAAGCGGTGAAATTACATAATATCATTTATTTAGTGGGGTGCTTTGAGACTGTGGTTGATTGTTGGAGGTACAGGATGCATTATCCCGGGCTTTAACCAAATCTAGGTGGCAGAAGTGCCGATAGAAAAGACACTGCAGAGGACCAGTCTAGCCCTAGTACAACCAAAGAGGTACACAAACGAATTGTTGTCACTGTAGTACTGAAACAGTGTTGAAACTAATCTATTCAGAAATCAGAACCAAATTACTTTTGATGGTACTATCAACCAATTTCGTGGTTTGTGGCACTGCATGAGTCGACCTCACTTTTGTGTTTTGAAATCATTATTTGCTTGATCTGTGTCTGTATCATGATACAAGTTAAATTTTCATTTATATATCGGAAGGAAGGTACATTCAATATTCATGAATTAAACACGGCCGAATTCTTAGAAAATACTTAAAACACCATTTAGTTTTCACATTTCAGACTATTGCATAACATTCCTATGTTCAGAACTAAAACCAAGAACATTCCTTTCAAAGAATAGAAGAAATAATTGCATCTGAATAACGTTTCTAGTTTGACTGACTTTTTTAATCATCATGTAGTTTTAAATAGTTCAGTAATAAGGAGGAACCCTTGATGGGATTTCTGGGTGTTAGGGTTTACCAGTATATGTTGCATTTTTTTTTTTTTAATTTTTGTTAACCTGTTCTTTTTCTTCTCTACGGAATATTTTTCTTCATAAAATCATTTCATAGCCGAAGGCAAATTCTTTCTTGACAATTAGTAATTGTTCTGTCAGCCAATCTTCCGGCATATGACATGCTTTGGGACAATACGTATTTTTTACACCTATACATGAGATCAAACAAGTCATTACCGTCAAGACTGGTCTCGTTTTTGAGATCTGTCGCTCAGATTTCATTGGTTTGCATAGGTTCGAACCTATCAAAATGGTTGTTACAACGTTTTCACACATGCAAACCAATGAAACCTGATACAAAGTAGGGTGAATTTTATTCATATGATTGAAAACACTGTTAGAACAGGAGGAAATACTGCGTAACAGAACTTTGTCTTCATCCTTTCGTGCTTTTAATGCCCTATTTCCTTCAGGGTTATTAACACAGAGTGTTTGGTAAAGTGTTAAAATGAACCCAAAACAAAATTTTCTTCAGATCTAGTTGTCAAATGCCAGGGAACCTGACATGGATATGCTATATACTGGTTTATCCCACAGATTGGTATAAATGTACAGCATCTGTTTGTAGGCCTATACGGGGACACTCACACTGTCTTACTACAGACATGTAAAATCCTCAATTTCTGTCTTAGCACTTAAGTTAGCACAAAGATATCCGAGGGTTAAGCGCTTGTGCGTTGGTGTGTGTGTTTTTAGTGAAAGTTCAGAATTATCATTCTGAAATTTTGCAAGAGAATTTCAAAATATACTTTGTAGCTCTATTTTGAAAAAAAAATGTAGCTTACGTTGTGCAGTTGAGACCTATAAGAAAATGTAATTAATTAGGAAACGAAATATGTATTTCAACTTCAACTTCCAACTGAAATAAGGTAAGGTGTAATGGCTGTAATCGCAATCCAATAAATAAGTTGATATTTTTTACCAAACGACAATAATGGAAATATTTGATAGTAGCATTTCACTATTAGTACGGCTCTCATATTAAATGTTCAATTAACTATTGCACTATTAGTTATTGCAAATGATTTTAAGATGAGTCTGTACAATCTTGAACGGTGTGCCTTAGTTGTATCAGCATAAGTACCTAAATAAAAGAACATTCGTTGTACTTAAATATACATTATTGTGGTGGCATTTACAAATATACAAGTAACTCAGTAAAAACTAGATATTACACTTGGTCACCACATATCACTTCTCTCCATATTCTGTGAACCCTTTTAACGCACAAGTGCGAAACACGGGGGTCATTAAATTATTTTGAGGGCCTCTGCAAATGTTTGCTTTCATGGTTTATCGTTCAATAGATCACCATTGTAGCCGCTGGTTTATTCATTGGCCCTTATAACTCCCAGCCTGGTTTATTGAACGATAAACCATGATAGAAAGAATTTTATTTTGCTCCTAAATTTCATTGAATAACTTACTTAGATCTACTTTATATAGAATGAAGTCCCTCTTTATAGAATGACGTGGAATTTACCATGCTTTCGTTACGCTATGTTTATAGTGCCCATTTTACGGGTTACGTTAGAACATAGATTTTACTACGCTTTTGTTGCACTAAAGGAATGAAGAGGTTTTGTTTTGTTTTGTTGTGTCTTCATGGAGGTATCGAAAAAACACCTAACCACACTGTATGAAACTGTGAAACGGATTCATACAAAAGTGTGATTAGGTTGGTTTTTTTTTTTTTCATTCAATATCACAGACAACAGATAGATCTATACACTTGAATAATACTAACTGCATTTTTCATTGCGTATTTATTTAATGCCGATTTTATTCATAATTCATAGCACAGTAAAACTGCTGATTCATGACGTAAATTCGTGACGTCAATGAGTATTTGTAGGTTCAATAGATTTATTATTAGAAGTTCAATACGCTAGAACTAAAAAAACGATTGTTAGAACCCAGGAAAGTGACAATGAGTTTTCAGCTCTTGTTGAATTTACTGTTGGATATTTTTTAATAGAGAAAATGAACTCGGCTAGCAGTTTGCACATCGGACTCGATAAAGATCTAAAATAAGAAAGAAAACCGTTATGAATTCTTGCATGCATGTCTGTTTACATTACTTTGACAACAAAAGTAGTCCCGGCACAGCTGGATTTTTTTTCATGGATCTATGAAAAAGATCAGCCAATCAGAACTCGCCAATATTCACGAAAACAACTAATATTGAATAATTCTGATTATAGAGCCGATTTCACTTGTCTTGTTAAAATATTACATAAATCTAAACATTTTCAACACTCGCTAGATTTATGAATAATAATGCATGATCCACGCTTGAGATTACGAAACGGATCTGACGTAGCCTTCACTTATTTAAAACGTGTATGTTGTTAGGACTTTGGACAAAAACAGACACCGTTTTTCTTTTGACCGTTTTCGACCGAATTAATATTACAGACGCCACAAAGTATCTGACGTGAATACGTGAATCATAACCTCGTACTGTTCCATAAATGCATGACTACGTTTTGTAATATCTTATACTGTCACAGAGTGAGATCTCCTAGTGTCCCATCATAAATACATATATACTACTCACACTTTGGAAGGGATCACTTACATATTTCTGTATGGGTTTATATGTTGCAACAGTTTTCCATAAAGTCTTATACCATACTGTAAAATTCTAGATTTGTCTAAGTTGAAAGCTTTTGCTGACCAAAAACTATATGCAACGTGCACTACGCTGTCTGTCATGGGGTAGAAAACATCGTTGGAAAAGGAGAAAATGCTGGTATCCAGCATTTTCTCATTTTCCGACAATGTTTTCCAAAGGCTTCTTTTTCGTTGTCTTTAACAGTCGGCATTGTGAGGTACAGGCTAAAAGGTCCCTTTCCACTGGTCATTTTATTGATCATTGTGGCAATGTAACATATTGTAAAACCATACATGATACATGCCACACATATTTTCAGGGTGAATCTTTTAGGGTGGATCCTGACAAATTTTGAGTAGTATATATAAATAGCACGTGGTATTCAAGAAGTAGACGCAGGATTCATAAGACTTTTTCAAACGCATTTCAATTTCTAGTTTCTCTTCAGTCACCTTGACTTTAAGCTCAGAACAACACCTCCTGGATATTTGCATCATTACGCAACGGCGAAATAGAGTTTTTACGCACGACTAAAATTAAGATCAGACTACACAGAACATGCAATTTGATGTTTGATCAACAGCGCTGTTTGTTTGTCTGTAACATATAGAGGAATTTTTTTAATCAAAGATCGAAATTTATTTCATCGAGTGAACATCATCGGTAATATTTTCACGAGTGGCGCAGCCACGAGTGAAAATATTATCGATGGGTTCTCGAGATGAAATAAATTTCGATCTTTGATTAAAAAAAAAAATTTTATATTTATTTCATGCTTTGAACCTTTCTGGGAGGAGCTTCATCAAAATCCATTACAGTTTTTTTCCCTTATTCCCCGTTGCGTATTTCTCCCTCATAGCAACGCATTACAATATTACGTCAAGCGCGAAAAATATAAGGTAAATGACGTCATATATCCCATCTGGTTGTAAGGCACGCGCAATTTCACAGTATATAAACGAACTGTACCCAAACCGGATCTTGTGAGTAAATTCCATGAATCGATTGGTGAAAACAGATGGGTACCTTTGAATAATTGAGATCGACAGGTTGTTGTGACTTTCATGCAACTTGCAAACATTTGCATCTTTGAATGAAATAATGTATCTTTCAAATAAATACATCATTTACCATCTTTGGCCGTGTAATTGCTGATAAAGTGCAAAACTCGTCTTCACTTCTTTTGCTCGCTACTTTACATGCTGTTTTCACAAGGCAATTTATGTATAATTCCGTCTATTTATCCGATACCCATTTGTAAAGTTTTGTTTCTAAATGTATGCTCTTCACACAACAGCCAATATATGCCGACAAAATTTGTTAAAATTACCTGAAAATGTATGGAAATTCTGCATGGCGAACGGTTTGATACTGTACCCTTCTTGCAAATATCAAGTAAATGATCTGTACATTACTTGCGAGTTGGCTGAACGAATTCTTGCGAGTACCATACAGGGATTTCCATTGCTTTATACCTACACAAGAGCGAAGCATCAATTACGCACGTTACTAGAGTGCTCAATACAAACTTCGTTTCGCAATTTATTCCTTACAATGTCATTTCAATGCAGTTGTACTGAAGAATCTTTGAAATTTTTGTGGCAAAAGGTGGAACTCCTCGTTACAAGCAATTTCAACCTTTGCCACAACACTTTGTATGCTGTATAAAATCTAATATACATATCACAAGTAAAAAAATATTAGCTGTGATTATATGTGAATCATTTCTAAGGATACGTTCAAAATAACACGACTTTGTCTCATTGGCAAAAAAATAACATGAGCTTCGCACAGCAGTGCATATACGCCCAAAGAGGCTTGTCAGTGAAATGGGTTAAAATCTAGAACCCTACAGAGATCCAAATTTGAAAAGTCATATGCAAAACCACACATCATAGAGATTCATTGTAGTAAGTTTCAAATCATTCCAATAGAAACTGTGGGTGCATACAAAAAATGCTAACGGTGACCGACCGTGGCCATGATATATTACGGCCCTTCCAGCGTATAAAAAAAATCAAAGTGCTGTCAGCACTGTAATCGGTCGACACTGAATAATCTCAAATCTAGCCATTCGACCCCTCGTCTACCCATCATGTGTACAACCTTATCCTTGTACCACCACATATGAAATACGCTATTTTATATTATAAAAGTGGAACAATGATTTTGTTCTTTTGTCATTATCAGTGCATTTCTGAACACCATTCGTTGTATGTTTTGTTGAAGGATTACGTGTCACAAGGACTATGTGTCATATTTTAATAGCGTCTTTAGTTCATGCAGAGTGTACTGCCCTGCTCTTTTATTACAGCAGGGTATGGGTGGAGCTGTATTTTATTTCCATAAGTTAGTGTTGAAATCGGTGATCAAGGCGGACCAGAATAAAAGACAATATCAAATATGAAACATGGGGAGATATGTAACAGCTGCGACAGGTCATTGAACATCTATTCTTGTGGCTGTAAACAGTCACTGAAGATCAGGTTTTTGAGAGAAAAGCAGCCAAACATAATAATATAAAAAGACTCGGGTTTTATTCTGCTTCCTTTTCTTGAACTACAGGAGGCCCTTCAGATTTTGGGACAAAAACTTTACAAAATACAAAAAAAGAAAAATCTTTATTCTCCCAAAGCCGTATAATTTTCTTTCATTAAACCCCAGTAGTCGAAAACCATCCGAAAACAAGAGAAATAAGAGATTTACTACAGCCCAGGTCGACACCGACGGGACACACTGTCTCTTTTTACAATTTGCTCATTTACATACTGGAAAATACACAGACGAAGCTTCAAACGTAGCGTCCGAAGAAGACATTATGGAAAGTAAATACATGTTTCTTATGGAATTTAAGCGTCATTAGTCACATGCCAGTCACTTATTTAAAATTAACATTCCCACCATGCTTTTTTTTTTTTTTTTTGCGCGAAATCTAAAAATAGCCTAACGGGCAACGTTGCCTTTTAAGGGCATACCACCCCTAATTTTTTGTAATATTATGATTCTTAATTATTGATAATTCGTATTGTTTTTTCATATTAATTTCAGTGATATATATATTATTTAATTTTGTGTGATGTGAAAAACCTATAAACCTCACAATTCGTATTCATCTGCTAATAGATAAAAAGAGGGATTCATCTGCTTAAACAGATAAAAAGAGGAATTACCATTTCCTGATACGGCATCTTGGACTCATCCAATTTGGGAGAACTTAGGGGAAAATTTACAGATCTGCTTAATAAAAGTATAATTTTGAAAAAGAATAGAACATGTAACGAGAAAGGAAGAAATTGTTCGTTGAGTGTAATTTCTTCTCAAATGCTTACAATATTTTCTTAAGTCATTGACTGATGACTCATTTGTATGAGGAATAGGAATAACCACTATAAAACAGTATTTCGCATAAAACATTCAGATTCTTCAAGAAACTTGTGAACATCCCTCACTGGTGTCTTTCTTTATGGGGCTTTTTTTAAATGGTGACACATAAACAAGCCTTCAAACTCACTGTCTTAGTATCACCATTAGGTTGCAGAGGCCTGTTCCATAGCTTCAAATCTTTTGAAATACTTTTGAAGTTTTTTTTATACGAAATTGTTTCTTTTCTTTGTGAGTCAAATTCTGAAATTTTGATCTTGAGGTTTTTCCTTTATGGATTTCCAAATTATGATTTATTTACATCACAAAAGCTTGTGGTTGACAGTTTGCTGTAAAGGCATCTGAATTACTCCATTTTATACAGATTTATACCATCAGGCATCAGATTTGTTATCCCAAGAACCGTACAGAATATTTGAAAAAACTCCCAAGACATCGTACAGATAGATTTCGTAAACTCGCAAGTAAGGGTACGAATCACCAGCAAGAAACGTACAGTTGACCTACTTTACATAGAGGCATTAATTCTTATTTTTTATGTTCAAAATCGAACTTTAAAATACCCAATGCTGCAAATGTCTTTTTTAATTAATTAATTGCACCAGTTCAAACTCAGAAAACGTGTTTAAGCCAGCCTTAACATGATAAAAGCTGATTTAAGATCGGGTCTACTGCAAATGACGCTGTAGCCTGCGGTGAGTATTGAGAATTTCAATGTTTTAAAGCTAATAATGATTATGTAGCAGTTTATGTATTAACAATAAAGGTTTGGCATAAACTATAAATAAAGATTCACATAGTTTACATTCAGCAGTATGAAAGACGCAACAATTTTTATCTCGGCTGTCTCTAATGCAAAGTGGACATCACTGAAATTTACTCGCAAGATCCGGTTTGGGTACAGTTCGTTTATATACTGTGAATTTACCTAGGCGACAAGAACATGAAAATCGGTATTTTCAATGATGGTACCCGTGTAATATCGAAAAATATTTTCAGTTCTATTTCTCGATATCCTACCGGAAAGCATGTTATAAAAATAAAACGTACATAGTTCCATTGCATTGTATTTTCAGCCGTTGAATGAGGTCGACTAGACACCGGCCATGCTCTGTGAAAAGGGATCTTAATGCATCAGCAAAGGCTGACCTGATGAATACTTATTTCTCCGAGAAAAATGTTCTGTGTTTGCGAGGACGAGTATACCTCATAATTTGGTCGTTTGTGGTGCAGCATGAATTTAATGTATCTATAATAATGTGACGACTTGCTTGTTGCCATGGAGATGCATTACAAGCCCTTTCGCCAGAGTATGGATAATATAGTAAGCGTGAAAAGTAATAATTTTTAAACTGTTTCAAACTCTGGTCTGCGTTTGTTCAGGGTAGCTAACTGGTACAATTTAATGAATAGGTGGATGTTAATTTGTGGTGGATCAAATGCCTATATATTAATTCGACAAGACCCTTTTGGCCCATTTACATTTGGCACTTATGTAACACTATTATATCAGAGTTGGTACTACTATTCAATATCCTATATTACCTTTATTCCCACTACAGCGAACTAATACAACAGGGAATGATACAGTATCTTATCCAGTCAAGGGTGTGATTTCATGTTCTGGGTGTCGCCCCGTCTTGCTTGAACCACTGGTCATCTCGATCAATCCCTCTGCGTCGTCCGAGTGAGAACTCCCGACCCTAAGCACTACCACATAACACACAGTCCGTTCTGAGAGAGCGATTTCAGGAAAGGCTGATTAGCAGGAAGTGTTCCGTCGAATGGGCACCTCATTCACCGGACTTGAACATCCCAAATCTTAATCTGATAGTGCGGACAATGTATATGCAAACTATCAGCAAACAATTAGTGAACTCAAGGCCTGTAATTGCAAGAATTATCAGAGAAATGCCCCGTGAGGAGGAGTACGTTCGAATGATAGACAATTTTGTGCAAGCCTGTCTCCCATGTCGAGGAGGTCATTTGAAACATGTACACTATTGGAGAGATCACTACCTTTTTGCAAAGCATCCTGGATTACTTAAACTTTGGTATTACCGGTAATTACACACAGACAGAAGTTCAAGTGTAAATATTCAGAATAATCTTGCTGTTTATTTGTAGGGGTAATTAAGAAGTTTATGGGTTCTGTTTTTTGGGGGGATTCACCCTTTACGAAGTTTTCAAAAAATAGATTTTTCAATTTTTGATGATAAGAGAATGGTTGTTGGATAACCTCCTTTACCAAGAATAAGCCAATAAATTCTTTTCAGACTGAGGTTGGGGTATGTTTGCTCTATGATCAATCATTTGGCAAAAAATCATACTTAAAACATATTTTATCTGGGCAGCGATGCAAAAAAAAAAGGTCTACGAGGAAGTACAGCTTAACAGTGGCGGTTTACAACTTTTACTGAGTGTAAGGTTTCTTTTTAATTATTCCAATCAGCATCTAGAGTACTTGTGTCACGCATCATTGTGCATTTTGGTGGTCTACATAGTGAATAGGTAGTTAGCACTTTACTACAAAATGACGACTTTTTGGGACCGTCAGAAACCAGAACTTTGAAAACACTGGGAAAGAGAAAGAAAAAAAAAACAGCATTTCTCATTTTCCCAAAAGTGTTCTACAGCATCAAATACAATTTTCGTTTTTTTTTTCCGCATTTCATTTGGTGCCTGTGTACTCTTTGGCGTTGGACATGTCTTGAATTTTGACGTGTGGTTCGGGGTTAATTTCTAGGTGCATATAGGTTCGCTATTCGTGGTGAGGTAAGAGAGAACACAATGCACCATGCTATAATTAACTCTATGAAGAATGTCGTCAAACACCGTCCCCCTTTCTCACCTAGTCTAACTCGTTGGTTTTATATCCTATATTAAGATGGACTCGTCGAAAGGCTTTTCAGTGATGTTTCCAGACTAAATATATCGCACGGTTGTTTCACGTTTTACCACAGATTTTAAACGCATTCAAAACCGATGAGGCACAGCCTGTACCTATAGTTACAAGTGATCCACTTGTTTTTTCGTCCAACCAGAGTCCAGTCTTTTGCGATAACTTTGTGCCTATTTTCATTCTTTGTTTACGCGATAAAGTCTGGATTGGTAATCGGGTTTTCGTTAAACTTGAACTCATTAATAGCTCGAACCCTGTAACTTTTGAAAAAATCCGACAATCAACGTTGGAATAGCAGCCATTGAAAGATTTTTTTTTTCGGCAATAAAGTCTGCAATTTTATCCAAATCTTTTGAAACCTGCAAAAATTATATCGATCATTTAAGAATTGAACTCAACTAAAACGTGAAAAAAATCTAGGGATCAGTTTAGAAAAAACGGTCATTTAGTGACTTAATATTGTTTTATTATCAAAGTCCGCATTATCACTCACATTTCTTTAAACTTGCTAGCGTACTGAAATCCTATCACGCAGTTGATATTGCCACACTTGTCAATGTCAGCAGGATTGGTCAACAATGAACTATCACGGGTCAGCAAAACGGAGAAAAATGTATCGAAATCAAGCCAAATAGTTATATGCTAGGCAACAATCCGAAATTTCGCTTACAAAAGATCGGACTTGTTATGATGTTGTAGTCACTATGTACTTGTACGTATAAGTGGGTAATAAAGCTGCTACTACTATTACTACTACTACTGAAGGTCAGTGTGAATCACCTACAGTTTTACGTCACCTTACAACGGAAATATGGACACAAATGCTATTGTGCTGTACCGGGCTGACTTATCGTTCAGCTAAAACGTTTTTTTCAGATGCAGATGCTTTCAGTTTGGTCTAGTTCAAAGTTATGTCACTAGGCAAAGGCTTGCAGAAAACAATGGACTGTAAACTCTACTTTACCAGGTTATTCCTAAGATTGTCGAATCTGTAGCAGACAACACTAGAAAAAAAACTTATATTAAAGGGAGATATTGTTCCTAATGATTTATTTGTCCTTTTCGCACAATGATTTCTGACCCGTCATTTAACTGTGATACATGAATACCAGGTTTTGGTTTAGCGTCTGCAAACGCGTCAAATTTAGTCATTTGGTAATGGGTTCAATTCTATCATCAAAGTTTCATTTATAAGCTATTGATTGGTTTATTATGACGAACAAACTATATACTGTACAATGTTGAATTGTTGAAAATTTTGAGATGATTTACCTCAAATTATATCTTTGTCAAATCTTACATTTACTCATTAGTTAGTGCCCCTACCGCAAACTTAAAATGCAGTTTCTTTTAAAAAAAAAATAAGGCTTGTGACCGATTTATCTTTAAGCTTGATTTTTTTTTTCAGTTAAGTACCTGAATATTATGTATATAAAAAAAATGTGAAAAGTCTTAATTTTAGAACGTTGAAAATGACTAACTTTAAAGAAGTAAATGCGTTTAAACCCGAAGTTAAGTTTTTTTGTTTTTTTTTTCTTAAGGATTTATACTAAGTATACTTTTTTCCATTCAATTTGATCTTTCACCTATATAATGACATAGAAATTGCTTCTCACTTGTCTTACCCATGAACTATCCAACCTTAATCCACCATTATCTCACCATTATCTATCGATATGTGTATAAGTGTGTGTTGGATGTGTGTGTGTGTGGGGGGGGGGGGGGGGGCCGGAGGGTCTGGGTGTTTGTGTGGGGTTGGGGATGTGTGGATGTTGGTGGTGTTTTCTTTCTCTCTCTCTTTATCTCTTTCTCTCTCCCTCTCTCTCTTCCTTTCATGTTTCCCTTTGGTATTTTCAGGTTTATATTTGTTCACGTAACTAAATTCATTATATGTATATGTGCAGTGACAATATGCAACTTGTATACGTCAAATGATAAATGTTTGTTCTGTTTTTCTGTTCTGATAAACTGCTGAAAAGCATGGGCCTGTTTCGCTTGAAAAACATAGAAACTTTTCGAGATGAGCTAAAATTAAACATGAAAAGGAAGTTAAAGTGAAGAGAATAACAGAAATGTTAATCTAATTGTCTGTATCATTGTCTGCTTTTCTTTTTTAATCTCGAGGAAAGCATATGCGATGGTTTCACTGTTTGCTTTGTCACTCGTGAAAGTACAGCCTTTACTCGATGAAATAGAATTCGATCAAACACGTAAACAGACGTTGAAACATGAAAGGTTTATGAATCTGTAACTGATAACTGTAACAGTGATGTAAAACTTAAGGAATTATGTAGATTCTTGTTGAACTATTGACCTGTACTGATCCGCTGCCAAATACTTGAACACCAGTAATCGAATATCGTCATCGCTTGTCGAAGATACAATGTGGAATTATCTTATGAAAAATTAAGGGAAATGACTCTGAAATGTATCTACGAAATTTGATATAACTCTCCTTTATGAAATGGTTTTCATTATTATTTCATTTATAGCGTGACGGCTAGTGTGCCTATCCTCGTTTTACCTGTAATTTATTTACAGTCGCTTCGCACAATATTGTTTCGAAGGCATTGACTGCTTTACCACATAACTGTCAACGAAACAATGACTAGTAGAGTGAAATCTATCGTAATAACGATATTCAATTTTTGAGAAATAAATGACAGAGGTGGAGGTTCGATCCCGCAACACTATGGTTTCAAAACATGTATGTTAGCGACTGGTCTGCCGAGTCTGCATCAATTCAATCAACATCAACCAGCTATTTTCTAGAAAAGATAAGTTAAGTTTCAGGTATTTAACCCTTTACCACGCAATCCTGACTTTTAACATCCCTGTGAAAGAAGCCTTTTGAAAACGTTGTGGGAAAAGGAGAAAATGCTGATAACCCAGAATTTTCTCCCTTTCCCACAATGTTGTCTTCCTTTCCTTAAACATATTTAATTCTTTAGTCGTATTCATTTTGTCTTCTGTAAACGCTTTCAATTTGGACCTGTCTAAAATTCTGTCGTTTGGGAAAGGGTTAATTCACACCTCTCTCGGTCTGTTAACACCTCTCTCTCTCTCTCTCTCTCTCTCTCTCTCTCTCTCTCTCTCTCTGTCTCTCTCTCTCCTTAACCCCCCATCTCTCTTATTCTATGTTTGTGCGTGCGTCTGACGAAAGGATATGATTGATACACAATGATGTCACTTTCGAACAATTTTCTTATACCACCATAAAATTATAAAGTTTTGGCTCCTCTGTTTATAGCTAAGTGTCATAGAATTCAATTTAGTCATTACCTCCAAAAGCAAACATTTTAGCTGAAAACCTTTATTTTTATACCACGCGGCGTATTTTTTAGATTTGGCTAAATTGGAAACATTTGCTGACGAGGTATGAATTGTAATTAGATTTACATGTTTTGTCGTTTGAAAGGACATACAGGATTGTAGGAAGAGGAAAAAATGATCGTTACCAGTATTTTTTTCTCCTCTTCCGACTATGTTTTCAACGGGTTTCTTCAACAAGATCGTTCAAAAACGGGATCGTATTTAAAAGGATGAAATCTTGTGAAATCTGACAAGTCAGCGTAGATAATTACACTATCCAGTTTTATACGAACAATAAATGAAAATAGAAGGTGCAAACGGGTTGAACGTAGATTCAGTTGCTATTAAAATTGCGGAAAATAACTCTAAAAGGTTAATAGGAGCGGTGTCTAGTTATTTCCCCTATTTTTTTATCGAATAGAAAAAAATGTATAAATGTTTGCCTGTCACGGCTGGACTTGAAAACGATGTTAAATTTATAAATCTATTTTGCAAGTAAAATTTTATGCATATAACATGTTATTTAACCGACTGTAAGTCAAAAATACAGACTGTAAAAGAAGACAGGCCATGACAAATATTAAGTTGAAGAAATCATTTAAATAGGAAATAACCCTTAAAATTTATTTCGTGTTGACTCAGGCAATTCCATAAAATAATTCACATGTAGTTAAGTATAATGTTTATTGTGTCCAGATAGAGATCAGTAACAGACATAACTGATCGAAAGAGAAAACAAGATCCACCGATGACATTTGAATATAATTATAGCCAAGATATAGACTGCCTTTTTCCTTTGTGATACTCCACAAAAGAAACAAGACATACGCGGCGTAAATGGCTCTGGCATATGATTTGAAAATGTTTTGTAACTCAATATGAAAAGAAAGAAATGAATATCAATTTCGTCAGCAATTCATTTCTTTCCTCGTTGTTTTCATCATGTTAAAATTTGTGGTCTTTGTACATTTTAGACCAATCTTTACACATGTACATTTTAAATCAATCACAAATTACAATCTTTTCATTCGATTTATTGTCAATGCGAAGAGGTGGGTCAAACACCAGCGCGTCCAGCTACATCTAACAATGCAAATTTTGATTTATTTATATCTAAGTGTGATATTTATGCTATGGTTACAGTAGGAAGAAGTCGGTGTCAATTGCTGATGTGGGTATCTAGAGTCAATATCATAATTTCGCGCTTGTGTTGTTGATGTTTCTTGTATGCTGCTGTAAGAAGGAAGGGGATAATAGTTTGTGTTTCCATAATGCAATGATTCTGAAACAACTTGCATCTGGTCAAATGATTTCATGAACTGGTTTTCTAGACATTTTGGTGTAGCACCATGAAAAGTATCCAAACATGAACGCTGTCTTGGTTCTGGCTGTTTGACAGATTTTAGCTCGGCAACTTGTGATATGGATCCACTAGAGCTATTGTTTGTCGCTGAAGCAATTTGGGCTGTTTGTCTGTCTGCTGCATTTGATATGTTTTCGTTAAAACGTTGTAGTAATGGTGTGTAAATATCCGTATCGAATGCACCTCCAAGCATGTCTAGGTTTTCATCAAATAGTGGTTCCCCGGTATCTTCAAAAGGTACACTAGCTGTTTGCATATTCTGTTGCTCCTTTGTAACTAAACAACTTCTGTTTAGACCTTGTTGACCTTCGTGCATGTCTGTTTTGACTTCCGGTTTAATGATTTGCTTTGTCGAATCCATGAAATGTGAGCTATCCTCACAAAAAACAAAATTACTAGAGAGATCCGCTGTAGATCTATGTCTTCTAGAAGACTTGAATACTGGAATACTGCTATTGTCACAAGAGCGCCTGATTGAGAGATCAGAGCTGTTGATACATTCTTTATTCGAATAGGAATAAGAGTCGTTGTGTTTAAAGTCACCACATGAACTGCTGCTTCCACAGGAATAGTTAGAATATGGCGTCAAATATTGTGCACTATTGAAGTAACTGTTTTGATATCGACTCTGTTGAAATTCATTTTGCATGTATGGATAGGTGCTTGTATAGTTGAAAGGTTTATTGGTGTCGATCTCAATCGAGAGTGACTGCATGCCGGAAGTGGCTGGGATATCGCAGTGGGTTGGGCCGTAAAAATTGAGTCTCTTTGCAAATGGCGGAGAACTTGCTATACGTGGACTGTTTTGGTGGCTCCACCTCGAACATGTACACTCGAATGGAGGACATGAACACACGAACTCTTTCTCTGAAAAAAGTCAAAAACAAAGCATTTGCGTTGTGTTTTAGCTTTAGATGTGTTATAACTTGGTCAAACAGCTTTTGTAAGCTAGAGTTCACCAATAACATTCTCTTAGACTTCGTGTCCTTTTACCACTACACTACCTGATGTACGGGTTTATAACCTTGGCTGTCCATGTACCAGAAGACAACATTCATGCACTTCAAGTAGTTCAGTCCTGGAAACTGTTGTGATTTTATAAAATTCAACGTCCATATCCTGTAAGAAAATTGCTTTAAGACATGATGAGATTCAATTATTTCCTTGCAGTCTGACCTTACTTTAATCTAGATCTAGATGCTAACCCTTGAACCTCGATAACCAATTGATACTTTAAGCATCTTACTGTTCAAAAGCCAAAAGTAAAGACAAATGACTGGAACGTCCTTCATTGCTTAAATATAGCGCAATAGGACTTAGCTCTCTGCCATATCTTTTCCTGCGTTACGACTTTAATGAGAACTTACACGAAAAAGAGAAAATTCCTGATGATCAGCATTCTGGTTTTGTGTTTCCATGGAAAATGTTTTTAAGCAACAGAACTTGTTCTTTTATGCTCATTTGCGTGTTGTAGAAGGAAATATGATATGTCTACTGACCTGGAGTGACCATCGGTCTGAGGGGTGACAGTGTTGAGTCTTCTCTTGGCCGCTTCAGTAATCTCATACTGGTGCAACTCTGTTAAAGATACATAAAGGTACATTACAAGACAAGACAAGACAAGACAAATCTTTTATTCTCCCAAGTATACAAATCATATAAAAAGGGGAAATGACGAATACCAAGCAAAGTTAAAACAAGATTTCCGGTATATTCAGTGGTTTTATAACTATCTGATATCTTTTTAGAGTAAACCATTTCCGATTAACCCCTTTCCAAACGACAAATTTTGGACCAGACCAAATTGAAAGCACTTTGCAGATGACAAATCAACAGTTGCCAAAAAGATGACCCTTCTATATGATAGGGTAGAAAACATTGTGGGGAAAGGAGAAAACGCTGGTTACCAGTATTTTCTCCTTTTTCCACAATGCCTTCGAAAGGCTTCTATACCTAACCCAAGTGAACATCTTATAATAACGGTATAATGCATTACAAAAATGTGTTAAATGCCTTATCAAAGAATGCCGCCCAGTGCTTGTCGAACCAGAATTCGGAAATAGCGAACTTTAAAGCGTTAAGGTGAGTGCTTGGTTTGTATGGATTTATTTTTCTCTATTCTTTATGAGTAGGAACTGAGTTGTCCGCCTCTTTGGACAAGCTTGTCTCCAACAATGAGTGGTTACTAACTCAGGTCTTTCCCAAGTTTGCTTTTAAGAAATAGTTTGAAATATAAGGAACTCAAAGTAAAGAGGTTCTAAATGCTAAAGTCGTTAAATCCTTATTCAACATCCTGTCTTTCAACGACCCATACGATATTGCCTAATACTCTATGAAAGAAACATTTATTTGTGGACAAATTTATACATTTACGGTTTTTATAAGACTTAGTTTACATTAAACTCTTTTTTTTTTTTCAATGTTTTTTTACAGATGCTCTACATCATGGACAAAAAATAGTTTCGATGAAACTTCCATGTAATACTTTTGTCTGAAACCTAACGGTGAGAAATTCCACAACTTCGTAACGTTCATCAATTTTGACAGTTAAATTTAAAAGGAAATTTTGGCCAGCAACGTTTTAAAAATTATGTATATGACTACAAAGCTTTTATTGAATAAGACACCATTTGCTTATCTCTAACGTTTGTAATATAAGGGAACTCATATAGGTGTGTTACACTAAAAAATAATGGTGCTTATGTGATAAACCCAGCCAATAAGAGAGCTAGTCTGGAAGTGGTGAAAAGTACAACTATTTAGAGCGACGGTGTACATGGAAAATAAACTCACAACTCCAAGCCTTTGGTGCCTTATAGTCCTTTGGTGACGTCGAGCTTCGGCGGAAGCTTTTAGCTCTGGTCTCGGGTGGTCATGCACTCCCTTTGCTTGAAAATATATAGCTCCCCGATCATGGCGCCAGAAGTGGGTTACTGGATATCCACTGTGACCTCTACAGGGCATTAGGTCAAGGACCCCTGAACAGCTTGGATTGGGACAAATTTTACCTTTAAATACAAAAGGCTTCTATAGTCCAGGTAGCTTTAAGAAACTAATCGAAAAATGAGGCATCGTTATAACAAATATACAAAATGTGGTCATCCATATACAAAACCGATAGAATTATTCTACACCTGGGTAAAATAGCTACAAAGACTGGGAAAAGGCTCAACACTTGCTTTTAAAGTACAAGTGCTGACAAAGGATGACAAAAGATTCTAAATGCTTTATCTCATTGCTGAATAGGTTATTTTCGCCATAAAGAAAGCTATACAAGGTAAATGTATTTGAAGAAAAGGGATAATTATTTTCCTATTCAGTGAAATGAGGAACATTTTTCGTAATGATGGGGCAATTGCTCGTATGAAGCAAAACTGCATTTTCTTTTTCTTTCGTTCTCTCTCTCTTTCTTTCTTACTTTCTTTCACTTACTCATGTTTAGTGTATGGATGGAAAAGTCATGTTTGTACTGTGCTAGTGAAAACTAGACCTCACCTATCTGCTTCCGTCTGGCCTTGTCACAAATTGCTGGTCTCAGATGTATTTTATCACCTTCGTTTGTTGAACAATCGTGGCTGCAGACTAACACCCCGAGGCAGGATTTCTTTAAAATCATCGCATTGTGGTTATTAGTGTTCCGCATGGCCCATCCACTCACGTGACGTCGAGCGTCCTCATTGTCGTGACTAAAGACATACCGACAGTTTCCATCTGGCCACTCACTGAAGCGGTCACACAGATCAAGCTGTAACATAGGCCGTTAAATAAAATGTAAATGGTTATTGCATCTAAACCATCAATGTGCGCCTACAGCTATTGAGTTCATTCTTTACAGAAAAAAAACCAGCAGCAGTAGTAGTAGTGGTGGTAGTAGTGGTTACTGGACACAGAATTTCATTATTATAGAATGCATGTAACCGAAGTGGTGGACACGCCTTTTTCTTTTGCTTTTTTACGGGTGTTACAGTTATGTGATTATATCTGAGCCATGCTCTTCCAGGCTTAATGCATCTAAGCGATCAATGGTACCAAGCAGGCGATCACAAACCTATTGACCAATAATATCCACTGTTTTAGCAACCACCTTAATCATGACATAAACCGGTCCTTGGACATACAAAAGAATGACCAATATCAAAAGGTCTGATCTGGTTCCACTCCTTTCGGAAATGTATTAAGCCCCGTTTTCACAGAGCACGGCTCGTTTGTAAATGCAATGCATTTAGGGTGATTCCTTCAAAAGCACGTCAGACTCAAATTTCTCGGCCAGTTCAACTGTCAAAACAGGTTATAATGTCAAAACTAACGTTTTACTTTTTAATACAAAAATCAGAAGTTTTTTCAGGTCTGATTAGGTGAACTATTTGATTTAGCCAATTTTAACTCTTTTTTTCTCTCTCTCCCTCTCTATTGAATTTCGAAAATCTTGCAGCATGAGATCAGGAGTATTTTTTTACGAATGATTGGTGATATCAGGCCCTGTTCTTATTTCATGCTCAGCAGTTTTCCCCACGAAACTTTTTTTTTGTCATAACAACTGTCTTCCAATCTATAACCAGCCTAGAAACGTTGTTTTTTTTAATTTCCAAGATTCAAACTTACCACCGGTAACACGTTATCATTGATATCCCAGTGATGATCTTGCTCTTTATCGTCTTTTGTATTGTGGATTGACGGCAGATAGGACGTCTCCTCTGTTAACGTCATGACGTCACTGAAGGAAAACGTGATAAGCAATATTTGTAAATGTATCTCATTGCCTCATGCAGCCCGTTGTCTGCCCATGTCATATTCTTCGACGATTCGACCTGCATTTATATGACACATCCCTCTCCCCGATATCGGGGAGATTGTAGTAATACGCGATATAAAGTAGCAATGGAGAAAATGGCTTTTATCAATACGTTTGAGGAAAAATCAGGCCTTTTTTAGCGCCAGATTTCTCTAAACTGCTAATCATACCTGAATGAATCCCTACAGGTAGCGTTTTATTGAGTAAACGTTTATTTTAGTTTTAAATTCAAAGTAACGGTTGTCGGGTAGAAAAGTAGTCCGCTTCTGTACCTAAGATGCTCAAATTAGATAGATGAGTATTTATAGAATGTCATCTAGAGGGAGATAATGTCATGCAGCCTGATTATTTCGATGTTCGGTCGTTAGTTACGGGAAACCATTCCCCATGCAAAGTTTCGTCCCGATTTAAATACAATACCTGCGTCAGAGAGATATCTTTTCGCCTCAGTGGTTATGGCAATGGTCTTTTAGTACTCGAAAAATGAGGATATTTATCCTTCGTTGGTTCGAATCCCGCCAGATACGGTTTGTACTTGAGCTATGCATTTGTTTATTTCTTTGTTACGGACTCTGTTCGAAAGACATTCAATTTTGAATGCAGAGAGAGAGAAAGAGAGAGAGAGAGACCGAGACCGAGAGAAACAGACGAAAAGACTAATGCACGGACAGACAGGACATTTTCTCTTTTCTTTCACAATGTTAAAAAAAAATCGGCAAAAATACGAAATTCGTCCTATACAGGAGGAAGATATGACGTAAATCATACATATCACTGTTAGAGATTTAAATCATTCAGGTAAAATATAGATTGAACGGAAACTATTGTTTCAAGACTCGGCAACTGAAAAATGAATTAACCACTTACCAAACGATAAAATTTTAGACCGTTCCAAATTGAAAGCACCTGCAAACAACAAAATAAACGTAACTCAAAAGTTCAAATTTGTTTCTAGCAAGATAGAAAATATTGTTGGAAATGGAGAAAATGCTGGTTACCAGCATTTTCTCCTTTTCCCACAATGTATTCTTGAGAAAGACTTTCTATCTAAGGGTCGTAAAAACCAAAGATTGTTTGGTAAAGGGTTCAATACCCATTGTCAGTCATCTGTTAAGAGTCGACTTCAGCGAATTTTGTCTTTTTTATTTTCAACCGGAACAAAGTCAGAATTTTGGATTCTGTAAACCCAAAATTAGACTGCATGTCCTGTAAAGTCTGATCTAGACCTAAATGGTTCGTAACAGCGCATTAATTAAAGCTTGGTGGCCGCAGAGTTAAGGCAAGGAAGAGTGTTCTATTAGATTACTTAAACATCATTATAAAGATTTAAAATCAAACTGTCACCTTTTTTGTGTCTATTTTGAGCGACGGGAGGTTTGCTTTCCAGTTTTGTCTCGAAACTTCGGGGTGCTGTTATGTCTTTTTTATGTAACAAAAAAGAAGAAAAGATGTTTCATTGGAGAAAACCAAATCAAAACAGACCATCATAAATCGCAGCATTTCAACAGTTTAATCGGCCTCCAGCAGTTTCGTAATTCTGGGCTCGGCATGCCCCGATAATTGTTTAACCGCTCAGGCTAGCATCCTGTCATTTAACATTGAAAATAACACAATTTTTACACACGTTTCGGTCGGAAAATTGACGTGAAAATCTGTTTAGTTAACCTCTGTGACGTGTGCTCCAAAACAGTTTGGCTTTTTTGTTTAAGACTTAAAACCGAGCAATTTCAATTTTTCTTCTTGAATTCTTATAGTAACTCGTATTTTCTCCAACAATTTGTAACAGAAGAAAACACCATGTGTTGTCAGGTTGAATTGAAGTTTTTGTAAACGAAAAGATGTAAAATACTTGTAGCGAAAGAGCGGTAAGTATAAATTTTCAGTCGTCAAAAACGCAGCAAACGAAACATGCAATTTTGAAAATGGATGAGTTGGTTTTATTTTCCTCCTTGTGTTCACTGGGCAATTAGAACTGCGCGGTTTCACGTTTCTCTCCAAATCAGTTTCCAACGACAAAATTTTAGACCTTTCGAAACTTAGAAGATATGGGGATGAAAATTAATTCTACAATATAGCTAGAATGTTAAGAAATGTCACTGAGCATTTATTTAATAAATGTATAACTGTAACAGGTGGTGAGAAATATCGCAGCTCGACCGGGATTCGAACCAAGGGCCTCAAGAATACCGTTCCTGCACTCTAACCTACTGAGCTACCGAACCACATGTTGATTTAGCCGCACGATATATCACTTAATACATGTACCCGGCTACATTACTAATACTATTAGAAAAGGAGAAAATGATGATTTCCGGTATTTTTCCGTTCATATTTTTTTCAAAGCCTTTTTCCTCAGGATCATTTACACTCAGAACTGTTTCGTTACAGGCTTCGCTCCATAAAATACTTTACCACCCCTTACCACTTTAACGACCATGGGAAAGAAGCCTTTTGGAATCATTGTGGGAAAAGGAGAAAATGCTGGAAACCAGCATTTTCTTATTTTCCTACAATGTTTTATATACTTCTCAAAACAAATTTCAGTATTTGAGTCACATTTATTTAGTCGTCTGCAAATACTTTTGATTTGGAACAGTCCAAAATGCTGTCGTTTGGTAAAGTTAAAGCAGCCAGTGTACTGGAGTATCACGATGTAACTTTACATTGATAATGCAAATAGAGTGGTTCCATTATCCCTTATTCTGCCGTTCACGACCATGGATAACTTTTGCGGAGAGTGTAGAGCAAGATCAGCCTGCACATACGTGCAGTCTGATCTTGCTCTACACTATCCGCTACTTCATTGGTAGTTTGGGTTATGTATAATAATAATATGTAATAAGCTTAGTCAAATGCCTGTACAATCAGCATGGTTTTTTTTTTTTTGGCAATCGTCAAATATTCTTATTTGGCAGGATAGGTGTTAATAGCATTTGTTTTGTGTAACGTAGTCAGGGATGCGCCTTTGACTAGAACTGCAAAGATTATAAATCAAACTACAGACTAAATTATGATGTAAGAAGTGGTCTGTGCCATAAATCGGCCAAATGACTCGTAGTTTATGACCCAATTCTATTTAGAAACAGAGCCGGAGGTGTAAATATATACGAGTTCACGTAATTCTATTTTAGTATTTAATGTTTCTTTTCCCCCCTTCCTTTTCTTTTAAATCTTTTATTTCTTTTCTTATTTTTACCTTAACCTGACATTTCCTGTTATAAGCTGCATACTGTTCTTTATTCATTATGCAGACAATGCTTTAGCCAAAATGGGAAGTCAGATCTTTAATATACTACCTAATTCAGAACTATGACACATGTCATTTTCTGAATTAAGTGGATTAAAAAACCTAAAAAATGGGAGTAATTCGGTTGCTAAAAATAAAGTAAGTCAAAAAGTCTGTAATTGTAAAGATATTTAGACGGAAAAGGGGAACATATTACCGCTAGTTAAATATCTTTCTTCTATTCCAAAACAATATTGAATAATATTATCTTTCTTTCGCTGCAGAGCATATTAGTTTAAAGTGATTTGTACTCGCTAGTTTTGGCTTTCAACTTGGAGAAGAACATTATAAGCATTGCTTTCGTTCTTATCCATTTTGCATAAAAAATTTTGAACTGTATTTGTAAATCATCTTGTACATTTTAGTTGATTTTGCAAATACAATATGTTTAAACTATTACCGCCAGTTTGATGAACAATAAGGCCAAAAAAAAAGATAAATCTCTTTCTCTATTTGTTGAATGCATAGATTCATCTACACGTAAATCTTTTGTAGTATAATATCAGTGTTCCTAATCACCTACCATTCAGTCTTATTCTGAATAATTTTCTACATTTGAAAGCAAGAGAAACTCCGATTGGTTAAACCACTTGATTTAGCCAATCAGAAGATGCGTTACTTTCAAATCTAGAAAACTCTTGAAAATTAGACAAAGAATACTTTTAGGATGGTTGGTACGGTTCCTGGTGTGTTTTTTTCTAAAAAACTGGAGAATAAGATCACCTTACACAAAACAATAGCTTAACTCATTACCAAACAACAAGATTTTAAGTTTGTCCAAATCGAAAGCACTTGCAGATGACAAAATAAAAGTGACTGAAAATTTGAATTTTTTTTTTTTTTTTTTTTTTTTTGTGAAGGTTAGAAAACATTGTGGGAAAAGGAGAAAATGCTGGTTTCCAGCATTTTCTCCTTTTCCCACAATGTTTTCCAAAAGGCTTCTTTTTCAGGGGCGTCGAAAGTAGGGATTGTGTAGTAATGGGTTAATGACCACCGGTTCGAGCTTATTATTAATGGATGATAAGGATGGTGGGTTTGCTTCAATTTACAATTTCAACAGCTCATCATCTCCCCATGTTTCTTAACTCCTTCACATCCAAATAGAAAAACCGGACTTCTTTCGAGGATAAAAACTACAATCCGCTGAGACTGACAACAGTTACTATCTTACAGGTGTGACTATACACGCGGACAGTATAGATCAAAGATCAGATTGCACGTTCTGTGCAGTATGATCTTTGATCTGCACCGTCAGCAAAAGGTCTTGTTTTCTCTTATAGCGCTGAAAGGGTTAAAAGACACATTTACAAAATGAAACCAAAATTGGATGTATCTCAACTTCGACGTTTGGATTTCATCTTTAAGTCCAGTTGTTGAAACTTTTTGAGGTAGTCAACTTTAAGGAAATACAATGTACTTTGTAAAACTAGTAAAACTCAACGGGTTTTTATTGTTGATTACAACTGCAGACGACATATTGAATGATGAAATTTGTCTTAAGAGAATACTATAGGAAATGGCAAAAATATTTTTTTTTACCAATACATTTTTACTTTTCTTTTTTTTTTTAGAATGCCCTTTTTGTGATGTTCGAAAACGTACGGAATTGTTCAGTACGGGGTTAAACGATAAGATCCATACATAGTGTGTGGACTCTCAAAGATGGCCTTAGAGAATGCAAATTTCTTCATCTGCCATAATATTTCCAAAAAACCCATACTGAAGAAGTGTCAAAAGTTGTCTGTATGACGCAAACATGAACCCTTGGGCTGCTAGGTGCGACTCTCTGACCTTTTGCGGACAGTGTAGATCAAGATCAGACTGCACAGAACGTGCAGTCTGATCTTAGATCTACACTGTCCGATAAGGAGATATTATTTTTCCAAAACATAACTGTGAAAAAGCAATATTTGGCTTTTTATTAACGAATCAAAAAATTCATTTTCATCTTTATTTAACAGGATAAGAGTTAACCCATTACCACACAGTCCCCACTTTTGACGCCTTTAGAAGCCTTTAGAAAAAATTGTGGGAAAAGGAGAAAATGCTGGTAACCAGCATTTTCTCCTTTTCCCACAAAGTTTTCTAACCTTCCCAACATAAATTTCAAATTTTCAGTCACTTGTAATTGTTGTCTGCAAATGCTTTCAATTTGGACAAGCTTAAAATTTTGTCGTTTGGTAATGAGTTAAGGTGGCACGTGCCGACAATATGTCTCCTTCAAAGTCAACAACTGTAAATAACGGTAACGAAACCCAAACCTTACCGTGCATTACTGTACCGTCGAATTGTAGTATATTAGATTAACAAGAATTTAGACGCTGAAATTTTGTTATTGCTCATGACTATTTTACCAAAAAAAAAATGAACAGTGTAGATTCTAGACCAGACTGCACATATCGTGCTTTCTAATCTTGATAAAGTCTGTCAGCGAAAGCAACTTAGGTTGTGTTTTTCCTCTAAAAGGGTTAACTCAAAAGGGCACCGTTTTCCTTATTAATTTCTTTGATTGAGTCTAGTTCTTTTTGAAAAGCCCAATTCAACCTTTGTCCCTCCTTGTATTGTTACACTTTTAACCATCAGGGCCCCAAAGTAAAGCCCATCATACGCACCCAAGTGTTAAATGGCATCTCGGGTCGTTGATCCCATAGAAAGGTCTCGGGATAAGAAATGGGATCCTTGCATCTGTTTTATTTTTATCCGTGAAATTTCCCTGTTGAATTTAAAAATTGATGTGGAAGGTTAATATCTAAAACCAAAAAAGAAAATCTCTTTGATGTAATTGATTCGAATGATCCGGGTTTGTGGGTAACAAATCACTTTGACGGATGTTCCCTCCTTCCTGATGTCGAAACAGTTCGAACCCTACGCGCCTGAATGGAATCCAATTGGTCCGGGATAACACGTTTTGTCTGTAGATTTAAAAAGTGTCCTTATTTTTCTTAACCCATTACCACGCAATTCCTACTTTTGACGACCCTGAGAAAGAAGTCTTTAGAAAACATTGTTGGAAAAGGAGAAAATGCTGGTAACCAGCATTTTCTCCTTTTTCCACATTATTTTCTATCCTTCACAAAACATATTTCAAATTTTCAGTCACTTTTATTTTGTCTTCTGCAAATGCTTTCAATTTGGACAAGCCTTGTACTGTCGTTTGGTAAAGAGTTAACCGCAAAAAAAAAATATGAGAGCATCTTTACAGCCCTTCTGTCGCACGTGTCATAGAAGGTAAAATTCCTATTTTTTTAGAAAAAAAAAAACAAGTCAATAGTTTAATTTCAATATTTCAATTCATAAATCTATCAAACTGAAAATATTAAGCGCAACAGAACTGATCTATTGGCGAACAATCCTGTCTGGTTTTTTTTTTTCAAAATATAATTTGCACTTTACATATCATTTACATATATTTGCATTTGCTTTTTCGAAGACGTTCAAAACTGGCCCGATTTACTCTTCACCACAAAACAACATTTTTGACAGCTCATAGATACCTCAAAAAGGGTTTGATTTGGTGGGAATCGGATATTTTTTCCACAGTGTTTTCAAATTCCTTACTCCTCCGGCTCCACCCGGTCTATGAAAACACGGGACTGATAAGTAAAACCTTTGAAGAAAAAGAATATGTCATTATGAATATTTGTTGAAAACATATTGGGAAAATGAATTTTTTTTTTTTCGTTGTTTAATACAATATATATCATTTAAAAAACTTTTATTGTTTACAAAAGAATATTTGAAGGGGAAATGTTCAAAAATAGTCAAAGTCTTTGTGTGGTACTTGGCTTATTTTGGTAAAAAGAAAATAATCTTTTCCTCCCAACAGAAAAGGAAAGAAAAGCCACTTAATGATAAATATGTAACATCAGGCGCGTGTTAGATGTCTCTGAACATCTAATTTAGTCATAAAAAATATCATATTTTACACCATTGCGGACAGATGCACACAAAAAACTTTATCGATTTCTTTACATTCTTTGTACCCTTATTAAATGGGCTGTCTAATTTATAGAAAATACCATCTCTAACGTGAAGTATTGTGTTTTACGTAAACTCATATCATACTGGCTTAGTTAGACTTACTAAACGGATGCAGTCGATCTGAGGGAATTTGTAATTCTTAAAATGATAAGGAAAAGCTGTGGGAGACATAACTCCGTGCCAAAATGATTGCTCCTTTGACCACAATCGCTTCAAGAGTTTTTTATATCAGGGCAAAATATTTTGTGTGTATGAAAAGCAAAATTAATGATCTTTTTTGTCACATTTTTAACTCTTTACCACACAATCCCGACTTTTAACAACCCTGAGAAAGAAGCCTTCTGAAAGCATAGTGGGAAAAGACGAAAATGCTGGTAACCAGCATTTTCTCTTTTTCCCACAATGTTTTCTACCCTACTGGAAACAAATTTCAATTTTCGAGTTACGTTTATTTTGTCGTCTGCAAGTGCTTTCAATTTGGACTAGTGTAAAATTTTGTCGTTTGATAATGAGTTAAGAGATATCTAGACTATCTTATACGTTTATTTCGGAGAGTGTATAGTAAATCAGCCTGCAGCTACGTGCCGTCGGATTTTGTGCTTCACTCTCCAGCGCTCTATCAGTAGTCCCATATAATCCCAATTCTAAGCCCACGAACTAATGGAAATATAAATTTCCTTTTGCAGTTACTTCCCTTCCTTTAACAAAAAATTGTGGGATTTACCGTAAACGAGTTTAATCGTGTAAACCTTTGACTCGAGAAACATCTTTTCCTACTACGTTAATGTCAAAGGATAATCTTACGGGTTTTGGCCAAAATTTATTAGTGATTTACTTTTTCTGTAAAAGCACACCTCGAGGCTTCCGAAATAAAGGCAACCACTCAAGGTGGAAAGGTCCCGATGTTTTCTCCACCCATACTAATAAATCTTCCGACTTCCCTTTTCAGGACTGACATTAAACACGTGACCGACACTCTAGAGTACAACCCAACACTAACCTTGTGTTTTCATGGAGATATAAACGTGTCATTAGTTTATCAAAGTCTATCATTTCAGATCAACACTGAGATAGGAGAACGCCAGCCTCCTACATCGATCGATGGATCTTAAGAGGAAGTTTGACAATTTGTCTATCCGAAATCTGAACAATTTTCACAATACATGGTAGCGGTAGCAGTAATGGAAACGTCCTGCAGCAGTATAAGGTTGAAAACATTGCTGCAAAACTTAGAGGTTGCACTGAATTACCAATGTTTGTTTCGACAAGATTTTCCTTTGAAATAAACGTGTGCAGCTTACTTCAAGTAATGTATTAGACAAGCCTTTGGCGAGCTCAACAATATTTTTGAGAACGATAAAATATTATGTTAAATGCCAACGAATACCCGATGTTTTTTTTATCACATAACTCTCCTTGTTTTCAATGTGATACAGCCATTACGAATTTTCTTGTCTCACAGATTTGTGAGGTAAGAAAATAGTGCTGTATTTGGTAAACACTCTGTAATTATAGGCTTCGTTTCTAAAACAATGCTGACCTAGCTTTCTGAAGGAAATTAGCGGTCAAAGTTCTTGTTATGATAAAGTTTATAAACAAAAATCAATGTTATGCAAGTTTCTTCGGAACTATTTTCGTCTGTAATGTACATGTCAAAGTAAGTGCGCTGGCTTCATGTAAATTTCACTACGCATGATACATGTATGCCTCTGGTTTAACACATTTTGGACTATAATTCTTGTTAATCAGTAATGTGATAAAAAGAATCTGACACTCGTTGGTTTTTGAGGTAAAGATTTTTCAAACTCGTCCAAAAAAATGTTATTAAGCTCGCGAAAAGCTTGCCTAATAACATTTTTGAAGACTTGTTTAATATTTTTTTTATCTCAAAAACCAACATGACAGATCCTATATATATCACATAACGGTTTATCACGGAATATTGGTCAAAACATGCAAACAATTCATGAACACACCAGAACTCTCGTGAATAATACCCGACAGACTCTCTGAAAGTTGTATAAAATAACGTCACTTATGACGCAACATTACCTGAAAGGTAATTAAGTCTTTACCAAACAATCCCTGGTCCTTTACGACCCAGAAGAAGAAGCCTTCTGAAAACATTGTGGGAAAAGGAGAAAATGCTGGTGACCAGCATTTCCTTATTTCCCCACAATGTTTTTTTACTCTTCTATAGTCAAGTGTTAATTTTTGAGTCATACTTATTTTGTCGTCTGCAAATGCTTTCAATTTGGACAAGTCTAAAATTTTGTAGCTGGGTAAAGAGTTAAGAAAATTCGTATTTTTGCTTTATTTCACTGAGAACAATTGGATTTATGCGGGAAAGCATTTATTTTTCTTGTGACTGGTCTCCCTTGGCTCAGTGTTCAACCCATTTTGGAAGACCTGTGTAATGGAAAACAGCTATTTTCACTAAAATATCATCCTGAAAAATTAGCTATAATTAAAAATGAGTATTATTGAACTACTTTCACCGATTCATTTTTTTTTTTTTTTTTTTTCCATTTTTTTCTTCTTTGAATTATCATTTATAAATCTAAAATCACTGTATTCTCAATTAAAAAGGAGATAATAATTAACTCCTTTTTCAGAAAACTAACAAAAGTATCAAAAAACAATTTCAAGATAGACATAAACGGAATTTCTGATCCGTTAGAAATGTGCAAAAATATTATTTCTGCATAAATCTTTATCTATCCTTATTTATCAATCAGAATTTTTGCCCCATGCTCACCGGAAGTGCATTACACAGGTCTTGCCTTAAAGGCGAAAAGAATTCAAGCTGCACAGAACGAGTTATGTGATCCTGGATCCATATATACCGCTTGCTCACAAGAAAAAATAAATACATTTTCCCTTTTCATTGGATCGTCTCTCTAGCGTTCGGGGGAGGTAGAGCTTTCATGATTTTTTTTGCTCTGGAATAGTTAATTATATGTAATTTAATTGAGAAAATCTGTTTTGGCCGCCCGTGTCACATCCGAGAGACCTATTTACGAAGCAGTACAGAACGAAAAAGCCTAGAATTCATCCGATTTAGTAAATTGTGTACACAGTACACTGAATAAAATATTAAATTATTACGAAGCGGCCTTGAACGGCGAAGCCTTGAGTTAACCCCTATTTAGTAAGCTGAGTACACAGTACACTAGATAAAAATATTTATTTGAAAGGCACAATATAAACTTTACGCTTGTCTGACAATATGCATCAGTTTCTCGGTTACAAGTATTGTCCACATATCGGAGTAAAAAGCAGTTGTGACTACGTTTCTATTACAATTAATGACGACACGTGTATTTTATTTAAAGAGGAATTCTAGTGCCACTCTATACTATTAAACTATCAAAGATCGCCTATCCAAATTACCAGTGGCTATTTTTTACAGATGCCTTTTTTCCTATAAGCTTTTCCTATGAGCTTTTGTTCAAACCCTCACTATAGCAGAGTATTATATTGAGAGAATATTGATATAAACCGCGAGGTGCACGACGCGACAAATTGTATAAGACGCGACAAAATTCTTCATGAACGAGGCAAACATAGTAAATGAAAAGTAATGCAAAAGGCGGTTTTCTGACTAGAAAAAAAAATTCCTACACATTAGAGGGAATTGGAGTCATCCTCAAAGTTCTTCCCGTTTTAGATGGGTACTCATTGGCATTGGCTCCATACAAAAACATAAGCCATAGCCTGAAGAAGACCCTGTTTCCGACGGCACAGATCAGACTGTGCAGACCTTATTGTCCAAATGTGTTAAACAAGAGGCATGCATGTATCATGTGTAATGAATTTACATGAAGCCTTTGCCCTTACTTTGACAGGTACATTACGAATGAAAATAGTCACGAAGAAACTTGCATAATATTGATTTTTGTTTGAGTCTAAAATTGATATTAAATGGACAACTTTATAATGACCGATGATTTCCTTCAGGAACCCAAGTCGGCAATGTTTTAGAAATTAAGCGTATGATTACAGAGTGTTGACCAAATACAGACCTATTTTCTTATCTCACACGTGTGTTAGACAAGAAAATTCGTTATGGCTGTATTACATTGAAGACAATGGGAGTTATGTGATAAAAGGTTCTCTCTTAATTTCAGTATTTCAGTTGTCGAATGAGATGGAATTTATACATTATAGGCTAAAAATGTTAGAAAACTGTATCATTGAAGTTCCTGAAACAAATAAGTGGTAGGTCTAAGATGAGCCTTTGAGAGTAGACGTTTTAGTAGAATTTTCTAAATTTCAGAACTCATAAGGAGAGACAACCAGCAGTAATCAAAATCTAGCCTGAAATCTCTCTACTTGCACTCCCGTCATCTAAATAATTCTATTAGACTTCACAAAACTCTCTTCTATTGGTCTATCGTGGTTAATTGACAACGGGAATTAAATATTTACCGGTGTGAGTGATGTGAAATGCTCCTAACTTTTAGAATAGATTGATTCTGAGTGAGAAAACTTGTTACTGGCGTAACGTGTAACTTGAAAGGCGTTTTATCATCAGGAAATAAGTATATTAGGCCCTTCCATTCAATGGAATGAGCTGATAAAATTGTAATCGAGCACTAACTTTTGACACTGCGGTTGTCTATCAGTGGACAAGTTTTGAACACGGCAGGGATTGAACAGTAACACTTTGTTATATATTCTGCTGGCGAAATACCTTTCAGACTGTGTACTTTTGCTGAGATCTTTGTCTTATTGTTTCATTCCTTGTATATTCGAGGAATGTTTTTCCTTTTGTGCATCATTAGGACGTCATTGTCTAGTTACGGTGATGTCTGTTTGTCGATCCTTGGTGGCTCACTTTTAACGCAAAAGTCTAACACACTGTAATTGAACTTGAATCGTCGGCTGGGCCGAAATTCTAGATCCGAGAGTACGGGGCCCGTATTCAACAACCATTCTTGAGAATATTCTTAGTCTTATTCTCCAAGGTTTTCTAAATTTGTAAGTAACACAACTTCCGACTGGCTAAACCGAATGGTTTAGTCAATCAGAAGTTGTGTTTCTCACAAATGTAAAAAAAATCTGGAGAATAAGACAAAGAACGTTCTTAAGAATGGTTGGTGAATACGTCTTTCGAGGAGTCTCAATACAGAAAGACGTACTTTTTCAATGGTAGATTTTGTGACGGATAATCTCCTTATCGGGCAGTGCTGGTCCAAGATCAAACTGAGCGGTATGTGCAGTATGATGTTGATCTGCAATGTCCACAAAAGGTCCTTGAGTCGCGCTTGGCAGCCTCAGGGTTAAAATGTTTGCACAGGATGTACCGCCTGTGTCCGGGTGATGTTTGACTAAGATCAGGATAGAATCAATAAATAAATCAGTTCTTTCCAGGCCTTGGTTCTGCTCGAATAACGACAATGGCTGGAGGACACACCATGTAAGGGAGCCCATTCGTTCAGTTTGTAGTATTCGTATCGTATTCGCATCATCCAGGTTAGGGATATTAAGGAATTGAACTGTCTACCCATCAGTCAATATTATTCTTTACTGTAGACTGTGTTTAAAGTAAACAAAAGAAAAAGACACCACAGATATTAGAAAGGACGGTTTTGTCAGCCCTGTTTAGTGTAGCATAGAGTATTCAACCGTTTGTTGCTACCAAAGTTTTCGAGTCGTTAGGACGTTGCTGGATAAAGATGCCAGTGCAGCCAACAGACCTTATACATAATGTTCATCTCCATTTATTGACTCCCCTTGGATCTAAATTCGAAAATAAACTCTTGCAAAAGCAGATCGCACATCACCTCACACGCAAATAAATGAGTCGTGTTTTTTTTTTGAAACGAGGTTAGATGCATCCCCAAAAAGTACAGACCCAGATCAGCCTCCGCAGGATGACCTCGGTCGATTTTTTTTCTTAGTTTTTTAATGTATATTAATATCGAAGCATTCGATAATTTGGTCTTGTGTAGATCGAATATCAATCCAATCTGACAGCAATTTTTAATTTGACAACCATCAGAATTTTGCGGCGTCTGCATAAAAATTGGCCAGGTCACAACTGATTGACAATTATCAAGTGTTGTCAAAAGTTTGGCATTAGAAGAACCACATCCAGGAACTAATACCATAGGCGTATACCATGCATACGCGATATCAATTCGAAGCCAGTGAGTGGGCTCCGGTCGAATTAGCATGGTGACGGATACAGTAACCCAAAATAAACATTTATAAGGACCTTACCCTTTGTCATACCGAGCCGGTGACTTCCCAAGCCTGTGAGAAGAATGCTTTTGAAATGAACACAGAAACATTAACAAGACTGGAAACAAGTATTTTCTTTTCTCGCAATGCTTTCTACTGAGTGAAAGAAAAATCAGTTGTTCCATATTTACCCGGTGTATCGTCTACATTTCTCTCCGTTGGCGAGTTGAAATAGTTGGTCGTTTGGTAAAGAGTTTTACAAGAATTCATTAATTGTCATATCGGTGTGACTGTTGCCCCATAAACCCTCTTATTTGTATTGACGATGGACATCTCTTGAAATTGTCAAACTCATGTTATTGATGAAGTGGACAAGTTTTCTCCTCTAACTCTTGACAACCTTTAGGACTTGTCCTTCTTAAAAGGTTTTGCAGATGACTTTTTTTTTTTGTAGCTGAAAGGTAGGATTTGTCTGTGGAAGGAACGGTAATATTGCGGAAAAAACAGAAAGTGATGTTTACAAGCATTTTCTCACTATATCGTAAAAGACTTTTCCCAGGGTTGTGAAAACATATGAGTCTTTGGTGTAGACTTAAGCAGTCTTTTATAATGTTGTTTTAGCTCGAATGATTCCAGCATATTCTAAGAAAAGCGTGAAAACCAATATGTGCTTAATTTGAATGTTACAATATGAGCATTCCTGGAAAAATACTCCTTTAACCCTTTCCCAAACAATCCCTGGTGTTTACGGATCTGGAATAGTAGCCTTTTGAAAACATTGTGGGAAAAGGAGAAAATGCTGGTAACCAGCATTTTCTCCTTTTCCCACAATGTTTTCTACCCTATCATAGACAGAAATCATCTTTTCAGCAAGAGCTGAATTGTGGTCTGCAAATGCTTTCAACTTGGTCTAGTCAAAAAGTTTGTCGTTTGGAAAAGGGTTATCATACAGAAGCTTTAGACCTATATCAGACTGCGCATTCTCACTTGGATCAATACTTTTGCAGCTGTATTAACTCTTTATCAGATGAGGTAATTTTGGTCTGCTGAAATTGAAAGAATTTGCAGACGACAAAATTAGAGTAGCTAATAAGGGTGGTATATTTATCTGTAAGGGAATAAAAACTGTGGAAAATGGAGAAAATGCTCGTTATGAGCAGTTTCTCCTTTTTAGAAAATGTTTTCAAACGTCTTCAACCTCAGAGCCGTAAAAACCTTAGAGCTTATCAGGGAAAAGGTTAATCCACCCATTTCACGGAGTCTAACTCATATAGTCTTATAGATTATATTCTATTTCAGCTGTTTTAAAAACGTAAAGTAAATACTAATAAACTTTGTATGTATGATAAACCAATGACGTTGACCGATTAGAATTTGTCTGAATAAAAACTATACTGGTGTCATTTGGGAAAAAAAAACATTCTAAAAACTTTTATTTCACGTGTTACTTGTGAAGTTGGGCTTTATCAAACGACAATACAGATTGAAACCAAACCAGTGAAAAAAGCGAAAGAAAGAAGAAAACTCAAAGCAGAAAGAAAAATAAAAGAGTACGCGGCAGAAAATTTACAGTTATTGAATTTTTACACATGAAGTGCAAAATCAGGCCTGTGAAAAAAAGAACAATAAAATATGTTTTCATCGCAAATTATTTGGGCGTTATAACCAACACGCGAATATGACTCTTCCTATTAAAATTGAAATCTGTCAATTTAAGGGGGAAATTATTCGGTATCAAAAACAAGTCACTGGGGTGATCCTAATTTTCGCGGCCATGTTGTTCCACCGCGAGCGAACTTCCATCGACTGGTCCGCCGGCCAGTCACGTGGCACCCGTCTAGGGTCTTTATTCGCACGCCATTTCATTCGTGTGGCGTCTCAGTGGTCAATCAGGCTCGGCGTAAAATTGGCAGCGCCACTTCTTCAATATTTAAAGTGATCAAATTCTTCGAAAAGCTTCGATAAAAAGTTCCCTCTACTTTTTGTCTTATTTGCACTGAGAGATTTTGGAAATTCTTTGATGTTCTGACATCTATACACTTAACCACACGACAAATATTGTAACATGTCCAAATTCACAACAGATTGGGAAAAGGGGAAAATGTTAATAACTAGCATTTTTTGTCTTTTTCGCAGAGTGTTTTCTACCATATTATAGGAAAATTACAAGTGTTAACTTACACTTAAATTATGGTATGTAAATGCCTTCAATTTGGACAAGGTTAAATGTTTGTTGTTTGGCAAGACAATAAAGGACACCTACTACAAATATTCAGCGTGAAAAAACAACTTATACCCAGATGCTGTACAAGTTCAATTCTTAGGCTGCAGAGCACGACTCAAGTACCTTTTTATGGAGATTGTAGGACAAGATCAGACTGCACAGAACCTGCAAGCTGATCTTAGATCTGCAATGTCCGATAAGGCTTTTTTCCTAAAAAAATACTTATAAAAAAACCAATGTGTTGGTTCTTACTGTAAGCTTGAAAGTTTCATTTAACTTATACTTTGCAGGTTGTGTGTTAATATTTTGCACAACGAAGAATATATAGACAAGTTCTTTTCTTTAAAACCATTATGAGAACAGTGATTTGATTGAGATAATCATCCTTTTCTTTTTCCACAAAATTCATCATTTATTAACCCGTTACCAAACAATCCCTGGTTTTTACGACCCAAAGGAAAAAGCCTTCTTAAAACATTGTGGAAAAAGGAGAAAATGCTGGTAACCAGCATTTTCTCCTTTTCCCAAAATGTTTTTTACTCTTTTAAGGTCAAGATTCAATTTTTGAGCCACACTTATGTTGTTGTCTGCAAATGCTTTCAATTTAGACAAGTCTAAAATTTTGTTGATTGGTAATGAGTAAAACATAAAGTTTTCCTTTCCATCTAACGCTTCCTGTATGTTGGAATATTGCATTGTCTGATAAACTGAATTTAAGTTATATCTATACAGATAAAAAAAGAAAGGAGAATTTCCAAAACAAGGTATTTCTATAGGTTTTTCCCCTGTGTATTTCCTACATGAGCTTGCCATTACTATTTTAGATAAAATTGTATATGCGTATTTTCGCTGACGAAAAATATATTCCAAACCCTGTTTGGGAAATATAACGCTATCATAAAAATAAAGGTATATTGAATAAGTGGCATATCAAGCTATAACTTTTACAAGAGCATCATTCTGTGATTTTCAAGAACATATTTCAAACTTGTTATCATTATCTAAATGAGTATTGATTCGAAATAAATGTTGTGAGCTCGGTGCTTTTACGCTGCTTTCATCATTATCTCTGTCATATCACGGTGACCGCTCACATATTCATGCAAAATTACAGAGATCCAGATAGGAGGGAATGATGGTATTCTAAATTCGTTATTTCTTTTCCAAACCCTATGTTGTGGGTACTCATTAGAATCGTCTCGATGAGACGATTCTAATGAGTACCCATAACATAGGGTTTAGTGGACAAAAGTTAGTATTTTCCATTTCGAAACCAAAATCACTCCCTCTATCTGGAGCTCTGTATATCCTGGATTTCAGCAGTGTTAGGCTAGTCGCCTGAAAGCGTAGACTCTACTGTCCAGAGACGCTCCCACCAAAAACCCACTGCCTCCAGTGAGACTTAAACCCTGAGCCTCCAGCCTATGATTCCTACACTAGACCACATATAAAAGAAAATGATAAACTCTGGGTAATGGCTTGAATTTAAGTTTGAAAGTACAGCAACTGTATATGAAAAAAATAACATGGCTCAGATCGACTATGATGTTAGATTTTTTTTTTTAATATTAAGAAAAAATAAACAAATACGTAAATAACCCAAATAATATGTTCTTTGTATTTTACTATCCAGATCTGCATTACACAAATTTAGACATGGAGTTTCATAGATAGGGTGCCGTTTTTCATCTCTTCAACGATCTTTCTTTGAAGTTTTCGAACTTATGTTTTAGAGAAAACAATAATATGCATGTATTTATGTCAGAAAGATTAATTAACAAGAATCGGAAGGATTTCCATATTTTTTGTTATCTTTATATAATTAAGTTATCGCTTCAGTTTTTTTTTAACTTTTTTTAAAAGAAAATGGCAATAGAAAATGCTCTATAACACAAGAATGCCATTTGCGATTGCTGGGTCCCATCTTCTTACTGAAATGTTCCACTTCATCGTTGTGGCACGGTATTGGATAAATATAAAGGTACGTTTTTTTTGTCTCTCAGGAATTTGAAGTTCAGCTGTTTTATTAAGATATTTCTATTTCTCTTATTAAAATAGAAAAATATTTTCTAAGGAATCTGTATGTAATATTCTCAAAGTTGCTGTGACTGGTAATTAATGTGTTAAACTTTTTTTTTTTTAACAACTGATTGATATCCTTAATTTATTTCTTTTTTCCAAAAATATGTATCTAAGTTTCGAATAACTTATTATCAGATTTTTTTGTTCTTGTAGTTGTTTCCAAACCGTCAGCTGAAATAAGCCTTTTTTTTTTAAATATGTATAAAGTAAAATAGTTTAGAGAAACATATTAGGTTCCGGAAATTGTACACTCTGGGTCTAGGTATTAATAAATTGAAATACGCAAGAAAAGCGATAGAACAAACAGAATGATACAAATCAGCTTGAATAGCAATTAAGTTTAATAGGGTTCAATCCGGGTATTATACCCCATTAATATATTTATTCCTTTTTTGAAAGAGTTCATTTTTTTTTTCAGAAATTGATCTGAAATACGTTTCTGTCTGTCCTAATTGGACGATTTAAATTTCGTAGATCATGGATCCACCATTCACCATTTCACAACCTTTGATGGTATACGTCGCTCGGCATCAAGATCAGGGACCGTATTCCCCAAGCATTCTTAAGAATATTCTTAGTCTTATTTTCCAAGATTTCCTAAATTTGAAAATAACGCAACTTCTGATTGGCTAAACCATTTGGTTTAGCCAATCAGAAGTTGTGGGTTTTTTTTTTTTTTCAAATTTAGAAAATTCTGGACACCGAGACCAAGAACGTTCTTAAGAATGGTTGGTGAATAAGGGCCCTGGCCCATACTCACGAGTCATTCTTACTGTCTTAGTCTTATCATCAATAATTTCTTCAATGTAATGCAGACTAATGGTTAAGCCAATCAGTAACAATGTTACTTTCCAAATCTAGAATTGATATAAGAATGAAAAAAAGAATGAAAATAAGAATGATTAATGAATGCTATAATGCTCAAAACAAGCAGTGTCTTGGATCTATCGCTTGATTTCTTAGCAGACATCAAACACAATTCTCGTTAAAGACAGTGATATTATATTGATGACACTTGAGAGCACGAATTTATTAGATTTGGTCGAAAACGGATCAGAAACAATTCGTAATAAAAGTGTCAGCTTACCTCTACATGTAACGCTTGGAACAACCACCTTTAAATATCCCCTCTTTTCTTTTTTTTTTCAGTAGAAATTCTACGGCTACCAGCATCCAAAATCAGCTGCAGTGAAAATATGATGGTGTTCCCAGACATTCCGCTTCATTTTTATACGGGTGACAATTGGTTCGTTCACACAAATAATAAGCCAATCAGCGAACAAGAAACTCGAGAGTTTAGCCGATTGATTTCGGATGAATCGTTTTTTCTGTCGTCTCGGAAATTTCATAGGCACCTGCGATCGTTAGAGGGACGTGCATTCATTAGTATTCAGACATTTTTTCTTCGGCTGTATTTTGATATAGATCATATTTCCGATCACGAGTATTGAGTTTTGGGCAATGTCTTTATTTGGTAGATCAGTTTAAAATGACAAGAGTTTTTTTTTTTTATAAAAAAAAACACATATTTTGAAGAGTGCGCAACTGTACACTTTTAACATCAGCTCTTTTTCTGCTTTAATATTCTTCTTTTTCCTATCAATGCAGATATTGATAAATAGAGTTATACAGGATTAACATTTGAATTGTAACAAAACAGTACACATTCATGTATTGAATTCCTGGCTTTTAGCATATTTGACAAAAACATAAAATACGGGTCCTAGAGGGGGTAAAGTAGTGAACGTTCTGGGCAGTATAGGGCCTTATCTGTACTTTCTGCAAGATTCCCCAAATAGTGCTCGCAGTATGTTGATTTTAAAACAAAGGTTACATAATTTTATACTTCCCAATATGTATCTAGTATTTGAAAAATCTAAGTCAACCCTAAACAGTATGATGTCGTTGATTTACCTTTAGGCTTCCAAGCCCATGAATTTGACAGCTCTTTGGAGTCAGAAGAGGAGTGACTTGTTTGTCGCATGCAATTGATTATTTTTCCACATTCTTTCACAAATTTAAAAATGATATTTTTCATAAATTGTCCATAAAATATTTCACCGTACTGTCAAAATGAATAAGCCTGTATAATTAAATGGTATTTGTTATACTCTTCTTTATAAAGCCGACATATCTCGTATAATAATTTAAAAAAGGTTATAGATTTGAAAGAAAATGTTGTTCACGTTGTTTAAATGTTGTTGTTTTTATCAGAAGAGTTTGTTATCAAATTTTGTGTTTCGTTTTCTCCAATTCGAATTTGGTGGTTGTCTCTCCATTATTACAAAACTTTTAGTTTTATATACAAAAGTCCAACCAATACGAAAGAAAAAGTGACAATGAAATTGCGTGGATTTTATTTGCTCCCTCTCTCTCTCTCTCTCTCTCTCTCTCTCTCTCTCTCAAAGAGCAATCTAAATGTAGAACTGAAATCCCCGTGATTTTTGTTCTAGATGTCTGATTAATGGGTTGTACAGGCTCACATTTTTTTGCTCTAACAGGAGTTGATCTTCATAAGGTTATGAGAGAGTTGAAAAGGTGGAAGTAACAGTAAAGGCCAAAAGTAAACAAAGTGGGTGTTTAAATGCGTTTAAATTTATATAATACCGTTTAAAGAAACAATTTTAAAAACTAGATCAAAACCTGACAGGTAGCGGTGTCTTTTGTTTACTTTTTGCCTAATTTCAACCCTTTTTTTTTTCGTCCAGCACATTCTGTTAACACATGGCCCAACCACACGATAATAAACTTTTATTTCCACAATATTTTCCATACTTTTAGATGGTATGGTTTAAATCTAAATGTATTATGGCACATTCAGATATATTTTGGCCTCTGCTGGGCCTTTAAACAAAACAGTTTTGGGGAAAAAATACCAGAATGCATCTTGTCTTATTCAATATGCTATGAAGGTAATTCGATACGGTTTTTTTTTTGCATTTACTATGTTCCTCTCACACTTGCAACAAAATTGTATGAGGGAAAGAAAAATATATCTGTTATCTCAATTTCTTTTGTACCATTTTGTTCTAGTGTTTTGTAAAAAGGAAAATGGTAATAAATGGCAAATATTATCTTTCTTGTGGATCAAAATCTATGCCAAGCATAGGTAAAAAAAATGCTAGAAAATGCATTTAAACTTCACAAATGTCATTTTAAAGCAGACACAGAATGACAGCCCCTATATATAGTACCACTATGTTGCCGGATTCCTTATCCTTTTTGCGACCATTAGTGCTTGTGAAGTCGGTGATATATGTCTTGCAATACGTGAAAAAGCGGATTCGGACATTTACGTAAAGTGTAGTTTCGGATCAGCCTGCGCACTCCGCGACACTTTCCGTTTTTATGTAATTTGCTGTTTTACCCAAGTCTACCGGAGCACAAAATCTAGTGTGATCGTAAGGTGCCGTCTCGGATTAGCCTGCACGGACTGCACAGGCTGATCAAAGACGACGCTTTACGCAAAAATGTCTGAATTCTCTTTTCGGTTATTACGGGCCATATTGAAAATAACTTCTTTCCTGTCAGTTCCTTGTAAATGTCTTTTCCTTTTAATACTTTGCTGGGCTGTCCTCACGCAAAATTTGATATATCGAATCATTTGCTGACCCCTTTATTCCACTTTGGTAATATATTAATATCTATCACAGAATATATTTTTTGTTACTTCCATGTAACAATTATCAACATCATTTAAAATTTTTCACAAGTAAAAAACAATACTACAGCATAGTCCATTAATTGTAACGAATTAAAAGTAGACTTTTGTTACACAGGGTAGCGCAAAAGACTACATAGTATTAAAATACGAACAACATGTGAACTTCACCAAACTGACTATTTTATAACAGTATGGAAATAATTATGAGAAAAATAGCAATTTGACGGTTTACTCCAAAAACCTCGTAACTACAGCTTGCTTCAAGCTGTAGTTACGAGGTTTTTGAAGTAAACCAACGAATTTTGCTCTAAACAATTCCATATACTTTCAGAGTTGTCAACTGTAGGGTTGTAAAAAGTCGTATTTATATAGTAATTAAATAAGCAACTTTTCCATTTGTTGAAATATACTTTCCACACATTTTACACTCAGAGATTTTTTTACCTTTGTAAAATATAAACCCAATCTCTTTTGGAAGTTAAAAATACATTTATCTGAAACTAGAGAACGGTTTCCATCCTATAGGCTTGACCAAAAGAGGGGGCAGTAACGATCAAAGATCAGATTGCATGTTCTGTGTCGCCTGATATTCATCTCTGTCGTCTGTAAAAGTCCATTTTTGGGCCTCTGACTCTGAAAGAGTTTACTTAAACACCGGTACATCAAGCCCGTATAGTAAAGGTTCGCACTTTAACTGTAAACAAATACTCGACGACAAATCGGTCTCTAATAGATGTGGGTGCGCAGCACGCGACTAAAGTTTCTAATGTTTGTTTACATAATAACAACTTCATTGCCGGTATCCAATGAAAGAATACATGTTTGTTTGTTGAAATGTGTAAATCACTCCCGATGCAAGAAAAAAAAACAGGATTTTTTTCCAGTAAAATGTAAACATTTACACAATGTCATTTCTAGTATAATTTCCTCCTATTTATGAATATTAACGGGCTGGAAATGAGGATTGCGGTTCCTGTGTATGTATTTCAACCGAGCTAATCTTACGTCTGATGTATGTCCGATGTCCTAGTGTGTATGTGTGCAATGTGCAACGAGCCTATCTCGTATGCCTACAGTTTGTCTCAAGTTCTTATTGACATCCATACGTTTTTCTCAAAATCCAGAAAGTACATTCTGTGAAATCAAAATAGGCAGCCCAGGGCCAGTATTCACCAACCATTCTTAAGACCGTCCTTTGTTTTATTCTCCAGAATTTTCTACATATGTAAGTAACACAACTTTTGATTGGCTAAACCATTCGGTTTAGCCAATCAGAAGTTGTATTACTTACAAATTTAGAAAACTTTGAAGAATAAGACTAAGAATATTCTGAAGAATGGTTGGTGAATACGGGCCCAGAAGTGAGCTTTGAACGTCCGCTAAAGGTACTTACGTCACCATCATGGAAACTAAATTGTTATTTCTCGTTTGGTTGGTTATAGTTTGCTAATTAATCAAACTTAAGATTTCCTGCTAACAATGACTACCCATGATTTATTATTCAAACATTTTCTCGTAGAAGGAATCTCAAAGTATCAGAAAAAGTAGAACTGTACGTTATGTGCAGTCTGATATTAATCTACGCTGTCCGAGAAAGGTCATTGGGTGGCACCAACGTCCTGAGGACTATGTGAGGGAGGGGTAATAACACACAGAGTGGAACCTTGGCCAACCATACAAAAACTTTATATTCATATAAGATAAATCTGGGTCCGTATTCACCAGCAATTCTTAAGAACGTTCTTTCTCTTATTCTGAAATATTTCCTGACTGTAAAAGTAACAGAACTTCTGATTGTCCAAATTATTTGGTTTAGCCAATCAGAAGTTCTGCTACTTGTACATCGATGAAATTCTGAAGAATAATACTGGGAATATTCTTGAGAATGGTTAGTGAATACGGACCCTGATGTCCAATTCGGCTCTATGATAAACTCTTCGCCTGACGACAGATTTTTATCCACGTCCCATGATTTTCAAAACCTAATTTTGGAAATGATAAGCTGAATATGGCATAAATGATAGGAATTTTTTGTTGAGAGGAAAGAAAACGTTTTGGGGAACACTGAATATACTGGTTACCTTGTCTGCAAGTGCAATTTGCAATTCGACCCTATTCGAAGGAATATGAATATCAAAGAACATTAAGAATATTACATTCCGGACATACAGAATACCACGTCGAAGCATTATGAACAACAATTAGTTCTTCATTTCGGTGATTTCTCTATTGACGACCTAGCTAATCTGAATTTACAAATTGGCTTCTTTAAAAAAAGAAGCCAGGATAGGTCAGCACCAATGTTTTCAAATGGTTCATTGGCTTTTAATTTCAATACATTTTGGCACAAGTAAACAAACAAGTGAAAAAGCCGCCGCATAGAAACCTCGTATGCTTTACCTGACGTTACCTGACCATCGTGTCGGGTTTTCAAGTCGCATGATCTTATCCAGCAGTCTTTCTTTCTCTTTTTTAACGAAATTATTCTTATTTTCTTCTTCTGCTTATAGATTTATTTACTTAATGAAAAATTACAATTATTTTAGGGGTCATTTGCAGCCATCGCAAATTAATATAACAAATACATTGTATTTTCTGAAATTCGTCATATAAAAATAAACCACATGTATTTCCTGTTTCGGGTAATTTTTTTTTTCGATTTATTTACAACACCATGACGAAACAGACTGTGTATCAGAACAATTTCGCAAGAAAAGTGGATTTAGACAGCAAATTCTGTGACAATCTGCCCTTTAAGCCCTCCAATAAATTGCTGAACCAGACTACAGATTTTTCTGGAATCTAAAGATAAAGATTGCACAGTACTTGATTTCCAATCTTTTATCTATATGTGGTCCCATATGTCTTAATAAATAGTTTAAATTTAAATGACCGGGGTCCCTATTCACCAACCATTCCTAAGAACATTCTTAGTCTTATTCTTCAGAATTTTGTCAATATGAAAGTAACAGAACTTCTGATTGGCTAAACCAAATGGTTTAGCCAATCAGAAGTTCTGTTTCTTTCACAATTAGGAAATCTAGAAGAATAAGACCAAGAACGTTCGTAAGAATGGTTGGTGAATACGGGCCCTGATACCGCTAAACCGATCTCAGGCTTTAAGTGATTGTTTACTCAACGATCTTATATTTTGTTTGGAAGTCCAAGACTGCAGATAACATTGATGAAGAGGAGAAAATTTCGGTATCCAGCATCTTCTCTTTTTCTGTAGTATTTTCTTAATACCCAGCTTTTTAGGCACATTTCAATTGTCATCTGCAAAGGTTTTGAATTTGGACGAGTCTAAAATCTTGTCGTTTGGTACAGACTTGAGGTTTACTGCACCCATTAACCCTGTATCACGCAGCAAATTTTGATACCTATCCAAATTGCAAGCATTTTTAGACGGCAATTTCAAAGTGGCTCATCTGACTTTTTTTTTTCTTTGACATGGTAGAAAACTTCAAAGAGTTTCAAAAAGTTTCATACTCAGGGGCATTAAAAGTCGTCATTGTGTGGTAAAGGGTTGAAAGGTAGGGGGTTCCAACAAATAGGTAGTTTCCTTTTATTATGATAATTCATACAGATGAAGGTCGATACTAGCATTTTGAAGAAAAAAAAATGGATTAGCACGTTTTCCACTACAGATTTATTTTTTACGAATATTTAGCCTGGCTTTATATGAAATAAACTCACACAATTTATTGGCCATTTAACCCTTCACAAGAAAATCCAAAGACCCCGAAGAAGACAGATTGTAAAGCCAGTGGTTTAGAAGGAGACTTTGGTTGTAAAGGGTATTTTTCCCAACAATGTTGTCTTTCCTATCCGAGAACTACAGCTCATTGTCTTCATTTAAAACGTGTAATTTTCCTTTGCTTTCAATTCGGACTAGCCCACAATATTGTCGGCTGGTAAAGAGTAAATCTTTTCCAAAGAATAACGAAACGCGTCAAACAACACCATCCAGACATTAGTCCCACAAACACATATTGCTCAACCGTCGTCTCGAGCTAATCAGGCGAAAGTATTTGTAACAATCCAAAACTACAGATAAGTGTTATGGCCTAGGAACGTGGGTTACTTCACGTTGAACGATGGTCAGAACATACTGCAAGAAACATTTCTTGGAAGACCAAAGACGTGTCCGATAAGTCTAGCCTTAAATGTCCTGTCACAACTTCTACAACAGAGAGCGAATTCCTGGACTTTATGGTACTTTAATTGTAATCTGAATTTTATGGGAGATTACGAGTTTTTTCTTGAATCCATCCGCGGCAAGTTTGTGGACCTTTTGTGCGACAATTTCCATGTCAACGAAGGTTAAACACGACACGTGACACAATTACCTGTGAGAGTAACCGTCTTGAGGTTTCACGCAATATAATGCTTTATGTTAACGCCTCTCCTTTCCGTGGGAGAAGGACTCGATTTTAGTCTGCAGTTTGTCTCGTTTTCCAACAATATTTTAAAAGCCATCTCCTCCAGGGTTTTATTATTAAAGGTCGTTATTGTGTGGTAAAGGATTAAAGACACAAATATTGCCTTAAATGAAAGGAATAAAAGGTTACGTGGCAACTATTTCTTCATGGCACCGTTTAGAAATATTTTATTATATCACCAAACGATTCCTTTCAATACCAATTTTAGGAAATAAAATGTGTTTTCGATTTTAATACGATGAGCAAATATAGTAAAATTTGTTAACAGTCCCCGTCAACAATTAAATAGCCTTAATTTGTTTTTATAATACGCTACAATTCAACTACGTTGAAAAGAGAAAAATGAAAATTGATTAATTACACATAAAATACGTGACTGTTTACTCGACAATGGAATCTGTCGGAGCAGCAGAAGATTTTAGGACAAATGGATATTTGACCTTGTAATTTAGGTGAATATTATGCAAGCATCTAAGAAATAAAAAAAAAAAGTAACAAGAACGTGAAGTGGCATAATCAGCACGAATTCAAACCGTTCCGTTAACTGGAATGAAATGCAGGTTCATGCAAAGTACAACTTCAAGATAACTAACATAAAAAATGGTTATTTAACACATTTGTTGACCTAAAGAAAGTATGCTATAAGGCAATCAAATGGAAGCCATATTTACACCACTCGACATCTGAAAGCGCCTCGACATTACATTGTTAACTTCAATAATATGATTCAATTCTGAAGCACATAGGGCACTGAGAATTTGACCTGGATGGCTTTTTCCTGCGTATTGTACTCGTAGTTAAAAAAGAAAGAAACATTAAAAAATGATTAATATGTCTTGCCGATGTTTTCGTTATTAAATGTTGACTTGTCTATTACTTTACTTCCTTTCATGAAATACATATACATTTTCAATCCTATTAATTTAATTCATCTTATTTATTAATTAATTTATCTCATTTATCTATCATGCAAATTATTACAAGGACAAAAAAGCGTGTTTGACCAAACGAAATAAAATCAGTCGAGAAAGAACATTTCAAACGATGCCTGTCATCATGAAAATATCCATTCCTTCGGAACACTTTTGAAGAACATAAGCAGGCTATAAATATTTTAACATCTGATATTCGAACATTATTTCAAACATAATATCTATTTCGTACAACACAAAAATAACCAAACCACACAATTTTTTGTCAAACGCAATTGATCATTTCATAGAACGATACATAGAATAACTAATGTGAATGTTCTTATTTGACACTGTGGTTATAAAGCAATTTACAAAAAAGGTATTCTTACAAATTCAACTCAAATTCAAAATACTTTATTGGGTTCAAGCCTTATTACATATGTAAATAAATGTGTGTATGCATTTCTAACATTTCATATTGTTTTTGTTCGACAGCAAAATGTTTCTTTTTCTAAAGTAGAGTAAGTCTGAATAAGCTAACGATAAAGATTTTCCTATGAGACATCACAATTATTGATGTTGACCTCTCCTGGCTTCTTTTGTAAAGAAGCCAACTTGTTTTTCAATGAGTTTGTAACCATCATATTTCAATACTTTCAACGAGAGTGTTAAAATTTGTAAAATGAGATGGTCAAATAACGTTAAATCAACGGTCAACAGGTAAATTTAAATTAATAACTCTTCTGTAAAAGTAACCGAATGCTTTTGTTTCTTGTTTTACAATATATTTCCTATTTCTTAAGGAACTTCTGATTGAAGAAAAATAAATACCCAGATACTTGTATACACTTACTGTCTCTAAATTACTATTACTAAGTAAATGTCTATAATTCAGAATAGAAAATAGAAAGTCTAAATAATTTTATCAGGCATTTCTCATTCAGTGGTTTTAAAAAAATTGGTCCTTTTTAAATCATCAAATGCTCTTTTCATAAATGTAGCGATATTCTTTTTACAACAGAATAGATTTAAGAAATCGATTCATGGATCGAATTTCATGTCTCCTATAATTATACTGTAGTGTAATTGGATTTGTCAGATTGTATATACCCCGACTTGAATCTACTACTAATTTCTAATTCCAGGGTTGAGTCCGCGCATTTTAAACTCAACACTGTGGTAGACTTCAGAAAAGTAGAAAGATACCATGAATTTCATCATGTTGGTATATGTGTGTGTTACTTGGACTGGTTTTCTGGTTTATGAAACTATTTCTACTACACGCTTCTCTTTTTCTCGACGTTTACTTTCTTGGGGGCCAGGATGTTGGCTGTTCCAAAGACTCACCCAGCAATTAAAGGGATTCGAGCGTAGGACCTCTATAGTGAAGGATGTTCACACTCTACTCCTACATTTCTGTCCCTTTTTTGGGAGCCTCTGCAGAAATTAGTTTGACAAAAAACCTAAATCGAAACAAATGAGGCACTTTTGTAATTTGTTAATGAGTTATCCGATCAAGGCAGTTTTGTGGAAGAGATAGGGGCATATTAGAGAATTCGGTATAAATTAAGCGATATGAAAATTGTGTTCTTGAATGGAAAGCGCTGCGTATTTATTTTTACATTTGTCAACAGAATCTTGATTATCTGGTTGTTTAAGCGACATGTCAATCTGAATGACAAAGGTAGCTGTAACATTGTAGATTCTTTAGATTCTAAACTATATCTTGCAAGTGAGTAGCGCCCGGTAACTCAGTAGAAAGCATGATTTGAGACTATAGGGGTCGGCGGTTCGAGTTAACGATTCTGCAAATTTCTTTGGGGGTTTATTCCTCTCTCAGCGCTTATCAATTCTTAGAGAGTTTTGACGACGGGTTTGTAAGAAAACAGCCGGTGGCCTGGGAAGATTATTATGCAAATTAACAGTAAAAGAAATTTCAGAAAATCACGAATATGTACAACAGCCGCCTCAGTATTTACTGACATAATGTTGAATAAGGTATTAAACACCATTCAAAGAAACAAAACTTCTGGAAACGACGTTCTTTCGTCTCGCAACAGACTACCGATGAAAATTGTTGCAATAAAGACATTGTCTGTAAAAAAAACTGTCGCCGTTTACCACAGTGTTTCCATATTCGTGTATTGTAGATAAGTCAAGATGATTATCAATCGGTCAATGGGATGTTGTTGAAGTCGTTCCGCAGACAAAGGTGACTGATAAGCCCACTCTTCATTTGCATGAGAGTTGTCAGTGAAAGAGTCGAAAGCCTTGGAAGAAATGTAGAAAATGCTGGTTTCTAGCATCATTTCTCCACGTCCAAACATGTTCAAAGGCTTTCTTCACTGAGCTTTTTAAAACTTAGGATTGTGAATTTATGAAACGTGTATTGTAAAAAGACGAAGAAAAAGCTCCAAGAATTAACTGTGGGAGAAAATAGTTTACATGTATCACGAGGGAAAAATATCTGAAGAATCAAAATAGAGTATCAGTTTGCCTTTGTTATCTAGTTTGTTTTATTTTCGGGACAGTTCGCAGATTCTGATTAAAACTGTTATACATTACGTTCCAAAATTCTAATTTGGTGTAGCATACATGGTTTTCACCAAGAATACTCAGGTTCAGGACTTATTCTACTATGCAACGTTCTCAGGTAAAGACAGTAGAGTTAAATCACTGTATTTTTTTTTTCAACAGTTACTTTTTTCAAAGAGCGCTAAAACATCATCAAATCTGACTGTAAAACAATGTGGCTGGTGCTAAATATACATGATTAACAATGTCTTAGTCTAATATGATTATTTCAAAACTCTTATTAGTAAAAAATAATTTTGAACATTGACTGTGTGCTTTCAATGTTATCAAAGACCAGGGAAGTATTTACTTTCATATAGTATTAATGTTTTTAACAAAGACGATAAGAAACGACCACTAAATCACAACTCTAAGAAGGACAGACTGCAACCGATATAAATTAAGACTGCAAAGCACAGATTAGAGACGCTATTCAATTTTAGATATTTATCACGTGCAGTCTCTCCAATAAACCACCACATGCCTTCCGTTGTCTCTCTTTCGACGTTCATATATCGAATTACATGTGTATACTTAAGTAAAGCAGGGTCCGTATTCACCAACCCTTCTTAAGGACATTCTTAGTCTTATTCTTCAGAATTTTGTCAATGTGAAAGTAACAAAACTTCTGAATGGCTAAACCAAATGGTTTAGCCAATCAGAAATTTTGTTACTTTCACAGTCAGGAAACCTTGTAGAATAAGAACGTTCTAAAGAATGGTAGGTGAATACAGACCCTGGCTTTTCTTTTTCTAACCAAGAAGACATAAACGTAAAGGCCATATTCTGTTAAACCTTAGACTGCTGAACGTGACTCACTGATCTTTTGCGGTCAGCGTAGATCAATATCAGACTGCACAGTACGTGCATCCTGATCTTAGATCTACATTGTCCGGTAAGGAGATAAATTTCTTCTTAAAACAGTATTTTGGCTGTCACAATCGGGTTGAAAATTTCCTTTCTTTTATTGGCAGGGTAAGGATGAAGGGGTGGTTTGCTGTGTCCGCGAAAAAATATCGACTCATGTACGTCCGAAAAAGCTAAGATAGGTGGAAACTTTTTTGTCATAGTTATTCATTTTACATTTCAGAGAGTCATATTTAATCACGTACAAAGCCAATATTCTTTGTAAAATGTAGCCGTTGTCCGGTGCTGTTCTGTCGTGACAGACGGTGAACATCGAGTTAACGTCCCTGCTACCCCTATCCACAGTTTGTTTGGGTTTTTTTCTTCCTCTCACCATCGAAGATATCTCTAACTTAACCGACCCTAAAACAATACAGTATGAGGGTTCCTTTAAAATCTCCAGCCTTCAATTGCCGTCTTTAATTTTAGCCGATTAGGAAAACCGCTCTTCAAATAGACACCTCAATGATTTCAACATATGTTCTAATTTGTATCCGCATGCTAATTTCAATATCGCTCTCTCGTCGAAAACTGTTGTGAAAATGGAAAAACTGCCTATCCCAAGTAGTAAAACAATGTACCCATATCCTTCGCTCTGTCCTCTCCAAATGGCCGATGCGGGTCCTTGCTTTCCCTAGATTCGCTTCTGTAATAGAACCAAAATCACCGCCAGCTATTGCGACGATTAATTGACGTAATCTATGAAGCGAAGCATTCATTCTCCGCCGCGTCAAGGATAAATTGGCCCGTCATTCAATCGAATGTCTCCAGTTAATCAGTAGAGAAGCTTTAAATAAACGCAAATTGAGAATCATTTTTTCAGCCTGTACTTCAACTGTATTCAACGATTTGATCTGAATGATATCAGACAAGCGGGCATACTTTCTGTGGTGACACTAGTTATCTCTCAATGAACTAATAACTTACAAAAAATATTGCATTTGAGTGATGTCACCTTGAATTTATATTGTAGATGCCACACTAAGAAATTATTTAGTTAAAAAAAGAGACTGTGCAACGAAGTGAAGTGCCAGTAAAGGACTGATGATAAAATTTTTCGTTTTTAATAGCTGTCTATAAATATCTGTAAAACCACTTTACATTTGAAACTGAAGAAATTATACCAATTGACGACATGAAATTAAATTAGGAACTTGTCGGCCTTTAAATTGGCTGATTAAGATTCTTACTACATATGCAGGGAGGGGGAGTTTAATTTGAGGCTTTATTTATAAGTTAAGCCAAGGGCTGTGTGCTAGAACAAGAAATGAACAGCTATCGTCACTAAACAGTGGTGAGCTCTGGTTTCGATAATTATCTGACTTACCATATTGAGTCTATTGACGAAAGAAAGGGTTGATATTTTAGGTCCAACCATAGATTCAACACTACTTCATCTTTATACCAGCATCTAAATAATGTCACAAAAATACTTCGCATGAGTAACTGCAATATTTTCTCCGATCTGTTCTACTGAGTATTATCTTTTTGCCTTCACGGTTAATTTTCTCCGCTTCTGCAGTCACATTTACAATAGTTGGTTTTTTTTTTCAACTTTGGAGAAGGCAAGATACACCTCAGGGTATGTGGATCTTTTGTTCAATTGGGCAGAAAATTCCGGGTATTTGATAGCATTGAGAGAGGAAATTACGACGATAAAGAGTGATTAATATTGGCACAATGAAACCGTTACTTTGTACGGTTAATTATTTCTGGATGGTGCCCGAGGTAGAGGCTCAGCTGGATACCATTCTATGTGACAGCAAGAAACAACAGGTACAAGAGGGGTTCAAATACACTCAGTGACAAAAATCTGTCATCATGAATTTTAATCAGGCTTCCACATACAGGAGGCAGACCTGTTTTATTATGCGTGAAGGACATGATAATTTGAAGACAACAGCGATGCTGAACATAACTCTATCATCTTTCTTTATTGTCAGTCACTTCCCTTCATTTGTTGTTTAATCAAAATACTGTTTAGTCGCGGTTTCCTACGGTCGTGGAATATTAACTCTTAACCACACAGCAAAGTTCTCAGACGCTTCTCTATCTAATAGATTTGCAGATGACAAATTAAATATGACTTAGAGGGTTTGTCTGTAGGAGGCTATGAAATATTTTTTGGGAAAGGAGAAAAAAGTGGTTACCAGTATTGCCTTCTTTCTAACAGCGTTCTCAAAACTTTCCTTTTTAGCTATAGGAATCCATTGATCAGTTAGTGAAGGGTTAATAGAAATATTGTTTATCGGTGGTTCCCTACAGTCCCAGAATATTAAGGGATAGTTAACATCAAGGGATGGAATTGGTCCTGAGAGATAAACAAACAGAAGTCGCCTATGTCGCCGGACTTCTTATAGCTAATATTATGTGACTGTTCATTTTCTGTTTGAGGAAACTTAAGTAGTAGTTGCCTAGAACGCGTTTTATTTGAACACGAAAGTGAGATAAAGATTTTTTAGTTAAATCTTTTATTCACGTTCTTTGCTTCTAACCTTTTTTTCATGCACATTGATTTTGTGTTCATTACAAAAAAAATCACTTCTTTTGAAATGTATGTTTAGTGGAGTGCGTGAGGAACCGTAAAAGACTCAAATCTTTTTTTCTGTAAAATTCAAAAAATGTGTAACTATTTACTAATTTATCTTTTTATCGTGCATTTTGCGGATTAGAATTTAACCGAAAATATTTCAGAAAAACAGACGTAAAGCGACCAAGAATTTCACTAACTCCCTTAATCATAATGATACGATTAATTTTTAAGTTTCTTCTGCTATTAGAGGATAACGCGCCGCTTTTGTTAGTCACGATGGAAGATTATGTTTTTTTTTTCGTGGGGGGAGGGGGGAGGGGGAGGTGGGAATGGTGATTTGAAATTAAAAAAAATATGTATGCATCTGTGGTTGCGCTGGTCAACTCATATAACAAGTTTATTATTTTTCACGATGAAGCTTTTACATAGATATAACTATCAAGTTAAGACAAAATGGCAAATTTTGAAGAAACCAATAGGCTTGAAATGACTCGATACATTCTGAAACAAATTATGCACAAAACATTATTGTGCGATAAAATTATTAAATATGAAGATAAAAGTTATGCTTGCCAACCAGTCGTGGTTTTTTTTTTTTTTTGTCAAAACATATAAAAGTGGTCTGATACAATGCAAAAAGTGACAGTTCCTTATTGGCACTGTTACAAACACTTGAATAAGTTACTTTTGTATGCTTGCCAAACCGATATCTGTCTGTAGGAACAAAGAGAGCCGGAAAAAAAGCCGAAACAATGTGTAGCGATTGCAGCGAGCTGAATCTTGTCTCGTTGACCTTCATTACTCTACAAAACGTTGGAAAGAAAAATGAAAAATTTGGCCAAGGCTAAGAATTCGAAGTCAGAACCTTTTGGATATCTAGCTCGAACCCTTTCAATAAAGTTTTCGGATATCGGTCTTTTGATATATTGAATACTTTTTAAAATAGTATGGTCTCCATTAGTTAATATCATTTGAAACAGATAGAACATCAGTTTATTGCTGTGAAAGCACAGTCCCGCTCCCGTATTGTTGGTCCTGTTGTGAATGATTTGAATGGCAATCGTCCAGTATTTATAACGAGTCACTGAACTATGTCTAATACCAACGCATGTCGTCACCCTCTGTATTCGACCCGTATCAATTTTTGTCCTCACGTCAGGTGACTCAATTGCTCGTCGTTACACCACCCTTTGTAAGTTTTGGACTTTTATAACCCTTGTCGTGGTAAAAAATTATTATGAAACTTTAACCCTTTACCTGGTATGACAATTTTATGCTCTTCCATTTCACCAAATTAAGATATGGTGACAAAAATATGGACAAATGAGATTGCAAATATCCGATTGAGTGGAAAACATTGTGGGAAAAGGAGAATTTGCTCGTTATGAGCAATTTCTCCTTTTCCCACAATGTTTTCAAAAGCTGTCTGTTGTTGATACGTCAAAATGAGTATCTACGGAGTAAAGGGTTAAAGCCGATTTTAAAAATTCACATGTTGCTATTTCAAAAGTATTTTGGGGGAAAAATATATCCTTATCGGACAGGGTAGATCCGAGATTATACTGCTCGTTTTGTGCAATCTGATCTTCATTTGCACTGTCCATAAAGAGTCAGTCAGTTGCTTAGCGACCTACAAGGGTTAAAAAGTCAACTTCAAAACAGAAATAAGTACCGACGAATCGGAGATTAAATGGTGCTCTAGTTAAGAAGATCACAAAAATAGCTGACTCCGTTTATTCGAAGTGGAAAATATACATGTACATGCTGGGATTAATTCAAAATGTGTACAATACAAATAATCAGCCTATCAATGTTAATCATAGAGAAAAAGCAGCAAGAAACGTCAATTAAAACATTATAAGTACGAGATAACTACAACACGAACTAAGATTAATTACATGAAACATGTAGATAAAATAACTCCTTCGTCACAAGTAAAATATACATCTTGCCACAGTGTTTTCAAAACAAGTCGTTTGGCAAACGAAGAAAGGCGTCTGTAGGAGTCAAAGTGTAAAAAAACAAAATGTCTTTCTAAACCTTTCATTTCGAAATCCCTCAAACGTCACGTTGTCGTTCTAAATCAAAAGTTATAGGGGTAGAGTTATGCTGAAAGTACAATTGTGTCGTAAGTTGTTTGTGTGATTACGACAAAAATACGATCTTGTCCCATTTGGGTCCATTATTACATTTGGGGATGTCATACAAGGATGTATTGCTCAGGCAAGGGCTGCGTTAAAAGGGAAACTACTTTATTACCAATTACAGTGGCGTTTACAAAAACCCTGTCAATGTCAATTCTCATGCAAATTCACAAAATGATCACGTATCAGACTACTAAAAACTGTCCAGTAACCGTATTCACTAACAATTCTTAATGACAGTCCGATTCTCGTTCTTCTCATTATTACTGCCTTCCAATTTCAAAGTAACTCTATTTCTTATTGTCTAGATATAATACTGTGTAACGTGAAAATGTTTGCGACATGGAAAACTTTGCTAATGTTATTTCGCGAATTTGAAAAAATGGCAAACTTATCTGTTTGCGTATTTTACCCCAGTATACCAGCAAATTACGAGCTTCTTCAGTTTGCAAACATTTCCGTAGGTAACATTTCCGTAATTAGTTAATTCGCAAATTTTTGAACACACGTATATATCCACGTATATGTACAGTAATTTAGCTAATCAAATATTGCATTACAAGAGAAAGACTAAGAATTTAAACAAAAAAGGTTGATGAATTCGGGCACTGATCACTCTATCCTATTGGCAATTGCGGCGTCTGAACAGTCATGAGCACTGTTTCTCATATAAACAAATCACTAATGAGAAACAGGCTTTCTTTTCGCTTAATAAGTTTTATCTGATGTGCTTGCTGAAAACCTAGTCGTCAGCAGTTCTACGTCATGGCCTTTTTAGCTCAAGCACAACCGATGAGTCTAAAACTGTTCTGTAGTATTGTTTTTTTTTTTTTATCATTCATCTATTCATCTGTATCAAATTAATTAGTGAAACATTTAAGGTATTGAATTCAAATGAATCCCCGCGAGACGACATTCCAGACACTAAATAACTTTTTACCACATGCATCATCCCTATCTTGTAAGTCAAACTGCATCGCATGCAGGGATCCAACGTTTCCAAGACGTTATTCGTTTCATGGAATCCTGATTCTATTGCTACTACAGCATTGGTCAAGAGGAAGTATCCGAGCCAGAGGCACTGCAATATGCCAACATTATTGACGCCATTCTCATGATCGTTGTCTCCGTTGTCAAAGTAAACGCTGTCTACATGTGTGCGACCATCTTCAAATGTTCAGTCGTTAGATGGTTCTAATTTTATACCCTTTAACTTCACAAGCTTAATTTATTCATATATCAAGAAATTGTACAAGTGACAAAAACGACTATAACGTTTAAAAAAAAAAAGAAACTGTTTTGTTTATATATGATAAGCGCCATAGGAAAAGAAGAAAATGCCTTCCAGTCGACGGTAATGAATAAAATGAAAAAAAAAAGGCATGAGTCTCAAATTGGCCAAAAGCAAGGAAAAGGGGTTTGGCGGTTTCAAGGTATTTATTAATTTCTAATCTGAATAAAGCACACTAAATGATGCCGATTTCATTAAGACAGTAATTGTTTAGAGGGAGTTTCATACACTTATTTAAGTTCACAGGGAGAAAGGTTGCTGATTGATTAATTGATTGATTGATTGATTGATTGATTGATGTTCCACACCACTTTCAAAATTATTCCAGTTATATCTAGGTGACATCACACTGTTCTTTGCATGTTCTTGATTTCACCAAAACTAGGCTCGGCTCGAACGTGTCTTTCCCAAGGGTATTCCCACGAAAACTCACTGCTTCAAATAAAGATCAAACTCATGGCTTCCAGGTTACGATTCCTATACTAAACTATTGAGCCACGCAAGAACACGGCACCTAAATACGAATCTGACTGTATAACGTTTATTATCCAGAGTTGTTTTGATGGTAGCTTTTAGCATTTGGACATACAAACGAAAAAGAATAGAAAGATAGTCTTGTATTTCAATATTACGATTTAGTTTTAACAAAAAGGCTGCGAAAAGAGGGTTTAATGAATCTTTAAAAGCATCGACTCAGGTCAGTCAGCAAAGTCCGCGCTGGGTCGAAATTTTACGCAGATGTTCGAACGTCCCTTTTCGCGAATTACAAGCCAAAGATTTTTTTTTTTTCAGAAAAAAAAAGCAATGCTGTCCATGGCACCATTTCTGTTCACTTTTAAAATCAAAGGTAAATGGACATCAAAACCGCGAAAACAAACTTCGTCTTTCTGCATTTTCATTTCTCATTTGTGGCACCATTAGCAAAGTCATAAATGAAATATGAATCCAGCAAATATGCACCTGTTTGTAATAATTCAACATTAGCATTTTTCACATAAAAAACACCCAGTGTAAAAGACTAATTGAGGGATGCTGTGAGATGCATATTTTTTCGCTGTTTAACGGGAGTTGTCAGATAGGTTCAGTGAAATGGTCCAATAAAACCTTAATTACTGATTGACTTTATTCATAGAATGTAAAACAATATCTGCGTACCGACCACTGCAGCCTTTTCACAGCTTGTCACGTGCACTCTGGGTCACCAATGGACCAGAAAATGTCCGAACTTGAGGTCATTTGCAGACAATAATTGATCACGTGGAAAGAGATTGGACAGTTGTTATTGATACTTGTGTGCAGGGAGGATCGAGTATGGAGACAGCATGTACATTACTGTCAAACTTCAAAAGACGTATTTGGAAAAAAAAGAGAAGTGTGGTGGAGAATTTCCCTTTTCGACACACAGATTACAATTTGCTGTTGATAAATGGATTTTTCGTCATAGACAACACATGACATTTTGAATTAAAATCCAATCTGTTTCAGTAAAAAATTCGGTCTGATAGAAGCAAGCCCACTCAGCAGAGAAAACTGCACAATTATATGCTCACAACATCATAATAGTCCCGTTTTCCTTCGAGGGCTATTCAAAATAGATTTGAGCTGTGTTCTGTAAAAAGGTAGGTTAAAATATGCTACCCATCAGACAAAAAGGGATCATCTGGGAATTCTTTACATCATTTAGATGAAATCAGATCAAAGATAGTGCAGGTCAGTTTAAGTTGATAATTTAAAAATGATTGTATAACAAGGTACAATGACCATGTTTCATACAGAAAATGTCATTAAAGCGAAAAGTGTCAACCCTGGTCAGCCTGCGCAATTCGCGCAGTCTGACCAGGGCCCGTATTCACCAACCATTCTTGAAAATATTCTTAGACCTATTCTCAAAGACTTTCTAGATTTGTAAGTAATACAGCTTCTGATTGGCTAAACCGAATGGTTAGCTAATCAGAAGTTGTGTTACCTACAAGTGTAGAAAATTATGCCGAGAATAAGACAAAGAACGTTCTCAAGAACGGTTGGTGAATACGGGCCCAGGGTTGACACTTCGCAGAAGGTCCCTTTTTGCGTGATGGGTCACATTTATATCTTCAAAAAGTACCGATCCTGATCTACCTACGCTGTCTGTGCATTCTCGCCTGAATTGTGGTGCTGCATGAGCGGCGGCAGTATATTTTTATTTGCTTTTGAAAAGTACCCATGGAGGCAGCCATATTGTTTACTTGGCTTCAACCAAGTCATTTCGTACAATTTTGGTAATTTTGTACCCACCATTTTTTTTTTTTTTGGGGGGGGGGACATTTCGTACTCACTTCGATATTTTCTTATTCACTTTGGTTATTTCATACCTAGTTTGCTAAAAACGATTTGGTAATTTGGAACCTAGTTTTAATACTATTTATGGTTTCTTGAATGACAATTAACTGATTTTGCACAACGTTCCATTTGAAATCATGTGTTAATTTTCTCCGAAGAGTGGCTATGACTGTGTTGTACCATTATTGTTTTTTTTTAAGTTATAAGTTGCAGGCTATGGATTGTTTAGGACTTCTCAGTACATTTCTCACCGAGTTCTGCAAAAATGTACTTTGGTCAATTTGACTCTATGCTGTAATGTCCTTATTTTAGAAACAACTGTTTTGCGGCGCCATTGATGCATCAAAATTTTCTTGTTGATACATTTTGCTACTAAGATAGTTATAATTTGTATTTGTATAGTAAATTTTCCGATTGTCAAATTGTCTATTTGATGGTTCACCAGGTTTTGGACAAAATGGATCCACAGTATGTCATGACTTACTTGGTATACTGTGTTACGAAAATGATACAGGCCGGAACCAAACCCCCTTTCCCTACATGGCAAACGAATCTGTTTTATATCATCGGGGGTAGCAAAAGGTAAAGGCCAAGATCAGACTGCACTTTCTGCACACTGATATTGATCTACTTATTCCACAACCACAACTTGTATTGTGACGGGGTTGTCACTAGCTTATAGAAGACTTCCCGGAGCCTCGAGGAGATCCAGATTCAATATTATTTTTGAATCCCATTGCCATTACAAGGTTAAAGTGTTAGCCTACATGAAATAAAAATCATTTGCAGCAATATTTTGGGGAAATCTATGTTTTATCATACCATTCAGTTGATATATTTACTTTTCAAGATCGGACGGCAACCTTGATTCTTGGCGACTGATCTAGGACCTACACTACCCACTACTTTTTTTAACAGTAATACAACTGACATCATAGTGCAAGCACCTTTTACCAGTCAACAAAATCGTAGACTTGCCAATATTGAACGCATTTGCAGACGATAAAATAAATGTGACTGAAAAAATTAAACTTGGTTTGGGAAGGATAGAAAACATTATGGGAAAGGTAGAAAATGCTGGTTACCAGCATTTTCTCCTTTTCGCACCATGTCTTCAAAAGGCTTCTTTCTCAGAATAGTCAAAACTCGTGATTGTGTTGTAATGGGTTAACTCTATCCAAACGACAGCATTTTAGACTTGTCCAAATCGACGGCATTTGCAGACGACAAAACAAATGCAGCTAAAAATTTGAAATGTGTTGTTGAAAGGGTATACAAACATTTTGGGAAAAGGAAGATGCTGGTTACCAGAATTTTCTCCTTTTCCCAAAGTGTTTTCAAAGGCCTTCCCTCCATACGGTTGTTAAGACTTTGGGTTGTGCAGTAAAGGGTAAATCTAAGGGACTTATTTTAAAGGGTAAATCTAAGGGACTTATTTTAAAGGATAAATCTAAGGGACTTATTTTAAACAACTCAACAATATCATCTTAAAAGTTCATTTTGCTGTTACACATTTCTTAACTCTTTACCAAACGACAAAATTTTAGACTTTTCCAAGTCTAAATAAAAGTAATTGAAAAGTTGAGCCTTGAATTTTAAAGAGTAGAAAGCATTGTCGGAAAAGGAGAAAATGCTGGTTACCAGGATTTTCTCCTTTAATCCCACAATGTTTTCAGAAGGCTTCTACCTCTAGGTCGTAAAACCAGGGAATGTTCGGTAAAGGGTTGAAGTACCTATTTTTTTTTAAAAACAACAGGTAGACTTCTAACTGTACTCTGCTTATCCGTTGCTGTTGTTTAAACATTGTAACTTTTGCTAACAAAATATTGTGACCGAGAGCATAAAAGACTTTTTCATCAGATGAATCTAGATTTCGTTATCTGATTCGTGAGCATGAGTTTGACGAAATATTTGATGTATCTATATTTCTAAATCATTATTATTATTATTATTATTATTATTTGCTAATTGCAAAATAATCAAGGTACGAAGACGAACAATGCAATACACTTGATGCCACGTTTCTTTCTACCCAATTTGTAATAACATTTGGTACAAGGCTCTGTATCAGGAAGTGTAACCAATTTATCTGGATCTTGCCCTATTAGGTATCGCTATACGAAAGTCGGAATTGTCATGAAATACTGCATATTCAGTAAGAATTGATCTAATTACTCTTAACAACATTTAGTTAAATTCTTTTGAAGCACATCATAATTGGAATACATGTATATCGGTCAATTCGTAATGAAGGATGAATCTTGGAACGCATACCTAACTCAACAACTCAATATGTCATTCTTGGTATACACTTCTTTCGAACTTTAATTTTTTTCCGAACATTTTATGTTCCACTTGTTAAATGTTATGTTCTTGATATATCTTTCTGCTGACTATGTAATAGCTCTGTGCTACAGATCGGAGATTAATGTTTTCAAAAACATTGTAACAAGAGAAAGTTCCCCATAGTATCCCTAACATTAAGAAATTCTATTAAGAAATGTAACCAACCGAAGTATTTTTTTTACTATTGTACCATTTTTATTGATACGAGTATCAATAAAAATATCAGAGATTGAATTCAAAATAATGATGAAAAAAATTAGGGATAAAGTTCCAAAGATGCAGTAAATATATGCGCATACTGTTACATTTCGAGCGTTCATGTCGCGCTCCTGCCCCGGCTTTTGTCCCATCATAAGAAACTTGTCTTGTGAGTATTTTTGCAATGTATGACTGCCCCAATGTTTAAAAGCAAATGTAGAAAACACTATAAACATGGCACAAATTATTGAATTTGTATCAATGAAGGCATGACAAAAAATCTAATAGCTACATTAATATGATCAGTTGTTCTTTCCAACAGCGCACAAGTTTCAAATAAATATTCATTAAATGAATTGTGAGATGCACGAAGAACTTTCTAACTTTCTTGTCCTTGTTCTTTTTTTTCAACTGATATTCTAGTCTGTATATTTGCATACAACTACATTCTCAGTCAAAATCGGTGGGCGAAGGAGACAGGTGATGCGAGTGACAGGAGGGTAACAACGGGTTTGACAGGTCAGCTATCATATTACCGCACTATTTACTCCTATGGGATTGTAAATCTTGTGCATGCCTTTAAACACGACAGTGATCATTTTGTTATATGGAGGTATTATATTCGTAATTTGTTAGAGGCGGCGATCAGATCGCCCCTGGTTGAAAGAATTATGATAATGACGTCCAAATATGTCGAGTCGAGATTTTAGTGTCCTGTTTGTCCTTTTCTACACCGGTCGTTTTACAACCCACTTTATGATGTGAGTTCACAAATGCGAGCTACAATATCTTTAGACATCTTAAAAGTTTGTTCCCAATTTAGCCTTCTAATTTTGCGTATCAATGAAAAAAGATCTATAAATGTCTAAGTTTTTATGCTAACTGCTTTGGGCGAGTTTGCAACGCAAATTGCAACAGCAACACGGATATGCAAATGTTATTTTGGACACAATCCATCTTAAATATGAATCATCTTAAAGATGAATCACCAAGCCCACCAACAATCACACAGCTAGTCTTCTCATTGCTTGCTGATAGGATGCCTGTGGAAACAAGGTTTTTCCCTGTTCGTGTCTATGTTCCAGATAGGTTCCTTCTGGTTGATTTGTTGGTCCAATTCTTTCTAAAGCACGTTATTTTAATTGTCGATGTAAGTTCAATGACATGTCCAGAAAGTGGTTTTTTTTTAAGAAAAAAATTACATTGAAGTGTGAGCCTGTGAGATACATATAGGTTGAATACATTTAATCAGGTACAAAGTTTTTTTTTTTCAACGGTTAAAGACGTAGTAGACCTATGTATTTTTATATTCTCTCAAAATCTTCAACCATTTCAGGTTTGTATAAAAGAAATAAACAGTACATATAAAGATCTAAATAGATCTATTGTATAAGCATGAAAGGTTGGCGTGAAATGTTTTAAATCAAAACGGCACTTCCTTATCGGGACACTTGCCTTACAGATTGTTGAGCTGTTATTTCAGCAAGAATCTGGAAAAAAAATTGATGAAGAGGTGATTAACCTGTAATTACGAAGCTCTTCGCCAATAACGCACCAACCAAAATCATATATCGTTGAATGCGTAAGTGTCAGATATTAAAAGCTAACGCATCGGTGGATGCAGAGGGGGATCAGGGGTACGGACCCCCCTCCCCCTCCACCACCCTTGCACCCCTTCCCCCCCCCCCCCGGAATTTTTGGCAAAAATGTGGTTGTCGGATTGGTGAACGGGACCGGTTTGATATTGCACAGTATTTATGTAAAATACAATCCTGATTAAATGCATGGATAGTGCCGTCTGGAATTAAAATATAGGCATTTAGTTTAAACCTTAATAGTCCTTGAGGTAACAATTATGAAAATTTAGAGTGTGAGGTTATGAACATGTTACAAATATAATAGCGGATATGCAGCAATACTATGCACTTGTAAAATGATCGCAGGGCTTTTACAAAATAAATATATCTGTAACAGTAATGGTTCAAAAATCGTATCAAAAATACAGCGTTGCAAAATTACGTGACTGACACATCAACTGAGATTTCCGCCATTTGTATGCAAAGGTCAGTTAAAACGATTGCGTTCGTAAATACAGCATGAGTCGATATATCTTTGACAAATAATTTAAATGCATTTGAACCGTAAAAAAAGCGTTTAAAAAAAGACAATCTGCCAAATGTTTGCAGTGAAACTTAAAAGGCGAATGTTTAAATCATGTACTATAGTATCTTGTATGATTTAGATACCAGTGGCTGACAATACAGGTTACTGGTAGGTCGGTCGATCTTTGGTCAACATTAGATATACCGGCAGCAACATTTCTTTTCAACAAATGTAAGAAAGAAATAAGTTTTAACATAAATAGTTAAAAAAAAAAAAACATAAATAAACAAAAAATAAAAAAAGAAGTTCTAAATGTGGAGACCGGCTCGTGGTTAGAACAAGAAACGTTGACTTTTCTTGTAAATGGCTAACATCCACTCAAATCCGGAAATCAAAGTATCATGTAATAAGACGAACGCGTTTTCGGTGGGATCCCCCCCCCTCCCCTCCCTTTGAGAAAAATACCTGGATTCGCGCATAAGACGACAAGATAATCAAACATGACATGATAAACTGTTTAATTTTTATAGGTGGTCTGCCCATTCTACACTGGATAGAGACAAAAACATGACATAGTCTGCGTTTTTTCTTGAAAGGATGACTGATGCATTGCAATGTAATTATGAACAATGAGCTGCGCAGGTATAATGAATTCGTATTGTTTAAATTGCAAATTTGATGTTGTTCATATTAGATTTACCTTTGTGAGAATTTTGCAAGAACGCTTCAAGACTTATTAGGGCCTTTTTATCACTTTTTTAAACCCGTTACTGTAACGACTTGTCGTCGGTGTACTTTCAAAACCTCGTAACCACAGCTTGTTACAAGCTGTAGTTACGAGGTTTTGGAAGTACACCGACGTTGTAGTTCTGACACTCCAGTGTGTTCAAAAAGTATTTTCATGCATTTTAGATTCCTTTGTATATTGTTAAACAACTCAATATATCATTTTTGGTGTAGACTTCTTTCGAACTTTAATTTTTTTTTTCCGAACCTTTTATAATCCATTAGATCTTGTTAAATGTCATGATTTTGATATATCTTTCACACTGTACTTCAAAATACAATACACATTGTGATTGTTTAAGCGAGGAAATGCAATACAGTTGAATTTAAAAGGTTCAAAAACCTCTTTACGTCCCTTCAATTGATAGCACCATTTAGAAAAAGAATTACGAACTTCTTATTGTATTCTCCGACAGAGAACTTTTGTTAGTCTCTGTACAAGACGACACAATTTTGGACTTTTTCAAAGCAAATCCAGTGTATCTCAAAAGCTGAAACCTGTATTTGATCTGATGGAAAACATTAAGATACCTTTCTCCTTTTTCCTACAACGTTTTATGGGTTTTTTTTTTTCTTTCAGGATCGATGAAACTCGGGTTTGTTCGGTAGTTCTAAAGTGATAAGGGGTTTAATTTACGGGGTATCATAAAGTCTAATTTTTCACCTTTTGATGAATTTATACAATGTGCTGAGAGGTACAATAATAAATCTAACGTGTAAACGATAAATTCATCATTTTTGTTCTTTATATTTAGAATTAAACTCTTCTAACCCGTAGGTCTCTATACGGATTGTGTTTGCTTTTGCTAAACATTGTAGGTTAAGATTAGATAGCTTAGAACGTGTCTGAAGTTTGATATTGAATCGCCACCATCCCATATTTTCAAACTTGCTGGCAGACACTAGTCATGAAAATGGAATGCGATTTTGGTTTGGTGACGAATGTAAAGGAATAATCAACATTTCCCGAAAGGTTGAATAAACTTCGCATCAGTATATTAAAAAGTCCTGTCACACTTAATGTGTCAAAACGCGTTCGTGTGTCCCATCTTCCTTGTGCAATGCAACATACAAAGATCGTCTTCTCCCCTACCCCCTGTTCCTACTTATTTAGCATCTGCCAAAAGTGGAAAAATAACAACAAGAGACCACCAAGACAAGCATGTGCTACATTCTATTTGTGATCCTCTTGTGATATGGTTTTGATGTAAATGTCCGAATGTCCCTTTTGGCGTGTTTGCAAGCCACTTAAAACTCTTTCTAACCCCATTTTAAGTTCTCCATAAAAAGAAGCTACATAAAAATAATGTCGGTCAAAATCTTTTAATAGAGCATTATGACGTAATGCACTTTGTTTTCTTCAATCCTTTCAGAGCATAAGGCGATTGGAGTTCTTTATACGGACAGTATAGATCAAGATTAGGCTATGATCTAAGACCTACACAACTTGATATTTTGTCCGACATACGGACTGAATGGCGTTCAGAGACCATTATATTCCATACAGTTGGCAGGTCAAACAAAATAATGAAATAGGTGTAACTTGCAAAATGTAGTTCGATTATGCATTTGCAACGATTTTCGTCACTTTATCATTCAGACAATGTAGATGAAAGATAAAACTGTGAAAAATGTATGCCCTTAACCCATTAGCACACAGTACTTACTTTTGACGACCCTGAGAAAGAAGCCTTTGGAAAACATTGTGGAAAAAAAAAGGAGAAAATACTGATAACCAGCATTTTTTTTCCTTTTTCCCACAATTTTTTCTACCCTTCACAAGACGAATTTCAAAATTTCAGTCACTTTTATATTGTCGTCTGCAAATGCTTTGAATTTGGACAAGCCAAAAATATTGTCGTTTGGTAATGAGTTAACCTTATCATTCTACAGTATCCGTAAAAGATCATCTACATCGAAGGAGTTTATGCTGATAAAATTTGACTCCTTAACTCTTTACCAAACGACAGAATTTTGGACTGGTCCAAATTGAAAGCATTTGCAGTAGACAAAATTAAAGTGACTGAAAATTTGAAATTTGTTTTGTGAAGGGTAGAAAACATTGTGGGAAAAGGAGAAAATGCTGGTTACCAGCATTTTCTCCTTTTCCCACAATGTTTTCAAAAGGCTTCTTTTCCAGGGGCGTCAAAAGTAGGGATTGGGTGGTAATGGGTTAATTAACTGTTTCATTAAAAAAGCTGAAACCTTGAAGTCGATAGTAACTTTAACTCTTTTTTTTTTCTCAAAATGTTTTCGCTGGTTTTTTTTTTCAGGTGGAGGCCTGAAAAATCAACAATCTGTTGATAAATAAAAACAGCCACGTTCAGTGCAGTCTGACCTGAATCTACTTTGTCCGCGGAAGATCCTCAGCTCGCGCCTAGCAGCCTATGGAGCCTACGGATTAACTCTAATGATGCTAAGCGCAGCGCAACTCGCTGACTTTTAGAGGACGCTGTAGATCAAGACCAGGGTCTGTATTCACCAACCATTCTCAAAAACGGTCTTTGTTTTATTCTCCAGAATTTTCTACAATTGTAAGTAACACAACTTCTGATTGGCTAAACCATTCGGTTTAGCCAATCAGAAGTTATGTTACTTAAAAATATAGAAAACCTTGGAGAATAAGAATAAGAATATTCTCAAGAATGGTTTGTGAATACGGGCCCAGAACGTGCAATCTCATCTTGGATCTACACTGTCTGATAAGGATACATTTGTTTTTCCATAGACATTACTTTGAAATAGCAACATTTGGGTTGCTGAATGGCCAAGTTACAGGTCCGAAATCTGCCGAGTCACAAGCTCGAGTTCTGTTTTATAAGAACGCAGTTGAATGGCCGAGTTATGGTTTCGAGCTTAGCGGTACTAACACGCGGCTGAATGACCGAGGTACAGGTCCGAGGTCTGCTGTAACATCCCGAGACAAAATGGACGAACTATATGTCCGAGCTCTTAAGTATATACCATGGGACCGAATAGCCGAATTTCGGGTGCAAGGTCTGCACTATTTAACCCTTTCCCAAACAATCCCTGGTTTTTACGGGTCTGGAATAGTAGCCTTTTGAAAACATCGTGGGAAAAGGAGAAAATGCTGGCAACCAGCATTTTCTCCTTTTCCCACAATGTTTTCTACCCTATCATAGACAGAAATCATCTTTTCAGCAAGAGTTGAATTGTCGTCTGCAAATGCTTTCAATTTAGTCTAGTCCAAAAATTTGTCGTTTGGGAAAGGGTTAACCTCGACATAGAGGTGAGTGGGTCTGTACAGTGTTATTGCGAAGCTTTCAGTCTGTAGCATATAATTCAAGACTTCAGACCTGTAAGTCGGCCAATACGAAGAGATTCGTACATTTCTAATAGTTCCAGAGTGTTTGAGAAACAACAAATAAGAAGTTTGTGAGAAACTTAATTAGAATTATATTTTTTCCTGGGTCCGTATTTGCCTACTATTCTTAAGGCTTCTGATTGGTTAAATCAATCAAATGTTCTGTTACTTTCACATTGACAAAATTCTGAAGAATAAGACTAAGAAAGTTCTTAAGAATGGTTGGTGAATAAGGACTCTGGGCGTATGGCCGCAATTATCCGATGAATCGCAAAAGGATATTTTCACGTAACCAGTGCCTCCAATTGGGCGGACTCAGTCTTAGGGTTTTTTCGATTACAAATTAAAACTCGTTTTAAAACCTCTACCAAACCATCCCAAGGTTTCGATAACCCTGAAGAAGATGACTTTTGAAAACATGATGGCAAACAGGAGAAATTGCTGGTTATCTCCTCGTGGTCCTATAAAACACAAGCCTACAGTTTCAGCTACATTACATCCTTCGTCTGCAAATGCTTTCAATTTGAGCAAATCTTAAAATTTCCTTGGCCACACAAGTTCAATCGACCCTTATGAAAATAGTTCGTAAAAACATTACGGGAAAAGAGAAACTCCTCGTAACCAGCATTTCCTCCTTTTCACGCTACGCTTTCTACTCTTCAAATACGGAAATGCCAATTCTTCATTTACATTTTACTTTTCGTCTGCCAATACTTTGAATTCGGACGTGTCCTTTTGTACAGAATGAAAACCTGAGCAACTTAATCCCAGCTCGAGAGGTGATACGGTAACCTTACTGTTCAGGTCTTGTCCAATGGTTTTTATGTTAAAAAAAATACCGCTACTTTTTTGCAGCTGTGCTTTTGTTCAGTAACGCATCTTTTATCATTCACTTTCGATTTCTCCCGTCATTTTTCACTTTCCTCCGGTGACATATTCATGATCGGAGAGGCTAGTCAGTTGTCTTTTTGCAATCCGGACACTAGGGACAATAGCGGACATCAAGAGACAAGTACTGGTCCATTGGAAGATTGAAAAGCGCCTGTCCATTTTTAGATGGTTTGCCTAATTGCGACCCATTACAGCGAAACAAAATTTTGAAATACAAACAGAGTGAACAAAAAAAAATCCTATCACCCAACAAACATTTTTTTTTGTCTGATTATTTAACCCTTTACCAAAACTGCTACTTCAGTGTTAGGTTTTGGGGAATAATGTCGTGGGCGGTTGCATAACTGCTGTTTAAAGTTGAACCTAGGTTAACCCATGACTTTATCATGGCTTAACCTATACGTTTAACTTCAAAATGCCGTTATGCACCCGGCCCCATAGTTTTACCGGGATTTTTTCTCCGTTTCCTACAATCTTACCGTTTATTTTAACCCTTATCCTGTTGAATAAATTAAATAGAACTTTCAAACCGATATTTAAAAAAAAAAATAATTAATGTTATTTCAAACTTATTATTTTTTAAGAAAAGTATCTCCTTATCGACCAGTGTAGATCAAGATCAGACGGCACGCTATGTCCAGTCTCATCTTGATCTACATTGTCCGCAAGAGGTCAGTGAGTCGCGCTCAGCAGTTTAAATGTCAAAACATTTTAAGTTACATTGAATTCTGTATTCTTTAAAGTCTTTTAACCCTTTGGGCTGCTAAGCGCGACTCACTGACCTTTTGCGGACAGTGTAGATTAAGATCAGACTGTGTAGAACGTGTAGTCTGATCTTTGATCTACACTGTCCGACAAATATATATTTTTAAACATTACTTTTGAAATGGGAAAATTTGGATTCTTTACTATAGGCTTAAAAGTTTTAATTTACTTATCAAGCAAGATAAGGGTTGATTTTAAAAAAGTCCAAAATGACGTCATCTGTTACAGGAAAAGAAAGCAAAATATTTTTCTGCAATATTTGCAATATCTTTGGGGTGGAAGAAACACTGAGAGGAAAGCAGCAATTGGTTTTAACACAAATATCTGATTTGTTTTTCTTGATGTGTTAAAAAAAAAAAAGCCGGGTGATGTATAGTTCCACAAAGCCCCGTTTGTATTCTCATTGGTTCAGTATTTAGGGGTTCTTTCATTTCGTCTGCTGACCACACGTCATCTGGAGACAGAAGGACTTTCCTCGCCCCCTTTTTTTTCCGAAAGATAAATATTTTGTTAAAGCCGATCGAACACCTGTCTGACTAGGGGTCATTTGAACTCTAAGACTATTTAAATTAGGGTGATTTATTAAACTGACAGTGATTCTTCAATATCTTAGGCTTTTTTTCTTCTTATTCTTTTTCTTTATTTTGTGCGTGTGTGTGTGTGTGTGGGGGGGGGGGGGGGGGGGAAGAGGGGCTGTTGTTGAATTCTTGGTACCCCTCTCCGGACATTAACAACCAGATTATGCAAGAAATGGTTCAAAATGCGCAGTTTGAGCCATTCCATGAGATAAAAATACATGATACTGTATTCGAACAAATGTACGCCTTTTTTGCACTATGATACAATGACCTGAAGCACGCGAAAAGAAACATTTAGACATTTGCGAAAAGTGCTGTCCCGGATAAACCTGCGCAGTCCGCGAGGGCTGATCCAAGACGGCAATTTACGACTACGTTATATTTTTGCCCAAAGATAAACAGAAAAAATATATAAAAACGGAAAGTGCGCAGTCTGGTCCGTGACAACACTTTTCGCAATTGTCCGAATGCCCCTTTTCGCTTTTAGCGAGCCATACGGAAACCTTTGTGAGAGAGAGAGGGGTCTCTCAGTTTGCAAAAGTCTTAATTTGTCTGTATAAGACACATTAGCAGATTGATTGGATCTGTTTTTGAAGGGATAAATCCAAAACAAATCATTTAAGAAAAAACACATCAAGGGACATGGAGGGAAAAAAAACTAGTTGTCAGCATTTTCTCCTTTTCCCACAATGTTTTCAAAAGTCTATGTACTCAGGCTTATAATAAAACAAGATTGTTGGGAAAGAGGTTAACCCTTAGACTGCTAAGCATGACTCACGGATATTTGGTGACAGTGTAGATCAAAATCAGACTGCACAGAACGTCTACACGGTCCGATGAGAAGACACTATTCCTCAAAAACCTAAGGTTGGAGTAACAATACTTAGATTTTAACTATCTAATTGAAAGTTTCCTTTTAGCGCGACTCACTGACCTTTTGCGGAAAGTGTAGATTAAGATCAGACTGCACAGAAGGTGCAGTCTGATCTTTGATCTACATTCACTGTCCGATGAGGAGACGCTATTCCTCAAAACCTAACATTGAAGTAGAAATATTGAGATTTTTACTATCGAATTGAAAGTTTCATTTTAGCACGACTCACTGACCTTTTGCAGACAATGTAGATCAAGATCAGACTGCACAGAACGTGCAGTCTGATCTTTGATCTACACAGTCCGATGAGCAGACGCTATTCCTCAAAACCTAACATTGACGTAGCAATATTGGGATTTTAACTATCGAGTGAAAGTTTCATTTTAGCGCTACTCACTGACCTTATACGGACATTGTAGAATAAAATCAGACTGCACAGAACGTGCAGTCTGATCTTTGATCTACACTGTCCGATGAGGAGACGCTATTCCCCAAAAACCTAACATGGAAGTAGTGCTGAATATTGATACTTTTACTATAAAATTGAAAGTTTCATTTTTCACTGATCTCATGCGGACATTGTAGATCAAGATCAGACTGCACAGAACGTGCATCTTGGATCTACACTGTCCGATAAGGACAGACTATTCCCCAAAAACCTTCCACTGAAGTAGCCGTACTGGTAATTTATGCTATCGTAGTGAGAGTTTCGTTTTAGTTATTTAACGGGATAAAGGTTAACTCTTTACCACACGACAAAATTTTAGACTGGTCCAGACTGAAAGCATTTGCAGACGACAAAATAAAGGTGACTGAAAATTTGAAATTTGTTCTGGGAAGGGTAGAAAACACTGTGGGAAAAGGTGAAAATGCTGGTTACCAGCATTTTCTCCTTTTCCCACAGTGTTTTCAAAAGGCTTCCTTCTCAGGGGCGTCAAAAGTAGGGATTGTGTGGTAATGGGTTAAAATGAAATGATGAACGCTATCAGATATCATCTTCAACAGTCTTACTCCTCGCTAGATCATCAACACAAGACTTAGTTTTGTTTTGTTTTGTTTTCTTCGAAAAAAAGAATAATTTTCTTTAAAAAAAAAAAACGATTAATCATTTTTAAATTCGGTTTCGTTATCCCGCTATCCGGAAAAAAAAAAAACGTTCTTTGAACGTTTTCTCTTTCACTCTTTACTGAATGAAAACAGAATATAGACTTTGACAACTTAAACGCATTTGCAGATTAAAAATCAAACGTGGCATAAAGGATATGATTCATTTCAGCAAGGATAGAGACATAGTGAAAATAGGATAAACTGCTGATTAACATAAACATTTTTTTCCTCCACAATGTTTTAGCGATATATTCCTCGTGCCCGCGAAAACACATAATTGCTTGGTGAAGGATTAAATACAGTTCAAACGAACATGTCGAAAAGTTAATGCTCATTGTACTCGTAAAATACAGAAAGAAATGCTGCAAAAGTATGAATTACTAATATTTAGCTAAAACAACAGTATTTTCTCCTTTTTCAACAATGTTTCCCAACATTCCCAAAGCAAACTTCAATTTTAACCCTATACCAGACGACAAAATTTTAACTTGGTACAAATCGAGAGCATTAACAGACGACAATTTCAATGCGGCTCAACTGGTGATATTTCTCTTTTAAAAGGTAGAAAACATTATGGGAAATGGAGAAATGCTGGTTACCAGCATTTTCTCCTTTTCCAACATTGCTTTCAAATGGCTCCTTTTCGTTCCCAGGGTCGTTAAAAGTCGTCATTGTGTGGTAAAGGGATAAGTCATCTACTCGTATACTTTGTCTCTACAAATGCTTAATTTGGACAAGTCGAAACTTTGTCGTCTGGTGAAAGAGTTAACATGTAATTCGAGCAGCCCAGAGTCTGTTTGCATTTGAAACCTAAACGAAAACAAACGCTAGATTAATATGGACAACTTTTGGATTTCATGTCGACGAAGTTTGATTTATATTTTTTACTGGGTGATTAATTATCATGAATTCTCTGCTATAGCTTCTTTCTCTTTATTCGTTATTACCAGACGACAAAATTTTGAGCCTTGTCCAAATTGAATGCCTTTGCAGACGACAAATTAAATCATTACCAAACGACAAAAATTTAGGTTTGTCCAAATCGAAAGCATTTGCAGTCGACAAAATAAAAGTGACTGAAATTTTGAAACTTGTTATGTGAAGGGTAAAAACACGTTGTGGGAAAAGGAGAAAATACTGGTTACCAGCATTTTCTCCTTTTCCCACAATGTTTTCTAAAGGCTCTTTTTCTCAGGGTAGTCAAAAGTAGGGATTGTGTGGGAATGAGTTAAATGAAACTCAAATGATTCAGATCTAGTTCGTCTTCAAAAGAAAAGAAAACGTTGTGGAAACATGAGAACGAGAAAATGCTGGGTACTATAAAGCATTTTCTCCTTTTTTCTGAAAAGTTTTCAAAACCTTTCTCGTTTGAGTCGCTTAAACTCAGGATTATTTGGTAGAGGTTTACCGTGAGTTATAACTTTTACCAAACAATTCCTGGTTTTTACGACCCTGAGAAAGTAGCCTTTTGAAAACATTGTGGAAAAAGGAGAAAATGCTGGTAACCAGCATTTTCTCCTTTTTCCACAATGTTTACTATCCTGCCAGAAACAAATTTAAATTTTTGAGTCACGTTTATTTTGTCGTCTGCTAATGGTTTCAAAATAAACCAGTCTAAAATTTTGTCATCTGGCAAACAGTTAACACTTCGCTTGACGACTCCGAGTTTTAACTGTCCTACAGAAGAAGTCTTCTGGAAATGCATCTATTTTCGTCATTTTCAACATTATTTCGGTTATTTGACGGCGAAAGCTGACAAAAAATATTCTATTTAATCCCCTTTCAAAAAAAAATCCGTGTTTTTAACAACTCTTTGGAAAAGGGCTTTGGAAAAACAAAAAATCGCGGCGTAAGAGGTACCATTATCCTATAGCTCTTCTGTGGTTCAATATGAAGAAAATTAACTACCTTTTTTTCTCATCGCTACATTGCAAATGGACTAAAAAATGGAAATTTTTAAGTACATATGTATATATATATATTATCAAACTCAGATGTTAATCAGTAGATTGCGGAATTAACCACACAGACATTGTCAATCGAAAAAGAAAAATAACAAATTTGCAATTTCAAGGTTGTTTTTGTTTTATGTTTCTCCGTAAAGTAGACAAATCAAAGACCAGACTCCAAGTTTTATGCAGTCTTATCCTAACTCTTTCCCAAACAAGCCCTGATTTTACGTGTCTGCAGTACAAGTCTTTAGAAAACACTGTGGGAAAAGGAGAAAGTGCTCGTGACGAGCAATTTCTCCTTTTCCCACATTGTTTTCTAGCTTATCGGAAAACTTTCTGCCATTCTCATCAAATTCAAAAGTGTCGTCTGCAAACACTTTGAGCTTGGGACAGCCTAAAAGTTGTCACTTGGGAAAGAGTTAATCTACACTGGTCAAAAAGGCAACTATAGTCGTTGTGCACGTTTTGTACAGTCTGATCTTGATCTACACTGTCCGCAAAAGGTCAGTGAGTCGCGCTTAGCAGCCTAAGGGTTAACGTTGGACTATCTTTTTTAACCCATTACCACACAATCCCTACTTTTGGAAAACATTGTGGGAAAAGGAGAAAATGCTGGTAACCAGCATTTTCTCCTTTTCCCACAATGTTTTCTACCCTTCACAAAACAAATTTTAAATTTTCAGTCACTTTTATTTTGTCGTCTGCAAATGCTTTTAATTTGGACAAGTCTAAAATTTTGTCGTCTGGTAATGAGTTAAGAAGATTTACTCACCCTTCTCTTCCGAAAAGATTCGTACATTTCTAATAGTTCCAGTTTGTTTAAGAAACAAGAAACAACCTATAAGAAGTTTGTGAGAAACAGTGGGCGATACTAAAGTATATACAAGTCATTTGTTCTGGTTAATATTTGTTTCATGTGTTCTTTAAAATTGTACCATGCAAGCGTTTTAAAACTATAATTGCTTCCAATTTGAGTAAGTATTAAATTTTGTTGTCTGGTAAAGAGTTAATCAATATGGAGGGATGCAAAAAAGAGGTGAAAGGTTAAAACATGTTTCATAAAACGCTTTGATGCGATTACTATGATTACTAGTACTTTTATTGTCCTTAACCGTTTCCCAAACGACAAAATTTTAGACTGGTCCAAATTGAAAGCACTCCCAGACGAAAAAATAAACGTAACTCAAAAACTTAAATTTGTTTCCAGCAGGGTAGAAAATATTGTGGGAAAAGGAGAAAATGCTGGTTACCAGCATTTTCTCCTTTACCCTCAATCTTTTCAAAAGGCTTCTATCTCAGGGTCGTAAAAACCAGGGATTGTTTTAGTAAAGGGTTAATTATTTCCGAGAGGCTTTTTATGTGCTGTGAAATGAAGTTTTTGCGGTGAGAACACGTTTCACTTCAGTTGGTTGCTATAAGATATTATGCATTGGAAAATACTATGGAAAAAAGAGCGACTGGTGGTTTTTCACAAAACATCGATTTAACCCATTACTACCCAATCCCTACTTTTGACGGCCCTGATAAAAAAGCCTTTAGAAAATATTGTGGGAAAAGGAGAAAAATGCTGGTAACCAGCATTTTCTCCTTTTCCCACAATGTTTTCTATCCTTCACAAAACAAACTTCAAATTTTCAGTCACTTTTATATTGTCGTCTGTAAATGCTTTCAATTTGGACAAGTCTAAAATTTTGTCGTTTGGTAATGAGTTAATATCCATGTCATATTTTCTGAACAGCTGTAAGGATGAAATCATTCTGACAAAAAGATAAATTGCTAGTTGCAAGTGAGTTCCTTATTATTTTTTTTGGCACACTGTTCCGTTTCCTGGAGTCCCTAAACATTATAATTATCCATACTCTGTATATTTCTTTTTAATATATCATTATTTTCACATAATACGCAAACTCATATCCCACTTGAACGACTTATGCGGAACTCTTACCGTTTTCAATCGACGAAAATTTCCAAACTTATGTTCATACGTGTAGATACATGTGTAGTACTAACAAAGTATATTGTTCATAGTCGAAATAAGGTAAAAGGGTTAGTTTCTAACAAGCAATTCCACCTTATGTCACCATGTTTCCAAAACCTATAGTTAGTCAAGGCATTTTCATTCAACTCTTAGCAGACTTCAAATTTTAGACTGGTCCGCACTGAAAGCATCAAGAGACTAATTAAACGTATCATAGATGTATGGGCAATATTAGATAGAAACCATGGTTGGGAAAGAGGCAATGCTCGTCACCAGCATTTCTCCTTTTGTCCACAATACTTTTAGAGATATAATTGTGGCGCAGCATGAGCGGCGGCACTATTATTCTTATTCGGTTTTTAAAAGTACCTATGGAGGCAGCCATATTTTTTACTCGGTTTCAAGTCATTTCGTAACCAGGTCATTTTGTACCTTGGTCATTTCGTACAATTTAGTCATTTCGTACCCACGTTTTTCTCTTTCGTTTTGTACTCACTTCAATCATTTCGTATCTACTTTGGTAATTTCATACCCAGCTTTAGATATCAATTTGGTAATGTGGAACCTAATTTTAATACTATTTTCTTGTGTTATTTCTCGAATGACAACTGCTTTAATTTTCGCCGAAGAATGGTTATAATTGTGTCTTCCGACTTTTTTTATTTAAGCTTTAAGATGCTGTATTTGAAATGCTGTAATGTGCCTTATTTCATAAACAACTGATTTGCGGCGCCATTGATGTTATGACATAGACATAGACATACTTTATTACGTATACATATACATGTATCTTGTAATATTATATATGATTTTACCATACCTGTGGTCATGTGATGTGTACAGTAACAACCCCATAGAATATAACAAAAGCCAAGTTCTTCCGTTTTACAAAAATACTGAGAAAAAAAGGAGATAGTACTTATACGATAATTAATGAGTAACCCAAACTTGTATAGTACATAGAGATCACACCTTGAAGGGGTGCACCATGGTCGCTGAGCGTGAAATGGACACTATAATTTGTCATTTTGAGCTTTACCTTAGAAAATATCTGAAATAGCCCTTTACTCCATAGATACTCATTTCTACGCATTGCTTGTGGGAGCCCTTGGAAAACATGGTGGCAAAATGCGAAATTGCTCGTGACGAGCAATCTCACCTTCTGTCACAATGTTTTCTATTCTGTCAAAATGTGTCACACACACACAAGAAACGGCCCCCTCCCTGCTATTATTATGGGTCATGTAGAGACACCATAGAAATGCCTTATGGGGTAAAGGGATAATGTAACAGAATAAGGATATGATGGAGAACGAGACATAAAATTGCTCGAAAATAGTTATGCATCAATATTTTCTTGTACCTAAATGTGGTTTATAGTCGGTTTGCAGGTTTAAGGACTAAAGAATTCAAAGGACAGTGTACCATATATTTATATAACTGACTAACGTAGTTTAGGTAGAAAGGGTATAAACATGAACAGTTAATGAGCGGTCACCTTTAACAGAATCACTGAAAAAATCAAAGCTGTTCAGTTCATTTTTCACAATATTGTTAATGATACATCTGATATTAATTTTGTAATAATTACACCAATCCAATGTCAACAAAGACATAATTAAGACTTGCACTCTAATGAATACAAGTATTTGAATGTTGTCTTATTGACCAATCGCCAACGCCATACGAATACAACTTTGAACCTCACTGCAGGAGACATCTTTTGACAAAAGAAAAATATGTGAATATTCAATATTGGTTTTTTTTTTATATTTGCCAGAAGCAATTATTTCTTAACACTTATGTCTCGATACCATGCGAAAGACTCGCCCCTTTTTCTCCAACCATTTTATGGCTACAATTTTGAAGGCATCCTACAATTAATAGTCGAAATATTGAGGTTGAACCTTGTCAAAACACATATGCATTTGATGTACATATCAATAAGATGGTCCATCATGACCATATGGTCGATCAACTCTGTATCGAACGACAAAACTTCTGATTGGTCAAAAAAACATTTGCAGATGACAAATTAAATTCTGCACAAATTGTGAAATGAATTTTGTCTTTGTTGGGGAAGATAGTATTTTGTCCCTTTCATTCATTTTTTTAAAGCCTATTTTTACAGCGTTGTAACAGGTCGGAATTTGGTGGCAAAGATTGATGGAACTTTTATGATATAATCCTGAGTTTTAGCAGCGTTAAGAAAAAAAGTTCGGGAGAACATGATGGAAAAGGAAGAAGATGCTGGTAACCAGCAATTTCTCCTTTACCCAAGGTGTTTTCTACCTCTTCAAAAACGAATTTAATCAGTTCGTTGTCAGCAGCAAACAGAAAAGTTCACGACGAAAATCCACGCTTTTGGACCGCAATACTCTTTCTTATTTGTTGATTTAATGGCAATATCAGTCTGAAATTTCGGCAATAGCCATCTCATGGTACAAATGTTTCAGAAAATACTTAAGCATTTTTCAACTTTCCATTTTGTAGAAAACACACGTGAAAAGAAGAACCGCTGGTAAGCAATTTCCACACTTTCGGAGACAAACCTTCGCCTTTCAACCACATTTCTCATCTACAACAGCTTTCTCTTTGGACCAGTTCCGTTTTGGAAAGAATTAAGGCGGATTGCACAGTCAGTATTACATCTATTTCCTATTACCTACCTTGTGAAGGCTAAAGGGAAATAACCTACAATTTACCTTGTAAAATTCGTTCACTCTATTACTTACTACAGTCATATCCTATAGTTTGATTCGTGTAGACCAACGGTCAATTTCACAAACCATTCTAAGTTTTTGGTCTTAATCCATTACCACACAATCCCTACTTTTGACGCCCCAGAGAAAGAAGACTTTAGAAAACATTGTGGGAAAAGGAGAAAATGCTGGTAACCAGCATTTTCTCCTTTTCCGACAATGTTTTCTACCCATCACAAAACAAATTTCAAATTTTCAGTCACTTTTATTTTTTCGTCTCAAATGCTTTCAATTTGGACCAGTCTAAAATTTTGTCGTCTGGTAAAGAGTTAATTCATCTAAATTTTAATACAACTGTTAAGAATGGTTTGTAGTTACAGACCTCAAACTGTGCAGTCTGGTCTGTATCTATGGTGTCCGATATTACGCGAGGTTTTTCTACGAGAACAGATATACAACTTAAACTCTTACCGCCTTCATAACCCATTGTAACTTGCACTGACGTTATTCCTTTTCTTCGTTTCAAAAGAGCACAATTTTTGAGTTGCTGAACCAAATAATTTAGCCACTCAGAAAATGCACAATTTTTAAAATCTAAAAACTTCTTGGAAATCAGACTAAAAATGTCATTAGATATAAAAGACGGGGTCGGGACATTTTCTTCTGCCCGTAAAAAAGTGTCATTTTTAGGCATTTAAGAGGCATGTATTTTTATTTGTTACTAGACAGCGTGTAAAAGGTCCGATAATGCGCTCGGGCAAAGTTAGCCACGTGCATCGAACGCTGATCCACCCGTCAAAAAAGAAAATGCGGGTATACTTAAATTAATCAGAGAAGTTACTTTTATTCCTCAATAAATTATTACTCATTTGTCAAGCATTTCATTTCGTTTTTAAGACATTGCCTTTTCATTCGGTATTATTGTCTAAAGTTTTAAAATTCGAACTCAGTTGTATGTTTTTCGGATGGGCGCAGTTTTGTACACGTGTTAAAGATGCTGGTAGCATCTTTTCCAGGAACTTGTCTGTTACGGAAATGTTTCTTTTGAAAACTCTTTATACGTTTACCCTTTTCAAGCAGTCCAATGTAATTTTAGCCCCTTTCAAGAGAAACACAGCTTTGAATATATTATGGTTACTGAACAAGTTAATGCTAACCAGCATTTTCCTCTTTCGTGCAATATTTTTTAACTTTTCGTTGGCAAAGCCCATCCTTTTAGAACAGAATAGAACAGAACATATATCTTATTGGACAAGTACAAGTGTACATAGTCAAATATTACATAATTTATATAACAAAGCATTTGTCTAGGCCTTTCTCTCTCTCCCTCCCTCTCTCTCTCACAATTTCTCTCTCTCTCTCTCTCTCTCTCTCTCTCTCTCTCTCTCTCTCTCTCTCTCTCTCTCATTTTAGACAAATGCAATCAGACTGCTTGTAACCCTGTGGCTACTACTGAGAGCCTTTTGCAGACAGTGTAGATCAAGATCAGACTTGAGAGAACTTGCAGTCTGTCGGCCTAGTAGATATTTCCAACAAAAAAACTACCTTTGAAGTAGGAAAAAAATAGATTTTGTCATCACCTTGAAGTTTCATTTCACATATTCTGCAGATAAAGGGTTGATCTCGAAAGGTTCGTAATCTTGCCATCCGGTAAAGACTAACTGGGTTTATTTCTCCAGACGACCCTTCTCGTTATGAAATAGGCCACTTTAAAATACAGCAAGACTCCCTTTTTGGTTAAAAAAAGGAATTGCTCGTAACGGCTAATTTGCACTTTTGTCCAAGGTGTTTACAGGAAAAAATCATAGTCTTCGCAAGCCAAGGATACTAAGGTAGTACCCTTAAAAATCGAAGCTGCCGCAGCGCCATTTCATTGGATGCGATCAAAGCGCATGGCGTCAAATCAAACCATCCGTAACAAGAAATCTTTCGCAAAACAGAAAATAATAATGGCGGCGCCCGTCAAAAACGAAAGTTGTCGTGTTTGTGACGAAAATTTGCCAAAAAAATAGTAGACGATCGGTATTTAATCAGTATTTTTATAGTTCACGATCAGTTATGTGAATTATTAGGACGGGTTCCACAGCCAAATAATTGCGAATCATCGTATGTCTGTTCGTCTTGTTTTTGATGTGATGAATCCGAAAGCGAGCCATATTTGATGCATAACCTAACAAATTTTATTACGAGCATTTTGATTGGTCAGAGATAACATCAGCAAAGGTGATACAACTCGATATATTCGATAGGTGGCGCAGCGGGAGTTTCGATTTTTAAAGAGGCGAGCGGGCAAGGGTACGTAACGAACAAAGTAAAGTTAGTATCCTTGGCTTGCGAAGATGATTTTAACCAAGTTTCATAAGCATAATTCTAAAAATGTGTTCTTCACAGTGCTCAGGTCATTGTTTTAAGATTCGTCAAAGTGACCTAGTTTTTGATCCTGTGTAACTCAATTTTAGATATGTCCATGATATTATCAAGCCAAAGATTCTGAACAAGTTCAGAATGAAAACATGACCTCTAGAGAGCAAACAAGTTTTTTGTAAGATTTGTCCCTGTGGCCTTATTTATTACCCAACGTGACAAAGATTCCGGATCCGATAGAACGTGTGCATGTGTCATGTGTTCTTTTGGCCATTTTACGATGATCCGTTAACAATTATAGAATCGGTCCGAGCTTATCCTGAGTAGTATACAATATATATACCCTTCTGTATGCGCCGTTATGATTAACAAAAATGACTTTCTAATTGCATTCTACTCTTCTCTTTTTAATTTACATCGCAACCGTTACCCATTGCAACATTGGACAAGTTTTCTTGAAGTTGGACAATTTTAATTTCTAAAGAAAAAAAAAACTAGCATGATTTTTATGAAACAAGAGAAGGCCTAATGCTGATAGATGAAATATATAAAATGTCTGATTTCGACCATATTGAACTGAGATTTTGTATTCTAATTTGATTCTAAATTCGTCTTATTGCATTTGTCCGTAAAAACGGTACAAAGCATCAGGTAAAGCAACTCAACCAATTCACAGCTGATTATTTCATGCTTTCCTGTGGGTTATCGAGTAATCAAAAATAGGAACTTCTTTCCTGCAGGGTAGAAAACATTGTGGGAAAAGGAGAAAATGCTGGTTACCAGCATTTTCTCCTTTTCCCCCAATGTTTTCAACAGCTTTCTCCTTCAAGCGTGGTAAAAAAAAACGTCATTGTGCGGTAAAGGGTTAAAGCCCATTTGTTTAATAACGGAATAAATCATGTGGTAGAATGGTGCCATGGTCATGTAGAAAGTTCACTCCTAGCAAAAAGTTTCGACAAAAGTCAGCCGGCGTGTAGTGCGAAGGCTGACCTGGGCGTTACTTTTGCAGCTTTACAAATCCACTTCCCATAAAGCATGACTTATCTGTTAGATTATAACTGATTAAATTTGTCAAACGCGTGTTGGTTTTAAAACTCGGGCTTTGACCCATTACCACACAATCCCTACTTTTGACGCCCCTGAGAAAGAAGTCTTTACAAAACATTGTTGGAAAAGGAGAAAATGCTGGTAACCAGCATTTTCTCCTTTTCCCACAATGTTTTCTACCCTTCACAAAACAATTTTCAGTCACTTTTATTTTGTCGTCTGCTAATGTTTTCAATTTGGACCAGTCTAAAATATTGTCGTTTGGTGATGGGTTAAGCTATGGTGAAGAAACCCCGATTTTAGTGGGAATTGATCATTAAGAAATATAGAGATTTTCCCTATAATTACCGTGTTCTACTAGGCGTTATAACTGTCCTCAGGTGTGTTCATGTTTTTTGTTCAAATTGATATTCAAAGTACTTTCACTTTACCGGTACACGTGTGCATGGCGGTAAAATCCGACAAATAAACCATTGGGTTGAAAATGCGGTTGTTTATTACCACATTTTAAAACAAGTTAATTAATTTTTAACGCTAACGGAGACGGCCTTTAGAACTTGTAACGGTAATAGATTGTCTAATGATATTTTAACTTTAAAAAAAAAGGTCGTACACGGACTGCGCATTAATATGATTGTTTAAATACTACTTGCAGCGGCTTGATCAACACTTAAAAATCATAACTAAATGATCGCTCAGCGATCAAGGGGTTACGACGTCAAATACGGTACACGTCGGCGTGTGGTCGTACTTTATACACGGCAAATCATAATGTCAGTCACATCTTTGATCTTTAAATTGTTTTATATCGATTTGAGACTATTTTTTCTCTAATCACATAAATACATGTATAAATGGAATATTACAACAGTTTGGATTTTTATGTGGACGGATAAGGCCGAATTGTAAATAGTTGCATATGGGGTGAGACCTCATCTCGAATCCGTCGCCAACATCCATATACACTCAACAAGACCTGATCTGACCACTCAGAAATGTTCAAGCATCATAAAACAAAGCAGATAAAGGGAAAAAATAAGAAAATCCTGATGCATAACATCAATGGCGCCGCCAATCAGTTGTTTCTGAAATAAGGCACATGACAGCATTTCAAATTGACCAAAGTAAATTTGTGCAGAACTGAAATGAACTGAGAAGTCCTAAACAATCCTTAAAATGCAACTTAAAACTTTATCAAATTATATCATAGCTATTCTTGGGCGAAATTTAACATAAGTTTAATTTGGACCTATGTACAAAAGCAGTTGTCATTCGAGAAACAAGAGAAGAAAATAGTATTAAAAACTAGGTTTCAACTTACCGAATTGATGTTAAAAACTGGGTATGAAAAATGACCAAAAATGATCGAAGTGAGTACGAAATGACCAAAAAAGAATGGGTACGAAATTACCAAAATTGTACGAAATGGCATAGGTACGAAATAACCCAGTTGTGAAATGACTTGAAGCCGAGTTAACAATATGGCTGCCTCCATAGGTACTTTTCAAAACCGACTAACAAAAATAGTGCCGCCGCTCATGTGGCGCCTCAATAATTCAGGGAGTCTCAACATTTTGTGATATGACGGAAAGACCAGAACGTAAATGTATAAATTAAGTCCATGAAAAAAGTTATGTTCATTCGATTCTTTTAAAAACAGTGGCTGTTATGGATCCATAATTATGTGATGACTCGCTTGGTATACCATGTACCGCGGAGATACATTAAGCGCCCTTTTCACAGTGCATGGCTCATCTGAATGTACCTTAATCTAATTTCTCTTCCTTTTTTTTTTCATGATGGTTGTTTTTTAAATACCATGCTTCATTCGAAACGCATCACCAACAAAAGGACATTTCTTGGAATTCAAGACTAAGAACGTTCCATCTTTACAGTCAGTGCATTCATACGAAACTAAATTACTCCAATTTCGAGTAACCTTGATTAATTGAAAGCATTTTGCCGACGGCATTTTACATGTAACTCAAAACATGAAATCTGCCTTTCATAATGAAGTAAACATTGTGGGAAAAGATGAAAATGTTGGTTACCAGCATTTTTTTTTTTATGTTTTCAAGAGGCGCCTTTTCTTAGGGTCGTAAAAAATAATCTCAGAAAAAATGTAATTAAACACATTCATGGAAATGGAAAATGTGTGTTTTCCAACTTTGTTTGTTACCTTTTCAAAGACGAATCCCATCATTCCAGTAAATTACTGAATTTGTCGTCTGCGTTATGCTTTCATTTGAGCATTTCTACAATTTTGTCGTCACTATGAATCCTCGTGTGATACCCGCACTACTCATTCCTCCATTCTCACTGACCTTGCCGACATCTGCTCTCGTTCTTTATATACGAGAATGCAGCCAGTAGCTTGAAAATGTTTCAGTGCCCCACTGTTGATAGAAACTTGTGGTACGCATACACAGGAACACTTCGTTGGTTAACTTCAAAAACCTCATAACTAGAGCTTGAAACCAGCTGAAGTTACGAGGTTTTTGAAGTAAACCGACGACTTACTGCTATGACACATATCGTCGGTTTAGTTCAAAAAGCTCATAACTACAGCTAGAAACAAGCTGTTGTTACGATGTTTTTTTAATCAAAATACAATGATAATAATATCAAAGTTCTCTACACGGTTCATTGTTGTCTTTTTCTGACGTTGATGTTGAAAATAGGGTTCTCAGGACACTTTGGAAACAACACTTTACTCTCATGGAATATGGCGACTTGACGACTTGTACGATTTATTGGTTTCGATTTCTTCTGTATTCTTTCAAACCACAAGTTGAACGTACAGCCCGAGGGGTATTTTATAAGCCGCGGTAAATGGGCGCGTGTTCGACTGTTGAACAGTGGCTCTCGACGCTCAGTATAAATCACTTTTAAACAAGCTTCACCCGTTACTGTACCAAACCGACTCTTTAATCCTCTTGAACAGCTAGCAGCTTTGAAAAAATCACAGATGGAAAACAACCTAGTTGCTTGTGACAAAACATAGCTTCTTTTTTCAATAGTTTTTTTTTTTTTCAAATTTCAACTCTTGTTCCATCTTTGAAATTTTTAATACGTTTTGATTGGTCTGAAGATAGGCTATATAGGGTAGGGTAAGCACGTTTTCAGCAACACAAAACACATGTCGTATAGTTTACATTGGTAACTCGATGTAATTTACTAGTCTTTTAAGAAATAATCATACATAACTTGCTTCTGGGGATATTTTTCATCAATTCCTTCTCATATAATGGTAGAAAGTACATGTTTTTCCTAAAAAAGAAATATAACTATGCTTTTAGAGTGTTGAAAGTTATGTAACGCGCCATGTGATCAAATTTAGAACTGAGCTTTGCTCTGAGAATAGGGGGGTTAATGCATCTACAGGTCAGCACACACAGTCTGTGCAAAGGACCAGTGTTACTCATAATACAGCCACATGTAACACAAAATGGATTTTACGGATGAGTTCTAGGAAACTCGTGTGAGTGCAATTTTGAATGCTTGCAGAATGAAAGATTTGATAAAGTACAAAATACAGAATATTTTTATGATCAACATGAAAAAGTGAACATACCTAACTTTCATCAGATATTCCTTTGATGTCGCTCTTGAGATTATGTGGTGATACTTTTGTTAGTTTCCTGAAAAGGTAGATAATTATTGCCTCCCACTGAAAATGATAATATAGTGGTTTAGATTTATAATTTATAATTCTAAGATTGAAAAAAGGTAAAAGTGTCTCGGCAATGTATTGCAATAATCTTTTCTTTTTTTTCAATCACGGCAATTTTTACAGGATTATATCAGTGAAATTAGCTTTCTATCAATATTAGGGGTAGCTACATGTATCTTTAATGAGATACTGCTGAAGTCACCGCTATTTGCAGTGGGTAGCCAGTATTTTCTACTTCTCCTGCAGTGTTTTATACTCTGTCGAAGACACTTTTCCTCCTTTGAGTCACATAAAAAGAATTATAATTTGAGGACGCTATTATTATTTGTCTTGTGGTACAGGGTTTACAAATGAGTTGGGAGAGATAGAGAGAGGACCTGTGTTCTGATTCTTCTCTTTTTTTAAGCATTATGTGTCAGGCCACGTCAGTCGATATAGCCCAGTGGGTAGAGCGCAGGACTCGTGAACACAATGTTTCAGGTTATGGATTCGAATCCCCGGCTGGCAAACTAAAATCGGATGAGACATTAAACCGAGGTCCCGTTTGACGGTGCTATACGCCAAGCACGTTAAAGAACCAGGCGAAGCTCTCAGTAGTTTCGTCCTGTATCCTTGCACTATTCACCCATAACAACTAACCGTCTTCTGTGGGGGGGAGGGGGGGCGCGATAAATAAACGGAAATAACCAGCCAAGCCACGTCAGTCTCTCTTTGGGATAGTGGCCATCCCCCATCCCCTATCACACCCCACATAGATGAGATAGATGAGCAAGATTGATGAGTAAGTGACAACAGACATTGCTAGATAGAAAAGCAGATTCTGATATAGCAATATATTATAAAAGCAAAGCTATTACTAGTATTAAGTTAACAAGTAAGCGGTATGACCACATACGTGTATATGTCGTAGTCCAAACTGGAATCCAGGCAGATCCAGAATCTGCCTAGACCAAACTGGAATTTGTCTATAACAAATCAGGATTCCAGTTTAGCTTTGCAGCTCTACAATCTGCCTAAACCAAATTTTAATAATTTCTCGTTGAATATAGGGCGTCTACATATGAATCATTTTACTTTTAAACACCAAAATAAAAGAAGTTTTAGTCAGAAATTCAGAGTAAATATAAATTTTGAATGTTTTGTACTAATAAAAAAGGTGGAAAAAAGAGTGATTGTGGAAAAAATCATATAAAATGCTTTAAATGGAAATACCTCTCAATTGTAAACATGATTAAATCAATATATTTAAAAAAAATATTAGAAAACCATGCATTTTGGTCTACGCAAAATTTGAATTCTAATTTGGTCTAGGCAGATTCCGGATCTGCCTAGATTCCAATCTGGCCTACGACATATATATAGCTTAATCGTTTGTATTTTGTATCAGCGAACTCTAAAAGAATTAAATGGATTTTTTTGGTCAAGACTGAAATAATCCGAAATATTACTGACAGGTTTGGATCTGCGAGTTTACTTCGTAAGAAGAGCGGACAGTGTTTTTTTTTCAATACCAGAAAGCAAGAGCAGAGTTCGGATTTTGAGAAAAGTACCTGACCCAATTCGTTTAGTCAGGTGGTATCGGGCATCACATCCGGGGATATCGTCTAAGTATTTAAAATCGAGATAAATAGAGGTTCTCGTTCATTTTTTATTGATTTTTCTTAGTGAATGAAAACATGCTAATTAACTGACACAAACAAGCGAGTGGATTTGAACATTTTTCCTTCACTATTAAGTCTACAAGCACAGCTTGGCACGATTCCAGGAAAGAACTAAAGTCACTTATTTTGCTCAAGCCTGCTGATCGACTGCATTTCTGACTGAAGTTCAGTTTGTAACTTTAGATCCATTGTACAAATATTTTTAAAACAGAGTTAAGAACTATTCTCAAATCCTAAGTGTACATAAAACTTCACACTCACCTCAGTAAAATAATGAACTTAAGTCTGTTACAATGACCGAAGTCCATTACTTTGTTGAGCTGAAACGATGTGTCAACTTAGGATTTAAAAATGTTTCTGAAGGCACTTAATGTTTTTGAAATTCTGAAATAATGAAGTCAAATTAAGTCGGAAAATAAGTCCGTCAGCCGACTGAGTTTTTCGCAAGTCTTTATTACAGTAAACCACTGTAAGCTCAGGGCCCGTATTCACCAACCATTCTTAAGAATGTTCTTGGTCTTGGTCTCCAGAATTTTCTAAATTTGAAAGTAACACATCCCCTGATTGGCTAAACAATTCGGTGTAGCCAATCAGAGGTTGTGTTACTTTCAAATTCATAAAATCTTGAAGAATAAGACTAAGAATGTTCTTAAGAATGGTTGGTGAATACGGGCCCAGGACATTTTTAGCAAATAGTCCGCTTCATAAGGCTAGAACCGCTGTCTCCATTTTATCCTTGTAATGTCGAATGACTGCCGTAGGTATCGTCATTTTAGATCCGTTCTAGCCAGAACATCTCACAAACTATTGAAAAATGTGGATCAAAGATTACATTAGTACAATTCTGTCTGTCTGATCTTTATCTTCACAGTCCATAAATGCCTACACCCTTAACCCTTTACCAAACGACAACATTCTAGATTTGTCCAAATTAAAGGCACTTGCAGACGACAAAATAAATGGGACTCAAAAATTTAAATTTGGTTTTGGAAAGGTAGAAAAGATTGTGGGAAAAGGAGAAAATGCTGGTTACCACAATGTTTTCTAAAGGTCTCTCTCTTAGGGTCGTGAAAACCAGGGATTGTTTGGGAAAGGGTTAAAGAAACAGTCGCGTGTTTTATCTACTCTGATGGTTTTTTTTTTTTCGAAAACATTGTTGGAAAAGAAGAAAATGCTGTTAACCAGCATTTTCTTCTTTTCCCAGAATGTTTTCTGCTGTACCCAAGAAACTAAATCCATAAATAGAAACAAGCGGCGCTCTGGCAAAAGTGGGGGGGAGGTAACTCTTTACCAAACGACAAAATTTTAGACTGGTCCAAATTGAAAGCATTTGCAGACGACAAATTGAATGTGATTGAAGAATTTGAATTTGTTTTAGGAACGGAAGAAAACATTGTGAGAAAAGGAGAAAATGCTGTTAACCAGCATTTTCTCCTTTTCCCTCTGTTTTCAAAAGGCTTTCTCTCACATGGGTGTTAAAAGTCGGGAGTGTGTGGTAAAGGGTTAATATATCTTCTTGTTGTAATATACCGAACTATATAATGACTATTATTGGCTTGCAACATACGAAAAAGGGCATTTGGACAGTTGCGTAAAGTGTCGCCCAGGTTCAGCCTGCGCAGTCCGCGCAGACTAATCCGAAACGACACTTTTTATTTTTTATTTGATTTTCTTTTTTGCACAGGTCTACTGCAGCACAAAATCTAATGTAGTCGTAAAGTGCCGTCTCGGGTCAGCCTACTGAGACGACACTTTACGCAAATGTCCGAATGCCCCTTTTTCGCGTGTTGCAAGCCAATTATGGAACCATGTGATCCATTCCGTTTAAAAACCGATTTAATTAATCATAGAGCAGACTGGTAATCTGAAATGCTGGGAATTGAACTGAAGCATAAATGCTCGACCCAGGTTAACCCAGGCAGACTGTGTATGCAGGCTGAGCTGAGTCGATAATTTTTGCAAATGCATCGACATCCCCCCCCCAACAATATCACAGAGTTTGGCTCATATGTCGTTGTCTGCACATGTCATATTCCTCGAAGATTCGACTGTCTTATATGACGAATCACTAGCCCTGAAAGCGGGCAGACTGTAATATTACGCTATATGAAATAGCAATGTAGAAAATAGCTTTTATCAATACGTTTGAGGAGAAATGAGGCATGCTTTAGCTCCAAATTTCTCTAAACTGTTGATCATAGCTGAGTGAATTGCACGAAGCAGCGTTTTATTGAGTAAACGTTTATTTTAGTTTGAAATTCAAAGTGACGGTTGTCGCGTAGGAAAGTGGTTCGGTTCTGTACCCAGGATGCCCATATTAGATAGATGAGTATTTATAGAATGCCATCTAGCGGGAGATAATGGCTCATACGTAAACAGAAAAAAAAATCCTTTTCGTACAGCTTCCAATTTCATGACTTTTTGCTAACATGATGTTTTGCGCCGCTTTATATGATATTTCATTCATATCACGGCAACAGGCAACAGTTAATTTTTTTCATGTTTTCCTCGGGTTTTATCAGGACTCTGATATTCGACCAGCGTAGATCTAGATCAGTCAGTCTCTTTGATTGTATGGCGTTTTAGGCCGATTTCAACACTATTTCAGTTATATTGCGGCGGCCAGTAGTCCTACTCACGCTTTCATGGAATTTCTTTCATTGAAACTTCATCTATCTAGCTGTTTTACCCATAAAGCCCAGGAACAAACCGAGGTTATCTTTGCGGACAGTGTAGATCAAGATCAGACAGCACAGAAAGTGCAGTCTGATCTTGGATCTTCACTGCCTACGACTATGTTACATACCCTTAGTAAAACGTCCTTGCAATATCAATATTTCTATTTGCCTCCTAGTTTAAAAAAAATGTTTCTTTTTTTTTGCAGAAAACTATCTCCTGATTAAACAGTGCAGATCCAAGATCAGACTGCACAATTCATGCACTTATATGGCAAAAGGCTAAGTTCTTTACAACAGTATAATTGGCCTGCAACTCGCGCAAAGGGGCATTCGGACATTTTCGTAAAGCGTCGTCTCGAATTAGCCTACTCTGTCCGCGTGGGCATATTCCGGTTTTTACCTAATTTTCTGTTTTTGCGCAAGTCTTATGAAGAACAAAACCTATTGTATTCGTAAAGCGCCTTCTCGGATTAGCCAGCGCGGACTGCGCAGGCTGATCCGAGTCGACACTTTACGCAAATGTCCGAATACCCCTTTTCGCGTGTTGCAAGCCGTATTTGAGCTCTGTTTGACGATTTCCTTGATTACCTTTAATGCTTAGCATTGAATTGAGGATTTATAGGACCCAGATCAGAGTGCACGTTCTGTGCAGTCTGATCTTGTTTAAAGAATACTTTGTCCAATATCAATTGATCTGTTAGATAGTGGCTATATGATACAATTTCTGTATACATCTTTGACTACTGTTTCCATTTTAAATATGTATAAATACTTCTAGTTTTCTCCATATTTTTTCCTTTTTTTCCCACTGTCCTTTTTCATTAACCTTAAATTATCGTTCTTTATTGATGCAATAACCGGAAATTGGAGAGGAACTCTATATAAGCTTTGCTTCCATACCGATCTAATTCTACCTGTAGGATCATTATGTCAATTTAATGTATTTGTTTTGTTCATGTACATGTATATTGCATTTCTGTGGAATAAAATATGTTTAATTTAAATATGTAGACTACTTCTCTGATTGAATAGGAAAAAAATATCGAAGCCAATCGAAAGGAAAATATCACAATTTAGACTAACAAACGTGCCATGCTCTGTGAAAAGGGAGCTTAATGCACAAACAAACCGTATCAACCCATGTCAGCCTGTGCTTTTCGCGCAGGCTGATATGAGTCAAAACGTTTCGCTATGGATCGTTTTTCTGCTTAGTCAAGGACATTCTCATTACCTCCCGCTAGATGGCATTCTATAAATACTCGTCTGTCTAATTTGGGCATCCTGGGCCTGAATTCACCAACCATTCTTAAGAACGTTCTTTGCCTTATTCTCCAGGATTTTCTACATTTGTAAGTAACACAACTTCTGATTGGCTAAACCGAATGGTTTAGCCAATCAGAAGTTGTGTTACTTACAAATACAGAAAACTTTAAGAGAGAACAAGAATGGTTGGTGAATATGGGCCCTGGGTACAGAAATGAACCACCTTCCTACGCGACAACTGTGACTTTGAATTTAAAACTAAAATAAACGTTTATTCAATAAACGCTACCTCGGCAATTCTATCAGCTATGACCAGCAGTTTCAAGAAATCTGGACCTAAAGCAGGCCTCATTTCTCCTAAAACGTACTGATAAAAGCTATTTTCAACATTGCTACTTTATAGAGCGTATAATATTACAATCTGCCCGCTTTCGGGGATAGTAATGAGTCATATAAGACAGTCGAATCATCTAAGAATATGACATGCGCAGACAACGGGACATCCTACCTTTTGATCCAATCGGTTGTTCGACATTTTTGTATGGATCTACAATCATGTGACGACGCGCTTGGTCACGTGTATTATGGAGATGCATCAAGTCTTCTTGTCCCAGAGTATAATTCAAATATATTACAGTCGCAAGTATTGTGGTTTGAAACCGAACTCGTCCAAAATACAGGTCCATGATTTATGCAAGTAATTGCAACAGGCAGGAATCTCTTCTTCCTCATCGCTAAACATTTTTTACTGCATTGTTTATATGGAAAACTGGCCATTGGCTTCAAGACACTCCCTAGTACCATAAGAAAGACACTGAACACGTGACAGATGCATTGACTGCCGTGATGTAATTAATGTTGAAAATTGCTTTAACTTATTACCACACAATCCCTGCTTTTGTCGACCCTGAGAAAGAAGCCTTTTAGAGAACATTGTGGGAAAAGGAGAAAATGCTGGCAACCAGCATTTTCTCCTTTTCCCACCATGGTTTTCACCCTTCACAAAACAAATTTCAAATTTTCAGTCACTTTTATTTTGTCGTCTGCAAATGCTCTCGATTTGGACAAACCTGAAATATTGTCGTTTGGTAATGAGTTAAAGAAGAGGCCCTACAGATGTAGCATAAATAACTACCGTATGAACGAAGCATATAGAATGCATGATGGGTACGGTCCCTGTTCTGTCTTCTGTCTATGACATTGAGATGATCAACTTTATTATATAGAATTAGGTTTTGACTTTGAAAAGTGAGTTATTACATGTATGGCACAGACCACATACATAAATCTTAACGGATTTATTCTAAGTACCAGCCAATAATTGTCTCAATTAATTGATATTCCCAACTGCTTTGTCTATGTCTTTTGTACATACATGGCGACGGTTCACTTAGACACTATATCAAAATCCTAAATATCAATGTCTGACTGGGAAAACGCGCCACGCTGAAAGATGGTCACTACCTTGTCCCGAGACCACAAATTTGTCAGCTGCATCTTGCACAGAACGAGCGAGTCCCGTATTGTCCACCCATTGTAAATTTCATTCGTAGTCTAACCCAAAATTTTAAAAGGATCAGAGTTTCTGGTTTAGCCAATCAAAACTCTCGTTACTTTTAAAGTTAGAAAATCTTTGAGACTTAAACTCCGAATTTGTTGAGAATGGTAGGTGAAGACAGACCCGGGTCACTGATTGGTTGATCCAAATCGATTCTAAATGGTATGTGAAAAAAGAAAATGATGCGCAGCAGGTATAAAGTACCCTGCAACCGTTATCTTAACCCTTAGGCTAAAAAGCGCGACTCACTGACCTTTTGTGGACAGTGTTGATCAAGATCAGACTGCACAGAACGTGGAGTCTGATCTTGGATCTACACTGTCCAACACGGAGATGTCTGTCATTCCCATATTAACTTTGGAAGAGCAAAATATAGGTTTTTACTATTGGCTTGAACGTTTGATGTCAGTTATTTAGCAGGAGAAGCGTTAAAGTTTAGATATACCAAAGATCATCACAGGGTAGTTCGACACTGGAAAATATATGTGACCCATCACGCAAGAATGGACCTTCTGGGAGTTCTATACATCAATTAGATGAAAACAGATCAACAGTATTGTAGGTCAGTTTCAGTTGATAATTCAAAAATGATTGTATAGCAAGGTGCAATGACCACTTTTCATACAGAAAATGTCATTAAAGCGAAAAGTGGCAACCCTGGTCAGCCTGCGCATTCTGCGCTGTCTGACCAGAGTTGACACTTTTCACAGTTCCCGGGAAGATCCTTTTTTGCGCGATGGTTCACATATTCATTAAATTGCCTGCAGTCTGGTATAGAGCCTATCCAAGTACAATGCACAAGTTATTAAACCTGAGACCCACCCTTTAAAACGGTTGGTCTTATATGGTGTATGCTTTCTTCGATGTAAACCAAAACTTTACGAAGAAATGACAGTACCATTTTTCAATGCCGAACTGCAACGTCACTTCATTGGCTGCTATTTGTTAAAATCAATATCCTTTCCGATTTTAGGCGCGAAATTTAATTTAGATGCATTTCCTGTTTTTACAGAGGACTATTTAGTGAGCATTTTGTGGGTTTTCTGCATTGCTCTAGTTAATAGTTAAAGAACTATAATCTTCAGTAAGGGTGTGTCGCGAAGAAAACCATTTCCAGTTTGAAAGGGGACTATCGACAAAACATGATTTTCAGGGTCTTTATGACTGTGTACCTCTGAAAAAAACTTCTCGTTAATCAAAATCGTTTACTAACAAAGCAATAAATCATTGCCCTTTCAAACTAAAAATGATTTTTTCTCAAGCTGGTTATTTCAGGGATCTGTATATGCGTGTCTCATTGTAAGTCCCCTGTTATATAAGACAATATCTTTCTAATGTGGAACATGTGCAAGAAAATGATTTACAACTTTATGTTGCCCCCGTCAAGCATGAAGGACAGTTCTGTCTGTAGTTTTCATCTGCCCATATTTTTGTCACCTTTTTTTAAGGGTGTGTCGTACAAATTAAATGTTTTCTTTCGTTTAGGATTAATGATCAACAGCAAAATGTAATTTCATAATTACACAAAATTATGTTTAAACTGCTCTAATTCATGGTATCATTTCTCCAGTACGGTCTTGCTGTCACAGAACCGTTCTAGCCCCAGGGCGTATTGTCTGTAAAGCACTTAATTTTCTTGTTAGATCAGCGAAAAACAAGAGCTCTGGCAATAAAGTCGTATCAATTAGCCCCCGATAAATTACCGAAAACTCAAACACTTGCAGCAATTTGTCACATTCGTTAACTTCTTCATGAAGAGCCATGAAACCCGACACTGTGTTGCGTAATTCCCTTGGTACATGGGTTCCTGCCTCCCTTCACAAATGTCGCAAGGGGTGATCCGGGTCTGTCCCTTGAAGCGTGTTTAAGTCGTTTACTCGTTCGTCAAATGCAGGTGTGATAGTGGGGGTCAACATAAGGACCAAAGCACAATGACTGAGACCACATTGTCACTACTACGTAATATGAAAGTCGTCGCCAGACATGGTGGTGCAACAGAGCGGTACACCGGCTCCACCCAAACAATCTTGAAGCTATCCGCGATCTCCGTGCCAAAGGTGACTTGAATGTAAATGTTAGCATTGTCGAGAACCGCTTCTACTCGCTAATAAATCATCTGTCTTGATTGCTGAAACGTTTAGTCTGTGTGCTTAACTTCTAAATCTCCATGGTGTTCCGCTTTTATGAAATGCTCTCACCTGCATGCAATCTCGAATTCTTCGTCCTTGCGCTCAGCTTCAGTCCAAAACAATACCGTCTGCGGCACACATTTAAAAACTCAATAGATTTCCTCTTTTATTCCTATTAATTAACCAAAGAATCGGTCACAACACGCGGTAGGAATACGACAAAAAATGAACAAAAGCCATACACGTCTCCCAAGCTTTGCTGCATCTCAGCAACAATGTTCATAACCAGACCGGCAGCTGCTTCTCTGGGATATTTTTCGAGGATGAATGACTATATTTAAACAGTTAAAATGCAAAACAACTTGAAAATAAGAGAAACTATAAATATTAATCAATTTCAGACCGTATGGTGAACTGCAGTCGCAACTGCAACCCCCATCATTTCAAGAAAAACCGCGACGCTCTCATCAAAACGCGATTCTTTTAAGTGGGAAATGGCTTACTCAGACGCTGCATGACGTGTTTTGATCATAAAAAATACAAACAGCGAGAAAAAAATACTTAAAAACACTTTTTTTCATGTTTTCTAGAAAGTTTGAAAAGTTTTGTGTTGTCCATTTTAACGCGGGAAATCTTGCGCGAGTTATGCACCCATCGCGTATTGTTTACTGCATGATTTTATCGATGGATGGCGCTCTCAATTGCAGCTAAATATAGCACAGCATCTGTTTTCTATTTTGTGCACTGGGACATTTAAAATGTTTGAATACAGCATTATATGGGTAGTTGCGCGTCTCAATAATATAATACTAGCCTACAGCGCTTGTTTTTGTGGATACTATGTTTTGTTCCGCTTATTTTCATGTCGCTCACCAGTTCCAAGTAAATTTTAAGAAATATCTATTAATTAGATTGTATGATGGCTGTCCTTTTTCTGCTTAAGGTAACTATTAGAAGAGAGGGAAATTAAAGTTAGTCGGACTTCAGAGTGGCATTCATTATATACCAATAAAAGCTAGAGGTTTATGTTTCTTTGTGAGCGACCAATATAGTAACCCTTATCTGAAATTGTCGGGCTAAACCGAACGAGCTTATGAATTACGGCTTATACATGTAGATACCTGTTGTTATCATTGAAATGTAAAGTTTTTTGAGCCTGTTTATTCGCAGATTGAGCTAGTGTTATTACAGCGAATTTGTTACATGGCTTTTCTATTTTTCTATTATTGAGTGAGATGCTATACATTCATCCAAATGACCATATTTTATCGATTAAAATCATAACATTACTTAAAAATTTCAATTACTTATCCAAATTCTTTGAACATTGAGCAACTGAAATTGTGTATTTACTACGGTTTACAAAAACGCACGCCACTTCTTTGGCGCCGTATTACGTCACAACGATAACAGTAGAGGGTTCCGACTACAACTGTAAACATTTCGTCTGCAGAAACCCGTCACGTCGATATTAGAATGCAGTATTAAAGTTAAATGCAGGGTAAACACAAAGATGATTTGCAATTTTTTTCTACACATCTGAAATGTAAGGTTGTATATCGCTTCGAGCTTTAAAGGCAGTAGAGTTAAGTTGACATACCGAGATACGTTAACTTGCTCGGGCAAGGCTTTGAGGGGTCCGCAGAAAGTTTGGAAGGCAAACATCTGCCAGGCTTTTTAACAGGCATCTTGCACCATAAATGTGTAAGTTCTATCTTCATACATTTGTTTTTTCTTTTATGGTAATCTACATGACTTAATCAACTCAAAATTATTTCTAGCTTAGGTGCTTTCAGTAAATCTAGGCGGACCTAATAACTTGTATTCGTGGAGATCACGCACTGAAGCAGTTTATGACGATGGGATCAAATTGCCAGTTTTTTGTCATTGTTTGTTTGTTGATGGCGATGTTAAGAGTTTAAGTTGTGTTCTAAACATATTTTTGTATAAAGTTTGAAAAAAGTAAGTATGGATACAAGACATTCAAAGACAAGGCCAAAGCCAATCATGTAGCAAAAATGAAGCCTGTGACTAAACACATGCCAAGCTTTCAGGTAGAGCGTTGTCACGTATTCCCAAACCATCAGTAGTTTTCGGAGACACCATATAATTTCGTTTATGCGGGTTGTTCGATTAATGTGATGAACAGAAACACACAAACGAATCGTCCTGTTTTTCATGTGTCTAATGGGTTATTTGCACATCCATGTAGGATCAATATTTTGGCAAAATAATATGAAGATAATGTAGAATATTTTTTAAGTACATCGCTAAAAAAATATGATTAACTCTTAACAATATAAGTCAACAAAAAGCAACCCTTTTCCATCCTTAAGTCATTTTTTACCAGATACAAACATGCCTAGAACACTCACAGAGTGTCTGCATTCTTCTAGCTATATTCGATTCTGCTTTCTGAGTGGTGCTTAAACACCTAACATAATTTTGATGGAGTCGAGTATTTTCGAACCAGGAACATGTTGCATATTTATTATGCAAAAATCGTGACTGTCTATCGTTTTTCCAACCAATGCTGATTCTTATGGATATTGACATATTTCTGACGTAAAAAATGAACGCAAGAGTGACTCAGAAATAAAGAAGTTCCTGTTAGTGAAAAGTCTACCCCGTTGCGTAGTGGAATAAAATGGAGATGCAAAACTACAGTGAAAGTATTTTGTTGCAGACAGTATCCACATTAGACATAGCCAGAAATATGCCAATATGCTTCCATTCACTTCTATAATTAATGGACTAGGAATTAAACTTTTTGAAATGTGATCCCAAGTCTGGAGGTTAGGCCCTTTAAGAGCTATTTTCTTTAAAGAAAAAAATAGGTGTCTGAATATACCCTCCATCGTGTCCGAAAATTCCAGGCGTTTCCGAAAACCAACTCTGTACCTTCACATTTTAGCTAGTTTATATTACATCGATTTTAGTTATGCTGACGCCAAGTTTCCAAAATCAACGAAGGGATACAGTAGTGCTTTCTAAATTTTCAAAGTTAAACCCGTTTTGCGCATGATTAAAATAGTTGTGAAAACAAATCCTTAGCTGTCCGAATATACCCTTTACCGCTCTAGTAGATCTATAGATAACTGTCCCCGAAGGTGATGTTACTTTTTAACTTGACTTTTTGAACTCTCATAATTTCACAAATAGAGGATAAAATAGGATTTAAACATAAGCTGTTGCTTGTGTACTTTATAATCCTTTGTTTGAAATACAAATATTTTCAATTTAGATGCTGAACATAAGAGAATACCTTTGCAATTCATCTGTTACTCGAGTTGTTTACATTCCCAAAGTAGATCAAAATGACTGACACACACAGTAAATTAAGTTGGTGTTTTTTCTATGATTTAGATCTACATATCATAAACGATTTCAACAAGCTTTTAACTAATTACCACACAATCGCGACTTTTAACAACCCTCAGAAAGATGCCTTTTGACATTCTATAATGTAAATAATTGATAAAATATGAAAAATACTCACCTATATATAAAGAAACTCAAGGAATGCAACTGCCTACACTAGCAACACGGCACTTTACCAGACAACTAATATTTCCATTATTGCCTAAATTGAAAGCATTTGCCGTCAACTGTTAATTCTTTACAAAACGAAAAAGTTATAGGCTGGTCCAAATGGAAAGTGTTTGCAGACGACAAAATAAATGGGACTAAAAAATTTGAACTCCTGTTGGAAAGGATAGAATACATTGTGGGAAAGGGAGAAAATGCTGGTTACCAGCATTTTCTCCTTTTCCCACAATGTTTTCATAAGGCTTCTTTCTCAGGGTCGTTAAAAAGTCGGGATTGCATGGTAAAGGATTAAGCAAAAGTTACTCATAACCACAAATCTGTCTTCCCAAAATAAGAAAACAATTTGGGAAAAGGGAAAAATTCCGGTATCTTTTTTTTTTTCCATTTTTCCCTCATTGTTTTCAAGAGACTTCTTTCTCTGGGATTGTGTTATAGAGGGTTAACTGTAATGTCTTCTCTCTGATTGAGATCATAAATATCTAGGGCTATATTCAACAACATTCCTACTGTAGTTGTAGATTTAGAGTAACACACTTCTCAAAAGCTAAGAATAAAATTGCATGACTGAAACAGTCAAACTTATAAAATGCTTGAGAATTAGACAAAGCAATGCTGTCAGGAATGGTAAGTGATCCAGACTGCATTTTTGTAGTCTGATCTTGATCTATATTGACTACAATTACAGCAGTATTTGTGGATGTCACTATTACCTTACTTCCCTCACAAATACCTGGATTCATTTGTTATAACCAAACGTTTTGAAAAGTTAGGTAATGGAATTCAGCATCACTAGAGGCGTGATAGAAAATCTACAGCATGCATCTACAGACATTTCAAACCTGGATAAGCTGGAAAGAGCTTCATTTTTCAGAGTAACTGAGGTAAGAATTCTGATTTTCTTTATTAAATTATTTATTTATTGAATTTAGAATAAATGCAATAACAGATAACAAACGTTAGGCAAGACCTATTTGTTTAACTCTTTGCCACATAATCCGGACTTTTAATGACCCTGAGAGGGAAAGCTTCTGAAAACAATATGGGAAAAATAGAAAATGCTGGTAACCAGCATTTTCTCCTTTTCCCATAATGTTTTCTATCCTTTCAAAAACTAATTTCAATTTTTGATTCACATTTGATTTGTCATCTGCAAATGCTTTCAAATTGAACCAGTGTAAAATTTCGTCGTTTGGTAAAGAGTTAACTCATTACCAAACGACAAAATTTTAGACTTGTCCAAATCGAAAGCATTTGCAGACGACAAAAAGTGACTTAAAATTTGAAATTTGTTTTGTGAAGGGTAGGAAATATTGTGGGAAAAGGAGAAAATGCTGGTTACCAGCATTTTCTCCTTTTTCCCATAATGTTTTCTGAAGGCTTTCTCAGGGTTGTAAAAAGTAGGGATTGTGTGGTAATCGGTTAATCTAAGAAGTTTCTATTCAAACTGGAATTATAATTGTAATGTGATAACCATTTATAAAGTGGTAATTTCTGACCTGCTCTAACACAATGCTCAGGACACTGCAAAAATATTTTTGGAAGAGATGTCATTTTCTATCTAGTCCTTTACCAAACAAGTCTGTGTTTCTAGGAACCAGTAAAAAAATGGCTTTCGAAAAATTGTGGGGAAGTAGATGCAAATGCTTGTTTCTCAGTATTTATCACAGTTTTCCTCCTTTCATCATAATTATGAGCCACATTTTATTTTGTTGTCTGCAGACAAAGACACTTACTTACGTCATCTGTTGAAGGGTTAAATGATGTAGTAATTTGCAAGAAGTAATTAATTGTTTTCCCACATTGGCACCAGAAGATGTCAACTACATTAGGTGTATAAGTTGTGTTTTTCTAGTGTTAAGTTAAACAAGTTTTCTTTGATACAGGAATTGTTTAAGTATGAAGAAGACAAATGGAAATGTTTGCCAGTTGTACAAGATCTTCTCCACACAATGCAGGAGTTGACAAGATGCTATGCAGGATGTTTTAAAATACTTGATGAAATAGGCATAATTCACCTAATGTCAGGTTATTGGATGTTTGTATATTTTTAGCTCAGCTTAACTTGGGTCCGTATTCATCAGTGGTTCTTGATTTCATGGTTAGTGTTATTATGAATTTAAAAAGGTGTACATAGTATAATACGGTACATATAATATTTAGTTTGATTTGCCTAGCAGAAATTGTGTTATTTTCAAAGTTGAAAATTCTTGAGAATTAGAATAAGAATATTCTAAGGAGTGGTTTATAAATACAGACCCTGTAGTGTTGTTCATTGTTTTCCACTCAGTCAGTCAACAACTGAAAAGGTCTCAAAGATTAGTAAAATGTATGGGTGATGGGATATGTCTTTATAAGGTAAAAAACATGAAGGAAAAAGGAAAAATTCTGGTAACCAGCTTTTTATACTTTTTCCATAATGTTACCTGTTCCATAACCTACAAATACTTACCTTCATATTTTGTGATTCAAATTCAATCACTAGTTCAGCTTAAAAATATTAAAACCTATATATTTATATACAAGTGACAAATAGACACTGAACATAAAAATAGACATAGTTTTGTTTTTACAGCCCACATGCCAGAAAAAGAACAGCCAATCAGATATATCAAAAAGATGATAGTGTCACTTTGAAATAATTTTCATATATTTATATCACCATGTTAAGTTGTTAATACTTTTTGTTACGTTTTTTTCTAGAGTATTAATTTGAAAGCCATTGTTCAGAAGAATGTGTACTGAACAAGTTGTAACAGTCTGCCTTTTTCTCACAGCATTGTATAATAGATATGTGCAAAAGATAAGGATAAGGGTATGCAAAGTACCGGTATACAAGTTATGTTATAAGTTTTGTTTTTTGTGACTCAGATTTACTCAGAAAGATCTCTGAAAGTCTAACAGACAACGGATATGATGCGAAACTGCAGCCCCTTATAGAATCATGCACCGAGACTATACTAGTGAGTGATGTTAAGTGTTCTTACTTTTTTTTGTCATCTCTTTAAGCTTTTACCTCATAGGCTAATTTAAGACATGAATAAAGTCTATGAGAGCAGTTGAAAGAAAGTGTAAGTATAAGCGATAACTCCTTTTCTTTTAGAGTTTTCATTTGTCAAAATCGCAAACAATTGCAAAAAGAAATTATATACATGTATAACTTAAATGGTGGATATTGTCTTTAAGAGGGTAGAAAATGTTGGTAACCACCATTTTCACAGACTCTTTTACCCACATTGAGTATGAGATTTAATGGCCCAAAAGAAAAAGGTCTTAAAAAACATTGTCAACCCTTTACCACACAATGACAACTTTTGACGACCCTGAGAAAGAAGCCTTTTGAAAACATTTTGGGAAAAGGAGAAAATGGTGGTAACCATCATTTTCTCCTTTGCCCACAATGTTTTCTACACAATCAATAAACATCTGCACCATTTGAGCAACATTGTAATCGTGGTTTGCAAATGCTTTCAATTTGGACAGTGATGAAATTTTGTTGTCTGGTAAAGAGTTAAAAAAATAAAAGCAGATAACCAGCATTTTCTTCTTTCACATATTCTTTTTCAAAAACAGAAATCATAACTTGGTTGAGTTTAAAAAAAGGTTTGTATACCATTTAAGTTTTCATTAAATTTTTACACATTTCATATACTGTAGACAAAATTAGCAAAGTGTGTTGGTTACTGAAAGTTGGTGTATGCTTTTGTAGTGGCTTATTCTAACCAAAGCTGTTACAAAAAAGCGCAGTATCATAATACATTGTTTTGCTGTAAATTCTTAATTTCAGGCTATTGCTGATTCAGAACCACAAGGTACAGTTATTTTACTTTGACCTATTAATTGTTGTGCACAATTAACATGCTTTTGCGGACCATTTAGGTTAAGATCAGACTACACTGGAATGCCCTCTGATATTTGGTTATAAAATCTTGTCAAGAAAATACAACAGAGTTTCATGTAATAAATTGCAGTTACCCTCCTTCCACATGAAGATGAGGATAAACAGCGTTTTCTGGACAAACCATGAATTGGTCTGAGTAAGATGTTAACTCTTAACCAAACAATGCCATGTTTTAAGGACCCTTTTTGAAATTATCATGGATATTGGAGAAAATGCTGGTTTCCAGCATTTTTTTCATTTTTCCAGTGTATTCTACCCTTTCAAGTACAAAGCCATATTTTTAGCCACATTTATGTTGTTATGTGCAAATGCTTTTAGGTTGGAACAGACACAAATTTGTTGTTTGGTAAAAAGTTCGTGTAGTTTTAATCTTGGGTATAAATAAGTGTTCATACTTATATGTACTTGTACTTTGAATCTTAACTATGATTTCATACACTTTATAATGCTCACTTCTTTTGCTTTTACTACCACTTGGTACTTATGTGACTTGAATGAGAAACTGCATTTTGTAACGGGAAGTTCATAGGAATTAAAGGGAGTGCTTGCTTCTAACCAGCAGTTGCACCTTTTCTCACAATGTTATCAAAGGCTAACTAGTGTAGTGATGTAAAAAGGTGTCAAAAGTCCTACTCTAATTGATTGATGATAACTTATGATAACTTTGGGTTTTTTTCTATGATTTCTATACAGCTAAGGCCCAAGTCATTAGAAAGCTCCTTGTTCATATATTTGAAATTTTTGAACACCCAGCACTTTTGTTTAAACCAAGAATGGAGGTAAGTAATACTTTTAGATTTTAGATTTAATTAAAACCATGTTTTGTTGAGCAATTTATGAAAAACAGTCTTTACAAAGAGAAGGCTAATTGCTGTTTTTTCTTCGGTGAAAGATTGAAATCAAGAGTACATTATTGATAATATTTTTACATGTGGCACAGCCACAAGAGAAAATGTTACCATATGAATTTCACAGATTCACAAAATAAATTGCAATCTTTAAACTATTGGAGAGAAAATCACATTCAATAAACTATATTAAAAGATGAAAATCTATTTTCAAATTGGCATTTTTTTTCAATCTGTATTCCATACATCTCTTGATAGCCAAATATATCCTTCTGAGTTAATGTCAAAAAGAAGTTCCTTACCAGTGAGTTTATCAAATTGATTATTTATTTGTAGGGACAGTGAAATTATCTAACTACATGATGTATAATCCGCCGCTATTTCTGGTTAAACTACTGAAAAGCATGAAATACAAACTGATTATTTCATTATTTTCTGAATAATATGGTCATGAAGACTAATATACAGAGAAAATACAGGCCTCTGCCAACCCTCAGAAAATGGGGAGAAGTGACTTCTCCCTAGTCTGAGAATGAGGAGAAGTTTTTCAAAATGGGGAAAAGTGGTCAGACTTTGGGGAGAAGTGGTCAGAGTTTGGAGAGAAGTTCGGACGGACATCAAAAAATAGATGTGGGCCAAAATATAGAGGGAATTCACAACACCTTAACAGTATAACAAATTAATAAGATTGAAAATCATGTGAATCTAAATGGAATAAAATTATTTTATGCTTTTTATCTTTTTCATGATCAGTATACTTATTCCTTTTGGAAACTACTCAAAACATATTTATTCATAGTTTGCTAAATTCATGTACACGTACCTTTAGGATTAAAATATTATGGAAAGGAATGATAATGGAAAGAGAAAGCAGTGCTAGTTTGAGTATTAAATAGTTTCTCCAGGCACATTTTTCTATTCAAAATCTTCCAAACACTAGACCATTTGTTTTCAAAGTCCTGAATATAGTTTTTGCTAAAAATGATTCTCATTACCAATTTTAATATACATTATAATATAAATGTAACATATATACCTATGAAATTGACAGCATTTGCAGCAGGCAAATACCGGTAGATAACCACTCAAAGGCTGTAACTAATGTTTAAAGATATGCAAAATACAGTCTGTCAAATGTAGAATAGCTTACTTTCAGCATTTTCTCATACTGCCACGATGTTTTCACCTTTCTATTGGTAAGTTAGACCCAGTTTCAGAGTGCGAGAGACATCGAAAATATAGCTGTCTGATTACCGTTTGTCTTTGATTAAAATCAGATAAATCGTAAATAAAACCATCGTTCAAAAGCCAACACCTAATTTACTATCAAAGCCTTGTAGATCGGCGGTTCGCGGCCCAATCAAGGAAATACTATAAATCAACAGAATACTTAAATCTATCTGGAATCACAGACAATAACATTTTTTTTTAAATTTTATCTTTTAATTAGCATCATAGAATATATTCGATTTTATCCAAACGCTGCTGCGGTGATGAGCTACCATTTTGAAGTTGAATGATGTGATTTCGCTAAAATACTATGTTGGCACCAAATTATAGTCACATGATTTAAAAACATAGTGCCACATGATCTAGGAGATGATCTAAGTACGTCATCATATCTGTTCGTTTGGAAAACTGTGAGTAATAACAAATTTTAAAGGATGGGATAAATGGTGATAAGCAAGTAGGTACCGATTCCATCGTTTTCAAAACTGGAATATTTCAATCCATTTAAAACTTTGGAAATAAAAGTTGATGACGAAAGACCGGTATCCGGGGTAGGACTTTCACTTCCATATAGTTACTAAATTTAGCAAACCATGTTTCAAAAATAGAGGTCCTCTAGGCGGTGCTGATATTTGTCAATAATAGGGGATTATCCCATGGTGTCATAAAGTTAATTAACAATGACTTGTCAATCAGACTCTCGGTATGTTGTAAACCAATTAAACTCGCTGATTGGGCAGTTACTGTAAATCGGGTACGGCACACGCTGATTTGTGGTAGATTAGACACAGGACGCTTTGTCAATATATGCAAGGCGACTTCCTGATTTTTTCAGGTGACTTGGACTTCGCTTTATGGTGAAGTGAGCGAAGTTTTTTGAAATCAGGTGACTTCTTTGCCCAAGTTGCCCACTCGGCCGAGGCCTGAAATATACATGTGTACCTTAAATCTTTACCAAATGACAAAATTTTGGACTTGTCCAAATTGAAAGCAATTGTAGACAGCAAAATAAATGTGAATCAAAAATTGAAATTTGATTTGGAAAGGGTAGAAAACATTCTGGGAAAAGGAGACAATGCTGGTTACTAGCATTTTCCCCTTTTTCCAAAATGTTTTCAAAGGCTTTCTTTTTCAGGGTCATAAAAGTCGGGATTGTGTGGTAAAGAGTTAAAATAATCATAGGGTATTTCGTTACTAACTTGTGATTTTTACCTCCACTGGCCCGCGGGCTTATGTCATGGCCCAGTGTCCATTGTGAGCCCGTCTGTGCGTCCGTCAGTCTGTCCGACTGTCCGCCTGTCAGTCAGTCAGTGTGTGTGTTAATTTTTATTTAACCCATTACCTCATAATCCCTACTTTTGACGCCCCTGAGAAAGAAGCCTTTTGAAAACACTATGGGAAAAGGAGAAAATGCTGGTAACCAGCATTTTCTCCTTTTCCCAAAGTGTTTTCTACCCTTCCCAGACCAAATTTCAATTTTTCAGTCACCTTTATTTTGTCATCTGCAAATGCTTTCAATTTGGGCCAGTCTAGAATTTTCTCGTGTGGTAAAGGGTTAAAACATCTTCATCTCTGAAACTACCCATCTTATTTTGATGAAACTTCACAGAAATGACCTTGCCATGATCCTCTTCAGAATTTTTTTGAAAGAATTTGATTCCTTCAGAAACTCTGGTTGCCATAGAAACAAAACAGAACAAGAGCTGTCAGAGACGGCTTACGCTTCACGAACAAGTGCTTGTCATAAAATGTGTGAAATTGATATAAATTTACTTCTTTTATCCTAAAAGGACCTGTTCATGCCCCCAAAAATTGAAGTAAAAGGCAATTACTACCTTAAAGATATTCCCAATATTAGAGAAAGCCTCCTTTTTCCACAACACAGCCTGTAATTGAGAAACCAAGAAAGAGGTATCATAAAACAATCTTCTTACATGAAGCCCCCTTTTTCCATGATGCAGCCTGAAATTGAGAAACTGGGGAAGAGGTATTGGGGCAATGTTCTAACAAGTTCAGATTTGAAATTTTATGAACTTTTGAGCACCAATGTAGGAGATATTAGAGAAAAACAATTTTTTTACATGAAGCCCTCTTTTTCCATGACGCAGCCTGTAATTGAGGTATGTTCCAATGAGTTCAGATTTGAAATTTCACAAATTTTGAGCACTGATGTAGGTAATATTCATGAAAACAATTTTTTACACGAAGTCCCCCTTTTCCGTGACACAGCCTCAAATTGAGAAATGGGGAAAGAGGTATTTGTGCATTGTTCCAAGGAGTTCAGATATGAAGTTTCATAAAAAATGGTCCAGGGGTTTAGAATGGCTTCGGACAGACGGATGAAGGGAAGAATGGACGTATGCACAGCGTGGTGACTATATGCTCCCCCAAAATGTTTCGGGGAGCATAAGAAAATTGAAATCTTTCTTGTCAGAAACCATCTGGCCTAGAGGTACCAAATTTGACATGCAGCTTCATCTAATAGACCTCTTCTATGTTTCTGTAAAGTTGGCACTGCCCAGGGGGTCAAAAGGTTTACAATTTAGGATTATATATATTGAAAACTTTAAAAAAAAAAATCTTCTGGTTCTAAATCATAAGGCCTGGGGCTGCCAAATTTGACTTGTTGCTTTATCTAATGGATCTCTTCTAAGATTCTTGAAAATATAGCCCTGTGTCCAAAAATGGGCACACCTTCGGGGTTACAAGTTTTACAATGGCTAACAGGGCAAAAACTTTGAAAATCTTCTACCTCCCTAATTGTAATGACTTGGGTTACCATGATTTTCTTATACCTTTATTCTAGTAGCCCCAAGATAGCCTGAATTTTAACTTTGGGCCAAAACTTGGCCCCACAATGATAGTCAAAAGTTCTACATGGGCTTATTTATAGTGAAAACTGTAAAAATCTTCATGTTCCCAACCAGGAGACCTAAGGCGATTTTCCATTTACAAAAATATCTATGTAATGGACCTCTTTTAACAGTGTTCAAATTAAAGCCCAGGCAGTCACAAGTTTAAAATGAGCCCATATAGTGAAAACTTCTAAATATTCTCAGTCCTTACCAGAAGCCCTAGGGCCACCAAATTTTGCATGCATATTCATCTAGTACATCATTACCCAGTTATTCCAATTATAGCCCTACAATAAGAATTGGCCCTGCCCCAGAAGTCACAACTTTTATATAGTGAAAACTTTAAAGATCTTTATGATTCTGACCTTTTTCATAACCAAATAGCTCAGAGGTGTATTATTTGGCTTGAGGCTTTATCTTGAGGATCTCTGTGCTAGTCTATGGTCAAAAATGCCTCCGTCCTGGGGTCACAGCACACAGGTTTTTTGAAGAAAATAACTTTTTTATACTTTTTGTTTGAAACCATTTGGCCTAAAATTGTAATGTTTGGTATGTATGGTTTGTACTTGTTGGCAAGTAAATCATCATGATCCTCTGTTTTTTTTGTTTTTATTAGTCTATTATTTATATAATTCTTTTGAAATATTTATTCAAGGTTTTGAAGTCTGTAAATATGCTACTGGAGCAGTGTCCTGTAAGTACAAAAGAAACCATCTTAGAAGACAGAAATGTTCATAATAGAATGTAGGTTTACTTTAAATCATTTTATTTATGTAGAATTTTAAGATGTTCAAAGTGTTGAAAGTGAAGCAGCTGAACAGAACTTTACACATGTAAAAAGAATGCCAGTTGTGAACTTTGAAAATATTAGGAAGTGATCATAATGATCATTTATATTATTAAGCCTTTTCAGGATGACAAAGTGTCAAGCTTATCATTATTGAATTAGAGTATTTGGTTATGGTAGAATAACTGTGGCTCGAATAATGGAATATAGTCAATATACATGTACAAGCATATACAGCTTTTCAAATCATGTTTCGATTGAGTGATTGATTGTCTAGTGATTAATGCCATTTTCAACATTATTTTTGTTAAAATGCTGCAGCCAGTAAACCTGTCTGTGCTTTTCTGGAGTCTCTCTGTACTTGGCACAGTTTTCTTTCCAAGCCACTCCCTGCTTTCCCACATAATCATTGTGGTAACAATGCTCAGCAGTTGGAGAGGAATGAATCTTGTCACAATGACTACCATCAGTCCTCAGAAAGAAAAAGACCATGCTAGGATCGAACCCACAAGCCCCTGTTCTCAAGTCCTGCATGCTACCAACTGAGCTACTCAGGGCTTGGCTCATGATATTTCAAAAGAGTTGTCGTAAGGTTGTTAAAATTCTTATTATAAATAATTAGATAGACTAAGGCAGAATGTCTCAGCCAATCAAAGGGCTGGTCTTAGAATTTGGAATCAAAACAACAATTAAAAAACTTTGTTATTCACAGAACTAGAATTGCATTTGAAAAATCGAGATGATATCCTTGAACTGCCAAGTAAATATCATGTGTATTATCAGGCAGTACAAAATTGTTGTTTCATTTGATGTGAGTTTCATGATGGTTTTGATAAGAAAGTCTCACAAGAATCAGCTAAGGCAGATCTAGGATAACACTTCACATATATTCAGTTTGATCTTGATCTACCCTCCCTTTAAAATTCTTAATGTTTTCATACCATAAATAGGGAATAGAAATCAGCTTCTTACAAATTTCAGAAGCATCATTGCAGAAGCTTACTGTGTTAATTGAAAATTCTTATTTCAAAACAGATTAAGATCTTGTTCATTTATTGTTCTCTATCTATACTTTATGTTTAGTAACGTTCTGCCTATTTCAGAACTGCTTTGGTTGAAATGGTAGTGGCAGTTGGAGGTAAGAATGATGCCTATCCCTCTGGGTAACAGATTGTTTTTTTCACTTTCTTCTTTCAAGTCAAAATGTAGATATCCTTTGAATGGGAATATTTAAAAGAAAGCAGAAATAAATAAATCTAGTGATCACTTAGGATGGATTCAAACACTATTTTTGTTTGGTTTTCTGATATTTGAAAGTCTAGAACAATTCCTAAAACCAAGGATTGATGTTTATCACATTAACCCTAAAAAGCTTCCACATTTTCAGGATCACAGTGAACTGATGTCAGTCACTTTATAACATGGTAGTAAATTATACCTTAACACCTTCTTTTTTAAACCTTTTCCAAACGGCAAATTTTCGACCAGACCAAATTGAAAGCATTTTGCAGATGACAAATTAACAGTTGCTTAAAAGATGATTTTTCTATATGATAGGAAAGAAGGCATTGTTGGAAAAGGAGAAAATGCTGGTTACCAGCATTTTCTCCTTTTCCCACAATGTTTTCATAATGCTTCTAAACTTGATCTGTAAAAACTAGGGATTGTTTGGGAAAGGGTTTAACAGGTATTTAATTTTGTCTGTTGATGCATTGTTGAAATTATTTGAATAATATTTATTCTATTAGATTTCATTTTATCATTTTATCCAGTGTCATGAATTTAATCTTATATTTTGCATCTTTCCAAATGTGTATTTACAGCTTATTTGCTAAAAGTTTTAGCCCATCTTTTGATTGTAAATTGATGTCAGTTACCGGTATAACTTGGTGTGGGATTATGAATTTTGTGATGTCAGGGCATGGAAAACATAACAGCTTTTATGAAACATATAAGATTAGTGCCATTGCTTGGTTTTACAGAAATCATTTGAAACCTTTGCATGCCAGGGAGTGAAAGAAAATTTATTTCTGAACCCATCTACACTTATCAAAGGATCATTCTGTCTGTTTTTGGTTAAATGTTCTCCTTCCTAACAGAAAGGGGTTGAAAATATCTTTGATTTCATGGCAAAACTTGTCTCATTATGTACAATATAGAGGTGGTGCCCAAATGTGCTACTTTCATTAATGATGTCTGATAGTACAGCAAAGAAAATTTTGGTGTTTTATGATAAACTTATTGTGCTTTAAAGACCTGTATTCTGTTTGACTGCTGAAAATGAGTATTGGAGCAGGAATATTTTTAAACAGGAACAAAGCCACACATATTGGAGTTTCACAACTGTTTTGGACAAAGTATGGTACCAAATATCAGAAAATGTAGATCTAACATCAGACGGTATTATTTGAATGTTTAAAAGTAGGCAAGATCTCTTATGGTAATAGTTTATATGAGGATGATTACAGAGCTGATTACCAAACTGTCTATAGTTGAGAACGGGGCACATTCTGAAGTTATTAGCCATATAAGTGTCATTCATTATAAAATGGAATTTTTTAACATATCTAGAAATAAGGATGAAACCAGAACAGCCATGCTGTAATCTAAAAAGCACTTACACTTTCTGGACATATGGTCATAAGTAAGCTAAACTTTATATAGCATCTACTGATTATATTTCTTCATAGATTATGAGCTTCAGGTGTGCATCATTGAGTGTTTAATGAGGGTATTCCCAAGAAAGGCAAGACAAAAGTATGCAGCAAAATTTTTCCAGGATGAAACACTGAGGGAGGGGTTCTTATCTATTAGAGATAAAGCGTTTGAAACGGTAAACTGAACCTCTTTATTCACAATCTTATTTGAGCCGAAAGGGGGCAAAAGGGGGCTTAATGCATCTCCATTATTCATGATACCAGGCAAGTCATCACATAATTATGGATCCACAGCCACTTTTTTATCCCTTTACCCCAATAAGTCATTTCAATGGTATCACTAATTGACCCTAAATAACAGCAAGGATGAAGCCATTTATTATGTGTATGTGAGACCTATTGAAAGCACAGAAAACATTGTGACAAAAGGTGAAATTGCTCTTCACAAGCAATGTTTTCCAAAGGCTCCTACAAGCAATGAGTATTTATGGAGTAAAGGGTTAAACAACTGAGTAAGACTAGTCTTTCGACATACAGAAAATTGATGAAAAGCGAAATGTTACGGCCCAAGTCTGCCAGCCAGGACTGCACAGGCTGACCTGGGTTGATACTTTTTTGCAGATGCAATAAGCCTCCTATTCACAGAGCATGGCTCATATGTAAATGAATATCATGACTGGTTCAAATAAAGTGATTTTTAAGCTAGTATCACCTTAGCAAACAAATATTTCCAACTTTAACAAAAAATGAGAAATAAATTCATTAGATATTACTGAAATAAACCAAATGTTATTCATATTTGGAATGTGTATTAGCATTGTAATTTGCATGTGTGAAAACACTATCTAATTTACCATTATTAGAAAATCTAGTGTTTATAAGGTTTATACTTTTATTCTCGGATAAAGTTCAATTATATCGAATTAAATCAATTTCTTAAATTTAACTGAATCAAGATGACATCTAAGCATTCAAATTAATTCACTTTATGTTTAATACTATCAAAAGTATCGGTGGCCAATTTGTATGAACCTTAATTGCATGCACTTCCCTATTCATGCTCAAATTGAAGTGTCATATACAGCACAAAAAGTATGAGATTTTGAAATTAAACCTTCCTATAATACTAAAATCTTCTTTAGCTCCACTGGCCAAAGGCCAATGGGCTAGTGTCATAGCCTGGTGTCCATTGTGCATCCGTCTGTCCGTGTTTGTGTGTGTTTGTCTGTCAGACCATGCATTAACTTTTATTTCATACATCTTCTCTGAAACTACCCATCCAATTTTGATGAAACTTCACAGAAATGATTCTGCTATGGTCCTCCTTGAAATTCCTTGAAAGAATTTGATTCCTTAACCCATTACCAAACGACAATATTTTAGACTGGTCCAAATTGAAAGCACTTGTAGACGACAAAATAAAAGTGACTGAAAATTTGAATTTTTTTTTTTTGTGAGGGGTAGAAAACATTGTGGGAAAAGGAGGAAATGCTGGTTAGGGCATTTTTTCCTTTTCTCACAATTTTTTCTAAAGGCTTCTTTCTCAGGGGCGTCGTAGGTATTGTGTGGTAATGGGTTAAAAATCTCTGGTTGCCATGGCAACAAAACTTGAAAAATATTGAAAATCTTTGATAATCTTCTTGTCTGAAATGGTAAGGCCTAGTGCTACCAGGCATGTAGCTTTATCTGGTTAACCTCTACCAAGTTCCTTCAAATAACAGCCGTGGGGTCAAAATTGGCCCCAGCCCTGGGGACACAAGTTTTATTTGGCCTTGTATAGGGGAAATTTTTAAATCCCTCTGATACCTAGCCATAGGGCCTAGGACTACAATATTTGGCATGTATCTTTATAAAGTGGATGTCTACAAAGAATGCTCAAAATATAGCCCTGTGGTCAAATTTGCCCTGGCCCGGGGGTTCACAATTTCTACATGGGCTTATATAGGGAAAACTTAAAAAATCTTCTATTACCTAGCGATAAGGCCTAGAGCTATTGAACTTAGTATGTAGCTTTATCCAGTGGGTTTCTACCAAGGGTGCCCAAATTATAGTCCTGGGGTCAAATTTGGCCCTGTCCCAGGGGGTCTCAAGTTTTACTTGGGCTTATACTGGGAAACTTTAAAACCTACTTGTACCTAGCAATAAAGCCTAGGACTAGCAAAGTTTGCATGTAGCTTTATTTAATGGGCCTCTATCAAGAGCGAGCAAATGATATTATTGGGGTCAAGTTTGTCCTGACACAAAGAGTTGCAAGTTGTTACTAACTGTAATGAGACCTATGGTAACTAAATGTAGCTCTGTTTTATAGGTCTCATGTTTTACAGGGCCTATTATCTGACAAACTTTGAAAATCTTCTTCACATTCGTGACCTGTATTATTTGGTATGGGGCATTATTTTGTGGACCTCCACCAGGATTGAAATAATTGTAGCTTTGTGGTCAAAAATGGATTTGCATGGGGTCATAACTTTCTCTTAGGATTTTATAGAAGTTTGTAGTATGTCCTCAAGTTAGAAACAAATTTGCCTAGTATTGTAATGTTTGGCTTGAAGTGTTATTACTTGTTAGCCAGTAGAGAGATACAGGGCAATCATGGCCCTCTTGTTTAGAAGAGCTTTAAGAGTTACAGAGATGTTTCTCTAAGGTGCCATTCAATAAAATGTGTATGTATAATGCTTGTATATGCAGTTTTGTAAGCAATCAGATATGAAAAAAAACTTTGCAGAACTGCATAACTTCACAGTTTGAATAATTGTTTGTATACATTTATGCTTGTTCATATCTTTGGGTCATACAGGGATTTTATGTAGGTATATTCAATCCCCCAAAAAATAGCAGAAATCTACACAGTTCAGTGAAAGGTACCTCTTGTTCCATCTAATTAAACTTGTATAATTTTCAAGTTTGATACTCAGATCACTGGCTCTTGCCTTTTTCATTCTTTCAGAATTGCAGAAAAAACTGAGAGCACTATAGGGTCAAAATGTAATATTTTGGCTGTTGCCTCACTTGTAAAAGCACCATTTCATCAGTTTAGTGCTCCATTTCTGATACCTTGAACTCTTTACCTAGCAACAGAATTTCAGATACCACAAAATTGAAAGCAAGTTTTGCAGATGAAAAAACAAATACTCCTCAAAAAAATTCCTGTCAGAAATGATAGAAAGCATTGCAGGAAAAGGAGAAAATTCATGTCATTAGCAATTTGTCCATTTCCCACAATGTTTTCCAAAGCCATTTTCATCAGTGTCAGTAAGCCAGAGATTATATGGTAAAGGGCTAATCTGTACTGCTAGTAACCACACCCCATTGTTCCTTCTTGTTTGCCACTACATGTTTCTAGCAGAGAGATCAAACAGTTTTCTTTTTATCATTATTCTGTGGGACTGTAGACTTTTTCTGTTTTTATTATAATTCTCTAGGACTGTAGACTTTTTCTAAACAATTTGAATGCAAGAAATGAAGATCCAACCAAGGGGTGAGTATGTGAATGTAAAAATTTGTAGATTTGTCAGCCTTGGTCATTGCTTCATGCATTTTAGTCTTTTTGTAATGAATGCTTTAAATCCACTTTTGTTACATTTGAACTCAGTAGCTTCATACAAAGTGCGGAAGATTACCTTTTTGGACAATCTTGTGTTAGATAAAAAAGTAGGTCACTGGGTCAGACCTTAGTGAAACTTTGCACTCTAGAGGCTTCATTTTCACATATAATTCTCAAATAATTGTCAAGGTAATTTGTGACTCAGTCGAATATTCATGAGTGCTTGTCAGTGTTTTTGTTGATGATATATCAGGTAAATTTGAAATTGGGCAACATAGGTCATATGTCAAATCAATGATAAAGCTTTTCTTTACTCTGGAGCCTAAATTTTAGTCCAATAGTCATGAAACTTGGTTAAAATGTTTCTTTTGATAAAATCTGGAATATGTTAGTCAGCCCAATAAGTCAAACCACAAATGTGCACACTTCAGCGGCTAAACTTTCAGTGTAATACTCATTATATTTAAATTATTTATTATTATCCCCCGCCGAAACGCGGCGGGGGATATAGTAATAGTCTCGTCTGTCATTCCGTCCTTCCGCTTTTTGTCCGGAGCATATCTCCAAAAGTATTTGAGATATCAACTTAAAACTTCACAAGTGGATAGATCTCATTAAGGAGGCGTGCAGTGTACAAAAACCATTACTCTATCTTCAGTATTTTTGGAGTTATTGCCCTTTGTACATTTTTACTTTGATTTTTTTGTCTGGAGCATATCTCCAAAAGCATGAAAGGTAGGAACTCGTAACTTCAAACACATATAGAACTCATTGAGGAGGCGTGCAGTGCAAAAGATCCATAACTCTGTCTTCAGTAATTTTGGAGTTACTGCCCTTTGTAAATTTTAACTTTGGATTTTTGTCTGGAGCATATCTCCAAAAGTATGAAAGCTAGGAACTTGAAACTTCACAAGTGGATAGATCTCATTAAGGAGGCATGCAGTGTACAAGAACCATTACTCTATCTTCAGTATTTTTGGAGTTATTGCCCTTTGTACGTTTTTATCTTGAATTTTTGTCCGGAGCATATCTCCAAAAGTATGAAAGGTAGGAACTTGAAACTTCACACACATATAGAACTCATTTAGGAGGCATGCACTGCTAAAGATCCATAACTCTGTCTTGAGTAATTTTGGAGTTATTGCCCTTTGTGAATTTTAACTTTGGATTTTTGTCCGGAGCATATCTCCAAAAGTATGAAAGCTAGGAGCTTGAAACTTCACAAGTGGATAGATCTCATTAAGGAGGCGTGCAATGAACAAGAACCATTACTCACTCAATCTTCAGTATTTTTGGAGTAATTGCCCTTTGTACATTTTCTTCTGGAATTTTTGTCCAGAGCATATCTCCAAAAGTATGAAAGGTAGGAACTTGAAACTTAAAATACATACAGAACTCATTGAGGAGGCGTGCAGTGCGAAAGATTCATTACTCTGTCTTCAGTATTTTTGGAGTTATTGCCCTTTGTACATTTTAACTTTGAATTTTTGTCCGGAGTATATCTCCAAAAGTATAAATGCTAGGAACTTGAAACTTCACACACATATAGAACTCATTAAGGAGGCGTGCAGTGAGAAAGATCCATTACTTTGTCTTCAGTAATTTTGGAGTTACTGCTCTTTGTAAATTTTAACTTTGGATTTTTGTCTGGAGCATATCTCCAAAAGTATTTGAGATATCAACTTCAAACTTCACAAGTAGATAGATCTCCTTAAGGAGGCAAGCAGTTTACAAGAACCATTACTCTATCTTCAGTATTTTTGGAGTTATTGCCCTTTGTACATTTTCTTCTGGAATTTTTGTCCGGAGCATATCTCCAAAAGTATGAAAGGTAGGAACTTGAAACTTCACACACATATAGAACTCATTGAGGAGGTGTGCAGTGCAAAAGATCCATTACTCTGTCTTCAGTATTTTTGGAGTTATTGCCCTTTGCACATTTTTACTTTGAATTTATGTCCGGATTATATCTCCAAAAATATAAAAACTAGGAACTTGAAACTTCACACATATACAAAACTCACTGAGAAGAAGGGCAGTACACAACAACTATAACTCTGTCTTCAGTATTGTTGGAGTTATTGCCCTTTGTAAATTTTAACCTTGGATTTTTGTCCGGAGCATATCTCCAAAAGTATAAAAGCTAGGAACTTGAAACATCACACACATATAGAACTAATTAAGGAGAAGTGCAGTGCTAAAGAATCATAACTCTATCTTCAGTAATTGTTGAGTTATTGCTCTTTGTAAATTTTCACTTTGGAATTTTGTCCGGAGCATATCTCCATAAGTACAAAGGCTAGGAACTTCAAACTTTATACACTTACAGAATTCATTAAGGAGAAGTGCACTTCACAAAAACCAAAACTCTGTCTTCAGTAATTTTTGAGTTATTGCCCTTTGTTAATTTTTATTTTGGATTTCTCTCTGGCATATATCTCCAAAAATATAAAAGCTAGGAACTTAAAATTTCACACACATATAGAACTAATTGAGGAAAAGTGCAGTGCACAAGAACCATAACTCTATCTTCACTATTTTTGGAGTTATTGCCCTTTGTAAATTTTTACTTTGGATTTTTGTTCGCACATTTTCATTTAGATTCACAGGCCTTTTTCGACTGATTACCCTTTGATTAATTTATTTCATCATGGACCAATAACAAAAAGGCCACATGTACATGCAAAACACAGTACCTCTTATACGTTTGTATCAAAAAAGTTCTTTTTCGGCGGGGGATATCATTTCAACGAAATTGCTTGTGATAATTTGCTATAGTTTGAAATTGGGTCTCTTCAGGGTAAAAAGAAGGTCACAGAAAGGAAAACTTATGTGTATTCTAGCAGCCATATTTTTTGCCTGATTTTCATACAGTTTCATGGAATATTTATATGGTATCTTGATTGATTGTGAAAATACGTCACTCTGTGTCATACTGAAGTCACTGGGTAAATACATAGAGAAATACTGTGTTGACTCTAGAAGCTAAATTTTCTGTCAGAAACTCGTTAAGCTTGGTCAGAATGGTTGTCTTGGTAAAATCTGGTACAAATTCAAAATTGGTCAAGAAGGGTCGAACAGTAGGTCACATTGACAAATCTCAGAAAAGCTGTTTGTGTCCTGTATTGACCACATTTTCTGTGCAATACCCAGAAAATTTTTTCACAACATTTGTTTTCATGATATCTTCGACAATTCAAAAATTTGTTAAGTTGGATGAAAAATTGGTCACTGAGGCAAATCTTAGAAGAATCTTGTGTGCACTCGAGAAGCTACATTTTCTCAATACTCAGGCAAAATGGTTAGAGTGTTTTTCTTGATAATACTACTACAGAGTTTGAGAATAGGTCTATTATTGTCCATAGACAAATCTGACAAATCTTTGAAAACTATTGTCCAAAGTCTAGATGCCCAATTCTAATCCTATTCTTTTGAGTGTTGATCAGAATGTTTATTTCTATGATATCCCTGACAAGTATGAAAGTATGTCAAACAAGGTCTAAAAGGTAGTTCACTGTGACCAATCCTAGAGGGACTGTAGAGGGTGCATTTTCTGTCAGATCCTTAACCCTTTACCACACAATGACAACTTTTGACAACTCTGAGGAAAAAGTCTGTTGAAAACATTGTAGGAAAAGGAGAAAATACTGGTAACCAGCACTTTCTCCTTTTCCCACAATGTTTTCTACCGTGCTGGAAACAAATTTCAATTTTTGAGTTACATATAATTTGTCGTCTTCAAGTGCTTTCAATTTGGACAAGTCTACAATTTTGTCATTTGGTAAAGAGTTAATTAACCCTTTACCACACAATGATGACTTTTGAAAACATTGGTAACCAGCATTTTCTCCTTTTCCTACAATGTTTTCTACCCTTTCGGAGCAAAATTGTACCATTTGAACCACTTTGAAATTGCTGTCTGCAAATGCTTTAAATTTGGATGGGTCTAAAATTTTGCTGTCTTTAAAAAGGGTTAAAGTAAGTGTTGCATGCATGTCATTTAACACACACAATTGTTGTTTATCAAAAAATTCAAATCTCATTATGCACTCTGAATGCACTTTACATGTCATTTACATCATCATCACAAGGATCTCTTCAACTTAATGAATCCTCATTATTATTTTTTAGGTAAATGCTTTATGACAAATGGCTCTCTTGTAATCATAAAACTTAGTCTGAAATAAGGAATATAGGTTATTTTTGCAGACAGTGAAGATAAACCCACACTGCCTAGAAAATTTGGTCTTTTATTTGACAAACAATGTGAGCTATTTATTGAATAGTATGCTTGATATTGCAACCCTTGGATCTTCTTTATGAACAGTAAAAATCTGTTTTAATTACCAAACGACAAAATTCAAGACAACTCCATGCTGAATTTATGAGATTTGCCTTTACAGGGATAGAAAACACTGTGACTTATTTCTCATAACTTATGTTATCAATTAGTGAATAAATATTGACCGCGAATTTTTATTCAATGATAAATCTAATAATTTATTTTTTTCTCCATTTTAGGGTCTACTCAATTTCATGTATTTCAGCATTTATTGGAAGAACACAGGTTTGTCATCATTATTTATCCTCCTTGAAATTCGTTTTTATCCTTGTAGGAAAAAGAAAACATTCAGGTTTCTTTGAACTGTAGCCTTAACCCATTACCACACAATCCCTACTTTTGACACCCCTGAGAAAGAAGCCTTTAGACAACATTGTGGGAAAATGAGAAAATGCTGGTAACCAGCATTTTCTCCTTTTCCCACAATGTTTTCTACCCTTCACAAAACAAATTTCAAATTTTCAGTCACTTTTATTTTGTCGTCTGCAAAAGCTTTCATTTTGGACAAGTCGAAAATTTTGTCGTCTGGTAATGAATTAATACACTTCATTGCCTTCTGTGCTATCAGTGTTTTTATAATTTCACAATATTAACAGACACAAATACAGGTTGTAAGCCTTTAGTTTTCTCACATGCTAACTTTGTTCATTCTAGAAATTGAAAAATACGGGGGAAATCTCCCCTGTCTTTGAAAAACAGGTGGAAATTTAAAAAATTAGGGGCTGCTTGGTCAGTTGAAGTACATCTACTAATGTTTGAAAATAAAAGTTTTTTTCTCTGTCGTATATTTCTTGATAATATTCACTTGAAAATGATAAAATTTTAAAATAGCCTTGTGAAAGATTTTCAGATCCATGGTGCCAGTAAAAGTGCAGGTCCAGTAACCTTGTTTTCTCACAGTTGGCATGATAAGATTTCTTGTATTTTGAAAAACACATGTAAGTCAATAGGCTTGTGGAATTTGACGAATACTTATAACCACTGATAGTAGCTTACATGCAAGAGCCAGATCCATAATATGAAAGACTTGATCTAGGTCTAGTTTGTTTCTTTATGTTTGCAGAATTATCTCCCCTTGAACTTTGCAGTTTTTACTAAATTATATCAGTTTATTTCACAATTTGTCCAGTATAATACTCCTACAATTTGTAATGTACAAAACTATGTGAATGTGAATTCTGTGTTTAATTTGTGTGAATAACATCTCACACCCTAAAATACTACGGTGACTATAGTTTGATTACAGCTGCAATTCCATGGAAAAACATGTTCTGTATATATATATATATATTTATAGTAATGTTGCCTCTATGTCACTCCAATAATTCAAATTACTGCCTCTGTATGTTGCTAGAGATTTATTTTATATACCCTTGGTCTCTGTGTTTTAATGTTGACAAACTAATCTAACCCTTTAATGAGTATAAACCCTTTGGGGGTTTCTTATTTTTGTACTATACCATCCTGCATTCTTTGACAAAGACCTTTTTTGTGACAAGGAGCTGGTGGGGGGATTATGATCAGATTTAGTGATAGCTCTAGTTTTTAGCCAGTTTTTAAACCATTCAATCTTTATTTTATCAAACTATCATTTGTCTTGTATCTTTTTGCTAAATCTTGCCCCTGATTGTTGCAAGGTTGCATAGATTGTGACCAATAATATATGCATTTCATTTTCTATGGGGTTTGGCGAGAGAGGAGGCATCAAAAACATCACTGTAATGATGTTTTTGGTTATAAATCAAAGAATTCTTATATATTTATTTCACCTTTACATTTGAACTTGTTAACTTATCTATGTTTACACAACTGATTAAATTTTTAACCATTCTACAGTCTATCAGCTTTTTTACCACCCTTTTTTTTCTATGATTGTGAGAATGTATCCATAATGTATATCATCTGATTATGCCTGGTTCTTGATTTAATAATATGGAAGGGGACTGTATGGAAGAAAGAAACTAAATCAAGATGTTTTTCTGGTAAATCAGGAAATAAGAAATAAAAATTATGAGTGCAATATATTTTGTTTAACCCTTTACCTCCTGATCAAACTTTGCAGCATAAGAGTTTGAAAATATCCATGTATAAAATAGGTGGTTAAGGTTAAATACATAGATACAAATAAAAACACAGTGGCATACCCAAATATTGGTGGAAAAAGGCAACTTCATTTCCTACAACCAATATGTATAAAATTACCCAGCTGCAAGACAAAAAGAATTTCCTAAAAGTTGTGAAATATTTTAATGTTAAATCAATTTATTAGCTAAGAAAACCTGATGATGCAAGTTATGATGAGTTTTGGGTAGATTTCAATATTGGAAGTACACGGATCACTCTGTTTTGTGCACAGGAGGGTAAACTGAGTCAGGTAAAGTATTGTCATTTTTAGCTCCACTGGCCGAAGGCCAGCGGGCTATTGTCATGGCGTTGTGTCCGTCGTGCGTCCGTCCGTCCGTCCGTCCGTCCGTCCGTTCGTTCGTCCGTTCGTCCGTGCGTTCGTCCGTAAACTTTTTCTTTAAAAAACTTCTCCTCAGAAACTATTGACTGGATTTTTACCAAATTTCACAGGAATGTTCCTTAGGTGGTCCTCTTTCAAATTCCTTCAAATAATTGTGCTCCATGAATAATTCTGGTTGCCATGGCAACCAAAGTAAAAAACCTTTAAAAATCTTCTCCTCCCAAACCGCTAATTGGATAGCATTATTTTTTTGCAGGAATGTTCCTTAGATATAGGTCTACAGAATTCCTTAAAAAAAAAAAGATCCATCAAAAAACATGGCTTTTATGGGAGACTCATTTTCCTTTTATGGTATTAAGTAAAATCTTTGAAAAATTTCTTCTCTCAAACTACTTGTTTTGATTTCATTGTTGTATTGAAGGTTAGTTCCAATGGTGATAAGTCTTTACCATACAATCCTGACTTTTAAGGACCCTAAAGAAGAAGTCTTTGGAAAACACTCTTGGAAAAGGAGAAAATGCTGGTAATCAGCATTTTCTCCTTTTACCTCAGTGTTTTCTACTCTATGAAAGAGAGAAATCATCATTTCATCAATGTTTAATTTGTTGTCTGCAAATGCTCTCAGTTTGGTCACATCCCAAGTTTTGTCGTTTGGTAAAGAGTTAAAGATGGTTGCTTTACATAATCTGTAATCCTTTTCATATAAAGCAAGGGAAACTCTGCACTTTGATTAGTTCTGGTAAAGGTTTGTTGACCTCCTGGTGACCTGGTAGAAAGAGGGACAGGGCTTTACTGTTGTGATAAGGCATTTTGTTCTCCAATCAAACTGATCACTGACAAAGAAGAGTTTAGAAAACATTGTGGGAAAAAGAGAAAATGCTGGTAACCTTTTCCCACAATGTTATCTACCCTTCACAAAACAACTGTCAAATTTTCAGTCACTTTTATTTTTTCATCTACAAATGCTTTCCATTTGGACAACCATAGAATGTTGTGATTTGGTAATGAGTTAACTAAACTAGAAGACAAAATTTTTATAACTGGCCATAATTGAAAGATGTTGCAGACAACATAATAAATCTTCAAATTAGTAAAACTTGTATCAAAAAGGGTAGAAATTATTGTCAAACTAAGAAAATGCAGATAACTTTTATTTTCTTCTTTTCTCACAATGATTTTCATAGCCTTTTTTCTTTAGTGACCTAAAATGCAGGAATGAATGGTAATTGTAAAAAGACTTCTCTTCACCGGTACAGAAAAATCAGGCCTGTGGAGCGATACAGGCGCTCAAGCGCCTCTAGTTCTTTTTTTCAACTCTTTCATTAAAATAATCTTCATAAAGGATGAGCCAGATAAAGTGTTATTATTTTGATCTTGTTGCAAAATTATGAAATATTAGCCACTTGTGTTGAAGCAAAATACATGGACCATCTTGACCCTTTATCAAAAGACAAAATTGTTGTCTAGTCCAAGTTGAAGGCATTTGCAGACAACAATTTCAATTTGGCTTAACACATTACCACACAATCCCTACTTTTGACGGCCCTGAGAAAGAAGCCATTAGAAAACATTACGGGAAAAGGAGAAAATGCTGGTAACCAGCATTTTCTCCTTTTCCCACAATGTTTTCTCCTCTTCACAAAACAAATTTCAAAATTTCAGTCACTTTTATAATGTCATCTGCAAATGCTTTTGATTTTGACAAACCTAAAATTTTGTTGTTTGGTAATGAGTTAAATGATGCAATTTTTAGCTCCACTGGCTGAAGGCCAGCAAGCTCTTGTCATGGCCCAGTGTCTGTTTTGCCTCCGACCATCACTGTGTGTGTTAATTTTTATTACCTATCCAACTTTGTTTAAAATTCACAGAAATGATCCTGCCATTGTCTCCTTCAGAATAATTTGTTTTATTTCAAATATCCATGTAAGACTGTGGTTTCTATGACTGTTTTGGTTTTTCACTTACACATCGTGAAAAATACGCTGACTGGTGAAGCTTGTTCGTTTGTCTCTCTTGGTAATTGCTCACTGTTCGTGTTTTAAGTCGGTCTGCACAATTGCAGCCTGTTCTTTTTTTTTAAATGCTCATAATGTCATCAGAAATGCAAACTTAATTGTGCTTTTGCCATGCCCAAGCAATCCAGCAAGGAACCTTTAAATTTCCTGGGGGTTAAAAGGTTGTGTCATTTATAACAGAGGCAAGATGTGTAAGCTTAATGTGAAGCCATACAGTTGAAAAAAAAAAGAACATTTCAGAGGTTGTTCCACAAATCCACATTCTTGTTGTATGTTTACTTCTGTTTTTGAAGTCAGTCTCCAAATTCTTATATTAAACTCCTGTTATATCAAACTATTTTTGTTTTCCCCAGAGATTCATGGTTAACAGAGTCGTCTGTAGTTTCTCTAAGTTACATATGTAATGAATAGTTGAGCCCTGTTGTTATATATTCAGATGATAGTAGCAAAAATAAATCACAGCAAAAAGCAAGACCATTTGTTTTCATTTTACTTTCATTTTCGTTATCAGGGAAGAATTATTGAGCTGTTATTCAGGGTCTGTATTGATCGACCATTCCTAAGAAGATTTTCAGTCTTTTTTTCCAGAATTTTCTTAGTTGAAAGTAACACAATTTCTAATTGGCAAGACCATTTGTTTCAAATTTTGGAAATCTTTAGGAATAATATATAGAATGTTTTTTTGAATGGCTATTGAATATGAGCCCTGAAGCATAAAAATATATATTCCAAAATTCATGTTAAGCCTTTCCCAAACGACACATTTCGGACTCTTCCAAACCAAAAGAATTTGCAGACGACTATTATTTTAGATTTGGAAAAAAGGTAGAAAGTTCTTGAAAAGGGTAGAAAATACTGTGGGAAAAGGAAAAATTGCCTGTTGTGAACAGTTTCTCCTTTTCCCACAGTGTTTCAAATGACTTGTACTGCAGACACATAGAAACCAGGGCTTGTTTGGGAAAGAGTTAAAGCAGTTTTTGCACCTATTATCAGGGCACACAAGTGGATGAAGATCTGTGGGAAACTGTAGAAATATGCAAATCTAATGTGAAAAAGTATTCCATAAGGAGTAAGTGTTTCAGTAACTGTGTTTTACTCTTCATTTTATATTGAAATTTTTAGATGTTTCTTAGGTAGATTTTAGATGTATCGATATAGAAAGCACTACTTAAAAATGATTTATTTGAGGCTCTGATAGTATGAGTTACCTTTTGTAAGGTTGTAAACATAGTGGGAAACACAGAAAATGCTGGTGTCAAGCATTTTCTTCTTTTTCCCAACAATGTTTTTTCAAAAGTTTTTCAAACTTGGATTCCATCGGTAAAAGGTTAAAGTAGTAGGAAATATAGAAAAGGCTGATGGCCAGCATTATCTTCTTTTTTCCCCACAGTGATTTCAAAAGCTTATTCAAACATAGTGGGTAACACAGAAAATGCTGGTGTCAAGCATTTTCTTCTTTTTCCCAACAATGTTTTTTCAAAAGTTTTTCAAACTTGGATTCCATCGGTAAAAGGTTAAAGTAGTAGGAAATACAGAAAAGGCTGATGGCCAGCATTATCCTCTTTTTTCCCCACAGTGATTTCAAAAGCTTATTCAAACATGGAATCCATTGGTAAAAGGTTTTGAAAAGGTTTCTATCTAAGGGTTGTAAAACCCAGGGATTGTTTGTGAAAGGGTTAATGAAAATGTAAATATATGAAATTATTTTAGGATTCATATACAGTACCTTATTATATACGGAATTTTGAAAATACATAGGTTTAAAATCCTGTAAAAATTGCAAATACTGAAGAATAACTATGATGCTCGTCAATGCATTTTCTTTCAAATTTTCTGTTTTTATAGTCTGATTCAGTGACAATTCAGACAATTGAATATAGACCTTCATATTATAAAAGAGGTTGTTCATATCCTTATATAAACTATGTTCATTTATTGTTTGTAAACCCTTTAACAAACAATGCTAGGTTTTCACGACCCTGAGAAAGGAGCCTTCCAAAAATATGGTTACCAGCATTTTCTCCTTTTCCATAATGTTTTCTACCCAAGAGTTGTTACTTCTACTGTTTTCCAATCTAATTTAAATGCAAGATAAGACGAGAATTAGAAAATCAGTTTTCATCCTTAACCTTTTTTTATTCCAAACACTCTAACAAAATATCCAAAGTTAGAAGGCTTCTATGGAGAAGACAGCTTTAGAAAATGTCGTGGAAAAGGGAGAAAATGCTGGATAGGATTGTCAACATACTAAGTATTTTCATGTCTCAAATAAGTCAAATGACACTTTATAATAAGAAAGGCCTAAGTGTTGCATTCTCAGGGCTATTTTAGAAGGAATGTATTCATTGCAGTGTGTAGATCTAAGATGACATTGTTATACAGCAAAGATCAAGATCAGATAGAATTTTCTATCTCTTTGTATTTAATACAATCTTGGTTTTGATTAGTGCTTATAAGGTTAACTCTGTACCACACAGCAAAATTGTAGACTTGTTTAAATTAAAAGCATTTGCAGTTTGACAAATGTAACCCAGTTGATGGAATTTGTTTGTAGAGAAACTACTTATATTTTCACCTTTCCCACAACGTTTTCAAAAGGCTTTTTCCTCAGGGCTGTCAAAACTCAGTATAGTTTGTGAAAGGATTTGTCATAAATATTGTAAAAGATAAAGATTACTTTCTCATTTAGCAGACCAAGATGTTCTTTTACTTGAAGTCAACTTAAGGAATTCTATTAGCCAAATATATCCAAGCCAACATCCCGGTGAGGAAGGTGATTGCATCAGATTACAATTTGATCCACAGTTAACAGATTATGTATCACACGCTGTGAGTCAAACTTTCAACTTTGATAAGGTATGCATTAAATCACAAAAAAAAAAATTTTTATTTAATTCTTTACCACACAAAAAAAACCAATCTGGTCTAAAATGTAAGCATATGCAGACGACTGTTTAAACGTAATTGGAATGATGGCATTTGTCTTTGATAGAGGAGAAAACATTGTTGGAAAAGGAGAAAATGCTGGTTACCAGCTTTTTCTCCTTTTCCAACAATGTTTTCAAAAAGCCTTTTCCTCAGAGCTGTTTAAACTTGGGATTGTGTAGTAAAGAGTTAACTCTTCACCTAATGGCAATTTTTTTTTACTTTTCAGAATTTAAAGCAGTCGCAGACGACAAAATAAATGTGACTCTAATAGTGAATTTTGATTTGTGAAGGGTAGAAAACAATGTGGGATGGGAGAAAATGCTGGCTACCAGCATTTTTGTCCTTTTCCCACAATGTTTTCAAAAGGCCTTTACCTCAGGGTCATTAAAACTCAGGATTGTGTGGAAAAGGGTAAACAGATTTCTTTTGGACACTCCTTTCCTGATTGAAACAGAAAAGTATGATGAAGGAAAATAATGAGTTTCACATTAGAATGTCTTTGTTTATTGCCAGTTATACATAATGTGATGAAGCTACCATGCATTCAGTCTTTCCCTAACACCAAACTTAAAGACTTACCAATACTTGAAACATGTGCAAATGACAAAGGTGTTTTTAAGTATCAGATTTGTCATAGAAGGGGTTGAAAGCATTTTGGGAAGGAAGAAATTGATAGTTACCAGTATTCCTCCATTTCCTACAGTCTTTTAACTCTTCACTGAACAACAAAATCAATCCTCATTGTAACTCTGAACATGAAATTTGTCTTTCACAGAGTAGAAAAGACTGAGGAAAAAAGAGAAAATCTTCCTTTTCCCACAATGTTTTCAAAAGTTATCTACCCGGGGGTCTTTACAGTGGACATCGTGTGGTAAAGGATTAAAAAGCCTTCCTCAACGTAGTAAGATAACTTTCTTTTTTGGTAAAGTGTGGGCCATTCACAAGACAAAGGTTGAATTGGAGCTATCATACTGTTAACTTTTTACTAAATGACATAATTTTAGACTTGTTACCAGCATTTTTGTCCTTTTCTCACAGTGTTTTCAAAAAGCTTCTTTCTCAGGGTTGTTAAAAGTCTGGATTGTGCAGTAAAGAGTTGAATGGTTGAATTTCAATTTTAAAACCCACCAGATACTGAGAATTTAATTTTTTGGGGGTAGTTCATGAATATATGAGGAGTTCATCACCTATTAGTAGGTAAAGTAATTCTTTAAGATTACTAGTCATTAATTTGCTGTTGGACGATATGGACAACTTTTTTAGTTGATTTTGTTGCCGTAGGGGCAGCATACAGGATGACATTTTATTGCATACTATTTGAAAGGTTCAAATACTTGGCAGGGAATGTTTGTATTCAATCTCAGTTGATTATGCAAATAAAGAGATATACTGAATTTTGCGAATCCTTTATTCCTTTTTTTACACATTTAGAATTTAATCTAATTTAGTGTTGAATACTATGATAATCCTTCTTTATTCCTTTATCATTCAGTCCTGTGTTTTAAACCCCTGGATTTATAACTTTTGGAAACATTTTTGGAACTTGTGAAAATGATTGTAACCAGCATTTTCTCCTCTCACTACCATGCTTCTTACATTACAACAATGTTTTCTACCATACCCAAGACAAATGTCATCATCTGAGCATCATTTTATTTGATGTCTGCAACTGTTGTCAAAGTAAAGTGTCCAAAATGTTTTGTTGATATAGAAAAAGAGTTTACTCTTTACCACACAATCCCAACTTTTGATGACCCTGAGAAAGAGGCCTTTGGAAAGCATTGTTGGAAAAGGAGAAAATGCTGGTAACCAGGATTTTCTCCTTTTCTCACAATGTTTTCTACCCTCCCCAATACAAATTTCAAGTTACATTTATTTGGTCATCTGCAAATGCTTTCAGTGTGGACAAGGCTACAATTTTGTGGTTTGGTAAAGAGTTAGAGACACTTCATAACAGCTAGGGAGAGAACAAGACTGTTAAAGCATGAAAGTATGGAACATAGATAAACTACCAAGATGTATTTTGTAGGGGATAGAAAAACTTCACAGATTTGTCCTCATTTACAACAGAAGAGGACTACAGTTTTTGGTTTGAAGGCCTCCAAAACATGACATGCATTTTTTTTCCATAGTGATCTGAACAATGTTGCAGCCGTCAGGGGCAACATTGGCATGACGATACAAGAATTATTAGATACATGAATGAATTGCTCAATCTGTATTAACTGTATGGGAAAAGAACCAGGAAGTATATGTACATACATATTTTATTCCTTTCAGCAAAAGAAAAGTAAAGTTTCAACTGTAGAAATCCCCGTACAGATATCCATCAAGGGTCAGGTAAGATTATTTTCAGATTAGACATGCAAACATGCTTAAAGTATATTATTACAAGTTTAATATGCTTTTTAAAAAAAATAATGCAGTAGACAGTGTTTGTCATTATCATAGGACATAGGACATGAAGCAATTTTGACCAATAGGAAACTGCTCTTTTTTGCACTGTTTGCAAAGCATTGCATGTTTCTACCCATGAAATGGCTTTCGTTTACATTCTTGTTCCAGCTTGTTGTATGCTCAGAGATAGCCCTCAAACACTTGAAATTTAAATGTTTTGAATGCTGTGTCAAATGAAAATCTTTCCATTTCATCTGACATACCTGAAAGGAGGGCTATGCAAAAAGCAAGTGTTCTCTTGACTTTTTATCTTCACTTTTTAGCTCATCTGAGCACAAAGGTTTTTGTGATCGTATCATTTCCATTGTGTGCCATTTTTTGTCAAATCTTGCCTTGTGTATGGTCAAGAGGCTACATTTCCATTGATGATGCTCTTGAAACCAGGCCAGAAAGCTTGTGTTAATAATATCTAAGACATCTTTGAAAGTGAGTCAAATCAGGTCAAAAACTAGGTGACTAGGTCATGAATGAATGAATGAATGTTGTTTTATGGCGCATCGACAACTTTGGTCATTTAGCGCGCATATCTATGTTAAAAGATAATAAACGTGGAGTTGTTTAAACTGAATAAAGTTTGAATGACAATAAAAGAATTAAATTAAGAAAATTTAATGCATAAAGGGCTTCATCGAGTTACAGGGCAATCCCTATATAGTCAAATGTTTTAAATGATAAGAACTGAATTAAGAAGAGTGCATAAAGGGCATTTATCGAGTTACAGGGCAATTCGTATATACTCAAAAGTTTTAAATGATAAGATTTAAGAATGTGATAAAAAGGTTTAAACTCAATGCTGGTTTGATAAAAAGAAGTTTTTTAAATGAAAAAGAAATATGTGTCATTTATAATGTGCATAAAATATGATATTGAGTGGCTGGGCATTCCCTGCCTACTCAACAGTTTTAGATTAAAAGGTAAGACTGATAATATTGTTTTTCCTTGGAAATGAGGTTAAAATTGATAAAGATTGGAGCCTCCAATGGGATAAGATACTCCCATTAAAGAGGTCCTGTCTCCAATGGGATAAGATGTCTCCAAGAGAGCCAATCCTCCCATTAAGGAGATGCAAACTGAATATTTATGAAGTAAAAAATGTTGTAAAAGGATGGGTAAGAAACTCAAGAGTAAATGTCTTTGAAAAACCATGTGTACTCTGTAGGGGCCACATTTTCAGCTCAAATGCATGGAAGATGATTAGAATATTTGTTATGATGATATATCAAACAATTTTGAAAATGAATCAAATCAAGTCAAAACAAGGTCACCAGGTAAATTTTAGAAGAACCCTGTTTGCATCTAGAGGCCTCATTTTCAATCCAATACTCAGGAAAGGTTATCAGAATATATGTTTTGATGGTATCTGGAAAGAGCTTGAAAGATTAGTTAATCTGGTGAAAAAAAAAAGTCACCTCACCTATCTTTGAAAAAATATGTGTATACTCTAGAGGCCACATTTTTAGCTCAATACTCATGAACGTTTGCCAAACTTGTCTTGATAATATCTCAGGTATGTTTCAAAATAGGTTAAATCGGATCAAGAAATAGTATACCAGATCAGACCTTTGAAAATTTTTGTTATCAGTGAGATGGCCATTAGTTGAGTCCAATACTCATGAAATCTGGTCAGGAAGTTTCATGTGTTGGTATCTCAGACAAGTATGAAAATGGATCAAGTTGGAATAAAAACTAGTGCACAAGGTCTATCTTTGAAATACTACGTGTACACCTTAGCAGCTACATTTTTTGTCCATTACTCATGAAAGTTTATCAGAATGTTTGTCTAAATGATAACTCATTATTATGTTTTTGGGGGTATCCTCGAATCAGCCTGTCTGTCCGTGTGTCTGTCTGTGTACAAAATACTAGCAATTTTGTGTAGCAGACTCCTCCTACAGTTTTCATTCAATTGCATTGAAACTTTGCACATGTGCTGATCATATATTAAAGATTTGCAAAATGCAATTTTCAAGTGTCAACTCCACCTGGTTGAGGAATTATCTCCCCTTGAACTTGACTTTTTTTTTTTTCTGTCAAAGTGCTGGTGGGGGTATTAGGTCACATTCAGTGACAGCTCTAGAACTTTACATCAGGTCAAAACTAGATTTTCAGGTCAAATTTTATAGATTCCGGAGACAAATTTTCCTGGTCAGAATGTTTGTATTGATAATATTTCAGAATAGCTGCAAATCCATTAAGCTGTCTTTAAATCTTGGTCACTGGTTCAAATAGTTATAAAACCTTGTATACCATTAACTCTTTACCAATTGATAAAATTTTAGACTGATCCAAATTGAAAGCACTTGCAGATAACAAATTAAATGTATATTAAAAATTGAAATTTGTTTCCAGCAGGGTAAGAAACATTGCTGGTAAGCTACTTCAGGGCCAAAATGGCTCCTCCAATACTCTTCTTATTATGGACCAATAGCTCTTTAATTATTGCACAGAATTTATGAAACTGTATATTTTTTTTGGTTATCATAAGCCAGAGATCATCATTAATTCTAATGAAATGCTATGTCATGGAAAAACGGGGCTTAGTGTATAATTTCATTGTGAATCAATAACAAAAAGGCCATATGTACATGTAAAACACAATACTTTATATGTTGCTATGACGAAAAAAAGTCTATTTTGGTGGAGGATCTTATTTACATCTGTTACTTTCTCATTTGCTTTCTTCCCAATAGGATCTTTATGATGGGAATAACCCAGAAAAGAAAGAAGTGGGAAGTCACAGTAGTTCTCAGGACCAGTTTTCACAGAGTAGTATAGGAAAGAAAAAAAAGATATCTGTCCCCAGTGTACCAATGCAACCATCATCAATTTCTCTTGCAAGGAAAAGTCCTGTGGTAGAAGAGGCAGCCAACAAATCAAATGGTAACCTGAATAAATTTTTTAAAAAAATCATACCAATGCTGGAACTGCTGTGTAGTTTATAATCGTTCATCCTTGATATTAGTGATTTCTTAAAACCTGAGCAAAATTTCCTTGTTTGCATAGCTCAATGTTTAGTAAAATAAATTATACTTTTAGCTAGCATGACATAATTCAATGCAATGATGTGGTATTGAGTGGCTGCCTTTTTGTTTTGCAAGTGGGTAGAACACTTCAACTTTTGGGAATTTCCAATTGTACTTAAAATATTTAAAAAGGTCCTTTTTATGTCTCAAAGTCAGGATTTTTTTTATGAAATGTTGAAATGATTTAGGTAAAAAAAAATTTAGATAGTATAAGATGTAAAATACCTCAGGGTATAAATGTGAAAAATATGATATAGATGTGTGACTGTATGTATCTAAACAAATTTCACAAATAATGTATATCTCATGTAGTCACGATGCGTTTCTTGACTTTGCTGCAGTAAAAAAGACATCGGAAAGTGAAGCCCCACCAAACACCCCTGTAAAGTGTGCAAAGATGAAAGTCAAAATAAAGACACCTGTTGTGGAAATTTGTAATTCTGTGACAAGGAAAAAGAAAAATACTAAGGATGATAAGAAGAATGCAAAAAGGACAAAAGATATTGGTAAATACTGAAAAAAAAACCACATCATTTTCATTTCTCTTTGACAAGAGATTAATCTTGAACTTTCTCTTCATTCTTTTTTGAGGAAAAATCACCATTGTATGTCATATAAAAGTAATTGCTTACTAGTCCGTGAGTTAGAATGAATTCAAAATAATTGCATCAAATATCTGGTGAGGAAAAAAGATGTTGATTAGGGATTAGGACAATTGCTCAATCTATCCATTTCAGTATTTTCAAACACAGTATGCTGCAGATCAGTCAACATGTTTTAACTCTTTAACCTATTACCACACAATTCCTACTTTTGACGACCCTGAGAACAAAGCCTTTAGAAAACATGGTGGGGAAAGGAGAAAATGCTGGCAACTAGCATTTTCTCCTTTTCCCACAATGTTTTCTACCCTTCACAAAACAAATTTAAAATTTTCAGTCCCTTTCATTTTGTCATCTGCAAATGCTTTCCATTTAAACAAATCTGAAATTTTGTCGTTAATTTGTAATGAGTTAAAGGCCAGGTGGCTGCCAAAAGTGAATAATGTGGATGCATTTGAATTTAAATCTACAAGTATGTTAAGTATCATGAAGACAACAGTCTTTTATTATATGGTAAAGCTGCAAGTTGCTGGCAGAAAAGTGAAAAATTTGATAAAAAGTTGCCAAGTCACTTTATTATGTCTCCCCCTGTCAGTGTGGGGCGACATAATTATTGTTTTTCCCTGTGTGTCTGTCCATCCATCCAACCGTCTGTCTGTCTCACAAATCATGTCTGTTCAGTTACTCAAAAATCTTTTTAAAAACTTAGTATATTTCAATAAAACTTCATACATTTGTAAAACACCATGAAAGAAAGTGTCATACACAAGTACCATAACTCTGGCTTGTATAGAGATATTTCCCTTCGATTGTTTGCCATCACAAGTTGTGTCTGCTCTTTAACTTGAAAACCTTTGAAGATATTCTGATAAAGTTTCATACATTTGTAAAGCACCATGAGACAAAGAGTCGTGTTTTTATATTATTTCTCTTTGATCGTTTTCTGTCCTCATTTTTCATACATTTTTGTGTCCACTCTATAACTGGAAAATCATTAGATAAAAATGACCATTGTTTCAGTTAGAAATTGATGGTCACATATCAATTCTTCTACACCAAAAAAGGGGTAGAAATCTTGGCGGGGGGGTGGGGGTTGTAGGGAAACAAGTTCTAGTCCTTTGATCGCTGGTACTTTTTATCTTGTTTTAATGTTCGTTTTTCTGCCTGTGACCTACACTTTAATTGACTGTGAAAGATTGTGTCCCAGCAGTGCAAGGATTCTACTTTAAAATGGTCGGAAACATTTTGGACAAAGGATAAAATGTTGGTTACCAGCATTTTCACCTGTTTTCCCACAATGGTTTCTTAAAAACTTCTTCCTCAAGGGTCACTAAAAGATTGGATTTTGTGGTAAAAGGTTTTTGCATGCTGTTTCCTTAGTGTCCCTTTGGTGCTGTTGAAGCTAGTATGATGAAGGCAAGACCACATTGATAACAGATCTATACTTATGACTGTTTAAATATGCTAGCCAAAACACATTCAAATTTGCAATATAGTGGGAAGGTTACATACATATTTGTTTATAAGACACTCTCAGAAAGAAACTCTTCCTTAAGTAATACTTTTACTTTATTTAAATTTGTTTATTTGAAACAGGGAAAAAACATCTTGAGGACATTGTTATTTGCGAATCACAGACATTTGTTGATGAACAATTAAGGTAGGATACTTTCAGTTAATATGTCAATCTTGAGAGTTCCTCTGTCAATTTTAAGTTCATGATTAAACTGGGCGAAATGAGCATTCTGTGGTGTTTGATATACTGTGTCGGCTTTACTGAGACAATCTAGAAATACCGAATTTCGAAATTGCTATTATTTGGATCATATCAACCCTGAAACTATCTATGGGGTTTATTTGGCCTCAACCAGATAAACTAGGATGTTGTTGGTTTTCCCTTCAGGTTATCTTAATCAATATTTTTCAAGTTCAATGAACACATTTCAAACTCAATGAAATACATATGGAATATTATGTTGATGTGACTTTCTTGGTGCATATATTTGATTTAAGCCACATGAGAAAATCTGATGTCATACCTGACCAAAGGAAAGAAGAAAATACTGGCTCTTGGAAAGCTACTACAGCATAATAAATTATTCCTTTTTCTTTAAATGTCTTCACCTTTCAACCAAAAAAACTAAAATGAAACTGTTGGCATTTTAATTTGAAACTGTAAATGAAATGAAGCAAAAAGTGGGGTAGTAGTCATAAATTTTGTTTTTTATGACTTGCAGATGAATTTTTGACCTATCAAATTCCAAATACATATTTCGCTCATGAGTTCTGTCATCATGATATCATTAAACCATATTTGGAACCATATTTCACAGTGTGCAAATACAGATTTTTTTCTGGCCTGTGTGATAATTTATTTGCATGCCACCCATTTTTATACCCCCACAAGGAAGTGGGGGGTATACTGGAATTGCCATGGCTATCTGTTCGTCTGTCTGACCATCCATCTGTCCATAGATATTTATATTTATGAGGAAAAATACTCCTACAGTTTTTGAGGTACTGAACTCAATATATAAAGTTTTTCTATATATATGAGGTTGTATATGTACCATTTTCATAACCCAGATGCTATACATTACAGAATTATCTCCCCTTCGACTTTGCAATTTTTGCTAGATTGTATTGCTTTTATTCAAAATTTGTCGAGTGTAATACTTCTCCACTTTTTCATGTACAGAACTAAATAAAAATATGTTAATTGCTGTGAATTCAGTTTTAAATATAATCTGTCCATGTGCATCCGTCTATCTAGATGCAAATTTGTTTTCTGATTTACTCTTACAGTTTTTCAGGTACTGAACTCAAATTTACAAAATGTTCATATATATATATGACTGCTCAGATATGTTTGTAGCATTATCTCCTCTTGAACTTTGCAATTTTGCTAAATTATATCACTTTATTTCAAAATTTGACCAGTATAATACTCCTACAATTTTTAATGTACAAAACTATGTGAATGTGAATTCTAATTTTAACTCATGTAGATAACAACACTCATACCCTGAAATACTAAAGTGACCATAGTTTGATTACAGCTGCAATTTCTTGGGAAAAACTGTTATGTAAATATTAATAGTAATCTATATCACTCAAATAGTTAAAATTACAGCCTATGTATATTGCTAAAGATTTATCATATACCTTACGTATGTGTTTTAATGGTGATAAATTAACCCTTTCCCAAACAAGCCCTGGTTTTTACGTATCTGCAGTAAAAGTTTTATGAAAACACTGTGGGAAAAGGAGAAATTGCTTGTAACGAGCAATTTCTCCTTTTCCCACAGTGTTTTCTACCCTTTTTGCGAACTTTCTGGCATTTCCTTTTAAACAAAAATTGTCGTCTGCAAACTCTTTTGGTTTGGAAGAGTCCAAAATTTGTTATTTGGGAAAGGGTTAATCCAACACTTCAAGGATTGCAAACCCTTTGTTGGATGTTTCATTTTCTTTAACTCTTACATTTGCACTAGACTATTCTGCATTCTGTGACAAAGAGCTGTTTCAGAAAAGGAGCTGGTGGGGGGTATGATCACATTTTGTTATAACCGAATATTCTCAGGAAAACTTCCAGGTATATTATGAATAGTAGAACTAAACAGTGAGCTACCATTTCATTGTGGCTTGTCTGTTTATCAAAAAGTTGGAGGATCTCCAAGTGAATTGCTTTACTGCAATATTTACATCCAAAATAAAACTTTGCTAGTGTATAGGAAAAATCTGAAACCAATCATGATAACCCCCCCCTCCCCCCTCCCCCAAATATGGCATACCATGGATGATAGGAGCCATTAAGTCCCTTGACTGTACCTTGTACTTCAATATGCTGATTTACTATTATGAAAATTGTAACTGAAGAGTCATATTATGGTTTGGCCCCAGTCGTTCATCCGTCTTTCTGTCTCTCCGTTTGTGTGTTAGCTATTTCTTTAGTGCTCCTCCTCAAGTTTCCATTGGAATGATTTGGAATTTACATGAAGGTTGTTTATGACAGTCATATTGCCATGTATAAGATAACATGATGGGCAGTTCATATGGAAAGTTTTATGTCGGTACAGTTCTACCCTTCGCATGACAAATTTTAGTTTTTGAGTCACATTAATTTTATTATCTGTAAATGCTTTCAATTTGGATGGAAGTCAAAAGTTTTGTCATTCGGCAGAGAGTTAAAGAACCTTATGCACATTCAAGATTTTTTTCCTGAGCATAACTTCCAAAGTACCTATTATTTAGCTATTAACCTAGATCTGCATATGCAGATAGATAACAATAAAGAGAAATGCAGAAGATCCATAAATCTGTCGTCATTATATTTAGAGTGTTGCCCTTTGTTATTTTAAAAGTAAGATGTTTGTTTGGAGCACATCTTCAAAAACATAAAAAGTTATTGCCTTCATACTTTATGTGCATATAGATCACATTGAGGTTCAGTGCTCATTATACAGAGCACAAGAATCAAAACTGTATTTTCCTAAGTTTTGGGGTTGTGTGTCTTTGTAATACATGTATTACAAATTAGATTTTTGGCTTGACCATAACTTCCAAAGCATGAAAGATATTGATTTCGAACTTCAATAGAAATGGATCATGTTAAGGGCAAGTGCAGTTTACAGAATCCATAACTTTGTCCTCATTATATTGAAACTTATTGGCTTTTGTTGTACAATTAATTTGATTGTTATCTGAAACATAACTTTCATAGTATGAATGCCATTGAGTTTGAAGTTCATATGCAGAGAGTTCACTGTTACTCTGTATACAGTATTTTTGGAGTTATTACCCGTAGGTACTCTTTTTGTTCAAAGCATATTTTCCAAAGTGTATAAGCTCAAAAAAAGCTCAAAACTTAAAATTGTATAAACAGATCACATTGAGGACATGTGCAGCATGCTAGATCAATGACTCTGTCTTTTGCATTTTTTGAGCATTTGCCCCTTGTCTATTTACATTTTGGATTTGGAAAGGGGCAGTCATCCAGAGACTAGGCACCAGGCTTTTCCCTTGTTACAGTTCTTGTTTGTCCAGTTCTCATGACTGTTGATTAGAATGATCTCGTGGGTATAAAAGTGGGTCCAACAACAGATCTGAGAGATTCCACAGAAGACACATGCTTCATCAAATTCTCATGAAAGTTGGGGCTGCATAATGTCAATTAATATTAATAACACACATTCTTACCATAATGCACACAGATCTTTTTACTGTTTTACATCATCACTATTCAAATCTTTCCATCTTCATGTATCATAGAGCACCTTTCTTTTGTGAGAGGTTTAGGGACAATGGCCTTTTAGATAAGCCAAAGTTATTGATTTATAACTTGAAAGTTTTTCTGTGGCCTATCATCTATAAAACATCCAACTTACGTTTGGAAGGTAGAGGACAATTTTTGAAAACATGGAGGGAAACAGAGGAACTGCTTATTGAATTGTTGAAAGCAAACTCTCCTCTCTCCGTGGATTGGTTTATTGAAAATGTGTTTTTTTCCCCCATTGTTTCATATATTTGTTATTTTCATCACATGTATACACTTATGTTTTACATTATGAGCAGTAAAGTAAGCATATACAGTAGTAGTTGGTAGTATGAAAATGCAACTATTTTTTTAGTTCTTATCTGTGCCATATTCCAATATAGCAAAGATGGAGACAGGAAACAACTTGACTGTACATCAAACAATAAAGCTGATGACATAAGGGCTTTGGAGCAAGTCAGCAAGTTTACTTCAAGTAACACCAAAGAAAAAGCAAAGGTAGAACATGTTTTTGAAATAATTTGATTAAATACCATAACAGTTTAGTAATTTTACACCAATGATAAGGGTTTTAGCTTTTCTTTTATAATAAATTTGAATTACTGTATTATATTGTGTATTGTAGTGTTTTAAAAATTCCTGCTGCTTCTTTGAAGTAAAATAGATATAAGAGACGTAAAAAAAAAGACCGGCAATTTTTTAATGTTTTTGTTTTTTTCTAGTGATTTCGTACATCATTAGTATCACCTGTTGAAGACTAGTTTATTTTCACCCTATTTTCTTCTTCTTGTAATAGTGTAAAAGTGAAGATGACCCACAGAAAGATAGTACAGATTGCAAAGAGTTGTCAGATAGTAAAATTGATGCTAAGAAAAATACAATTGTGACAAAGCAAACTACAGAAAAGGAACAATTTAACAAAAAAAGATCTGCCAAAAGTGATATTAAATATTTGAACTATGATAAAGATAGCTTTGGTTTTGATGACATAGAAGAGGTTGATACTGTGCCTGAAAGCTTAGAACTTAAAACTACAGAAAGCAACAAGGAAGATACATGTACTTTGAGAAACCTGAAAACATCCAATAATGAAACTGGAGTGAAGAAAACTTCTGTGGACAAAGAAAATGAGAAGGAAACATACAAATCTGGTGCAAGTGTTTCAAAAGGAAAAAAAAACAATAAAGAAAAAAAACCTAAAAAAAGTAAAAATAGCAGTAAGGAAATAAAAGGACCATCCATCACAAATGTTGATGAATCACTGAAAAAGGTTGGTGATTTAGAAAGTATGAACAAACCAACTTCAGCTTTGAATCAAATGGTTGAAGAAAGAAGACCACTGAGTCAAGAAGAAGTAGATGAGATTTATACATTCAAAGATCACCATGACAACTCTCACATAGTATCAATGCAGAAGTCAAAAGAAACTGTGAAAAATACCAACTCCAAGCCTGTTGGAATCATAAAGACAAAGGCAGAAGATAGAAATGGTAAAAAATCAGCTGTAAAGAAAAAAATAGCATGTTATAATGAAGATCATGCAGGTTCTAATAAGGTTGATAATGTCTTAAGCTTTGATAATAAACATATGAGAAGTAAAACTTCAAAGCCATGTGATCAGAATTACGAAAACAAAGCTGAAAAGTATAAAAAATGTGATACAACAAGGACTTTAAGAAAAAGAACAACATTACCTTATTACAAAGATATATCAGAAACTGAAACTGAAAATGGCAGTACTGAAGGATGCAAGTCAGATATTTATGATAACAGTAGCAAATCTGAATCAAGATCAGCAGGTCTTTCTGTGAGTAACATGAAAGAAAAACATAAAAATGAATTCCTAAAGAACCAGAGTGACTTTTCATCAGAAATTGTTGAATGTAACAAAATGATTCACATACCAATTCAGACTGGTTCAAAAGTGGCTGATCCTCTTGAAAGCCAGATTGTTATCTTTAATAGTGATGAATCTGACATAGAGGTACATGAAACAGGTGAACAAAGACAACAGAGTTCAACACTAAACTATGGAGGAGAATCAAAGAATGATGACCTTGAAAATTCATTCGAAGAGTCATTGTTTGTTGAGACAGATGATAGCTGCAATGCCAGAAATTACAAAATACTCTATAAAGACAAAAAGAAAAGATCATCATTGAAAAGGAGGGAGAACCTTAAGTCTTGTTTAATGAAATCCAATATTAGTATATCAAGTAATGAAAGCATAGTACAGCAAGAAAAAGATAGAGAGAAGAGACATAAAAAAGAAAAGGGAAAAAATGTTTCATTTGATGACTCTGTCTTGAAAGGTAAGACCTTCAAGAAACAGTCAAAAGCATGTAATAAAGAAAATCCATCTGAAGAGAGAAAGCCTTTTAGTGATAAAAACTGTGCAAGCAATGAAGAAAGGTACCAGAAAATTGAAAAGAAGTTAAGTAAGGTTACAAAAAGCAAAAAGAGTGAACATGCAGACAACAACTTGCTACAGCAGCATTCATATTCAAAGTTTGAGTCAAAATATAGACCTTGGGGCATGTTACAGACCTCATCAAGGAAAAAATGTGGTTTGGGATATGATCCATTTGACTTTGATGCTCAATCAGACAATACCTCAAACAGATCTGAGAGATTAGACAGGATTGATATTTCTAAATCTCTGAATAAAAAATATGGTAGAAAATCTATTGCTAAATCGGGAAAGACAAAAGAAGAGACAAGCATGAGTGAAAAATATACATATGACAGTAGAATCAGTGAACAAGCCATCAAACCTAGTGCTGAATACGGAGCACCATCTCTAATGGTGCAGGATGAGGTAACCAAGAGGTGGCACAGATCAAGAGAATATACCTGTAATAAAGCTGTGGAAGAGTGTAGGCTGATTGATAGCATGGTGAGTAGGCAGTTTTGCTTTTAAAATTATACCATGTTATATTACAAAATTTCAAACAGGTGATTAGCCCCTTCTCCAGCTAAATAACTAAAATGAAGTTTTCAATATGATGGTAAAACCCAAATTTTGCTATGTCAATGTTATATTTTGGGTAATACTATTTCCTTATCGAACAGTGTAGATCCAAGATCAGACTGCACATTCTGTACAGTCTGATCTTGATCTATACTTTTCGCAGAAGGTCAGTCTAAGGGTTAGTGAACGGTAGGTTCCCAGAAAGTCAGTCTAAGAGTTAATGAACCTGTATACGTGTATGTGTAACCCCTTACCAGATAACAAAAATTTAGACCTACTTATGAAATTAAATCATTTGCAGACAGCATATCTAGGGTGAATAGCCTTTAGCAGGCAGCAAAGTTTTGAATTTATCTAATTTCAAATCATTTGCTGACAGCAGATGTGGCTTAACAGGTCTTAACAGATTGAACAGGTCTTTAAAAAGGGTACAAAATGTTAGAAAAGAAGAAAATGTAGCACTTTCTCCTCTTACCACAATGTTTTTAAAACCAATCTTCTTCAAGATTGTTAAACTCTGGATTGTGTAGTAAGGGCTTTATCCTTTCCACATGGTAAAATTTCAGGTTTTCCAATATTATAGGAATTTACAGATGAAAATATACAAATATTTTTTAAATGTTTTTTTGTATGTCTTTGAGTAGGAAAGATTTTTGCAGGTTACCAGCATTTCCCTTTACCTGCAACAGTTTCAAAAGCCATCTTTTTCCAGGTCATCAAGATTGTGTGGTAAAGGGTAATATTAGTAGATCATGTAATTTATTTATAAACATTTTTCATCAAGTCAGTTTATGAAATTGACAAATGATTTCAAAAGATCATTTTCTGTTGTACTTGTAATATGAACACTACGAATGACTGGTTAAATATAATGCCATTGTGAAATAGTTCAAATTTTGGTTTGAACAATAAAAACATGAAATAAAGTTACAGTTTGGTATACATGTATAAAAGTGGGTATATTTTTTGCTATCATACCCGATGGTATTTTGCCTTTTTGTGTGTGTATTTACTTCATTTGCTTACTGCTTAGTCTTATGTTTACCCGTTCAACCATTAAATCATTTGCAATATATTTTGCAGGATGACAGTGAGAGACTTGATAATCATCAATCTTCTAGTCCTATAGGGTCTGAAACAGGAGAACATTTGCCTCTGAATATGGTTGAAAATGATGTAACTACATGTAACAATGAAAATTACAACTCTTTTCAAAATATATTAAAGGTAGGTTGAATATCTACCATTGTAGATATACATAGGCCTGTTCTTTTTCCTTTGTACATCAGCTGTCCTATGAAGGTGTATTGTTTCTTTTATCCCTTTGAACATTTCAAGCAGATAATGGCCCAGGCTACTTTCCACATGCTTAGTGGACAAAGTATTTGGCCAGCTATCCAGTGGTTGTATGGTTAAATTTGGCAAGATTATAATACTAGTTTTTAAAAATAAAGGAAATTTATTTTTTACCAAATGACACAATTTTAGACAAGTCCAAATTGGAAGGAAGCATTTGCAGACAAAATTTATGTGACTATGTTTTGGGAAGGGAAGAAAACATTGTGGCAAAAGGAGAAGATGCATGTAAGTAGCATTTTCTTCTTTTCCCACATTTTTTTTTTTCAGAAGGCTTATTTCTCAGTGTCGTTAAAACCAGGAATTGTTTGGAAAAGGGTTAATGCAATAAGATTTATCCTTCTCTCCCAATTTGATCTGTCGGTAAGGAGATAATGGATTGGAAAGTGGTGTTTGTAGTTTCTAGAAAAAATGTTACACTAAGTGGATACATGCACTTGCTATTAATCCTACTCTGTAAACCTTTGATTAAAATTTTAATATTGTTTGTTTTTATGGAATACAGATTTAAGATAACAAATCATGCTGTGATAACATAAACAATATCAACCGAGGCTTGTTAATTATCTCGTCAAGGTCTGTGAATTTAGACATGTTATCCCAAACAGAAATGAAAATATAAACAGATAATATTATGTTTATCGAGTAGGACCTATACATGTATTATGAAATCACACCATCAAACAAAAAAAATAGTTCTTTTCACACTAAACCTATCATTCAAACTAAGTTTTTATAACAATCATATAGGAAGTGAAATATAAATAAATTGCCAAAAATTCTTTCATTTGCTATTTTGTTTTAATATGACTTTTTTCCTGTAATAAGGAAATATATAAAGAAAAGCATTAGTAGCATTTAGCTCCCTTTGTGATAGAGGTTCTTGCATGTACAAAATCAAAATTAGTTGATCTTCTGTTTGTATGGCCTTGAAAATAAGGCAGCTGGTTTCAAGGTAAAGAGAAAATGATGGTGACAAGCATTTTCTCAATTTTGCCTCACAATATTTGCTACTTTTTAAAAAGCTAATTCAATCATCTGTGCTGCTTGTAATTTATTGTTTGCAATTACTTATTATCTGAAATTTTTATGTTTTAACTTCTAACAAGCATTTTTTCCTTTTCCAACAAAATTTTCTACCCTTCAAAAAACAAATAACAGTTTTTTGCATCACGTTATTTTGTTATCTGCAAATGCTTTCAATTTAGACAAGTTTAAAACAGTGTTGTTTGGTAAAGAATCAGCACATTTTAGTTTAGGAATCTAGATACATGGGCCTTGTTCAAAGTTTGCCTCTGCTATGGTGAAACTGACTTTCCTAAGCTGATTGCCAATTTGGCCCAGCTATGGTGGAACTTACTTTAGAACACAACTTTATGAATTCAAAATTTAAATGGCCTAGGATGCATTATGCTGATATTCATGGTCTTTTTAGTAACCTTATATCTCACCTTGTCCTTTTTTTTTTCAGGATATTGAGTCTAAACGACAATCTAATAAAGTTGATACACAGGATGAATGTATTGGTGAAATTTTGGAACCAGGGGACTTTGGAAACAATCTGCATATAAGCCCTATTCAGGTCCATGACATTCTAATTTTGGTAATTGGAGTTATGCCAAGTGTGAGATTTTGATCCATTTGAACCTTGTCTGATTTTGAAAAACACTTAAAGCTATTATAGCCCTATTGTCATCATCAAGGTAGCCGTCATGCAAAATCCTTGTCAATGCAGAAGATACTTACCTCAAACCTGAACTGGTTGCTAATGATCAGAAAGGAATTTTTGGGCTAGTTGTGTCAACTAATGGAAATCTTGCTACAGAGGACATTTGTAGAAGATGATGATTCTGAATCATGCTAGGGAAAACTTCATTATTTGTTATCTTTTTATTTGAACCTCTACCAACTTCCTCAGGGCCTTGCTCTCAATATTCTCAAGCTAGCTCAATATTGTGAACTGATATGCATCTACAACGAATAAATTTATGTCTCAAATACTGGTAGCTTGCATTACAATAATTATTTTTCAATATAAAGTAATCTTCAGGTAAAGATAGCAGGATATTTCTATTTTTGCTCAGTATAGGCATTTGTATTTCAGACCCCTCACCTTTCCTCGACCAGCACTCCTAAAATTTCAAATGGCAAAAGGAAGCAGTACACTCCACTTAATATCAGCGTCATCAAAACCCCTCAATCACTTACACCTTGTGGTTAGTATATTTAGTGTATCATAGTGGCACCTCGTGGTTATGATGGTTATAATATCATACTTAAACCATTACCATACAATCTTGTGTTTTACCAACCATGAAGAAAAAGGCTTTTGAAAGGCTTTTGAAGACATTTTGAAAATCAGAAAATGCTGTTAACTATCTGACTTTCGGCCATTGAAAGATAAATTCTAGTCTCGGAGCTACATTACAAATACATACAAAAAGGCCATGTCTTTTTTTTTTGAATTGAAAAAGAAACCTTATCTCTGACTTTTTGTCATAAAACCATTTCTTTAAGAAACAATTTTGTTTAAGACTAATCTTTCTATGGGTTATTCAGAAGAAAATGATAATCAGCTAAGCAACATGATGATGCTACCAATCTACCAATTAATTCTACCACTTTGTTTTCCAAATCTAATAGTGAATAGTGAATATTGTAGCCAGTCAGCTTTGAATAATAAATTGTAGATTAAGTGTACCTGATCAGAAGCACTGGATAATTAACACCAAACAAAGTGAACAGTCCCAAGTGGTATTGAGATCTGTGATGTTGGATGTTTTTGAAGAAAACTGAGTTATTGTCATGGCTATGGTGTTGTCATAATTGGCTGCAGTCTTGCAAAAACTTTAACATTTCTTGATGTGTTACTGGTACTACTGTAGATATTTACTTCAAACTCTTACAAGCTGTATACTATCAAAAGAGAAATTCATGTAATGGTAAATAAAGTAAATGTAGCTCAAATAACAAGATTTCTCTTTAAATTGAATTGTCAGAATAGATAAAAAGTCTTACTTTTTCTCAAATGTTTACAGTAGCTTTCTTCTGCAGAAGAATATAAATGGGATTGTTTAACTACAGAATTTAAAGAAATTAATATTTGCAATCACAAAAAAGATTGAAAACAAGTATGTGCTGATCATCTTGATTCTTTTTCGACATTCAGGACTCTCAGACAACTTAAATTTTGGATTTAAAACTTGAGATTTGACTACAGGGAACATTAAATCTGACCTTGGATCAAAAAAGTGAAATATTTTGCCTGATTGTCTTGTCCAAGTACCTGAAATTTGTATTTTGGAGTCTTAAAATTCACTGCCAAACGACAAAATTTTAGGTTTGTCCAAGTCAAAAGCATTTGCAGATGACAAAATGAAAGTGACTGAAATATTGAAATTTATTTTGTGAAGGGTAGAAAACATTGTGAGAAAAGGAGACAATGCTGGTTACCAGCATTTAACTCCTTTTCCAACAATGTTTTCTAAAGGCTTCTTTCTTAGGGTCGTCAAAAGTAGGCACTTTGTGGTAATGGATTAAAGGGTATCAATTTTATTTAAGCAGGTCTAATATAGGTGTCTGTTTTTCTATCTTTTCCTATCAGTCAGTTTGTCCAACTATTCACCCTTTATGCCTAAAGATGCCCCTCTGGGCAGAGTACATCAGAGTGGACTGCACAAAAATGCAATCTGATCCTTATTTTGTGCAGACAGTCTTGATAAGAATAAAGTTGATATTGCAATTACATATTGGGGTATAGCTTCAAGACTAAAAATAACTACACACATAACTCCTCGTATATGATGTGGCTTATTGTACTGTCCAGTGCAGGTTGATGAAAGCATTATTATTGATTTCTTATTTATATACAAATTTTATAATTGAACTATACACCTTAGGGTTAGTGTGTTCAGCTTTGTTATCACAAGGTTTTCTGGTTTGGAGAAATTGTTGTTGGCCATTATCTTTGGCAAATTATCCAAGGCCAAGGTGTACTGGCAAAATCACTCACTGGTTGATTTCCTAATCCCTTACCACCAAATGAGATGGGATTGTAGGAATGGTCTCTGTTCGTGGATGGCATCCAGCCATCCATGCATCTGCCTGTAACATTTCCCCGATTGCTTCATATCTCCCGAACCCTTGGAAGATTTTCATTAAACTGTGGCCAAGGGCTAATCTCAGCGAGACATCATGCAGAACCTACAATTCATGACTCAGTCTTCATTATTTTTGGAGTTAATGCACATTTTTATTTTACAAATTGAATCATTGTCCTCAGTCTGTCTCCATTATTTGTAGGGTTACTGCCCCAAGTTAAAGTAAAGTGAATTTATGTCTGGAGCATGTCTCCTAAACTGTAAGAGCTTCATACTTCATATACAAATAAATCATGTTGAGGACAAGTGCAGTGCAAGATACATGGGTTTTCATTATCATGGAGTTATTTGCTTTTGTTGTTATTTTTTAACTATGATTTTTGGTCCAGGGCATAACTTCCAAAGTCTAAGCTTTTGTCCTCAAACATCATTTGTAGACAGATCACATAGAGGACAAGTGCTATAGACAAGATACACAACTCTGTCTTCATTACTTTTTTCAGTTATTACCCTAAGTTACTTTGCAAATTTAATTTTGTTTTGAGTATGATGATGAAGTGCTTTTTAGGTCCAGCAGCATTCAAACCTTAATTTTCCAAAGTCTGGAGCACTTATTGCTTGGCCACCCTGTCAGTTCTACAGTTTAAGGCCACATCACTCTAATTGGCATTCAGCACTGGAGATATAGCTGTCCTTCAGACTGCCTTTTTGATTATATACTGCTTTTTCAGCATTATCAGAGAGTTTCTTAGAAATTTTCAGTACTTCAAAGAAATATCACCTTTTGAGCTTTGAATGGAAGGTAATTGACTTTTTATGTGAATACTGTTTAGTCAGTACCTGATTAATCATTTGAATATGTTTCAGAGAAAATTGAACAGGCCATTTCGACAGAATATCCAGATGATGCAAGTACAGAGACTTCTTCAAAGAATTCTAGTGCAGAGACTTCTTCAAAGAATTCTAGGCAGGTTAGTCTTAAAAGTATACACAAATAAAGGTAGAGAATTTCTATTTGGGTCCAAGTTTGTACTATTTATTTAATTATCAATGATATACACCATAAATGTTAACACAGATCTATTAACTGCACATGTGTTTTGGTCACAAATAGTGAATCTGAAGGTGAATTTGAGGGTTTTTTTTCACCCAACTGGTAAAACAAATGGCCAACTTCAGCTCATTGGCCTAGGTAACATAAAACTATGTACAGAATGAAGCACACGGTATATCTATATGGTTTTTAAAAACCAAGAAAACAACTCAATGCTGGATCTCAGAAATTACTGTTTGCAAACTGTTTCTACTTTTCACATAATTACTTCTCATTCTGTCATAGAATCAAATATCCTCTGTTTAGTGGCACTAAAATATCATAGACCAAACCAAACATGAATCAATATACTTTTGAATACAAGTTTTAAAAAAAGATGATGTTTGTTCTTAAAGCTGTACCTCTTTTATCACAATATTTTTGGACCTAATTATTACAAGTTGAATTATAATATGGAATTTGGGACTGGTATATACCCTTTTCTAAGGCTGCAAATTTCTCCGAAACAAGCTTGATAAGCCATATTTTTATTGCTTTTATTTTCTAGGGACATGATGAGCCTTTCTGTCAGCAAAGTTAAGAAAAAAAACCTTATCTAGAAAAACTGTTATACTTCATTAACCCATTACCACACAATCCCTACTTTTGACAACCCTGAGAAAGAAGCCTTTGGAAAACATTGTGGGAAAAGGAGAAAATGCTGTTAACCAGCATTTTCTCCTTTTCCCACAATGTTTGCTACTCTATAAAAAATAGATTTCAAATCTTCAGTCACTTTTATTTTGTAGTCTGCATATGCTTTCAATTTGGACAACCCTAAAGTATTGTTGTTTGGTATTGAGTTAAGCTCTGCAATAAATCCTTTTTTCAAGGTACACATTAGTTTTCATTGATATTGTGAATAAGTAGGTCCACAAATTCAAGTTCTGGACAAAGGATCAGTCCGTTGCCCTCTCCGATCGGTTTGGTTTAGCTCTCATTAATTACGAACATGCAAATGTTATGTGTGTATTTAAACGCTCTTTTATTGAACAGAAACTTATTTACAACTTATTTACACAGAATAATTTTCAGCATAAAGGTTGCATCAGGACTTAACCATTACTAAATAAATATTTTGATTTCTCATTGTTTTGTTGTCATTTGTTTTACAGTGACAACATCATAAAAACCATTGTATAAAAAGAGAGGTAAATACATATGTATGTCTGTACTTATGCAGAAATTGAATTACTGACATTATACCAGCAAGTATCCTTCCACTACATGTATGTAGGGAAACCTATGAGAATCAAAATTGTTCATTAGAAAAAGGAACACTTTTTTCTTTATGAAGGTATTTTACATGATCATGGACATTATAGATCTGATAATAGGCTGCGTATTCTGTATGATCTGATTTTTAATGGTCTCATAGTGGTTTTAAGCAGCCTGCAAGGTTTATCTTTCATCTTTCACAACTGATTTGTAGTTTATTTGTAGTTTATTTGTAGTTTATTGAGGAGCAATTCTTAAAAGGTTAATTTGATAGCTTGCATGTTACATTAATTTATATGTGGGAACAAAAGTACAGATAGATGAGGTACAGGCATTAATTGCACTGATCTAAACATGTCATTTCAGTCCATATCATCAGATGCAGACAGCATCATGAGCTCTTCAGTCAGAAGGTAATTATTTTAAACCAAAATTTAGGTTACTGTAATTTTGGTGCAAATTGGTATCAAGTTACATGTGTATTGAAAATCTAAAATATTGTCAATTCTCAGGGCTATATTTCAGCCTGAAATGGTTGAGTTTCCTGCTTTTAAAACTCTTTACCAAATGTTAGATCTACATGAGTTACCAAACAGTCCTGATTTTAGTGACCTTATGGAATAATGCATTTAAAAACTTTTTCAGAAATGGCGAAATGCTGGTGAGACAATTCCAAGTATTTTGTCACATTTTCTGTGTTTTCTGCAAATGCTGTGAATTTCAAAGAGTGTCTTCTAGTTAAGGGTAAAAAGGAGTTTTAACATTTTAACTCAATAGTCTAACTTTTTACTTTTTTTTCTCTGAGGAATAGGGTATTTTCTCTTTTCTGGCAATGTTTTTACCCAAAACCTACTCCTCAGCCTTTATGTCAAATTCACAGTACTTGAGTTACATTTGATTTCTCATTTGCAAACTTTGTGAATGGATGAGTGTTAAAATTTCTCTTTAGTGAGGAGTTGAAGAAAATATAATATTGCAGTGTGAGAAAATTTGTTAAACCTTCTGAGCGAATCTGCATTTCATCTTATAAAATCTGATGGGTGTTGGACAACCAGACAACGAACAGTTGGTATTTTCTCTTGATTCACATTTGATATGTGGATTGGATGAAACTCTTGACTCTTATTGCAGTGAAAAAAGCTGGATAAAGTTTGCGGGTCAAAGGCGAAAAAAGACGCCAGTTACCTACAAACAAATGAAACCAAAAACAAAACAAACTTACATGCTATCTACAGAGTCCCCATCTTCAGTAAACTATGGTGTAGAACGAGGTCTGGTAGCCTCTAAGTGTAAAATAAGAAAAACAGAGGAAACATTACCCACTGTGAAATCTGCCATTCTCAAGTTAAAAGAAATAGGACTACCAGGGTGCAGCAATGATGATGATGTATGTATTATTCACATTTCTTTTATTATATCAAAGTTTATTAACTCTTTACCTAACAACAAAATTTTGGACTAGTCTAGATTGAAAGCATTTGCAGATGACAAAGTAAATGTTAAATTAAAACTAAAATTTGATTGGAATGGTTAGAAAACATTGTGGGAAAGGGAGAAAATGCTGCTTACCAGCATTATCTCCTTTTCCCACAATGTTTTCAAAAGGCTTCTTTCTCAGGGTCGTTAAAACCAGGGATTGTTCGGTTAAGGGTTAAGCAAATGATCACATGATACAAAAAACAATGCTCAAAGGAAGGGGCAAGAACTTTTTCTAAATGATGTCAAAAACAGTTTCTGAAAAGAAGAAACAGCACAGGTGTTCAAGCCGTTATTTTTTTTTATTGTAAACTGTTTCAGTCTTTTGTCACTTTAACCCATTACCAAACAACAAAATTTTAGACTGGTCCAAATTGAAAGCATTTGCAGATGACAATATAAAAGTGACTGAAAATTTGAAATTTGTTTTGTGAAGGGTAGAAAACATTGTGGGAAAAGGAGAAAATGCTGGTTACGAGCATTTTCTCCTTTTCCCACAATGTTTTCTAAAGGCTTTATTCTTAGGGATTGTGTGGTAATGGGTTAAAAGATTCCCACAACGCACAAACAGAGATTAGAGAATACTGTTTCTTATGCCTGATTATCCATTGCAGACCCTGTCATAGTAATTTTCTTCATTTTAGTAAAAATATGTATCATTTTCATATACAATTATTATGCCAGTATTTCTTTTGTGACCTTACATTTGTTTTATTTTTTTAACCTCCCAGGTTTATATTTCTGTAACTTTTATGTGGAGTAAACTATTAACTCTTTACAACAGGACAAAATTTCAGACCTGTCCAAATTGAGAGATTTGTAGATAACAAGATAAAAGTGGCTCAGATGATTAAGTTTGTCTTTGATTGGGCAGAAAACATGGCAGAGGAAGGGATACTATTTTGTTTTTCTTTTTCAAAAAAATTTTCAGAAGTATTTATTGTCAGGGTCATGAAACAAGTTCAGCTTTTTAATTTGTCGAAAATGCCTAAAAATTACATTTCTTTTTAATAACTGAAAATTCTGATTTCAATTCTTGAGTCTTGCACAAAGAAATCCTTGCATAATACAAGTATTCTGAGTTTATTTGCTTTGTTTGTTTTTCTGTACAAAGAAATCCTTGCATAATATTAGTATTCTGAGTCTATTTGCTTTGTTTGTTTTTCTGTAGGACTCAGTGAGCGGTATGGCTGATTCAGTAGATCTCAACAGTGGCCTTGATGTAAGGGAATGCAAGCTTATATCCCAGGAAAATCTTGTAGAACAAATTTTAACACCCTATACCCCCATGAAGTCAGAAAGCTCACATATGCCTCATGGTATGCATTTCTTTTTTGTCAAAATCTGCTGAAAACACTTGGTACATATCCAAAAAATCATTATGCTTACAAGTACTGCCACCTACAATGGCCTTCCAAATGACAAAATCTTTGCCTACCCCATAGATCAAATCGAAAGCATTTGCAGACAACTACATGAAAGTGGCTAAAAGATTTAAAATTGACTTTGGAAGAGTAGAAAATATTGCAGGAAATAGAGAAAATGCTGGTTATCTGCATTTTCACCTTTTCCCACTATGTTTTTAGAAGGCTTCTTCCTCTGGGCCGTAAAAACCAATGATTGTTTGGTAAAGGGTAAATCTCTATTCCAAAGGTTTTTCACTTGTACTTAGTGAAAGCATTTTTAGGCAACAAATTTGGCTCAGATGATTGAATTTTCTTTGAATGGTTAGAAAATATTTTAGGAAAAGAGGAAGTGCTGGTTTACAATGTTTTCTCAATATACCACAATGTTTTCAAATGCCTGCAGGGTTGTTAAGGCATGGGGTAGGGGGGAGGGGTAAATGGCATAAAGACAACTGCACTTTTGGTCTTTTGTCCTTACACAAAGCCTCTTAACCAAGAAATTTTATTAATTGTTAACATATTTTGTAAACTGTGATATAAATTGCCAGAGTTTTATGTATTTCATGTGTGTTTTGTTCAAGTATTTTTGTTTCTTGGATAACCATTATGTAATATATTCAATAGATAAATTATAGTGCTTTCCCAAAGTGGATGATGATTTAGGTGTATATCTTAGATGCATTATAGTATTTTAAGAGACATGTAGCTTTTCATTCATTCATATTTCTAGAATTTGATATTGACACCATACAGACACAAGAAGATCTGACTATGAAACTCAGTGATGAGGTAACACATTATTTCCAGTCTTATTTTCACCATCTTGTTTTGGTCTTGTAGCCAGTTACTTTTGAAAAAAATATAAGGCAAAGAAATGTTTAACATACTAAGCAGGCTTTCAAAATTTATCTGGAGTTCTGCTTTTCTGCAACTTTTACTCTTCACTGCAAAATGCCAAATTTCTACGACCATGTGAAAGGGGTCTTTGAACACTTTGTAGGAAACCAAGAAGTGCTTGTTAAGCAGTATTTTCTCTTTTTTCCACAGTGCTTTATCCCAAATACAAAGACAGTTTCATTTGTTTTGGATATGTATGAGTTGTCTTCTTCAAATTTGTATATAGAGGAGCCTAAATATTTTTCTGTATGATAAAGAGTCAAGCCAAACATTTGGCTCTCAGACAGTTTTATTAAATTCCTCTCTTTCCAAGGAAATGTTTGATCTTTCAGTTAAACTATTAGACATTGCTAGTCTGCACTTTCTGCTCTACATTACCTCAAATTTTGTAATGTAAACTACTGTTGTATTTATCTTTAATTTCAGCATTGTCCTCCATGATTCATATATCTAGCAAAAATGTATATTTTTTTAACATAATTATTTAAAGCCTATGATTAGGAAAGATATTCAGCATTTTTCTCTTGATATTTGCAGGATGCAAGCAGTATTGATTTGAGTGATTACAAGTTTAGAAAACAAACTTTATTGGGAGACAGTGGATTTCATTCAGGTCTGTTTTTACATATCCAACAACTACACATTTCATCTGACAGGAAATTTTTGCACATTCATGTATAAATTGCAAATGTTATGAAAGTTATATGCAGAATACATATATTCAGATCTGAATACACGGTGATGGAGATTTTGTAAAATATTTTGACCAAAACAGCCTTTAAAATTGCAAACAGAATTAACTTTTTTTCAAATGGCTAACGATTGTATTTCATCTCTATTTCATATACAGAGAGAGTTTATGAATGAAAATGTCTTGCCAGTGATACTAGAAAACATTATGTCGAAGATATAGGAAAAAATCTATCTAAAATTTGATCTACAGACTGCCACATGACTTAAATACAGTGTTTCATTTTTCATAAATTTTTGTTTATCTTATTTCTTGTTTAACCCTTTACCCCATAAGGCATTTCTATGGTATCTCTACTTGACCCTAAATAACAGCAAGGATGAACCCTTTTCTTTTGTGTATACGACATCTTTTGATAGCATAGAAAACATTGTGACAAAAGGTGAAATTGCTCTTCACAAGCAATTTCACCTTTTGCCACAATGTTTTCCAAAGGATCCTACAAGCAATGCGTAGAAATGAGTATCTATGGAGTAAAGGGTTAACATTGATTAGAACTTGACCTAATGTTAGTTTGGCAAGTCAAAAGTAAAGCAAAAGATGGATTTATAAGCACTCAGGCTTTATTCATATTTTTATTGCAGGGCCTTCATCAGCTGTTAGGCCTTCATCAACTAGTTTGAAAAGGAAATACCCAATATCCTTTACCTTTAAATGTTCTGTGTATTTATTTGAACAGCTTTCACTGTTGCACTTCCCATAACTCTTTACCAAACTAGAAACTTACAGGGTGGTCCAAATTGAAAGCATTTGCAGACGACAAAATAAATGTAACTGAGAAATCAAAATTTGATTTTGGAAAGGTAGAAAATATTGTGGGAAAAGGAGAAAATGCTGGTTACCAGCATTTTCTCCTTTTCCCACAATGTTTTCAGAAGGCTTTTTTGTCAGGGTCGTGGAAAGTTGGGATTGGGTGGTAAAGAGATAAAAAAATGAAGGAAAATTAAAATATTAATAAGGAAATTACTGAAACATGTCTATACTACTGAAAGATTAATTAAAACTCAGTTCCCTTTCTATTGAAAGAGAACTAAATGGCCTTGGTTTTGGGTACCTGATGAAAAAATGCTGAAACTACATGTATTTTGTCACTCTTTTTTCAAAAGTATAATCTTGTCCATATGGAAAGCATTTGCAGACATGGATATTTGACTGAACAATGTAGGTCATGATTCACTTGACAGAGATAATTAGACCAAATAGAGCTTGAAGTTAAATTATTTTCATTTATTTTAGTTGGCAGCTTAAATATGAACCCTTTACCACACAATGATGACTTTTAACGACCCCGAGGAAGAGGCCTTTTCCTCCTTTTCCCACAAAGTTTTCTACTCTATCAAAGAAAAATTACATCCTTTGAGCTACTGTGAAAACATTGCCTACAAATGCTTTCAATTTGGATAGGTCTAAAATTCTGCTGTGTGGTAAAGGATTTAAATGTTTCCACACTAGCTAAGTTCAGACAAAAATAAAAGAAAAGATAAAGTCACAATAGGAAAAAATAGATATGAAGATAAAGAAAGTACTTCTCTTTACTTGTTTGAAAAATATTGGAAGAAAGAAACACTATCTGTTACAAGCCTTTCACCTCATCCTTTTCATAGGGTTGGCTTCCTATACTTCAAGGAGATGAAAACTGCAATATGTATAGTAGAAGGTGAATGATGATACTTTGAACTGCTCAAGTGTCTTATAAATAACAAAGATGACCCCATTTGGGAACAAATATTCAAATATTGCTATTTCAAGAAGTGTTTTACCAGAAAATATTAGTTGCATGTTATATGGAGTGTGATTTTGATGTACAAAAGCAATACACTGTGAGTTATGGAAGACTTTATAAAGGTTACTGTGCTTTACTCACAGTATGATTTATCTGAGATAAAAAAAAATATTTCTTTAACATTTGTCATGACCTGAAACTTATAGATGAAAACATAGTTTTTGATGATAATGATGATGAAGATGATGCAAATAGTAATACTACTACCAGTGATGAGGACTCAGAAAATGCTCCATTAATTCCAAGGAAACTGTTTAGATTTGACACTTCAGGTTTGTACAGCCTTCTGGAAATTTCTTAGCCCTTTACCAGACAAAAAAAAATTTAGCATTGTCCAAATTAACAGCATTTGCAGACAACGATTGCAATGTGGCTCAAATGGTGCAATGTTTCTTTGATGGGATAGAAAACATTGTGGTAAAAGGAGAAAATGCTGGTTACCAGCATTTTCTCCTTTTCCCACAATGTTTTCAAAGGGCTTCTCTCTCAGGGTTGTTAAAAGTCGTCATTGTGTGGTAAAGGGTTAGACCATCAGGAAAACCTTCCTCAGGATTCCTCAAACTATTATATTGAGACTTTGTACAACTAAGAATCTGGATAACTACATTTGAAAGATGTTTTTTTTAGATGTCTATGCTAAAGTTTTGCAGAATTAACCCTTTACCACACAAACTTTGAATAAGTAAGATTTTGAAAAGATTGTTGGGAAAAGGAGAAAATGTTGACAAACAGCATTATTGTCCTTTTCTCTTAATGTTTCTTTTTTTTTTATCTCAGTTAATAACAGCTATCATTTTTAGCAGTCTTTATTATTTTGCAGATATTTTCTATTGGGACCATTCTAAAATTTTGTTGTCTGGTAGAGATTTAACTCCCATTAACTTCGGCTATTTATGTATTTTAATTATATTCTTCTGGTTAGAATGTCTGTCTTTATATTCAAAGTATTGGCAGGGTTATACTCATAATTGTTCAGTCTACATGTATATTCTGACACCCAAAAAGTCTGAGATGTAAACTGTTTTCAGAAATAACTGATTTCCAGTCCAGGCTCCATACAGCACAAAAAAAATGTTTTCCTAAATATTTGGACAGTCTGCAACAGTAATTTACCAAAATATGACATTTTTTTTTTCTTGTAAGAAATGTTTCAATAATGATAAGATGCATATTTCTACATGGTTAAGAACCTTAAGCCTTCAAATGCAAAGTAAACCCAGTTGTAACCTTCAGACATGAAATTACACCAAAATTAGAACAGCATAAAGGTTGTTTTTATAACCCTTTTCCAGATAAGCACTGGTTTTACAACTCTGAGGTTGAAGGCATTAGAAAACTCTGTGGAATCATGTAATCATTTTTGTGAAGTAAATGGCTAAACCCATTACTTTATTTTCTCCATATAAACAATATTAACTTCAGTGTAAAGCTATTTTTTGATGTAAGAAAAGATATTAGAAATCTTGCAAAACCAAATATGACAAAGATACTGTGATCAACATATTAATTTGGCTGTTATATATGTATTGCTTTGCTCTGATGCTTTCTTGTCACTGATTAATCATCCCTCATGCTGGCAGATGACTTTTTTCATCACAAAAGTACCTTTTGCATGCCATGTACTAATTTTTAGCACAGGGGATGCATATTAAAGTCATCAATTTGTTAACCTAATCCAAAGTTCAAGTGGCTTATTAGTATACAAGTGTCACTCAGAAATTTATGCAGCAAGAATTCAATGGTAGAGTCAGTCTTTAGTGCTGAGTAATCAAATTAAAATGGGTTGTTTTGGTACAAAATCATTTGTATTTACAACACTTCAACTTATCAAGGCATTCCCATTACTCTAAGGAAGGTTAAACCTGAATCAAAAATTTTTGCCTCAGTCATTTAAAGGATACATTTTCATACATTATCATGCCTTTTCAATAAATCACCTGTTGCCTAGAAAAGAATTTGATGACCTCAGATTTTACCAAACCACAGAATTTTGGAATGGACTCAAGTAAATCTATTATTTACAGACAACAACATGAAATTAGTTCAAATAATAGAGATAATTACTTTTTCAGGGTCCTTAAAATGTGGAATTGTCTGATAAAGGGTAAAGAATAGTGCTTTTACTTGAATACTATAAAAAAGTCTAACTTAGAATTTAAGAAATAGAAATAATTGATTTTGAGTTGCTACAATTTAGATGATTGAGTAGTAAAAGAACATATGAGACCAAGGTAGGCACCATTAAGACATTTGATTTGTGTGTATCAATCCGTGTAAGCCAGTGTACTCTCTGCAATATAATTTTTAATTTTCAGTATATCAGAGGAGGATCAGTCTCTCTTATAATTTAACTGGTTTTTAGAAGTTTTTTTTCACTAAATCCAGGTTATGCAATTGGTAGTATTGTTTGCTGCATTACAAAGATGCAATAAGCATCCTTTTGCCAGAGTGCCACCTTATTGTTTTTAATTGTATCAAATTTACCAACTTAATTATTTCCTCTTAAATGTATGTTTGAAAAGATGTCAGAAAAGAAAAAAAAAGATATACATGTAATTGCAATTAGGTGTTGATCCTATTCCCAGAATTTTGTCTGTGTTTTTTAAAAGCCATACTTTCCTTTCCACTCATATATTTTTCCTATGTGTTTCTCTGCGTAATAAGGAATATGTCTGGGACAATCTGTAGTAAAAAATTTTGTTACTTATTTTTTCATTGAAACATAGTGCCAGAGATGATTCAGACAGATCAAGACTCAAGTCACATGACAGACTGTGCTGGAGATTCTGCCTCGAGCGGTAGTTTTAATGTAGGATTTTCTAGTTATCTAAACTCACTTGGATCAGATGTTAGAAGGCAAATGAAGGTAAAAATAGATAAAAATTTACAGAATTAATTTTCAGAAATTCCTTGTTATCATATGAAGTAAAAACCCTTTATTCCTTCAATACTGGTATTTTCCACAGCAAATATATAAATTTGACTTAATCTGACAGCCAAAAATACAATTCATTGAAACTCAGACTTTTTGCTATTGGTTAAGAGATAGGCTATTTTTTTAGATGTACATTAAACTAGCTGCGGGGGAAAAAGGAGACAAACTATTAGGAAAGGAAATTACCCCCCTCAAACTGTATGGGAAATATTTTGGAAAAGGAGAAGTTGATTGTTACAAATAAGTGCAATAACTGGTACTTGCTGTTTTTAAAATGCCCAAAGTGTCACATTATGTTACATCCCTGGTTGTCAATCTGTTTTGTCTGTCCGTCCGCCTCTCCACCTGTTCAAGCTTACTACAGTCATTTCTGCATGCAACACAAGATACACTATAGAAGCTGAAAACATCATATTAATGAATTACCTTTGAAAATAATTTTGAGAAGTCTGAAATCACTGCTTTCCCACTTTGATTTCAACTTGACTCTTTTAGTTATTTTCTTTCATTGAAATATTTCTTCTTCGTGTGCCTGTATTGTAATGAAATACATTTAATGATTACATGATTGACAGGTAAAACAGAATCAAAAATTGTAATGATTGCCAAAATATTTGTCTAAAATACATATTGATCAGAAAATGATTGTGATTCGGGGTTAAATCCAAGTTCAGTCACTGATAGTAGTCTACCTTTGTTATGCAAGTTAATCAGAACTTATTGGTAATGAATTGTGGTAAAACTATGACAATGAGCTTGACAGAAATGGTTCTGTTCCATGTTGTCTATAGGTAGGTAAGATTTTATTGTTTGTAGCGAAACACAAAAGGCTTTATTGGGCAAAAGAGGAACTGAAATCTGATATTAAAAACACGTGCATATAACTTCTTTGAACGCTTAACCCTTTACCACACAGCAAAATTTAACACCTATCCAAATTGAAAGCGTTTGCAGACGACAATTTCATAGGGGCTCACATGACACAATTATCCTTTGATAAGGTAGAAAACTTTGTGGGAAAAGGAGAAAATGCTAGTTATCAGCATTTTATCCTTTTCCCACAATGTTTTCAAAAAACTTCTTATTCAGGGTCACCAAAAGTCGTCATCGTGTGGTAAAGGGTTAAGCTTGTCACTGCTCTTCTTTTGAAAAGACTTTAGGGAGGAACCCCTCATAGTTTAAATTCTGGATGCAGCACTGATCAATCACTTTTCATACACAAGTGAAGGAGACTTTTTTCTTCAAGAAAATATTGCAGTGATATTAATTTCCTGACTTTTCAGATGAGTTTTTGGACCTGTTAGTGCAATATTTTCTCAAAATGTGTCTCAGTTTAAGCAAATACAATGAAGTTTTCATATATTTGTTTATATGAAAGACTTTATGTATGCTTGCAGCACATGAAAAGGGGCATTTTAACATTTGTATAGAGTGTCATCTCACATTAGCCTGCACAGTCCGCACAGGCTAATCCGAGACAGCTTTTTACAACTACATTAGATTTTGTATAACAGTAGACTTGCGCAAAACAGAAAATTGCATAAAAACAGAGAGTGTCATTTCAGATTAGCTTGCGCGGACTGTGCAAGCTGATCCGAGATGACACTTTATGCAAATGTCCGAATGCGACTTTTTGCCTGTTGTGAGCCTTATTGTACGTGGATTGTTCAAAAATCATCTCAATTGTGACTTTTAAAAGCATTCATGCTAAATTTTGAATCATTCTCTATCGGAATTCAGTCCATGCTTGGCTATGCTTGCCGTACGGTATTTTATATACTTTTTTCATAAAACGCGCTTGCAGTTGCTATTGAAAATGCCATAGGAACGTGTTCCCGGCACAGGGCAAAGTATTGTATCTATACTCACCCTTCTCTTCTACATATTGCCTCTCTCTTAACTGATTACGTAATGAAATTTGATTAGAATACAAGATTTGGCGCTACTTACATCACGAGTAAATTTGACTTCATTTGGTTGTTAAATGCTTCAGAAAATTGAGTTTATATACAGTTTGGATAAACGTTTTGAACGTTAAAGATGGCATCAACAGACCGTCTGGAAATTCTGTCCAGATTAAATTTTGGCCAGCAGCTCGGAGAAACTCAAGCACATACAAAAAATTATGATGGCAAAAGGGAATAATTCGGTCACATTGACACAGGTACAGGGATGTGTACAGCTAGTGGGTACACTGTCACCGACGATGCATAAAGTATAAGGGCGAGTATTTCGAGAAAGAGTAGTTAACGTTGATGACGTGTATTGTAGCATTTCGTGTGCCGGCTCCTTGGACCTATGCATGTTTGATTGTGTGTAGAATCAATATGTATTGTTCAATTGTTGAAATATTTTGCACTTTTGTACATAATGAATGTCGTTTTACGATGCATGGATTTATGTTGCATTACAATGATTCATTAAGAATTTATAGACTTAATCCAGATAATATTTGAACGACCCTCATGTAGTATCCTTCTGGAATAATTGTAACAAACCATTACAGAGGAAACAGGAGCAGGTTGAGATGTTTGCAAAACAAGCAGTGAAAGAACTTCAAAAACATCACAGTCAAAATTGGGGAGTCCAGCAGCAGTACAGGTATTTAATATTGATACATCTTTTTTCAAGATGAAAAGCTCTCTTATCGAAAAATTGAGAGCTTTGTTGTGTGATTCATTATACTACATGTATAGAAGAAATGCAAATACATGTACTTAATGAATTAAATTCGTAACTTCAGCAGTATTATTGTAAAGCTTTATAAGCTATAACATTGTCTCTCAAGATTTAGGTGTAGGCTAAAACTATTGAAAATATATGTTGTAAGAAATCATTTACCAATCAACAAAATTTTGTTCTTGTTCACAAAGATCTAGATAACATTTATTAGGATCAAATCAGATACAGTCAAACCTGGTGATCCGTCCACCTCCAGTTTCTCAATTGATAGAAAATTGATGTTTAAACTGTTATATGAAACTTATTGGTCTTAACTCATTACCAAACGACAAAATTTTATTTTTGTCCAAATCGAAAGCATTTGCAGACGACAAGATAAAAGGAACTGAAAATTTGAAATCTGTTTTGTGAAGGGTAGAAAACATTGTGGGAAAAGGAGAAAATGTTGGTTACCAGCATTTTCTTCTTTTCCCACAATGTATTCCAAATGCTTCTTTCTCAGGGTCATCAAAAGAAGGAATTGTGTATTAGTGGGTTAAGCTAATCTGATTGGTCAATGAAATACCGGTAGGAATATAAGTTTGAAAGAATGCCATGATGCTGAAATAGTTTTGACTACTAATACATGTATATGTTCAGAATGCCAAATTGAACATATGAAGCTATTTTTAGCATCTGCCATTAACTTTAGGTTGATATTTAATATTTCATCGACTAATCAGCTTTTTCATTGTATTCACTCTGGTAGTAAAATTTTCATCCCATAATGGGAAGAGAAATTTTTGCCTATTTCTTATGTTTTGACCTTCATAACACATTAAGAGTTTATTCATTTGCTCGATCCTATGTAAGGAATCAAGGATATGGTGCTGTAGAGTATTATGGCAATAATGATTTTGGTTGCAGTTTAGAAATGTATGAAAATGCTGATTAGTTATGTGTAGTCATTGTATAGCAGATAATAGTTGGACACCTTGTATGATACAATATGTTATCCAAGGTGACTTTTGAAAATCAAACTGCCTTTGCCTTTGTCTTATTAGAGTTATAAGTGCCTGATGATTTACAGGTCTAATGTGTATGTCGAGTTCAAGACTAAGATGATGCTGGAACTTGAAGCACTAGAAAAAGATATAGACTTGTTGAAAGATGCTGAATTGAAAACTACAGTGAGTCAAGGGTTTTGTTTTGTTTTTTCAGTTACAACTTGTCTTTGATTTAGAACAGTTCCTCACAGGACAAATTATACTTTGAATTATATTAGATGAATTAGACTTTATATGTAGCAGGAAAGCCACAGACCTAGTCCACTGCATGTGAAGAGTAATTGTTTATTATCAAAAAAGCAAGTTTTTTAAGTTGCACTCTACATACCAATGTGACTGGGTTGTCACTTTTGACCATTATTGATAGAGACCTTTTTTTTTTTTACCAAATGGTGTTACCTTGATATGGCAGTTAACAAACGCAAAAGTAAGATTAGTACTTGTATGTGGCTTACAACTATTCTTGGGGAAGTATAGGTCAGCTATTTCTCTAATTTTTCCCAAAATCATTTTCCCTTTTCTGTTTTTAAAGATAACTTTACTTACAGGAAGTATTTAAGTATCAACTGGATGTACTGAAACAAAACAAAGCAAGACAAATGTCCAGGTAAGAACCAAGTTCTGGGTGTGAATAAATCAGTTTCTCAAGAATTAAGCAGATGAATAGATAATCATAGACATAAGCATGTATCAAAACATATATTTTGGTAAGATTGTATGAATAGAAAAAAACATAAAAAGAAAAAGCTAGAAAAAGATATTTCCAACTCTTCAAAAATAATTAGTTTGATTTTGTCAGGGATTATATGATCTTCATAAAATATTGTGTTGAATTTAAGGAGATTATAGAATATTTTAACATTTAGAGTAATGAAATGGGTTAAAAGACAAATTGCTAGTTTTTTTCACCAAATTTGTTGTGTGATCTTCGATGAAAAAATAAATGCCATGCAAAGCATCTTAACCATTTACAAAATGATCCTGAGTTTTATTGGCCCTGAGAAAAAAAAACTCATACTAGTACTTTCTCCTTTTCATATATATATGAAAAGGAGAAAGTGCTAATATGAGGGGTTTTTTTTTGTATGAGAATGAGGTTTTTTAATATGCATAACTGTATTTTATTGGATGAGTACACTGCAGAACCAGTCTTTTTTTTGGGCGAGGCGACAGCCAAGTCCAAATATAGACTGGTTATGCAGAGTACGAATCCAGATGAATTCAGTTTTGTACCTAAGCATCTTAAATGACCTCTTTATTTCACACTTCTGTATTGACTTAAAAGTAAAAGACAAGTAAAGGGCCGTTTCAATTTGAATAATTTTAAAAAAAATCAAAACATATCAAAAGAGGGTTATGAAGTTGCTTTTTTTACAACAGACTTTGGTAGAGTATTCTTTTGGTCCAGTGTCAATATTTGGGAGGTTAGCCTCATTTTGAAAAATCCATATCGGACTCTTCCTTCATTCTGAAAAATCCGTATGGGACTCTTGCCTCGGGCTGAGAAATCCGTATTGGACTCTACGGTGTCTAATATGGGCTAAGATATTCTGTACTCATGTAGTAATATTTAAGCAATTTCATTGGACGTTAAATTGTGGGTTTGAAATAATAACAAATATTTTGTACTTTTCCTGCTATGTACTCTTACCAATCAAGGACAAGCTCTATTATTAGAGTCATTTCTAAATATGTCGGCTTCAAATACCTTTGATTTGATGAAGTCTATATTTTTCTGATGTGGTAAAGATTTAAACTGTTGAGGGAAAGTCAGGTTTTTATCTATATAAATGCAACTAATTTGAAGCATTTACAAACTTAGGTTTGTTGAAAAACAAAATCACTAACTTCTTATTTCAGCCTCAGTAATATGAAAGGTCTCAACTATTACCTGAGGGAAAAAACTTGCAAAGTTGCAAAACACAACAAAACTCTACAGGTACATTTCTATTTATTTGATTGTAATTTATTGGATGTGTGTCATATGTCAAACATAAGTACAAATGGTCAAATGTTTGAACAAAATTGTTATCCACTCTAAAGGCTACTGCTTTCCTTTGAGGCTACAATTTGTAGATGGAACTCATTCCTTGTGTTTGAATTGATTTTGTCTTAGGCAAGTCTTAGTATTTGTTTCTTTGTATTAAAAACTAGGATAAATTTAAATAATAAAATCCCTAGAAATGTTATCTTTTCCAACAGTTTTGGTATTTGTCTAGATAAAACCTTAATTGCTCTAAAGAGTATATGATAAACTTGGAAAAATTCTTGTTGACTCTTTAACCCTTTACCATAAGGCATTTCTAATGTATCTCTAATTGACCCTAAATAACAGCAATGATGAAGCTGTTTCTTATGTGTATATTACACATTTTGATAGCAAAGAAAACATTGTGACAAAAGGTGAAATTGCTCATTACGAGCAATTTGACCTTTTGTCACAATGTTTTCCAAAGGCTCCTACAAGCAATGCGTAGAAATGAGTATTTATGGAGTAAAGGGTTAAGTTCCAACAACAATATGAAGGCAATCACAATTGCTTCTCCACTCAACTGCAAGTAAAGAAGTGTGGAGTGTTTGAATGACAAGGATTTAGTAAATATATTTATCCATTATCCTTTGAACTCTTTGCACGACAACAAACTGTAGGCTCTATTGTAAGCATTTGTTGCTGACAAATGAAACCTTGCATGAAAAGATTTGTCTTACCATAAAAGATGTACATGTAGTTGGAAATTAGAAACACCTGGTAAATAGTTTTTACAGTTAACCCTTTTTTTTTATTTTCTTTTTTGAAGAATGACTTGAGAGATATTTTAAAGAAGGATTTGACAACACTTCAGAGGAAACTAATAAACCAAACAGTAAGAAACATTTTTTTTTTTTTTCAAAAGAGAGTCAAGATATACTTGTATAGGATCTGGTTAGAGCTTTCTTTGTAGTTGCAATACCGCTAATTATGACCCTTTACCAGACTGTTCGAAATTGAAAGCATTTGCAGACGATAAAATAAATGTGACTAAAAAATCGAAATTGGATTTGTGAAGGGTAGAAAACATTATGGGAAAAGGAGAAAATGCTGGTTATCAGCATTTTCTCCTTTTCCCACAATGTTTTCAAAGGCCTTCTATCTATGGGTCGTAAAAACCTGGGATTGTTTGGTAAAAGGTTAAGGGAAACTTTTCAAGTTATAAGACATTCCATTTTCTTTTTTATGACCACTCATACAGTAAGCATGTTTGAAAGCTGCATTGTTACCATTGTATCTCTCATTTTCATTTCAGCAAAAACAGGAGCTATCAAATATCAAGCGTATGTTACAGAGAACATTCTCAACAAGCAACTTATGGTAAAGCGAGTCACTTGTGTTTCCTACAATGCTAGAAATTTATTTCAAATATTGTCGATTTGCTTCCAAAACCTCGTAACTACAGTTTGTAAAAGCTGTAGTTATGTGGTTTTAGAAGCAAACTGACGATATAGTGTTAATTAAGCTATGATTGTGCAGTCTGCTAAAGGTACCACTATTTGATTTATACAGACTGGATATTTTGTGAGGTATTCAGTAAGGCTTTTGAAATGGTATCAATATGGATTGATTCACTGCATGAATACGTCTTTTTCCTTTTGTTAACAATCTAGGGGTTTAGCAGAATGTTAATTGCTTTTAATAAGTTATTTGATCATTTTTGTTACATTTATCAGTATAGAGCACAGTTAACCTAGACCTATGTGAACTCTACTGGACAACAAAATTTCAGACTTGTCCAAATTGAAAGGCATTTACAGATGCCTTTTTATGGGTTTTTCAAACATTCTGGAAAGGGCAGAAATTGTCTAAATCTGTGCTGTGCATTCTGATCTTGATCAACGTACTACACACCAACTAAAACAGCTGAAATTGTGGCTAGCTGGCTAAATGCTTGGGTTACTAAAATCTTTGTGTTGTTACCAATAATTTTGTTTCATAAGAACTGTTGTTTGAACTTATAACCTGTGATACTTCTACGCTGAAGATGTTTTTATTGTTTATGTTAAGCCATTTTTTTTTTTTTTTTTTTCAATCCTCACCTGTGCTCTTGGGTGGCCTGCTGTGATTTGCCTTTGTCTGGTACATAAAATGGGTATGCATTGTATCTTGTCAGTATTTAAAGTAGCTATATTATTACCTCTTAACCTGTTTAATTATAAATAAGGGAAATAATACATTTAACTCTGTACCAAACAACAAGGTTTTAGACTGGACCAATTGAAAATACTTGCAGATGCCAAAGTTGATGAAGGGTAAAAAATTTCAATTTGTGTCCACCAGGGAATAATACATTGTGGGAAAAGGAGAAAATGCTGGTTACCAGCATTTTCTCCTTTCCCACAATGTTTTCAAAAGGCTTCTATCTCAGGGTCGTAAAAACCAGGGATTGTATGGTAAAGCTTTAAGTCTATAGAAAACTGCTTTTTCAAATTTATTTTTTGAAGTATCTCCTTTTGGAACAGTGTAGGCCCAAGATTAGACTTCATGTTTGGTGAAGTCTGATCTTGATCTAATGCGTTTGCAAAAGGTCCTTGAGTCATGATTAGCAGCATAAGGGGTTGTAATGATGTTTATTGAAGTCCCTTTTGAAACAGACCATGAAAAGTAAAGCTTTAGGAATTCTCTCTTACATATACAAAATCTTCACTTGATCCCAATTATATACTCTCTCAGACCTTTTTTACATAAGATCCGGTCTTGGTCCGGAATTGTACCTTGTCCAAATCAAATATCTTTCATGGGTCTGTGAAAAGAATAAGTGTGACATCAAATTTTGGGGGAAAAGAAGAACCTGTGGGTGGTACAGGATTCCCCATATCCTGATGGATATTTGTCAATTAATTTTCTGTAATATTCAATACAGTTCAAACAACTGGTCAGTAACAACAGAGTGATGAAATGACATAAACAGAATTTTTAAACCTTGTTTCACTTGCAAACAGTGTTCAGGTTTTTTCAGAATGCTGTAAAAAGTTTATGAAAAGTTTCCATTTTTTTAAAACAGAATGACCATTTTTATGCTAACAAAATTAATGGTTTTGGTCCATAGAAATGCTATCAACTGTAATATTTCATTTACATACCATGCATGAGTAAGTCTCTTGATTATTGTAAGCATTGTCATTCTATTCTATCTCAGCTTCTTTTGATATTTGATGACATCTTATCCTTACTAGATGACAACATCTAGACCTAGCCACATGGAAAGCATTTCAGATGATTACCAAATTGGTTCAAATAATGGACTTCACCTTCAAAATGATAAAGGATGCATTTTGTATTAGAAGATATTATTGTTACCAGCTTTTTAGCTCACCTGAGCATGAAGTGCTCATGGTGAGCTTTTGTGATCGCCCAATGTCTGTCGTCCACAATTTCTTTAAACATCTTTTCCTGCTGAACCGCCAGGCCAGTCTTGATGAAACTTGGCAGGGATGTACCTTTGGTGAAGTTCTACCAAAGTTGTTCAAGAGATTGAATTCCACCCATAACTCTGGTTGCCATGGCAACCAAAAGGAAAAAAAATGGCAAAATATTTGAAAATCTTCTTCTCTAAAACTAGAAGGCGTAGAGCTTTGAAATTTGGTATGTAGCATCTCCTACTGGACCTCTACCAAGATTTCCCACGGGGAAACATAGGAACAAAGAAGTAAAACTTCAAAATACTTCTTCACTGAAACTAGAAGGTGCAGAGCTTCGATATTTGGTATGTAGCATCTCCTAGTGGATTTCTACAATGTTTGTTCATATGATCTCCCTTGGGTCAAAGCTGGCCCCGCCCCAGGGGCATAAGTTTGAAAGGAAGGAAAACTTAAAAATTCTTCTTCTCTGAAAGTAGAAGGTCCAGAGCTTTGATATTTGGTATGTAGCATCTCCTAGTGGACTTCTACCAAGGTTGTACATATGATGTCCCTGGGGTCAAAACTGGCCCCGCCCCGGGGGTCACAAGTTTGAAACATAGGAACAAAGAAGGAAAACTTTAAAAATTCTTCTTCTCTGAAAGTAGAAGGTGTAGAGCTTTGATATTTGGTTTGTAGCATCTCCTAGTGGACCTCTACCAAGATTGTTCATATGACGCCCTGGGATCAAAACTAGCCCTGCCCGGGGGGGGGGGGTCAGAAGCTTAAAACATAGAAATAAAGAAGGAAAAGTTTAAAATTCTACTTCTCTGAAACTAGAAGATGTAGAGCTTTGATATTTGGTAAGTAGGATCTCCTAGTGGATTTCTACAATGTTTGTTCATTTGATGTCCCTGGGGTCAAAACTTGCCCTGCCTCATGGGTCACAAGTTCGAAACATAGGAACAAAGAAGGAAAACTTTAAAATTCTTCTTCTATGAAACTAGAGGGTGTAGAGCTTTGATATTTGGGATGCAGCATCTCTTACTGGATTCTTACAAAGTATGTTTATACGATGCCCCTGGGGTCAAGACTTTCCGTGCCCCAGGGGTCACAAGTTTGAAACATAGGAACAAAGAAGGAAAACTTTAAAATTCTACTTCTCTGAAACTAGAAGGTGTAGAGCTTTGATATTTTGTAAGTAGCATCTCCTAGTGGACCTCTACCAAGTTTTTTCTTAGGATGCCACTGGGATCAAAACTTGCCTTGCCCAGGGGTCACACGTTTGATTTTACAGCTTAGTACTCAGGTGAGCGATATAGGACCATCATGGTCCTCTTGTTTATTGCTTCCCATGGTTTTTACATATGCTTTCTTTCATAGAGAAAGTCACTTAAGCACAAGATTGTTTGATCTAGGGTAACATGCACATAATTTTGTTTAACTTGTGAAATTGAGTCTTTTACAATTGACTTGTACCATAATGTTATGTTTTACACTATGTTATTGAAATAAAGAAATGTTAATGTTTTAAAGTTACAACTATGACTACGACTTAGATCTTGATTTGAATTAACCCTTAGTGTTCCACATAAACTTCATTTAATTTTCGGTCAGGAAATAAGAGTGTAACAATTGTAGTTTCAAGCTTGCTAATGTCAAATATGCCTTAGCAGAGCCGTCAGTGTATATCTAAAATTAAGCTTCACATTTTTTTGTTGTTGTTTGATTCTGAATATGATCTCCATCCGGGCAAAATGCAACTGTAGCTGTGGAAGGCAAGTTAAGCGTTAAGAAATCCATGTCCTATTTTATCAACACCTACCATTTTTTTCTCCTATGTAAACATGAAAATATGCAAAAGATTCATTTTCTTCTCATTTCTTGGAATACAATACATACATGTATAAATATATTTTTTTCTTTTATTTTGAAATTGGTGTGTTAGCTAATTTTCTGCAGTAAGAAAAGATCCAGAATTTACATCTGATAAAGAAAAGGTGAAATATTGCACAGAAATGACAGGTTTGATCAAGGATACTGCTGTAGCTTTGGCTACCTAGATGCATGCACACACGCCAATCCAAAAGAGAACAGAACAGGGGAGATAAACACTTTACGATGTAACACAGTTGTCCTGGAGTTGTCTCGACTGGATCTACCTGCACATGGCAAAGTTAATGAAGATCAGAGCTGCTAAGGACGTTCCACAAATTTGATAAAATTGGAATCCGGGTTTGTCAGCAAAAGTAGGAATATAAACTATTGAATGAGGTAACATATGACAGGTATTATAAAAACTCTTTCAATTTCTACAATTCAAAACATTTGGTGAAAAAGAAACTAAACTTTAATGTACACATTCAGCGATTTAGATCAAATCAAGCAGTAGCACAACCAAAACACAGGAGAGACACTTGTTGGAAAAGGGAGATCGCTTTTTCGTGAGAAACATTGTTGAGAAAGGAGCAAGTATCATTTATGGAAACATCAGTGGGAAAGGAGCAAATTTTCTACCTTTTCACAATTTTTAAGAAAGTGCTAAGCATGTTTGGTAGGAGCATGTAGACATACTTGAAAATGATAGTTAGCTGCACGAGGAACAAGGTTAACTTCGCTATTCTGTAACCTTATGACCAAACTTTATTTATATCTGCTGAGAAACGCCATGGTTTTACTAGCAGAGTGATATTGAGCCTTTTGTTCAAATAATTTTACATTTGTAATGTATGTGAAATTCCGAGATCAGACCAAGATCAGACTGCACAGAACGTTCAGTCTGATCTTTTGTCTACACTGCCCGACAAGGAAACATAACTCCATAAGACATACTAGTAACTTTAAAATGGTGATACTTAGGTTATTACTATCGACTTGAAAAATTCATTTTAGTTATTTTGCAGGCTACGAGTTAAGTTACTTACGAGCACCTTACCAGATGATACTTGTGGCTGAACATTATAACAATGGAAGACTGGCATCTGGTTTTAACCCTTTACTCCATAGATACTCATTTCTACACATTACTTGTAGGAGCCTTTGGAAAACATTCTGGCAAAAGGTGAAATTGCTCGTGACGAGCAATTTCACCTTTTGTCACAATGTTTTCTATGTTATGAAAAGGTGTCATTTACACATAAGAAACAACTTCATCCTTGCTATTATTTAGGGTCAATTACAGATGCCATAGAAATGCCTTATAGAGTAGAGGGTTAAAAGAGCAATAGGTAAAGTTTGAAAGCGACGTGCTAGTAATTCAATTGGAACGGTTAACGGCGTTATGAAAATGTTTGATAGAAACCAGTCTCTGATTCCAGCTGAAAGTTGAGAGAGCTAATTAGCGAAAATAATGGAAAGGCTAACGTACATCTGTTTGACACAAACCATCGCTTCCATGCGGTGTTCAGTTTCTGTCTTATAAAACTACTTCATACTCGGTCACTATACCCGTTGAAAGTAAAGAAAATGACAGGGGAATATGAAATGAAACTCGAATTTACTGACGACCTTTAAAGCATTGTGCTAGAAGAACTTGTGGATCCGTTTCATAGTATTTCCAGAGATCACACATGGAGGCATTGATTAAGTCGAGTTATAAAATTTGAATGTAATGGAGATCAGTGGGTTTTCTTTAACGCTTTACCAAACGACAAATTTATAGAGTGGTCCAAGTCGAAAGCATTTACAGACGACAATGTAAATGTGACAGAAAAATCGAAATTTGATTTGGTAAGGGTAGAAAACATTGTGGGAAAAGGAGAAAATGCTGCTTACCAGCATTTTCTCCTTTCCCCACAATGTTTTCAAAAGGCTTCTACCTCGGGGACGTCAAAAGTCGCCCGATGATTGTGTGGTAAAGGGTTAACTCATCCAAAGCATAGACTGCATAAAGAAGAGATGAGAGGAGATTTGGGGTTAGTATACAAAAAAAAAAAAAGGTTTTAAAATGTGTCTAATGCAGAAACTGCTCTTCTAGTATCTATTACGAGAAATGCGCTGTATGTGACAAGAATCTGACTTCATTTTCAGAGAGGCTGAGTTTGTTCGATCAGAAGAAAGGGTTTTATAAGGAACGCTGTTAAACACTTAGTATATGAAATACAGATTTGCACTCACCATCTGCTGAAACATTGCTCTAGAGGAGCATTTTGGGACCGTGATGCATTAACTCTCTACCAAGCAATCCCTGGTTTTTACGACCATGAGATAGACGCCTTGTGAAAACATTGTGGGAAAAGGAGAAAATGCTGGTAGCAGCATTTTCTCCTTTTTTCACGTTTTCTACCATGCTGGAAACAAATTTCATTTTCAATTACGTTTCTTTTGTCGCCTGCAAATGCTTTCAATTTGGACCAGTCTAAAATTTTGTCGTTTGGTAAAGGGTTAAACTATTCTTTGCTAGCGTTCAAATTCGTTGTTACAGATAGTTAAGCAGTCATTAATTGAAAGGATTTGCGGATGACAAATTAGTTGTTACGAAAAAGATTAATGCTAGAAAAAATAAGACGTATTGAAGCAGAAAAGGCTGGTTAACAGTTCTTCCGCCGCCGCCGTTGGTAAAAGTGCCAATCTAAGGATCGTGGTTGAAAACATTGGCATGCAAAATTAAATGTGATCATAATTATGGTGTTATCCCAGTCCGTGTGTGCGTCTGTGTTTGGTAGACAGTGCTGTTCGTGTCCGGCCAATAACTTAAAGGTGCATGGTCCGATTCTAGAATAATTATAATTAATTCTATTATGATCATCAAATTTTATTTAATTCTGATAATTCTAAAATGATCGCCATGGATGGACAACATTGGGCGTGCAATAATCTTGTTGCCAGCTTTTTTTTTTTTCGTTCGTTCGTTCGTTCGGTAAATAGTTAAAGCGTAGAAAATGCTAAGAGGAGGGCAGTAAGTACATGAACTGGTAATATGCTTTTCTTTCTTTCTTTCTTTATCTTTCCTTACTGTGATTCCAAAAGCTTTTTCTATCGGAACCATTACAATAATGGATTCTTGGTGAAGGATTCAACCCTAAATCCTTTCAGACCAGACGACCCAATTTCAAACCGGGCGAGAATGCCGGAATGACCTACAGATACCAAATGAATGCGGCCAAAACGAATGGACCTGCCTTTAAAAAAGTGGAAAATACTGGTTAAAAGGGGACTATGCTGGTACCAGCATTGTTTTCTTTTTTCAACAGTATTTTCAAAAGTGCCGTTCTAGATTGTTTTGAAAAAGAGCTAACCTTTAACCATGATAGTTAATTATCCATTCTTCACAAGGATGTTGGCGAGACTGTCTGTTGCACATGTTTCAGGCGTTAATGAGACGTATTTTATACTTGTAAGTGATATGGTCTGCATCACGCGAAAAGGGGTATTCGGCATCTTCGCGAGCCAAGGTTACGATCACTACGTGGATATATTACCTTGGCTGATTGAGCCCGATTTCCTGCGATGCGCCCCCTATTGGATGCTGGTTATTACCCCCTTTACATCATATTTCTAAAAGCCAATGAAATATCGGTTTACAAAATGCTTACGAATACACATGAAGCGATAAGCAGACATCCACGTGGGTTTGCATGTTTACCTTCTATTCGAAAGGTAGCGACCTTATTCTATTTTTATCAAAGATGAAATGCTACAAGCGATTTCATTCGTTGCATTTAAAGCTGGCTGCATCCTATGAAAAAGTGTATCGGGCGAATGTAAATATCAAGCTTGATCCGCCAAGGGTAGAGTATAGCGTAGTGAATCGTCAGCCTTGGCTTGCGAAGATGGATATTCGGATATTTGCGTAGAATGTTGTCTGATCAACCTGCGCAGGCTGACCCGAGACGGCACTTTACGAGTACATTATGGTTTGTCCTTCTGTAGATTTGTGAAAAATAGAAAATTACATATATTTAAAAAAAAAAAAAACGTCTTTTTGGATTTGTCTGCGTAGACTGATCCGGGACGACACTTTACGCAAAAATCCAAACCCCCTTTTAGTGCGTTGGAGTCCATATCTCAACATCTAGGCATATTTGTTCTAACCTTTTCAACGTCAAATACGTATATAAACTCAATCTCTCGATCGCTGATAATATACAATCCACTGAAACTCTGAAAGATTCTCATCTTGCAGGCTTGACAAGACAAGCTGAGGGAATAGATCCGGTATCGATCTGCACATCTCTACCTACGTGGCTCAATGAAAACATGTAGGACTCCACAGAGACCTGGAGGCCCCGGGTTCAAACCGCAACAGGACAGAGTCTTTCGTGGGATTACCCTTGGTCATGACGCCGCAGAGTCCTAGCCTTGTGCTGGTTACAACCATGCAAGGCGTGCATGAATAGTTGAGTTGCCTCCCTGCTACGACTGAAAAAAAAAATGTTGAAAGCGTCGTAGAACACCAATCAATCAGTCATCCCAAGAGGCTTGATAAACGCTTCTATAAATTGATTATTAATAGATCAGGATTGTTTTTAAACATTTCAAAAGATACTTTTACCACTTGACCTCATTTTGTTACGACATTGAATGGGAATGAGAAATGTATGAAAAGCAGCAATTTCTCCTTTTCCCACAATGTTTTCCACCCTATCAAAGAAAACTCATGTCAACTCGGCCACATTGAAACCGTCATCTGCAAATGTTTTTCAGACAGGTCTAAAATTTTGTAGTGCGGTAATGGGTTAAATACGATGTTTGAGCATGAAATATTTTTCATCGCAAATAATACAATCATTTATATATAAAACGAGGATGGGTGTATATGAAACTTTTGGTTCTTCGCATAGGGTACAGATTTAATTACTACAGAAAGTCTCTCTTTTCATGTTAAGATGCCTTCGTATTCTTCAAGTTGGGAAGGCTCAACACATGAAACAACTGCTATTTTTTTCGGACGGTAAGTCGATAAACTCAAGCTCATGCAGGATCTGTATTCACCAACCATTCTTAAGAATGTTCTTAGTCTTATTCTTCAGAATTTTGTCAATATGAAAGTAACAGAACTTTTGATTGGCTGAACCAAATGGTTTAACCAGTCAGAAGTTCTGATACTTTCACAGGATTCAGGAAATCTTGAAGACTAATACAAAGAACGTTCTTAAGAATGGTTGGTGAATACGTACCCAGGTTACAGCAGTCAATATACAATCGGTTGAATCTACGCTATCCGACTGAATGATTTTTTTTTTTAGAAATGAAAGCATAATATTTTTCTTTTTCTATTTTCTATCATTCTGCCCTATACCAACAATTCTTTCAGATGACCTCTTTCTTAGAGTCGTTAGACTATGGAGTCGTATGGTAGAGGGTGAAAATATCGATATAAGAATTGCCAAACTACTAACTAGAAATCATACTGCTCGTCAATCAATGCAGAAATAAACTCAACATAGGGCATTTGTCGGCGACAATGCCTCTATGAGATCAACAGTAAATGTTAAATATTGAATTTTGAAGAACATGTATCATATTTTGTGCAAAACCGAAGGGAAGAAACCAAATCAATAAGGTTGTAGACCCCTAATACTTCCAATGCAACATGAAAAAAAAATTCTTGATGGATGATAAATAAGAGTTTATACAGATAGAATATTTATGCACATTTTTAACAATTCAGAAAATCCTTTGATGTCTATCTTGAAAATATGTGTTGATACTTTCGTTAGTTTTCAGAAAAAGGAGGTAATTATTATCTCATTTTGTAATGAGAATCTCATAGCGTTTTTAGCTTTATAAATGATAATTCTAAAAACGAAAACAGGAAGAGGTGGTTCGGTTAAAGTTGTAAAATACGACTATTTTTTATCATAGCAGATTTTGTAGGATAATATCATATTAAATATTATATTATAGTATTGGAAAAAGCTATTTTCTATTACGGTTCCATTACCTTAGAGTCATTTTTCTAAGACATGATTTTTTCGACAGCACTCAGATATATGAAATATGGAAAAGGGGTATCGAAATAAACTACAATAGGCTGTCGATCGTGGAAATACTTCTTTTTCATTGAAAATAGCTTCACCCCTTCATAGCCTTCTATTGTCGCAATGATATACACAAAATTTGTCTACTGACCGCTTTGGTTCCGGGTTTGGTGCTTCCAAAACTACTTCGTCCCTGGGCTAGTTCGTTCCATGATTCCACGCTACTCCATTTGATTTTACTTGAATATTTACACGTGTAGAAAACTTTGTTGTAATTTTGAGAGTTAGATTCTGACGTCTAAAGATATTTTAAAATCATAGTATTCATGCAGAAACTTAATTAAATTCAATATATTTACATGGTTTCTATAATGTATCCTTCCGTCAAGGGATGATACTCCTGACTCATCTTGAAAGATCAAAGGAAGACAACCAATGCACAAATGATGCAAACTTTGGAATGAGTACTCTCCCTTTAACCAAAGAGACGTATCGATATACTTATGAGGTTTATTTTCAGGTTAATATTTGAATATCTCTTAATTTTCAAATCATTAATTCCACTGAGTCGCTTCCTTCATAAACGCCACATTAGCGTTTTCAATGCTTTGATTCACAAAAATAGTAATGAAGATGAGGGAGATGGATGGATTAATGAATTGATGGATGGATGGCTGGATGGATGGATAACATCATCATCATGATCGGCTGTGTGACGTCTTCTATTGTATCACAGAGGCAAATCTTGCTTTTAAATTCAGGTATTTTGCCTTCACAATCGGATCACATTTGTACATTGAAGCAGATAAACTTGTACCATGCAATACCTCTGGGCGGACCTAGCGAAAAGCAGTCCTATTTGAACATTGAAAACATGCTGTTCTGATGCACTTTTTAACCAAAAAAAATGAGAGAATAGTTCCAAAATTTGCTCTCTACGTTGAATTTTTGATACGTTTAGAAACTTACATGTACTTGCAAAATTTGCATGATTTCGGGAGGCGGAGTTGTTTGGTCCTTGTGAATACGCGGTAAAATACGAGTACAACCAGTAAGTGCCTGCAGTAATGTTTGAAGAGAAATAACAGCACTCATAGCTAGTTTTTCTCCCTTTTCAACTGATTTTAGCCCTTTCTCCTTTCCAATGGTGTTTTCCCTCTCCACAACAAATCCAATGATAAGAGCAACATTTTATTAATTGTCAGCAAGTACTTTAACTGAGGACACGTCTAAAGTTACACTAGCACTATGTAAAATTATGAAAGCTATTATCAAAATTGTTAAATTGTGTTTGAGTTTTTATCAAGGGATTGTTCAGGCAAACGTCCTTTGAGGATTCGAAGCTGAACCAAACTAGAGAGTTCGCTGGATCTCTCATCTAATTTAGTGAAACATTCATGAATTCCAACAGTGACGAACGTGATAAGCCGTTTAGGCAGCCGTCTGCCGCTGTCAGTCGATGACGTAACAGATTAATTAATGACCCATCTCTATCTTTTTCAACACGTAACCCTGATGCTACCCATTCTACCAGCCGATATAGCTCAGTAGGTACAGCGTAGGACTCGTGAACATAATGTTTCGGATCACTATAGATTGTGGGTTCGTATCCCCGGCTGGCCAACTGAAATTACTAATAGTCTTTCGGATGAGACTTTGAACAAAGGTCCCGTGTGACGGTGCTATACGCCGAGCACGTTAAAGAACCAGGCGAAGCTCTCAGTAGTTTCGACCTGTATCCTTGCACTATCCCCCGTAACAATTAACTAACTGTCTTCTGGGGGCGTCGTTCAGATGGGCAACCGGTAGCGATGATAAATAAACGCAAATAACCAACCAAGCTACCCATTCTTACTTCATCTACATTCGGCATATCTCAGGTGATGGGAGCCATTATATCCCTCAGCACTCCGGATCATTCACATTCACCTTTGTAGTGAGCTCAGAGAGTAGTCCGCCATTACGTGATATTTTCGTCACATGACCAGAACTTAAAATGGCGACACAAACGCCGTTGACAGAAAGATCATTATCGATTACTTTGTGTGCTGTTCAAAAAGCATACGGCCAATCAGACTAAGTGGTAGGAAACGTGAAAAAGAGGGATTTTCTGAAAAGCTTAAATGTCTTTTAAAGGACCATAACTTTTTTTTTAATCTTATAAACTAAGATCCATCGATGTGTCAAAACTGTTGTCATCGTTTTTGGGCGCAGCCATTTTTGTTAAAATTGGCGTAAGATTCTGATCAGTACAGAAGCTCGAAAAAAATAGTTCCATTCTATACAGGTAAATTCATCAGTTTGAATACACCTATAATGTATCCAGGTTCATATTTCTTTTGTCTACTTTATAATGTTACACATGAAACATTTAAACAGGAACAAAACATCTTTTTCTCGGTTTGACAAGATTCTTGCCATTTAGCCCATTACAGAGATGTATGGTGAGAGTAACGAACGAAACTCTGCCTGTAACTGGTGGATTGATACGTGTCAGATCGATAAATTCATCGCCCGGAAGTACGACGGTTTACCGTTCTGAAAATTGTCAGCCTCCTCTTACAAAAGAAAACTTGTATTTGAATTTTACCATCAAAATCTTTCAAACTATATTTCAGTTGACAAATAGTTCGTATATTCTTTTTTTTATTGTGGTTTATCATATTCCGATTTAATTTTTCACCTCAAATGAACAGATGCGAATAACTTCCTCGAAGTTTTTTTATGTCGTTGCTTAACAACTATCAGTGGCGCGCTTTCACTCTCTTGCACTCCGGATCATTCACATTCACCTCTGTAATGGGCTCAGAAATTAGTCCGTCATTACGTCATATTTTTGTCACATGACCGTAACTCAAAATGGCGACACAAACGCCGGTGAAAGAAGGACCAATATCGATTGTTTCGTGTACTGTTTAAACAGCATGGGACCAATCAGACTTAGTGGTAGGAAGTGTAAAAAAGAGGGATTTTCTGAAAAGCCTAAATATCTTAAAAGGACGATAACTTTATTTTTAATCTTTCAAACTTGGATCCTCCGATGTGTCAAATCAGTTGTCATCATTCATGGGCACAGCCATTTTTGTTAACATTGGCGTATGATTCTGATAAGTGAAGAAACTCGAAAAAAATAGTTCCATTCTATGCAGATAAATTCATCAGTTTGAATGCACCTATAATGCATCCAGAATTATATTTCCTCTGTCTATTTTATAACGTTACACATGAAACAGTTAAGCAGTAACAAAACATGTTTCTCTCGGTTTGACAAGATTTTTGTCACTAGCCCATCGCAGAGATGTATGGTGAGAGTAACGAACGACAACTCTGCTCGGAGATTGGCGCGCTATATGTAGAATCACGTGATTCTCAATTCAAAATGGAAATCTTGATACGAGCGAGGTTAGATGTAGGTACGGAATCGGCCGAGTTGTGACGAGTGAATAGCCAAAAAGAATTATGTAATAACTTACACTTTGGGCGCAGAACCTGTCCTTGCAGTGTTTGCAACCCTACCATAAGCGTTAGTTCCAGCTTCTGCAAAGTCCAAGGACCAGTTATGATTCAGTGGATCGTGAGTCTCTAATTTTTATAGATCCATAATTATGAGATGACTTCTTTTCTATGTTGCATCACGGAGATGGGTTGACCTCTTCCGGCCCCCGCCCCCACCCCCCCCCCCCTTCCACGACGCCTCCCACTCCTCTTTTTTTCCCAGAGCATGGTCAGTTCATTTGACGAACAATTGGATGTTCTTTACCAAATGACAAAATCAGCCAATACTGTGGATTCATATAATTTCGTTAGTATGAACTTTCGTGGATTTTTCGAATTCGGCATTTTCGTTGGACCGTAAATTCGTTGATTTTCCATTTCCAAAAGAATTTCTTTTTTAATCTTAACTGTCCATTAATAAAGCGTCTGAAAGAAAAAAAAAAGATAACTCGGCCTGTAACCCTTATCCTGCTAAATAACTGAAATGAATTTTTAAATTCGATTGTAATAACCCAAATTTTGCTATTTCAACGGTATGATTTTATCAGAAAGTGTAGATCTGAGATCAGACTGCACGTTCTGTGCAGTCTGATCTTGATCTACACTCTCCGCAAAAGGTCGTTGAGTCGCACTTAGCATTATAAGTTTGAAGAACCTGGCATATATCAAACAAAATACGGACAATTTGATTCAGTATTTATCAGATCCAACATGAGACAGTGCTCAAAACAGCACTTAACATCAAGTATTCAAAAGAGGTGTAGGACAAAAGCCCAATGGACAAAAGCACACCAGGACAAAGCACACTGGGACAAAAACCCACTAGGACAAAAGCCCATTTTTTAGTTATGATTATGCATTTAATTAAAAAAAATCGTATACATATATGATGTCACTAGTCTTTAGAAGAGTAGAAAATATTGTGTGAAAAGCAGAAAATGCTTTCTTACAAAAATGGTTAAAAAATGATTTTCTTACACTTTTTTATTAGCAGCGGGCTTTTGTCCTCCCTGCCAAAATTAGCAGTTGGCTTTTGTCCCAGTGGCTTTTGTCCCAGTGGCTTTTGTCCAGTGGGCTTTTGTCCTAGTGGGCTTTTGTCCCAGTGGGCTTTTGTCCGTTCCCCATTCAAAAGCCTTTTTCAGACTTGTTTCAGCTTGAAGTGCTTCTTCTGAAAGTTTAGATCTAGGTCAGACAACACAGTCCGTGCAATCTGATCTTGGATCTACACTGTCTGATTACCTACCGAAACGATCTTTAATTTGATATATACCTGACTTCACGTCGATTTCATTTATTCAGCGCTTAAACCATTTACGAAACAATCAAGTATATTCAGTCCCTCGGAGCGAATGCTTATTCAATCAACACATCATGGGGTCAGGAAAAAATACCGGTAGCCACAGGTACATGTATCATTTTGTTACTTTCATTTCCTTGAAAGGCTTCCTGTTCTTTAATAGGCATATCTTATCATTCAAACAATAGTTAACTCGTCATCAGCAAGTCTTTTAAGCAATGGACAAGACAAAACTGTTACTGGTGTACTGAGTCAAGGGTTGATCCTTTACCAGAAGACAAAACCCCAGATTTTTCCAAAATCGAAGTAATTATGGACAACAAATTTAATTAAGTTGAATTTATGTCTTGGTTTTTATTTGTGTGTGTACATGAAAAAAAGAGATTGTAACCAGCATGGCCTCCCTTTCTTGCCTACAATTTTTTTCAAAGGGACTTCATTTTCAACGCCCATTGCAATAAACTCATTACCAAACAACAACAGTTTTTGGCTTGTCGAAATTTGCAGACGACAAAATGAAAGTAACTTAAAATTTGAAATTTGTTTTGTGAAGGGTAGAAAACATTGTGGGAAAAGGAGAAAATGCTGGTAACCAGCATTTTCTCCTTTTCCCACAATGGTTTCTAAAGGCTTCTTTCTCAGGGCTGTCAAATGTAGTGATTGTGTGGTGATGGTTTAATGATTGTCTAGTAAAGGGTTAATGAGTGTGTGAGAGATAGAGCGGGTTCTATTAGCACCTGGGGTTTTCTCTGGGTTACTGTTACATCTATGTGTAGGTCAGCACTCAGATCGGAACAACAGATTGTACGTAGTGGCTCAATATACCAAGGTCAGTTACAGGTGGAACTTAATTACTTCTTCGAGCGTTGATGCCGGTTTAGGGTACTCGTTACGGACTGCACAGATCAAGATCAGACTGCATTTTTTTCTTTTGAGGAGAGCGTAGATCGAGATCAGACTGTAGTCTCATCTTTTAATGTACACTGTCGGTTATTTATGTTACGTATTCTAACAAAATAAACTTTGAATTAGGAATGATGTTCCGGCTGTTTGTTCCTTTTTGAGAAGGAACGTTTCATTCATTAAGTGCTATAAGGGTTATGGTGGTCTGTTTATGGAACCGCGAAGAAAAGGAAAAGTGAAATGTGAAACAGATACATCGTGAGAAGTGGAAACGCTGTTTGAAAATTATTTAGCTCTTGGAGTGATTGCGACTTGAACCCACATTAAAACTGCTAGGTACGACTCATTGCGCTTTTGTGGATAGTGTCAAAAACAGACTGCACAGAACTTGCAGCCTGGGCCCGTATTTACCAACCATTCTTGAGAATATTCTTAGTCTTATTCTCCAAGATTTTCTAAATTTATACGTAACACAACTTCTGATTGGCTAAACCAAATGGTTTAGCCAGTCAGAAGTTGTGTTACTTACAAATGTGGAAAATTCTGGAGAATAAGACAAAGAACGTTCTTAAGAATGGTTGGTGAATACGGGTCCTGATATTGTGATTTTTTGTTTTGTTTTTGTTTTCTGTGAAATAACTTAGAAATTGCAATTTAGGACAAGGGATTTTTATTCTATTGGCGAGACTGGGCCCGTATTCACCAACTATACTTAAGAACGTTCTTGGTCTTATTCGCCCGAATTTTCTACATTTGTGAGTAACACAGCTTCTGATTGGCTAAACAAGAAGTTGTGTTACTTACAAATTTGGAAAACCTTGGAGAATAAGACTAAGAATATTTTCAAGAATGGTTGGTGAATACAGGCCCAGCTGAATTCTATTTCGTTTATCTATATAGCAGTAGGCGAGTAAGAAAACCGAAATACAGTCTGATGACATACAGTGTTTTTGAGAATAATTTAGAACACATCGTGGAAAAAGGAGAAAATGCTGGTAACGAGTATTTCTCTTTTTCCCATAATGCTTTTTTACCATTTCAAAGACAGGAATAGTCGAAAAGAGTTAATTTCTCGTCTGCAGTTATTTTCATCTTTGTCATGTACAAAACTTTATCTTTTGGCTTTAATTCTATTAAAAGCAACTTATGTGTCGAAGGGGCATCGACTCGTAAAATGGTGAGGACAAAGTGTGGGTGCGTACATTGTCAAAAGGGTAGATCAGACAATGTACAGAGTACAAATAATGTGATGTCTGAGTTCAGATCGACACAGTCCTACGTATTTAGAGGCACATGAACAAGTGGGCTGCCATAGTGATATGGCTAGAATTGTGTTGAAAGCGACGTAAGACGCCTTTCAATCAGTGCATCGTTTGCCATGGATGATTTTGGGAAAATAGTGTTAAGAGAAAAACTGTTCGTAGATGGTTTCATTTCGCAAATTTGTACTTGCAAGTTTTTTTTTTTTATTCATAATACAATGGCATTAATCCTTCTCCGGCTGGATAAATTAAGTGAAACTTTTCAAGCCAATAGCAAAAACCCAAACTATTTCAAATGCATTTTTTTAAAGAAAAATATCTCCTTATCGGACAGTGTAGATCCAAGATCAGACTGCACGTTCTGTGCAGTCTGATTTTGATCTACGCTGTCCGCAAAAGGTCAGCAAGTCGCGATAAGCAGCTTAAGGATTAACACATCGTTAGCATTACAATTCGTGGAGTTTGAAAATTCATAAAAGAAAAAAAAATAACACTTTACCAAACGACAAACTTTCGGAGTGTTCCAGAGTGAAAGCATTAGAAGAGGGCAAAATTAAAGAATCTCAAAAATTGAAATTTGTTTTGGTAAGGGTATATAAAAAAAACTTGTGGGAAAAGGATAAAAGCACTTTCTCCTTCTCCTACAGTGTTTTCAAAAGGCTTCTATCACAGAGTCGTGAAAACCAGAAACTATTTGGTTAAGAGTTAAATTCCTGTAAAGTGAATTTGCTTGTCTTCGCGGATACGAACTTAACCCTTTCCAAAACGACAAACTTTTGGACCGTAGTAGACCAAATTGAAAGCATTTGTAGACGACAATTCAACTCTTGCTAAAAAGATTATTTCTGTCTAAGATAGGGTAGAAAACATTGTGGGAAAAGGCGAAAATGTTCGTTACCAGCATTTTCTCCTTTTCCCACTATGTTTTCAAAAGGTTACTATTCTAGACCCGTAAAAACCAGGGATTGTTTGGGAAAGGGTTAATTAAATGGCTGTTTTACAGCCGTTTCTTCCTGCTGAAAACAGTAATAAAGTCGCAAATTGAAACTTTGCTGAAGAAACAGGATTTATATATCACAGTAAAGATATGTCACATTGTTTTACCAAAGTATGACATCGTTATGGAACCTTGTCGTGTTGTTCTGTCTAGACATGTGCTGTGTTTATTGTTTACCAGATTTAGGTATAGGAGAAAAGGACAAACAAACCAAAACAGGTAAGATCATTTATTGTTTTACCAAAAGTTACGCGGAGAAAGAGAAATCATCGATTAACCCATTACCACTCAATCCCTACTTTTGACGCCCCTGAGAAAGAAGCCTTTAGAAAACATTGTGGGAAAAGGAGAAAATGCTGGTAACCAGCATTTTCTCCTTTTCCCACAATGTTTTCTACCCTTCACAAAATAAATTTCAAATTTTCTGTCACTTTTATTTTGTCGTCTGCAAATGCTTTCAATTTGGGCAAGCCTAAAAATATTGTCGTTTGGTAATGAGTTAAACAGTGATAAACTGAAAGTTAGAAGGACAACGGAATCGCGAAACTTCGAAAAGAAGCAGATGAAAGAAATTCTCCATTATTCGGATAGAAATATGATAAATATCTCGATAATTTGAAAGGAGAAAATGTAAATAAGATTAGAAAAGAAAATGGAAAATGAGAGTCTCGATAATTCAAAGACAAAGGAAATTAGAAAATGATGATTATTTTAATAAACGAGGCTGAGAACTATTAGGACATCTTCGATAATTCGAGTTTAATAAGATTTAAAGAAAAAAAGAAAAAAAAAAAACCGTGCTATTTCGAATAAGAGAGACATAGAATGTGACGATCTTTCGAGTCACAAAAAGCCTAGTTGGTACAGAGCTAGCAATACCGGGGTCTTTCTAGATCAAATCTCAGCTCTAATTCTGTTTTCGAGGACTGATGACAATCATTGCAACAAGAACCATTGGTATCTCGGTGCCATGCCGAATAGCTCAAGTGGTTGGCCACAAGACTTGTAAGAGATAAATCTCATGACGTGTGGATTCGATTCCCAGTGTTGGCCAACTAAACACCATTAAGTCTTTCGGATAAAACGATAAATCTGTGTTCCCTTTGCTGGTGCCATTTATCTAGCGCGTTAAATTACCACGGCCTGTATTCACTTTAACCATTCTTGAGAATATTCTTAGTCCTAATTTCCCAAGATTTTCTATATTTGTAAGTAGCACAACTTCTGATTTGCTAAACCATTCGGTTTAGCCAATCAGTAGGTGTGTTACTTTCAAATATAGAAAATTCTGGAAAATAAGACTAAGACTGTTCATAAAAATGTTTGGCGAATACGAGCCCTTGCATAACTTGGAATGGGGCTCGTCATGTATCTTGCACCATACACCGTAACAAACCTTACTCCTACTTGGGGTATCGCCCATTCGGGCCGCCGGTGGCAACGATATACAAAGGATATCAGTCTGGCATCCATATCTTACAGTTGAAAACTGTTTCGGCAGTGAATATTGTAAAGGTGTCGGTTGCTTGAAATACGAACATGCGAATGGCTATTAGACGGAATTCCAGGAATGCATGGACAAGTGTACTGGCTTTCTTAAAATGAATTAAATGAGCCTTGCTCTATGAAAAGGGGGGTTATGTATCTACAAAAAGTATCGCGTAGGTCTGGATCGATATTTTATGCTTTAGGTCAATTTTCTTAATGTCAAATGATCTGTCTACCTCATGATTTGGTCGGTTGTTGTACACAATTCATTGTTTGGATCCATAATTACTAGTATAAGATGATTTTCTTTTGGTGTGAGGCCTCATGGATATGCATTGGGTCTCCTTTTGCCAGAATATGGCTCAAATAAAACAATGTGATAAGAGCAGCGGAGCTACTCTACACACAAACAAACAATTTGGGTTAAATTAAGTATACAAGATCTATGATTTTACATGAGAAACAATCGTATCGCATTTTGAACTAAAGTGAATTATGCCGAAACACGTAAGTAATTAACGCATGTAACGTCCTAAAACAAAATGAGCCATGCTCTGAAAAAAGGGGATTTAATGTATCTACGAAAAGTATCGACCCAGTTCAGCCTGCGTAGTTTGCGCAGGCTGACCTGGGCTGAAACTTTTCGCTATTGGTCAATTTTTTGTATTTGTAAGGGCCAGTCTACCACAGGAATAAGTGGGTTATTAAAAGGTGGCTATTATTGATCCATAAGTATTTGATGGTTTACCTGACACCATGAATCACAAAGGTGCATAAAGCCCCCTTTTCACAGAGCATTGCTCAAATTCGATTTGCAGCTCCTAACTTTGGAAAGTTTGTAGAACATCAGTAGTCACCACGAATAGTCCTTTGTCAAACAACCCCGTCTCTTAACCCTTCACTCCATAGATACTCATATCTACGCATTGCATGTAGAAGCCTTTGGAAAACATTGTGGCAAAAAGTTAAATTGCTTGTGACGAGCAATTTCACCTTTTGCCACAATGTTTTCTATGTTATCAAAATGTGTCATATACACGTAAGAAACGGCTTCATCCTTGCTGTTGTTTAGGATCAATTAGAGATACCATAGAAATGCCTAATAGGGTAAAGGGTTAAAGGGGGGGGGGGGATTCTGATTTGCCTGGTTTCACCAAACTTAGTCCTTAACTTGCTAAATTATTTAAATGTAAAATTTGACGTTCACACTCAAAATCTAAAGATTGCAACTTAGCCGTTCATAATGACTGCATTACTTGGATCGGATTCCGTTTGCGAGTAAAGGAAACGCACATTCATGTTGGCATGATACATGTAGTTCATTCACATTGTCCATAAATATATCTCAATTTAATTCTTTCAAGATGACAAAACTTTAGACTGTGAATGGCTTGCCCATGTATTAAAAAAATGCAGACTACGCAATAGATATGGCTCAAATGGTAGAAGAATCTGTCTTTGTAAGGAAGCAATCGCCTCTTCTTCACACAGGGTAGTTCGAGTTTATAGCAATCGACTATTCCGATTTCTGATTTTTCAAACGATCAAACCTTCCTAAAGCATTGTTGGAAAAGGAAAAATGCTGCTTTTAACGCTATGTTATTTACCTTTCCAGACAAATTTATTTCTATATTTGAGGCGCATTTAGATCTACCTTGGCGTCTGTGCATGCTTTGAAATTGGACGAGTGTATTATTTGGTGTGTGTGGTAAAACATGACTAAGACCTGGTAAGTCATTACCAAAACCTCTTCGTTTTCAGATGAGCTACTGCGCTCTCTAACAAACTATGAGATGACAATACCAAAACTTGTGACGGAAGAAGGCCATTTTGTCAGTTACAACATCCGGAGTAGTCTAAACACGCGGAGAAAAAGGGATGCTTCTAACTCGAACGAAGGAATAGTGTCGGATATTTCAGAATATAGAATATTTTATAGATTTTTTGTGTTTGGTAAAGAATTTCACTTTGATCTCCAATTAAACACTGACTTTATGTCTCCCGACTTTCACGTCGAATATCACGATAAAGACTCGGTCATAGATACCAGTGATTATGTGTCCAATTGTTATTATGTTGGCCAGAGCAGGGACCCATTTATTTCCACAGCAGCTCTGAGTAACTGTTATGGATTAGTAAGTTTTTCTTTCAAATTATATACATGTATATATAGATGAAATTATTCATCTAATCGTATGCACCCTGCATGTTTGCTTTCTTGCTGCTGTCCGCTTTTGAAGTGATCAATGCATAGAATATTTTGGAGTAGTTGGTTGAATACGCTGGCTTTTGTCCAAGATCTACTCATTGATCATATTGACATACTCGATCGAATAAATAGTAATTTGCGATTATTAAAAAAAAAATGTGAACATGTTTATTCTGCGAACCCGTGCAGGATTATTTGTGTTAGCGCGGCAAATTTATGTCACAAGTATATAAACGTTGCTAGATCTATCGCTAATCGATGTTACAGATTCTCAGACATAGCCAAAAAATTATGATAGCAGAAAATCTTTCTCTTGTACTTATTGGTAATTTTTGAAGCATTACCCTATAAAACATTACTGTAGATCTACATCGACATGCATTTTGGTATGTAGGCCTATATGTAATGTTAGCAGCAACCGTTGTCCATTTTCAAACGGTGATTTGGATCGAGATATTACCTTGAAAAAAAAATCTACTTGAAAATTTCATCTTTCAACAATTTGCAAAACAATGAGGATGAACAGGCAGAGCGTTGTAGGATATTCACGAGCCATGGGTAGTTTTGGGACATCCTATAGTTTTGTTGTTCGATTAACGTGATGAACAGAAACACACAAACGAATCGTCCTTGTTTTTTCAGATCCGTCGTCTGCACGTCCATGTAGATCTAAGTGTCATCATTTTTACAAAATAATACAAAGATAAATGTAAATATTTTCCAAGTACATCGCTAAAAAAGTATGATTAACTCTTTACAACCAGAAGTCAGCAAAAAGCAGCCCTTTGTCATTTTAAAGTCATATTTATCAGATGCAAACATTCCTGGAATACTCACAGAGCGTCTGCACTCTTCTGGCTACACTCGATTCTGCTTTCTAAAGCCGTGTTTACTGGCGAGCAGTAGCCTAACCGTACCGGAAGCGGCAGCGAATTTTTTTTTCTATGTAGAGCTATAGTTTTCCATGTAGTGTTCACTGGCGCTCGGCGGCAGATCGGTGGAGATGCGGTTTTTTTTTTCACCACTTACGGCTCGCCTCTAGAATGGTCCAAGGGGCTTATGTCATGGTTCGGTTTCCATCATGCATCCGTCCATGCGTCCGTGCTTTAACTTTTATTTCAAACATCTTCTTTTCTGAAATTACCCATCCAATTTTGATGAAACTTCATCCTGCCATGGCCCTCTTCAGAATTCCTTGAAAGAATTTTATTCCTTCAAAAACTCTGGTAGCCATGGCAACAAAACTGAAAAAGTATTGAATTTTTAAAAAAATCTCTGAAATCATAAGGCCTATTGGGCTACCAAATTTGGCATGTAGCTTTATCTAGTGGACCTCTACCAAGTTCCTTCAAATAATAGCCCTGGGATCAAAATTGGGCCCACCTCAGCTTAATACATGTATGTGCTTATAAAGAGCGGAAAACTTTAAAATCCTTCTGGTACCTAGCCGTAGGGCCTAGGGCTACCAAATTTGGCATGTAGCTTTATCTAGTGGACCTCTACCAGGAGGGTCTAAATTATAGCCATAGGGTCACCCCACACCACACCAGGGGTCACAAGTTTTACACAGGCTTCTGTGGTGAAATTTTTCTGCGTCATCTTTTTACTACTGACCATAATAAAGACTGGGACCACTAAATTTAGTCCTGTCTCATGGGTTTTTTGTTATACAGGGCATTTTATTCACAAAACTTTGAAAATCTTCTTGTTTATAACCACACATTCTAGACCTGTATTACATGTATTTGGTATGGGGCTTTATCTTGTAGACCTCCATCAGGATTCAAGTAATTATAGCTTCGCGGATTTTATAGATAAAAATTTGTATGTCTTCAAATTTGAAACCAGTTGGCCAAATAATGTCATGTTTGGCTTGTAGTGTTTTTACTTATTAACCAATGGAGCGATACAGGGCCATCATGGCCCTCTTGTTCATAGTTAAAACCGTTTTCCTCATTATTAAAATAGTTGTGAAAACAAATCCTAACTGTCCCAATATACCCAACAATGCTCTCATTCATGGGATGTTTATACTACTTCTCTATATATTGAACCACAAAAGATTTTCAGTATTCATATTCCTTTACCATGTGAGTACATGTAAATTAGTATTTCAGAAAAACTTTATTAAGCTAGTCTTTAAAAAATGATATCAAGCTAGAAAAGGGTTAACACTGAAAAAGCTTTAGAAGAGGCTGAGCTTTAAGAAAATGTCTGTCAAAATGACCACACTGTTTTTAGCCAAAAGACAATATTTGCTACTATTTCAGCATGGCGTCTTTTCAACAGCGGATGATGATTACTTTGTAGAACCATTGTGGAACCATACACACCAGATAGATCGGGACGGTCATCCGCACATAGTATACAAACGATCAGCTTTAAAACTGCCCAATACGCAAGCGCATTGTGGGGTGCAGGGTACGTATGTATACTAAGGACAAAGTTGGCAAGTTCCTTTGCTGATGCTTTAACCCTTTACTACACAACAAAATTTTAGATCTGTCGAAATTAAAAGCATTTGTAGATAAAATTTTTAACATGGCTCATATGAAATGATTTTTCTTTGATAGGGTAGAAAACATTCTGAGAAAAGAAGAAAATGCTGGTAACCAGCATTTTCTCCTTTTCCCACAATGTTTTCAAAAGCCTTCTCTTTCAGGGGGGCGTTAAAAGTAGTCATTGTGTGGCAAAGGGTTAAGGCTATCCTTGGTATGATTGTTATTGTTCTATATATTTCCTCCATTTGTTATGCCTAAACTACTTAAGATATTTAGCATTATCTGGTTTACCAAGACACGTGAAGCATTATATCAAGTCTTACCATAAATTGAAGATACCTTATTCTTGATATTTTGGGGGTATCAAATTCTTTCCCTTGATATGAAGACCTTTGTAAATTGAAACCAGTTTTAGTATCACACCATTTCATTATTCAGTCAGAGACTTCAACACTATCACTTTGATAAAATTTCTATACCATGATGGGAAGAGAAAAAAAGATTTCCTTCCCAAGTTTTGACTTTTAATTATCCTTTTATCATTCTTCTTTTTGTTGTTCTTTGTAGTAGACTAACCCTAAATACTCATAGGATCCATGTAAGGACCAACTCGGAGTTTGGCATATAATACAGTTAGGAACCATGTATATCTATGTAGGCCTAGCTCTTCTACAGATTTGATGAACTTGGTCAAAAACTAAGCAAATTTGTTTCCACTGATTATTCACGCAGATAAACAAGTCAGTATTGCCAATCAGTGGTTAAACAGACACTGGGAATTACACACATCACCCTGGTTACATAGGCAATCTTCAACTGTGGTCAAGAATTCTCCCAAGGAACCAATCATCGTAAAGCTTAAACCGCGGAAAGTCTACGAAATCCCAAATAAAAAGAAAGGCTCCGAAAAGGGAAAAAAGACCAAAAGAAAGTTGCCAAGAAGACGACGGGAGGTGATAATGTCTATGCCTGACAGAACAGTGGAAACACTGGTAGTTGTTGACAGAGAGATGTATGAATACCACAAACATGGCAGCATTCTGGAACCTTACGTTTTAACCATCATGAACATTGTAAGTGTTTTGGTGCAACAAAAGCAAAAGTAGACTCTAATAAATAGATTAATCTATTATACTGCAAAGAACTTTCTCGTAATCTGATTGGTAAACATGTGGGGAACATATGTATCATGTACCCCGGCAAAAACCATGTAAAGCCAGTTTCCCTTTTGAGTGCCTCATAAACACTACTACACTTGCAACACAACATCCAAAATGGCATCGTTGATCGATCACCAGACTTCACGTTTATGTACCAAACTGCACATTTTAGTTTCGTCAATTTTCATTGAATGGGGGCACTCAGAAGGGAGTTTCTATTTCGTCAGCATACTCGATGCGTGAGATTAAAAGACAGGAAAATTTTGCTTAAAACGCTTTGAAAGGGTAAAACTTTGCAGTATAATAAATTTGTTGATAACAAAAAATGAATTTGTTGTACAGTCAGGTGCCAGGGGACTCGACTCTGGGCGACATGATTCACCACAGCCATGAACAAGTCTCCTGCCACCTGACCGTACAACTAATAAAGTGCCAATTGTAATAAAGATCTCGAAACTCTTTATATTAAAACTTTGCAGTTTAATAGATTTGTTAATAATAAAAAATAAATTTGTTGTACAGTCAGGTTGTAGGGGACTTGGCTCAGGGTGACATGATTCACCACAGCTGTGGAACAAGTTTCCAAGTCCCCTGCCACCTGACCGTACAACTGATAAAGTGCCACTTGTAATCAAGTTATCGAATGACAAAATTTTCGACCGGTCAAAAGTATAGACTTTTGCAGACAACTTCAGTGTGTCAAATGGGTATTATATTTAAAATGATGGGGAACATTCTTAGAAAAAGAGAAACTCTGGTAACCAAAAGAGCTTTTTCTTTACTCTTTACCATACAATCCCAGCTTTAAATGACCCCAAGAAAGAAGCCTTCTGAAAACATTGTGGGAAGAGGATAGAATGCTGGTAACCAGCATTTTTAGCTCACCTGAGCACAAAGTGCTCAGAGTGAGTTATTGTGATCACTTACCGTCCGTTGGCGTCTGTCGTCCGACCATTAACATTTCTTTGTTTACACTCTAGCATCTACAGATATCAACTAATCAGCACCAAACTTGGACAAAATATATATGACTGTAAGATCTTAGACCAGTTCTATTATGGATCTTATTAGACAGGAATGACAGGAGTTGTTTGCCCTTGAATTAGAAAATTCTTCAGAATAGTTCTTAGTCCGGAGCATAACTTTGTCATCTCCAGTCCAATTGACTTGAAACTTTGCATTTGTGTTTGTTGCAATGATACGGAGTGCATTGTGAAAGAACCATAACTCAACCTCAGACTGCCTATGAGTAATTTCCCTTTGATAATCATTTTTTAAGCATTTTCTCCTCATCTGGAATATAACTTTGTCATCTCCAGTCTGAACATCTTCAAATTTGATATGTATGATTGTTGAAAAATTATGCAGTGCAGTGCACAAGGACTATTACTCTTCCCAGCATAAATTTTGAGTTATTCCCCGTTTGGCCTTTATTTTCATAGCATTTCTTGCAAAGCTTTGTCATCTTAAGTAGGAATGACATGAAATTTGCTATGCTTATTTGTTGCGATATTTGGAAGTACAGTGCAGAAGAACTGTAACTCTGCCTCATGCTGTCTTTGAGCTATTTCCCTCTGAATGTCACTTTTACACCATGTAGTGCTTGTCCGGAATATAACTTTGTCATCTTAAGTCAGAATGATTTCAACTTGGTCTGCATGTTGCAATATTACGGAGTATACTGTGCAAGAACATAACTCTACCTAGCGTGGAATTCGAGTAATTTCACATTGATCTTCATTTTTACGGTAATTATTGCTTGTCCAGTACGGAGCTTTGAAGTCGAAAGTCAAATTTCGACAATTTGCTGCTTTTGTTTCAGAATCATTTGGCCTTGAGCATGATATTTATCTTTATTTTAGACCTTTACTGCTTAGCACTTGGGTGAGCCATATAGGACTATCATGGTCCTCTTGTTTTCATTTCCCACAGTGTTTTCTACTCTTCCAAAGTCAAGTTTCAAATTTTAGAGTCATGTTTATTTTGTCGTCTACAAAACTTTAAATTTGGATAAGTATAAGACTTTGTCATTTGGTACAAAGTTCAGGGTAACTACAACAGAGGATTGTTTGGTTAAGTATTAATAGAATAAGGCTTAATATTCAGTCTAATTCTCACAAGAGGTTTTAGATCTGCTATTTAATAGAAAATATAAAATCGCTTTTTGTCTTGTAGGAATTGGCCATGCTTGGAAACTTTGGTCAAGGTTAATGTATCATTAAAAGATCATAATTAATTCTTCTTTTTATTTTTCTATTAAATCAAGGTAGCAAAATTGTACAGAGACCCCAGTATAGGTCACAGTATCAACATTGTTGTGTCTAAACTCGTCATATTGACTGAAGATGTGGTAAGTTGTTGATCATTATACATGTAGATTGAGGTTTCTTTTAGGGGAAGAACCAGAATTGTTGTACTGTCATCATTTCCACTGGTTATCTCCCATGATATTCAATGTATTAGAGGTTAGCTGCCATATGTGGACAGTGTGTGACTGAAATTGCAGATGAATCTAACTCTTTACCAAACAATTCCTGGTTTTTACGACCTTGAGATGGAAGCCTTTTGAAAACGTTGTGGGAAAAGGAGAAAATGCTGTTAACCAGCATTTTCTCCTTTTCCCACAATGTTTTCCACCCTGCTGGAAACAAATTTCAATTTCTGAGTCACATTTATTTTGTTGTCTGCCATTGCTTTCACTTTGGACCAGTCTAAGATTTTGTAGTTTGGTAAAGAGTTAAATCAACTGGTCAGTCTATAGCATGGATATTATGAGTCTGATAATGTGTTGTAGTGTAATCTGTCAAAAAATTCCAGTTACTGGTAGCAAAATGTATCTTCAGACCAGAAATAAAGTTGGAAATACTGTAACACATCATCAGACTTTAAATGATACCCATTGTTTTAAATATTATTGATTAACTCTTTACCAGAAAACAAAATTTTAGACTATTCCAAATTGAAAAGCATAAGCATGCGACAAAATTAAAGTGACTTAATGATTGAAATTTGTTTTGGGAAGGGTAGAAAACTTTGTGGGAAAAAGAGAAAATGCTGGTTATCAGTGTTTTTAAAAGGCTTCTTTCTCAAAAGATAGGATTGTGTGGTAGATAGTTAAAACCAGATATAAAGTACAAAATACTTTAACACATCATCAGACCCTGGTTTTTAATGACTCTGAGCAAAGAGGCTTTTTGAAAACACTGACAACTAGCATTTTACGGTTCTTCAAAAGTGGGGATTGTGTGGTAATGAGTTGACAAGAGATCTGCAAATATTCTAATTTTTGTCTCTCTATAAAAAGGTCAATTCCTTGTAATTTGAACATTCTTGAACATGTTTTTTTTTTTCAAAATATGCCACTACAAACAAATAAAACAAAATAGTACATTATGTCAAGATTATTATTAAAGATATCACTATTATTCTTATCTTTTTTAACTGTGGGTATTATTTTGCAGTTACCAGCATTTTCTCCTTTTCCCACAATGTTGTCAACAGGCTTCTTTCTAAGGTTTGTTAAAAGTCAGGATTGTCTGGTACAGAGTTTGAGATCTACATTGTATTTACTGGACCATCACAATTTCTTTTTTACCTTTCAGGAGGACTTGTCCATTAGTCACCATGCTGATAAGTCTCTGGACAGCTTCTGTAAATGGCAACATAAAATGAACAAAACTTACAGTCACAAACATGACAATGCAGTGCTACTTACTAGGTAATATAACCTTTCCCAAATGACAAATTTTAGACTCTTCCAAATTGAGTTTGCAGAGGACAATTTCCAGTTTGATAAAAATGGCAGAAAGTCCTCCAAATGGGTAAAAAACAACTGTGGGAAAAAGAGAAATTGCTAGTTACAAGCAATTTCTCCCTTTCCCACTGTGTTTTTTAAAAGACCTGTACTGCAATGAAAACCAGGGCTTGTTTGGGAAACAACTAAACCCCAAAGTGCTTTATACTAATGTCCTTGATTTTACAGCCAGTGCAGAGCAAGATCTGACTGCACAAAATGTGCAGTTTGATCTTTGAATTACATGTAACAGTATTTTTTATAGGATAAATTATGGACAGTAACAATTTTGAAATTGCTCCTATTGCAGTCTTAGTTTTAGAATGGAAATTACCAGTTGGGTTTATTAGCACTGTATGGGTTAATCCTGTAACACACAATTCTGCATTTTAACAACCCTGTTGGAAGGCTGATGAAAACATTGTGGGAAGAGAAGAAAATTCTGGTAACCATTATGTTGTCCTTTTCCCTCACCATTCTCAGCGTCATTTACAATAAATTCTACCATTTAACCCTTTAAAACACAAGGTAAATGTGTAGACTAGTCCAAATTATCATGGTCGTACTTTGATGTACTAGACAAAATGAAGAATGTATTCTTTCTGATATCTATTTCACCATTTATCTCATTACCACACGAGAAAATTTTGGACCGGTCCAAATTGAAAGCATTTGCAGACCACAAAATAAAGGTGACTGAAAAATAGATTTTTTTTCTGGGAAGGGTAGAAAGCACTGTTGGAATAGGAGAAAATGCTGGTTACCAGCATTTTCTCCTTTTCCAATAGTGTTTTCAAAAGGCTTCTTTCTCAGGGGCGTCAAAAGTAGGGATTGAGTGGTAATGGGTTATTTTGATAAAGTTTGATAGCTTATGTGACACAGAGCAGAAGAATAACATTATTAATCAGCTCATTATTAATATATTGATTGATTGTGTGTTAAATTATTGTTGCCATTAGTTGCCTATATGGATGACCAACAACCACCCTTAGAAGGCAAGATACAGGATGAAACCTATATTTAGTTATGTATGGTTCCTGAACCCTTTAGGGCAAAATTTTAGACTGGTCCAAATTGAAAGCATTTGCAGACAACAAAATAAATGTTACTCAAAAATTGAAATTTGTTTCCAGAAAGGTAGAAAACATTGTGTGAAAAGGAGAAAATCCTGGTTACCAGCATTTTCTCCTTTTCCCAAAATGTTTTCAAAAGGCCTGTATCTCAGGGTCATAAAAACCAGGGATTGTTTGGTAAAGGGCTAATTTGCTCCAAGTATAGTACTGTTTAGTGGGTTTACCTCTGTACCATATAACAAATTTTTGGCCTTTCCCAAATTCAAAGCATACGAGAAATGGGACTCAAATGATTGAAATTGTCAGTGAGAGGGTGGAAAACATTATGGGAAATGGAGAAAATGCTGGTTACCAGCATTTTCTCCTTTTCCCACCATGTTTTCAAAGGCTTTCTCCTTCAGGGTCATTAAAACTCCGGTCTCATCCAAAAGACTATTGGTGGTTTTTCATTCATGTCTTTCCAAGGGAATCAAGTCCATAACTTTTAGAATCAAGAGATTTATTACATACCAATCTCACGCCAAATCCCTACAGCTTTTCCAGGTTACCCTGTGATACTGATCTTCAATAATCCTTCCCAAATTTATCATTGTATTCTTTATTACATCTATTTCAGATACGACATTTGTACATACAAAAATAAACCCTGTGGAACTCTTGGTAAGTTAACTGGCAGGTCAGAGGTATACAAACATATGAATTTCATTTTTAGTTTTCATAAATGTTTACTTTCAAAAACGGACCTTGTTGGACTCTTTGTAAGTTGACTGGCAAGGCAAAGGTACTCATACTTATGCACTTGAATAGCTGTTTTCTAAAATGCTTTTTATCATAATAATCAGCATTCAACCTATGAATTCTCAGTGGGCATAAAATCAAATGAACAAATAAGAGAAGGACATGGTATCAAGACATTTATCTGTGGGACTGATCCAAGACATGGACATGTAAATGCATGTGAAAACATGACAGCAAACTGAGGAATTGGTTCAAACATGCTACTGGCAAGTGCATGTAGTTCTAATGTTCAATCAAAATAATGTATACAAACATCATGTTTTCAGCTTGTGAAACAAACTGAGATATTATGATGTCAAAGCAGTTTATGTTTGCCTTTAAATTCTTCCAACACAAACTGTCTACTTTATTTCAAGATCAAAATGCATAGATTATACAGTAAGATTTAAATCTACACTGCCAACAATAGCACCATGTGTTTTCTCCGTAACTGTGATGATACACACCAGGCTATTTTGTCATATTAAAGGTTTGGCTCCAGTGGCAGGGATGTGTGAGGGAGAAAGAAGCTGCAGCATAAATGAGGACATTGGACTTGCCTCAGCTTTTACTGTGGCCCATGAAGTAGGACACAAGTAAGGTTTTTATATTTTCATTAATCTTTTTCCAAACAATGAAATTTTGGACTGGACTAAATTGTAAGCATTTGCAGTTGAAAAATTAAATGTAACTTAAATGTTGATTTGTGTCTTTGATAGAAAAGAAAACTAAGGAAAATTGTGGATACCAGCATTTCTTTCTCTTCCCACAATGTTTTGAAGAGCCTTTTGTTCAGGGTCTTTAAAAGATGGAATTGTGACGGAAATGATCAAACTCTAGCAAAAAGATCTCTTGTTAACTCTTTATCAAAAGACAACTTTTTGGACTGGGCCAAATTCAGTATCTGCAGACAACAAATGAAAGCTTGTGAATATGATTTGTGACTTTGATACAGAAAATATTGTAAGAAAAAGAGAAAATGCTGGTTACCAGCATTTTCTCCTTTTCCCACAATTTTTACTATAGTTTTTCTTTCTCAGGGTTGTTAAAAGTCTGGTTCTGTGGTATAGAGTTAAAGTTTCAGTAAATTCTAACTGAATAAACAACCTGCTTATAAGATAAAAGTAAATTTCATTTCTACCTTGTTAAAATATAGCAATTATTATGACTTGCCCAATATGTAAAGGTGCAGTTTGTAAAAGTCCCATGCAATGGCAGAAGAAAGAATTTTGAAACTATATTAATCCCTACAATTCCACATTATATGTTTGTTTATATCATTGATCACCAATGATTAGCCGATTTTTTGTCAAATCTTCACTCTGAAGTAATAGTGATTTAAGGACCACTTGATCACTCAAGGCATTGAAACAAAACTTTCATTCACTTGATCATTTTGTACCTATTCTAGGCTAGAAAAACTTAAGTTTTTCAACATTTTAAACAAAACGACTACTCAGGCTGATTATCGCTTATTCATTTCTGAATAAACATTGACATTGATAAATGGCTTCCCTGAAACGGATAGGCTTCTCCATACATTTTCACACCCATATATCACATTAACCAATGCAGTAACTGACACATTCGAGTTTTCTCCAATCTTATATAAGAGAGTATGATGCTATATTGTTTTTTTTTTTTGTGTAGGTAAATATATCTTGTATATGTTACCTTTGCCTTTAACCCATGTAAGGGTATAACTGAGCAATAAATCTATTCTATTCTATTCTTCTATTTTATTCTATATATGTGTGTTGTGATTCGTTATCTGATATATATTTTCAAGTTTTAAACGGTGAAAATAACCTATTTTGGACTTTAGAGAGGCTTAAGAGACCATAACTTATTATGTAAAAGTACTCTCAATATGGGTAAGTCATGTTTATAATGTAGTTATGAACAAAATATCATTGAATGTATTTTTGCTTGAAAACTTGTCTTGTAAATTAGTTGTAACCAACATTTATTTTATTCATAGGAAAATATTGCACTTGACTTTGTGGTTATTGAGTCTGAAGAAAAAAAAATCCAAGTTTTTTTTTTAATTAAGTAAGAATTTAAATGAAAATGAGATTGCATATGAAAAAACATCTATGTTTGTATTCTTTAGAAGGAAAAGCTCATTCACAATAATTGTCTGAGATATCAGTCGTAAGATAAGAGTTGTCCTTGGTAAAAGATTGTCTCTTTTTCAAGTTATTTGAAAAGTCCTCTGTTACATGGCTTTCTTTTTTTACAGTTTTGGCATGCAGCATGACGGTGCAGGGAACCTTTGTGGCACTCCAGGTCAGGAACCAGCCAGAATCATGGCTGCTCGGTTGACCAGTGAAACCAATCCCTTCCTCTGGTCTAACTGCAGCAAGCAGTACATATCAGATTTCCTGGAGTATGTGTAATAAGTAATCCCATTTCAATAATCGTTTTTATTTCAGTGCATTAATTCACATACAAACATTATCTATGGAAACTTTTATTAAAAGATATTAAGAAGATGTAACACTGATAACTTGATATGGAAAACTGACATAAGTTGCATTTTAGAGAAAAATTTATTCAATAATTCTAGAAAACTTTTTAAAGCTAAACCTTGGCAAGCTTAACCTTTTTGTAGACAAGCATAATAAAACAGTAACACAAAAGCCAGAGAGTATCAAATCTCTTTATTGTAACGAAATCCTGTGAATTATTGGTTAGAATCTATGAATAATAACCTTAGAGAATTATAAAATGATGTAGCATATGATGTCAATCAAAACTTATCTCAAACATGTGAGATAAGGAAATTAAATTAGAGGTAATGTGATGAACAGTAAGATTTTTTTTATCATATCAGATCAGGCCGTGGCACATGTCTGGAGAAGACCAGTGGTATTGAACATCAGTCTGACACTCCATTCTCTGATCATGTGATGCGCCAAGATTCAAACAAACAGTGCCGGCAACAGTTCTTCAGTCTGTCTGAAGCCTGCAAGATAAAGGTATTTTTCTTGAACCTTTAATGAACAATGAAAAAAAGGCTTGTCCAGTTTTAAAGAATTTACAGATGCTCATTTGAATGCTGGCCAAATGATAAGATTTACATTTGAAAGGGCAGAAAACATTTGCAGCATTTTCTGAAAGGAAACAATGCAAGACTGCTTCCATTTATCCTACATTTTTTTGAGCAGCATTTTTTTCTAGCTGGTCAGAAAGGTTGTACTTATATTTGTTTCAGTTAAATAACTGGAGAAATTTGTATATGTCATAACCCTGTTACAGAGTTTCATGTTCTAATAACCATCAAGAAAGAAGACTTAGATAAATATTGTGAGAAAGTAGGTACATTTAATCAGCATTTTCTCCTTTCACCACAATGTTTCCCACCCTGTCAAAAAAACTTTTGCTTATTTATTTTTGAAATACATTTGCATATGTTGTATGTAGAGAGTTTCAGTTTAAAAGAGTCTAAAATATCAATCAAAGAAACTTCTATCCTTCAGGAAATTTGTCAAGAGCTGTGGTGCACCAACAAGGATGAACAATGTGTTACAAACAGTATACCTGCCAGTGACGGGACACCATGTAGAAACTATACACACCATTTCAGTGGGGTAATGCTTATCTCTTAACCAAACAACAAAATTTTAAACTGGTCCGAATTGAAAGCACTTACAGGCGACAAAATAAACACAACTCAAAAATTAAATCAGGATAAAAAACATTGTGGGAAAAAGAGAAAATGCTGGTTACCAGCATTTTCTCCTTTTCCCACAATGTTTTCAAAAGGCTGCTATCTCAGGGTTGTAAAAACCAGGGATTGTTTGGAAAAGGGTTAGTCATTTTATGAACATGAAAGTTTGCAGCAAATGCATGGCTGAAGTACAAACAGCATCTGACTGGATTTAACCCATGAGAGGCAAATATCCTCGTTTTTCGAGGTTTAAAAGATCAATAACATAAGCACTGCACTAAAAAGATATTTCCCCAAGGCAGTTGTCACGTGTTGTACTTAAATCAGGACATAGCCATGCACTAAGCAGTGGTCTGCCTTAACTCATATAACTCTCAGAGTGTGAGATAAATTGATAATTTTCGGTTCAGAACTAATACTAATAATTGTAGTACCATTACGTGTATTACTTCTGCTTATAATCTTTCAGCAAAGCCTACAGTGTAGATCAAAGATCAGACTGCATGTTTCGTGCAGTCTTATTTAATCTACTTTGGCCGCAAAGGTAATTGAAGTTGTGAAGCGCACCTTCACATTTAACTTAAAGCTTTTGTGGATACATGTGCAGTTCACTGTTTGTATCAGGTAAGATTTTTAGCTCACCTGAGCGCAAAGTGCCAAAGGTGAGCTTTGTGATTGTGCTATATTTGTGTAGTGCTTTGTCCATCTCATTTGTTGTGTGTTGTACATTGTGTGTTGTCAACATTACCTTGAATGCTCTGAAAGCCACATTTTTGGTAGATACTCCTGTCAAAATCTTTGTCTTGATAAAAACCTTTACCTATGTCGAAAATGGGTTATGTTGTATCAAAAAGTAGGTCATGGGGCCAAATCTTAGAAAAACCTTCTGCCCAGTCTAGAGGCCCCATTTTCAGCCTGATACTCACAAAACTTTTTCAGAATAGTTGTTTTCATTATATCACAGCCATTTGCTGATCATCAAAATTTGGCAGTAGCACAACTTTTGATTGGCTAAACCATTTGGTTTAGCCAATCAGAAGTTGTGTTACTTTCAACTTTGGAAAATTCCGGAGAATAAGGCAAAGAATGTTCTTAAGAATGGTTGTTGATTTTGAACCTTGATGATTTTAAGTTCAAGGCTGTTATTGTCCAGAATGTCTCAACAATGTGGACAATGTAGATCAAAGATCAAACTGCATGTTTCATAGTCTGATCTTGATGTACACTGTCTGCAAAGGTGACTGTAGTTTTCAAAGGTGTGTTATTGGTTAGAAAATGCTAAGTATGCAGACATACCTTGTAAAAGAAGAAATTACCATACTATGTCTGTATGTAATATCATTTATCTTGTGTAGAAGTGTTACAGAAGAAGTTGTGTAGAGATGAACTACAGACCAAAGCCAGTCAATGGACAGTGGAGTTCATGGACAAACTATTCTGAATGTTCTCGGACTTGTGATGGTGGGGTCATGTCAAAAGAGAGATTTTGTAATAACCCAGAGTATGTCTGTGTTGTAAGATTTAAATTTAATGATGCTTCAGAAGTGGCTTTAACTCTTTACCAAACAACAAAAGTTTTGACTCTTCCAAGTCAAAAGCATTAGCAGACAACAAAATAATGTGACTCAGATACTGAAATTGGTTTTGGGAAGCAGAGAAAACAGTGTGGGAAAAGGAAAAAATGCTGCTTTCCAGCATTTTCCCCTTTTTCCAAAATGTTTCAAAGGGCTTCTTTCTCAGGGTTGTCAAAAGTGGGCTTTGTGTGGTAAAGGGTTAACAGTTACATTGCTGAATAAATGAAGCCTTTACCAAACAATACTTTGTTTTAACAACACTGAAGATGTCTTTTGAGAGTGTGGGAAAAAGAGAAAATACTAGAAACTTATATTTTCTTTTTCCCACAATGTTTTCTTACCTTTATGAGCAATTCTTTTATTTGAACCAGTCTGTTGTTTGTAGTCTGTGACAGCTTCTAAGTTTTGTTGTTGGGCTAGCTCTTTACCACACAATTCCGTCTTATTACAACCCTGAGGATGAAACCTTTCGAAAACATGCTAGGAAACGGAGGAAATGCTGGTTGCCAGTATTTTCTCCTTATCCAAGAACGTTTTATCTCTTATCAAAGATAAACACAGAAGCCCGGTAGCTCAGTTGGTAGCGTACAGGACTTGAAAACAGGAGGTCATGAGTTTGATTCCTGGTTCGGCCAATTTCTTTCTGAGGATTGATAATAGTCATTGCGATAGGATTCATTCTTCTCTCACCGCTGATTGTTGTTTCGTCAATGGTTTCATGGGAAAGCAGCCAGTGGCTTGAAAAGAATATTGTGCTGAGTAATGGTAACAGAAACTCCAGGAAAGCATGGATAGGTGCACTGGCTACCGCGATGTACATGTAACTGAAATAATGTTGAATAAAACTCTTCATTAGTTTCTTAGCTTATTACCACGTGACAAAAAAGTAGACTTGTCCAAACTTAAAGCATTTGCAGATAATCCCGAGTTTTAATGACCCTAAGGAAAAGGAATCTTGAAACATTGTGGGAAAATGAGGAAATACTGGTCACCAACCTTTCGTCCTTTTCCTACGATATTTCCTACCCTTTCAAGGACAAATTCAATATTTATGAAATGTTTAATTTGCCACCTGTAAATGATTTTTCTTTGGTACAGACTAAAATTTTGTTTGTTTATAAAGTTTAACAGAACTTTGCTTCTGCTGGGAACAGAAAATATGCTTGCATAACCACTAACCAGGTGCTCAAAAGTTTAAAGTTATCTAAAGTGTAAGTATGTTGCAGTAAAACCTGTCTGAGTAGCTACTTCTTTTAGGCAAGAAACCTGTATTTACCCTTTACCAAACAACCCCAAGTTTGAATTACCCTTTAAAGGAGGCTTTTGAAAACACTCTGGGAAAAAGAGAAATGCTGGTAATCTTCATTTATTTTTCTGTTACAAGCATTTGATACATTTCCCACATTTTCATTATTAAAAGCAAATTCAGCCCTATTAGCAGTATTTAATCTGTTGTCTGCAGCATACTCACATTTAGGTTAACTTAACCCATTACCCTTACAATCCCTACTTTTGACGCCCTTGAGAAAGAAGCCTTTAGAAAACATTGTGGAAAAAGGAGAAAATGCTGGTAACCAGCATTTTCTCCTTTTCCCACAATGTTTTCTATCCTTCACAAAATAAATTTCAAATTTTCAGTCACTTCTAATTTCTCGTCTGCAAATGCTTTCAATTTGGACCAGTCTAAAATTTTGTCGTTTGGTAATGAGTTAAAAGCTTTTGAGCACCTGGTAAGTGGTTATGCAAGCATATTTTCTGACTTTGTACCCAAAGTTATCTACCGTTATCTTTGGTGTCCTTCTAAAGGTTTGTGCTATTTGGTGTTCGATCTGAAACATTGAATATTAATATCATGAGCTTACTGCAAAATTTTCAATGTAAAAAGGAAGATTCAAGAACTATTCCAAAGTAGGTGAATAATGTATAACACCAATGAAAATAATAATTTTTACTCTGAGTGAAAATATAATTTCAAATTCATTTTCCCCCTTTTCAGACCTTCTCATGGAGGCAAATACTGTATTGGTGACAGAATTAAATACAAATCATGTAACACAAGGGTAAGCTATAAAGGGGATATTTGTTATTTAGCTCCACTGGCCGAAGGCCATAGGGCTTATGTCATGACCCGGTGTCTGTTGTGCGTCTGTCAGTGCATGTGTCCGACCATGCATGTGTTAGCTATCAAGAGGATATTTGTTTTTTTCTGTCAAAGATGGAAATTTATTTTATTGAGTAAGCATCATCAGTAATATTTTCATGAGTAGCACAGGCACAAGAGGAAATATTACTGATGGTGTTCACGAGATCAAATAAATTTCAATCTTCAACTGAAAAAAACAAATATTCAATTTCTTACATGCTTTTAACCCTTTCTGAGAGGAACTTTGTCAAAATTCAGTACAGTTCTTTTCATTTATTCCCTATGGCATACTCCCTCCACATAGCAACATATTACAATATTACATGAAGCGCAAGGATGTAAGGTAAATGACATCATATTTCCATCTGGTTGTGAGTCACTTGCATTTTACCTAGGTACCGGTAAATGGAATATAAAAATCTGTATTTTCACTGTTCGAAACCATGAAATATCGAAAAAAAATTTCACTGATATTTCTCAACAACCTGCCGAAAAGCATGAAATAATTTGTTGAAGTTTATACAAAACTGTTTAGGCTTGAGAGATTTAATATATAAAGTGCAGAACAAACCTACGGGATGTTTTCATAAGTAAGCCCCATATAATAGCAATTTTTAGATTCCTCTTTGCTAGAAAGTCTCAGCAAAGGCAGAAATTTGTACAGTATGATCTTGAACTTCACTGGAAGCAAAGGAATCTAACTCTTTACCATACAACAAAATTTTAGACAGGCCCAAATTGAAAGCACTTGCAGTCGATGAAATAGATATAACTCAAAAATTGAAATTTGCTTCCAGCAGGGTAGAAAATATTGTGGGAAAAGGAGAAAATGCTAGTTACCAGCATTTTCTGCTTTTCCCACAATGTTTTTAAAAGGGATCTATCTCGGATCGTAAAAACCAGGGATTGTTTGGGAAAGGGTTGGAAAATTAAGGCTTTACTTTTGGTAAATTGGTTTACTAAAGAATTCTGACACATTCTAAGAAAAGGCTTGAAATTTGCCTTATATGGACTGAATGTTATCTGTTTGATTAACCCTTTGTCAATCAATCCTGTGTTGTAACAACCCAGAGAAAAGGGCTTTGTAGAGAACTGATGGAACAGGCAAAAATGCTGATAACCAGAGTTTTCTCAATGTTTTCAAAGGCATTTTTCTTCTGGTTTGTTACATTAAGGGATTTTTTGGTAAAAGACTTAAATACAAATTTCATCATCTATGTATAGTTTTCTCTTATAATTGGTCTTCTGCAGTTGCTTTCAAGGTGGACCAGTCTAAAATTTTCCATCTGATAAAGGTATATGTTAGCACAAATATGCAATTTTGAAAACATGGAGGAGTTATAAGATAATTATGGATTGTAAGTAATGTGGTTTTAAAAGATTTAACTCTTCATCACACAATCCCGCTTTTTAACAACCCTGAGAAAAAAGCCTTTAGAAAACATTGTGGGAATAGGAGAAAATGCTGGTAACCAGCATTTTCTCCTTTTCCCACGTTTTCTAGCCTTCACAAAACAAATTTGAAATTTTCAGTCACTTTTTTTTTTGTCGTTTGCAAATGCTTTCGATTTGGACCATTCTACAATTTTGTTTATCACACAATCTCAAGATTTAACAATCCTGAGAAAGAAACCTTTTGAACACATTGTAAAAAGGAGAAAATGCTAGTAACCAGCACTTTCTCCTTTTCAAACAACGTTTTTTACCCTATTACAGAAAATCCCATTACATGTATTTAAGTTGCATTTGTTGCCTGCAAGTGCTTTCAATCTGCATTAGTCTGCAATTTTGTCTTGTGGTAAAGGTTTGAAAAAGATCCTGTAACTGCTGTTATCTAGGTTCAGTGCACAAATGGATCAGAAGATTTCCGACTGGTACAGTGTGCAGAATACGACAACATTCCTTTTAGGGGCCGATACTTCAAGTGGATACCTTTTACTGGGGGTAGGAACTTGATTAAATTTGTGTTATAATCATCTTCAAAAGTGAACTCTTTTTCATTACAGTGTTTACTTTGTACCAAACAGCAAAATTTTAAAACTGACTGTCTTAAAAGCATTTATAGACGACAAAATGAACATAGCTGATATGATGAGATTTCTCAGTGAAAGGATAGAAAACTTGTGGGTAAAAGAGAAAACTGAATTTCTAGCATTTCTCCCTTTCTTATTTTTTTTCATTTGTTTAAGTCTAAACCGATGACCAATTTTGTTGCTGTTTTGAAAACATGCCTGTGAAATTAATCTATGACCTTCAAAAGCATAACTCAGAGACTGTACCAATTGAGCTATCTACACAACTGTTTGTCTTACAAGTTTGAAATGTAGCTATCCATTGTCATGCAACATGGACTAGCCCTTTACTACCAGAATAGGAAATTCTACAAAAATCTGGATAAGTCCTTGTGTTTGAAAGTTTGAAGAAAGTACTAAACCTGAAATATGTATTTGTAGTAAAATGTATAGTTGTATATTAGGTTATATAATGTGTACCGGTATGTACATTGCTTAACCCATTACCACACAATCCCTACTTTTAACACCCCTGAGAAAGAAGCCTTTTGAAAACACTGTGGGAAAAGGAGAAAATGCTGGTAACCAGCATTTTCTCCTTTTCCCACAGTGTTTTCTACCCTTCCCAGAACAAATTTCAATTTTTCAGTCACCTTTATTTTGTTGTCTGCAAATGCTTTCAATTTGGACCAGTCTAAAATTTTCTCGTGTGGTAAAGAGTTAAAACTTTGCAGAAAAAACTTTGTACATTTTACTTTTGAACCAGCCCAGAGCAACCCTTGTGCCTTAAACTGCATGGCTGACGGCTTTAATTTCTACACAGAAAGAGCAAGCAAGGTTATTGATGGTACACCATGCTATCCAGATCGCAGAGATATGTGTATAAATGGAGAATGTCATGTATGTATTAATTGTAAACCTTTATATAGGGGGTCTCAGTTAGCTGGTGGACAAACGTTTTGGCCACATGCGTTTTGGTCAGGATGTTTTGGTAAGCTAAATGTGCAAAGTAGGATTTGGCCAAATGCTTTTTAACACAGAAAGTGCAATAAATGAACTTTCTATGCCTATAAATATGCATTTTTTGAAACAAAAAAGCATAATTCAGTTCATTTCACACATTTTTTAGCTTTGAAATAACATTTGGACAAAATGTACTTTAATTTGGAATCTTCTGTAACAAACTGCTTAGATTTTTATAATACTTTGTTGCAAATTATAGTTTTAAACAGTTCTTGGACTGTATACTTTATACAAGATATCTTCTGAATGCTACAGACTAAGCCGATATATAAGGTAAGTGTCAAGTGTGACTGATCAGCCGCTTTGTCATGAATCTGTATGTTTTCAGCTACTTAACCCATTACCAGACTATGATGACTTTTGACAGCCCTGGTAAAGAGGCCTTTTGAAATTATTATGGAAAAATTAGAAAATGCTGGTAACCAGCATTTTCTCCTTTTCCCACAATGTTTTCTACCCTACCAAAGAATACCATTTGATATGATCCAGATTGAAACAGTCATCTGCAAATGCTTTCAGTTCGAACTTATCTAAAATTCTGTTATGTGGTAAAGGGTTAATATACCTAGAAACAGGGATATCAGTTTGCTCAAAAGATCAGGCACTGTATATTCATTGCCCAGTCTACTTCTTCAACTTGATATGATATTTACCCACTTCTTGTTAAAATAAAGCAAAAACTTGTGTTTTGCAAGCAAAATTGTCACAAAATTTCTTCTAGTGGGTTTGAAATCCAAACATTTTCTCAGGGGAGGTCCAAGTTTCCAATTACCTCATTACCAAACGACAATATTTTAGGCTTGTCCAAATAGAAAGCATTTTCAGATGACAATATAAAAGTGACTGAAAATTTGAAATACATGTATGTTTTGTGAAGGGTAGAAAACATTGTTGGAAAAGGAGAAAAATGCTGGTTACCCACAATGCTTTCTAAAGGCTTCTATCTCAGGGTCATCAAAAGTAAGGATTGTGTGGTAATGGGTTAATACACATGGTGTTTCACTTTTCAACAGCCTTAGATATCTCTTAATCTTGATGTACTGTGGTAAACAAAATACTGTCAATGTATTCATTTCCAAATATATAACACCAAACATTTCAGCATGTTGGTTGTGACGGAGAGTTGGGTTCTGCAGCAAGAGAGGATAAATGTCGAGTCTGTGCTGGAGATGGAACCTCTTGCCACACTATTTCTGGCATGGTGGATAGATCTTTACCTAAAGGAGGTAAAATCATCACTACTCTAACTCTTTTCCTAATGACAAAAATTTTAGACCAGTCTAAATTGAAAGCACTCACAGGACAAAATAAATGTGGCTCAAAAATAGAAATTTGTTTTGGGAAGGGTAGAAAACATTGTGAGAAAAGGAGAAAATGCTGGTTATCAGCATTTTCTCCTTTTCCAACATTATTTTCAAAAGGCTTCTTTCTTAGGGACGTTAAAAGTCGGGATTGTGTGATAAAGAGTTAATGCATTATTTCAACATTATCCAAATTAAAACATTTGCAGACAACAATTGAATGGTCACTCAGACAATCGGAGATAACTTTGAAAGGGTAGAACCATTGTGGGAAAAGGAAAAAGCTGCTGGTCACTCTTTTAAATGTTTTCTTTTATTTCCACAAGTATTCAATAGGCCTTTTTTCTCTGGGTTGTAAACCCATTGGATTGTTTGAAAAGAGGTTAAGAAAGCACAAATGTGACCCATCAGGCGAAAAAGAGACCATCTGGGAATTCTGTACATCAGTTAGATGAAAACAGATCAACAGTAGTGTAGGATAGTTGAAATTGGTAATTTGAACATGATTGTATAACATGGTACAATGACCACTTTTCATACAGAAAATGTCATTAAAGCAAAAAGTGTTGATCCTGGTCGGTCTGCGCAATTTGGGCATCTGACCAGGGCTGACACTTTTGCAGTTCCCAGAAGGTCCCTTTTTGGGTGATGGATCACATATGTAAAGACCTTGCAGATAGCTTCAACCCTGATTCCTCTTGATCCTTTACCTCACAATTATGAGGAAGAAGCCTTTTGAAAACATTGTGTTACGGGAGACCACTCCTTCCTGCATGGCATTCTCCGGATTTAAATACAATACCTGGCTACTGCGTCAGGGAGATATCTCTTTGGCTCAGTGGTTAAGGTATTGGCCTTGCGTCCGGGAGTTCCGGGGTTCGAATCCCGCTCGGACCCTTATTTCTGCCATGCATTTATTCATTTGTTTCTTTGTTACGGACTTTGTTCGTAAGATGGGGGCTCGTCCGGGATTGGCCATTGAGCCATTAATCCCATTTGTTGTCCAAAATCGGACTTCCTGCCTAATAAGGCTTTGAGTCATCAATAAATGATGACTTTAAGAGGGGGTGTGTTACGGGAGACCACTCCTTCCTGCATGGCATTCTCCCGATTTAAATACAATACCTGGCTACTGCGTCAGGGAGATATCTCTTTAGCTCAGTGGTTAAGGTATTGGCCTTGCGTCCGGGAGTTCCGGGGTTCGAATCCCGCTCGGACCCTTATTTCTGCCATGCATTTATTCATTTGTTTCTTTGTTATGGACTTTGTTCGTAAGAATTGTGGGAAAAGGAGAAAATGCTGATAACCAGAATTTACTTCTTTTGTCTACAAAGTTTTCTACCTTATCAAAGCAAAAATGCGCCATTTGTGCCAATTTGAAATTGTCATATGCAAATGCTTTCAATTTGGATAGGTCTAAGATTTTGCTGTGTGGAAACAGGTTAATTCTGTACCAAACATCAGAATTTTAGACTGGTCCATATTGAAAGCATTTGCAGACTACAACAGATGTGTGACACATATGGTAGAATATTTCTGCAAAATAACAGGAAACTTTCTGGGAAAGGAGAAAACTCTGCTAACCAGCTTTTATAGTCTTTCTACCATGCTTTGTGCCCTTTCAGAGACAAACTCCACCAATTGAGTAACATTTAATTTTGTTGCCAATAAATGTTTTGAATTTGGATAATTCTTTAATTTTGTTGATAATTATTATTTATTTATTACAGGAACTCTTGATATTTGAAGTCTATTGGAAAAGTCTCTCTTTTACAGCATATCAAGAAATACTAAAGATACCCAGTGGAGCCATGCATATACAAGTACAGGAGGCTCATGAGTCAGTCAATTACCTTGGTATGAATAGCATGTATATCTACTCCTAGGAAAAATATTTCACTTAAGTCATTACAATTTCAATGAAAATTTTCAATATAATTTCATTGAATAACATTGTCACATGCAAAATTAGAAAAGTCTTCACTAAATAATGAAAGTTTTAGCCTTGTCCAAATTTAACCCTTTCCCAAACAATCCATGGTTTTTATGGGTCCAGAATAGTAGCCTTTTGAAAACACTGTGGGAAAAGGAGAAAATGCCGGTAACCAGCATTTTCTCCTTTTCCCACAATGTTTTCTATCCTATCATAAACAGAAATCATCTTTTCAGCAAGAGTTGAACTTTCATCTGCAAATGCTTTAAATTTGGTCTAGTCCAAAAGTTTGTCGTTTGGGAGAGGGTTAACCCTTTCCCAAACAGCAAATATTGGACCAGACCAAATTGAAAGCATTTTGCAAATGACAAATTAACAGTTGCTAAAAAGATGATTATTCTATATGGTAGGGTAAAAAACATTGTGGGAAAAGGAGAAAATGCTGGTTACCAGCATTTTCTCCTTTTCCCACAATGTTTTCAAAAGGCTTCTATTCCTGACCCGTAAAAACCAGGGATTGTTTGGGAGAGGGTTAAAGTGTTTTGCCAACAAAAAATATGAGATATATGGCTAAAATAACAGCATTTGACTTACACCCTTTACCATACAATCCTGAGCTTTAATGACCCTGATAAAGGAGACTTTTGAAAGCACTTTGAAAATGGAGAAAATGCTATCTAAGGCAAGTTCATTAATTGGAGCCAGATATATCTTCAATAAATGCTTTTGATTTAGGTATGTCTAACTTTTTTTTATGTGGTAAAGGTTTAAATGGTTTGAAAAAATTTTGGTGAAAGGAGAATGTGGTTGTTACCCAGAGTCATTTCAAAAGCCTTTTTACCTCAGATCATTAAAACACAAGATAGGTTGGTGGAGGATCGAATAATTCTATATAAGATGACAAGGTTTTTCACTCAGACAAATTAGAAGCAATTACAGATGATAAAGTAAATGTGGCTCAAACTACGCGTATATCTCTAGAACTTGGGAGAATAATAAACATTGTGAGAACAGGAGAAAACGATGGTCACCACCAATTTCTTTTTCTCTAACAATGTCTCAAAAGTCCTCATTTGTGGAGCTGACTTTTTCAAAACTATGTAATTCTTTAGAAAATATTGCAAGCCACAGAGGTGTTATCTCTCTACCTTTTTTCATGATTCTTAAGTGTATACCTAGATTCTGATTATAAAAATTAATCATGTTTTTATCATCAATATTTATTTGATTTGAGTTATACAAATATTTTAACAGAAATAGATGTAATGGGTTACACACATTGGTTTAACTCTTTACCAAACAACAAAGTTTTAGGCTAGTCCAAATTGTAAGCACTTGCAGACGAAGAAATAAATGCTACTCAGAAATAAGAATGTGTTTTGGGAGGGATAGAAAACATTGTAGGAAAAGAAGAAAATGCTGGTTACCAGCATTTTCTCCTTTTGTTACAGTGTTTTCTGAGACTTTCTTTCTTAGGGTTGTTGAAAGTCAGGATTGTGTGGTAAAGAATTAACTTTTAACCCTTTATCACATGGCAAAATTTTAGACCTACTCAAATTGAAAGCATTTGTAGACGACAATTTCGTAATTGCTCAAATGACGGAATATTTCTTTGATAGGTAGAAAACTTTGTGGGAAAAGGAGAAAATGCTGGTTGCCAGCATTATTCCTTTTCCAGCAATGTTTTCAAAAAGCTTTTTCTTCAGAGTCATTAGAATACGTCATTGTGTGGTAAAGGGTTAAGATATCTCACAAGATTTGTCTGATTATTGCTAGCTCTGAAGAGTGAAAATGGACCATTTTATATCAATGGTGACTGGACAATAGACTGGCCCAGAAAGTTCACAATTGCTGGTACTGTATTTCACTATGAGAGACAAAATGATGCTCCTGAGATTATGAGAGCCATTGGACCCACAAGTGAAAACCTGGTTGTAATGGTAAATTTATGAAAAATTCAATTGTTTATGTGAATCTTCTTTTTTTCGTAGCCTATAATCTTGCTTGAAAAATGAAATTTGTTTTGTAAAGGATAGGAAACAATGTGTGAAAAGGAGAAAATGCTGGTTACTAAAACTCGGGATTGTGTGGTAAAAAAATAAAGACACAGTTCAAAGATTGTAACCACTGAGCCAAAGAGGACCCTATAATGTTCATAAGTGTTTTTGGCTTTGTAGAACCGACAGTTTTGTGTCATTTTTTCTTATTTAACAGACACCGCTAAAACTATATCCCTCTACATTTGGCGGGGGATATTATCCCCCGCCAAATGTAGAGGGATATAGCTTTAGTGGTGTCTGTCCGTCATTCCTTCCTTCTGTCAGTCCTTCATGTGTCCATCCAGGAAAATATCTCTAATACCATTGGACAGATTTTTGTGAAACTTTATTAAAGTGTATAGTAACCCATTCAGCTGATACGTCTTTTTGTATTTTTGAAAAATGGCCGACTGGGAGCGGTTTTAAGTTACACAGTCAAGTAAATTTTTTGACGGGGGATATCATTTCAACGAAATTACTTGTCATTTACTTTCATCATTCATAATGACTGCATACTGATTTTTATTGTATTTATTACAAGAGACATGAATTTTACAAATGAGCCATGCTATTGGAAAAAGGGGTTAACTCTTTACCACACTATCCTTCCTTTTAACGACCCTGGGAAAGAAGCCTTTTGATGAAAATATTATGGGAAAAAGAAATGCTTTCTACCCTTCCCAACACAAATTTTAATTTTTGAGCCACATTTATTGTCATCTGCAAACGCTTTCAATTTCGACAAGTCAATAATTTTGTTGTTTAGTAAAGGGTGTATTAGTTTCCGAAATCATCTCTAAAGTACTTGGTATCAAGCATCACATAGATAAATTTAGACCCCTTTTGCCAGAGCATGGCTCAATGATATGAGTCTTGCTCTGTGAAAAAGGGGGCTTGATGTATCTTCAAAAAAGTATCGACCCAGGTCAATCTGCGCAGCCCGCCAAGGCTGACCTGGGCAGACACTTTTCGCTATAGGTCAATTTTCTGTAGGTCCAAGGCACAGTCTGCCTCATGATGAAGTTGGTTGTTAAAAAATTTGGCTATAATGGATCCTTAACTCTTTACCAAACAAGAAAATTGTATACTTGTCCAACTTGAAAGCATGTGCAGACAATAATATAAACATGAATCAAGAATCAAAACTTGACCATAGAAGTGTAGAAAACATTGTGGGAAAAGGAGTAAATGCTGGTTATCAGCATTTACTCCTTTTCCCACAATGTTTTGAGAAGGTTTCTTCCTCTAGGTCATAAAACCAGGAATTGTTTGGTAAAGGGTTAATTATGTGATGGCTACATGGTGTAATGCATCAAGAAGATGCATTAAGCCTGTTTTTGCCAGAGCATGGCTTATATAAGATTTATCCTACAGTTGTTACTGCAAGAGGACAATCAAGGAGTACAGTATGAATACAACGTTCCTTACAGTCCCTTTACAAACAATCACAATGTTACCCAGTATACATGGACACATTCTCCTTGGTCACAGTGTTCATTGTCTTGTGGAACGGGTAAGTCTCAAGCAGTATGACTCTGTCAATTTGAAATTCTAAATGGACAACAAATCTCAGATGTTAATTAATCAAAATGCTGTTAAGAATTGCAAGAAATGCCAATATTTTACACTAATCCATACTGAAAGGATTTGTAGACTACAAATTAAAAGTGTCATGATATTTGAAATTTGTCTCTGAAAGGGTAGAAAACCTTTTGGGAAAAGGAGAAAATGCTAGTTACCAGCATTTTCTCCTTTTCCCACAAGGTTATCAAAAGCTTCCCTTTCCAGATTTGTGAAAATCAGGACTTGTTTGATAAAGGGTTAATCCAGTAATTTTGTATAGGCTGAGTTCTAGATCCAAGGTCTTTGAAGGCCTTTGTCTAATAATGGAGATTGAACAGCTCAGATTAATGCAGTACCATTTAGGTAGACAAAGAATTCACTTCAAGCTGGTTTCGAGCCTTGAAAGCAATGATCAAAATTTTGTAGCATTTACCTCACGTCAAACAGAGTACAATCTAGGCAGTTGAAGTTTCCTTTAGTCTGTCATTCTGCAACGGGGGGCATAGCCAAACTTCAGACTTCCTTCTTATTTGCAAGTTACACTGATTGCATTGTAGTTTTAGAATTTTAGAGTTCATGTTATGAGAACACATCAAGCGCTTGTATTTTACATGAATTGGTAGTTTTCGTAAACTTCTACTTTGTTTTAGGATAAACTTAACCCATTTATACTCTCTATTACAGGTATTAGTAAGTCTAATGCAGTCTGTGTTCACAAATACAGAAAGGCCACAGTGAATGATGCATACTGTTTTCCACAACCCAAACCAAGTCATCACTACAAAAACTGCAATCAAAGCCCCTGCCCTTCTAGGTTAGTCCTGAAACCTTAAACTAACGTTTTCTCATTTTCCCACAATGTTTTCTTCCCATCCAAAAACAAATTTAGATTTTTGAGTCACTTTAAATTTGTTGTCTGCTAATGCTTTCAATTTGGAATAGTATAAAATTTTGTTGTCTGCTTAAAAGTCAAAATCTTGTGTTTGAGACTATAAAGCTCACCAGATTTGTTAATAATTTTATCATTGATTTAGAAACATTCTTGAATTTTCTTTGCAATAATTAACTAATTAATAACAAGGTACCTAAATAAATAATGACATACTTTGTAGATGGGAGGTTGGTAACTGGAGTCGATGCAGTCAAACTTGTGGTGGTGGGCGCAAGACGCGGTCAGTTGTGTGTAAACAGCATATTGACCAGAATGAGGAGGTCATTTTGGACGATTCTGAATGTCCAGGAGAAAGACCAATATCAGATCGTGTATGTCGGAGGTCAAACTGTCCAGCAATCTGGGTGGCTGAAGAGTGGACAGAGGTTTCTTGCTATGATGATTTTTAAAGTTTCATGACATTTTTATTGATTATATATGGCTGGCAACAGGCAAAAAGGGCCATCTGAACATTTGCATAAAGTGTTGTCTTGGATCAGTCTGTGCATTCCCTGCAAGCTAATCCAAAATGACACTCTCTGTTTCTATGTAATTTTCTGTTTAGCAGAAGTCTACTGTAGCAAAAAGTCTAATGTAGTTGTAAAATGCCGTCTCACATTAGCCTGAGTAGACTGACCCTAGAGGACATTTTAAGCAAATGTTATAATGTCTCTCTTCGCATGTTGTGAGCCATATGCACTCTTGTAGCTCTGAGTTAATGATAAAGGCCTTTTCAAATGATGAAAATGGACTGGTCATTGCAATGCCAAGGGTAGTTTTGTTTGAACAACCATATTATATAGTAATTGTAGATTTTGATCTACATTCTTTGCAACGCAATGTAACATGTCCTTTGCATGTAAGAAATTTAATGTTAATTTTACTTGAACTTCTTATTTCATATGAAATAGGCTTATCTAGTGCTTAACCATCTAATCCTTTACCACATGATCTTGAGTATTAATGACCCTAAATGAGAAAACTTTTGATAAAATTGCAGATAATCAGTATTTTCTTCTCTTCCTAAAATGTTTTCTGCTCTATTTAGGCAGGATTCATCATTTGAGCTGCATTTCATTTGTTCCCTTTATATGCTTTTAATTTGGTTAGGCCAGAATTGTGCAGTTAATATGTCACATCCGTGTACAAGAGCCTTCTTCCTGCGGTTTGTTAAAATTTTTGACTATTTGCAGGTTACCAGCATTTTCTCCTCTCTTCAAAATGTTTTCAAAAGCCTCTTAACCTCGGGTTGTAAAATGTCTGGATTGTGTGGTATAGGGTTAAAAGATTTTGAAGACCTTAAATGACTTTTGCATCACTTTACTTGTACCACATGCAGGTTGAGTACACAATCATGAAAAGATAATGACAGTACTTTTGTAAGCCTTGTAGGGTAAGCTAGATGGTGCTTTGTCATAACTTGAAAGTGATACACTGAGCCTAGTGATGAATAGTATGTTCTGATTGTGTTTAATCCATTACCTCACAATCCCTACTTTTGACGACCCTGAGAAAGAAGCCTTTAGAAAACATTGTGGGAAAAGGAGAAAATGCTGGTAACCAGCATTTTCTCCTTTTCCCACAATGTTTTCTACCCTTTACAAAACAAATTGCAAATTTTCAGTCACTTTTATTTTGTCGTCTGCAAAAAATTTCCATTTGGATAAGACAAAAAAATTGTTGTTTGGTAATGAGTTAATGTTGCTCTGAGCAATATTTCTGTCATTTTATGATTACAACTCACTTTAACCCTTTACCACATAATCCCGACTTTTAACGACCCTAAGAAAGAAGCCTTCTGAAAACATTGAGGGAAAAGGAGAAAATGCTGGTAACCAGCATTTTCTCCTTTTCCCACAATGTTTTCTACCCTTCACAAACGAATTTCAAATTTTCAGTCACATTTAATATATCGTCTGCAAATGCTCTCAATTTGGACAAACCTAAAATATTGTCGTTTGGTAATGAGTTAATAATGAATTTACTTGGTTTCACTAGTATTGTTTGACCAACACCACCAACATAAATTTCGTGATTTCTTTACTACAAATCTAACACCTTAACCACATGGAAGATATCTTATGTTTGAATAGCCCTTTGGTTTTATTCTATCAAGAAATAATGATTTTGTCTCTTCCCCTAGATTTCTTTTTATAACATAATTATGTACAAATTAGACATAATAATGTAATTATCACAGTGTTCCAAGAAATGTGGGCGTGGAGAGATGGTGCGTCATGTATATTGTATGACTAGTGATAAAGAGATGTACCTTGATGATAGTAAATGTGACAGTCGTCGAAAACCAGCGACCATAGCAACCTGTATGAAAATGGCCTGTCCACAGCCAGAGTGGAAAGTTCATGAATGGACAGAGGTGTGTGGTGTTATTGTAGTAATGCATGATGCATTGATAAATGTATAATAACTTTTATATGCCTGTAAAACATGGGACCACCCATGGCATCCAGTTCTCTGTTATCTGCAGACCGGTTGACTTGAAACTTGGCATTTGTGTTTGTTGCAATAATATGGATTGCAGTGCAAAAGAACTATTACTCTACCTCATGCTGTCATTGAGTCATTTCCCTTTGTCATTTTTATAGCATTTTCTCTTGTCCAGAATATAACTTTGTCATCTCTGGTCCGATTGACTTGAAACTTGGCATTTGTGTTTGTTGCAATAATACAGAATGCAGTGCAAAAGAACCATAACTCTACCTTGTGCTATTATTGAGTCATTTCCCTTTGATTGTCATTTTTACAGCATTTTCTCCTGTCTGGAATATAACTTCGTCATCTCTAGTCTGAAAATCTTTAAGTTTGGCATGCATGATTGCTGAAAAATTATGGAGTGCAGTGCACAAGAACCATAACTCTTCTTAGCATGAATATTGAGTTATTCCCCTTTAATCATTTTATTACATTATTTGCTTGTCTGGAGCATAACTTTGTAATGATCTTAAGTAAGAATTACTTGACATTATTCAAAAATTGAAATTCATTTCCAGCAGGGTAGAAAGCATTCTGGGAAAAGGAGAAGATGCTGGTAACAAGAATTTCCTCCTTTTCTCAAAATGTTTTCTAAAGGCTTCTTTCTCAGGGGCGTCAAAAGTAGGGATTGTGTGGTAATAGGTTAAACTCATGTGTTTTCAGTGCACGGGGACTTGTGGCATTGCCTGGCAGCGACGTCTTGTTGAATGTCGTACACATAATGATGAACCTAGTGATACATGTGACATCAGAAAGCGACCAATTGATTCTCGACAGTGCGACAAACCGTGTCGAGATCAAAGTACTCAACAACCAGGTGAAATGTTTTTTGTGTGTATTTTCTTCATTTGCAACAATTATATATACTTTTCAAGCCACTGTCTGCTAACCCATATCTATATTAACTTCCCATATTGGTATTAGCTGAAACAAGGGGATTTATCTTTGAAAGGATAGTAGACAAAAATTTCAAAAGCGTCTTTCTGCATTTTATCACAGTATTTTTATGCAAATTTATGTCAGGTTTGTTTTTTTTTCCCAAAACTTTTTTAGCTCACCTGAGCACGAGGTTTTGTGATGGGTCATTGTTCGGCATCCATCTGTCCGTCTGTCCACAATTCCTTTAAACATCTTCTCCTAAAACCACTGGGCCAATCATTTTGAAACTTGGCAGGCATATTCCTTGGGTGAAGGTCTACTAAACTTGTTAATAGAATTGAATTAACCCATTAAATGTGGTTGCCATGGAAACAAAAAAGGGAAAATTTATAACATCTTTAAAAATCTTCTGGTCTGAAACCAGAAAGCCCAGAGCTTTGATATTTGGTATTTAGTATCTCCTGGTATTCCTCTACCATGTATCTTCAAATGATACCCCTGGGGTCAAAAATGGCCCTTCCCCAGGGGTCACCAGTTCAAACATAGGAACATAGAAAGAAAACTTTAAAATTTGTCTTCTTTGAAACTGGAAAGCGTGGAGCTTTGATATTTTGTACGTAACATCTCCTAGTAGACTGCTACCAAGTTCGTTCATATGATGCCCCTGGGGTGAAAACTGGCCCTGCCCTGGGGTCACAAGTTGGAACAAAGGAACAATGAAGGAAAACTTTAAAACTCTTCTTCCTGAAACTGAAAGGAATAGAGCTTTGATATTTGGTATGTAGTATCTCCTAGTGGACTTCTAACAAGTTTGTTCATATGATGCCCCATAGGTCCAAACAGGCCCCACCCCTGGGTCACAAGTTGGAACAAAGGAACAATGAAGGAAAACATTAAAATTCTTCTTTTCTAAAACTGGAAAGCATAGAGCTTTTCTATTCGGTATGTAGTAAACTTGTTTTAAGTTTATTAGCCCAACTGAGCACAACATCTTCGGTCAGTTCAAAATTGGGTCATCTTGGGTCATAAACTAGGCCTCTGGGTCAAATTAAAGTAATACCTTGTAGGCACTCTAGAGGCCACATTTATTGCTCAAATGAACTAAAATATCGTCAGAATAATTGCCATGATAAAATCTTGGATGAGATTGGATTTAGGTCACCTGGATCATAAACTAGGTTACCAGGTCAAATTAAAGTAAATACCTTGTGGGCACTCCAGAGGCCACATTTTCTACTCAATTGACTTGAAAATTGGTCGGAATGTTTATCATGATAAATACTGACATGTGATGTTTGGTTTAAAACTAGGTCACAAGGTCAAATTAAGGAAATACACTCTAGAGACCACACTTATAGTCCAATTAATTTGGAAAGTTGGTTAAAATGTTTGTCTTGATGAAATCTAAGATGGGTTCAAAATTGGGTCCCCTGGGGTAATAATCTAGGTTGTTAGGTCGAATTAGAGAAATACCTTGTGGGCACTCTAGAGGCTACATTTCTTGCCCAGTTGACTTGAAAATTGATTAGAATGTTTGTCTTGATGAAATATAGGATGGTTTAAAAATTGGGTAACCTGGGGTCATAAACTAGGTCACTTGGTCAAATTTAAGAAATACCTTGTGGGCACTCTAGAGGCTGTATTCAATGCTCAATTAACTTCTAAACTGTTCAGAATGTTTGTCTCGATAAAGTTTTTGGTAAGTTCTAAATTGGTTCACATCAGGTGATTAATTAAGTCACCAGATCAGCTTACAGGAATTCCCTTTGGATGCTCTAGAGGCCACATTTTAAGCTCAATTGACATTAAATTGAATCAAGCATGTAGCGTGAATTTTGCCAATTGACTTAGGTGAGCGATCCAGGGCCATCATGGCCCTCTTATTTCCTGATTATTTTTTCACTGATTCTTTTCTTAATTCAATAAAGGTTATTTTGTAAAAGGATGACCAAATACTGTTAAGCTATTAGAGAGGAATGGCTTCCATCAAGAGATGTGAGGTGATGGGATTTTGTGGAACTGGCCATAAGCAAGGAATTTCACAGACCATGCCCAGCACCGGTCAAACCAAGAAACCCATTAACACAAGGCAGCTGTCATCATAGGGGAGAAAGAAAGTCTATAGAGCATTCTAACTATTTACCAAACGATCCCAGATTTAAATGTCCCTTAGAAAGAAGCATTTTGAAAATCTTTAAGGAAAAGGAGAAAATGCTGGTAGCCAGCATTTTCTCCTTTTTCTTCAAGGTTTTCTTCTCTATCATGCTCAAGTTCTACAATTTGAGCTGCCGTTAATTTGTCGTCTGTAAATGCTTTCAATGTGTACCAGTCTAAATTTTTGTCATTTGGTAAAGAGTTAACCCATTACCACACAATCCCTACTTTTGACGCCCCTGAGAAAGAAGCTTTTTGAAAACATTTTCGGAAAAAGAGAAAATGCTGGTAACCAGCATTTTCTCCTTTTCCCACAATGTTTTCTACCCTTCACAAAACAAATTTCAAATTTTCAGTCACTTTTATGTTGTCGTCTGCAAATGCATGCTTTCAGTGTGGACAAGCTAGTATTTTGTCATTTGGAAAAGAGTTAAAACTAGTCATTTATTGATTTGTTTATATTTCAGTGTGTGTAGACAATTACAAGTTTGCCTATTGTCCGCTGGTGTTGAAGTTTGCTTTCTGTGACAGAGACTATTTCTTAAAAATGTGTTGTAAAACGTGTCAAATATCTCGGGCAATGAGAGGCAGAAAATAAAATTTGCTGTAAAGTGAAACATGTACCTTTTCTTTTTCTATTCTTTGTCACCAATAACTTCCAGAGACAAATTTATGAATCTCCAATTGGGGGTACATAAATGAGACTCTGAATACAAGTGATTAAAATAATTACAGTTTTATTGCAACAACTTCAAATTTACCACAATGAATCTCTATGATGTGTAAAGTTCAAAATTTGGATATCTGCTGGCTTTCTAGATTTTAAGCCATTTCATCGACAAGGCCCTTCGGGTGTATATGCACTGCTTTTCCAAGCTCTTGTCCTTCACTTTATGTCTGGGAATTGTTTCATGTAGGTACATGTAAATACAGAAGAACAAAAATACCATCAAATGAATACACATATGTTTATGGATTATGTTCCAAGATAGTAAGTATGGTTGCAAATGTGACTGCAATGTTAGATAGATTAAAAACAATAAAACCATACATAAGTATGACACAGTCATGCAAATACAGGATTTGATACCAATAACAATCAGCATGAAGACTGACATGTCCATTACAAAGGTTTATTAATTAACAATTAGATATACTGAAGTAATACGTGGAAACCAGTCCAGGCGATACTGGTCACATTTCTTACTTCATATAGTATACAGGTCATGACCCCGGCTTAATACAAATTGACCTCCGATCAATACAGTTGACTTTGTATCAATATTGATGACCCGAGACCAATACAGAAATCCTTGAATGTGATTGGTCAAAAGTTCAGTCACATGAGCGTCTGCGCTTCTTTTAACTAATGTTTACGGAGGCGGCAAGTAAACTTAACCTAAAAATTGATATTTGTGTCCAGCAGGGTAGAAAACGTGGGAAAAAGGAGAAAATGCTGGTTACCAGCATTTTCTCCTTTTCTCACAGTGTTTTCAGAAGGCTTTTTTTTTTCAGGATTGTAAAAGCCAGGGATTGTTTTGTAAAGGGTTAATTAATAAAATTGTCATTAATCGAGTGATTTCGTATTGGCCCAGTTACAGTTCCTTGGTCAGCTGTATTGGCCTTTGGTCTCGGGCCAATATGGCTGACCTGAGAACTGTAACTGGGCCAATACGAAATCACTTGATTAATAACATTATAATATTTCAAGTCCAACAGTTTCAAACAGACACCCAGCTTTATACCTTAACCACACAACTCCTAGTTTTAGCAACCTTGAGGTTGAGCCTTTTTGAAAACATTTTGGGAAAAGTAGAAAATTCCCAGTAACCAACATTTTCTAATTTTCCCAAAGTGTTTTCTATTCTGTCAAAGAAATAGGTTAGAATATAAGAGTTAAATTTCTGGAGCACTTCTCCAAACATGTTTGGGCTCCTGCATGGATTGGTGGTAGAGTAGAGCTCTGATCCGAAAGTTCCAAGTTCTATCATTGGTCTTTTGAGGGAGCATCCTTGGACAAGACATTTCAGAGCCCTGGCCTTGGACTGGTGAAACCCAGGATATACAAGGGTATATAAAACTGATATTGAAGCATTGTTAAACACCATTCAGTCAATCAAATTATGTTCATTATACTTGTAGCAACATGCCTCTTAACCTGTTACCACACAGCAAAATTTTAGACCTATCCAAATTGGAAGCATTTGCAGACGACAATTTCAAAGTGGCTCAGATGATGCAATTTTGCTATGTTAGGGTAGAAAACTTTGTGGGAAAAGGAGAAAATGCTGGTAACCAGCATTTTCTCCTTTTCCCACAATGTTTTCAAAAGGCTTCTTCCTGAGGGGCATCAAAAGTCGTCATTGTGTGGTAAAGGGTTAATATATGCAAATAATTCAGAACAATGAATAACCTTCTTCCTCAGAAAAACCTGCATAAAACTTTTGCATAAGTGTTGCTAATACGCGTATCAGAGTTCAGACTAGTTGGAATAATTACGCGATTCTTTTATATCACAAATTAGAGAAGGCCAAGTGGCCTTGCATTAAAGCAAAAAAGACTAATTTCTTGAATAACATGTATCTTCATGCATTGACAGACCTATTGCTAGAAGTGTACAGAACATATTTAGATAGTTTGAACTTTTTTTTTCACAATATTTCAACATCATTTCAGCCATATTGTTATGTAGATAGGATAAAAAGTGACCTGTTCTCGGAATATTCCAGAAACCCGAGGAACATTAAATATTTTATATTTAATGTTTTTTCCATTGTGGTTATTTTTAAAAAACAGAGGTTGTTAGTAAACAAGCTGTTTACTAATCCATCATGTCAACCTTCTAGGAAAGACTAATCTAGAATTTTCTAAGCTGATATAAATATGAGTGACTTACTTGGTGTGTTTGAGGGATTTTGAAGTTAGACTTGTGGCTTTATAGATACAGAATTAGTGAAAAAGTGTTGGATTTAATTTGGGATTATACATCTATCAGTTTGAATTTTATTTTACTTAACTCATTACCAAATGACAATATTTTAGGCTTGTCCAAATCGAAAGCACTTGCAGACAACAAAGCAGACAACAAATTAAAAGTAACTGAAAATTTGAAATTTGTTTTGTGAAAGGTAGAAAACATTGTGGGAAAAGGATAAAATGTTGGTTACCAGCATTTTCTCCTTTTCCCAGTGTTTTCTAAAAGCTTTATTCTCAGGGGCGGCAAAAGTAGGGATTGCGTGGTAATGGGTTAAACGGGTTGCTCATATCTACTTGCAAGTTAACTCTACCAGACGACGAATTTATAGAAAGGTTCACTTTGAAAGCATTTGCTGATAACAAAATAGTCAAATCTGAGTAAGCGGTCATATCTGAACAGTGGCCGATCTATCGACAACGGCCACTTGAATTCCCCCCCCCCCCCCCCTGTGCAATTTCCTTCTTTAATTGCACTGTGTACAGCGTGATACTGTGAAATGCAGCCAGGGATTGGGATCAACAGTATATCACACCTAAACAAAGGTCAGCCGACACAGCACATGACCTAATTTGTCGGATATGGAAAATCGATAATTAACACTATTTGATAGAATCGAGACTGGCGATCAGATTATCAGATAGGTGTCATAAACTTTACACCCTTTACACTCGATATGATACCTGCATACTTGTCATCGATCGATTCCCGTCGTATATTGAAATTTGTTTCAAGCAGGGTAGAAAACATCGTGGGAAAAGGAGAAAATTCTGGTAACCAGTATTTTCTCCTTTTCCCACAAAGTTTTCGAAAGGCTTTTATCTCCAGGTCGTAAAAATCAGGGATTGTTTGGTAAAGGGTTAAAGATGATCACTACAGTTTCAACATTTTTTCATAATTTTCAGAATTTCATGAAACTTTATTTGGTGATAGTTCACTATCTGATCTACAAAAATAGGCGATAAAAAAGAGGGTTCACCAGCTTTAGGAAAATTTTATGAATATTTCTTTTGGTACACCCTGCATTGCTGCAGTTCTGGATGAAATTTCACCTATGAATACCAAGTCTGTATATTTTCTTGAATTACAATAAATAGAAGCAAATTTTATTTCATTGTATTTGTGAAACATCAAATTTAATGAAAAATTAATTCAGAGTATACTGTGAATCAATATTTTTTAAATAAAACCTTAACTTATGGCTTTAACCCTTTCCCAAATGACAAACTTTTGGACTAGACCAAACTGAAAGCATTTGCAGACAACAATTCAACTCTTGCTCAAAAGATGATTTCTGTCTATAATAGGGTAGCAAACCAGTTTCCTGCTGGTTACCAGCATTTTCTCCTTTTCCCACAATGTTTTCAAAAGGCTACTATCCAAGACCCGTAGAAACCAGGGATTGTTTGGGAAAGGGTTAATACATTTATTTTTTGGGGGAAAAAAAGAGAGATTATCTTTTAAAGTTATTTCTTTTAAATGTTCTAACATTCAAATTTTTCTTTTTTTGCTATGAATAATATTCAGGTACTAAATTAAAAGAATAAGGCATAAAACAAATGGGTCACAAGCCTTATTTCAGTTTGTTAGTCATAACTAGAAATGAGCCTGAAATCACTCATACATTATGAATTCATAATGCAAAAAGAAAACCAGTAAAATCAGTGTGAAGGAAAGCTCTTATGTACAAGATTTTCCCATACTGATTGTCAGATTTCTTCCAAAATCAATAGGGTTCCAGCTGTTGACGAGACAAAACAACTGTGCAAGTTTCATAAAAATCCAACCACAAATGCCGACTTCATCATGTAAATTAGAAATTGAAATTTTCAACTCAAAATGGCCACTTTTCCATTACTGTTTCTTGGACAGGGTTATTAAATCTATTGATGAGATAAACAAACTGAAAAATTCACAAATTCACAAAATGTTCAACTTAAAATGACTACTTTTCCTAAACTGTATGTTGAATTTTTTTCAAAATCAACAGGCTTAAAGCTATAAATGATATAAACAAGTTATGCAAGTTTCATGAAAATCTGACTTCAAATACAAATGCGTAAACAAGAAATGAAAGTTTTTACTTTGAAATGGCTACTTTTCCCAAACTGTGCATTGTATTTTTTTCAAAATCGATAGGGTTGAAGCTATTGATAAGATAAACAAACTCTGCAAATTTCATGGAAATCTGACCACAAATACAAACTTTATCACGTAAACAATAAATGAAAGTTTTCAACTTGAAATGGCTACTTTTCCCATACTGTTTTCAGATTTTTTTCAAAATCAATAGGCTTAACTATTGATGAGGTAAACAAACTGTTCACAGTTCATAGCATATAAATGTAATACTGATGTTAGCATTTAACCAATTTCCAAATGACTAATTTCAGACTCTTCTAAATTTGACACATTTGCAGAACCTAAACCAAAACCTGATATTCATAGTATTCCAGTTCTTTGATGGGTCAGAAATCATTGTGCGAAAAAGAGGAATCCATCATTAGGAGCAGTTTCTCCTTTTGACATCAATGTTTTCTCATGTTATCTGCTGTAGACTCATCAAGCTAGGGGCAACCTGGTAAAGGAGAAAGAATTATGTGCAGACCCTCGTTTCCTGCAAGTCTTTACATTTTAGAAACATAATTTTGGAATAGACCATACTGAAAATATCTGCATCTCAAAGGACGTTTCAACTCGACAAAATGTCTACCAGATAATGTGCTGGTAGCAGCATCTGTTTCCATATTCCATTGTTAGGTGACGTAGTTAGGTGATTAACTTTGACTTTCAGTAAAAAGAAGAAATCTAGCCTTTTGAATCTTGATGGAATCGAAGGTAGGCCTTGTGTCCTAACCAACTACAAGAGAATTACATTTTAATTGATAAAGATCTACAGCAAAATTGCGAATAACGATAGTTGGCAATAGATCAATGTCAGGAAATGGATGTTTTAATAGAATAAAAACTGAAGGCCCTTTAGGGCCTGAAATCGCTCTACTGGCATTGAATTTACTATTGTGCTAACATACATTATGAATTCATGAAGTAAAAATATGAAAAAAAACAACGCAAAGGTGTGTTCTTGCAACTGGGCTTTAAACCACACAGACAACATAAGTAGGTATCGTGAATTGGAAAAAAAAAACATGAGTAAAATGAAGTGCAGTTCCTCAAAAGTAAACTTTTGGAATCCAAGCCAAATTTGAAAGTGTTTTAGTATGCCTTGTATTACGCAATCCTAGCAAACTTCAAGGAAAGGTGACAAATAATGTGGACTTTGTTGGGTAAACAGTACTAAGTCATCAAATGGCTGCTTTTTCTGAAGGGTTTACTAGATTTTTCTTCATTTTCAATCGAGTTCAATTCCTTGATAAACAAAACAATCTTTGCAAGTTTCAACAGAACTGGATCAACACTGTGAACTTCAATTGCCCAAACATGAAATGGAAATTCTATAAATTTTGAATGGCTACTTTTTCCACACTGATTGTGAGGTTTTGTTTTTATTTTCAAATCAATAGGGTTCAAGCCATTTATTAAACTGTGCAAGTTTAATGAAAATCTGGCCCCAAAAGCTGACTTCATGGCATTAACAAGAAATGGAAATTTTAAACATTAAGGTAGTGGACCCATAATACTTCTAGTGCAGCATGGCATAAAATTTCTTGACATTTGATAAAGACAAATCTCAACAGATATAATACTTTTGCACATTTTTACCGACCAGAGATTCCTTCTATATCTATCTTGAAATTATTTGTTGATACTTTTGTTAGTTTCCAGAAAAGGGAGGTAATTATCAAATCCATTTGTAATGAGAATATAGCTGTTTTAAATTTATGAAAGATAATTCTAGGAATGACAAAAAGGAAAAAGTGGCTCGGTGAAAGTTAAACAATAATACTCATTTTCAGTCCTAGCAATCTTTTTAGGATAATATTATGATGGAATAGCTGATTTCTAATACGGGCCCATTACATTAAATGGCTACTTTTCCCATACCGATTGTCAGATTTTCTTTTCAAAATCGATAAGGTTCAATCTGTTGATAAGACAAAGCAAACTGTGTAAGTTTCATAAAAATCAGACCTCAAATGCTAACTTCATCACATAAACTTAAGAAATGGAAATTTTCTCATACTTTTCTCATACTGTTTGTTGGATTTTTTTTTTTTTTCAAATTCAATAGGGTTCAAATTATATATGAAATTAACACAATGAGGAGGTTTCACAAAAATTCTGATTACAAATGCAGAATTTATCGCATTGACAAAAAATGGAAATTTTCAACTTGAAATGGCTACTTTTCCCATATTGTTGATTGGATTTTTTTCAAAATTAATAGGGCTGAAGCTATTGATAAGATAAAGAAACTGTGTAAGTTTCACTGAAATCTGACCACAAATGTAGACTTTATGGCATAAACAAGATATGGAAATTTTAAACTTTAAATGGCTACTTTTCCCATGCTATTTGTTGGAATTTTATCAAAATCGATAGGTTTCAAGCTATTGATGAGATAAACAAACTGTGTAAGTTTTACGAAAATCTTGTGAGAAATGCAGACTTTATTGTGCAAACAAGGAAAAGATTAATTGATGGACAAATGGACAGATGGACAGACAGACAGACAGACAAACAGGCAGACAGACAGACAGACAAAAGGATTGACAGCGGAAACCCCGCCATTGGACATAGACTGTGGAGTTAAAAACGAGAGAGGGCTCCTAAATATATCTTTGAATCGGTCTCGGGTCTGCCCCAGATACGTCAACTATCAGATTCCATTGTGATTTTTATGGTCAAAGGGAAGAAACTCGAATCATCTTGTATCCATAAGTTATGAAGAGTATTCTCCCTTTTTAACCCCCCCCCCCTCCGGAATATCTTTTTTTCATCTATTACAGTCACACGGAAACTTTGATAACCGGTGCAGGGTTAATTTATACCCATACGGTCTATCGAAAAACCCGGACTCTGTTACACTTATTCTGCTAAATAAGTAAAAATAGACTTTCAAGCCGACTTTGACACCAATTTTTATTATTTCAAAGGAGTTTTCTTTTGGAAAAATGTTTTGAATAGACCGTGTAGATTCAAGATCAGCCTGCACGTTCATTTAAAAGTACGCCCGAGTTAAGTCTGTGCTGATGGTTTCCCCGCTGGTATTTTTCAGTCAAAGGCAGGATGCTGTTGCGTTATTTCAATTAAATTAATATTTATTGTCTCGGGGATTAAGTGTTCAAATTAATAGAGAGTGGTCTCCCCTCTTACAACATCCTTCCACTAAAACGAAGGGGGAGAGGGATCTAAACTCGGATCAACATAAATGAAATCGGGAAAAAGCATAGCTTTCATCACCATTAATTAGCTTTGCAGATTCAGACCTGCATGCTTTCACTAACTGTCCCTTGTTCCTTACGGTCAATGATCAAAGAAGTGATTGGAATTTGACAATTCAGCCCATATCAACTATATTCATTAATAACCTCGAAAACCTAATTGAACGAAAACGTCGTTGGTTCATAAGTTTAAATATTTTAACATGATATCTAAAAGCGTATCGTATGCATTGATCAGTTGATAAATTTCATTGTAAAACTTACATTTAGATTCTGCGTGAGCTCTTACTTCGATAACCGAATTGTCACTTCCAAGTTTGAATTTGGGCGGTTCTCTTTGTTTACAAATGCGACGACGAAATATAAGGGAGACTACCCTATTTACAAAATAGTAACCACGTCTGCAATTGTTGTTGTTGTTTTTTTCTTTCTTTTGTCTTCTGTCATGATATTTTCAGAAGTAGCAGGATCTGCAATCCTGTCTTAAACTTTACCAGAAATAATGACAGCTCTACGAACCTTTTTTCTTTTTGCGATACAGATTGTCTTCACATGCGAAATGATGGTTATTCGTCTTCGGTTTTATGCAGTCTACAAATGTAAGGGAAGTAACTCTGCCATGAAAAAGTAATGTCAGTGAATACGAGTTTTCTCCCTTTGACCATAGAATTACTCCTAATTTTAGCTGGTTTTGGTTCGTGCCACACACAATTTCCCATTGACGTAAATCAGTGTAAACAGAGTAAAGAGAGAGTAAAAGTGATCATAAAATACAGGAACATCTAAAAGTTGCACAAAGTAATATGAAAATAGGCAAAGTCTAGAAACGGGCGGAAGAGACTTTTTTTCTCAGACATATACAACCATGACATATACAACCATAATCCTCACAACAGCAAATCTGTGCAGATATGTTTATTTGTCATTGCCTAGCAAATTTTTGATGGCAGTAGATACATGTATATTGCTTTAACTACCAAAGGACAACTGCACTCTTCTTAACTCATTACCAAACGACAACATTTTAGACTGGTCCAAATTGAAAGCATTTGCAGACGACAAAATAAAAGTGACTGAAAATTTGAAATTTGTTTTGTGAAGGGTAGAAAACATTGTGGGAAAAGGAGAAAATGCTGGTTACCGGCATTTTCTCCTTTTCCTACAGTGTTTTCAAAAGGCTTCTTTCTCGGGGTGGTCAAAAGTACGGATTGTCTGGTAATGGGTTAACTGAAAACTCTGCAAAAAACATTCGAAAATGAGACAAATGAAACAACAGCCGTCAACAGGATCAAAAACATTGTGGAAAATGGAAAAAAACCTGGATACCAGAATTTTCTCCTTTCCCCGCAAGGTCTTCAAAATCCTTCTCATTCCTGTTCACTTAGACTGGGGATTGTGTTGTAGAGGGTTAAGTTGTGAAGAGATTTAACTCCAGATTATCAAACACAAGATATAAACACTGCATGAGAAACAAGTTTCTCAAAATTCTTCATGTCTTTTCAACAGATGTACCAAAATAGACCCACATTTTCATCAAATAACAACTTAACCCATTACCACACAATCCCTATTTTTGACACCCCTGAGTAAGAAGCTTTTTGAAAACATTGTGGGAAAAGGAGAAAATGCTGGTAACCAGTATTTTCTCCTTTTTCCACAGTGTTTTCTACCCATCCCAGAACAAGTTTAAATCTTTCAGTCACCTTTATTTTGTCGTCTGCAAATGCTTTCAATTTGAACCAGTCTAAAATTTTGTCATGTGGTGAAGAGTTCAAGTTTATAACATGATGGTAAACTATTATTATATATATTAGTGGGGGTACGAGTTCTCCAGAGAACATCTATCCAGGGTACGACTTCTCTGTAGAACTCATGCCCTTGAAATTTGGGTGCGAGTTCTCCAGGGTATAAGTTCTCAAGGGTACGACTTCTCCTGATACCAATCATATTCGGTGCTCACCATTGTTGTCTGCGAATGTCATATTCTTCGAAGATTTGACCTGTCTTATATGACGCATCATTCTCCCCGATACTGGGGAGACTGTAGTAATACGCACTGTAAAGTAGCAATGGAGAAAATGGCTTTTATCAATTCTTTGAGGAAAATCAGGCCTGTTTTAGGTCCTTGTTCTCTAAACTGCTGATCATAGCTGAATGAATTGCACCAGGTAGTGTTTTATCGAGTAAACACTTGATTTAGTTTGAAATTCAAAGTAATGGTTATTGCGTAGAAAAGTAGTCCGGTTCTGTACCCAGGATGCCCAAATTATATATTTGTAGAATGCCATCTAGCTGGAGATAATGTGCTCAGCATTCATTATCTCCCACCAGATGCATGCTACAAATACACATCTTTCTAATTTGGGCATTTTGGGCACAGAACCGGACTACTTTTCTACGCAACAACCGTTACTTTGAACATAGACTTAGTTTTCATAGGTGAAACTTCATCCAGAACTCAACTGCCGCAATTCAGGGTGTACTAAAAGAAATATTAATAGAATTCTGAATGTTTTGAAAAAGTGGTAAAACTATAGCGATAGTCTTTAACCCTTTCCCAAACAACAGATTTTAGACTCTTCCAAACTCTCAGAGTTTGCAGATGACACTTTCAAAGTTGATAAAAATGGCAAAAAGTTCTCCAAATTGGTAGAAAACACTATGGGGAAAAAGGAGAAATTGCTCGTTATGAGCAATTTCTCCTTTTTCCCACAGTGTTTTCAAAAGATTTGTACTGCAGACACATAAAATCAAGGGCTTGTTTGGGAAAGGGTTAAAGACAGACAATAGATAGACTGTGATAGACCCTGTTTACAGCACAATACCAAGGTTCACTTTGAGCGCTTTGTCTCGGGAAAGCTTAGAAAGTCAGATTTGTTAAAGGTTATAAAAAACAAAGACAAAGTATATGAAGAAACAATGCATTAATGCATAACTTTATTTGTAAGTATAAATACCCAGATTACAAATTCGGCGAGTGGAGGCTCATCCAAGCTAGCTCACTAACACTGTTTATATTATCTCCTGACAAAATCATGAAGTAGCTTATAACTTGAATAATCACAGACAGTTTTTTACCTTTAACATTGTAACTTTACCTTTCCAAATTGAAGGCTTATCCAAATTAAAGCATAATACATTAAATGTGACTCAAAGATATATCATCAATTTACTTCGAAACCTCGTAACTACAGCTTGTTATAAGCTGTAGCTAGGAGGTTTTGGAAGTAAACCAATGATATAATGGGATTTGACTTTGAAGGAATAGAAAAACATTGTTTGAAGAAGATAAATACTGGTTACCAGTGTTTTCTCCTATTCCAAGGATGTTCTACAAACTCTTTGCTCCTAAGTTTTTCTAGGACAAAAGATTTCATTTCATATCCCTGTACTTTTGCTAAATGCTTTAAGAAAACTTTAGAAAGAGACATATTTTACCTCTCATGAATGTTCAACACAAAAAACTCTTGTCCGAATTTCCAGTCTACAGTAACTGGGTTTACACAACATAAATGACCCCATTTTAAAATAAGAAAGGAAACTGGAAGAGTCAAAATAATCAATCTAAAATCCAGAATATTATTTCTAATCTTTTTCTTTAACCCTTTTCCAAACAATCTCTGCAGAAAAAGACCCTTGAACACATTGTGGAAAGAGGAGAAAATGCTGGTAAGCAACATTTTCTCTTTTTCCAACAATATTTTCAACCATATCAGAGAAATTGAGCTCAATTATGCCAATTTTGAATTTGTCTTCTGTAGCTGCTTTCAAGTTTGAAGTCTTAATTTGTTGTTTGGGAAGGAGTTAATAAAATTAATACTGTAATCACACTTCATGCAACTCTCTAGACACACATTCCTGTACTTTTTCTCCATTTGTCTAAATGTTTCCAAGTCTGTATTCAACAACCATACTTAGTTTTGTTCTAATTCTAAGATTCAACATAAGCTATTTGTTTTGCTGATAAAAAAACACCCAAAGCAGAGTCTAACAGCCAATCATATGAATAACATTCAAACTGAGAGTCAAAACTGACTTTCAGTACTATCCCCTGCACCTCTCAAAGGCCTTACTTTATAGCCTTAATGGTAGAGTTCACCTTTGAAAAAACCAAACAAATTGCTGATCACTAGCATTTTCTACTATTCAAACAAGGTTTTCAAAATCTTTCTACTGGGATCTTATTACCATTTCATGGCATTGTGAAATACACAATTCCCCCTTTTCAGACCTCTATCTAAACTTTGCCATATTTTTTTTCATCATCATTTTACAATAATACCAGAATAATTGTTACAAATGTTATCTGCTGCCACATTGATCCATGTCAAAATAAATATTTCCAAGTTTCACATTACTATCTTTTTCTTTGGTAAAGACAAATGGATTTCATGAGATTCTTAACACACAAAATAACAGCTGAAAGTCAATAACTATTCCAGATTCAACTCTTTACCAAGTAACAAAATCTTTGGACCTGTCCAACTTGAAAGCATTTGCAGCCGAATAATTAAAGGTGGCCCAAAATATGGACATTTGTCTTTGAGGGAAAAAGAAAACTTTGTGGGGGGAAAAAAACGAAAATACTGACTATCAGCATTTTCTCCTTTTCCCATAATATATTCAATAGCTTTCTTCTTCAGGTTTAACCCATTATCACACAATTCCTACTTTTGATGCCCCTTTGAAAGAGGACTTTAGAAAAGATTGTGGGAAAAGGAGAAAACGCTGGTAACCAGCATTTTCTCCTTTTCCCACAATCTTTTCTACCCTTCACGAAACAAATTTTAAATTTTCAGTCACTTTTATTTTGTCATCTGCAAATGCTTTCGATTTGGACAAACCTAGAATTTTGTCATTTGGTAATGAGTTAAGAGATGGAATTATTTGATACAGAGTTAAAACAAGACCAAAAAATAATGTACCGTATATACCAATCTTTAGACTGACTTTCACCACTGCACTTTTTAATTGATTTTTACTCTTTACCATACAATGGAATTTTTAGACTTTTCCGAATAAAAGCACCACATAGACGACAAGTCAAATGTAACTGACATGATAGTAATATATTGTCTGTGAACATGTAGAAAACATCATGGGACCAGCGTTTCATCTTTTCCCCACAAGGTTTTCTAAATGCTTTTTTCTCTAGGTCATTAAAACTCACAACTGTTTGGTAAAGCAGTAAAAATATGATAAATCAAGATCATACTGTCTAGAATGTACAGTCTGATCCTGAATCTGCACTGACCGTTATCCTATGAGACATTTCAACCGCAAAACAGACTAGAAATGTTGGTGTTACATTCCATGCCAAAAATTTTGCTCTCTTTACCAGGTGTCAAAATTTTAGACAGATCAAAATTGAAAGCATTTACAGGGGACAAATAACATGCGACTCGAATGATCAAAGTACTTATTCACCAATTTTTCTTAACTCTTTACCAAATGAAAAAAATTTAGAGCTGTCTAAATCCAAAGCATATGCAGACAACAAATTAAGTATGGCTCAGTGATTGTTTTTCTCTTTCAAAGGGTAGAAAACATTGTGGGAAATGGAGAAAATACTGGCAACCAGCGTTTTCTTGGTTTCCCATAATGTTTTCTAAAGTCTTATTCCATAGGTAAAGGGTTAAGAATAGTCTGGTTTTTAAGAATCTTCTAAACTTGAAAGGAATCCACCAGTTTATTTGGCATAGCCAATACAAAGTTGTGTTATTTTTTAAATCCATAAATAACCCTTTACTCCGTAGATACTCATTTCTATGCATTGCTTGTAGAAGCCTTTGAAAAAAACATTGTGGCGAAAGGTGAAATTGCTCATGACGAGCAATTTCACCATTTGCCACGATGTTTTCTATGCTATCAAAAGGTGTCACATACACATAAGAAACGGCTTCATCCTTGCTGTTGTTTAGGGTCAAATGAGAGATACCATAGAAATGCCTTATGGGTTAAAGGGTTAGACTAAGATTATTGTTAAGAATGGTTGGTGACTACAAACCAAGTTTTGTCTTTTGAAACAGCAGAAAAGACTGTGGAAACAGGAGATAATGCTGGTTATGGACATTTTTTTCTTTGCCCATAATATTGTCAAAACCCTTTTTTCTTGGAAACAGGAGATAATGCTGGTTATCAACATTTTCTTCTTTGCCCGCCATATTGTCAAAAGCCTTTTTTCTTTGAATCTGGACAAATCTAAAATTTTGTCTATTAGTATCAAACCTGAACCTGCATCAAACAACCACCTGTGCAATAGATCACTTCTTATTATTTCCCTTGGGTGGTTTCTTAATACAGGTCTGACCACACAATTTTGCATTTTTCTTGCTTGAATTTAATCTTAAATACAAGAATTCAAGTTTTTTTAACCCTTTACCACACAATCCAGTTTTAATGACCCTGTAACAGATGCCTTTTTTATAAAAGTTGTGGGAAAGGAAGAAAATACTGGTAACCAGCATTTTCTCTTTTCCCATTACGATTTAGTGTTTTCTACCCTATTTACGACAAACTCTATCATTTGCTCTACATTTTCTGCAACTGTTTCCAATCTGTTGGACCAGCCTGATATTTCATCCTTCAGTAAAGAGTTAAACACTAATTCATTCTACAAACTGTTAGTTTACATTACACTGTAAAGTTATCCCAGACAAAAGTTGCTCTGCCCTTCTCCCCCATCAGAACTTAACTACCAAACCACAAAGTTTTAAGACTTGTCCAAATTGAAAGCGCTTGCAGACAGCAAAACAAATGTAACTCTAAACTGAAATTTGTTTCCAGCAGGATAGAAAACATTGAGGGAAAAGGAGAAAATGCTGGTTACAGGCATTTTCTCCTTTTCCCCACATTGTTTCAAAAGGCTTCTAGGGCAAGGTCGTAAAAAGCAGGGATTGTTTGGTAAAGGATTAAGTTAATTTTGCCCTGAAATCTACACCTTTATCTTCCATACTTTATTCTAACAAAAGAAAACTTCTAACATTACACTTAACAATCTTGTATGTATTATTAATAATTACTTGCTGAAAACATTCTGATAACATTCTGTGTTTCAAAGGAACTCAACTTTTGATGGAGACTAGCCAATCAACGTTGCTTAGCCAATCAGAATTTGTGTTACCCAAGATCAGAACCACATTATCTGAATTTAAAATATGACAAAGAATCCTATTTAGAATGCTTGGTAAATATAGGCCTAGGTCTACTTATTCAGTTCTACATCCCTCCCTTGAGAGCATTTCAAACTCTACATATGGATTAAAATCTGTTCACAGCAACCACATATTAAAATCTCTCAATGTAAATACATGTATAACTTTTTCAGCGCTATGAACATGTACAGAGGTTTATGCAGATGGCATAGATCAAGATCAGGCTGCATTTCTATGCAGTCTGATCTTGATCTATACTGCCTGCTTGTTTGGTCCAGCCTAGCAGACAAAAATCTTTCTGTGTTTCAGTGGATTCTGTGTCTTTTTTCAGCCATTAACCCATTACCACACAATCCCTACTTTTGATGCCCCTGGAAAAGAAGCTTTTGAAAACATTATGGGAAAAGGAGAAAATGCTGGTAAACCAGCATTTTCTCCTTTTCCCACAATGTTTTCTACCCTTCACAAAACTAATTTCAAATTTTCAGTCACTTTCATTTTGTCGTCTGCAAATGCTTTCGATTTGGACAAGCCTAAAATATTGTCATTTGGTAATGAGTTAAAAGTGGTAAAGTTTTAATATTAGCCGCTAAAAGAGTCTATTCTTCACCAAACAAAAAAATTTTAGACTAATCCAAATTGAAAACAGATGCAGACAACAAACTTAATGTTTCAAAATTTAGAAGTTTTTTAATGTTCCAAAAAAATTTGGAATTTTTCTTTTAAAGGGTAGAAAATAGTGTAAAGGAAAAGGAGAAAATGCTGACAACCAGCATTTTCTCATTTCCTACATTATTTTCAAAAATCCTTTTCCTTGGAGTGGTTAAAACTTGGAATTGTGTGGTAAAGTGTTGAATTACAATTAAATATGGAGTATTTACAGATGTTGGCATGATTGCATAGTTTATAATTATCATTGCTCATACAGTTTAACCCTTTACCAAAAAATCCATTATTGAATTTGATGACCTTAACCCATTACCACACAATCCCTACTTTTGACGCCCCCTGAGAAAGACGCCTTTTGAAAACACTGTAGGAAAAGGAGAAAATGCTGGTAACCAGCTATTTTCTCCTTTTCCCACAGTGTTTTCTACCCTTCCCAGAACAAATTTCAATTTTTCAGTCACCTTTATCTTGTCATCTGCAAATGCTTTCAATTTGAACCAGTCGAAAATTTTCTCGTGTGGTAAAGAGTTAAAACCTATATAAAACATTGTGGGGATAAAAACAAAAATAAAATGCTGAGTACTATTAACTAGCATTTTATGCTTAACCGACAATGTTTTTAATCCTTTCCATGACCACAGATAAACATTTGAAACACATTTACTTTGTCATCTTCAAATGTTTGAGCATGCACAAGGCTAAAATTTGATTATCTGGTAAAGAGTAAATAAAAGCTGAAATATAAGATTTACTTCACTCGAGTATAAGCGCAAAATTACTCCAAAGCCCAACACCCAATTGACTTTTGAGCCCATAATCTGTAACTTCTTTACATAACCCTTTACCAAACAATCCCTGGTTTTTATGACCGTGAGACAGAAGCCTATTGAAAACATTATGGGAAAAGGAGAAATGCTGGTAACCAGCATTTTCCCCTTTTCTCACAATGTTTTCTACTCTGCTGGAAACAAATTTCAATATTTGAGTTAAGTTTATTTTGTCATCTGCATGTGGTTTCAGTTTGCAACAGTCTAAAATTTTGGTGTTTGGTAAAGAGTTAATCATCCCAGTTTTTAATTATTCATATTCATTTGCATAATAAAGACAATTTAACTCATTACCAAACAACAACATTTTTGGCTTGTCCAAATTGAGAGCATTTGAGGAAGACAAAATTGAAAATTTGAAAATTGTTTTGTGAAGGGTAAAAAATATATTGGAAAAAGAAGAAAATGCTGGTTACCAGCATTTTCTCTTTTTCCCACAATGTTCTCTAATGGTTTCTTTCTAAGGGTTGTAAAGAGTAGAGATTGTGTAGTATTGGCTTAAAAGTGGCCTGAACCGTCATTCAATAAAACCTTTCGAAAAAAATATTGAGAGATCTTCTTTTCCGACACTTTCTTTGAAAGGCTTTCCTCAGAATCTGAAGAACACATGATCGTTTGGTAAAGGGGCCCTACATAAAATCTTTCACAAGAATTTACATGCATAGTTAACAAAACATGAGATTCAATTAACTGTATTAAAAAGAAAATTCTGGCTCCCCGAAACGTAACTCCTACCTGGTTTTCTTGCAATCTATCTGCAAAGCTAGTTTTTACCCATTATCTCCAGAACATAGTTTCAGTGGAAGACTGAAAACTTCCTTTTAAATGTGGATAACCAATTTAAATGTAGATTTTATCATTTACCAAAGCAGTGTTTTAACGACCCTGTGAAAAGATTTTTGAAAACATTGTGAGATAAGAAAATGGTTCTTAAAACATAGGGTTTTATGGTAAAGGGCTAGAAGATAATCCTAATATTTTTTTCCACAGATTTCCTTTTTTTTTTTGGACAATCTTTTCTAGTTCAAGTATTTTCCCTTTCTGTCACCTTTGGTATGCTGATAATAAATGTATGCAACTTTCTTTTCTACACCCCTCATTTCTACACTTCTTTTGTAGTGCCAAATCTGTCAATGCTGACAAACATTTTGCCTTTCGAAAGAAAAAAAAAAAGAAACTTGGTGGATGTAGATCATAGTAAGTCCGACTGAAATTTTGCGACACAAACTGCCACTACACACACATAGAAAAAAAATGTCAAATATAACTCTGACATAAAAAACAATGTTGGCTAATTTTGCATAATACTGAAAGACAACTGTTATAAGGCAACCATTGAATAGTGCTTAAAATGCCTCACTACAGGGTCAGGTGCCATAACTTTACGAAATCTCTATCTCTAGAGTCTAACAGTAGAAAACACACCTGTAGAATGCTTAGTCCTTTTCCTGCCTATCACAGTTGCTTTTGAAATTAATGTAGATCAAGATCAGGCTGCACATGCAGACTGATCTTAAACTCAACTCTGTTCAGCACTTAATATAGTGGTCAGATTATTTCAGTCATATGATGCCAAAAGTTGACCAACTCATGCAAGTCCTTGGTTTCATTAATTCTAGGCTAGGGCCCTGAAGTATTTTGCCAAAGAGTACTCTCATGTTTAGTAAAAAGCACAGAGTGTGGAACAAACCCAATACCACCAGGGTCCGTATTCATCAACTATTCTTGAGAATATTCTTAATCTTACTCACCAGAATTTTCTACATTTGTAAGTAACACAACCTCTGATTAGCTAAACCAAATGGTTTACTAATCAGAAGTTGTGTTTCTAACAAATGTAGAATATTCTGGAGAATAAGACAAAGAATGTTCTTTCGACTGGTTTGTGAATACGGCCCCTGTGGATTTCAACCTCCACCACTGAACCATGCATTACTAAACCCGAAATGTTTGTAAAGGTAAAAATATCAACATCGACATGCCTTTTTTGTACTGTAAGGTATCAGTCCTGACCTTCAACAAAAGAAACTGTGACTGCCAGTCAGCATTCCATGGATTGAAAATTTCAAACTCTTTTTCATAAAATATAGCAATACTATTTCCTTACCAGATGACATAATTTCAACTTACCCATATTAAAAGTATTGCAGTCAACAAATTTGAAGTGGCTAAAACTATGGATTTGTTTTTGAAAGGGCAGAAAACATGGGAAGCAGTGATAATCCTGTTGACCAGCATTTGTCACCTGTTTCCACTTTTTTTCTTTCTTTCAAAGGCTTTCCTGTGTCTAAAACATCTGATAATTCTGTAATGGATTCAACCTTTACCACACAATCCTAGAGCATCACAGAAAAAGGAGAAAATGCTTGTAAACTCGTTTTCTACCCTTGTATTCTAACCTTGTACCACATTTTTTTTACTGCTAATATTAACAATTTGGAATGGTCTAAAATTTTGTTATTTGTTAACCCTTTGCGACAAAATTTTGCTATTCCCAATTGAAAGCATTTGCAGATGACTAACTAAATTTTGCACAAACAATGAGATGTCTTTCATTCATTACCAGACGACAATATTGAAGGCTTGTCCAAATCGAAAGCATTTGCAGACAACAAAATAAAAGTGACTGAAAATTTCGAATTTGTTTTTTGAAGGGTAGAAAACATTGTGGGAAAAGGAGAAAATGCTGGCTTCTTTCTCAGGGTCATCAAAAGTAGGGATTGTGTGGTAATGGGTTAAAAGGGAAGAGAGCATTGTGGGAAAAGGAGAAAATGCTGGTTACCATCATTTTCTCATTTTACCAAGTGTTTTCAAAAACTTTCCACTTCAGGATTGTTGAAACTTGGGATTGTGTGAATAGGGTTCTTTTGGAAATAGTTTATAGAGAGAGCTTCAAAATGCATTAGAAAATTTCTATATCTGACTTATACACTGCATCATGGCATAATTATAGAAAAAAAAATTTTAAAAAAACACAAAACAAAAATATAGTCTACCTCAATATCTAACTCAAAAGTTTCCAATAATAAATTAAGGAGCTATGTATACAAACCAAACTAGATATTTACACATATGTACACTTGCATTCTTGCAGTTAACGCTATATACAATCTGTCGACTAAACAACATAGAAATAAATAATCATCAACATTTATTGGACTAAAAACAAACTATAAGGTAACACAAAAAGGAAATCACACAGCCTTGGTTCTCATTGTAAGATTAAAAACAAGAGGGCCATGATGGCCCTATATCGCTCCACTGGCTACAAAGTAAAAACCCTATATGGAGTGCAACACGCGAAAAGGTGCATTCGGACATTTGCGTAAATTGTCGTCCCGGATTAGCCTGCGCAGTCCGCGCAGGCTAATCCGAGACGGCACTTTACGACTACATTAGATTTTGTGCTACAGTAGACTTGCGTAAAAAAGAAAATCACATTAAATCGGAAAGTGTCCTTTCGGATTAGACTGTGCGGACTACACACGCTGATCAGAGACGACACTTTACGTAAATGTCCGAATGACCCTTTTCGCGTGTTGCACCCCATATAAGCCAATATAAAACTTGTGACCCCCTGGGCAGGGCCAATTTTGACCCTACAGCTTTTATTTGAAGGAACTTGGTAGAAGTCCTCTAGATAAAGCTATCATTTTCAAAGAAGATTTTTAAATATGTTCAATATTTTTCAGTTATGGCTACCAGCGTTTTAAAAGGAATAAAATTCTTTCAAGGAATTCTGAAGAGGACCATGGCCGGATCATTTCTGTGAAGTTTCATCAAAATTGGATGGGTAGTTTATGAGAAGATGATGTTTGAAATAAAATTTAACGCACACACTGAGTCGAATGCACGCACACACAGATGCACAATGGACATCAGGCCATGACATAAGCCCACTGGCCTTAGGCAAGTGGAGCTAATAAAATAGAAAAAAAAAAGGACACTGAGAAAGAAGACTTAAAAAATATAGTTGGAATAGGAGACATTGCTCTTTTTCTCACAATGTTTTCTACCTTTTCTATGCCAAACCTCATCATTTGAGCCCCATTTATTTTGTCACCTGCAAATACTTTCAACATGACTTAGCCTAAAATCAATCTGTTAAAAGAATCAAACCTTTAGCAAACAATCCTACCTTTCTACCCCTCAAAAAACATCTCCAGTTTTTATGACCCATAGGAAGAAGCCTTCTGATAACATTGTGGGAAAAGGAGAAAATGCTGGTAACCAGCATTTTCTCCTTTTCTCACAATGTTTTCTACCCTTCACAAAACAAATTTCAAATTTTCTGTCATTTTTATTTTGTCATCTGCAAATGCTTTCGATTTGGACAAACCCAAAATCTTGTCGTTTGGTAACGTGTTAAAATGAACCTGAGGAAAAAGCCTTCAGAAAACACTGGCAATGGAAGACAAAGAAAATGCTGGTAGCCAGCGTTTTCTCCCCTTTCCTACATTTTTATCCTTTCAAAGGTAAATCCTGTCATTTATGACACATGAAATTCATTGTCTGCATGTGCCCTCCCTTTGGGTCAGTCAGTAATTTGAATTTTGAAAAGGATTTAATAAATTTAAAAGAACATTAAGGTAGCCGAAAAAAAAAAAGGGTCTTTATGAACGAAAATAATAAACAATATTTTACATATTTCCTGAATGGTCATGATTCGTTGCAATAAACGTTTTGATCTTTGTGGTATTTTTGTGCTATATCCATATATGTATACTTATTTCGTGATTTTTAATACAAGATAGATCTACATACAAAAATGTTACACTTTAGACCGCTACCAAAATGAAACAGACATTTCAATCCTATACCACAAAATCCTGTGTTTTAATGTCCTACAGGAAAAAGGTGTCTGAAAACATAGTGGGGAAAGGATAAAATGCAAGTAACCAGTATTTTCTTTTTTTTAACTTGCAGTTTTCTATCCAATCACAGACTCAAGCTCATCTGTCCCAAAATTTGTTCTTGGCAGCCTAATGGCTAATGAACTAAAAGAGTTTTACCTCTTGACCAAATACAAAATTTTAGACTGGTCCAAAATGAAAACATCTGCAGGCAACAAAATTAATAGGACTCAGATATTGAAGTATGTTTTGGGAAGGATAGAAACAATGTGGTAAAAGGAGACAATGCTGGTTACCACGATTTAATCCTTTTTTTTTGTTTTCAAGAGGCTTCTATCTCAGGATCGTAAAAACCAGGGATTGTTTGGTAAAGGGTTAGTAGACCTGAGGACAAAAGCTCTTCAAAACATTGTGGGAGAAAGAGAAATTTCTGGCAACCAGCATTTCCCCCCCCCCCCCTTTTCTTCCACAATCTATTCTATAATCTAAAGAGACAACTTCAAATTCTGGTTACCAGCAGTTTCTTCTTTTTCAATGTTTTCAGAATGCCTCTTTCACTGGGAAGTTTAAAGTCAGGATTGTGTGGTACATTTTTAACTCTTTACCAAACAAAAAAATTCTAGTCTCTACCTAATTGAAAGCATTTCTTGAAGCTACATTCAAAGAAAAAACTGAAAGGATAGAAAACAATTCGGGAAAAGGAGAAAAAAGCTGGTTACTAGCATATTCTTCTTTTTCCAAAGTTTTTTTCAAAAACTTTGCCAGGGTCATTCAAACACGGAAATGTTTGGCACCAGGTGGAAAGTTTGTTATGGCATTATTACAGTTTACTTTCCATTTTGTGCATATTGTGTTCTAAAGCTACTAAAATTTGGCACCTAGTCGGAATTCAACATAATACAAACACTAACACATCACAGCTTATAATCCAGCCGGTAACTGCTTCACTGACCCAGTATCTAACACTATCAACAATATTGTGGCAACTCCATCACATAAAACTCTTCCAACACCTCTTAATTCTTTCCCAAACAAGCCCCAGTTTTTGCGTGTCTGCAGCACAAGTCTTTAGAAAACACTGTGGGAAAAGGAGAAATTGCTCGTAACGAGCAATTTCTCCTTTTCCCACAGTGTTTTCTAGCCTAACGGAAAACTTTCTGCCATTCTCATCAAATTCAAAACAGTCATATGCAAAAGCTTTGAGTTTGAGACAGTCTAAAATTTGTCATTTGGGAAAGGGTTAACTCTTTTCCAAACAATGGCCCTACAATAAAAGGCTTTAGATGACATGTTGGGATGGGAAAAGGAGAAAATCTTGGTAGCAAAGCATCTTCTGTTTTTCAACAATGTTTTCTACTCTTTCAAAAGACAAATTCCATCACTTGAGCCACAATTCTTCTGTCATCTTCAAAATTCAATGCTGTCAATTTGGGCAAGTTTGTCACAATCTCGTATATAGAGTTAACTCATTCCAAAACAAGAAAACTTGAGACAGGTCCTAATTGAAAGTACATGCAGACAACAAAATAAATGTATCTCAAAAATTGAACTTTTTTTCCAGCAGGGTTGGAAACATTGTGGTAAAAAGCAGAAAATGCTGATTACCAGATGGAAGTGTCACAATACTGCACGTTGTTTGCACCTGGGCTTGAACAGTTTGTTCTGATATGAAGGCAACACAAAACCTAACTCTGAAAAGAGTCTTGTACATATATTTTGTATTAGTTAATAAATAACAACATAAAAACACAGTAAAAAACTGACCGAAGGCTTTACAAAATATTAACAACAATTAGTTTAACTATCACAGCCTTTCGAAGCACTATACTGTGCACAATCTCATGTTCCTATACCCCACCCATTATCCCAGAAGTGTCAATGGTAAATGTAAGCAGTCACGTCAAAATCAAAAACCTACACAGAAATTTAGTTCAAACTGATATCCAATTTTCAAAGAGTAAAAATAAGAAAATACTGAAAAGCAATGGTTAAATGATGTAAAATGATTATTTTTTTGTCCAATAAGATAACAAAAAAAAAATATTAAGGCAACCAAACACATTATCATGAAAGCAAACCCTACCCCATCTTCAAATCCACACATTACTATTTAAACCCGTCCCACATTAACTTTTCCCAACCCCCAGGACTAACTAGGTTGGTAGACTAAGTGTCAAGTCTGTTGCACTTTACTGGGTGTCTGTGGCCCAGGTGTGGGCGGACCTTGATGTGGAGTCTGAGGATGGGAGGAGCCTGTAGATTGTCCCGCCCCATTACCCGTGTTACTACTGTTACTGGTGCTGGCACTGTTTGTGCTACTTCCTGACTGCTCCATGCCATCTGAAGTATGGATCTGAGGAAACAGCCGATCTGAAACATTTCAAAACTTTTATTAGAATTCCAATTTAACATAATATGCTTTTCGAAATCTTGACCAGACAACAAATTTTTGGACTGTCCATACTGAAAGCATTTTCAGATCATACGTTAAAAATGACAGAAGCTAAACTTGTTACCAAACGACAATATTTTAGTTTTCCCTAAGTCGAAAGCGTTTGCAGACATCAAAATAAGAATTTCTGAGCATTTGAAATTTGTTTTGTGAAGGGTAGAAAACATTGTGAGAAAAGGTGAAAATGATGGTGATCAGCATTTTCTCCTTTTCCCACAATATTTTCTAAAGGCTTCTTTCTCAAAAAAGTCGACAAAAGTAGGGATTGTGTGGAAATGGGTCAAATATACATGCATTATAAACAATGAAATTGCTTGATTATTCCTTTCCATAACAGATAAAAACCATTTGGTGTATGATTTGGTAACTATATCAACTGATACTGAGGAATTACCCGTATTATCAACAAATTGTCCAACTTGAGAGAATTTTTGCAGACAATAAAATATGACTCAGGAAATGGAATTCGTTTCAGAAAGGGTAAGAAATTGTGGAAAAAAGGAGAAAAAGAGAAGTGTGGATTAGCAATGCACAGAAAAATAAGGCCTTTGATTAAAGAGCTTTGACCAAATTCTGTATTATTTGCTAATCTCAAACATATATTAGGCAAGAATATTTTTAAAAGCTGCAACATGCAAAAAGGGGCCTTTGGACATTTGCATAAACTGTGGTCTCCAATCAGCCTGTTTGGACAGCACAGGCTCATCCAGAACAACACTTTACGCCAATATCTGAATGCCCCTTGTCACATTCTGCATGTTATATAATAAAGAAATAAGTGATGTAATAAAGAGACATGTTCTATCTTTCATCAATTGACTTACCCTCATTCATTAATTGTTCATCTGGATTTGCATGCATCATTCTGTCTAACATTGAATTATAGTCCATGTTTTCATCCAAGGCGATATTGAACTGCCCAGCAGTCCAGCGGGGGATGGGGGTTGATCTAGGGGTTGTCCTGGGAGTGGCCACAGGTGATGACATAAGGCTCAGTGTGGTTGGACTGATCATTCCACTGAATGCATTAACAGGGCTTACACTGGAGTAAGGGAAAATCTGAAAATAAGCATGGAATATAGAGATACAGTTATGATTTAAAAAAGAGGGAGGCAGCTTTTCAAAGCATTGTGGGAAAAAGGAGGAAATGCTGAACACCAGCAAGATCCCCTTTTCCAACAATATTAACTGCCTGTTCAAAGATAAATCCAATCATTTGTGCGACTGCCTCATTTAAATCTTTACCAAACCACAAAAAATTATAGACTGATCCAAATTCAAAAGCATTTGCAGACAACAAAATGAATGTGACTGGACAATTGAAATTTGGTCTGGAAAGGATAGAAAACATTATGGTGCCAGGAGAAAATGCAGGTTACCATCATTTTCTTCTTTTCACACAATGTTCCCTTGTCAAAGAAAAATTGCACCATTTGAGCCACACTGAAATTGTCATCTGAAATATGGACAAGACTAAAATTTTTTGCGACATAAATGCTTGTAAACAAAGGATTGAAAATAATTTTTTTTGTCAAAAACATTTTCACTGTTCTGATTCTTAGGGCCAAAAAAAAATACTGATCTTGCTTTGAAATGTGTAGTATAACCCAAATCTTTTGGTCTCTGAAAAAAAAAAAATCTTTCCAAAGTAACCTCCCTTGCAGCTCTATTTATACATGACAACACGCCAAATATGCAGTGCTGGTAAAAAACCTTCTGAGTAACTGAGTACTTAACCCTTTTCCAAACAATCCCGGGTTTTTACAGGTCTGGAATAGTAGCCTTTTGAAAACAATGTGGGAAAAGGAGAAAATGCTGGTAACCAGCATTTTCTCCTTTTCCCACAATGTTTTCTACCCTATCATAGACAGAAATCATCTTTTCAGCAAAGAGTTGAATTGTCGTCTGCAAATGCTTTAAATCTGGTCTAATCCTAAAGTTTGTTGTTTGGGGAAGGGTTCATGGAAAGAATGACATAGTACTCGGGTTTTAAAATGGATACTCTTTGCCGTCCCTAAAAATAATCTTGAGAATACCCTTCACCCTTTACCACACTATCCTGACTTTTAACAACCATAAGGAAGAAGGCTTATGAAAGCATTACCAGACCATGTTTTCTTTGATTCACTGGCAAATTTCGCCATATGTGCCACCTTTCATTTATCATCTGCACATGCATTCAATTTGGAATGGTCGTAAATTTTGTTATTTGGTATTGATTTTAACACCATAAAAAGCGAACAAAAGCTTTACCTGATGTCCCTGTGGATGTATATGTGCAAAGCCATGTTCTGGACGAGACAGCACTGTAAAAGGACTAGACAATGCAGATCTATTGGCGGGTGGCGTGCCTGGAGACTGACTGCTTCCACTGGCTGAGGTACCTATAAATATAGAGTGTAACTAACTGTAACCTTTACCAGCACACAAAATTTCAGACTTCTGTTTGAAAACCTTTGCAGAAAACAATTTAAGTGTGCCTCAAATGGTGCAATTATTGAAAGGGTAGAAAACATTGTGGGAAAAGGAGAAAACGCTGGTTACCAGATTTTCTCCTTTTTCAACAATGTTTTCAGAAGGCTTCTTTCTCAGAATTGTTAAAAGTCAGCACTGTGTGGTAAAGGGTTTAGCTACGATCAATTTGTTGTATGCACATCTTTTCAAATAGGACATTCAAATTTTGTCATCTAGTATAAATTTTAATGTACAAGGAATATAAGTATCCTAAAGTCTCTATGGCTTGGAAGATAAAATAATGACTACTTCATACTGTTGACAGCAGCTTGGGATATGTCATCTTCGCGAGCCAAGGTTACGATCACACTTACCTTGGCGGATCAAGCCCATATCGATGCCCCCATTTGGATGTTGGTTATTATCCCCCTTTACATCATATTTCTTGTTGCCAATGGAATATCATTTTACAAACCACTTACGAATACAATGATATAACATGAAGCAATAACCACAAACATACTTCGACATTCCATGGTCAGGTGCAGGGATATAACCTAAAACCTCTGATAATTTATTGGTCACACTTAAACTTTCTGTAAATATTGTTCATCTATGGTTTTTTTTGGTAATAAATCATTACAGATCCTGCACACATCCACGGAGGTATCCATGGTTACCTCCTATTTTTATCAAAAATGTTGTTCTATTTTTATCAAAGATGAAATGCTAAGAGCGATATGATACAGTGTAGTTAGAGCTAGCTGCAATAAATGAAAATGCGTATCAGAGGAATGGTGAAACCAAGCTCGATCCGCCAAGGTAAGAGTAGCGTAGTGATCGTCACCCTTGGCCTGCGAAGATGGGAATATGTGATCATTTCAGACTGCTCTTTACTCAATACAACAGCATGTGGACTTAAGCCAGGAATTAATCTATTAGCTCTTCACAAAGCATTCCCTAGATTTCACAACCCCAAGAAGAAAAGGAGTTCGAAAACATTGTTGGAAAAGTAGATAAAGCCTGTTACCAATGTTTTCTCCATCTCCCACATACTTCCTATCTTTTCAAAGATGAATACTATTACATGAGCTGCATCTTATTTGCCATTCCATGTGACATGAAATAACACAGTAGAATGTGATTGGTTGACTCTTTACCAAACGACAAAAATTTAAAATGGTCCAAATTGAAAGCTTATGCAGACAATAAAATAAATGTAAATGAAATAATGATTTCTGTTTGGAATGGGAGAAAAAAAGTGTTGGAAAAGGACAAAATGCTGGTAACCAGCATTTTCTCCTTTTCCCACAATCTTTTCAAACTCCCTCTCCTACATGGTCAGTAAAATTCAGGATTGTGTAGTAATTGGTTAATATTAACATATGAAACTACTTACTAGTCAGTACGGATGAATTACTGCTTACAACAGTACCATCTGAGGTTCTCAAAATGGCAACTGGGCGGGCCAGGGTTGGGGGTGGGGGAGGAGGGGGTAACATCCCTGGGTAGTAGGACGCAATCTTACTGGATCCTTTCCCTGGGGGCGACGACGGGTTTGACTGAAAACAGAAAACAAACAACCCATACATTCTGATTTTAACCCTCGACCACAATACCTTCAGTTGAAAGACTACAAGAATGGGAGACTTTGAAAACATTTGAGAAAAAAAAATGAGATAAGGCTGGCAACAAGAATACATTGTGAGAACAGGATGAAATTATTGTTATTAGCATTTTCTTTACCCACAATGTTTTCTACCTTTTCAAAGACAACATTTACCATTACGTTTTCCTTTCAGCTACAAAATTTTCTTCCCTTTCAAACTCAAGGTTCATCATCCTGACCACATTCAATATGTTGCATGTATTATGCTTTCACTTGGATGAGTCTATGAATTTGTTTTCAAGTAATGAGGTAAACTTCATACTTAACCCACACCACACAATTACGACTTTTAGCAACCCTGAGAAAGACGCCTTTTGAAAACATTGTTGGAAAAGGAGAAAATGCTGGTAACCAGCATTTTCTCCTTTTCCAACAATGTTTTCTACTCTTCTACAGTCAAGTTTCAATTTTTGTGTCATGTTTATTTTGTCGTCTGCATAATTATGCTTTCCATTCGGACAAGACTAAAATTTTCTTGATTGTGAAAGAGTTAAAGATCCTTCCATATGGTGCAGAGTAAATTAGTTGATGGGAATTACCCAAATGTTACAAAATTGAGGTGTTCTGACCAGATTTTTTTTCATACAAGCAATCAAATGGTTTGTATGATTCACTGACACATAAAAAAAGGTGGCATTTTGAAATGCTTTCATAAATTGCTTTAGGTGTCCTCTGTTTTTCGTTTCATTTATTAATTTATATTCTTGGAAAGCCCTTGCAAATACCTTGGTTGTGTTTCAATAGACTACATAGATTCACACAAATTGTTTGGAATGGTGTACACTTACATATGATCCCAGCTTTACCTAAAGGCATGAGCTACTGTAAAGTTATGCAAACGTTTACTCAAGTCATCAGGTTACCCAGTTTAGTTAAACTTTTTTCAGACTTCATGCTTGCCTACTGGTACTTCAAACTGCTTGCTTAACTCTTTACCACAGAGTCCCGACTTTTAATGACCCTTTTGAAAACATTGTAGGAAAAGGAGAAAATGCTGGTAACCAGCATTTTCTCCTTTCCCCATTATGTTTTCTACCCTTCCCAAAACAAGTTTCAAGTTTTGAGCCATATTCATGATGTCATTTGCAAATGCTTTGAATTCTGACCAGTCCAAGGTTTTGTCGTCTGGTAAAGAGTTAATCAGTTTGGTAAACAGCAGTCATGAAATTTGCAAGCACAGACTGTTGAAACGACAAGTTTCTGGGCATTGCTGTGTCGGAAAACTATTGTGGATCTCCCGTCTTTTACATTGGTTTCCCTTTTCATGTTAAAACATCTAGCACAAGTTTTATGTATGAAGCTTCAGTATGTATAGAGATATGAGAAAATGTCAGAGCTGTTACATGACTATGTTATACATATGACAACAGAGTTATATAACAATATGCTGATGTTTTCTTCAAAAAACACCAAAGCCAGAAATTGCCGGTGCAAAAACTTTTAATGGTTCATTTGAAAATAGGATTTATGGCGTAATTCATCTAACCCATTACCACACAATCCCTACTTTTGAGGCCCCTGAGAAAGAAGCCTTTAGAAAACATTTTCGGAAAAGGAGAAAATGCTGGTAACCAGCATTTTCTCCTTTTCCCACAATGTTTTCTGCTCTTCACAAAATAAATTCCAAGTTTTCAGTCACTTTTACTTTGTCGTATGCAAATGCTCTCATTTTGGACAAGCCTAAAATTTTGTTGTTTGGAAATGAGTTTTCTTTTACCATACACACAAGAATTTTATAAACCCTGATTATTAAGTCTTTTGAAATCATTCTTGGAGAAAGAAAAAATGCTGGTACACCAGCATTTTCTTTCAAACCTGCAATGTTTTCCACCATCACTCTGTAAAGTCAGAGCTAATAGTTTGAGCCAAATGTACTATATTGTCTGCAACTGCTTTGAATTTGGATGAGTGTAAAATTTTGTTGTAAGGTATAGACTTAATTTCTACATTAGTTCAGTTGTTAGAAAAAGTTTTACAAATTCAGAAAAGGAAATAAGCAGCGACTAAAGACTAACTGAGAAAGACAAAGGGACTACCACGAAAGATGCCGTTTGCAAACGTTTTGAACTTCTAAAAGTCAAACATTTTATCATTATGGTAGAGAGCAAACATGAGACTGGTTTATTCCATAGAGTGCTTATCCCTTGTAAATGCAACTTGTACAATTTGAAAGCATTTGCAGGTGACATATTACACAGGCCTTCCATGATAGTATTTGTCTTTGAAGGAGCATAAAACACTGTTGATAAAAGAGAAAACACTAGTTACCAAGAGATCATTCTATAAAATCTGCAGCGTTAAAATTCGTTTCTCATCTACCTATGGGTCAAAACCAGTTCAAAATGCAAAAAAATAAACAAATATAATGTCATACAAAAAAGAAGCTTATTCAAATGTCAAACCTTGACATTTTGTGATGCCTAGTTAAAGCAAGAGGGCCACTGGGCCTAAAGCACTCACTTGAGTAAAGTGACCGGAGATATGCAGATTGTGGACTTATGATATTGCCTTAAGGACTAACCCATTACAACACTACTTTTGACGACCCTGAAAAAGATGCCTTTAGAAAACATTGTGGGAAAAGGAGAAAATGCTGGTAACCAGCATTTTCCTCTTTTCCCATAATGTTTTCTATCCTTCACAAAATATATTTCAAATTTTCATTCACTTTCATTTTGTCGTCTGCAAATGCTTTCAATTTGGACAAGCCTTAAGTATTGTCGTTTTGGAAATGAGTTAACACAAGGCTTTTCTCAGATTGTACCCAGTAATCTTCTTGGTGGCCTGATGTGACCTATTCATACACTTGACCAATATTTTATAAAGACAAACATTCTAACAAACTTTCATGAGAATTGGGCAGAGAATATAGCTTCTAGTGAGCACAAGGTTTTTCTATGTTTTTTTCCGAGTGACCTACTTTTTTATCTGAAGTGACCTACTTTAGAACTAATTTGGGATATTATCAACAGAACAAATATGAACCAGCCACATATATGATACAAGTCTCCTAATTTTTAGTTTTTTACCAAACTTGACCCAGTTTCAAACCTGTTCTAAAATCAATGAAACAAACATTCTGACCAACTTTCATCTATATTAGACAGAAAATGTGGCCTCTAGTGTACACATAAGGTGACTGCTGACACCCTCCTAACAACAAACAAACAAACCTTGAGCAGTCCACATGTTAAGATGAGCTAATAAATCCACAAAAGTCATGTTTATGCAAGAAAAAATGTATTGGATACATGTTGCAACAAACTATAATAGTTCATATCACTAATATTGAACATGGGCAAAATCTAATTAGCAATTTCAACTGTTTTCCATAATTTTTACAGCAATATCTGGGGTAGTTCTAAACTGCATTCTTAGCATGTTCTCAATTTAGAGCATAATGCAATTTTTTACTGACTTAACCCTTTACCAAATAATCCCTGGTTTCTATGGCCCTGAGGGAGAAGCCTTTTGAAAACATTGTAGGAAAAGGAGAAAATGCTGGTAACCAGCATTTTCTCCTTTTCCCACAATGTTTTCTTCACTGCTGGAAACAAATTATGCTCTTTGAAAAACATTAATTTTGTCGTCTGCAAGTGTTTTAAATTTGGACTAGTCTAAAATTTTGTCCTTTGGGAAAGGGTTAACCAATGATTTGGTATTTAGTTGAGCCGATCAGGATAAGCGTTACTTTCAAAATTTAGAAAATTCTTGAGAATCAAACTAAAAGCGTCGGTGAAGGCCCTGGAAAAATGGAAATGATAAAATATCAACCAAAGTGGTGTGCATTTAATTGAAATACTTATCTTCTACTCTAGAAAGAAAAGCCGAGATAAAGAAGCAAAAAGACAATGATGTTCTGGTCTCGTCAGAGATTAATATGGTGTTGTTTTGAAAATTTTAATACATGTGCGCTGTAGCCAAAGTTTCTAATTATCCTACTTACTGATTCAAAATACATGTACATGTAAACCATTCTGTTAATCTGACTATAACCTTTCTAAGCATTCCAATACTTGAATGACACACTAGCAACCAAAATGTAAACAATTTAGGGGTCAGATTGAAGACAATTTCAATTCAAAATATTAAATGTAATTTATACTTATAATGGGTTAAGAATTTTTCTACATATTGACTCTGGAATTGTTTCCTTTTGGTTCCTGGTGTGCTTTTCAACCAGTGACCTGGTTATACTGGATCCTACATGAAGCCTATAATCAGCTGAAATTGTACTCTTAGTGCTTCTGTGTTAACATATAACATCCAAATAAAGAACATACTAAGCAATACAAGAGGACCAAGAAAGCCCCAAGAGGCTCACCTTTACCATTGTTTATTTGGTTGATTGATTGAACTGTGTTTCACGCTTCTTTCAACATTTTTATCAGCCATAAATAGTATCATCTTAATCATGTCTTTCCAGGGTTTCACCAGTACAAGGCTGGGGCTAAAAAGTGTCTTGCTCAAGGACAATTACAAATTGTACATTTGGAGGAATTATTAAAAGTTCATATTAAAACAAGTTTAATCAAAGAAAGAATATCCCAATACAGTTACAAAATCTTGGCAAAATTCGTGTCTCTATGTGTACACAAGGTTTTTCTTATATTTCATTAAATATCGACCACCATTTACACAAGGCGAACTATCATGAGTCTTCCAGATGAAAACATTATTGCAAATATTTTGATAAAAATTTTGATGAAAAGCGAGTTTAAATGAGGAATTAAATGTGCAAAAACGGTGTAAGCATAATTCAATGATTGGAATACTATCTTATTGAGCCCTGGTTTTCTGTATCTGCAGTAGAAATACTATCAAAACGGCCATTCTGCTCAAGTTTAAAGGATATAAGACAAGTGACCAGCGCACAAGTTTTCCTGAAATTTGACCAAGTTATTGATCTTTCAAACTATGATGAGTAATTTCAAAACTGATCCAAGACAAAAACAAAACAGCCATTCTGTCAAAATTAGGTGAACATCTGGTACTTCAAAACAGCCAGTTCATGCTAAGAAAAAAAATATGGCCATATTGATGTATTTAAGTTTCTCTGATAATTCGACATTTTTACCTAGCTTTTTGTGATATATAGGCAAATAGGAATATTGATCAGATTTATATCAGCTAAAATACTTGAAAATTGATCATAGTTTGATTAAAGCTTCCAGAACAACTAGAGCTATCACTTAACGTGATCATACTCCCCACCAGCTCCTTGCCACCAAACAGGTCTTTGTCACAGAATGCAGAATTGTTGAGTACAAAAGTAAGAGTTGAACATGAGCGGCAAATTGTCGCAAGATACGCCCGTCTTACCCCAAGTTGTTAAGCTGGGGCATGCACCGGACCAAATTCAAGTATGAAAAACGACAAAGGGCAATAACTCAAAAATTAATTTAGCAAGAGTTATGCTTCCTGTGCACTGCACTCCCCCTTGATGAGATCTATCCATCCATGAAATTTCATAACCCGAGCTAGTATAGTTTTGGGGATACGCTCCGGACAAAATTCAAGTATGAAAAACAACAAAGGGCAATAACTCAAAAATAAAGGGAGCAAAAGTTATGATTCCTAAGCACTGCACTCCCCCTTGATGAGATCTATCTGCCCATGAAATTTCATAACCCTAGCTAGTATAGTTTTGGAGATATTCACCGGACCAAATTCAAGTATGAAAAACGACAAAGGGCAATAACTCAAAAATTAAGCGAGCAAGAGTTATGATTCCTGTGCACTGCACTCCCCCTTGATGAGGTCTATCCATCCATGAAATTTCATAACCCTAGCTAGTATAATTTGGGGATACGCTCCGGACAAAATTCAAGTATGAAAAATGACAAAGGGCAATAACTCAAAAATTAAGGGAGCAAGAGTTATGATTCCTGCGCACTGCACTCCCGCTCGATGAGATCTATCCACCCATGAAATTTCATAAGCCTAGCTAGTATAGTTTTGGAGATATGCTCCGGACAAAATTCAAGTATGAAAAAGAAATTTGTCCAGAATCATCAAAGGGCCATAACTCCATGAAACCTAAATAAACCATAACCAAAATAGAATATGCACATCTCTGCTTTATACTGAGTCTATTTGTGTAGTTTGAACCAAATCTGTCCAATAGTTGATGAGAAAAAGAGCGGACAAGAAATTTCACGAAAGGGCCATAACTGAGTGAAAAATCAATGAACCATAACCAACATTTTATATGCACATCTCTGCTTGATACTGAGTTTACCTGTGAAGTTTGAATAAAATTTGTCCAGTAGTTTATGAGAAATAGAGCGGACAAAAAGCTACAGACCGACCGACGGACCGACCGACGGACCGACCGACGGACAAGCTGACTCCTATATACCCCCCAAACAGAGTTTTGGGGGGTATAATAAATGTATATCTATTTATTTGGACTTCTTCCTTTTTTTCCTGTACCCAATGACCAACTGTCATTTCACCCTGAGGTCTTCAAAACAAAGGCCAAACTTCATATCAGGGTTGAGTAAAAAGGTAGTCTCTTTGAATGTGTATAAATGACATTTTTGTAACTTTCAACTTCACAGTCATATTTATAAGACATTTGACCCATTACCAGAGTTCTCAGTGATGATATATACAACTAGCATTCTGAATACATTTCATAATGTAACGGTTGAAGTAATTTATAGCCAACAACTCACAGCTTCATTGCTGACTAGAGACACAATAGAATAATATTTTTTCATCTAATTCCCTTAGGGCTTAAGTGAGCTGAAACAAAAAAAAGAAAAACAGCATATGAAAAAACTTTCTAAAACTCTTTCTAAGGGTCTACATAAGTTGTATTAGTCTGAAACAGAATTTTCCCATAACATCCAAATAAAGAAGCTAATTTACATGCTTTGTCCTTTCTTCATACACTCACCTCTGATGTTGAGGTCTCAGCATTTTGTAATACTTCATACTAAAAGCAAAAATACATATTTCCCTTTCTTAGAACATTCATCTCAATATGATCCATCAATTTTCTTTTTCATGTTTTTCTTGTAGAAATGCAAACATTATTTTTCAGTGTATTTTATCACAGAATCAACTCAGTAAATCAAGGTTTAATACAGACACAAGACCAATTTATGTTGATGTCTTACAAAAATTTGAAGCCTAATGCAGTCATCGTGCAGCTTTCTAGGAAAAAAAAAATCAATATTTGACAAACAAAACTAAATCACAAGTTTTTCTTTTCATGTAGACCCATTATCCGGTTTAGTGAATATGTAAATAGGGACTGGAGTAAAGAGTTATGATAGCAGTATTACACATATATTGTATTTTTCAAGTTGTTCTACAAATAATTCTTCACAAAGTTGGAGTCAATGGATTTTCATCTACTTCCCTATGAATATGTCAATTCACCTCCTTAAATATCCCTACAGTCCTATGGGTAGGTCCGTTTTACTTTTAAGATAAGGTATCTAATATGATTTCAAATACTGTGATTTTTTTCATATTTCTTATCCTACTTGTAATTTACCTTCTAAGTGACTAGATGAGTTCTGGCAAAGAAAATCTGTCCTTCATAAGGGAATACACATTTTACGTTGTTCTCATACTTGTGAAGGTCTATTATTACAGGCCATATGTTAAAGGGCATCAAACTAGATTTGGTCTTGCAAGGTTTTTTTTTCCCATATATCTTAAGACAGAAAGACAGAAAACTTTCATTTGGGTGCAAAGACGGCATCAAAACTAAAACATACTATATAATTATGTAGAAAACACAAGGATTTCAAGGTGTTATTGTTATATTTTTTCTGTAAAAGTGCCTATTTCATAGGTAATAATAAGCCCAGTATTGCACAACCACAGATAAATACATTTTGAACACTAATGTTTATCAATTGACCCGATAGCCGAGTTGCAGGGCTTCAGAACCAGGTTTTGAAGGTCGTGTGTTTAAGTTCAAAAGGAAGCAATGTCTTCTTTTTAGATTGTTTATCCCCAATTTTTAATAAATGATAATGTCACATTGATTTTCCTGAAACGAAAACCAGCTTTCTTCCCCAGACCCATTGTTGGTCAAAGTTTGGTTTGATACCCCTTAAACTCTATATCAAATGACAAAATTTTAGACTTGTCCTGATAGGAAGAATTTGCAGGCAACAAAATAAATGTGACTAAACAGTGAAATTTGTGTTGGGAATGATGGAAAACATTGTGGGAGAATATGCTGGTTTCCTCCGAAAATGTTTTCAAATTGCTATTCAAGCTTGGTAGCAGATTTTAACCCTTTACCACACAATCCCTACTTTTGACAACCTGGAGAAAGAACCCTATAGAAAACATTGTAGTAAAAGGAGAAAATGCTGGTAACCAGCATTTTCTCGTATTCTCACGTTTTCTACCCTTCAAAAAACAAATTTCAAATTTACAGTCAATGTTTTTAGGCCATCTGCAAATGCTTTCGATTTGGACCATTCTTTTAATTCTGTCGCTTGGTAAAGGGTTAATATATAAGTCTTTCATCTCTTGGTTGTTAAAACACAGGATTATTTGGTTAAGGGTTCATCAGTTAACTCATTACCAAACGACAGAATTTTTGTCTTTTCCAAATCGAAAGCATATGCAGACGACAAAATAAAGTGATTGAAAATTTGAAATTTGTTTTGTAAAGGATATAAAACATTGTGGGAAAAGGAGAAAATGCTGGTTACCAGCATTTTCTCCTTTTCCCACAGTGTTTTCCAAAGGCTTCTTTCTCAGGGGCGTCAAAAGTAGGGATTGTGTGGTAATGGGTTAAAGTTCAAAGATTATTTGTCTACTTCAGAGCTCCAGATCGAGGAAGTGAATTTGATTTCACATTGAAAATACTAATTATGATGTATGCACAATCGGCAGTCATCTGGATTACAGAACATAATCAGCCAGAATGCGTGAAAGCAATTTGGTTTCAGGCTTTCTCGATCTGTGGAATTCATTTTGTTTGCGAAACTTTGTCATGACCCCTTACCCCCCACACCCCCTCTAAAATTTTCTCAACAAATTTTTTTGATTCAGAGAAATGGTCCTTTCCAGCCCTGAAAAGCCAGAAAATCTGGCATCCTAAATTTTAGGAAAAAATAAAAGTGACTGAAAATTTGAAATTTGTTTTGTCAAGAGTAGAAAGCATCGTGGGAAAAGGAGAAAATGCTGGTTACCAGCATTTTCTCCTTTTCCCACAATGTTTTCTAAAGGCTTCTTTCTCAGGGGAGTCAAAAGTAGAGATTGTGTGGTAATGGGTTAAAGTTGCAAACTTTTATTATAGTAATAATTATAGTAAAAATACAATTACAGTAGTATTCTTCCAGTAATAAAACCATACTTTTCATGACATAAAATTTACTTGCCTGCACTTTGATCCCTGCATTGTTTATTTTTGGCAGCATGTGGGCCTTTACAACTTAGGATCGTTTGGTAAAAAGTACTGTAGTGTTATTCTTATTTACAACATCATGTTCATCAAACAACTTTCATTTCAGCACTACACCTACACCTGAAGCAATAAACACTTCACACTAACCTGATTTTGTTGGTTGGGAGTATTTGCTTCCTGACAGACCAAAGACACAAAGTCGGAGAAGGTATCACTGTTTTGTGTACCCCCAGGCCCATCGTGGTATTTCAACGTGTGGTGGCCATGGCTCGTATTTAAAGGTATTGGTTGCATTCCTGAAAATACAGAATAAGTTAAACTTAACCCTTTCCCAAACAAGCCCTGGTTTATACATGTCTGCAGTAAAAGTCTTTTGAAAACACTGTGGGAAAAGGAGAAATTGCTTGTTATAAGCAATTTCTCCTTTTCCCACAGTGTTTTCCAGCCTTTTTGAGAACTTTCTGCCATTTTCTCAAAATCTAAAATTGTTGTCTGCAAACTCTTTCAGTTTGGAAGAGTCCAAAATTTGTCATTTGGGAAAGGGTTAAGATGACTATATCACATACAAGCTTTAACCCTTTACCAAACAATCTCCAGCTTTATCAAACCTGAGAAAGAAGGCTTTGTTTGAAAAGGGGAAAATACTTTTCACCCACATTTTCTCTCTTTTTCTCGACAGTCTTTTCTACTTTTTCTATGAGAATTCCCATTCTTTTAATATTTTTTTATTTTTTGTCTGCAAATGCATTTAATTTAAAAAAGTCTACAATTTTGTCATCTGATATATGACTTGCCACACGCCAAAGGGGCATTCAGACATTTGCATAAATTGTTAGTTGTATTGAGGTTTAACTCTTTATCAAACAACAAAATTATACACAGGTCGAAATTGAAAGCATTTGCAGACGACAAAATAAATGTGGCTGAAAAATTGAAATTTGGTTTGGGAAGGGTAGAAACATTGTGGGAAAAGGAGAAAATGCTGCTTACCAGCATTTTCTCCTTTTGCCACACTGTTTTCAAAAGGCTTCTTTTTTCAGGGTCGTAAAAAGTCGGGATTGTGTGGTAATGGGTTAACACCACTTTAACAGCTAATGTCATATCATAGGCTTCGGTGACCCACATTTGTTTCCTGGCTTTCTCACACCGGTACTAACACAACTTTCTTTCCAAAGCCATCAACTACTCTTCTCACATGCTTCAGCAGAGGTGAGAGGCGAAAATACGCCAGAAAGAAAGTTTGCCACAACCGGGTATTGAACTCACAACCACCAGGTCATGATTCCAAGTCGCTCACCACTGAGCCACCCGGCGGGCGCATTTGCATAAAGTATCGTCTCGGATTAGTCTTATACCATTCCACACTTTACAACTTCAATAGATCTTGTGCTACGGTAGACTTGTGCAAAACAAAAATTTATATAAAAACGGAAATTGTTGTTTCAGATAAGCCTGGGCAGACTGCACTGGCTGATCCAAAACAACACTATACCCAAATGTCTGAATGCCCCTTTGGCATGTTGCACGCCATATGGCTTGCAACACGTGAAAAAGGGCATTTGGACATTTGCGTGAACTGTTGTCTTGGATCAGCCTACCCAGTCTAATCTGATACTTCACTCTCCATTTTTATGTAATTTTCTGTTTTGCGCAAGTCTGCTGAAGAACAAAATCTAACGTAGTCCTAAAGTGCCGTCTCTGATTAATCTTTGCAGACTGTGCAGGCTGATCCGAGACGACACTTCATGCAAATGTCTGAATGCCCCTTATTGCTTGTTGCAGGCCATATAAAGTTGGTTATGATATGATAATAGGATCAAAGTAAACCTTTTAAGAAGCTTGAAGGCATGTTAACCCATTACCAAACGACAAAATTTCAGGTTTGTCAAAATTGAAAGGTATTGCAGACGACAAAATAAAACTGACTAAAAAATTGAAATTTGTTTTGTGAAGGGTAGAAAAAATTGTGGGAAAAGGAGAAATTGCTCGTTACCAGCATTTTCTCCTTTTCTCACAATATTTTCTAAAGGCTTCTTTCTCAGGGGTGTCAAAAGTAGGGATTGTGTGGTAATGGGTTAAACTCTACACCTGACAACAACACTTTACACCTGTCTGTTTTACAAAACATTACAAAATACAAACTAAAATTGGCTCCTATGATGCTGTTGTTCTTAGAATGAATAGAAAACTGGGGGAAATGGAGACAACATAAGATACCTTCTTTAGAGTTATGGAAGCACAGGTATGTATGGTATCTATCTTTGTGTATGAACATTTCTAGAATCATAAATTAGGACAAACTAGAGGTATCACTAAACCTGATCATACCCCCACCAGCTCCTTGTCACTAAAAAGCTCTTTGTAACAGAATGTGGAATGGTTTAGTGCAAAAGAAAGAGTTAAAAAGCCCTGGGCCTGGCGAATATTTTTTACCGCAGGGCTATAAATAGGGCACTCTTGGTAGAGGCCCACTAGATAAAGCCACATGCAAAATTTGGTAGAACTAGGCCTTATAGCTAGGAGCAAGGATATTTCTGAAGTTTTCTCTATATAAGCCTATATAAAACTTGTGACCCCCAGGGGTGGGGTAAAATTTGACCTCAGGGCTATAAGTTGGGCACTCTTGGTAGAAGCCAGCCAGATAAAGCCACATGCAAAATTTGGTAACCCTAGTGCGTGTGACTAGGTACAGGAAGATTTCTAAAATTTTCTCTTTATAAGCCTGTGTAAAACTTGTAAAACAGGGTGGGGTCAAATTTCATCCCAGGGCTATAATTTGAAGAAACTTGACAGAGGTCTACTAGATAAAGCTACATGCCAAATTTGGTAGCCCTGGGCCTTTTGGTTTCAGACAAGAAGATTTTCGAAGATTTCCAATATTTCTAAGTTTTGCCACAATGGCAACCACCGTTTTAGAAGGAATTAAATTCTTTCAAGAAATTTTGAAGAGAACCATGGCAGGAACATTTCTGTGAAGTTTCATCAAAATCTGTAGTTTCAGAGAAGATTTTTAAAAAAAAGTTAACACACAGATGGACACACAATGGACAACGGGTCATGACGAAAACCCGCTGGAGCTAAAAAACTGTAAACTGTAGACAATATCATTAGATATAGTTCAAATGGTAATTTTTGTCTCGGGTCTAGATAAGAAAACATTGTGGGAAAAATGAGAACAGGCAAATTACCAGCATTACCTCCTTATCCTACAATATTTTCAAAAGCCTTCTTCTACAGTGTTATTAAACATATAGATTGTGTAGTAAAAGGTTCCAGAAGAAAAGAAAAGAAGCAATTATGTAACAAAATCGAAAAGTTTGTTTTCTTCTGTGAGATTTAACAAACAACTACACGTCAAATAAACCTTTTATATTTGTCCTAGTGTGCAAAGTAGGATTAGGCAGAAAACATTGTGGGGGGAAATGGTGAAAAATGAATGCTGATTACCAACACTTTTTTGTTTTGCCACAATGTTTCACATAGCCTTCTCCAATATTGAGTTGTTACAACTTGTTTCGTATAGGCTTAAGAAGCAATATTACATGCTGATTTAGAAGCACAAACACGAAGTTCAAGGTTTGATGTGCGAGTCAATACAAAGACAAGGTAAGGCACCACAACATGTTTCAATGAATGTACAACAGAATGGAACACAGCTTGTACACAAACAATGGACTAAAATGGCACAACTGACATTCTCTGACATTTACAAAGTAATACTTATGTCACTGAAGATACAACTAGTACACAAAAACCTCATACTGAGAAAATGTAGTCCATGTTTTGCAAACTTTATTTCATGGTTTTTGGTAGAGTATCTAGTAATAATGATGGTTTGTGGTTTGGTATTTCATGGTTATGACCAGTGATAACAGAATATTTTATATTTTCTTAGCATGATTCCTCTTTATCTTGCAGCAGGCCAGTTTTGAAAATATTATGGCAACGGAAGACTAATCTTGCTCTCCAAAAACAGTTTCTCCACTTGACACAATGCTTTCTCTATACATGCAAAATACCTCTTAAGCTGTCTGTTGCTAATTTGATTCAGAAGGTAATAAATCACACCTTATCTTTTTTAAACACTAACCAACTAAGGCAACAAGAATACCACATTAGTCCCTACTTTGCTCACCTTGGAAAAAAATTACACAATGGAAAATAAGTTGGGAGTTCATCAGTAAATATAACATGCCAAACAAAACGAAAATTATTTAGACTTATTACAAACAGGATACTGATTCTACAACTAATAGAGTGCTCATAAACTGCTTGGTCTGCTGCCATACTGATGACATCAGGTGCCATCTTTTCAGAACAAGACTTTTTCAAAACACAAACAAATTCTGCACTGACGGTCAAAACTTGTAGGCTCTAGAGTGTCCACACAGAATACATTTATTTGACATAGAGACGAGGTTTTCTTCATCATCTGGCAAAAAAGTTTTGATTCATGTGTTGTCAAGATGTTACAAAATATGTGGCCTCTGGCCATGAAACAAGATCCTTGCAAAACATCTGTATTGGTAAGAAATGAGCATTGTAATTGCTTTCAAGTTTTGTCTTCTACACACAATCCTGAACTTTAATGACCCTGAGACGGTAAACTTTGGGACCAATGTGGGAAAAAAATGAAAATGCATCTTTACCCAATAATAACGAAAATAGAATTGCTTCCTAGGGGAGGACGCAGTCATATAAGTTTTGGGAGTCCTGCTTCCCTATTTCTACATGCGAGATGCAGAAAATGTGCAACTGTTAAAACCCTGTTGAAAAGGATAATCCACTTCCAGAAATGTATGCGCTATTTAATATGACTACAGCTTGAACGGCAGAAAACCCAGCTGTATTGTTCTTGATAGGAATCTATCTCAACCCAGGAGAGTTTCATAGTAAGACTACAAAATAATTGTCATGATAATACAAATGAATTTAAAGCCAACTTGAATGCATTGTATGGTGAATAGTACCTCCTGAAAACCTTATAGCACACCTATCCACTTTTCTGTCTAGGTTTAAAAGTCCTTGTGCCCAAACTATATCACTTGGGTGTCTTGTTCATCTGTTATCATGCTCGGTGATAATCAACTCTTCTTTTTGCAAATGGAAACATTTCAGTCTCTCTCATCTATATTAAAACTATTTGCTGAAGATGTAATTATAATAAGAGGGTTTATAAATGTTGGAATTTAATCTTTGAGGAGTAGAAAAGAGTGTGGGTTTAAAGAGGAAAAAGCTGATTACCAGCATTTTTTTTTCCAGATTTTCATAACTCATTCTAAGAGAGTAAAATGCATTATCATTTTGCAAAGATCTCACAATGGAGAAGGCATTAATATTTTTTGTGCAATAGACAAAAACAACATTTGTAGTAACCAACCAACAGTTCTGCAAAAAAGATTCTGTATAGAGTCAGTTATACAAACGCTTCAAGAAATGTATAAGCTATAATGATCTAGATGAGATGAAACAAAATACGGTGAAAATGATGCAGGAAAGGGATACACTAGGTACATCAGAGCTGAAGCTAAAAATAGTGTGGAAAGCTGGACCACAATAGTTTACAAGGGTGTACCAAAGGGCTGGAAAGTTTACAATGAATAAACTGAAGTTGTATCAACAACATATTTTATTCCTAACTCTTAAAAGGTTTTTAAGATATTTCCTTACAAAAAATGTCAGTTTTATATCAGTGATCCACAATACAGTAACTAATAACAGCAGTAAGTCTTACCAACATTATATTTTACAATTCTTACAGTTCTGAATTAATCAATGGATTCTTCCTGTTTGAAACAGCAGCCAAAAATTTTCACGTTACCCGAGGTTTTTATTTTGCCAGAAAATGTAACAAGCTAGCAGAAAGTGAGAATAGAAGGTAAGACTTCACATTTGTGTAGCGTGAAACTCATCTACACTCTCAGCCAGGGTAACATTTAAAATATTTTTAGCAGCACAGACTACAAGTAATTCATAACTATGAAAGAACTATTAACCTTAATTACACACTTCTATCTTCCAGTCAAAGCTGGCAAAAAAGGCTAGAAAATAAGAATCTAAAAAAATTTTTTTGTAATATGCATAAAAGGTTCAAAACCAAACAAAAAGTTAACCCAAAGCTTGTTTCAACTGGTCCACCCTTAGCCTGTTGAAACTGGCTGTTAAATTTTCATTCCTTGATCAAATTTTCTTGTAAAACACAGATACAAGTAGATACATTTTTCTTCCTAATTGTATTTGTTGTATGGTAACATTCAGTAAAACTCTGTTATTTTGTGCATTTAAATGAAGGGATTGTCATTGTTGCATCTAGTAACTCCTATTTATATTTCATCAGGTATGTTTTTGGTATACTAATTTAAAAACAAATCTTTTAACTGACCCATGTTCTTGATCATGTGATATTCAAAGAAGTCTGTAAAATTTTGGCATGAAATCTGAAATATCTAAGAGGCTGCATGCGTCATTAACCCTTTACCAAACAATTCCTGGTTTTTACGACCCTGAGATAGAAGCCTTTTGAAAACATTGTGGGAAAAGGAGAAAATGCTGGAAACCAGCATTTTCTCCTTCTCCAAAAGTGTTTTGTACCCTACTGGAAACAAATTTCAGTTTTGAGTTACATTTAATTTGTTGTCTGCAAGTGCCTTCAATTTGGACCAGTCTAAAATTTTGTCATTTGGTAAAGGGTTAAGTAAATGACAATGAAAAATATATTGCTTACTTCTGTCTTTCCACTTTAAAAATGATTTGCCAGCTATCACCTTCCATAATTTTGTGAAATGTCATTTTTTAAAGTTTGGTAAGATTATAAAAATTTTAATAGCTTCATTCAAGGCTTCAACAAAAGATTCCTGTGTTTTAACAGGTCTGACAAGAAGGTTTTCAAAACACTGCTTTACAAGGAGAACAATTTCATAACCATTATTTTCTTTCTAATCTAGCCTCTTAGCGATGAATTTTATCATATGGTGTTCATTTGTCATCTGCAAACAGTTCATATTATTTCTGTGAAATGTCTGCAATAGCATCATTTTTTGCCATTGCCATCCAAAACTTGAACTTTATCTGGCATCAGTATCAACTTCACAAAGTTTGAAGTACTTATTGTCTAAAAAGATGAGTTTCTTTTTTTTTTTCTTTCAAAGGATAAAATCAGTACGGGAAAATGACAAGATGCACTGGCCAGCCAAACTTACTCAAGCGCTAGAGCATGAGTTAATCTACTGAGAAGATGCTGTTGAATAGATGCCCTCAAACATCTCTTTGCTCTGGGTTGTAAATACACAGGTACAAAGGATCATTTCATTAAATTTTACCTTCCAAAGATTGATAAAGATCCCTATCATCCTTCACTTTTGTTGATACAACATCAGCAATATCAGGGCCTAAAATCACCAACCATTCAGATGTTTGCAGCTGTATGACTAGTCATGTTATTGGCTGGTCTCACAACTACCAATCAATAGCTAGTTAAGAAATCTAAATATCTTATCTTATTATACATAAACAATGATTGGTGGATATTGACCCTCAACGACCTTTGCCCCCATAGAATGATGAAATGTCCTACCGACAAGTCTGGTGAAGATTGGTAAATTGATGGGCGAGTTGATAACAGAATGTTGCCTCGGACTTTGGGACGATTCTCTCTCCTCTTCAGAGTCAGATATCGCTATATGAGATGGAATGAATGTAAAAAAACATCATGATAGATGAATGATGAAATGAAGACATGTAAACATTTCAATAAATAAACAAGTAAAATAGACAATCAATGAACACAGAATAATAGCGATTAGTCAACATGCTAAACATGTAAAACATACTAAACTCGTTACCAAAACTTCCGACTTGTCCAAATTGAATGAATTCTCAGCAAGATAAACGTTACCAAAATATAGCAATTTGTTTTTCAGAAGGTCAGAAAGCATCGCAGGAAAAGGAGAATACTGACTACTACAATTTCCTCCTTCTACCCCAATGTTTTCAATAGACATCCAAGTCTGGGTCTTTTAAATCTAAGTTTGTGTAGTTAACCCTTTACCAAACAAGCCCTGGTTTTTACGACCTTCAGATAAAGGCCTTTTGAAAACATTGTGGGAAAAGGAGAAAATGCTGGTAACCAGCATTTTCTCCTTTTCCCACAAAGTTTTCTACCCTGCCAGAAACAAATTTCAGTTTTTGAGTTACTTTTATTGTCGTGTGCAAGTGCTTTCAAATTGGATGAGTCTAAATTTTTGTCGTTTGGTAAAGGGTTCAAGGGGTTACTCTTTACCAGGTGATATAAATTTGGATTTGTCCAAATTGGAAGCATTTGCATACAACATAATGCAGTGTGCCTCAATTACTTGAATTTGCCTATAAACAGGAAGAACATGATGTGGGAAAAGCAGTAAATGCTGGTAGCAAGCACTGCCTCCTCTTCCCACAAAGTTTTCAAAAGCCTTCTTTGTTAACCCTTTCCCAAACGACAAAGATTGGACTCTTCCAAACCGAAAGAGTTTGGAGACGACAATTTTCGATTTGGAGAAAATGGCAGAAAGTTCTCAAAAAGGGTAGAAAACACTGTGGGAAAAGGAGAAATTGCTCGTTACGAGCAATTTCTCCTTTTCCCATAGTGTTTTCAAAAGACTTGTACTGCAGACACATAAAAACCAGGGCTTGTTTGGGAAAGGGTTAAAAGACTGATTATGTGGTAAAGAGTTAAACCATATTTACAAATTAATTACATCCATTTTTTCTTTTAATGAGGAAGTGAATCAATCAGTATTGATCATAACCGTAGAAAGATTGACAGAGCCATTGCATCAACTCACGTTGGATCCCATAAACTGATGTGTATGTATTATGTTATTTACTAAGGTAAATACTTATCAAAAGCCTCCTGTTTACTGTATTTTTATATATCATATTTGAGACTGATTTTAGAAAGCCTATGTCTGTGTTGCTGGGCTTGTTTCATGATTTCCTGTAATCCCAGTCAGCTTAGCAATAAAGGCTGTCTACAGGCCTATGTCTTTGCTATCCAAAGACAGTGCCTCCTTATCCTCCTCTTTTCAGGTTTTGCATATTCCTAAGCAAATTGGGTTTTGGAGATTATCACCCCCTTTCTTCCTTTTCTACAAAAAGTTTTCAAAAGCTGTCAGGGCTGTCTAAACTGGGGATTATGCTGTTCAGAAATCATGTGGTAGAAAATTGACTCATCAACCATAAATGATGCAAGAAGTAGAATATGGGGTACATTCTTTGAATAAGGATAATGGAGGGCTAGGAACTATGTCAAGAAATCACCTGTAACTTTCAATGGTGGGGTCTGGTGTGATTGGGAGTTGTTTGAGATTCCAATATGGCTACTGACTGACTTTGGGGCTGTGTCTATATGATTTCTAACATCCTTCCCTGAGTGATGACTATGGGGGGTAACAGGGGCAAAGCCCCTGTTCTGTGCCTTTGAGTCGAATGTGTAAATGATATGAGGTGATTCAATCTCTGACGGCCCCGAAACCAATCCTACAGAAATTAAAGGTGTATGCAAAAGTTTTTATGCATCAATTCTAAAATTCAATCTTGTAAGGAAAAGTGATGCTCACTTCATGACATCAGTGAACAAATTTGCTGAAGACAACTTAATTCTCTACCAAACAATAAACAAACATAATTTTTGACTCGGCCACACTGAAAGTATTTGCACATAAAAACTCAAACTTTGGTCAACTGATGGATTATGCCTTTTGAATAGATCGGAAAAAATGTGTGGATAGAAAAAATGATAGTAACCAGCATTTTCTCCACTTCCAAAGATGTAATCCCCCCACACTATATGATACTCAAGTGAAAATAGCCATCTTCAAAAGCAGAGGAAATCTTCTTTTACAACCTAGGTAAAAGTAGAATTTCTGTAGTTAGTAATGCAAGCATTAAACATTTTTACTAAAATGTATACCAGGACAGTCCATGTGTCACAACAACCACTTTCCAAAGTAATTAAAATATAATATAGAACCCATGTCATCTATCAGATCTTGATTTCAAATCAAGATGTCTAACTAGTCAATTTACAAGCAAGTCATGGGCTACTCAAAGAGCAGCTTCAGTATTTCAAACTTAAATGATGAAAAATGTGTAAAGAAACAAGTTCACTATCACGATTATTGGTGGTTACGAAAAAAGTCAAACACAAAATTAATATAATTTGATCAAACTATGTTAGTATTCCATGATCAAAATCCAAACTAAATAGGGCAATATTTCAAAATGATCTAGATCGTAAGATCATAAAATTTGAATCAAAACCATGTATCTTTCTAAACAAAAACAATGGATTAACTTTATTTCCTACTAAACCTACTAAATCATGTTGTAAATGACATCTTTGCCAGCAACTATTATGTCAATTAGACCTGTGCATAATATGTAAAATCTGAATAAGTATCAACACACTGCAAAAAGTGTCCTAAAAAATGCTAGTTGTAATGGGCATGTTACACTGATTTCAGTAGTTAGGGTCCGTATTCACCTACCATTCATAAGAATGTTCTGTCTTATTCTTAAAGATTTTCTGACAGTGAAAGTAACAGAAATTCTGATTGGCTAACCCATACGGCTAATGGCTAAACCATATGGTTTAGCCAATCAGAAGTTCTGTTACTTTCACTCTGACAAAATTCTGAAGAATAAGAGTAAGAATGTTCTTGAGAATGGTTGGTGAATAAGGACAAAGATTTAAAATCACTTTGATCAATCATCAAAAAAAGCAAAAATGTAGACCTAAAGTATGATCAAAATATAACATGTTAAAATGTATCCATCCATTTATCTTTGTTAGATTATTTACTACATTTTGTCTCAAAAGCACTCCACAGGTTACAAGATAAGTGAAGGACTAAAGACAGTGTTATCAACACCAGTTATGCTAGAGTAGTTGGAAGATTTCACTCAAACCTTGACCCTTGAAGTGCTGAACCAGACTTAAGGCTCTTTTGTGGACACAGTGTAGATCAACATCAAACTGCACAGATATGTAGTCTGATCTTGGTTGTACACTGTCTACTACTTTAATAGATATTTTACAGAAAACAGTCTTAAACAATGGTAGTATCTGCATTTTTTTTGTTTTGACCAGTAATGTCAATTTCATGCATTTAGCATTTCAAGGTTTTAAACTACAGACTGCAAGGTAGCCTCTTCAACTCACCTGGATCCATATTAGGGTCTTGCCAACTTGATGGCTGACCTGCCATGCTCCCTGGTGACTTATAATAGGTTGTCATTTGCTCCGCATCATCACCAATACTTTCTTGATCGTCTTCTGTTGAGGAGATTGAACTCATCGTTGATCGCTTTAATCGTTTGTGGGGATTCCCTGAGGGGCTAAGCTGGGACTGACCATTAGGCAAGCTGTGATGGGCAGCCAAGGCTACCATGTGTTGAGAGGGGTCCTGTGGGTGCGGACTATACTGGTAGTAACTAGGGCTGTCTATCTTTGGGGGTGGTAACATGGGGTGGGTTCCATTTGGAGGCATCATAATGGAAGCTGGAAATATATTAGAATAACAACTTTTACTATCGAACAGATATACAAATTCAAATTCCTTACCAAACAGTATTGAATTTTAACAATCTTGACAAATGAGGAATTTGAAAACATTGTGGGAAAGGAAAAAAACGCTTGTAGCCAGCATTTTCTTTGTGTCCAACAAAGTTTTCTATCCTGTTAAAATTAGTTCTGTTAAAAACTAGTTCTGTTAAAAAGTTCTGTTAAAATTAGTTCACTTATTCAGAACTATGTTTGATTTGTCATTCGCAAAATTAATACTTTCAGTTTTGATATGTCTAAAATATTTTTAATGGTAAAAGAGTTAACTTTTTATCATGCAAAATGTTTTTTGACGAGCCCGAGTAAACAGTATCGGCAGACGTTGAGGAGGCATGGTAAATGTGGCAAAAAATGGGATTTGCTACCTTTCTGACAATGTTTCAGAAAAAGCTTTCTTTCTCAGGGATGTTTATATTTGGGACTATGTGGTAAAGGACTAAGTAATTTGTTCTTAATTGTACAGGCTATTTCTAGAAGTAGCAAAAACCATAAAAAAAAGATTCTTGCATAGATTGGGAAATATTATTGAAGAACTAATCTTCTATCATTGTTTATTTAAGAGGTAATCTTCATTCTTTCATGGTTTATTGGGCAATAAACCACAGTCATGAGTCACAATAGATATTCCATGACCATGATAGTGGAAGTGGTTTATTCATTACCCCTCATGACTTACATGGTTTATTGAATGATAAATCATGATAGAAAAAATATTATTTTGATTCTAACATGACCAGCTCTTAATGAAAGGAAAACAAATTTAAATCTGGAGTAGAAACACAGATGCAGATTCCATTGAATAACATACTTACTTAACCCTTTACTCCATAGATACTCATTTCTACGCATTGCTTGTAGGAGCCTTTGGAAAACATTGTGGCAAAAGGTGAAATTACTCATGACGAGCAATTTCACCTTTTGCAACAAGGTTTTCGATGCTATCAAAAGGTGTCATATACACGTAAGAAACAGCTTCATCCTTGCTGTTATTTAGGGTCAATTAGAGATACCATAGAAATGCCTTATGGGGTAAAGGGTTAAGACAGAATGACATCACTCTATAAAATGATGTCCCTCTACATAGAATAGCATAGATTTTACCATGCTGTAGGTGCACTGTGTTTATAGAGCTAAATTCACATGGCATGTTCGAATGTTCTATAAACCACAGTTGTGAGTTATGAGGCACAATAAATAATCCATGAGGGCCATAGCACAGGATTATTTGAAATTATGAATTATCAATAAATTTTGTTTGTTTGTTAGTGTTTAATGCTGCTTTGACACCATTTCAGTTGTATCAAGGGGGCAAGAGCACCTATCCATGCTTTCCTGGTGTTTCCTCTTCCAGTTTTTCCCAAAATAATCTACCCAATCCACTGGCTGCTTTCCCACATAACCAATGTCAAAACAATGGGTCAGAGAGGCATGAATCCTGTTGCAACTATCATAATGAATCATGGGAAAGAAAATACCCACACTACAGAATGAAAGCAACAACCCCCTGGTTTCAAGTCCTGTACACTACCAACTTTGTAAGTCACATGACTTCTGATTGGCTAAACCAAATGGTTAAGCCAATCAGAAGTTATGTTACTTACACATGTAGAAAATTCAGGAGAAAGCTCCTAAGAATGGTTGGTGAATACGAGCCAAGGCTTGGAACAATACCACAAGCAAGCACAGAATGATTTTGAAGGATAATGACTATCTGTGAAATTGAAACTAAAATTTAATGAAAAATGGAAATGTGAAAAGTAACAGTACCAAAAAGATGCATCTGAGTGAAGAAAGGAGTAAAAGGAAAGGAGAGGACAAAGATATTATTCTGATGTACTAACTATCATCATTTTCACCATCCTCACAATGTTTTTAAAAGCCCTCTTAGAGAAAAGGATTAAAATAGTTATCACTATATGCTATACTATTAGCTTTTAATTTACCTTGATCCTGAAAGAATATGAGGGTTTTTCAATATGTAATTAACTCTTTACCACAGAGGAAAATTTTAGACTGGTCCAAATTGAAAGCATTTGCTGACCACAAAATAAAGGTGACTGAAAAATTGAAATTTGTTCTGGGAAGGGTAGAAAACACTGTGCGAAAAGGAGAAAATGCTGGTTACCGGCATTTTCTCCTTTTCCCACAGTGTTTTCAAAAGGCTTCTTTCTCAGGGGCGTCAAAAGTAGGGATTGTGTGGTAATGGGTTAAGAAATAATCTTCTTCCTATCATGGTTTATCGCTCAATAAACCACAGCTGTGAGTAATGAGGCACAATAAATAATCCACGAGGGCGATAGCCCAAGTGGTTTATTCATTGCACCTCGTAACTCACAATGTAGTTTATTGAATGATAAACCACGATTCTAACTTGGCCAACTCCCAATGAAAGGAAAACAAGTTCAAACTTGGAGTAAAAACACGGATGAATAGTATGTTTCCTTGAATAACCCACTCATTGAATGATGTCACTCGATAAAGAACGATGTCACTCTACATGGATTGTCGCAGATTTTACCACTTTCCTTTCGCTGTGTTTATAAAGCCGAAATCGCATGTCATGTTAGAATGTGTATTATACAATGTCTCATAAGCATTCAACTCAAATAGTGAAATGAACATTACATCCCTTCAAAGTATTCTCTGCGCTTTGAAATACATAATTTCAATCTCTGAATCCATTCTGAAATGTGTCGCGGTGCGCTGATTTAGTTAACCTCTAAGGCACTGACTGATGGAGAAGCCAAGGGCTTGTCGGGACTTGTAACGACAACCAAAAGGAAATGCACCTGTGATAGCCACTATACCAACAGCATTGGCAGTATCAGTATCTGCCATCACTTTCAATTATTTCCCTGACTTTTGAGACATTTTCTTTGCCGGTTACAGTCACAGGGCAGCCACCTATGAACTGTCTCGTAAGATACCTTATAAGTCGCATAAACTTCCCCAAATTCAGTACAAATCTGCATTACCGGATGACCAAGTTTTGTGCAAAGCCTCATCACGCTTTGGTACAATGCACGTTACATATGGCACAACCCTCGCACTAGAGATGTCGAAAGTCAAAGTGCTCGTAGCTGACAATTCAGATGTTTCTAGAATGACAGCAGTTCTCTTTGAAAGAATATAAAACATTGTCGATACATGAGAAAATGATGGTTTTTAGCATTTTCTCCTTTTTTCAGTGTTTTCAAATGCCTTCCACAGAGTGGTTTAAAGACAGGAGTGTTTAACAGAGGAGTGGAAGTGATTCACAACATAATAGCTAAGTGGTACAGTGCAAATAAGAACAAAGAGAAATTAAATATATTTATATCTGAATGTGAATATTACAAAATAGACATGCAAATCTGACCAAAGAATGAGAAGAAAGTAAACATGGAAAGAGGAGGCTTACAATGCAAATTGATGATTGGATGAAAAAAAAAATACATGTCACATTTGAGCATTCCTTGCACAGAGCTCATAAATATGAAGCAAATGAATTTTTTAAATTAAATACACTTTTAAAACCTTATTTTTTAGTTTGGGCAATACTTGAATCATTCCGAACAATACTGCTTAAGTAAGGTCTCTATATCATGTTACTATTTTCTTAATTCTTTATTATACATGGGTTTCAATTACCCTGACAAAGTCTTATGAAAACGCTGTTGCAAATAGAGAAAATTCTGGATGCCAGTATTTCCTCCTTTTCCCAAAGTATTTTCTACCCATTCAAATCTATACCTTACATTCATGAACTATATTTGCCAGCAATTGCTTTCAATTTTGCCAAGTCTAAACTTAGGTTGTGTGGCAAAGAGTTAAAGGTTGTTTAGAAAAAGACAAGATATAAAAGCCCTGACTTTGTCTGCACCAACACAACACTGTTAGAAGTGATTGTTGTTCGTTGGTAATTTTTCCTGACCCCTAACACATATTTAACCAAATTTTCTTATCTTATAGCCTCATGAATAGAGTATGCTGACGAAAGAAAAATTCCCTTCCGAGCGCTCAAACTCGATGAAAACTGATGTCTCTGGGAACTGCAGTTTGGTGTATAAACATGTAGTCTGCTGATTGTTCAAAGCCGCTATTTTGGATATTGTGTTGCAAGCATAGTAATGTATATGGGGTAACCAAAACGTTTCTGGTGTATCAGCAGTAAGACTTTACATGGAACTATCACAAATCCACTTAGTTAATGTAGATTTTTCTTTCTGCAATAACCACGGCGGGGAATCACGTGACACAACAACAACAACAATGACCGTTATTTGAAAAAAATTCCCGACTTCAGGTAATTTTCTTCTTCAATAATTCCGTTAATACATGACCGATTGGAATTTGGTTTGAAGCAGAGAAGGCGGAAGGACTCGGGGGATTTGCTTGATGTGTTAGATTTTTTAAACAACACCTGATAAAAAAGGTATTGACGAGCAAACAAATTTTTTACCCTAGATAATTTGTTTGCACGTCAATAACTTTTTTATCAGGTGTTTTTTAAAAAATCTAACACATCAAGCAAATCCCCGGAGTCCTTCCGCCTTCTCTGCTTCAAACCAAATTCCAATCGGTCACGTATTAACGGAATTATTGAAGATTTTCTTACCTGAAGTTGGGGAATTTTTTCAAATAACGGTCATTGTTGTTGTTGTTGTTGTGTCACGTGATTCTCCGCCGTGATAACTGCCTCTGGCTTATTAAACATGTAAAGATAATAGTAACAAATATCTATCCAGCAACAATGACTTTCATGTATCCTCTGACAGACTTTTGAGATTTTATCACTCACCCTTGACTAGAAGCCCTTCGCCTTACACCGACGCAAACAGGCTCATAACAAACTATTCATACCCTGGCAACAATTGGACAGAAAAAGAAACAAGACGGCCATCATGGCCCTAAAGTCACTCACATGGGTGTTTTTACCAAATTGATCCATTTTCTAATGTACACAAGTTTTTGTAAGATTTGACCTTTTGACATAGTTTTTTAACCCAACATGACTAATAATTGTATTAGACAAAGATATCACTAGGAAAAACATTCTCACGAATTTTCAAGAGGTTTTTTTTTTTCAGTTTTGTTGCCATGGTAAGCAGAGATCTTACTGAATTGAAACTGTTTGACAAATTCTGTGCAGGACTGTGGCAGGATAAGCTTTGTGAAGTTTTATCAAAATTGGATGTATAGTTTCAGAGTTGTTTGAAATACAAGTTAAAGGTGGGTACTTAGAATTTTCACATCACACCAAATCAAAAAATATATATATATCACTGAAACTTATATGGAAAAAACAATACAACTCATCAATAATTAAGAATCAAATTATCAAAAAAAAATGTAGCCTCTTAAGCTATTTATAGATTTCGCGCCAAAAATAAAAAAAATGCATTGTGGGAATGTTAAGTGACAGGCACATGACTTATGACGCTTAAATTCCATTACATAACATGTAATTATTTTTCAAAATATCTTCCTCTGACGCTATGTTTGAAGCTTCATCTGTGTATTTCCATTATGTAAATCAGCGAGTTGTTTATGTAAAAATAGAACATGTTTCCTGTCGATGTCGACCTTGGTCGTAGTAAATCTCTAATTTCTCATGTTATCGGATGGTTTTCGACTACGGGAGTTTTATGAATGACGATTATAAGGCTTTGGGAGTACAAGGACAATATTTTTGTATTTCTGTAAAATTTTCGTCCCAAATTCTGAAGGGCCACCTTTAATGCAGACACTGACACACAGAAAGATGGCAGATAGTTCAGTAAGTAACAAAGTTCACAAAGGTTTTTCTTCACTCTAATCAAAATTAACTGATGACTGCATAAAATATAAAATAATGTAGGAAAAGCATTACAATGACAAAACAAAAACAAAAATAGAAACAAACCAACTATAACACATGAGCCACACTCTGGCAAGAGGAGGCTCAACGCAACTGTGAAAATATCGACAAAGGTTAGCCTAGGCAGTCCGTCCAGGCTGATCCAGGTCGAAACTTTTTGGTACTAGTCAATTTTCTGTATGTTTAAGGATCAGTCTCCCTCATGATGGAGGCTTAAATTTATAGGTGCCAAAATATTAATGCTAGGGTTCAAATGAAATTAATTCAAATCATACAATTTAAAAGTTTCGAAAATATTGTGAAGGATGAAATCTGCTATTGTTCGGTGATTCCAAGTATTGACCTCGAGCAGCACAAGAGCCATTTGACCTCAATCAGAACAAGAGCCATCATAGACAGATTATGCTCCCTTAACAGGTCTCTTTTTAGAAAATTGAAGACTATCAATAAATGGTTGGCCATGGGAGTGAAAGGTGGGGGTGACACTTGCTAGACGTGTTTGGTCCAGTTAGCAAAACTACATGTTTTCCTCTTTTCATAATGTTTCTTACCCTCTCAAAGACATGCCATAAATGAGAGCTTTAGCCCTTAAGGTTGTGGACAAGAAAATTGCAAAGATTTCCTTCTTTATCTCCATGAAAATCTGTGACCCCGCAACAAAGGGCCAATTTCCATACAGGGGCCATCATTTGAAGTATTTCTGTAGAAGTCCACTAGAAGATGCTACATGCTAAATATGGAAGTAGTAGCCCTTAGGGTTTAGGACAAGAAAATTTTTCAAAGATTTCCTTCTTAATCTCTACGTGAGATCCGAAAACCAACAAATAACTACCGGTAGATATGGCCAATTTTAGGTTGAGGGTCACTAGATACGCTACATGCCAAATATGGAAGCTCTAGCCCTTACAGTTTGGGACTAGAAGATTTTTAGAGGTTTTTTTTTTCCAATACCCATGGCAACCAGAGTTCCTCATGGAATTCAAATCTTTTAAGTATTCTGAAAGTGAATCACCTACGGATAATTTCTCTGAAGTTTCAGTGAAATCTGTTCAACAGTTTCAGAGAAAAAGAACTTTTATGAGAGCTCTAGCCCTTAACTCTTTACCCCATATGGCATTACTATGGCATCTCTAATTGACCCTAAATAACAGCAAGGATGAAGCCTTTTCTTATATGTAAATGACACCTTTTGATAGCATAGAAAGAATTGTGACAAAAGGTGAAATTGCTCGTCATGAGCAATTTCACCTTTTGCCACAATGTTTTCCAAAGGTTCCTACAAGCAATGTGTAGAAATGAGTATCTAAGGAGTAAAGGGTTGAGGTTCAGGACAAGAAGACTTTTAAAGATTTCATTATGTATTAGATCCGTGACCCCACAACAAAGGGCCTATTTCAACACAAAGGCCATCATTTGAAGTATTTCTGTACAGGTCCACTAGATGATGCTACATGCCAAATATGAGAGCTGTAGCCCTTAGGATTTAGGATGAGAAGATTTTTAAAGATTTCCCTCTTAATCTATATGTGAAATCTGAGAACCAACAACATAAGGCCAGTAACCACACCGAGACCATAATGTGAAGTATTTTGGTAGAGGGTCACTAGATGATGCTACATGCCATATATGAAACCTCTAGCTCTTACGCTTTGGGATTAGAAGATTTTTAAAGTTTTTTCTCTCAGTTGCCATGGCAACCAGAGTTCTTCATGGGATTCAAATCTTTGAAGTATTCTGAAAGTGCATCACATAAGGATCATTTCCGTGAAGTTTCATTGAAAACTGTTAGCTGATTTTTAAAGTAATTGTTCACAGACAGATGGACGCTGGACTATGATCAATCACAATAGCTCACCCTGAGCACTATGTGCTCAGGTGAGCTAATAAAAAGCAGGATAACTGCAGGGAAAGTGACAACATGTCTAAGAGTTGATTGCCAAACAAGACTATGTATGTAAAGTCGTGTCCTATTTGTGATTTGGCAAGTGTAAAATACATGATGATTATACAGAGATACAATGAAATGTCCCACTTTATACCCACCATCACTATCATCATCCAAATCTTTGCAGGGACCATCTAGAAATTTGGCTAAAATGAAAAACCATGAAGAAAAAAAAATGATATCATGAGTAATGGGAATGAAGTACTATGACAAAATAAGATGGAAAATTATCAAATTTCTGAAAATCATATTAAGGGTAACTTTTCTAACACTGGATTGTTTGGTAAACGGTTAACTAGAAGCTATGTTGTTCATACTTGGAACTGCCTGATCACAAGCACCCTCATCACAGATTTTAGAGAAGACCTTAATTCTCTACCACACAATCCCAAAAAGAGGCTTACAAAAACACTGTGGGAAAAGGAAAATGCTGGAAACAAACACATTCTCCTTTTCCCACAATGTCTTCATCCCTATCAAATACAGAAATCAACTATGAAGCTACATCTAAATAGTCATCTGCAAATGTTTCAATCCAAAACTTTTGCTAGTGGTAAAGGATTAACCCTTTACAAAACAATCCCTGGTTTTTACGACCTTGAGATAGAAGCCTTCAAAAATTGAAATTTGTTTCCAGCAGATAGAAAACATTGTGGGAAAAGGAGAAAATGCTGGTTACAATTTTTGAGTTATGTTTATTTTGTTGTCTGCAAGTGCCCTCAATTTGGACCAGCCTAAAATTTTGTCATTTAGTAGAGTTAAGAAGCTCATTACTCCTTCAAATGGAAAATACTCCTTTCTGTACCTCTGAGGGTAAGGTAGTTGATACCAGCCACCTTCCAACTATAACTGAGCCATGAATATATGCGAAAACATTTTGGCAAAAAGAAGAGTTGTGGCAAGCAATTCTCCCTTTTCCACAATGTTTTATCTAGGGTCTTCTGTGTAAGGGTGTCCATGTGTTAATAAGAAGTATTAGACTGCAAACACATTAGTCTCTTTAAGCACTCCAAAAAATATGAACATTACATTTTACAGTTTGTGTGCAACAAATGCCTTGATTATGAATGAATACCGGTAAAAAAAATATTGTTTGGTAAAGAATGAAAAGTAAAATGTCAATGACAGAAAAACACAAAGTAAAACCAAAGGTATTTGTTGTTTGACAAACTTTTCCCTCAATTGCACCTTTAATATACATGTATATCTCTTTACCAGTTAACAAAATTTAAGACATGTTCACATTGAAATCATTCGCAGATAACATATTTAATAGTAGCTCAATTTGATATCTGCCACTGAAAGAGTGCAAAACTTATGGGCAAACCTAAAAATGCTTATGACCAGCATTTTCTCCTTTACCCACAATGTTTCAAATGCCTCCTTTTGTACGTAGTTAAAACTAAGGATTGTGTGGCAAATATGACCAGTCATCATCCTTATTTTTCACTTATTACTAGACTGGAATGGAAGGAGATACTAGTGTTGAAATTATATGCATTATAATTTCACAATAATTATTGTTTTGCGGTCAATTTCATCTTCTATTTTGAAACAGAATGGAACAACTTAATGTGTGAAAATGAAACCGAGTTACAATGACAAGAACTTTGGACAAAATGGAGGACGATAAATTTTTCCCATCCTATCCTCAAATAATTATTGTATTTTACACCATGATGCAATGTACTGAGAGAATCGGACTTAAAAGCTAAATCTGGTAAAAGGCTTTTGAAATAACTTTAAAGGTAGGCTGCTCATTATGTAGAAAAATCATTATTCTCAGTGCTATTAAAATTCATAATGGGAAGAAACAAAGTCCTCCTCAAAAGTCAAGATCATTTAACTTTCCTAATCTTATTCTTTCCTATGTCCTAGATGATTCTTAAACGATAAATTACTAGAGGACACAATAAATGTAACAACTTCTTCCTTTCCAGTCTAAAAACTGACACATGACTTAGGGTTATACCCAGCTGGACACCTCTCATCAAAGCAATAGAGGGCCAAGTATGTCAACAAATGCCTGTGGGTGAAAACAATGAAAAAGAAAGCATGAATTAATGGTACAGAAATGATTGATTACACCTGTTGATGGGTGAGCCTGGGCAGTGACACCATCATTTCTAGGTTGAATTTTCTATTAATGGTTACTTGCAGAGAGAAACACTTATATGCTATATTCCTGTCATGCTACATTCAGCATTTTACCATGCATCTAGTTCTTTCAATAGGCAGACTATTTTCAAACTTCAGAACCAAATCATCACTCCTCACCACAACAAAATGTAGAGCTTGCTCAAATGCGAGCATGCATTTACAGATGACAAAAAAAATCCTTCAAACCATGTTATTTGTCACCAGAGAGAAACATTGTGGAAAAATAATATAAGACTGATCACAAGCACTCTCTGTTTTTCAAACAAGTTGCTTCAAAAGCATTATTCCTTAGGGACTTTAAAATGTGGAATTATTTGGTAAAGAGTTAAACCTTTACAATTAAGTTCATACCGGGCTGGTTTTGATTTAAAACATTGTAGAATTTATGACTTCTTTCAAAATAAACATGGATCAAAAACAATCTGAACTCATTGCCTACTATTATAAAAATTACCATAAGTATTCTTTGAGACAGCATTATTTTACCACAGAATGTACTCAAAGAACACATTTTTTAACTTTTAGAAATACTTATAAAGTGGTCAAAATCATTGTTTTTTTTTTTTCACCTGAATGACAAAATAAAAGGTTCTTATAAATGTTGAGACACATGTGCTTCCATTAGAATTAATTAAAAAAAAATTGTAAGTAAACGCACTGGACACACTTTCTTCTAAACTTCTGTTCTAACCCTTTACTACACAAAAAAACTTAAGTGTGTCCAAATTAAAAGTATTTGAAGAAAACAGATTTCATAAGGTTTTAATCATTAAATTTGCCACTGAAGGAGTAACAAGTAAAACATTGTCTGCATGTGTCATATTCTTCCTAGATTCTACTAGTCTTATATGACGCATCTCTCTCCCCGATATCAGGGAGACTGTAGTAACATGCGCCATAAAGTAGCAATGGAGAAAATGGCTTTTATCAATACGTATGAGGAAAAATCAGGCCTGTTTTAGCTCCAGATTTTTCTAAACTGCTGATCATAGCTGAGTTAATCGCATGAGGTAGTGTTTTATTTTAGTTTTGAAGTCAATATAACTGTTGTCACGTGGTTCGGTTCTGCACCCAGGATGCCCAAATTAGATATATGAGTATTTATAGAATGCCATCTAGCAAGAGATAATGCAAGTAAAAATCATTATCAAAAAAGGAAAAATTGCTGAATACCACCCTTCTCTCTTTTTTCCAATGTAAAAGCAGTCTTTCCAAGAGTCGTAATAACTCAGGTTTGCATGGTAAAGATTTTTCTCATTGCAAAAGGTAACAGTTCTGAGAAGAAAACAGTCTGCCTTCCATACAGTCTGTCAGTGAACTGAGTTCCACAGACAGACAAAACAATGGCCACAATAACGTTTCCAAATCTCAAAATACATTTTCAAAATAAAGTTAGATTACATGACAAGATATGCTGATAGCTATTTTCATGCAAATACTTACGTCGAGTGACCCGCATTAATTCTCTTGCACTGAATACACCCGTGGCCATAATGCTGTCATTGCCCGATACCCCTGAATGAATATTTCCAGGCACTGAAATATTAACATGTGTGGTATGAGGTTAATAATGATTGGATGAAACAAAGCTAAACACTTTTTCTACACCTTCTTATTTTACCTGTCCTTGTACTTATGATTCACAGAAAAAAGACTTAGAATGCATTATGGGACAAAGGAGAAAATGCTGTTTCCAGCATTTTCTCCTTTTCCCCACAATATTTTCAACCCCTTCAAAGATAATTTCATCATTTGAGCCAGATTAATTTGTCCCTTGCTAACGCTTTCAATCTGGCAAGTCTGAAATTTTCTGTCTGGTATAGAGAAAAAATTTGAAAGACTGGTGCTGTAATGATTGGGGAATAATGGTAACAAAGCTAAATAACCTTAGTAACAAACTCTACTTTTTTGTTTTTTTTTGGACAATGTAGAATAATGTGAGACTGCAGCAGCTGGGCAGTCTGATCCTTGAAAGACGCTGTTCTTAAACTCCTGTGAAACTCTGACGAAAACTGTCTTCTTGATTTTTTTTTAAATCATGCACTCCAGGATTGGCAGTTATTATCTCCCTTTAACTACAATTCTATTTAAATAGATCTCGCGAATGTCAATGGCATACTTCAAGCATACCGAAATAATTACCGGCACACTTTCATCAATTACAGTAGCCATGTATCTTCAGAAGATGATGATTGAAAGCCTGTTGGGCTCATTAGTACATGTGTATATCATTACACTGATAAGAATATAGTTTGCAGATCTTTCCTCTTAAATCAAGTCAAGCATCTTATCAGAAGCCCATCATTCAGGCTACTAGAGAAAGTGGATTGCAACTCTTTTTCATATAAAGCCCCAATAGCATTTTGAAGTAAACAATGCAGATATAAGTAGGCATCTGTGATTCAAACATTTCTTTTAAAAGTATAGAAATATTTAAAAGCTGGCAATTATGTCATTGTACCATTGACCCAAGTGTTAGTCACCAGCAGAAAAATGAATTTCAAAACTAGGTAAAAAGTAAACACAAAAGAAAGCAATCTGGCAGCTTTTAATCTACAATCAAAATTCAATTTTCTGCTAGCAATTAGCACTTTGAGCACACATACAGTAACAAATTGCCAATAGTTTCCATACTTTTGTATGGTGTGTTTAAATTTCAATACATGTATATTTTAATACATGAATTGTTTACTTTCAGCCGGCACCATTTGGCTTATATTAACCCTTTACTCCATAGATACTCATTTCTACCCATTGCTTGTAGGAGCCTTTGGAAAACATTGTGGCAAAAGGTGAAATTGCTCGTCACGAGCAATTTCACCTTTTGCCACAATGTTTTCTATGCTATCAAAAGGTGTCATAAACACATAAAAAATAGCTTCATTCTTGCTGTTATTTAGGGTCAATTAGAGATACCGTAGAAATGCCTTATGGAGTAAAAGGTTAAAAGCATTTGCAGAGTGCATACATGTCTGAAAGTGTAAAAAGGCTAGTGGGAACAGAAAAAAGTGTGGTTACCAGCATTTTCTCCTTTTCACACATGGCTTTCAACTTTAAAGGCTATTTCTTCAGAATCGTTTAATGTCCTGTTTGCAAAAAAATCCTGATAACAGGGTAAAAGGTTAACCCTGACACCCCGCGACTCAACCATACAATTCCATGTCTTCACATTCCTAATCATGTGGAAAAAGGAAAAACTACTGTTGGCAGCATTTTCCCCTTTTTCCCATAAGTTGTTCCATACTCTCATGGACAATTTTCCATCACTTCTAGTCAATTTCATATACATGTATAGTCTGCAAAATCTACTACTCTGAATTTGCACAAGATTAAAAGTTTATTATTTGGTACTATAATTATCATGGAACTAGACACTTTTATGGACAAAGTAGGTGAAGATCAGACTACACAGAGCATGCAGTCTCATCTACCATTTCCCTCATCCTCGGATACCCCGGGGTCTCCCTATTTGCTACGCTACATCGACCCCTGGGACAATTGACTAGTAAAACTTTGAATCAGCCGCCGAAAATCGATACGAAACGTCATAGCGTACAGTACACTCGCCCATCACAAAATGATGATGGAACCAATGAAAAGCCAGCATTCGGCCAGCGGTAAAGCGGGGGAAATTCAATTAATTGTCCCAGGGGTCGATGTAGCGTAGCAAATAGGGAGACTCCGGGGTATCCGAGGATGCATTTCCCTGAGCCAAAAGAATCTATGAACTTCGTCTCCTCTACCGGCTGATATTTTGTCAGTGAATCAGTACTTCTAACTCTTTACTAAATGTCAAAATATGAAACTAGTCCTAGTTCAAAGCATAATAGCAGACAACACATTCAGGATGGCTCAAATGACGAAGTAATAGAAAATATTGTTGGAAAAGGAAAACATGCTGGATACCACCACTTCCTTCTTTATGAATTATTATTTCTTAGCCCTCTTCTCCATGGTTACCAGCATGTTCTCCTTTTCCCACAATGTTTTCAAAAGGTTTATTTCTCAGGGTCGTCAAAAGTAGGGGTTGTTTGGTAAAGGGTTAAAGATGACAGGGTCCTAGTTCAAAGCATTAGGAGACAACAAATTCAGGGTGGCTCAAATGACAAAGTAATAGAAAATATTGTTGGACAAGGAAAACATGCTGGATACCACCATTTCCTCCTTTTTGAATAATTATTTTATAAGCCCTCTTCTCCATACTTGCTGAAAGCTGTGACTGTTTGGTAAAGGGTTAACCCATTACCACACAATCCCTACTTTTGACGCCCCTGAGAAAGAAGCCTTTAGAAAACATTGTGGGAAACGTAGAAAATGCTGGTAACCAGCATTTTCTCCTTTTCCCACAATGTTTTCTACCCTTCCCAGAACAAATTTCAAATTTTCAGTCACTTTTACTTTGTTGTCTGCAAATGCTTTCAATTTGGACCAGTCTAAAATATTGTCGTTTGGTAATGAGTTAAAGATGACAGGATGGGTGTGCGTACAGTATGAAGGTAAAGAGTGTACCTGCAGTAGACCTGCAGAGAATATGTTTTGAGGTAGACCTAGACATAATATTTACACAAACCATGCATATTACAACTACAATAAAAGAATTCCTCACAATCCTACTGAAGAGGTTTAATCATTGAGAGGAGACAATAATTCATTCATTTGTTAACCTACTGAAAGCATTGAACTTGACTACCACAATTAATTCCAAGATGATACCTGCTTCTATTTATATAATCAAGTTTCTCTGGTACTCCGACAAAAGTGTTTGAAAAAGGAGAAAAGAAACACAACACTTCGAGTATGTAAGGCTACTTTGCTACACAACAAAATTTAAAACAAGAGGGCCATAATGGCCCTGTATCACTACACTGGTTAATACATAAAATCCCTAAATGCCAAACAATACAATACTTTGCCAGTTGGTTTTGAACAGCATCCCTCAGACAGGACTAGAATTGGTAGCCCAAGTTCTCATCGTTAATAATAGGAAGATTTCTAAAGATTTCATTGTATAAGCCCATGCACAGCTTCTGACATCCGGGGCGGGGTTAATCTGACCCTAGGGCAATAACTTGGGCACTCTTGGTAGAGGCCCAATAGATAAAACCATATGCAAAATTTGGTAGCCCTAGGTCTAATGGCAAGGTACTGGGAGATTTCTAAAGTTTTCTCTACATAGGCTCATGTAAAACTTGTGACCCCCGAGGGCGGGGTTAAATTTTACCAAATTTGGTAGGGCTAGGCCTTATGGTTTCAGACATGAAGCTTTTCAAAGATTTTCAATATTTTTCAGTTTTGTTGCCATGGCAAACCACAGTTTCTGAAGGAATCTAATTCTTTAAAAAAATCTGCAGAGGACCATGGCGAATCATGTCTGTGAAATTTCATCAAAAGTGGTTGGGTAGTTTCAGAGAAGATGTTAAGAGAGGGATGGGCAGACAAAAGGACACAAGACAAGACAACGTCCATGATATAAACCCTTTGGCCTTTGGCCAGTGGAGCTAACTAGTCCAACTCAAAGATTCAATGGCAATAAATTAAATGTTGCTCAAATTACGAAACTTGCCTTTGAAAGAATGAAAAATATTGTGGGAAAAGGAGAAATTGCTGATCACCAGCATTTTCTCCATTCCCTTATAGCCACATTAATCCTTTACTCCATAGATAATCATTTCTACGCACTGCTTGTAGGAGCCTTATGGAAAACAATGTGGCAAACGGTGAAATTGCTCATGACAAGCAGTTTCACCTTTTGTCACGTTTTCTATGCTATCAAAAGGTGACATATACACATAAGAAATGGCTTCATCCTTGCTGTTACTTAAGGTCAATTAGAGATACCATAGAAAAGCCTTATGGGGTAAAGGGTAAAAGCTGAACAGTAGGTAATTTTCACCGTTAATAACTCGAAAATATAGCAGATTACCAATAACAACTAGGTTGGGGTTATTGATCGCCAAAATCGCCATTAGCGATTAAATTTTATTGCTGGCGACTAAAAACAAGAAAAGTGCCTATATTGTCGATTGTAAAAAACGCAATCAGATAAATATGGCTGACAGTCAAATTCTTATCAGCGGAACACTTCCTGAACTGTGAAATCGGCCTGCGCCAACTTTATTATCATATATACCCTGTACCAGTCACCGGGTACAGTTTTTCTATTAATAGAATACAATACATTCATGAGAAATCCCAATTTTTCGGACACTGTGGTGCTGAACGAATTACATGTACCTGTAAGCAAAGTTTTACTTTCCTTCATCAAGTAAATTTGACAGCATCAATCGTGATTTTTTTTCTGAAATACTTGACCTTTTAAGCTTTGTGTGGCCTACTTAGATTCTTTTCTAATGAGTTTCTCTTTGTTATAATGAATGCTAAGTCTACATTTTGCCAAATGAAAACAGATATAAATTATTGCCTGATAAATTTCGGAGATTAACATCTTCAAGAAAGGTTTTTATGAAACTTTTAGATCATTCACTAGCCTATAAGCACAGGAATTTGTAGCTGACTTTTGATACTTGACTCTTTAATTTATGTAATGAGACCATCAACAATATTTAAATGAATTGAAAGACTTACAAATTATGTCAGTGATGCAAAGCTGTAAATCTAGATTTAAATTGATCATACAGAACTCATTGTCACAAAATACTTAAAAAATGACACTAAGACTAACAGTGATTATGCTCATTGAATGATCCTGGGTTTTGGCAGAAAAAACTTTTGGCTACTAAAAATTTCTGGCTGGCGCCAACCTAAAACAACATGCATGTATGAGAATGGAGAAAACCCAAACGAGTCAGTTACTGCACTGGTTGCCATAATATGCGTGTGCGAAAATGGATGAAGAAGTCCGTTGATTTCAGTGACATTATTGATCAAGACAACCTTTTTTATTGTTCATGTATATTCGAACTAGGTCTTCGAGAACATTACGTGATAACATTGCATCTCATTAATGCTATACAGCAGACAGGACTGCTGTTTACAATTCCAACATTATGTCATCTGAGAGTAAGATTGCTCATTCCCAACCTTTTTTCTACTTTATATGTAGTAAAATCTTCCTGTATTGATGATAAATGAATAAGCAATGATCAGCCTGTGCCGTTGTTTCTGTTTATGTTGATAAACTTACATTTTTCAAGCCTAGAATGGAAGCAAAATGATCAAGTGAATGAATGATTTGTTTCAAAGCACTGAATGATCAAGTGGTGTTTACGTCACTAACACATCACTATGGATATTTATAAAGAAAATTCAGCTAATTGTCGGCTATCATCAATGTAAACCAACAGATAATGCGGCATGGTAGCATCTGTTCTAGTTTCAATATTCTTTTTTCTGCCACTGACTGGAACTTTGGCCAACTGCACCTTTTTATCATGAAAGTCACAATAATTGCCATATTTGTATGTGGTAAAAATGAAATTATCTTTTATTTTATAAACAGGTTGTTTATTCAGTAGGACACTTCTGAGGCTTTAATGTTTTCAAATGTCATCATCTTTGCAAGCCAAGGCCAACGATTCACTATGCTACTCTACCCTTGGCAGATTGAGCTTGATTTTTATGTTCACCCCATACGCTTTTTCATTGGATGCAGCCAGCTCTAGCTGCAACGAATGAAATCACTTGTAGCATTTCACCTTTGATAAAAATAGAACAAGGTCTAAGGTCTCTACCTTTCGAACAGAAGGTAAAACATGGAAACCCACATGGATGCCTGCTTATCGCTTCATGTGTATTCTTTAGCGGTTTGTAAAACGATATTTCATTTGCTTTTAGAAATATGATGTAAAGGGGGATAATAACCAGCATCCAATAGAGGGCGCATCGCAGGAATCTCGAAATCGGGCTCAATCAGCCAAGGTAAGATCCACATAGTGATCGTAAACTTGGTTCGCAAAGATGAAATGTCATTATGTTTCATACAGATATTTATTTAAATTTACTACTTTAATTTTCACTATCAAAGCAGGAATTTTAGACAGTTTGAAATACCTTTTGATCAGAGATTAATATTATGGTTACTGGCATTTTTTTCCTTTTCTCACAATTTTCTCCTACCCTAACAAACAAAACTTGCCCCATTTAACTCTTTCCCACATGACAAAATGTTACACTTATCCTATTTAAAGAATTTGCGGATAACAATTTGAAAGTGGCTCAAATGATGAAACTTTCCTTCCAATGATTAGAAAACTTTGTGGGAAATGGAGAAAATGGCGGTTACCAGCATTTTCTCTTTCACGTACAATGTTTTCCAAAGGCTTCTTCTTACGACACTCTGTTTTTATGTTATATTCTGTTTTGTGCAAGACCACTGACACACAAAATGTAATGTAGTCGTAAAGTGCCGTCTAAGATATTAAGCAGTCTGGCTGATCCAAGACAACAATTTATGCAAACACAAACGTCCGAAGGCTCAATGTCACATAATGCAAGCAGTATCTCTTTGGTGGTTCTTTTAAAACAATCATGTGTGGGAGAAAGTGGTGAGGCTCTAAAATATCCGCCTCTTACACCACAGCCTTGATTTGAATCCTATGATTAAGAGGGGGTGAACTTTAGGAACCACCAACATCAGGGTGCAAGTACTGGTTGAACCTTTACCAATCAACCTCTGTTTTTAACAACCCTGAGATAGAAGCCTCTTGAAAAAAATTGTGGGAAAAAAAAAGAGAAAATGCTGGTTACAGCTTTGACAGTATTCAATGTAAGTTCTGAGACTGATGTGAAATATAAACTTAACCTATTATATCTCTACCAATATTCAGTCTGTCTCACCAGTGACCCCATTTTCAAATTGAACTTCTTACCAGCTATAAATAGGAACCAGACCCATGCCTTACAACTGAAAACAGTTTGACCAGGCGTGAGAGGAATTAATCTTGTCACAATGACATAAAACAGTGATCAGGGGATCCTGTCGCAATGACTCAAAACAGTGATCAGGGGAGAGTGGGATTTATCCTGTCACAATGACTCAGAACAGTGATCAGGGGAGAGTGGGATTAATCCTGTCACAATGACTGAAAACAGTGATCGGGGGATCCTGTCACAATGACTCAGAACAGTGATCAGGGGAGAGTGGGATTAATCCTGTCACAATGACTGAAAACAGTGATCAGGGGAGAGTGGGATTTATCCTGTCACAAACAGTGATCAGGGGAGAGTGGGATTTATCCTGTCACAATGACCCAAAACAGTGACCAGGGGAGAGAGGGATTAATCCTGTCACAGTGACTCAAAACAGTGATCAGGGGAGAGTGGGATTTATCCTGTCACAATGACTCAGAACAGTGATCAGAGGAGAGTGGGATTTATCCTGTCACAATGACTCAAAACAGTGATCAGGGGAGAGTGGGATTAATCCTGCCACAATGACTCAAAACAGTGATCAGGGGAGAGAGGGATTAATCCTGTCATAATGACTCAAAACAGTGATCAGGGGAGAGTGGGACTAATCCTGTCATAATGACTCAAAACAGTGATCAGGGGAGGGTGGGATTTATCCTGTCACAAACAGTGATCAGGGGAGAGTGGGATTTATCCTGTCACAATGACTCAGAACGGTGATCAAAGGAGAGTGGGATTTATCCTGTCACAATGACTCAAAACAGTGATCTGGGGAGTAGAGGGATTAATCCTGCCACAAACAGTGATCAGGGGAGAGTGGGATTTATCCTGTCACAATGACTCAGAACAGTGATCAGAGGAGAGTGGGATTTATCCTGTCACAATGACTCAGAACAGTGATCAGAGAAGAGTGGGATTAATCCTGCCACAATGACTCAAAACAGTGATCTGGGGAGAGAGGGATTAATCCTGCCACAAACAGTGATCAGGGGAGAGTGGGATTTATCCTGTCATAATGACTCAAAACAGTGATCAGGGGAGAGTGGGATTGATCCTATCATAATGACTCAAAACAGTGATCAGGGGATCCTGTCACAATGACTCAAAACAGTAATCTGGGGAGAGTGGGATTTATCCTGTCACAAACAGTGATCAGGGGAGAGTGGGATTTATCCTGTCACAAACAGTGATCTGGGGAGAGTGGGATTTATCCTGTCACAATGACTCAAAACAGTGATCAGGGGAGAGTGGGATTTATCCTGTCACAAACAGTGATCAGGGGAGAGTGGGATTTATCCTGTCACAATGAATTAAAACAGTGATCAGGGGAGAGTTTGATATATCCTGTCAAAATGACTCAAAACAGTGATCAGGGGAGAGTGGGGTGAATCCTGTCACAACTAGAGCTATCACCAAACATGATTATACTTACAGAATGCAGAATGGTTTAGTACAATAGTAAGAGTTCAAGGGGAAATAATTCCATAACAAATCACAGCAGGGTCATGAAAATCGCACATGCACAACTACATGTATATATAGGAACCCTGTGTGTAAATTTGAGTTCAGTATGTGAAAATGTCTATGGGACTATGGGACTCCAGACAAACTTGTGTAACAGACAGACAAAGGGACAGACAGAGAGACATCCAGCCATGGCGATTCCAGTACACCCCCATCCACTATGTTGTGGGGGGTATAATGACATCAATCAATCCTCAAAAAGAGATTTGCTAAGCTGGAGTTTCGAACCAGTAGGCCCCTAGTCTCAAGCCTTGTATTCTACAGACAGTGCTGCTGGGTTTGGCAAAGAACACAGAAGAGTAACCTTGACACTTATAATGTTAAAAAAATTATCAATATCTGATAGTGGTAGTGCAAACACAATATTAGGATGTGAAAAAGAACTCGACTTTGCCAACACAGCACACTTAAACCATTTCAAATAATCAGTTTTATGATGTCTGGGAGACAAGCACAATTTAACCCTTAGAGGCAAACATAAAGGATAACTGAGGGCGACTTTAAGATCACACTGATGTTTGGATCTGCAACCTCCACTTGTTCAGTCATGCCAGTAAGATAAACTTCCTCCAAAGCTTCTGCTGACTATATTTACAGCTGTCTACAGAGTTCAAATATGAATTTCAGTTGAAGTTTAAAGCATTTAAGCCATTATCAATCACAAAACTTAAGATTTCCCCTGATTGCAAGGTTTGCAAATGCCAACTTAAAATAGCTCAAATGGTACAAAAAGTCTTTGAAAAGGGAGAAAACATGTTAGTTACCAGCATTTTCTCTTTTTCCCATAATGCTTTAACTTATTACCAAACGACAATATTCTACGTTTGTCCAAATCGAAAGCATTTGCAGACAACATAATAAAAGTGACTGAAAATTTGAAATTTGTTTTGTAAAGAGTAGAAAACATAGTGGGAAAAGGAGAAAATGCTGGTTACCAGCATTTTCTCCTTTTTCCACAATGTTTTCTAAAGGCTTCTTTCTCAGGGTTGTCAAAAGTAGGGATTGTGTGGTAAAGAGTTAAACAGCCGTCTCCCTCAGAGACTAGAAACGGGATTGTTTGTTGAAGGGTTAAGTTTCCTCCCCCCACGGTCTGTCTGTAAATAGTCTATATCTGAAGCTATTTCTCTGCATTTATTCCATCAATCTATCACTGATCATATCAAGAGATTTCATAACCCGTCCCTAACTGATCATACAGTCTTATCACAGAAATAAGACATGACAGGTCATAAAAGGCATAACAGATCTTTTCTAAACAATTTACCATCTGCCAACATTTTTTTTTTTCAAACAGAAATCCAGTTTTAATTGATTAAATGGTTTATAATGCTGCTTTCAACATTGTTTCAGTCATAATAGGGTTGCAAATTACAAACAAAATGCAGCCAAATTGATGAGATTTATGCTGTGAAAAAAACAACATAATAGAACAAGGGGGCAGTGATGGCCCTAAATCCCTCCAATGGCTTTCAACACTTATCCCCACAATTCCGAATTTTAATGACCTTGAAAGAGCAAGCTTTTGAAAATATTCTCCTAATCCATAGATAATTCTCAGCCTATCAAAGACAGAAATTTTCACTAGAGTTACAATCAATCTATGACGATTTTTCAGGCCAGATCTGTTCGACTGTCTGGCATATATTCCAAACCATTGAAAATGTAATTGCAATGTTTTGGATAAAAATTGTGTCATTAAACTGTTCCGAATGTGCTAAACCAGTTAAAAAAAAAAAAGAAAATTAACATTAGAGGAGAGTTGAAAAAAAAAAAAGAATATGAGAAAAAGAAAAGACCAGCGAGATGATCAAGAAAAGGAAGCAGCAACCAGAATGGTTGGTTTATGACTCGGAAAACGTGCAAATGCGCTGCACAGACTGTCTGGAATATTACTGCTAGAAAGTTAAAACGGTGACCAACATCTTCAAAATACAAACATATTTATTCTTGGATGCACTGAACTGACTTGCTTGTAGTGTTTAGTATTGTCTCCTTTTCCAAAAATGTTTTCAAATGCATTTTTCCTCAAAGCTGTTAAAAGTTGTCACGACGTGATTGGCTTAGTAAGGTGTTAACTGTCAGCAACTTTTGAAAGTCTTAATGAGTGCAGAAATAGTTTATCATTATGCATAAAGTTGATATAAGTTGTACCCTCCTTTCTTATGTTTTCTTTGTTTTTTGTTAAGTTTGATTCGATCCGACAGATTTTCAGGCCTTGTCAGACCAAATGTCTGACACTTTTTGTGAACTTTAGGGAAGTGTGTGCATGTAGCATAATTCTTGGCATCAAAATAAATCATTCATCCTGAAAAATGAACATTTTCTAGGTAGATATCTTGAATAAAAAATGCAGTTTGATAATCAAGAGTAGTAACAAACTAAATATCTCTTATAACAGGAGTTGTTTCCCATGATCAGGATACAAATTTTGAGTCCATGTTAATTTACCCTTTACCAAACAATTCCTGGTTTTCACAACCCTGAAGAAGAGAGATTTCTAGGCAATTCTCAATTTTTGAGACATTTCTGAGTTCAGAACAAGCAGTCTAATCTATGTTCAATACATCCCCTTGTTTAGTCTAGCCCATACATTACATGAGCACTACATGCTGGTGTCACTGTTCAGCATCAAATGCTTTTTCAGTTTAACTCTTTACCAAACAACAAAATTTGGGACTGGACCAAATTGAAAGCATTTGCAGATGACAAAATAAATATAAATCAAAAATTGAAATTTGTTCCCAGAAAGATCGAAAACATTGTTTGAAAAAGGAGAAAATGCTGGTAATCAGCATTTTTTCCTTTTTCCTACAATGTTTTCAAAAGGCTTCTTTCTAAGGGTCATTAAAAGTAGGGATTGTATGGTAAAGAGTTAATCCTTTCACAAACAATCCCTAGTTATTACTACCCTGAAACAGAAGCCTTTTAAAAAAAATATTTTAGGAAATGAAGAAAATGCTGGTAACAAGTGTCTTCTCCTTTTCCCACAATGTTTTTTACCCTGTTCGAAACAAATTTCAATTTATGAGTTACATTTATTTTGTCCACTGCAAGTGCTTTCAATTTGGACCAGTCTATAAATTTGTCGTTCGGTAAAGAGTTAACAGTTATATCTTTACTGGTTCAGCTTTTGATAGTAAACAAACCCTGTTTGCAGTTAATATCCTAAGTGGTAATACAGATGTGGAAAGGCCTCAGTTTTTTTGTATGATGACAGCATTGACATCCATGATAGGGTACGGACAATTACCTTGACATTTTCTTTGAAAACACTTCACAGTCTATCTATAAGTCTTCTTCTGCATTGTTGTTCAGCAGTCAAAAGAGATGGAGTTTAAAATATTTGGCACTAAAAATGCCAGGCAGAATATGAATATTAAATATGCAATCCAAGTTCCTAACAACAGTTCTGATAAAGCAACCTACAGGAATAACCTACAAAATAGGCCATATATCCAAATTAGACTGGCACTATGTCCATCACTTTATGACCAGTTACCTTTACAAAATGACCACATAAATCCTCATGAATAATGCCGGGAATTTAGGGTCATGGACTGTCCATTTAGGGACACTAAATTATGACATAATCCCCAATTATTCTTGAACTAAGAAAACTCTGTCTGGGTAAGGCTGGTCATCATCTATTGTTATTACTTTAAATACTCTATTAGGAATAGGTTGGACTCTTCATGAAAGGATAAAATTCTGGTCTTTGTTCAAATATAAAGTAGTGTCTGTGATTGAAAGGTAGAGTATTGGACTCGTAAGCATAAGGTCCTGAGTTGGATACCAGGGACTTGGTATCAACTACAGTAACTATCACTAAAGGTGATAAATACTCCCGCCCCTACATTTCATATCACAGGGGCAATAACTCATTAATTTTTTCATAGAATTTTCACGAAAGTTGCGCCTTGCACATCTACAACTCCTAATGAACACTTCTGCCAAGTTTAAAGTCAATCAGACAGAAACTGTAGGAGAAGTTGTCCGGACAAGCACTTTTCAGTCAAATCAGGCGCAATAACTCAGTAACTCTTGATGGAATTTTCATGAAATTTGCGTCTTGCAAATCTACAACTCCAAATGGATACTTCTGGCAAGTATAAAGCTAATCAGACTGAAATTGTAGGAGGAGTTGTCTGGAAAAGCATTTTAAATATTAATCAGGGGCAATAACTCATTAATTCTTCATAGAATTTTCATGAAAGTTGTGTCTTGCCCATCTACAACTTCTAATGAATACTTCCGCCACGTTTAAAGTGAATCAGACAGAAATGTAGGGCGAGTTGTCCGGATCAGCATTTTAAAGTCAAATCAGGGGAAATAACTCAGTAATTCTTGATGGAATTTTCACGAAATTTGCGTCTTGCACATCTACAACTCCAACTGGACACTTCTGTCAAGTATAAAGCCAATCGTACTGAAATTGTAGGAGGAGTTGTCCAGTCAAGCATTTTAAATGTGAAACAGGGGCAATAACTCATTGATTCTTCATAGAATTTTCAAGAAAATTGCGTCCTGCACATCCACAACTCCTAATGAACACTTCTGACAAGTTTACAGTGAATCAGACAGAAACTGTAGGAGAAGTTGTCTGGACAAGCACTTTTAAGTCAAATCAGGGGCAATAACTCAGTAATTCTTGATGGAATTTTCACAAAATGTGTGTCTTGCACATCTACAACTCCTAATGAACACTTCTGACAAGTTTACAGTGAATCAGACATAAACTGTAGGAGAAGTTGTCCGTTTTACAGTCAAATCAGGGGCAATAACTCAGTAATTCTTGATGGAATTTTCACAAAATGTGTGTCTTGCACATCTACAGCTCCTAATGAACACTTCTGCCAAGTTTCAAGCGAATTGGATTGAAACTGTAGTAGGAGCTGTCTGGACAAGATTTTGCAGACAGACCGACCCACCACCCGCCAGACTGACAGGCTGATTCCAGTATACCCCCCACAAACTTCGTTTGCGGGGGTATAAACATGTATTAGCTATAAGCATGACAAACATTCTTACAGGCCTTGATGAAAATGTGGTCTTCAGAATGCAAGAGGTAAACTATATAAAATGCAATACAATGAAGGCTAGATGTCAAGACATGCACCACGACTATAAAAGCCAACCTTGAGCACTTTTGTGCTCAAGAGAGCTAAAAATGGAGATTTGATCCATTTACCATGAAACCCCTTGCTTAACCCTTTACCACACAATGACAACTTTTGACGACCCTGAGGAAGAAAACTTTTTAAAACTTTGTGGAAAAAGGAGAAAATGCTAGTAACCAGGATTTCCTCCTTTTCCCATAGAGTTTTCTTCTCTATCAAAGGAAAATTGCATCATGTGAGCCAATATGAAATTGTCTGCAAATGCTTTCAATTTGGATAGGTCTCAAATTTTGCCATGTGGTAAAGGGTTAACTGGCCCTGAAGACTAAAAGCTTATGAAAACCGTCTGGTTACCAGCCTTTTCTTTTTCCTCAATGTTTTTGAGAAACCTTCCTTCTCGGGGTTGTTAAAACTTAAAAACTATTTGGTAAAGAGTGAAATCAACTGATTTTCTGTCATGTATAACTTTTAATTGGATTTCAAAATCAATAAACTTTGGTAAACTAACTTAAATGTCAAAAGTTCATAGAAACTTTGTATATCAAGATGCCAGTGCATTTCAGTACATAAGCAGGAGTAAATTTGTACATTTCTCACTATTTATTGATGTTTAGATTGCTTTCTTTTACCCTTTCAACAGGACACCAGTCTCAACAATTATCACAGCCACATTTCTCTTATTGGTGGCTTTTCTGGGATGTACCAGCATGATGCTCTGCTGTAGCTTGTCCAAGAAATTCCAGCTGTGGCTTAACAAAGAATTTCCTGATTAAAATTAAGTTTCATGCCTTTCATATGTCAACATTAGTCTCAGAGGATCTCTTCACTTTGTATAACGGTCTACTATCAACAAAACACCACTTAAGGAAAGAAAATCTGCATCAAATGACAAGTTGTCCTTCTTGGTTAGAATGAAAAAGATTGTGAGAATAGTAGCTATTCATGACTTAAAGATTGCATGTCCTACTACATGTTTCATCAAAGCTGTTTTACGCAGTCATATTGGAACAGCCTATTAAAGGCTGGAATTTAACACAAGAGAGCCATGATAGCCCTGTTCTGATCCACTGCCCTTGAAATAAATATGCCATGAACTTTATTGATAATGGCAGAGACAGGAAATAATAAGTAGTTCACATGGCAATAAAATTCATCTATAGAAAAAATATGCTTCCCCTTCCTAACATGCCAAGATGATGTCAGTAAATACAATTAAATCTAATTATTATTCCTTCCAAATATCACTTATTATTCCTAACAAACAGTGCTATGACAAGAAGTTTTCCAAAATTCACGGAGCAGAAAAACACTTTTGCACATCGTTAAGTAAGCTTAACCCTTTACCAAACAATCCCTGTTCTCCATGACCCTGAGGAGGAAGCTTTTTGAAAACATTATTGGAAAAGGAGAAAATGGTGGTAACAAGCATTTTCTCCTTTTCCCCACAATGTTTTCTACCCCTCCCAAATTAAACTTCACTTTTTCAGTAACATTATATTTTGTGGTCTGCAAAAGTCTTCAATTTGGACAAGTCTTAACCCTTTACTCCACAGATACTCATTTCAATGAGGAGCCTTTGCATTGCTTTTAGGAGCCTTTGGAAAACATTGTGGCAAAAGGTGAAAATTGCTCACGACCAATTTCACTTTTTGTCACAATGTTTTCTATGCTACCAAAAAGTGTCATATACACGTAAGAAACGGCTTCATCCATGCTGTTATTTAGGGTCGATTAGAGATATCATCGAAATGCCTTATGGGGTAAAGAGTTATATTTTATCATTTGGTAAAGAGGTAATGCATGAAGCTTGTTATGAGCTACAATCTAGTCAAACCAAGCGCAACGATGTTCTTTGCACCATCAAAATTAGACCAAAAAATCTGCAAAAGGTCCAACAAGGATTGTTTATGCCAAGCTCAAACAAAAAAATACTGGTTTAAGGTCTGGCTCTAAGATGCTGTAGGTACAGTAGGTAGCATATCAGACTAGTGACCTGGATGTTGGAGGTTTGATACCCAATTGCAAAGATTTTTTTTTCCCAGTGATTTTTCGCCTTCCACCACTAATGTATGTGAGAAAAGCAGTCCATGGTTTTGATAAGAAAGCTTTGTAAACTTTTACTGATATGAGAAAGCCAGGAAAAAAATGGGTGCGTCACTATCAGCCATAGTATGACTTAAGGTGTTGAGCGTTAAACTCCAGTACAAACCAAACCAAAGACAATTCTTCTATATGGACAGGTAAAACATTCCGTTTATGGGTATTGAGATAACTATCACATAAAAAAACATATCATTATGTGGTGAGAAATTTCACCTTTTGTAAAATGTTTTCAATCATGGTATCCTGCAAGACATGGAAAGCCTTCTGTTCATCAACTGCCACAATGCTTCCAATAACTGTCTAACTGTATAGACATTTTACAGTAGTTTGTGGACATGTGGTCAAGTCCTAATTTTTAGCTAAACAACAAAATTTGAGATTCCTCTGCATTGAAAGTATTAATATTGCAGACAACAAATTTAACACTTTACCAATAGACAATAATAAAACACTGGTCCAACATGAAAGAATTTGCAGACAAAGAAATAAATATGAGCCAAAATTTGAAATTTGTTTAGGGAAAGGTAGAAAACATTGTTGGAAAAGGAGAAAATACTGGTTACCAGTATTTTCTCCTTTTCCAACAATGGTTTCAAAATGTTTCTTTTTCAGGGTCGTGAAAATTCTGTATTGTGCGGTAAAGGCTTAAATGATGAGACTGGTCTACGGCACTGCAGGAATAGAAAAAAATTGTTGATTACAGATTTTTCTATCCATTCAAGACAAAATCCCATCAGTTGAGCCATTTTTAATTTTTTTTATCCGCAGAAGCTTTCAATTCCGACGAGTCTTAAATTTTGTTGTGTGGTAAACGGTAACAGTTGATTTTACATTTCTTCATTTACCTTTTATGTCCTGGTCATGGTGATTCATAGGTATCTCTTGAAATTCAGCCCTGGGGTCACGCGGATCAGGAACTGAAATGATTTAATGAACTCAAGTTACATATCAGCACCCCGATGACTATTTACCACACAACAAAATTTTAGAGTGGTCCAAGCTGAAAGCCTCGGCAGATGACAAAATAAATGTGATTTAAGAATTTAAATATAAGGATGTTTTTGGAAGGGTTGAAGAAGGAGAAAATGGTTGTCACACGCATTTTCTCCTTTTCACACCATGTTTTCAAAAGTCATGTTCTCAAGGTTGTTAACATTCAGGACTGTTTGGCAAAGGGTTAAAACTAATTAAAAGTAACTGATACCACTTTCAATAAGACTTTAACCCATTACCTACTTTTGACGACCCTGAGAAAGAAGCCTTTAGAAAACATTGTGGGAAAAGGAGAAAATGCTGGAATGCTGGTTTCCAGCATTTTCTCCTTTTCCCACAATTTTTTCTATTTTTTGCAAGTCAAATTTCAATTTTAGATTCACATATATTTTGTCGTCTGCAAATGCTTTCAATTTTGACTTGTCCAAAATTTAATCATTTGGTAAAGAGTTAACCCATATTAAACAAATCCCAGATTTTGATAGCTCTGAGAAAAGAAGACTTTCAGAAGCATTGTGTGAAAAGGGGAAAATACTGGTTATGCTGTCAAGTTTTCCCAGGTATTTTCAATTTCTCACAGACAACTCCTATATTTTAACCCATTTAGCAAATAAATCCTTCTGATTACCTACACTTTCTTCTTTTAAATGATATTTTCAAAAGTCATCTTGACCCCTGAACTGATGAAACACAAAATCATTTGGCCTGCATTTAAGTAACACACAAAAAGGAGGATTTGACATTTACGCAAAGTGTTGTCTTGCATCAGCCTGCACAGTCCGTGCAGGCTAATCCAAAATGACACTGTCCATTTTTATGTTGTTTCCTGTTTTGATCAAGTCTACCGTAACACAAAACCTAATGTAGGCGTCAAGTGCCCTCTCATAATTTACCCCATGCAGATTGTACAGGATGATCCGAGACCGCACTTGACACAAAATGTCCAATTGCCCTTTTCGGATGTTGCAAGCCATTTGGTAAACATAGCTAAGGGTTAATCCCCAATAATGATAGGGGGTGAAGATGTGAACAGAATGTCTATTGATTGATAACCAAGAATAATTTACCAGTACTAACCTATAATGTACATATAAATGGGTCCCTTGGGTGAAACAATGCTGGCATCTAAGTCAAATCAATTGGGCAAATGATTTTCTATGATACTTTCTTATGGCCATTTATAGTAACTGACCTCAGGCCATAAAATGACCAGTAATTTAAGTATTAACTCATTACCAAACAACAATATTTTAGGTTTGTCCAAACTGAAAGCATTTGCAGACGACAAAACAAAAGTGGCTGAAAATTTGATTTTTTTTTTGTGAAGGGTAGAAAACTGGTTCCTAGCATTTTCTCCTTCTCCTACAATGTTTTATGATGGCTTCTTTCTTAGGGGCATCAAAAGTAGGTATTGTGTGGTAATGGGTTAAGACATGTAACCTAGCTCATGGGTCAAAGGTCTCTGGCTTAATCCTTCATCAGAAGGTAAAGTTTTAGATTTATTCACAATTGGAAAACATTTTCCAACCACAATGTCTTCTCTCAAACGACAAACAATTCTATAGTTGCCTAAGTTCCAAGCTGTTGCAGACAGCGAATTAAATGCGGTTCAATTTGAGGAAACCGGACTCCAAAAGGGAAAAAAAAATTATTTTGGCAAAAAGGAGAAAATGCTGCTTACCAATGTTTTCCCCCATTCCTACAATGTTTCAGCAGGTTTCTTCACCAGGGCCCCGTTTCACCAAGGTAGTTGCAGGCAAAATTTGCGCAAGTTTTACGTAATTATAGTATGGTGGCATTAATCTGCCACGAGACACACGAAAACTATCATGATAATTTTCATGTATCTCGTAGCGATAAATGCAACTATACTATAGTTACGTAAAACTTATACAAAGTTTGTTCATAACTACCTTTGTGACACAGGGCCCAGATAAAAATCAGGGTTGTGTGGTAAAGGATTAAATGATGAGGATAATTTGATAGATTTCTGCTTTTAGAGAGTAAAAAACATTGTGATAAAAGGAGGGGGAAATGTAGCCATATTATTTTTTTCTTGTCCCACTATGTTTTCAGGCTTTTCTACCTGAAGTTGGTAAAAAGTAGGAATGTTAGTAAAGAATTAATGTAAGTTGGCAATAAGTCACATTCATAATCAGTATCCTACAGCAAGTCAGTGTTCAAAGCTTAGTATTTAATTAAAATGAAAACCTAGAAAGCCATGATTACACATCTTTGCGAGCCAAGGTTACGATCATTACGTGGATCTTTCCTTGGCGGATTGGGCCCGATTTCGAGATTCCTGTGATGCGCCCTCTACTGGATGCTGATTATTACCCCCCTTTACATCATATTTCTAATAGCCAATGTAATATTGCTTTACAAACCACTTACGAGTACACATGAAGCCATAAGCAGACATCCATGTGGGTTTCCATGTTTACCTTCTATTCGAAAGGTAGCGACGTTGTTCTATTTTTATCAAAGATGAAATGCTACCAGCAATTTCATTCCATGCAGTCAGAGCTGGCTGCATCCAATGAAAAAGCATATCGGGTGAATGTAAAAATCAAGCTCGATCCGCCAAGGGTAGAGTAACGGTAAGTGAATTGTCAGTCTTGGCTTGCAAAGATGATGATTACAATGAGCTGTTATATTTATGCTGGTGAGGTAAACTGAACCCTTTACCAAACAATCCCAGGTTTTCACAACCCTAAGAAAGAAGCCTTCTGAAAACATTTTGGTAAGCAGCATTTTCTCCTATTCCAACAATATTTTCTACCCTTCCCAAAACAAATTTCAATCTTTGAGTCAGCTTAATTTTGTTGTCTGCAAATACATGTACTTCCAATTTGGAGTAGTCTAAAATTATGTTGTTTGGTAAAGAGTGGATAAAAGTGGAAAAAAAAACCCATTATTCAAACAAAATTGCTTTTAATTTGGACAGGTATAAAATTTTGTTCAGTGGAACAGACACCAAACAGGATTCTTTCTCAGCTTTTTTTCTCCAGATGCCTTGATTGAGTTGAGAGTATGGAAGAGTAAAGAGTAAAGAGTAAAATACCTACACAGTAATCAGTTGTATAACTTGCAAGATGTTTCAAATGATTAGGCTATTTAAATGTAACAATCTACAAACAAAACAATGGAGATCTAATGGACTGATCCATTATATGATAGGCTATTTTGAGACATTTTGAAACAAAACAATCATTTCATGTAAAGGATAAAGGACAAAAACATCTGAAGGAAAAACATCATTTACTTTAATAATGGAATATTGTGGGGGGTACATCAGCAACATACACAATAAATGTCTTTAAAAAGTTGGTCTGTTACAAGGGCCATTGAAATAATTTACAAGTTAAAATATGATTTTTATTCAAGCTGAAAATAAGAAAATACAAAGGTAACTAACTAGTTTTTGGTATCAAAGTGGGATTAACTATAATCATCTCGAAGAAACCGATTTCTCCCACTCCTACCTCATAGCAACATGTTCTCCATATGACTACAGTGAGTGGTCATTCTGTATATAGGAGGGCCATAATGACCCTGTATTGCTCCACTAGTGACTGACTTCTTAATAGATGTATCATGCACCTAATGTCTGGTATTGACAGAGACATAAATCATATTAACCCATTACCACACATTCCCTACTTTTGACGCCCCTGAGAAAGAAGCCTTTTGAAAACACTGTGGGAAAAGGAGAAAATGCTGGTAACCAGCATTTTCTCCTTTTCCCACAGTGTTTTCTACCCTTCCTAGAACAAATTTCTGTTTTTCTGTCACCTTTATTTTGTCGTCTGCAAAAGCTTTCAATTTGGACCAGTCCAAAATTTTCTCATGTGGTAAAGAGTTAATGTCAGTTACCAAGACAATGTACTTTCATAAAAGAAAAAATAGCTACAATTACCTTTACCAAACAATCTAATACCCCCATTCCACTAGGCCACAATCTAGGGCGCTCTCGTGGTGCGCCTTAGATCGCCATGCAGAGTGCCAAGAACGCCAAGAATGCAAACAGATCTTTAGTGAATCGCCAAGATTGCCATCAGTCTACTCCCTTGCACAAAGATTTGTGTGATCTGTTCAGAAAGCAATCACATCTCTACTTAATTGCTTAGATCGCTATTGAACGTAAACATTGTAAATGGAGCGCTATCGGATTGCTCAAAAGTGCAAAATTTTTAATGTTCCTCCAGCATGCCAGTCATTGCGCTCCAATGTGATCTGGTAGTGACCAATAGAGATGCAGTAGCCCTCCGTTACGATCAAGTGAAGAATGATCACACTCCGATATGATGAAGTGGTGATATGATAGCGCTCCATTATGATCAAGTGACGATATGATATTGCTCCTGTACGCTCCGATCGCACTGTTGGAGGACTATATAAAACAGTGTCTGTCTCAGCTATCATCATTTCAGGATGGATTGGTAGTGCAGTGGCAAAACGCTGGACTTGCAAGACTTGCAATCCTGAGACCCGACGTTCGATACCCGACCCAACCAGAACCTTTCTGAGGCATCTTGTATTTGGAATTGATTTGGAACCCTAAAGTAGCCTCGCGTGTGTTACTGCTTTACACTGGGCAAATTAAGGAACCAAGGATATCTTTTGGAAGAAGAGCTAGGGGCTAGTACCCGGATTTCCTATATGCCTCGAGCACAGAGGAACCTTAATCCTACAAAGTCTTCATATCATCATTTTGCATTTGGAGACCACCTCGTGTAGGTATAATAAATTCTTTAGTCAGCTACAGTATGCTACCCAAGGAAAGAAGCGAAAGGGGGTCAAAGCCTTGGGTTGCTAATGCAGCAAAAACAGGTCATATAAGGTCGCAACTCCTAGCAAAGCTATGATAGTTACCATGTACAGTTCAATTGCTATTGGATCTCAACGTTTGTTATTTGATTGCCAGCGGAGCATCATCTTGATACTATCTCAGCAGGGTTGTCCTCATAATCACCGATCAAGCAGCAATCTGAGGCGATCTACAGCGCGCTGTGTAAGCGCACAGAGCACCGTAGATCACGGCCTAGTGGAAAGGGGGTATAATGTTTTAACCCTTTCCCAAACAAGCCCTGGTTTTTACGTGTCTGCAGTAATACGCTCGTAGTCTTTTGAAAAGACTGTGGGAAAAGGAAAAATTGCTCATAACGACCAATTTCTCCTTTTCCCACGGTGTTTTCTACCCTTTTTGAGAACTTTCTGCTATTTTCTCCAAATCTAAAATTGTCGTCTGCAAATTCTTTTGAAAAGGCAGAAAAAAGTGGGTAATCTGCATTTTCTTCCATTCTCCTCATGTTTTCAATCCTTTCTCATGCAAATCCCACTAAACTTTTATCTTGTCAATTTTACTTTCAACTTGGACAGAATTATTGTAATATATTGTTCTTAAGTTGATAGTTGGCCCTTTCTTGACTTGCAAATATTAAATGCATTTATGCAGACAAAACCCCAACTGTTTCTTCAATGGCATTTACCTATGTAAGGGGTTACCAACCAGCATTTTTCTCTCCCTTTTCCTAAAATGTTTTCAATAGCAATCTGGGTTAGAGTGTAAACAAAGGGTTGTGTGGTTACGGGTTACAAATATAGTTTTATAGTCTTAGAGAAAGATTGAAACTTAATCTCTCACAATTTTATGAAATATAATCAGACAACCTGTAAAGGTCACTGACTTAACTCTTTACTAAACAACAAAATTTTAAATTGGTCCAAATTGAAAGCACTTCTAGACAACAGAATAGGCAGAATTCAAAAAATGAATTTTTTTTCCTGCATGGTAGAAAACATTGTGGGAAAAGGAGAAAATGCTGTGGTTACCAGCATTTCCTCCTATTCTCACATTGTTTTCAAAAGGCTTCTATCGCAGGGATTGTTGGGTAAAAGGTTAAAAATTAAATACCTCAGTTTTATAGAGATCTTTCCTCCATTGATTCTGTAACAAAAACAATTGCTAATCCTTAACACACAAAAACATTTGATAACCCTTTATAAAACTATCCCAAACAATCTAAGATTGTAACAATCTAAACAACGTCTTTTGAATACAATTTGGGAAAAGGAGAACATGGTAGTAAACCAGCAGTATCTCCCTTTTTCACAATATTTCTACCCCTTCCTTATCCCAAAATTTGCATTACATTTTATTTTTTTGTCTGCCAATACTTTTGATTTAGACATTCTAAATTTGTTCCTTCTGATCAAGGGAGATACCAAGAGGGTTATGATGGCCCTGTATCGCTCTAATGCCTTTTGAATGAAAGTACATTGTATAATACAATTCATTGGCTCTGGCATAGAAAATAAACCTTGGAACTCCTTACGGCAATAAAATGTTAAAGAGAAACTATTATAATCACTACGTCCACCCACCTTTTTTAACATGCCAAAATGATGTCAGTGAACACAAGGATCAAGCTAGCTAAGTATCAATAAACTCTGAAGATTTCCAAGAGTACGAGAAAAAAATGTTTCCCTATGGTATAAATAATAATGCTTTGGAGCAAAAACTAGAATGATACAAACCTCACCTCAGGTTAAATGTCAACTAATCTGAGCATTACTATTAAAACCCAAAGAAATCATCACTGAAAACTGGCTATTTTCTATCCAAAAACCCTGACTACATAATGAACAGAATAAATTGTATCTGCAAGGAAACCAGGAATTTGTTATATTCGTTCACCAATATATAAACTTTAATATATCAGTTTCCAATCAACTGTGCTAAAGCCAATCCCGTTGCCCATGCTCTTATGCCGGGTATTTATCACATTATGACATTTACCATGGGACAGCCAAAGAAAGTTTTGGGCCAATGCGTAGAGCACTGGTAAAACCTGCCACTTCAAAGCCAAAGATCTTTTAACAATTTTCAATACTTTCCAGATTTGCTCAATTGGTAATTAGATTTTTCTATGGAATCTAATTCCTTGACAAACTTCTGAAGATAACCAATCAATGTCATTTCTGTTTCACAGCAGCTTTTTGAAATTTAAAGTTAAAAATGACAGCCAATTAGGGCCGCGACATGAGCTCACTGACCTTTGGCCAGAGGAGCTTAAAAAAAATCCATTAAACAAAAATATATATATATATTATGAAAATAACCTTCAAACCCAAAACAAGTGACTTGTGTTTCATAAAGGTTTCCACAGAATATTGGGTTGGGGTTCTCATGGTCCCAAATGCCATGCCCATGGATACTCAGAGGCAAAATCTCCCTAGTTCATAATCATTTCAGTTCAAGTCTAAAATTTTGTGTACCGGTAACCAGTTAGATACATAGTTAAAATTCCTACAAATAGTGAATCTAGTGACCTTAATAACCTTTACTCCCGCCAATTAACAAATATTTTGGACTTGTCAAAATTCAAAGAATTTAATGCTTTGTTTTTTAAAAGGGTAGAAAAAACATTGTTGGGAGGAAAAGGAAAGAAATGCACCAATGGTTTCTCTTTCTCTCACAATATTTTCAATTGCCATCTTTACAAGGGTGAATTAAGCTTGAGATTGTGGGGTAAAGGGTTCATAGTGTCACTGTGTGAACTCTCCACAATGGACAATGGCCAGTCTCACTGAATAATTCAAAATGAAGGATGGTCACATCCAGAATGTTGAACTTGTCGCCTAAATCTTTGCCTCCCTCAACATTGAATACATTTTTCACCCCTGCAGTAAAAGAAATCTACTCAAGGAAGTTTTGTGAAATCTAGTCAAGGAAGCTTTTAAAACAATGCAGGAAAAGGAAGAAATGCTAGCCAACATTCTCTGTTCTTCCCTCAATATTTTCTACGGTGTCAAAGACAGAAATTATCCTGGAGCTAGTCATGTACATTGAATTGTCATGCGTGAAATTCTTTCAATTTTGGGAAGTCTTAATTATGTTGATTGGTATTAACTTTAACTATTTAACTCTTTACCAAACAATCCAGACTTTAAACAAACCTAGGAAAGAAGCCTTTTGAAACTGTGAGAAAAGGAGAAAATGCTGGTAATCAGCACTTTCTCCTTTTTCCACAATGTTTTCTACCTCTCCCAAAAGGCATCTCAAATTTTTAATCACATTAATTTTGTCGTCTGCAAAGGCTTTCAATATGGACCAGTCTATAATTTTGTCATAAGGTAATGACTTAATACCAGTTTTGCAGATGACATAATTAAATGTGGATCACATGACAAAATTGATTTTATCTTTACACTTTTCCAATCGTTGTCTGCGCATGTCATATTCTTCGAAGATTCGACTATCTGATATGACACATCACTAGCCCCAAAAGCGGGCTGATTGTAATATTATGCTCTATAAAGTAGTAATGTAGAAAACGGCTTTTATCGATACGTTTGAGGAGAAATGAGACCTACTTTAGCTCCAGATTTCTCTAGACTGCTGATCATAGCTCAGTGAATTGCACGAGGTAGTGTTTTATTGAGTAAACCTTTATTTTTATTTTGAAATTCAAAGTAACGGTTGTCGCGTAGGAAAGTGGTTTGGTTCTGTACCCAGGATGCCCATATTAGATAGATGAGTATTTATAGAATGCCATCGAGCGGGAGATAATGCTTTTCCAATTGACAAAATTTAAGACTGGTCAAAATTGAAAGCATTTGCAGACGACAAAATAAAAGTGACTGAAAATTTTTCATTTTTATTGGGAAGGGAATAAAACATTGTGGGAAAAGGAGAAAATGCTGGTTACCAGCATTTTTTTCCTTTTCCCACAATGTTTTTAAAAAGCTTCTTTCTAAGGGCTGTAAAAAGTAGGGATTGTGTGGTAAAGGGTTAAACGGGTAGAAAAACATGTGAAGCAGAAGATGCTTGTGGCAAGAATTTCTCCTTTTCCTACAATGTTTCCAGATGCCTTCATCCTAAAAACCCACACCGTTTGTTGCAAAGTTAATACTTTTCAATACAATCCCATTTCCTACATTCCCAAGTTTTAACAATACTGAGAAAGAAGCCTTCGGAAAACATTGTGTGAAAAGAAGAAAATGCGAGTAACCACTTTTCTCCAATTCCCATGTTTTCTACCTTATCAAGGATGCAATGCATCATTTGGGTCACAGTAGCTGCTGAATTATCTTTTGCAAATGCTTTTACTTATGATGAGTATTAAATTTTTGTAATGCCCAATTTTAGACTTGTTTAAACTGAAAGCAATAATTACAGACAAAAAAATTAAAGGTAGGCGAAATGAGGAAGTTCCTCTTTGACAGGGTAGGAAACATAATGGGGAAAGGAGAAAATGCTGGTTACCAGCATTTTCTCTTTTTCCCTACAACGTTTTCAAAAGCCGTCACAACGCCGGATTGTAGGGTAAAGGGTTAATGCCAACATACAGGGGCTTACTTAAACTAAATTTCGTTTTGCAGCCTGTTTCACAAAAACTTTATAGAGACAGGTAAAATTCATTCCCAAGCAAAGGCTGCTTAAATTGAAACAGAAATACTAATGTACAACACCTGAATGTTTTTTTTTGTATTTCTGCAGTAAAATTTCCTATTCCATCACAGTAAAGCTATCATACCATACCAAGGGATAAATACATTGTTAATATTTAAGAATAACATTAGTTTTGACAAACACTTCATTTAACCCATCACCACCCAATCCCTACTTTTGACGACCCTGAGAAAGAAGCATTTAGAAAACATTGTGGGAAAAGGAGAAAATGCTGGTTACCAGCATTTTCTCTTTTTCCCACAATGTTTTCTACACTTCCCAACACAGATTTCAATTTTTGCGTCACTTTTATTTTATCATCTGCACTGAGCTATAGTTCTGAACTTTGTAGGTTCGAGTCCAATTGCAAGCAAAATGCTTTTTTTTTTTCAGCAATAGGTAAGTTTTCCTTACAGTAGAAAATATATTCCTACAAAAAAATATATGTTTTTTTTTTTAATACAAAGAAAGCATTTTGAATGTATTTTAAGGAAATGGAGGAAAAACTGTATAATTGCATGGTTACATAATTGCTCCTTCTCCTAGAATTTTTTTTTTAATCTTTCAATATGTATGGTTTTTCATTGTACAGATCACATTTTGCACATTATTACAAACTATATGAGAGAAGTATTATAGCATGGTTACATAATTGCTTCTTTTCCCAGAGTAGTTTGAACTATCACCTGCCAGGGTGATAACCATTGTGTTTTCACGTTAATGACCTCCCATTTTCTCACAACAAACTTGATCAAAAGAATAACATGACTTTAAGAGCCATAAATTTCTGGATACATGAATATGAAAGTAAGCAAGCCATGATTCTTTTCACATCAGTCTTTCATTACATAAATACTGGAGGGTATAATTATCATACTTCATAAAGTTCTTACTCTTTACCAAACAAATCCTTGTTTTACCAACCCTATAGCTCAAGGCCATAAAAAATATTGCCTGAAAAAGTTTAAAATGCTGATCTTCTTTTTTACCCATGCTTTCATTCCTTTCAAAGTCATCCTCGTAATGTTTCCATCATTTTAACAAAAAATTTTAGTTTGTTGTCTGCAATTTTTTTTTCCAATTTCGAAAAGTCTAAAATTGTATTGACCTCTGAAGGAGTCGAGTACACTACACTGTGCTAAGAACAATGTACTGATTTGTAGGAGTTTAACAATACATCGATGCATCGCGATTGTGACTGTCCCGATAGCATTATGCATCGATTCCTATGTCCGACATCGATAACAATTGCCGATAGTTTGTTCAACAATCGATAGTTTCAATAGTCAATACTAGAAATTATTGTTATGCTGTTAGCTTGATTTAATCTGCTGTTTGGAGTTCTTTATGAAAGATTAAAATAGTGAATTAAGATGGATTCAACCCCGAGTACTTTCATTGTTACTATGAGGCATGCTCGATTTCAGTCTTTAGTATACACCTTTTGGACATTAAAGATCCATTATGTTCGAGAAGACATTAAAAATTCTCTTATCTTTTTAACCTGTGATAACCATTGTCTTAAATTTGAGTTAATTTTCGTAGTTAAATACTCAATAGCTAGAATTATATCAGCAAATGACTGAAATTATTATTTATTGTCCATGATCGATCTTGCATGACTTTTTCGTACTTACTAATCGAGCACCACTATATATGTGTTTATATATGTCGTCTGTGTTGGCTGCTAATTTCGAGATCGTGACGTTGGAAAGGTTAATGTTTGAGCCCATTTCCGGTTTCTTAAAGAGGGAGAGACTGCTGATAAAAAGCAAGCAGCATGTAGATCTAGATTATGTTATATGATACTGAAGCACGATGAAAACACGACAACTTTACATAGCAACATCCGACATTTGCTGTCATTTAGCCCCGCAAACAGTCAGAGACCAGGTATTAAGGAATATCTTATATAGCCCTATAGTATCACGATGCATCACGATACGGTTGTCTCAATAATGATAGTATCATGATATTAATGCTGCAATAGTAAAAATTATCGTGTTAGTCATTTTTTCATGCCGATAGTCAGCCCTACTGATTTGATATGTTCACAATGTTATGTTTAAAACTGAATTGTCATGTCTGCAGTGTTGTGCCTAGGCCAAAATTTTTGGGGGACACAGGTGTCCCCCTACCTTAATTTCAAGGGGACACTAGAAAAATCTAGGGGACACATTTCATACTTCCATCCAACTCTTGTAATCACGGAAATTTTATGAGCCATTTTTTCTAAAATTTTCCGTCCTTTTTCTTCCTTGTCCCGGAGGTCGAAGAAGCCGATGGTTCGGTATCTGCGCCGATAGATGTTGACTGATCACCGTCAGAATCAGATGACGCGATCGATTTCGGGTTTTCAACAGTCCTCTGTGTTCAATTTCGTCTGCAACTTTTCTATTTTTAACATTTCCCGACCTAAAGTCGGTCAACCGCATCTGGCGTTTCGCCATATTGTTTTATTGACAACAGTAAGACTGGTTTAAATATCGGATATCCCTAAGCGACTTTTATCTCGGTAAATTCCGCGGTCACAGTCTACGTTGTGCAGGTGCCTACTGTAATTAACGCAATGTATGTAAATACCGAAATCGACTCCAGATAAGGAAAATTCGTCGGATTTTCGTAAGCGCGCCCGACATCCCGCAATGGCTTAAATTTTAAGGGACATTGTTAAAAAAATGCGGGAATCCCACAATCCCGCAGCCTAGGCACAACACTGTGTCTGTGTATGTTAGATTCTTTCTTTATTATCATTCTGATGTTTGACCCCTAATTTCCACATCGTTTACTCTGTTTCAGTTATGTCACAGTGGCTGGTGTACCTATCCATTCTGTCTTGGGTTTTCTGTCACTAAGCACAGGAATCATTGCACGCCTCTAACTGTCAAGTTAATCCTTTACCAGACAACAAAATTTTAGCCCTATCCAAATTGAAAGTATTTGCAGACGACAATTTCAATGTGGCTCAAATAGTGCATTTGTTTATTGATAGGGTAGAAAAAATTGAGGAAATTTTCTCCTTTTCCCACAATGTTTTAAAAAAGGCTTTTTTCTCTCAGGGCGTCAAAAGTCGTCATTGTGTGGTAAAGGGTTAAGTTACCCAAACATCCTGGGTTTACAATGTAATGTGGTGAGAGAGGAAGGATGGAGTCCTCTTGCAATAACTTTCTTTCACCCTTTACCAAACAATCCCTAATTTATATGACATGGTGGAAGAAGCCTACTGAAAACATTGTGGGAAAAGTATAAAATGCTGGTAACCAGTGTTCATGTGCATCCTACTGCACATGTATTTTTTATCATGGATATTGAATCAAAAGTGCACCAAGGCATTTCTTTGCGCATGATAGTAATACCACTTTCTTCGGGTAGTTTTTGTGAAAAAAAACAAAAGGGTTTTGAACTGTCACTGAGAAATTAAAATACTGCTGACATGGAGATGCACACCTAATGTGGAATTAACGCTGTTTCAACTTTGGAAACTACTGCTGGAGAAAGAGAAATTGCTCTTATTGAGCAATTTCTCCCTTTGTTTGTTGAACTTTTATCCATTTTTTTTCCTTGAAAAAGTAATTTCCACTGTGACCTTCTTGTTTTCTGACATAATAAGCATGTGTTGGTGCCATTTTTATTTTTTTCTTACTATTTAGAATTACAAATTTACTGCAAGTGTGAAAATTTTAAGACAATTATGTCTGTTATTTACAATCTTATTCACTTCATACACATGTAAAATGTGCATTTGCATCAGAAAAAATGAATTATTTGGACAATCAGCCTTACAAATTATACTCTCAATATATGTGTTTATTTAACACATATATCAATGTGTATGATCATTTTCCAATTACTAATTTCTAATATTTATTAATTCACTTATACAGACCTTTAAGGAATGTTAAAATTATCTTGTATGGATGAGAAACATTTGTTTAAATCCAATAAAATATTTGTTCTGTTCTGATCTGTTAGAAAGTATGTATATTTGAAAATTGACCCCCAATTTGGTTAAATTATCTCCCTTTTTAACTCAATGGTCTATAATTATATAACATGAATATATGTCCATTTATCATGCTCAAAACCAGGCTTTCATATATTTCTTTTGCAAATAATGAGTTTTCATTAAAATGATGTACATTTGTATATTTTTCCTATAATTTTCCTGTTTAACTGACTATTGAAGAAAAATAATATAAATCCAATATAAGAAGAATTTTGGGACTGTCTATACCTCATCCAAAGGAAAACTGCTCAGAAACCAGCACAGGTACCCACATCTTTTTTTTTTTACAGTAATCTAGAGACATGAAAAGCATTATATGTGCAAAGTTTTCAAAAAACCTGTCTGCTAGAAAAATTTGTCATAATGTCCTTGACATTTGATCTACTTTATGGGTGAAAGGTCAGTTGTCAAAAGCTAGAAGTGATAGTTCTACCTATAATTGATTTTCTTCACAAAAAAATCATTATTATTGTTTCATGTTTTAATTTGAATGTAATGATATTTTCAGACTGGTAAAAATACATTTTATCTGATAAAGATTTTATTACCAGACAAAATGTGCAGTATGAACAAGTTCATCGGGACTGACAAAATGACTGCTGTACTCAGAGATGATGCTTGCACTCTCTATGAAATTACAAATAAACCTTACAAGTGCAAATAGGTACACCTCAATTATTCATGCTGCAGAATGTAACAATCAAACCTACTAGAATCTCATGACATTTAGAACCTGTTTCTGGTGAGACATATTTGGCCTATCATCTTTTTTTTAGAGTTATATGTGACTCATAATTTGCTATAGGGTATTTTGCCATACCGCTATTTAAATGCTGAATACTATTATTATTTAAGCATATATTTTTCATGTTTTCTTTTCTTTCTACTGTTTATATACTAAAGAGATAATAAAAACAGTTTCATCGACTTGTGTTATTTTGTTTAATTTCACCATACACTTTATGTGCAGAAAATGGCATTTCTGTGCTTCGGTAAAATGGACAAATCAATTAGCATGATTTCAAAGATGGATTGCTGTCTTACCGAATGTTTATTATAGCTTGCCAGTATCCATAACAATAATTAGGGTCTACACTTCTTGTTTCGGTGAAAAAAATGGATCTGGAGTGTTTTCATATTCATTCAAAAATGTTTCTGTTTGGCTACCCTTTTTAACGTAACGTCTGTCCATTGATACAACCAGTCGTCAACCTTAACAGTTCTAGTTATTTTGTGATTATAGCATGCTTTTTTATCTGTAATTAAACAACGTCTTGATATCTTCGATTGTGTTGAGCCAAGGCCGATTTCATGCCGTAAAATCTGAAAAAAATTGTGTTTCAATTCGCACACCTGGATATCTGTCCACACGTCGATGTTACGTGAGTTGTTGAACTATTGACCTCATTGCGTCATGCCGGCTAGCATCATTATCCAATCGTTGGCAAGAATGTTGCCGTATATCCCGGCAATCTCAAAACATAAGTAAAACACAGAGGAGGTCATGCGGGAAGCAGTACCTACCCACGAGAGATGTCTGTCCAGAAGTTACGTTAAAAAGTAAGTTACGTGAACTGACAGTAATTTCCATTTATCTGGGCGCTCGATTTGTTAAATTATGACATTAATGCTGTAAATCAACCGAAATACACCTACATTTCATTTAACCAAACACCCAATGTCGTCTGTCAGAGCTTTGACCTATTTTCAGTGCTGCCTGTAAAATTCGGACAGACTCTCGGCAGGATGCTCACGTAACTTGACAGACGGGCAATTTTTGCATAGTAAGCTCATGTTAGGCCTACAAGGTTAATAGAATCAATTTGACTGTCTTTGTAGATAAGCGTTGTTACAGCAGATAGTAATGTTCTTTTCACTGGACTCTTTTGACAGAAAAAGTTTTACGATCACTCGTATTTTAAAATTTTCTTATAGAACGTAACATGACCGATTCGTTGTCTGTCCATGTTACGTGAATGTTACCGCTCAGTCTGTCATAGTTACGTGATTATCATACTTAGTAATTAATACGATTATAAAGAAAAAGCAGTAAAAAAAAAAATCAAATGATTTTATGTCACATTTATTATCAATTTGCTACTGTTCGAAATAAATGATTTTGAATTTTATTGGTCAGAATCTTAATAGTATACCAGTTCCCGGATAGTACTAGAATCAGGACAGATGTCACTTGCCTTCATTCATAGAAATTTCCATAAGATATTCATAGATTACTGTTATTTTATGAAAAAGATTGGTGAATGCAATGTTTTTAGATACATTTTTAGGCATTTCATGATTAAGATGATTATTAATCTCACCTAGATTTATTTAAACATTATTTTAATTAAACTGTAAGAGCCTTATGTTGAAAACAACTGACATGATTTGGAAGAGTGATTGTTCATAAAACCATATGTTGTGAGAACCCATTAGAAATATTTCATTACATTTCAAATGAGTACTTTTGCCATAGAGTTCGGAATAGAAATATGTGTAATAAATTAGCATGCCATCATTCCCTGGTACATGTATCTGGAGCTCTGGATTACTTTCTATGCTGAAGGGTACCATCTGGGAACAGAAAAAAAATCTGATTAGCCCAGAATTTTGAATGACCTGCCTTGTATGAAATTTTCACCTGTGGCAGATTAAATGTTTAAACTCTTTAACATATAACAAATTTTAGACCAGTCTAAATTCAAAAGCATTTGCATTTTACAAAATAAATGTTAACGAAAAATTACAACTTCTTTTGTGAAGGGTAGAAAACATTGTTCTTTTTCCACAATGTTTCCAATAGGCAGCCTTCTCAGAGGCGTTCTAAGTTGGATTGTGTGGTAAAGATTTAATGGCCATTCTACCTTGCTGTAAAGTCTTTTGTTATAGATCTATTTACTTGGTATAATTATTTGACTAGACAAATCCTTAACCAAACAAATTAGGGTTTCAGCAACACAGAGAAAGTTAACTTTTGAAAGCATTGTGGGAAAAGAAGAAAATGCTAAAAATAGTGCTAGAAACACAGGAGATAGTACCTGGTGAGCTTTGATAAACCCAGATGCCATTGATATTGAAGACCAGTCGCTGTATGGTGATCTAAGCTATGATGCAGGTAAACTATAATAAGTGTACATTTTAATTTAGGCATAAATAGATAATTTATCCTTTTAGAAGATGACACACTGGTTACTTGCATTCCCCCCCTGCAATGCTTTCTATCATTTTGTAAGAAGGCTAGTATTTACATGTACCTTGATAATTTTGCACTCTATAACATCTTTCAAAACAGAAAATTCTTAGAGAAGGTTAATGGTTTCATATTACTCATACAAAATGTTCATCTTTCAGATGTATGCTTTGGTGATATGCACCTAGGAGATGGGGATGTCATCTTAACGACCCTTCTAGAAGGCTTGTATTCAGAGTAAGTACATCAGCTTTAATGACTTCTGGAAAATCACTCAACATATTGCAATAATATCAGTAGTATCTGAGCTTCTGTTTCACCATATTGTCTAGCCAAACATTTTTTTCTACAAAGCTTCAGATAGCTTTTGAAAAATTTATGAAAAAAAATATATACTGTGGCAACTTCAAAATGAATAAGTTATCCAGTCTAAATATTTGTTTTCAGGCTGTTAGGGGCTAAATAGGTAAGGATCGGCCTAATGAAACACTTTTTATTCAGTCAAATAGTATGACATTTTTTGTTAAATCGTGGGTAAAGAATATGTATTATTTTGTGTTTCTCAATTGTCTTTTACATTGGAAAAAAAACCAGTATTCAAATTTAACCCTAACCCAAACGACAAAATTTAAGACAGGTCCACATTGAAAGCAATTGCAGACAACAAAATAAAGGGACTCAAGAATTAACAACCCTAAGATAGAAGCCTTTTGAAATAATTGTGGGAAAAGGAGAAAATGCTGGTAACCAGCAATTTCTCCTTATCCCACAATTTTTTCTATCCTGCTGGGAAAAGGAGAAAATGCTGGACACAAATTACAAGGGTAGAAAACATTTTGGGATAAGGAAAAAATGCTGGTTACCATCATTTTCTCCTTTTCCCACAATGATTTCAAAAGGCTTCTGTTTTAGGGTCGTAAAAACCAGGGATTGTTTGGTAAAGGGTTAAAAGGGAAAAACCAGCACTATAAAATATATTGCGAAGATTTTTTGTGGAATGGTTCAAAGAATCCATCTTAAAGGAAGGAGCATCAAGTCAGTCATTTTTAAATCTAAGAAAACCACTGTAGACCTTTCCATCACTTACCTTTGAGGCTGCTGACAAAATACAGTTTAAATGTAGATGAAATGCAAAAAGTATCAATTGACCCTGATCAGCATTAGAAGTTGGGTCTGAGTGAGTCATTTTCTTTTCATATCGAAATTTCTTCTATACTTCATCGCAATTCCGTGTTTTAATAATTGTAGGCCTAACTAAAATACAAATCCTTTTGTAATAAATAATGGTACTGGTTACCATGACTGGTCAAATTACTGAAAGGTGTATCAGATAACAGAATGGTGTAAATCAGAATATGTTCTTGCAGATCAAAAAGGCTCCTACCAAACAATGAAGTTGTCCTCCAGTACATGGAGAAGACAGACATCCATGAAGAGTCATTTTACCGTTGGCCGACCAATGATGATGTTTCTCAAGAGCATATGGACTCAATTGTTAAAAGACTTGGTGACCCATTTCTGGACTGGTAGAAGAAAGAAGCACAACAAGGCTCCAAGTTTACAGATTTATCTAAACTGAACTGTATAATGTTTAACTCATTACCAAATGACAAAATTTGAGGTTTGACCAAATCGAAAGCATTTGCAGACGACAAAATAAAAGTGGCAGAAAATTTGAAATTTGTTTTGTGAAGGGTAGAAAACATTGTGGGAAAAGGAGGCAATGCTGCTTAACAGCATTTTCTCCTTTTCCCACAATGTTTTCTAAAGGCTTGTTTCTCGGGAGTGTCAAAAGTAGGGATTGTGTGGTAATGGGTTAATGCCAAACTGCTCCAAACTGATACAAAGGATCTATCATGAGTCTTTGTTTGTGACAAATTGATCTTAACCAAGTCAGGAATACTTGTAAAGGTTACGGAGTGGGCCTTTCTATCCTGGATGAGGTTAAGATCTGATTGTCTTAAAGAAGGATGAGTGACAGATTCTCTTTCTCAAATAACAGCCTGGTTTTGAGTATTTTTATTAAAGTTTTTTGAAACAAAGCGACGCAAATTATGTCATTTTTGTCAAATACTGCCATCATTTCAAAGTGATTCCACACATTTTTAACCCTATACCACACAATCCCGACTTTTGACAACCCTATTGAAGGATTTTGAAAACATTGTGGGTAAAGGGGAAAATGCTGTTAACCAGCATTTTCTCCTTAAACTAAAACATTTTCTATCATATCAAAGACAGAAACCAGCATTTTAGCAACATTAAAATTTTCATCTGCAAGTGCTTTTAATTTGAGTAGGGCCCAAATTTTGTCGTTTGGTGAAGGCATAAGACAGGAATGTTTGTTATGGCTGTTGGTCATTGAAGAAAAGAGTAGCTATGTGAGAAAATAGTGTTATATCAGGGTAGCTATGTGAGAAAATAGAGTTACATCATTGCAGTGCTCTCAATAAGCGGACGTCGACGTGTATTACGTCCAAATTTTTAGAAAAAACGTCGGCATTTTCCAAGTCGGACGTTTTTTTAACGTCCATAATATGACAAAAACGTCCGAGAATTTCAACCCGGACGTTTTTTTTTTTAATGCACAAAGGGTTTGACGCGTGTGGAAAACTTCGATAACGTCCATTCAATGTAAGGAAGGCGCTTTATAAAGAGCCTCTATAGTCATGTAAAAGCGTTTTGGTGATCCAGATTACGGTGTACCGATGACAATTACACATATGCGATTGTTTATCCAATTTATGACCGGATTATGGTACGTGTTTAATTGGTCCATCAATTAAGATCACTTAGTAATCAATCGTCTTTAATTTGACTGCAGCGATAGATTTCTTTCGGGAATTATGCAGCGTACTTATAAAGGAGTTTTTTTTTTTTTGAAAGAATCATTGTGCGACGTGACCGTCGTTACGAAGGAATTCACGTCTGTCTGAAATACGTGTCTTCCATAATCCACTAGGAAACTCGAAGAAATCCATGCACATCAAAATACAAGATGGATGGTTTCGCATGTTCACTTGGTTTGAAACAAATGAAGAAAGAAACAGGCTGTTGTGCAACACGTCATTTTAACAATTATGAAACATGGTTATGGTTATAATTCTTCAGTTATTACCATCCTAACACTTCTAGCGCAAAATGGAATGAAATTTCTTATTAATTGATAAATAAGGATTTATATTGGTATAACATTTTTGCACATTTCTAATGGACCAGAAATTTAATTGATGTCCATCTTGAAGATATTTGTTGATATTTTGTTCTTTTTTCAGAAAAGGGAGGTAATTCTTATTTCCTTTTGTAATGAAAATAGAGTGGCCCTAGATTTATAAATGATAATTTTTAAAGGGAAAAAATGGAAAAAGTTGCTTGGTCAAAGTAGTACAATAATGTTCATTTTCAATTGTAGCAACTTTTTTTAGGATTATAATTATTATAGTGGAAATAGCTGTTTTCCATGAGAATTATACCACCTTAAGTTACCAGCCAATCACATGTCATGATCAGTTTTGTTATAGATATACATGTATATGCATTTTTACCCCCATTATATGGTTATTCTAAGGACATGTCTTCCTAGATAAAACTTTAGTGTAACCACAACATAAGGTTGGTCATTCCGCAATACAATCAAAATAAATCTAAGCTCAAGACCACATTGACCGATGTGGAAAAAAAAATTCCTGATTTTTTAAAAAAAATTCCTAAAATTTGAACATGGAATTACAAAAATTCCTGAAATGGTCCCTTATTGAGAGCACTGTCATTGTGTTTTTAACTTTCTAATACTGTAATGATTGTTCTCAAAATACATGTCTGTCCTGTTACGTGACAAGTGATTAGTCGAACAGTTTTGAAATGACACAGCAGTGCCACATTAGTTTCACAATTCAGCTTTCTTTGTCTTCAAATGTTCTGTTAAAAGGTTCAAATTTTGTCTTTTCAGTTTATGGTGATGGAAAAATGCACTTTAACTGATAGGAAAAAATTTGAAGTTTACTTGTCAGGAAATTGAAAAATTTGTGCAACGCTTAAACTTTCCAACTAGGGAAATTCTTTACATAAGGGCTTTATTCTGACACAGTTTGCTTATTTTGAGACACAGATTAGTTTATGATCATGACACAATGTATTACATGTGTTTTTGATCTATATAAAACTCAGTTTTTGTCACTGATTATGATTTAGGAAAAATGTCTGTCCTGTTACGTGACTTTCAACAGGTGTATTGAAGATTGAGAAATTTATGACTCAAGGTGATTATATTATCTAATGCTTACATTTTTATGATAATATAGATATGTATCTTTAAAATAGAAACAAGATTTATCTTCTGTCTTGAGTTTGAATTTTTCATCACATTGTCCAGCCGTTTTATCCCTAGAGCAAATTATGACTCATGTATGAATATTTATGACAAAGTAAACAATGATAATTTTGTCTTTAGCAGAGTAAAAAACATACTTGGAAAAGGAGCAATTACTCTTTCCCGAACAGCAAATTTTTGATGCTTCAGAACTGAAATATATTGCAGACGATGCCTTCAAATTTGGTACAAATTCATTTAAGTTCCCTAACATGGTAGGAAAAATTTCAGAAAGAAGCAGGGCTTCCTTATTACAAGTGTCTTCTCCTTTCCTGACAATATTTTCAAAAGCTTTCTGCCGATATGTCGTTGCAACGTAGTATTGTTTAGTAGCGGGTTAAAGGGAACATTTCTCCTGAGCCATTGCTTGTTACAAACAATTTCATGTATTTCTCTATTGAAAAAATATTTTTCAAAGCTCTTGCAACTGCCTGAAAAATAGTATAATACAGTGTCATGCCATGAAAACAATACAGCCTGATACCAGATCTAAATTGTCAAACATTTCCTGATTTCTACCAAAGATACTGAACAAGGTAATCTTGTGGGGGGTTTGAATGCAGAGAGAGACTTCCTCCTGGAGCAAAAGCTTTTAAAACTTTCAACTTCCATAGCATGGGATACATGACATTATTGACCTAGAAATTGGTTATCTTATGTCTGAATCTTTTTATACATACTGAAAATATGCATAATTTGCCACTCTATTAGATTTAATTTATATTCTATGTACTGTAACTTATTATGCAGTATGTAGGTTTGTTAGCACTAACTTGTCATAAATAAATAAATGAATTTCTTTTTTTCAACAGCTAGAAATGCTCAGAAATAAAGAAGCAGTTCCTCCTAAACTAGAATACAGAAGTAGATATAGTAGATCAGCAATCAAACAGCACATTCTTTTAAGTGTGATCTTGATCTACACTGACAACAAAGTTCCTTGTGTAATACTTAATCAGGAATAGGTTACAGCTGCATCCTCACAGCTAAGCTAAAATATGCTTGTGAAAGTCAATACATGTAGATTAAAGAAATCAGTTCTTTGGTTTACATTCAAATAAATTACCCATATATACTGGCCAAGAAAATGATGAAAAAAAATCAAAAATTTGTCGAGAAGACCCATACTGGAGCGGTAATAAATGTGTCACTGTCAACTGTGTACACACTCGCTGGAAGTAACTTGAGTTTATCATGAGATTTAACACATCCCCATCTACACTAAAGTTCAATTTGCATGGGCTCCTATTTTTTTCATCTATCCTATTCGCATAGAGGATGCAATCATAATTATATGCGTAAACTGTAGTAAATTTTCTTTTCTATTTTTCTTTGACAGTATTCTGTTGTCTCCTCAATATCAAATTTCAGGGCTTCCCCTGCAAGTTTTAATTTTTGCGCCATCAAATTCGCCACTTCACAAAAATTGGGGCCAGTAGGAGCCAACAGAGGTAGCCACATAGTGCTTTAGATACATGTACTTCAGTTTATTGGTCAATGCTAAAGCTTCTAAATACATTGCACAATAGTGCTGTACAAGCTTACTTATGTTTCTTTTTCCCCAGTGGTTTCAAGGTTTTAAGCTGCAGGAACATAGAATTTCTATTTTAAAAGTAATACAGCTCCTTAATTCTATGACTGCTAATCTGTTAGAATTCCGTCAGTTTTTAAGAAATTCAGGAAGAAATTTGGGATTGTGTGGTGAAGGGTTACAAAATCATTTCTTTTATCCTAAAAAATACTCAAGTTTAATTTTTTAAAAGTTCCTTTTATTCTGGTCTTTTCTCTCAGTATGAGTGTCCTATAAAGTTACTTGTTCCTGTACTATCCCTAAGACAAAGAAGCCTACAAAGTGTAATTCCCCTTCCCCCCCAATTCATTCAGCATTTTCACATCATAAAATCATCATGTTTTTTCCTCATTATAAGACATATTTTAGCACCTACTTCAGAGTTTTATACATATATTTGTGTAAACTTACTGTTTAAAGTCATCATCAAAGCTAAAGACAGTCTGAAACGCTTTTGATCGGACAACGTCAAACTGACATGTTGTTGTGCAATGGGTTTTCACACTTTTTCGACGATCCATTTTTTCATATCAGTTAATTTTCAGAAATTGTTTTTGGCATTATTGTACATAAAATTTTCGGTATATGTGGCAACTAACTCCAAAATCTGTCATTTTTACGCTAGATAAGCAGATCTATACCATAATCATGTTTTCCATTAAAAACATCGATAAATACACACTACAAATTTCTAGCCAGTGAAAGGATGTAAACCAGGTAACCAGGTAAGGTATACTGAAGGCGTGGCTTTAGAAATTATGGGTGGCGACTAAATCTTGTATCTGATAACTGATTGGTTTGATATAGGGTGCTCAAAGGGGCATGACGACATATTATTTGATTGTTTAGCAGTGGGGTGTATGCAAACTTGTATGGTGTGTCATTTAGACAAGACCGTTAATGAATGCCAGCCTGATAAAGTGTGATAAACAGTTACGCGGGCTTCCTTTACACTTGATACATACTGTGTATGTCAGAGGATAGTTTTATAGACATTTGCTTGTCGCCAATACATTCGCCAGTGCTTCATTTTTTGTGGCATTTTTTCTAAACTTTCGCATTTGGCGCCACTGGCGATCGACAGCGGGAGCCCTGAAATTCTGATATCATCAAGCATTATACATGGATCTGTAATTAGATAATCTGACCTACTTGGTTACTATTGGTACCCACTCCCAAGCTCCCGAGGTACATGTGTGTACATGTACATGTAGTCTATAGTAGACTACTATACTTTAATTGTGCAATCATGACTGTTTCTCACGATAAAATTCAGAGAAAATGTAAAGTAAGGGTTGTTAATAGTAATTGTGGCATGCATCATATGATATCCTTTGTTTACCAACCAAAAGTGACTTTATCGCCAGGTTGCATTTTGTATCAGTAGTAAATTATGCAACCTAGCAACCACCAGAAATAATATTTAATTTCTCCCCAAAACCAGTTAGAATGTTAATTCATACATGAAATAAGTTATAATGGACTGAAACTTTGACAAAAGATATATATACTCACCATAACTGTGAATAAAATTCGCCAAATACAGATCTAATTCTCGCACAGACACAGATATATGGTGTGGATTTACACACAAATTTGGATGGACACAATCTGGCGACTTTTCAAGCCGCTCGCCGTCCGTACTTTCTAGAGGAATAGCTTTAAATAATATCACCATAACAAGGTCTAGTCTCCACACTTTGTCTGCTTGCCGCAGACAGTCTATACGTCTCATTTTTCCTTTTTGATCTGGATTACTTAATACACATAACGGTGGTCTTTTACCCGATACACTTAGCACAAAGTCCTCCCGACATTCCTGTGTAATATCCTTCCGTAATTTCGCAAGCAAACGTGAGGCCCATTTCTGTTTGATTTCAGGTTTCTCATTCTGAAATTAAAAAAAAAAAAAGTACATTATTCTTCTTTTCTTTTCACCAGACAATAAAATCTAGAAATAATTATGAAAGCACAATGCAGACAACAAACAGTTTACATGTTGATTTTAGAAGAGTTGGTCATGTTAAAATAGAAATAATTTTCTTTCCATCATGGTTTATTGCTCAATAAACCACGCTGTCAATTATGAGGTGCAATGAATCAACCACTCTGGCTATTGCTCTTGTAGATTATTTATTGTGCCTCATAACTCGAATGTGGTTTATTGAACAATAAACCATGCTAGACAGAAGATTATTCTTAAATAATCAGCTAGAATAAGCTAAATGCATCTACATAATCTCAAAATTAATTTACAAATTGTTTTCATTAAAAACAGATTATCAAAATATACATTCACTTTCACTATCAAAAATTTGTCAAATCACTTATAAGAACTATAAGAACAAGCAATTTCGTTGAAATGATATCCCCCGCCGAAAAAGACCTTTTTTGATACAAACGTATAGGAGGTATTCTGTTTTGCATGTACATGTGGGCTTTTTGTTATTGGTCCATGACGAAATTATACATTAAGCTCCCTTGTTCCATGGCACAGGATTTCATTACATAAAAAAATATAAAAGAGGTCCATAACAGGATTATACATTAAGTATCCTTTTGGCAGAACTTGGCATTTCATAAAAGTTGGAGATACACTGAGAAAAAATTAAATTTTACATAAAGTCTCCTTTTTCCATGATACATTGATAAATTGCAAAACCCTGACAACATGTGCTAGGTCGCATGATCTGTGAAAATCTTGTCCAAATCTGTTGAGATATATCCAGTAATGAAAGAGATACAGGTGAAAAATGAAATTATAACATGAAGCCCCCTTATTCCATGATACAGCTACAAATCCCAAAACCTTGACAATATGGCATAGGTCACATGATCATGTGAAAATTCCATCCAAATCTGCCAAGAAATGTGGGAGGTGTTGTGTTTGGTCACATGATAATGTAAAAATTCCATTCAAATCTACCAAGAAATGTGGGAGGAGTTGCCTTCACAAGAAATAGAATAAAATAAAACATGAAGCCCCCTTTTTTCATGACGCAGCCACAAATTGCAAAACCTTGAGAATATGCGATAGCTCAGATGATAAGAAACATTCTGTGAAAATTCCATTGAATTCTGTCAAGATATATGGGACAAGTTGCATTCACAAGAAATAAAATGAAATAAAACATGAAGCCCCTTTTTTTCATGATGCAGCTACAAATCGTAAAACCTTGAGAATATGCGATAGGTCAAATGATGAGAAAGATTCTGTGAAATTCAAATCATCGAATCAAAAAAACAAAAAAAGTGTCTCGGGAGAATGGGTCATTGTACATGTGTATAAAGTTTCACGAACTTCCGTCCAATGGTATTGGAGATATTTGCCGGGACAGACACACGGACGGACGGACAGACGGAAGGACGGACAGACGGACAACGCTAAAACTATATCCCTCCGCCTACGGCGGGGGATAAAAAGACGCTACTAAAGATGAGTATGCCAAATTAATCTTGAATGCTATTTTATGCCCAAATAAGTCATGACTAGAGATAAAATTGAGAGACCCCATTAAACACAACTGGTTTCTAATGATCATGATCATTCCATTGCCACTGGCACTGACTGTGTCTGACTGTAAAGTTTTTCAATACCTTCAGAAGAAGCTATTTTGTTTTACTTCTATTAATCCCCCCACTTTGGAAAACACAATGATCCTGGAAAGTGAAAGAGACAATACCATGGAAGGAAGGAAGAAAATGCTGGAAACAAGAAAAAACTTCTCTTCCCTTAGTGTTTTCACAATCCTGTTTCTTGGTTGGTTTAACTTGTAATTGCGTGGGAATTGGCAAAGGCAACATCACAACAAGTGACCACCACAAATACCTCGACCAAGCGACAGCATTTAATACTAGTCAAATACAAAAGCCCTTGCAGACATCACTGGGAAGATGGCTGACATGATGCACCTTGTCTTTTCTGAATACAGGTATCTTCTCCTTCTCTTACAATGCTTTCATTAGCACTCTTACTCAGGTGTTTTAAAGTAAGGATTGTTAGTATAGGATTAAACATTTACCACATAATACTGACTTAACGACCCTGAGAAAGAAGCCTATTGAAAACATTGTAAGAAAAGGAGAAAATGCTGGTAACCAGCATTTTCTACTTTTCCTACAATGTTTTCTACTCTTATAAAGTCAAGTTTCAATTTTCAGTCACCTTTATTTTGTTGTCTGCATTGCTTTCAATTTGGACCAGTCCAGAATTTTGTCATTTGGTAATGGGTTAAAAACATTTTAACAAGCGGGCAGGCTAGTCAGAATACCTGTAGTTCATCTTTGACCCGTCTTTCCTCCTCCATGGACATGCGTTTTTCATGTTTTTTGTAGTGTTTCCGTTTTGCTGCCTGCAGATTGAACCATGTGTAAGAAAATGCCTTCACATGAGGCAGTAGAGCCTCAATAAACGGATGAAATTCATCCTGAAAAGAGAAGAAAAACACACAATTATGAGCGTTTAATCATTTGGAAAAACAATTCAAATACATGTACATCATTGAATAACGTCACTGTTTAATCATAATATCTTCTCAAAACAATTTTGCAAAAAGATACCAAACCACAAAATTTTTGACGAGCCCAAAGTGAAAGCACTTCCAGATGATATATTAAATGGTACAAACGATGAATCTTAATTAGATACGAGTAAACAAGAGGGCCAAGATGGCCCTGGATTGCTCACCTGAATTTTTGAGAGGACCATAGCCAATTTTTCATGAGGTATTGAAACATTGGAAACGAAAATCATTATTTTGCCAAGCACTTTTGAAAAGGTCACCTTTAAAAGTAATTTCAAAATCTGACCAGCAGTTTAAGAAAAGAATAGTTTTTAAGAATTTCTTAATTTCCGTATAGTGCAAGTAGCCCCTATTCACCAGAGCTATGTCTCTTGATTAATCAAAAATTCGAACACGCTTTTTCAAAAGGGTCATTCAAGGAACATTCCTGTGAATTTATTTTAAAATCTGACTAGCCGTTTCAGAGAACTGATGAAGAATTTTCAAGAATTTCAGATGAAGAATTTTCAAGAATTTCTTCATATCCATATAGTGCAAGTAGTCCCCATTCACCAGAGCCATGTTGTTTGACGGATCAAAATTTTAACGAACAATTTTGGAAAAAGGTCTCCCAAGGAACATTGCTGTGAAATTATTTTAAAATCTGACCCACGGTTCAATAGAAGAAGAATTTTTCAGAATTTCTTGATTTTCGTATAGTGCAAGTAGGCCCCATTCACCAGAGCCATGTTTCTTGACTGATCAAACAATTTTTGAAAAGGGCCACCCAAAGAACATCCCTGTGAAATTATTTCAAAATATGACCAGAGTTTCCTCAGAGAAGAATTCTAAGAATTTCTTATTTCTGTAAAGTGCAAGTAGCCCCCATTCACCAGAGCCATGTTTCTTGACAGATCAAAATTTCGCAACAATTTTTGCAAAGGGTCATCCAAGGAACATCTCTGTGAAATTATTTTAAAATCTAGCCAGCGGTTTCAGAGAAGATTTTTAAAGAGAATTCCATTTGGTTTTCATGGCAACCAGATTTTGACAGAATCAAATTCTTTTAACATTTTCGCCTTTTCCCACAATGTTTTCAAAAGCCTTCCTTTTCAGGGTCAAAGTTGGGATTGTGTGTAAAGACTTAACTCTTTACCAAATGACAAAATTTTAGACTGGTATAAATTGAAAGCATTTGCAGACGACAAAATGAAAGTCATTGAAAAATTGAAATTTCTTTTCGGAAGGGAAGAAAACATCATGGGAAAAGGAGAAAATGCTGGTTACCAGCATTTTCTCCTTTTCCCACAATGTTTTCAAAAGCCTTACTTTTCAGGGTCATTAAAAGTCGAGATTATGTGGTAAAGAGTTAACCCATTACCACACAATCCCTAAATTTGATGACCCTGAGAAAGAAGCCTTCAGAAAAGATTGTGGTAACCAGCATTTTCTCCTTTTCCCACAATCTTTTCTATCCTTCACAAAACAAATTCCAAATTTTCAGTCACCTTTATTTTGTTGTCTGCCAATGCTTTCGACAAACCTCAAATTTTGTCGTTCGGTAAAGAGTTAAGAAAGAGATGGGAGGCTAAGGTAATAATCTTTCCAAGCACCAAACATCTATGGAATGCAGAATGTAATCTGTTCAATTGGTTACTGATGGGAGCTTCATATCCATCTCTCACTTTTCTATGTATCATTTTAACTTTTACTTCAGAAAAAAATATCTAACTGCTGATATGCCACAGCGATTGTATTTTACACTTTGAAGAATGTTTGTTTGTTCTCGTGTGTTTTAAATCTTTACCAAATGGCAAAAATTGTAGACTTGTCCAAATTGAAAGCATTTACAAATGACTAAATAGAGGGACTCATAAATTGAAATTTGAATTTGAAAGAGTAAAAAACATTGTGGGAAAAGGAGAAAATGCTGTTTATCAGCATTTCCTCCTTTTCCCATAATGTTTTCAGAAGGCTTCTTCTTCAGGGTCGTCAACACCAGAAATTGTTCGAAAAACCTGATCTCTTCAGCCATATTGATTTCTGATCTAGAATTTTGTGGCTTGGCAGAACTAACTCTTTGCCGATTAAAAAAAATTCAGCCTTGTTAAAATCGAAAGCATTAATTTTGCAGACAATGTAACTTAAAATATGAAAATTGTCTCTCAAAGGGTAGGGCTTTATTTCAATTCCCACTCCAAGATAGACACTATGGTCCATAGTATAAGCCCGACAGCCTTTTGCCAGTGGAGCAGAAAACCAAGGAGTGATTTTATACATTACTAGCCATGGATACAAGAAACAAACCCACACTTGGGGCACATCATTGGTATCCGGTAACAACAAACTACAATACTGCATAAATACTGTCTGTCTCCTATACTTGCATTAGACATATTTCCAAACATGCAAGATACTATTTTGAAATTTCAACCAAAATTCTTCTGTTATGTAAAATGTTGATGCTACCAAACCCTTTATCAACTATCAAAGTTTTTAAACTTGTCATAAGTGATAAGAAAGCATTTGCAGATTAAAAGTTGGATACGAATACGGCTCTGATAATGATATTTGTTTTTGAAAGTGTAGGAAACCATTTGTGCCAGAAATTACAAAAGCATTGTAGAAATGTCAAGTGACTGGCATGCGACTGATGATGCTTAAATTCCATAACATAACAAACATGTAATTATTTTCAATAATGTTTTCTTCTGACCCTATGCTTGAAATTCTGTGTTTTTCCAGTATGTAAATGTTGCTCATGTAAAAATAAATACTGATTCCCGTCGGTGTCAACCTGGGCCATTGTAAATCTCTAATTTCTCCTGTTGTTGGATTGTTTTCGACTCCTGGGGTTTTAAGAATGAAAGTTAAAAGGCTTTGGGAGTATAAGGATGATTTTTTGGTATTTTTTTTTATTTAAAAGTTATTTCCATCCTGCACCTAAGAAAAAAAACAAATATCCTCTATACATTTAAAAGAATAAGGAGGAAGAGGACGTAAAGTAGCCACTAAACACCCTCATCTCTATCTCTGACCAAAGATATTAGAATGCTCAAAGGGTACAGTATCTCACCTGTACTCATCCAGTCTCTATGTGAGATGCAGGATGTTTACCCTTTACCCGAGTTAGTCCTGATTTTTAACAACCCTGACTTATAAACTGAGCTTTAGAAAACAGTGGGGTGAAAGAGGAAAATGCTGGTAACCAGCATTTTCTTCTTTCACCTCACTGTTTTCTACATTTTTTAAGTCAAACCTACCATTTGAGCAATATCAAAATTTTGCCATCTTTAAATGCTTTCAGTACAGACTCATATAAGATTTGCTAGTACAGAAATTATTCTTACACTTCCATAAACAACCTCAAAGACAATGTTGATAAAGATCAGAGAGCACATTCTGTACAATCTTACCACTCATCTATACCACTTGATATTTTCTGAGATGTTATGGCAAAAGTAACATCATGCCTCTTTTTCTCTTCCACACACCTCCCCCCCTGATAATATTCAATTCATTTCTCCAACACTGTGAAGGATCAGACTCCAGGGCAAGTACACACATGTAACAACTAATTAACACATTTTTGTCTTACTGCTTCACACATTACAGTATAAACAAGAATTTTTGTTTCCTTCACTGTAGACTTCCTTTTCAAATATTTGTCAGAAAAGAGCAATTATTACTTGTTTTGTCAATTCTTTTTTCCAGCTGTAAGTTTCCACATAATTCAACAAATGATTTCAGTAAGTTTACTTCCAGTGTTTCTCCTCTGTCTTGTTTAGTCAACGTTAACAATTTTTGGTGTGTCTAAGAGTGATCCTGTACAGTGGTGGGTTTATGCCCTGTAACAAACAATACCCATGACCCTCCAAAAGGGCGCTTTTGAAAACATTAATGGAAAGAAAAAATGCTAGTAACCAGTTTTTCTTCTTTTTTTATGTTTCCTTTCTTCTCTTTACAGGCATTTTAATACTATCGTTATGGACAAATTTAATTTTGTGGTCTACAATCATTGCTTTCCATATAAACAAGCTGACTATTTTTTCTACTTGTAAGAAATTGAACCTTACCTCCACAAAATAACAATGGTTGTAAAATGTTTCTGTTAAATGTGTTTCTTATCCTTGGATAATAGTGCCATGCTTCTACAACACTATTTAAGAGGGCTTTCAAAATCAAGAGGGCCATGATGGCCTTCTATGGCTTTTATACCTTGCAAACAATAATTGTGCCATAAACATAATTAGAATTGCATAAGACTTTAGAATTTCAAGCTTAAGGTATTCCTACCCTGAAACAGAACATCCATTTCAGTAATTTTACCCAGGAAAATATTATATTAACAAAAGGGCCATGATGGGCCAAGTATCCCTCTACTGGCTAATAATTAATAACACTACAGGCCAAACATTACAATACTTGGCCAATTGTTTCAAACTTGAAGATATACTAATTTTTTTCCATACAACAACAAAAAAATTATGCGATGTTGACCAGAACCTTCAGGAGAAGAAAGACTTAAGAAGTTCCTTGTATTGAAATAAAATTTCACAAATGTAGTAAAAATTAAGTCGTTTCAAATATCAATCAACTCTGACAAACAGTATTTGACAGAAAAATTTCCATTTATTAATTAACAAAAAAAAAAATAATTTTTCAATGCCATAAAATGGAAAATAGGTGATACTTCCTGTGAAACATAATTCAAACCATTACTACAGCTGCTTGTTATCACATATAACTAGGCCAATCTAAAAGCAGCCATCTTCTTTGCAGGATCCATTCCAGAGGGAGAACAACAATGATTACCAAATTATTATCGTGCAAAATAATTCTAAAATCCATCAATAAATAAAAAATTAATAGCTTAGGCAAGCACAAACATCAAGCTGAAGATGTGGTAACTGTCTCGCTCACTAAACAAGGGCTTGACACAAAGTCAGCAGGAAAACTCCAAGGCACAAAATAAATTGAACATTAAAACAGAAGCTGTAATGGCCCTAATAACTGGTTGCCTGAAGGGTATGTATCATTCTAACAAGTCCACTATTGTCACCATTCCAAGACTTGCCATCTGATTGGCAGTGACTTTCTCAATCTGTAACAATCAGATGGCTAGTTTTTCTGGCAGCAAAAGTACTGTGAACCTTGAAATTTCAGCATCGTTATTTTACCCCAAGTAGCGGTTGAGCATTGGCAACTATAGTATTCTGACTGTAGTATTATATAGTGACTTTTTATAGCAGCCTTGACCTGGTCTAAAAGAAGACTAATGTTGAAGAATGTTGAAGAATATTCTATCTGGAACCATATATCAGTATGATATAAGCATTGAGTGAAAGTTCTCAATTTTCAAACAGCTTCAGCACAAAAAGAATAGACGATTTTGTGTCCAGACTGAGTCTGACTGACATCTTTATACATATAAGACAACCAGAATAAACCCCTCAGGATTAATAACAATAACTTTACATTCTGTCAAGTATATTCTAATTGGTTGATAAATAAGGATATATGCAGAAATAATAATTTTGCACATTTCTAATGGATCAGAAATTCCGTTTATGTCTATCTTGAAATTATTTTTTTATACTTTGTTAGTTTTCTGAAAAGGGTGGTAATTATTATCTCTTTTTGAATTGAGAATATAGTGGTTTTAGATTTATAAATGATTATTCAAAGAAGGAAAAAATGGGAAAAAAATGAATTGGTGAAGTAGTCAAATAATACTCATTTTTATTTAAAGCTAATTCTGCAGGATGATATTTTAGTGGAAATAGCTGTTTTCCATTACACAGGTCTTACCTTAAAGGTGGGTATTTAGAATTTTTACATCTCACCAAATTAAAAAATATATATATCACTAAAAATTCATATGAAAACATAATACAAATCATCAATGATTAAGATTCATAAAATTACAAAAAAAAATCTTTTTGATGGTATTGGGAGTATAAGGATGATTTTTTTGCACTTTTGTAAAATTTTCGTCCATAAATCTGAAGGGCCACCTTTAAATGCCAACCTGAACTTTCTATCTCATTACAATATTCTTTCCTCACACAGCTTTTTCCTGCTGTTTCCCAGTCTGAATTTCAAAATGGTGGAGATAAAAATGGATGCAACACTGACAGGTGAAAGGTGTAGTTTCATTCAAATCCATTTTAGAGTATGAAGTATTGCTAAATTTAATACAAAACTACACATGAAAACTGAGTAGCATATGAAGATACAGCTCTTTAACATCTACAGTGTAGCAGCTTAGAATAGAAACAGTCACCTAGTAGTCAATTAAAAACAGGTAACATGTTTGCAGCACCTCTGCACATCTCCTGCAAACTTTTCTTGAAGATAATAAGCTCAGAAATAATCAGTTTTGAAAGACGAGGCAGACAGATAGGTTTATCTATATAATTTTTATTTTTCTTCTCAGACTCAGGCCCGATAAACACTTTGCCAGACAAGCCAGAACAGGAGATAATGGTGACCAGCATAATCTCCCTTTCTCACACTGTTTTCTACCCATTCAGAGATTAAGTTCATCAATAGATCCAAATTTCCTTTGTCATCTTCAAATGCTTTAATTTGGGTGAAGTGTTAAAGTTTTGTTGCATGGTCAAGTCAGTTGACCTTTTCCCAGATGAAAATTTAACCTTGCCTATATTGAATGCTATTACAGCTGAAAAATTGAAATGTGTCTCAGGTGATGAAATTTGAGTAAAACAGGTGTAACAAACATTTGGGGTAAAGAGGAATACGCTGGAGACCAGCATTTTCTCCTTTCCCTACAATACATTGTTTACAAAAATCTTATTTTCTGTTGTCCTTAAAACCAGGGTTTTAACAGAAAAGAGTTCAACTCAGCTCCAGAAACAAATAATGAGGAAAAGTGGTTTGAAACACTTGTAAAATACAGATGATCCTTGTGTTATACAGTACTTCATTATTCTGGAACATTGAGCTCTGAAGAAGAAATTGCCTTCATCCTCCTTTTGACAGATTATTTTTGTGTTCAAAAAAACAAATTTCTCTAGCTATTAATTAAAACCTTTGTTGCAGATACAGGTATTTGGTAGTAGTTTTGTCACAAAAATATGATTCTCATAAATATGTTTGATGTCTAGCAACTCTTAAAATGTGATTTTCTGTTATGTCAGCTGCCAGTGTTTTCCTGCTGTTTATTTGGGGTCTTTGTATAACTTTCTTCCTATGCCACTGGCTGCTTTCCAACATAGCAGACATCAAAACAATGATCAGCCATGCAAGAGGAATGAGTCCCATCATCCATGCTTTGAAGAAATTCTCTGAGCTGGGTTTTTAAACAAGCAACCCTCTGGTCTCCAGTATTGTATTTGTACACTAGAGACTGCACTATCAAGCTTAACTCTTTACCACACAATCCCGACTTTTAATGACCCTGAGATAGAAGCCTTTTGAAAATATTGTGCGAAAAGGAGAAAATGCTGGTAACCAGCATTTTCTCCTTTTCCCACAATGTTTTCTACCCTCCAAAAGCCAAAAATCAGTTTTTGATTCACATTTATTTTGTTGTCTGCAAATGCTTTCAAGTTGGAGTAGTCCAAAATTTTGTTGTTTGGTAAAGAGTTAACAAATATGTACTTAATAAAGGTTTTCATAGAGATAATTATGTTTGTAATACTTCTATAATATACTTTCCAGTAATTGAAAGCCAGCAAATGGTTCACGAATTAACTCTTTACCACAAGACAAAATATGAGACTTGCCAAAATTGAAAGCATTTGCAGACAACAAAATTAATGTCACTCAAAAATCGAAATTCATGATGATTTTCAGCTGGGAAGAAAATGTGGGAAAAGGTGAAAATGCTGGTAACTAGCATTTTTTCGTTTTCCTACAATGTTTTCAAAACTGCGGATTGTTTGGGAAAGGGTTAAGAAAAAAGTTAAAATCCTGCATCACAAAACAGTTTTCATAATATTAATTGACAAAACATTTCATCCTTTATGATAGTTTTAAAACTAACTATATAATTTTTGTCGTACATGTATATATTTCAAGATTGAAGCATTTCTTAAATGGGAAACAAAGCCTCTAAAAATACTCTTACAAGTCACATTGCGATTTTCCAAAGGATTACAGGTAAGTCACAATATGTGATCATATTTGACTGCGTATGACGACCTTATATTTGATACATATAAAAAAAATAGTTGGGTTTCCTAGATGCAAAGCAACAAAATTGGTATTTGAAAGCCATATTTGTACCTTTTTTCTAGATATAACAGTACCTTCTTTAGGTTCACTGGAAAAAATGGATTTTGTATTTATTACCAGGGTTTTCCATGACGCACAAATCCTGCGTCATTGACGCAATTTTAATTCAAATGACCCCCAAAATAAATGACAGTGCGTCATCAGTGACGCAACTTTCCAAAATCTAAATAATGTACGAAGTTGAATGAAGTGTCATAATTCCAAGTCTGTTCTCATTTCAATGTCAGACGAACACCATGCTTTTTTTAACTACAGGGTTTATTTTAGATAAAAGTGGTTTTCCAGTATTCTATTTATAGAATAAGACTGGTTTACGCATTATTGTCGAAATGTATATAGACATGTGTCTTAAATATTAGCCCAGTCAAAGTCGTGGTTGGGTTCTCTGTATTTCATTGCATATTTTACACGACTTCCGGTATATAAAAGTACACATTACCGGTCTGTGCTGTTAGCGGAAAAATAATGTCATGACGAAGAAAATGTAGCATTCTTCTATCGTCTGCTTCCTACAACAGTCGATCGAGCCACGTCAAGCAGTGATTCAGACGAAAATGTTTGGATTGACAAAAAGTGACATCGGCCTTTCCGTCAGAAATGATCTTGGAAGTTGGTGTTTAAAGGTAAAATGCATTATAAATCGTGCTTGAAGTTGATGACGAGGAAATCCATATTTTTGACCCCCGAAATTAATGAAATGACCCTCAACTAATGAGGAAGGGGGTCAAAATGACCCCCAATTTTCAAAGCCGAGGGAAAACCCTGATTACTATGTGACAATATTTCATAATTCGTTTACAGCAAAAACTATCTAAAAGGCGTTTTCAGAGACAAAAATCACTCATCAATTTACTGAAAAAAATTTAGAAAGGCCCGTCTAAGATAAAATTCTCTACCTTGCCTTGATAAAGGGAAATCTCATCCTTTGGTTTCCATTAACTTTATTGGATTTAAAAATGGCATGCCCAACATAAATCAATTTCTGCTTTATGAGATGATACACTTCTTTGTGCAATTACTTCTTGGTTCATTCCATTACATATTTACATTCCATCCACACCCACCTTATCTTATCCTTAGACCATTCCAACCAGTCCTTTGTTTTTGGGACCTTACCAAAGAATGCTTTTGAAAACACTGTAGGAATAAAAAAAAACATATAATTCTCATATCCTCCAATATCTTCAAGATGTCCTCGACAACCCAGAGTGAACGAAAATTTCCAGTCCATTCTTTTAAACTTAAACTAAATAAAGTTTGACAGGCACTGCTACACTCTTTGGGTTGTCTGACCTTCATCTACGTTATATAATTATGTTACCATCATAAGAAAATTAAAGTTGTTATCAGCTTGCTGTCTGGCAAAGCCATTTTTCCACACTGAGATTTAAGTTTAGCATTCATTTATTTACTAAGCACTTTCAAGGTTTCAGTAACCAAACTAACATTACAGTTTAGTTAATCATTTTTCAGGTATTTACTGCACATCTTAATTCTTTCATTTTGAACTTAATGATAACCTAAATCACTACCTCATGATGTTCCCATTAACACGACTAAAAAGTTATTCCCATAACCCTTTACTAAACAATTAAGTTAGTTTAGTTTAATCATATTTATTTTACATCGATTGAGAAACAAGTTCTTACAACTTATACTAATCTCTCTCGATTCTGCTTCCTGGGAACTACACCAGTACTGGCACCAAATAAATGGGCAATGGGGCAGTGAAAAATCCCAAAGCTGACACCCGCTCCCATGTATCGAACTCAGGACCTTTAGGTTATGAGGCCGACGCTCTAGCTTACCGACCACGGACACCACAAAGCACCACAAAAACAATAAAGTTCCTGACCCCTTATCATACAAAACCATCTCTACTTTTCAAAACCCTGTAAAGTAGCCTTTTACAAACGTTGTGGGAAAAGGAGAAAATGCTGGTAACCACAATGTCTTCTATACAGAAACCCTTCCTGAGACAAACATGAAATTTTCAGTCACATCAAGGGTGTGGAAATCTTGGAAATTTCTACTTGTCCAAGGACAAGACTAAGTAATTTAATGCTTTACCAAATCCCTGTTTTTACGGCCCTGAGATAGAGCCCTTTGAAACATAGTGGGAAAAGGAGAAAATACTGGTTAAAAAACATGGAAAAAGCCAGTGCATGTATCCTTGCTTTCCTGGAGTTTCTTTTACCAGTACTATGTACAATCTTATTTCCAAGCCACAGTCTGCTTTCCCACATAACCATTGAAACATTATGGTCTGCAGTGGGAGAGGAATAAATCCTATGGCAATGACCATCATCAATCCTCAGAAAGAAATTGGCGGAGTCAGGAATGAAACCCACAACCCCCTGTTGTACAGTCCAGCACACTACTGACTGAGCGACCAGGGTCCATATTCACCAACCATTCTTAAGAACATTCTTTGTCTTTTTCTTCAAGAATTACTATAACTAGGAAAGTAACAGAACGTCTGATTGGCTAAACCATTCGGTTTAGTCAATCAGATGTTCTGTTACTTTCACAACGACAAAATTCTGAAGAATAAGACTAGGAATGTTCTTGAGAATGGTTGGTGAATAAGGACCCACTGGGGTCTGCTAACTTGTCTTGGAGAAGGCGTGCTTGTGAAATGCAAAGAGTTTAGGAGAATTGTAATAAGCTATGATACCAAAACAACAAAATCTTGGACTTGATGTTACAGAAAGCAATTTCGCAGATGACAAAGAGGAATGAAATATGACTGGCTCAAAAAAAAAAAGGGATTTGTCTTAGAAAAGATATGAAACATTGTAAAATTAGAAAATGATGGTTACCAGCATTTTTTCCTTTTCATAAATTGTATTTGAAAGGACAATTTCTCCAAAGAATTTTTAAAAAGGCGTTTTTCTACAGATCATTTCACTCATTACCAAACAAGAAAATTTTCGGTTTGTCCAAATCGAAATCATTTGCAGACGACATAAGAAAAATGACTGAAAATTTGAAATTTATTTCGTGAAGGGTAGAAAACAATGTGGAAAAAGGAGAAAATGCTGGTTACCAGCATTTTCCCCCTTTCCAACAATGTTTTCTAAAAGCTTCTTTCTCAGGGGCATGAAAAGTAGGGACTGTGTGGTAATAGGTTAACCCTTTCCCAAAGGACAAGTTTTTCATGGCTCTTTTGAATTCTAAACATGTGCAGAGGCCAAATTCAACACAGGCTCCCATGTCAAGCTTTAGCTCTCTGATGGGGCACAAAACACGATTGGAAAAGAGAATCAGCTGATCACAAGCATTTCTCCTTTCTCGACACTACTTTTGAATGACATCTTTTCCAGGGTTACGAAAACCAGGAATATGTGGTAAAGGGTTAAGTGAACTGTGGTAAAACAGAGCTCCAGATAAGAGGGAGAGATGGTATTCTAAATCCATTATTTCTCTCTTAACCCTATGCTCCGAGTATCTACAATATAGAGGTTTAGTGCAGAATTATTAATATTTTCAATTTTGAAATCAAAATCATTCCCTCTATCTGAAGCTCTCAGGTAAAAGGTAAAGAAATGAGATAGATCAGAGAGTTACCATAGTTGCGTAGTTTCCTGATAGCATCATTGCCTTTTCTATAGCACGGGTACATTTATAACTACAGACATCCTTCACCTGGCTTCCAGTCCTGGGTTCAAGTCTTCTTTACACAAAAACCCAAAACACTTTGCCCTTTTTACAGTTAAACATTTAAAATAAACCTCTTTCAACTGCTAAAAATACAATCCACTGAAGTTCAACATGAATTTAAACCGCCAGTATAGGAAAAATTTCATACTGCAAACTCTGTGCCAACTGTTCTTGGAGTATGCTGTTCACAAAGCAAGTTTTCCCCTATAGGACTAAAATAGCACAATGCAAATCCCAGTTTTCTATACAGAAAACAATTATGAATCATTTATGGAAGAATCACGTATTTCAGCATTCCCAAGGAAAAAAGTTTCTGAAAACATGGTTGAACAAGAGCTTCGCATAGCAGTGCAGTAACGCCAAAAGGGCTTGTCAGTGAAATGGGTTGTGAAAACCGGGGATTGTTTGGGAAAGGGTTAATAAAATTCTCAGCACTAAATAATTGAATTCAGATGTCATACTGTCCTATATAGCAAATTGGCTTCCAACTACCAAAGTACAGAATTAAGTGACTATCCATGAGTGAAAATGCACAGACATCATTTACAATTTGCAGCACTTCAGTTTGATACAATTATCCAGCAAGAATTCAAAAGTAACAAAATTCCACAAGCTCTGATATTCAATTCCTTCAGAGTGAAGAGGAATGCCTGTCAAGGAGAGCCATCATTTAAAAAGTCCAACACTTATATTTATTAGCAAAGAATTCAGAAATAAACAGCCAATGGCTGAAAGTCAGTGTCTCACAGATATTCATTTCCTTAACTCTTTACCAAACGACAAAATTTTAGACTTGTTCAAATTAAGAGCATTTGCAGACGACAAAATAAATGTGACTCAGAAATTGAAAGTTGACTTTGGAAGAGTAAAAAAATTGTGGGAAAAGGAGAAAATGCTGGTAACCAGCATTTTCTCCTTTCCCACAATGTTTTCAGAAGGCTTCTTCCTTCGTAAAAACCAGGGATTGTTTGGTTAACTCTTTACCACACGACAAAATTTTAGACTGGTTTAGATTGAAAGCATTTGCAGATGACAAAATAAAGGTGACTGAGAAATTGAAATTTGTTCTGGGGAGGGTAGAAAACACTGTGGGAAAAGGAGAAAATGCTGGTTACCAGCATTTTCTCCTTTTCCCACAGTGTTTCCAAAAGGCTTCTTTCTCAGGGGCGTCAAAAGTAGGGATTGTGTGGTAATGGGTTAAGAGTTTAATCACAATATAGAAGAATTATCATATCACTGAGAAAAAAAGAAAACATCACATAAACCTCTCAGCAGCACATATGTTGGAATTCAGAATTTTAGAATACTGAGTCAAAAGTCACAAGGTTCAACATACTCTATTCACTTCCTTATTACACTAAAGAAGAGTTACTATCGATGAGAAAAAATGTACAGACATCATAATTATAAATGTCTACAAGTCTGCCTCGCTTGCACTGAAATATTTTATGAGCTTTCATGTTTTTTATGACCAAATCCATGAGGACCTCATCTCAACACATAACTATTCAGTATTCATAAAGCTAATACAGGGCTAAGAAAAAAGGAATACTATGTTGTAACATTACTTTCATAGTGCTTTTATTTGTTCACTAAGAAACTTTCAGATATTGAGCTAGAGATTCAGCGAAATTTTCCAAGCCAGAGAGAAATTAATACATACATGTATAGTAACTTAGTTTACATGAATGGCAATGACCTATCAAAGTGCAAACCAATCTGAACTTATTCTATCAGGATTCGAATTTCATTTTCTTTTATCCACTTGCAAATTTAACAAGTGCCTTTTTTTCCACTTGCAAAATTAAAACTGGATTCTTACTTTTTTTTTGGAAGCTCTGAGCTTGCCTACCAATGGTAAAGAATACAATCTTTTCGATACAATCTTTTCGATTCTATTCCATTATGTAACCCTTCACTACAGAAGAGACAACAACCAAAAAGAAGGAAAGTTAATTAATATTAATGGTCTACAACTTTGTAAATGAAATACGGATGGATTGATCATATCCGAATATCTGCGAGTCCGATAATTGCTTTAGTGAGTCCACCAGGCCCGACTTGCTTCACGTTGCTGATTGTGCATAGTAATTATCTTTTCATGAAAGACTGACAAACATTTTTGTTTTATAATCAGAGATTGAATTCACCTACTGTTTTTTTTATATAAAAAATGTAAACCCACAGTGTCGGCCTTGAGTGCAGACAAATGCACTTGGTTCACGAAACTTGGATGACAAATAACGAACAACTCGGAGATTTCAATGGCGATATGTAAAATTATCAGAGCCATCGAAGGGTATTCTCAGTGTGGCATGACCGAAAAGAAGTAGCTTATGTGTATTACTAGATAAAATTTAGTACATATGGTAAATGTTCTTCACTAATTTGCACTCGCATTTTTTATCAAGGGCTTGAAATTTAACTCGCATTTTCCACTTCCGACTTGCATTTTGCAAGTAAATACCGGCACTTGGAAATTTCGAACCCTGTCTATACACCATCTTAGAAAAATTTGGAACTGTATTTGATACTTTTGATACACTGTTTTATGTTGCACTTCTGTTGTGCCTGATTTTATTCGCATTCAGTGCATGTATTTGCATTTAAAAATCTACAGGGATGTAATAAAATCACATATATAACAACACCAATTTGAGCGAGGTATATTTCCACTCTTAACATAACCTCAGTTCTCATGGTCCATTCTGTTTAGTACCTACAGTATTCACATCTTTCATAGTTCTCATTAGTGCTTTGCTGGACCTCTGCATTGCCTTGCCTCAAGGATACTTCTAGCCATTCTAGGTAAATGGTGCCCCAATCAGAGTTGGAAATGTAAGGGTTATTATTAATAAAAATACATGTGTAGTAAATTTACAATAATCCTAAAGTACTACATGTATTCCACAGTCTTCAGCTATTCAATAATTATGTTTTACCATTGATCACTAATAATGGTTGTAGAATACCACAGCTAAATACATGACTGCATGGCTCTCTAGGAAAAGGGGACTTCAAGCATCCTTGTATTAGATTATACTATGCAGGAAGTCACATTAAATGGATTTTACATGTCCAATAACAAACCAAACCAAAGGACATAATCGTCCTTTTAAATGCAGATAATACATTTTTAAGGTATAAGTTTCGATTAAAGCCAGCCTGCATTGACCTGTGGCTTGATGCTATTGGCAGATGTACCTCTCTTTTCACACAACAAGCTCACATGAATGTTTATTCCTAGAGCTCTCCTTAACTTCAGTTAAAATTATAATGAGATCAGAATGAACTGAACAGTTGGTCTGATCTTGGATCTATACTGCCCATTGGTTCTTAAAAACTAAAAGACCTTTTCTGAGATTCAGAAGAATAAATCTTTTCTTGTTGAAAGACATTACGTCCACAAATTTGGTACTCGAAGAAGAAGGTAAAAATTGCTACCTGTACCGTCAACAAACATATTTTGTAAGTCTGAAGGAGGTACATGTAGCTGGTAACAATATAGTAGCTATTATACAGACTGACAAAACTTATGAACAAAGATCAGGCCGTATGCTCTGTATGGTTTGATTGTTCAATAAAAATGTTGAAAAAGGTGGCTTTTAGAAATGTAAGAGATAGACAAAATGGCAACTACATTGTTCAGCCGGTAAATGAAAATTTCTGTCATTTGAAAGCTAAATAAGCCAATCCTGAAATATTTTCAATCTAGAAATTGGCCCTTTGTAACTGTAAATTCTATTTTGTTAACTTGTCTGTAAGGTCTTAAAGCACAACAATCATACCAGACCAAAGATCATACTGCACCATTTTTGTAGTCTAATCTTGCTCAACACAAACTACAAAGGCAACATATGTTGTGCATATTTTATAAAGATTTATGGGTTAATGTGTTGCCTGAAACTGAATTTTGGATGTGGCCAGTAAAGAGTTAAGCTCACAATGTTCAAAAACAGGACAGCATAGATAGAAACAAGTAAACGTCTGGCTAGACCATGTCGATTATAAAAACACATTTTATTTGCCTTCTGATACTGGAAAAATAAATATTTACTTGCCCAGTGAAATTTACCAGTATTTATCGGTTAGTTTTATTTATATCGCTTAGACTGTTGTGTGCAATTTTCATAATGAAAGGGTCCCCTGTTAAATCATACCACATACTTTTATTGGGTTTCAATAACAAATAATTTGAATATACTGTATATTAAACAGGGTGTCTGCATTTTGTTCTTTCACGAAACATTCCCCAAAAATAAAACATCAAGATTAATTCGTCAATTTTAATATTCCATATTCCCTTATCAAAAGTACCTAATCCTTCAGTATCGGGTCTGGGTTTTCCTAGCTTTCATGTTACAAGGATGACCTTAGCTCAGATGGGGACCATAAACATTTTACCAGATATCAAAATTTAAGACTCATTTAACTCATTACCAAAACAGCAAAATTTTAGGTTTGTCCAAATCAAAAGCATTTGCTGACGACAAAATAAAACTGACTGAAAATTAGAAATTTGTTTTGTGAACGCGAGAAAACATTGTGGGAAAAGGAGAAAATGCTGGTTTCCAGCATTTTCTCCTTTTCCCACAATGTTTTTTGAGGGCTTTTTTCTTAGGGTCGTCAAAAGTAGGAATAGTGTGGTAATGGGTTAATTATCTATGAAACAACAAATTTGTAGACTGGACCAAATTCAAAGAATCTGCAGGCAACAAATTGAATCTTGTTATTAACATGATTTCTGACTTGTATGGTAGAAATTAGGCTCCTTTCTAAAGGTCTAAAGGTCCATGTACCGAATTCGGGATTGAGTGGTAAAAAGTTAAAACAAGCATTAATTAATTTACAGATCACAAACAAATTCAGTGCAACTCCAAAATTTTGGACAGGTGAAAAACATGGGTCATCAACTTTCTCACAATACTTTTAACATTCCTTTTCCTTGGTTTCATAAAAACTCAGGATAGTGCGGTAAAATGCTGACTTTAGGAAGGAAAGAATTCAATTCAACCTAACAAAAAAGGATCCTGTAGTTTGGGTAGATAAGAATTTTTTTTCTTCTTGGAAACTTCGGTACATGGACCATGTACCGAAATCAACCCCCTCTAAAATTTTTTTTAAATCACGGAATAAAAAGTTTAGGGTTGGCTGCAGTTTCCAGGTAGGGTAGGAAAACACTAACAACAGGACATTTTCTCTAGGCTTTATTCTACAACTGTCCATTGCATAAATAGTTTGTTTAGTGTTTAACCCATTACCAAATGACAATATTTTAGACCGGTCCAAATTGAAAGCATTTGTAGACAACAAAATAAAAGAGACTGAAAATTTGAAATTTGTTTTGTGAAGGGTAGAAAATATTGTGGGAAAAGGAGAAAATGCTGGTTACCAGCATTTTCTCCTTTTCCCACAATGTTTTCTAAATGCTTCTTTTTCAGGGGTGTCAAAAGTAGGGATTGTGTGGTAATGGGTTAAACAGCATTTTCTCCTTTTCCAACAATGTTTTCAAAATTCTAAGTGTGTTATTTCACAAGATTCAACGCATGGATTTGAGCGCGAAAATTTACTGGTATATAATAAAAGATCAGAAAGTACAATCATATTGTAGAGTCTCATCTTGATTTATAAAGTCTAGCAAACACAAAACAAGAGGGCCATGATGGCCCTGTATCGCTCCACTGGCTTTTTAACCCTTTACCACACAAATTGAAGTGTTCATGACCATGAAAAAGAGGGCCTTCAAAAACAATGAACGCTGTCAGGCAGTACAAGCAGGTAAATTCATTAGCATGAAAGGTAAAATCCTTGGAAAAATTAAGCTGAATGATAGAAACCTTACTCTGAATTATTATTCACCTCATGTGAGCATAACTATTAGCATCAAAAAAATGAGTAACACTTGAAAACAGAATATTTTCTATCAAAAAAAACTTAATGTCTAGCACCAATCATGTATCAATGCAGTTTGATAATCAAGGGAGGTAAATAGTACCAAACTTTATCTTTCATAAAAGAGTTATTTCCCTTGATTAATGTATAAATTAAAGTGACTATATCTTGAGGCCCATGTTAAACTTGTGATCCCTGGATGGAGCCAAATTTGACCCCAGACCTACAATATGAAACTAGAATGTGTGGTTATAAACACGGAGATTTTGGCCCTCTTGGTAGAAGCCCATTAGATAAAGCTACATGCAAAATTTGGTAGCCCTAGGCCTTATGGCTATGTACAAGTAGATTATTAAAGTTTCCCTATATAAGCCAATGCAAAACTTGTGACCCCCTGTGACGGGGACTAAATTTGACCCCAGGGCTATACTTTTGGGCACCCTTGGTAGAGACCCTCTAGATAAAGCAACATGCAAAATTTGATAGCCCTAGTCCTTATAGCTAGGTGCGACAAGGTTTTGAAAGTTTTCCCTATATAAGCCCATGTAAAATTTGTTACCCCCGGGGCGCGGCCAAATTTGACCCCTGGGCTATAAGTTGGAATCCCTTGGTAGAGGTCCACTAGATAAAGCTACATGCCAAATTTGGTAGCCCTAGGCCCTATGGCTAGGTGGAAGAAGAATTTTGAAGTTCTCCCTATATAAGCCCATGTAAAACTTGTTACCCCCGGGGCGGGGCCAATTTTGACCCCAGGGCTATAATTTAGACACTTTTGGTAGAGGTCCACTAAATAAAACAACATCCCAAATTTGGTAGCCCTAGGTCCTATGCCTAGGTAGAAGAGGGGTTTTAAAGTTCTCCCTAAATAAGCCCATGTAAAACTTGTGACCCCCGGGGCGGGCCCAATTTTGACCCCAGGGCTATAATTTGAAGAAACTTGGTAGAGGTCCACTAGATGAAGCTACATGCCAAATTTGGTAGCTCTAGGCCTTACGGTTACAGACAAGAAGATTGTCAAAGATTTTCGAAATTTTTCAGTTTTGTTGCCATGGCAACCAGAGTTTTTGAAGGAATTAAATTCTTTCAATAAATTCTGAAGAGGACTATGGCAGGATCATTTCTGTGAAGTTTCATCAAAATTGGATGGGTAGTTTCAGAGAAGAAGATGTTTAAAGAAAAAGTTAACGCACGGACGGACGGATGCACGGACGCACGGACGGACGGACGCACGACGGACAACGGGCCATGACATAAGCCCGCTGGCCTTCGGCCAGTGGAGCTAAAAAAATTGTACTTGGTATTTTGATCCATAAAAATAGGTTAACAGAAGACAAAACAATGAACACTAGGCTGTAACACATTACTTGTCTGAGATAAGATCCCAGATGAAAGCTACTGATGGAGAAAGCATGTTTACCGTTATGACTGTATATAATATGCAAGAATATAGAAAACTCCCTCCCAGTGTAAAGTTCTTAGAATGATGAAGTACCTTCACATAGAGTAAGTACTATATTGAATACTTTGATTCTTTACCAAACAACAAAATTTTAGACCGGTCCAAATTGAAAGCACTTGCAGACGACAAAAAATATGTAACTCAAAAACTGAATATCGTTTCCAGCAGGGTAGAAAACATTGTGGGAAAAGGAGAAAATGCTGGTTACCAGCATTTTCTCCTTTTCCCACGATGTTTTAAAAAGACTTCTTTTTCAGGGTCATGAAAACCAGGGATTGTTTGGTAAAGGGTTAATCCACCTATCCACTGACAGGAATTATTATCCAAAAGGATGGTTTCTCCAAGCTGTTTACCCCACAATCCCAAAGACTATTTCAAGAAATAGGGAAACTGAGAAAATAGTCAGGTAATCAGATGTTTGTCCCAATGTTTTCTACCAAATATAACAAATAACAGCTTTTGAGTCATTTCTATGTGATTTAACCCTTTACCAAATTAAATTTTTTAGACAGGTCCAAATTGAAAGCATTTGCAGACGTCAAGATGAAAGTGACTGAACATTAGAGATTGTTTTGTGAAGGGTAGAAACATTGTGGGAAAAGGAGAAAATGCTGGTTACCTGAGCATTTTTTCCTCTTTCCACAATGTTTTCTAAAGGCTTCTTTCTCAGGGTCCTTAAAATTAGGCCTGGTGTGGTAATGGGTTAAAAGGAATGCAGGTAGGTTCAAACACCTATACTTGCCTGTAAAGGTAAAACAGGTCGGTTTTGCTAAAAAATGGAACTTTGGCAAGAAAAATAAGAACAATGTAGAATAGTCAAAATTAAAGACATGGCTTTCTTTGGCAGTGTTGCCTAAATCCAACTAAGGGTCAAACTCTTTTAATGTTTATTACTCACTAAGATAATGCTATGGAATACAAAGTGCACAAAAAGATTGCATATCAATCCTGTAATTTTGTATCCAAGTGTAGGACCATCAGTGTAAAATGAAGAGTCATTTTGATTGACCTTCAAGCCTAAAATTTAGAGCAATTTAACCTTTTCCCAAACAATCCCAGGTTTTTACGACCCCGAGATAGAAGCTTTTTGAAAACTACCATGGGAAAAGGAGAAAATGCTGGTAACCAGCATTTTCTCCTTTTCCCGATGTTTTCTACCCTGCTGGAAACAAATTTCAATTTTTTAGTTACGCTTATTTTGTCTTCTGCAAGTGCTTTCAATTTGGACCTGTCTAAAATTTTGTCATTTGGTAAAGGGCTAAAGCAATTTGTAAACTTACACGTAAAACAAGATTCATATTTCATGAAAATTCATGAAATGTTTGGGCCAGTCTCGGACTGTGGAACGCACAAACTATTCCAACATCAGGCAAACGCATTGCACAGTTGAATCTTGATCAGTACTATCTGCCAACACATCTAAGTTGAAAGGGTTGATTCTTGTCAAACAATAAATTTACAGACTTTATAAAATTAAAAGTGCTGACTTAGTGACAGGAAAAGAGGGCTAAAATATTGCCATTATAAGACTGATTCCATTGTAATGTTTCACATAGTATATTTCTATAAGTTAGAGTAGATCTAAGATCAGAATGCACATTCTGTGCAGTCTGATCTTGATATACAATGTCTGCAAAACAATTTTAGTTGGTTCTAGGGCTCTTAGAGCAAAAGCCAAAAGTATTAATTTTGATGACGACAAATCACATGTGATTCAAAAGATTTAATTAGTCTTTTGATGGGTAGACAATAATGTGCCAAAAACAGAAAATGCCATTTTTTCTTTTACCAAAATATTTTCAAAATGCTCTAGCCACAAATTGTTTAATCTCAGGACTATCTGTTAAAAGGTTAATCCAAAGCATATGATTGCAAGGTATTTAATCTTTAATCCTTTGACCAAATTAATACTAATATGAAGTTATCCTCTTTTGGTCAAAATTTTAAACCAAGGTTTGCACCCCTGACCTCCCCAGGAGAGCACAAACATCAAACCAATCAAAGCTATCATCATTTTATCCTTTTGGTTCAATACAGTGTCATGAATTTTCAAATGCCTTAACTCTTTATCAAACAACAAAATTTTAAACTTGTCCAAATTGAAAGGAGTTGCAGGTGACAAAGTATTAAGTAAAAGTGACTGAAAATTTGAAATTTGTTTTGTGAAGGGTAGAAAACATTGTGGAAAAGGAGAAAATGCTGGTTACCTGCATTTTCTCCTTTTCCCACAATTTTTTCAAAAGGCCTCTATCTTTGGGTCGTAAAAAGCAGGGATTGTCTGGTAAAGGGTTAATCTAAAACAAATGGGCTCATATGGTAAAAGGGTGATCAAAATGGATTTGTGTTTTTTTTTTTCAAAAGGCAGGGATTCACATATCATTTAAAAACTATAAAACAATAGGATATTTAAATATTGTCATATTCAATATAACTAATATACCCCTGAGAAATATTATCTTCAGACACACACTTCAAATTGAATTGAAATCATTCATAGAGACTGTCAAGGCTTTTTTTTTTGTTCGAACTCTACATAGGTAAATATATCTGTAAGAATTACAATCATATCATAGTTAAAAAGAATATATACATGCATATAGGATCTGATATGAGTGGCTTTTGAGATAAGATTTTATTAAAGGAGTTGAGGGAAATGTTACTAAGCAAGCCTTCGGCGAGCTTAATAACATCTTTCCTGGACCAGTTTAATAAAACTGTATCTCAAACGTTCATGAATGTCAGATTCTGTTTATTACATAAAAGCATTTGACAAAATATGGATTAAATGATGCAAAAACATTCATAAATGCACCCGCGGTAATATCCATAAGACCCATTCACTTCTATGTAATACATACAAAATGACATCAAAAATGACGTCACCATATTAATGTGGTATCAAACGTGTATAAGATATGGAAATTCGTAATGGGTATATTACACTGAAAACAAGGGAGGTTATATGATAAAATGTTTTAACCCCTAGCCAAACAATCAATAGTTAAAATGACCTGAGGAACACCTTTGGAAAGACCTTCAGGAGAACACTTTTGGAAACAATTTGGGGCAAAGAAAAAGTGCTGGTAGGTAATATTTCCTCTTTTGCCCACAGTGCTTTAAGCACAAAACCCATACTTGTTCTAATCCTATACATGTATACAGATCTAAATATTCACTACCCTTAGGATGAAAGAGATTTGCAAACATGAAGTAAACAGACAACAAAGGGGCCACTAGTCCTAAAGAGCTGATCCCAATACAATCAGCTCGGACTTATAAATGTTACAGAGATCCTGGTTATCATGCTCTATTATGGCTGGCGTCCACTAGGACGCGGAGGGGACATGGAAGCTTCGCTGTAAAAATAAGTCTTATTTCGGCATACCTTCTGGTAAGAAAATATAGATTCAATGTATTTATCCCCGGACTGTCCGCGGACTTCTTGCTAGCATACTTAGGATTGTCTGCGTAAACAATCCCGAATGGTATGGAATGTTCAGGCGTGAAAGCGGATCATTTCAGGACAATGCGGACACGTTTTGGATTATGCCAGGAAACGTTTGGGACAACCAGTTTCAATGCACGACATTGGGCAGAGACAGTACGGGAATGCAGAGGTTGCATTCATACTTTATGTTAGAGTGCTTGGATCTCTCGTTCCATACACTGACATCGACAAATTAGCAGTGAATCAGAGAAAATAACGTCGCTCTAAACAAGCAAGAATTAAGAGTACCACAAACTCAAGTCGCTGTTTTTTTTCACATCAACTTTTATATTTTCTTTTTGTCTCAGCATATTGTGTGCAGGAGAGATTAAAAACATGTCCGCCCTGTGTAAAGTCAAACTGCAAGTGACAGAGGACTGATTCTAATATGTTAAGGGAGTAGGTTGCCTAGATACGAAAGTCATGAGACATTTTCCCCGTGTTCAGAGAGTAGAGCTGGGTATCGCCAAGAAAAATGTATCGCGATACTATCGCGATACCAGGCAGGCGATACGATACAATATCACGATACTTAATTGATCCAGATATACTTAATGACAGCCTATTAAAAGAGAGACTGTTTTCATGCCATATGCGCAAACAAGATTTTATAGATAGATCTACATGTTCACACTTACATGTATATCAACCTCTTCAGAAACTTTAGGAACCTTTCCTTAAAGTGTGCAAACATTTTTGGAAAAATCAATCCAAATGTTTGCTAAAACAAGCAGGTAAGACAATTTGTCTACATAATATTAAGTTTATGAGGATGCTGTGTTTTGTACTTCAAAAATCAACGGCAATGCAATACCATTTAGAGTTTTTGCTTTATTTAATATCATTCATTTTGGTCCTCTAATTTTAATTTCAAAGTCAGTTTAAAAAAAATATACCTATTTCAAGCATTCGAAGACCTTCCCCCCCCCTCCGGTAGATTTATGTTTTCATTTCCTAAAACAACAATTTTTTTCACTCATGAACAGAATTTTAGCCCCCAACTTATTGTTTTATTCATAGTTTTTTGTAAATTCACTGTTTAACTTCATTATTAAAAATGAGAAGATAGTTTGAAGTCCCTCTGATCGGCCGATGCCACGCTGATCGTTGTAGTGTCATGGGTTTTCACGGCTTTTTGGCTATCTATTTTTTTGTGACAATTAACTTTTGGAGAAGTATTACTACATTATTTGACATCTGTTTGCCATTTCAAATAGCAGGTAACTTTAAAATCTGTCACTTTACTCTAGATAAGAGTATTAACACCTTTATTACGTTGTCATAAATGACTCGCCAGCTTCCTGATCATGCGCGTGTCCTTTGCATTTTATACTGATCGTGTTTAGCCCAAATTTCTGCTGGATGTATGAAAGCTAGGTTATATGAAGCTCTAGATCATAACTTAATACGTCAGATTGACAATTAGGCAGATACTTTCAGCGTCAAAGACATCATTTCAAATTTCCCAGCGTCAAAACTCGCGCTATTGTCAACTTCGGAAGACGGTTGCAGATCCGCACCTGATTCATTTGTTATTTAGAAAGAACAAAGACATTTTAAACTGAGCTATCTTTCGCTAGCAAGTAATCAAATTGCAGCTTATATTCGTCCGGTAAATCAAATGACCTTGTTAATTAATGCTTTATTTTATCTTACAGTCCTTGTGACAAAAATGTTAAGGAGGCAAACCGATCTAAGCAGCCGCAACTTTTTGGGCACGAACAAAATCTGATAACCTTAAAGTATTCCGAATTAGCATCTATATTTAAAACCGGGAAACCCCTAGGCAAGAGCGAGTGACTAAACATTTCGCTGCAAATTATTCCCCGAATTGCAAAGTTTTATGAATTTCATTACATTTCTAGGGCGAGTTGTTTGTACGTTCTTGTATGTATAGCAGAGACAAATTGTGCGTATTTTTTTTCTATTTCATACACGAAACATGATCACACACTCTGCACACGACAAGACGTAAATGTATCGCCAAGTATCGATACAATGAGTTAGTATCGCGATATACTATCGCCAGCAAAAATATCACGATGCACCGATGCATCGATGATATCGCCCCAGCTCTATCAGAGAGCATACCGCGACCTCTCTGAACATTCAGGAAAGGTTCTGCGAACCTTCTATATCGATTCCTTTCAGTGTCCACAAGCTGTCCGCATCGCTGAAGCTTTTGGGAATATACACGGAAGACTCGGGATGTCCTGACGATGTCCTGACAACAAAGCGGACAAGATGCCTAAGGTGTAAAAAAATTCATTTCCGCGTCCAAATTTTGCTCTTGATCAAAATTTCAACGCGGACAAAATTGCCAATCTGGAAGGCTCTGAATCAGGCAAAAGCATCCAGGACAACAATAAGAAGCCATCAGGAACATGCAGAAGCTTTGCCGAATATTAAATTCGTTGTCTGCATGCTATCGGCGTATTGTCCTGGCCCTAGTGGACGCCTCATATTTCATATGAAATATACTCAGTTTGTACAACTGGAATAAACTTTTTTATTCCACAAAATAAGCTGACACAAGTTCAGCCCCTACCTTTCTCAAAAATTTGACAGGACATGTGAAATAAACATAATTCAAATTATTTTTTTTATCCAGGCAGGGTAGAAAACCTTGTGGGAAAAGGAGAAAATGCCAGTTACCATCATTTTCTCCTTTCCAACAATGTTCTCAGAAGGCTTCTTTCTCAGGGCCATGAAAACCCAGAATTGTTTGGTAAAAGGTTGAAGGATGTAGCTGTGTGCACAATAATTCCTGCTGCAAGATAGAGCTATCAACATGCACTTTTACCTTGGTTATACAAAAATGCTCAATTTATTGCAAATTTGATTTTATCAAAATGATCCAAGTCTAATTATTTTGAAATGTATAGTAGTTTCAAACATAATATCACTAATCCTGTGATGACCTTTTACAGATGTTGTCCTAATGATAGTTATCGCAATTACCAAATTTCTGAAAATAAAAATAACAAAGCCAAGGAAAGTGAAAAATAACTAAGTGGTAATCATTGTGAAGGAAGGAAAAGCATTATTTTCCCAGATTGCCTGTTTCTTTCACTTGGTATCCCAAATTTTCCCCCAATGACCCCAACATTTTTTTTGAAAGGAGTAGTAGTGGTCAAAACACGAGACCACTTTGTGAGAAAGTCTTAGGAAAAGCTAAAAAGATACAAGAAAGCCATGCATGAAATAACAAACTTTCATTTCCTGTTTCAAAATTACATAATGTACAATCATTATTGCAACAGAAGTCAACAAAATGGTAACACTAAGCGTAACAGACATAAAAATGATTATGATCAATAAATATACTGTAAACAGGCTATTCAATTCTTCATAACTATACAATAGGGACCATTCTTTTTTAAGTAATTTCACCTCTTAAACCCTTTACCACACAATCCTGTTTTAACCCATTACCACACAATACCTACTTTTGACACCCCTGAGAAAGAAGCCTTTTGAAAACACTTTGGGAAAAGGAGAAAATGCTGGTAACCAGCATTTTCTCCTTTTCCCACAGTGTTTTCTTCCCTTCCCAGAACAAATTTCAATTTTTCATTTACCTTTATTTTGTCGTCTGCAAATGCTTTCAATTTGGACCAGTCTAAAATTTTGTCGTGTGGTAAAGAGTTAAGAATCCCAAAGAAAAGTTTCAAAAACACTGTTGCAAAAAAATGCTGGTAACACATTTTCTGCTATTGCCATAATGCTTTCTACTCTCCTATAGAGAGCTTTAATGCTTGGGCAGCATCAAGGTTACTTTCAAAGCAAAATTTTTCTGCAAATAATATTGTTGTTTTTGTCATGTTTTGGGGATAATAATAAATCCAGGGCAGGCTGGGAGAATGCAAAAAATACAATACAGCTATGTTGGAATTACATGTACCTGCTAATGTGACTAATGTCAGTTTCTATAGTTCAAATACTATTTGTAGATTGGAGGGTTGATGATAAATATGAATGTCAAATCTGCATGTTTTTAGATTGGCTAATATTGACCAATTGTCAAATGACTGACCTTTACCCACTTGTCTTTTCTTGTTGTGGCAGTGCAGAGAAATCTTTTTTCGAAATACATGTGTATATTCCCATTGCTTTACAGAAGAAAACATTTTTGCACTGGCGTACCCAAAATACACTTTTCCATATCCTTAAATTTATTTTGCGAAGTATCTTATTGTGCTTTTACTATGAGTTCAGATACATGTATTAATTTCAAACCCATCGAGTGATCTTCGCAAATTGTCTGGTTTAGCCAGCCAAGTACAGGCTAAAGCTCCAGGAAAAAATAGCCTTTCAGTTTCAGCTTCTTGTTTGTAAGAGGAAAGTTGCTCCAAACTAGCAATGTGTCCATTTGTAACAATATTTTGAGAGTCCTCTTTCAGTCTATGTCATAACCATGTTTTTCTGGTCCTTTGTTTTACAAATAATCATGTTATCTGACAGGTATAGTCTGAGTTTTATGAAATGAAGGGGTGAAAACATTCAATGGAAAGGAGAAAAAGCTGGGTACCAGCATTTTCTCATTTTCCTGCTAGGTTTACAGAAAAGTTTCTTTCTTCAGGTAAACTGGTTAGTTAAAAAATACTTGGTAAAGGGTCAAAACTGTTGTAATGACCTGACAGTCACTGGCGTGGCTGTTTACAAATGCCTTGGGCAGCCTATGACCAATTACCTTCTGTGACTGATTTTTTTTTGGTCCTTTTACAGTAAACCCCTCTTTACGAAACAATGCCCGGTTACCAGCATTTTCTCTTTTTCCTACAATGTTTTCAAAAGGCTACTATTCCAGACCAGTAAAAACAAGGGATTGTTTGGGAAAGGATTAAAAGAACAGTAGAAGTAATGTCACAAATTAATATTTTCTCCATTACTTGATTACTATCGCTTGGAACTTGCCATGCATATCTTAAGATTCCAACCAGGATCTTCATCTGAAGAGCTACATAATTATGTTGCTTCTTGGAGGGGGAAGAAACAACCTGTCTCTCCCTTTTCAAAACATTTTACATCCTTTCAGAGACAAATACGATGTTTTGAACCCCTAAACCTATTTGCCACATCAACAAGTTTCTGACACAGGGTTACAGATGGCCCAAATTTTTTGCTGTGTTGAACCGGGACACAAAAACATTCTGGGAGTCTACAAAATTCTTTTTATCTGTGGCATATGCAGATGATGAATTGATTTGGTCAAATAATAGGTTTCGTCTTTAAATGAGAAAAAAGAAACAGTGGGAAAGGTGTCAAAAACATACTCTGGATCCAGAACACATGTACACATGTGGCAATGAGTAAGGTCATTACTTATAGCAGACCATCTTCACATCTTCTTTCAGGTAACCTACAAAAGTTTTTGTAATAAAGAACACTGATGGAAGATTGTGTAGTGTTTTTGTGCCCTTTTCAAAATTATTGAAGTTATACATCAGCCCACAGGTACACTTAACCATACTTTTTACCCATACTCAAAACAATATTTTTTCAAAGCTACTGACTGCTTGGCCACATAACTCTTGTAGATAACAGCAAAAGAAAAGTTAATCCTGTCCAGATGGCTATATCAAAAATCCCACGAATGAAATTGGCTGTGCCAGCAACTAGGGGTGAAACAATACGGTAAAAAGCGTATTGCAATATATTGCAATACAGCTGACCTGTATTGCAATATGTATTGCAATACGCTCTATATGCTGACATTTAGCATATCTGACCGCTTGTAGTCACTGTTAGGGTTGCATGTGCTAAAAAAATTGACTAGTCTTTAACACAGACTAGACTGAAATGACAAAGAAATTAAGAATTATCCATAGAAACAAGTAAATGACTCGGTGACATTTCAAGTCAAGTTCTTTTTCAAAAATGTTAGCATGTCAACCTTGTCAGCACCCAGAGAAGCCCTCTGTGCTGACAAAGTCACCAGCAGTACAGAACCCTCGCTCAGAGAGCGCACTTATGTAGAAACCAGTCAAGGCTACTATACCGAACTTTGGGAGCTCAACAGAGAAGACAGTGCAATGCACTAACTTACTCTGTTAAACACCAATACTTTCCTGCTTATCTACCGGGAGAAAAAACGCGAACTAAGTGTGAGCAAAGTTATAGGAAATGAATAACAAACTCTGTTGGTCCAAAATCAGTAATACGGTCGACGGTTATTTGGAGTTCGTATCCGTGGCAAATTTGAGGCGGTCATAATTTTACCTTAATCTACTTTATCTACTGGGAGAAAAAATGCGAACTAAGTGTGAGCAAAGTTATAGGAAATGAATAACAAACTCTGTTGGTCCAAAATCAGTAATACAGTTATTTGGAGTTCGTATCCGCGGCGAATTTGAGGCGGTCATAATTTTACCTTAACACCGGTGACACCGCCTGTAGAAAAAATAAACAACTTTCGCTTTCGTAAATCTTTCAGATTGTTGAAAAAAACGACCGATTTTTTTACCGAATTTTTGGGAAAACCGGACTTTCTAATGCAATTACGAGAAGTTGGCATATTGAAGAAATACCGATACGGTAAAATTCATACCGGTTCCGGGTTTTTCTTTGAACAGACCGCGGTTAATCGGTAAACCATTTCACCACTACCAGCAACTCCCATTTCCCAAGTCCTGTTCACTACCAACTGATATACCAGGATTGGCATAAAATAAGAAACCAGTCTGACGAATCACCGAAATACCAACGAAACACCGAAATACCCCATTTTTTTCGCTATCGAGTTTAGATTACTGATAAAAGTTCAAATTTATTGTTTTTTCGTGATATTTGACACAAAATTTTCGGTTACCAGCATTTTCTCCTTTTCCCATAATATTTTCAAAAGTATTTTTCCCAGGGCCGTTTTTTTTCTTGTCATAATGTTTTAAACTTACCATCAATCAACAAAAGTTCACTCCATTACCACGTAAAAAGACAAATATTTCATACTGTTATCAGTTATCTTAACTTGATAGAAAAAATTTGGAGTATTTCGGTGGTATTTGGGCGATTCGTCGGACCCATAAGAAACTGCTAATAATTAACAAGCATAACAGGCTTGTACATTGCAAATAGTAGAAAATGATTCCTCTTTCATTTTCATTGAGCCACTAACAATATTCATCTTTCCCTTGTATCCAAAATGTGCCTATGATTTGTCAATTTTGCTGGCTTTGCTGCAAGAATTTTTGTTCCTGCAAAGTAAAGTAACATCCATGGGGGCCAAAGGGTAAACTCTTTTTGCAATCCAGTATACCTAGATTTTGGCCTACTTACAGCACATACATCAGGGTTCGCTCTGGGTCTAAAAAAGTTGTCGCCAGCTCTTTCGCCAAATGAAAAAAGTTGGGGCCAATCTAGGGACAGTTGGGGCCAAATTTTCAGGAGTTGGGGCTAGGTGAATATCATAATGCAGCATGCTGGACAAAATTTTAGACTGGTTGGAACTGTAAGGAGTTGCAGTCCATTCATAATGTATAATGTATGTTAAGGGGTAGAAAACTTTGTTAGAAAATGAGAATTATCTATGAAAAAGAAAAAGTAACACTTTCTCAGGTTCATATGAACAAGGTTTTCCAATTTTTTTTGGCGTGTTTCATTTTGATTCTTTCTTCATGACAGAGCTGCCAGTGGTGAACGAGTTTGTTTACTGACATTGTAGACAAATTTTACATAGCTTGACTTTTTGCAAGCATCGTATTTGAGGAAGCTAGAAAATTCAGGGTCAGAAAGCCAATTGTTCTTAAATAATCGTTTTACAACTTTCGAAGGTGTGCCGAGTTGGCTAGATTCACATTCATTATGGGAGGCATCGGCTTTACTTTTTCTCACAGACATTAAGGTAGCCATCCATTTTTACATCGAAAGAAAGAGCTAAAAAGTTACCTATTTATAACCTATCAAATTGACAGCATTTGCAGCAGGCAAATACCGGTAGATAACCGCTCAAAGGCTGTAACTTATGTTTAAAGATACATGTATATAAAAGAAATATATAGTCTGTCAAATGTAGGAAAGCTTACTTCCAGCATTTTCTCATATTGCCACGATGTTTTCAACTTTCTCTTGATAAGTTAGACCCAGTTTCAGGGTGCGAGAGACATCGAAAATACAGCCATCTGATTAGCGTTTGTCTTTGATTATGTCGGATAAATCGTAAATAAAACCATCATTCAACTACTAAATCTAGCACCTAATTTACTTTCAAAGCCTTGTAGATCTGCGGTTTGCAGTCCAATCAAGGAAATACTATAAAATCAACAGAATACTTAGATCTATCTAGAATCAAAGGCAATAACTTTTTTTTTTAATGTTATGTTTTAGTTAGTGTCATAGAATATATTCGATTTCATCCAAACGCTGTTGCAGTGAAGAGCTACCATTTTGAAGTTGAATCATGTGACTTCGCTAAATTCGCCGAAAGCCTTGTAACATGATACTACATTGGCGCCAAATTATAGTCACATGATTTGAAAATATTGCCACATGATCTAGATGACCTAAGTACGTCATCATATTTGTTTGTTTGGAAAACTGCGAGTAGAGTCTAATAACTAATTAGGATGGAGTAAATGGTGATAAGCAAGTAGGTACCGATTCCATGGTTTTTTAAACTGGGATATTTGAATCCATTTAAAACTTTGGAAATAAAAGTTGACGAAGATTGACCGATATCCGGGGTAGGACTTCTACTTTCATATAGTTACTAAATTTAGCAAACCGTGTTTCAAAAATAGAGGTCCGACAAACACAGATAGGCGGCGCTGATATTTGTCAATAATATGGGATTATCCCATGGTGTTGTAAACGTTAATTAACAATGACTTGTCAATCAGACTCTCGGTATGTTGTAAACTAATTAAACTCCCTGATTGGGCACTAACTGTAAATCGGGTACGGCACACGCTGATTTGGTAGATTAGACACAAGGCGCTTTGTCAATATATGTGACGCGACTTCCCGATTTTTTCAGGCGACTTTGACTTCGCTTTTCTTGGTGAAATGAACGAAGTTTTTTGAAATCAGGCGACTTCTTCGCCCAAGTCGCCCACTCGACCAAGGCCTGCACTGAACTCGCTTAGCTAGCAGACGCTTACGACAATGAATTTCGAAAGAATTTCTTTTTGGGGCCAGCTTGTAAAAAGTTGTCGCCACGCATTTTCGCCAAATGAAAAAATCTTGCGCCAATTTTTTATTTTTGTCGCAAATGGCAATCAGCAGCGCCAACCCTGTACATTCTTCTAGCTTTGCCAGCTAGCTGAAAATTCATGAACTCACATTATAATGTCAGATAGGAATGCAGGGTTTTCCCTCGGCCACAAAAATAGGGGGTCATTGTGACCCCCTAGTCAAAAATAATAGGGGTCATTTTGGAATGTATGGGGGTCACAATAAAATGAAATTAGCTTAAATAAAAGCTACTATTTGTGATAGTATGTGTTTTTGCCATGTTTTCTATTCACTGTAAATCTTTGTTTATCTATTATAGTCTATAATGAATTGTTTCATGGTGGTAGATACATAATAACACAAGAGACACTCTATATATAGTTGGGGCATAGATGGCACCTTTTTCATATAGACAATCTGGAGTCTGCTTTATAAAGCCTGTTATTAACGAGCAAATATGCTCTACCTTCAGACAAGCTGTCATATCTGTGAGTAATTTTAATGTTTTAAAGGTATCGTCATGATTGCTAGTGTTTTGATACTGCGGCACAAGGGTTGATCAGTGCTCTTTTAACATGCAACACAATTTTGTTTTAATCTTAGAATGCTTAAAAATGTTGAGGGGAAAAAAGGAAAATTTGTAAAGCACTACTTCCTGGGATAGTGCTCCTTTTATCACAATATAACCTAAAAGCATAAGGACTTTTGAGAGTACTTCTTTACCAAACAACATTTCTATTTTCATAATAAATGATATGCAAAAGTAAATGGAGAAAAAAATTCTATTACATGATTACCTCCCTTTATTATGTTTTAACCTCAATTATTTTCAAATTAAGTCGGTGTGATATGCGAGTCAGACCATGTAAAGAAAAAGTTATTCACTCTATAGTACCTAAACAGTGAGGCAGACTTATATTAGTGAACAGTTATCCCAGTAGCTTTTTTAGTTTCAAGGATACACTTACCCCCGGAACTGTAAATCTTGGGGTAAGATGTCATAATATGGTATGACAATAATTGTCTTAGCTAGAGGTAGTCAATATTGATGATTTGCTGAACAAAACTCTGTTTAAGTAAGATACCTATGGAAATTTACTGTTTAAAGTCATTAAAAAGCTGAAAAGACGGTCTAAAGTGACACTGATCGGTCAATGTCACAAAGAACATTTTTTTGTGTCATGGGTTTCCGTGATTTTTGCATCGAACATTTTTTCACGTGTGTTGATTTGTGGATAGATATTTCCGCGTGATTTGACTATAATTATTAATAAGGGTAGCAAATAACTTCAAATCTTGTCATTTTACACAAGTTAAGCGGAAAATGTTGTTTTTTTTTCGTTTTTTCTTACCTGACTAGTCTCGCACGTAACTAAAATTTGTTACTTGAATTTCAATTCCATAATGTCAGCGTAGTAACACCTAACTGGTCCCCTTCTATCACCGCGTCAGTTAACAGTTTCGATCAAAATTTAAGAAGAAACAAACAATAATGGCCAATTAGCGGCCTAGAGTAATATGACACATATTGTATAATAAACCAGCCCATTGTGACCTGTTGATTGCCAAATTCTGCGTTGTTACGGGAGACCACTCCTTCCCGCATGGCATTCTCCCGATTTAAATACAATACCTGGCTACTGCGTCAGGGAGATATCTCTTTGGCTCAGTGGTTAGGGTATTGGCTTTGCGTCCAGGAGTTCGGAGTTCGAATCCCGCTCCGATCCTTATTTCTGCCATGCATTTATTCATTTGTTTCTTTGTTACGGACTTCGTTCGTAAGATGGGGGCTCGTCCGGGATTGGCCATTGAGCCATTAATCCCATCTGTTGTCCAAAATCGGACTTCCTGCCTAATAAGGCTTTGAGTCATCAATAAATGATGACTTTAAGAGGGGGTGTGTTACGGGAGACCACTCCTTCCCGCATGGCATTCTCCCGATTTAAATACAATACCTGGCTACTGCGTCAGGGAGATATCTCTTTGGCTCAGTGGTTATGGTATTGGTCTTGCGTCCGGGAGTCCGGGGTTCGAATCCCGCTCGGACCCTTATTTCTGCCATGCATTTATTCATTTGTTTCTTTGTTACGGACTTTGTTCGTAAGAGCGTCCGCCGAGGTGTGAAACAAACGATTACCACACATTTCCGGTGCAAATTACCTGTGATCCAGGCATGTAAAGGAAATTTTACCCGACTTTTTTGGGAATAAATTAATCGACAATTTTTATCGACAATTGGAAGAATTAATCGACATCTGAATTAATTAATCGACAAATGTTGATAATGTCGAATGGCAGCGCGAGCACTGGTTGATTTTCGAAGTACGTGTAGCCTTTCTCTATTGTTATGGGTTATATAACAGGAATCAATCATTTTGTTGGCGAAGAAAGCTTGTTGTGGGCCAGAGTAGAAAGTCTCTGTTATTTTTCTTGATAAAGATTATCCATTTCGGCCGGAAATAAAATTGTATCACCAGTTAAATGGCCGATTCTTGTGTTTCGACATGTGTGTCGCGTTCATGCCGCTGTTTTAAACGAATAACCAAGTGTATCTTTTATAAATTATCAAGACCTTGAAATGTGATTCTGGGTGCTCTTACCAGGCATTGTATTGTCTGATCTTTGGGTAGGGGCTCTTCTTCCTTGCAGACAGCAGGAATGACAGCGATTTTGACAGAGCCATATTGTTTTCATTAGAGATCGACTGGTTAAGTTTAGATCTGTTTAAAGACTGATGGTACTTTAGTAAAATCGATACACAGTCCACTCTTTCATCCCATTCTCCCTTGGTACTCAAGATTTTTCATCTAATCGCTATGTAAGAGTGTCAGAAGGTATATACGATCACTATGACTTCTGATCGTATTTGTGCGTCCACCATGACGCATTACTGAAAAAATTGTGTGACATTTTCCTTAAAAGTGTGTCAAAACGCACAAAATTGTGCGTCAAGGAAAACCCTGGGAATGCAGAGTACAACTCGCACAAGTATGAAGAATCAAGGCCCAAGTTCCGTTAGTATAACCCATTATTTCAAAATAGATAAGAGTACAGAAAGTTATAAAATTCACTCTGTCAAACTTTGTGAAAATGAAAGAATAACTGGGCCATTTCCGTACCCGTAATATCGGGCTGTTGCCGTAAATTGGGCAGTTTTGGACCAGGCTGTTTTAAAAGTGGGCCGTTTTGTCCCTATCCTGAAAGACCGACAAATATGGGAATAACTGGGACAAGAAGACCAAATTGAAAGGCAAATAGGTGATGTTTTAATCAAAACTGGGACATCTTGGTTGTGGAATATTTTGACAGAATATCTGAAACTGATTCTGTTATGCTCTGCAAAATTTTGCCAACCATTACAAAAATGACCATCACATAAATTCCTTAACTCTTTACCACACGAGAAAATTTTAGACTGGTCCAAATTGAAAGCATTTGCAGACGACAAAATAAAGGTGACTAAAAAATAGAAATTTGTTCTTTGAAGAGTAGAAAACACTGTGGGAAAAGGAGAAAATGCTGGTTACCAGCATTTTCTCCTTTTCCCATAGTGTTTTCAACAGGCTTCTTTCTCTGGGGCGTAAAAAGTAGGGATTGTGTGGCGGTCCCATTGTGTGGTAATGTGTTAAAGAAAACACAGGTTTTCGAAGATTACAACTTATTCAACACTGTCATTCATGTTTTATTGCTGTAGGGATAACTCGGACAAACAACACGAGAATTCAGGTGGATCTACTACCTCGACAGGTAATCATTTGTAGAAGATGTAAGCGGCACTTACCTGGATTGATATGTAGGCCATCACGAATGCTCAAATTCAACTCCATTTTGCACGCATAGAAAATGAAAGAAATCTGTACATGACATTCAGTATACCTAATCCTTGTTACAGAAGAAATCTTCGAATTCTCTTTATTTAAATCTACTAGGAAATTAGCAAAAAGGCTCCGAAAATGCACGTTAGAACTTGATGCGTCGGCCATGTTGAAAATTAGTTCCTGGCAATGAAACCACAAAAACTTGGCGTAAAACCCAAAAATTTCCATTGCCAAAACTTTATCTGGCTCATGTACAAAAAATCAGCTTAGAGAAAACATACATACACAATTGATAGCTTACCATGTAGAGGTTGCAGAAACTAAGTTTTGGTGAATCCTGGATTAGAAAACTCGAAACTTTGTCCACAAACCATGATCTTTAAATGTAGTATTCTCTACAGTCACATAACGCTCAAGTTTACTGCGTAATTACGTTGTCGAAATAAATCCACTATTTTCACTTCTGGATAACTGTTAAAGTGTTGGTGTAACCTATATTTAAAAGATCGAACGTTTTTGAGTGACCTTTAATTTGTCCAATTTCAATAATGGCGCAGTGTTTTCATCTTGAGCATGTTTTTGTCTGACTCCATATTTGGAGGATACGTAAGAATACAGAAAAAGTCAGCCAATCAGGTACGTTGAAACAGTTATCTTTCTTGTGTGAGGTTTCTGAGGGTTTGAGTTTTCCCGCATATTCTACATTAACGGGCTTCTTAAATGATCTATCTCGAGATCATGCTAAGGTGGAAAGCATCAATTTTGTATCCTTCGTAAACCTAAAATATTAAATATAACTTTTTTTTGTATGATCGGAGGTGACTGAATGCTCAAACGTTTCGGATATTCAGATCGACAACCCCTAAAGCGCCTTATTAAATGGTTTGGGAAACCCCATGTATTGCAAAGTAATGGATTTCCACTTTGAGTATCAATTTTCAAAGATTTTACGAAGTCTGTGATCGATACATAGTATTAACAAATACACACATGTGTATTATAAAATGTTGTGAACAACATATAGATAGAGATCTACTTTATACAATCATGCTCCTGATCTCACATGAATATCTTTTATGAACCTAAGATTTGCTGATGACGCAACAATCTACTTTCAATTTCATGTGCATTTTATTACTGATCAGAACGCCTTTATTTTTAGATAACTTCATATAGATCTACAAACTTTATGAAAAACGATTTCTCTATATTTGTGGAAATTACGAGTCACTGGATATTGCTGATATTTTCTCCTGTTCTTAAAATGTTTTCATGAGTCTTTCTCCTCGGGATGGTGATGATTTATAGTTTGGTAAAAGGTTCACATGCTATGTAAACCTGTGCGTGCATGACAAAAAAGAAGGGTTATCTAGGTGTAATAGATCTATGTAAAAGAAAAAGGTAGATTTTGCAAATTTATATGGCCATTCCTTTCAATTTTTGCTAGTCTGAAAATTTTATAGGTTAATAACACAAAACAACCCTTACACGAGATACATGTAACTGTAGAAAAACAAAAAAAAGTACTTAACGCAGCGAAACCCCCCCCTTTTTTTTTTACATGAATTCTTTAAAAAATAATGGTCAGTAATCAGGGTTAGGGTTAGTGTTTTGTCTGACATAAAATTTTGTCCCTTTTCTTGGAATGTTCTCAAATGGAGACATCTGAATGAGGTGGATCGTCATTTTATGTCATTTGTGGATTGACATTATTAGCGCATAGTCATCCATTTGCCTTCTACATTCAATCCATTTACCAAATTAGCTGCTCGAGACTCGTCTAATTTTAAAATGAAAAACTAGGGTTTTTTTTTTTTTATATAAAAAAAAAAGATTTCTTTTTCTCAGGATCGTTAATACACAGGATTTCAGCTGATAAAGGTTTATGAAGCAATATATTTTCACCGCATTAACCCTTTGGCTGCTAGGCGCGACTCACACCTTTTGCGGACAGTGTAGACAAGATCAGACTGCACGAACGTGCAGTCTGCTCTTGGGTCTCCACTGTCCGATAAGGAGATATTATTCCCCTAATCATAGCTAGCAATATAGCAACACTTTGGTTTTTACAATCGAATTGAAAATTTCATTTTAGTAATTCAGCCGGATAAGGGTTCATATGCTAGATAATGTAATTACACATGGTCGACGCGATTATCTCCCTTCATATTTGAAAGAAAACTCGCAACCAAATAATTCAGTGACAGTTTTCGGCGCGTTGTCTGCGCATGTCATATTATTCGAAGATTCGTCTGTCTTATATGACGCATCACTAGCCACGAAAGCTGGCTGACTGTAATATTACGCTCTATAAAGTAGCAACGTTGAAAATAGCTTTTATCAATACGTTTGAGGAGAAACGAGACCTGCTTTAGCACCAGATTTCTCTAAACTGCTGATCATAGCTGAGTTAATCGCACCTGGTAGCGTTTTATTGAGTAAACCTTTATTTTAGTTTTAAATTTAAAGTAACGGTTATCGCGTAGGAAAGTGGTTCGATTCTGTACCCAGGATGCCCATATTAGATAGATGAGTTTATAGAATGCCATCTAGCGGGAGATGATGGTTTTCGGCGTAGTTGAATGGGCAGGTGTTATGCAGAGAAATGACCCTCCCCTACAAAATGACCCATGGGTCATTTCTCGACGTAGAGGAATGACCTGGGTTATTATTCTACGTAGAGAAATAATCCCAGGGTCATTATTTTACGTAGAGAAATGAGCCCAGAGGGTTATTTCACTACGTAGGATAATGACCTTTTGACCTACTTCTAAATACCGGTAAAGAATGAATAGATGTAAATTTGGGATTGGTAAAAAATGAGTTAATTCGGTGGGCCCCTTCTTGTATTTTTGCAAATTTATGAAAACTACTATAAACAAGTGTTGCTACCTCTAATCGATACCCAAGAACCTTGATTCATACTGTATCAGACTGATGTCGTAGGGAATGATTTCACCCTTCACAACGTACGTCAGTGTGACGTCACTGGTAGTGATATCGGACCCTTGTAATAAAGTGAGTGTGCGTGTTTGGTAAGACTTTTTTTTTTGTAATCGTTCCTTTAAATGATCTGAAAAAGTCTTTAGACCTCCAAAGCGTACAATGCCTAGGGACTTTGTTTTTTTTTTTTTGTCAAAGCTTTTGTTAACTACCTATAATAATGGAATAGACTTCGACCAACTATTAAAATCCAATCACTTTTTGATATTTGGTCAAAGTGTTTACAAAGTGCATATATAGACATCTGCTTCCTGTCTAAAACATCAGAATATTAACTGTATTCATCTAATGTCTTTGATAAATACATGAGAGTCTTTGTAGTCCGTTTGTATCCACCCAAGCCAGCCTCATTCTATCTTTATATCGCACTTACTTTTCAATATGGCGGACATAACTTACGAAAATGCGCAGGTCCGATATTACTTCCTGTGACGTAGGTTGTTACCCTTGGATTCTTGACACGTGCTATTTGGAAATTTAATATTTTTATAAATGTTAACGTAACTTATTGAAATAACGAAAGAGTTTTTATATACATATTCCAGTACGTTTTACGCCGACTGTTTTTTTTCAAATATGGCGCTTTTTTTTGCACGGAAAGCAAAATTTACCTACTGATGGGATTTTCTTTGATCAGACGGCAGGTTTTTGCCGTTTGACTTTAATATACGGTGTCGGGAAAAGCCCAGAAATTAACATTCTTGTCCGTGAAAGAAATCGGAAAATTTCGCTTGTAAACGTGACGTAATTTTAAAAATCTTCAATTTGATAAAGAATGACTTAATTTGTGTGAACCTTGCTTTAAAAACTTGAAGAGCTTTCAGTTGACCCTTTACCCCATAAGGCATTTCTATGGTATCCCTAATTGACCCTAAGTAACGGCAGGTATGAAGCTGTTTCTTACGTGTATATGACACCTTTTGACAGCATAGAAAACATTGTGGCAAAAGGTGAAATTGCTCGTCACGAGCAATTTCACCTTTTGCCACAATGTTTTCAAAAGGCTCCTACAAGCAATGCGTAGAAATGAGTATCTATGTAGTAAAGGGTTAAATCTCTATCAACTTTCTCGGCGAATCTAACTTTTTAATGTTTTATGGGTAGGCTAGGCTAGGCCTGAGTACATTGACAATGGTACTCCCTTGCAGTCTGGCCAGGTTTGGTCAAACTTGGATCTTCGAGACTAAGAAAACCTGTCATTTCACACTGATCAACTTAGTTTATTTCATGCTTTCCGGTAGGATATCGAGAAAAAGCAGTGAAAATATTTTTCGATATTATACGGGTACGACCAGTGAAAATACCGATTTTCATATTCTTGTTGCCTAGCTAAATTGTGCGTGCCCCACAACCAGATGAAAATATGACGTTATTTCCCTTACATATATCGCGCTTGACGTAATATTGTACAATGCGTTGCTATGCAGGAGGGTACGCCACGAGGAATAACGGATAAGAAGTGTACTGGATTTCGATAAAGCTCCTCCCAGAAATGGTTAAAAGCATGAAATAAATATAACATTTGGGTTTTTTTTCGGTGAAACATCGAAATTTATTTCATCTCGTGAACACCATCGGTAATATTTTTACTTGAAGCTACGCCACTCTTGACAATATTACAGATGATGTTCACCCGATGAAATTAATTTCGATCTTTCATCGAAAAAAAAAATAATCTCTATATCTCACATCGTTTACATCTTTATCCATATAGTCCCAAAGCTGATGGCATGCTGACCGATAGCGTATAACCATATATAGTGATACTGTTTCCTTCCTTCCTTCCTTCCTTCCTTCCTTCCTTCCTTCCTTCCTTCGTCTTAATAAACTAATTAATTAATTGATTGATTGATTGATTGATTGATTGATTGATTGATCGATTGATTGATTGATTCATTCATTCATTCATTCATTCATTCATTCAAAGGAAGAAAAGGAACTATCTTAATCAGGTGAAAATAGCAAATTGTATCATTTTTCGACGACACAGTCAGAAATATTCTAAATATAAATTATAGAGGGAAAGCAGAAATCTCTCCCAGTTTTGACAGGTACCGCTTCTTTCACCTCTAAACTATCAATTCTTTTAATTACCCTTCTGTCCTAGATAATGAAACATGTCTTTATTTTTACGAAGTAATTTATACGGCCAGCACCTGTGAATTATTTCCCCTTTCTACCAGTGCCGAATTGCGAGAAAAATATTTGAAACAGTCATTATCTTTTAAAAAGATAGACGGCGGTAAAGGAAATGGAATGTGAATATTTCAACTCTTAGGCTGTTAAGAGCGTCTCGGTGACCTATTGCGGACTGTGTAGATCAAGATCAGACTGCACAGAACGTGCAGTCTGATCTTTGATCTACACTGTCCGATAGGGAGGTATTATTCCCCAAAACAAAGACTTTGAAGCAGTAATATTTAGGTTATTAATATCGAACTGAAACTTTACTATTAGTTATACAGCAGGGTAAGGTTTATCTACCTCTGTAGCATTTGTTTATTGGCGTCATAAATGTGATCGAAAATAGGTGTGCGGGAACCAGCAGAACAAATATGGCCACCTTTTTTGACCAATCGCAAACTACTATTTATTCATTCGAATCTATCAATACTAAGAATTGGGCCAAAAGCCAGCACACATTCTGTATCAGGACAATTCCCCCCCCCCCCGACCATTGCCCCCCCCCCCCCGGACAACTCCCCCCCTGGCCATTGACCCCTCCCCCTCAGGACAATTCCCCCGGACTATTCCCCCCCAGGACAACCCCCAGGACTATTGCCTCCCGAGGACGAAATTGTCCGGGGGGGGGGGGGAGAAATTGTCCTCGGGGGCCAATAGTCCTGGAGGGAATTGTCCTGGGGGTGGAAGTGGGGGGGGATTGTCCTAAGGGGGCAATTGTCCGGGGGACAATTGTCCTAGAATCAGCACATTCAGCTACTTTAACCCTTATCCTGCTAATTAACTAAACTAAGAATATCTGTTCGATATTAATAACTTAAATATTGGTGTTTCAAAGTTATGGTTTGGGGAATAATTGTCTCCTTATCGGACAGTGTAGATCCAAGATCAGACTGCACGTTCTGTGCAGTCTGATCTTGGATCTACACTGTCCGCAAAAGGTCAGCTGGTCGCGCTTAGCAGCCGAAGGGTTTAAAAAAAAACGTTCTCAATAGTTTTTCAAAAAAAAACGGGAATACGAGAGGGATGGAGAGTGATGTGACCCTCAGGTATGCAGACTTGTGCGGTTTAAAAGCCGTTGAAACCAGCAGTTTAGCCTTTGAAAGGATAAAAAACTTCGTGAGACTAGTTACCAGCAATTTTTCTCTTTCCTTTTTCTGACTTTATTTATCAAAAAAGAAACTTTGCAAAGGCAGGGTCGTTTAGTGAAAAACTTCACTAATTGCACATTGAAAACAAATTGAAGCAGACGACATTGTGAGCATCTTTTTAAATATGGATGACCAATATGAATAAAGCCACTAAGCGCTACTCAAAGACCCTCTCCACACAATGTCGATCGGGATTAAACTAACACGTTACACAGAATCGTGTTCGATAAGATGATATTTCCCCCAAAAGCGACATTTAAATACCGGTATATGCAGCAATATTCGAGTTTTTACTGTAGGCTTGAAGAAATTCATTTAACTTGTGTAAGAGGTTAAGGGTTACAACCTTAGTTTGTATTGTATTGGGTAAAGTATCAGGAGGTAATGGCTTAACCCATTACCACACAATCCCTACTTTTGACGAGCCTGAGAAAGAAACCTTTAGAAAACATTGTGGGAAATGGAGAAAATGCTGGTAACCAGCATTTTCTCCTATTCCCTCAATGTTTTCTACCCTTCTGGAAACAAATTTCAATTTTCGAGTAACGTATAGTTTGTTGTCTGCAAGTGCTGTAGATTTGGACCAGTCTAAAATTTTGTCGTTTGGTAAAGAGTTAATTTATACGGACGTATTACAGAAGTGAACTGTATTGGACCAAATTGGCATGAAGCGCCCCCTATCGGACACTCAAATCATCTTATCATTTACATTACATACAAACTTTCACTGGTCCTGATAAACCCTTATTATGACAAAATGGGCCTGTGATTAGGAATGATTTATACCCTGATAATACTTTCCTTCTCGTTATTTATAGTCACTGCGGCACTTAGGAATTGGACTAGTCTTGTTGCGTTGTCTGCGCATGTCATACTAGTATTCTTCGAAGATTCACCCTGTCTTATATGACGCATCACTCTCCCCGATATTCGGGAAACTGTAGTATTACGCGCTATAAAGTAGCAATGGAGAAAATGGCTTTTATCAATAAGTTTGAGGAAAAACGAGGCCTGTTTTAGCTTCTGATTTCTCTAAACTGCTGATCATAGCTGAATGAATCGCAACAGGTAGAGTTTTATTAAGCTAACGTTTATTTTAGTTTGAAATTCAAACTAACGGTTGTCGCGAAGAAAAGTAGTCCTGTTCTGTTTCTAGGATGCCCAAATTAGATAGATGAATATTTGTAGAATGCCATCTAGCGGGAGATAATGAGTCTTGTTGAGTGCATTCTTTTAGGTTGGGTTTGGGAGAGGTAAGAGTGCTCGTATGTTGCTCGTATGTTGCTTTGCAAACGCACAGAGCCCGATCAAAGTACATACAAGAATACATATATTAATGCATAACATCAATGGCGCCGCAAATAAGTTGTTTCTAAAATAAGGCACGTTACAGCATTTCAAATTGAACAAAGTAAATTTTTGCAGAACTCGGTGAGAAATGAACTGAGAAGTCCTAAACAATCCTTAGACTACAATTTAAAACTTAAGGAAAAGAACCAATAATGGTAAGACACAATCATAGCCATTCCTCGGCGAAAATTACCATAATTTCAACTGGAACTATGAACAAAAGCAGTTGTCAATCGACAGACAACACAAGACAATAGTCTTTAAACTAGGTTCCATATTACCAAATTGATATCAAAAACTGGGTATGAAATTATACTAAAGCTGGTACGAAATTATCAAAGTGGGTACGACATGACCAAAATAAAAGAAAAATAGGACCTAGATTGTACGAAATGGCCAGGGTACGAAATGACCCAGTTACGAAATGACTTAAAGCCTAGTAAACAATATGGCTTCCTCCATAAAAATAGTGCCGGTCTAATGGGGAGAAATGCCCCTCCCCTCACTACGCAGTGGAATCACCCGAGTCATTATTCTACGTAGAGAAATGACCCAGATGATTATTTCCCTACGTAGAATAATGACCTCCCCTACGAAATGACCCCGGTCATTATGAGGGTTATTTCGCTACGTAAAATTGCGACCCGGGTCATTCCTCTACATAGTGAAATGACCCATGGGTCATTTTCTAGGGGAGGGTAATTTCTCTGCATTACTGCCACTCATGCAGCGCCACAAAAACGTACTGTCTACTATTACTGTTGATACTATGCTGACTCAGAGGCATAGCCATATTATTTCGATTGGTGCGGCGAAATTGAGCTCCGAAGAAGCGAATTAGAACGCCGCAGGTGGGAAGCTACGCTAGGGGGTCCAGGGGCATGCTCGGCCAGAAAATTTTTGACAAAGGGGTGTGATTTCGTGCGTTCTAAGGTGTTTTTTAGCACAAATTTCGTCTCGTTTTTGAGACATTTTCTTAGTATTTCATCCTTTGATTCTTAAAATTTGTGGGCTCGATATATATTTACTGTAAAGTCATGTTGTAATTTGAGAAATTTCGTATTGTGTTTATATTCACTGTAATTTTTTAGATAATTATTAATCGGTGCAGCATCATACCGCATCAGCCAATTTTATTGGTGCGGAATGCCGTACCAACCGAAAGTATTGGCGCGGCGGATGCCGCACCTGTCGCATCCGTGTCTACGCCCATGCTTCATACAACGAATAGGAAAAAAATGCCACTTCAATATGACATTTTTTTCTTAGGAGTGGCTTCTCTAGGTTTGTTTAGAACTATCCTTGCATCTCTTTGAACTTTCGTTATTATACTTACAAATGCAGATTTGCAGCGATTCCATATTATACAGTCATAGTCGCATTATGGGGTTAGAAATGAATTATACAAGATTTGCCGTAGGATCTTGGGTCTATTTTAGGGTAGACCGTTAGTGCGGTGGTAAAGCGCTGGACTATCAATCCTGAGGCCTGAGGTTCGATACCCGGCCTTACTAGGACCTTTCTGGGACACCTTTTGTTTCCTACCTAACTATATATAGGTTCTAAACCCAGAGGTAGCCTCCCGTGTACGTGCGTATATCTGTGCTTTACACTGGGAACGTCAAAGAACCAAGGAGGTATATTCGAAGAAGATCTAGGGGCTTGTACCAAGATTTACGATTCTTTTTCTCTAATGGCCCATACCATATATGGCTAGAGTACGGAGGGACCTTAATTTTACAAAGTCATCATCATCATCATTCGATCTACTCTGTCCGCAACTATTGGCCGAAAACCCGCCCAAATTTCATTATAATTACGGTGTTATTTCTCAAATAAATCTGACTGATTTAGTTTATAGGCACTGGCCAAATGCTCTTGTGCTGGATGAATGAATTGTAGTTGATCTTCGTCTGTTCTTTTCTCCCAGCATCTTTTTAACGCCATCTGGCATTGCTATAGTGACAACAGAAAGCGATTCGGATAAGTTTTTTTTTACTACATTGCATATCAAAGTATCTTTGCTAAAAATTTCATACGAAATTTAGTATTATTAACAACGAAACGATTTGCGCGGTAAAGCCACATGAGCTTTATTAAATTTGTCGTCTGCAAATGCTTTTGATATGGAAGAGTCTAAAATCTTGTGTTCTGGCGAAGAGATAAGGCAACAAAAATGTCTAATGATCGTCTGATTGCTTTCATCAGTCGTCTGCTAATTTACTGGAATTACTTTGCTTTGCCGTCTGTTTTTTTCTCGTACTTTGCCCTGTCGTGCTCCTCGAAATGTCAAGTTTAATATTATTTTACGTGCTGATTATATCGCTTGTGCATTTCAGAGGATTTTTTTTTTTGAAGGTGAACATCAATGAGCGTCGAGTTTACAGACTTTTTGCTTTTTTGTGTGTTTGTTAACCCATTACGAAGTAATATAAATCTTTATATTAACGAAGACTTTTGAACACATTGACGAGAGAAAAAAAAACTGCTAGTTACCAGCATTTTCACCTTTTCCTATCATGTTTTCTAACCTACCAAGAAACAATCTTTTCTGTCTTTTTTTTTTTCAGTCTTTACCCGACGAGAAAACCTTAGATTTGTCCATCTTTAAAGAAAAGGAAAAAAAAAAACGTAGACGAAGACTAAATGTGAATCAAATGCGAATCACAATGAGGCTCGACTCGAGCCCCTTGACTGCAGGTTACGAGTCTTACACTTTTCCCTTCACCACACGGCAAAATTTTAGTTCAAGGAATCAAGAGACAATAATTCAACTATTTTTCAATTGATAGTGCTTGTTCTTTAATAGTAGAAAACATTGTGGGAAAAGGAGAAAATGCTGGTTACCAGCAATTTCTCCTTTTCCCACAATGTTTTCAAAAGGAACTCTTTTTCAGAATCGTTTTAAGTCGGGGTTTTGTGGTAAAGGATTAACCACTGAGCTACACAAGACCCCGATTAAGAGAAAACTTACTGCAATGTCAGATCTGTTTGGAAGAATACACTTATCTCACAGTAGAATTTGTGCGAAGAACTGGTTGCTAAACTACAGGAACGCATGGATTGGTCCGCTGTCCTCCGCGATTTAACGGATATATTACTGAAACAAGCAGACCATGATGGTCCTATATCGCTCACCTGAGCACTAAGCAGTAACGGTACAAAATAAAGATAAATACCAAATATCGAGGCTCAAGGCCAAGTGATAATGAATCAAGAGCGGCAAATTGTCGCAAGATGTACCCGTCTTACCTTCAGTTGTCAAGGAGGTATAATAATTGCAAAAGGCAACTAATGCAACAAACATGTTTACCAGGTCTCAAGTCAATTTGACCCAAGACTTCAAAGTTCCATATACTGTATGAAAAAAAAAAACAATGACCACTTTTCATACAAAAACTGTCATTAAAGCAAAATATGTCAACCATGGTCAGCCTGGTCGCGCAGTCTGACCAGGATTGACACTTTTCGCAGTTCCCAGAAGGTCCCTTTTTGCGTGATGGGTCTCAAATATTTTTTAACTAAACTGTATAACTGTATGTTTCCCCCCTCCCCCGCCCTACCGAGTAATGAATAAGCAGCAAAAGGTTGGTTTGCAGCATTTTCCCATGGATGTCTTTCAACGTGTCTGTTAAAATTGCCGGTAACCACCGTGTTTTTACAGATCTTAAGCGACTTGCAAACTTCCGGCAGACAGAAGTTTTTTCGATGTTCAACAAAAACTAGTATATAGACGACGAAAAAATACTCAAATCTATTTCTCAGACGGTTACGTTTGATGTGTGTCATCACAAAAAGACGTCTGCGATTTGCAGGAATGTTCCTAATTTGTGTCTGCAATTTGCAAGAATGCTGCGAATATAAGTCTGCAGAATGTAAGAATGTTGGTCTTTGTTTATGTTTATGGTAAGGTATCACAATATTTTGCATTATGTTGAAGACCTCTTTAGAATAGGCCGGAAGCAGATGAGATCGTGACAATATACCCAGATACACCTTTTCATTTTGGATGGTTTGACTCCGTAGTACAAAGTAATCATAACTAGTATTTTTGAAGAGAAATTCCAATTTTTTGACGTGCTAAATTATGCTTAATTTGAAGAATACAGATTTAAATGCACTGGGTGTAGGGCAAAGATGAAAAAAAAGTTTTTTTCTTTCAGTACCAGCCTTACGTCATCCGATATTTTACAACTATAAATAATCTGTCGAAATATCGTTTCGTCAATGTAACTATGAAATAACTAAGCAAAATATGTGTTTCAATTGAAAAGCTGCTTGCTTTGCTATGCCGTCGAATTGAGGTTTCGCTACCGAAGTTGGACCAGAGATTGCTTTCACATAAAGGACTTGTAATGTGTTATTTTATTGGTCGAACGTTCCGGCAAATTAACACCACGGAATCAATGAAATACGAGTAGTTCAATTATTTCACGAGAACGGGATTTTGTCAGTCCAGTACCTTACGGGTATACCTACAGCGATTATGGTGTTTGTTAATTAAAACCCATTACTACACAATCCCAACTTTTGATGACCCGGAGAAAAAAGCCTTTAGAAAACATTGTGGGAAAAGGAGAACGTGCTGGTCACCATTATTTTCTCCTTTTCTCACAATGTTTTCTACCCTTCACAAAACAAATTTCAAATTTTCAGTTGCATTTATTTTGTCGTCTTCAAATGCTTTGGATTTGGACAAGCCTAAAATATTGTTGTTTGCTAAACAGATAACGTAGGCAACTCTGATGATGCCTCACTGGACGGGTACCAGTTTTGCCATGGAAATCTATCATAACTATAATTTGCATAATGAAGTCCGCTGGACTGGTACCAGTTTTGCCATGGAAACCTATCATAAGTATAATTTGCATCCTGAAGTCCGCTGGACGGGTACCAGTTTTGCCATGGAAACCTATCATAACTATAATTTGCATCCTGAAGTCCGCTGGACGGGTACCAGTTTTGCCATGGAAACCTATCATAAATATAATTTGCATCCTAAAGTCCGCTGGACGGGTACCAGTTTTGCCATGGAAATCTATCATAAGTATAATTTGCATCCTGAATCCGCTGCATGCATTTTGTCGGACAGAGTAGTTTCATCTACCATTTTGAAAAGCATTCTTAGTCTAATTCTTAAGAATCTTCTAATTATTTCATGTTTTCCGGTAGGATATCGAGAAATAGTAGTGAAAATATTTTTCAATATTACACGAATACGTCCAGTGAAAATAACGATTATCTTTTCCTTGTTGCCTAGGAAATTACACGTGCCTCACGACCAGGTGGAGATATGGGTCATTTACCGTACATTTCTTGCGCTTGACGTAATATTGTAATGTGTTGCTATGCGGGAAGGGTACGCCACAGGGAATAACGAAAAGGAAGTGTACTGGATTGTGATAAAGCTCCTCCCAGAAAGGGTTAAAAGCATGAAATAAACAAAATATTTGGTTTTTTTTCGGTGAAAGATCGAAATTAAGTTCATCTCGTCAACACCATCGGCAATATTTTCACTCGTGGCTGCGCCACTCGTGAAAATATTACCGATGGTGTTCACTCGATGAAATAAATTTCAATCTTTTAATGAAAAAAACAAATGTCCTCTATATCTTAACGTAACACAATTTCTGACTGTTTTAACCAAACAGTTTAGCAAATCAGAAATTGCGTTACTTTGTAGGCTTAGAACAAGACTAAGAATGCAGCTTTATAATGGTTGGCGAATACCGGTGCTGAATCTAAATAGTTGAGTATTTTGTGAGATAATGCAGCTAAAGCGTTGATTGTGAAAAGGTTATGTGTAGCAATATAGAGGATCTTTAATACCTAGGTGTTTATATATTATCATTTTTATCAAACGAGTTGACCAGAATTATATGTCGCGAGCCTTGGTGACTTTGTTTAAAATGATATTGCATAAATACTCGTAAGAATGAAAGATAGCCCTACATCGAAAGTAGAATGAAACAGTGTGAAATAAGGGTTAAACGAACTACTTCCACAATTCTATCGACTTTCGATAAATTTTTTTTTTATTAAACATAAAACACTATTTTTTTCCGCACGTATACGTCTAAAAGTATTAGCAACAATGACGTCATTTCCGCGAAATGGCGGTCGGTGTAGAACAAAATTCTGCACGTGCTCTCCTAATTGGTTCCACTGGAATAACGCGTTCATAACTACAAAAAATAACGAGAACCGGGACCCAAAAAACGATAATACACTAGTGTGTTATTGAAAAAAAAAAGTCATATGTTTGATACATCGCTGGAGGCGGTTTTATGTGATGAATTAAGTTTGTTCATTAAGCAATTTAACGACTTTATCGCACAAAAACTTTTCTTGTCGTCTGGCTCTGACAAGATAATCGAGAGACATGAAATATACGAACATAAAAAAGTGCAGCGAATGAACGTAAAAGAGAAAAAAAATAATACTATCTTAATGTCGGGTAATTTATGGTCCGCACCATCGTGTAAGGGGGTTTGTTGGTTCAGTCGTATGGTATTTCACGCCGTTTTTAACATTTCTTCCACCCTATTGCGTCAGCAAGAGCACCTTTTCACGCTTTCCGGGTGTTTCCATATTTCGCACAGTGTTCTTCTGAAACCACCGATCGCTTTCTGAAATAACCACCATTCTCTCTCGTGCGTGTTGTATCGGTTAAAAAATACCTGTTTAACTAGGCGTTTTGGCCAAGTTGATTTTTGAAAGCCATGTAAAAACTGAACAGCCGAACAAACAGACAAGCTTTTACATCTAATGATCTATATATTTCATTTGTTTCATGAGTGGTTTGCATGTTTTCATTGTGTGTTAACTCTGTTTTTTTTAAGTCATATTTCAGCTGTCAGTTCACCTATCTATGCTTTCCTGGAGTATCTTAATCAGAATCCGCAGAGGAGACAAACGATCAAGGACGAACCTGTCAGTACCAAAGGGATTGCCACCCGGAATATAAATAGAGAATCCTAACCGCAGAGTACGTGAGAAAGTGATGTCGTCGCGTGGAATTTGGCGGTGTACCCAAACTTAGTTGGTAATTTTGACTGATTTACTGCCACGCCTCAATCGCAAGTTTTGCAAAATACAAGGACCCTGTGAACAATAACTGTCGCCATGAAATGGCTAAAAAACTGTGGAGAGATTTGTAAAACATGATTCAAATACGCAGGGCGTGTTATCAATTGATTGATTTTCATTAAAGGAATGAAGAGAATTTTATTTTTTTTTTTCATGGAGGTATGCAAAAAAACCTAATCACAGTGTATGAAACCGCGAAGCGGTTGCATACAAAAGTGTGATTAGGTTGTTTTTTTTTTTTTCATACCTCCATGAAAAAAAAATCTCTTCATTCCTTATGATTTAATATATAACAGACAACATGCACCCTCGGAAATACATGTAACTCAAATTGCGTTCACTCTCTTTAGTTTTAAATCTAATGTTGGAGTTTCTAAAGCCCCTTATGCTCATATTTTTTATAGCGCAAGAATACAATAGGGAAGCAGTTTTCAAATTCCCAATACGGATTCCAAATTCCCCTTCCGCTCATATTTTTATAGCGCAAGAATACAATAGGGAAGCAGTTTTCAGATTCCCAATACGGAAAAATAACCAATAGAACAAAAGTAAATGAGCAAAGCAGCGTGTAGGACCCGCAAAAGTAGTTTCGGCAGATTGAGACAAGCTGTTTATAAAAAAAAAACTTAACTCTTTTCCAAACGACGAAATTTTGTTCTTGTCTTATCTGAGAGCAGTTGCGGACGACTAAATAAACGTGACTCAAAAACTGAAACTTGAAGCTTTTGAAGAGTAGAATACATTGAGGAAAAGGGAGAAAATGCTGTTGACTAGCATTTTCTCCTTTTCACCCAATGTTTTCAGAGGGCTTATTCGTGAGAATCGAACCCGCGCGCTCCAGTTTCCAAAGATTTGTCGCTTGCAAGTCTTAAGCCCGACTGTTCAGCTATTTCGGCTGACTGAGACAAACCGTTATTAAAAAAAAGACAAAAAATCCTTGAGATAAAAAGTATACCTGTGAAAGTAAGCATGTCCCTGGGGACTTTACGGTTTACCTCGACTGAGAGAGGAATTTTGACTGAAATAACGTATGGCATACCTTGGAATTTAATTCATATTACCTGCTGACATAAGTCTTGAGTAAACGGCTTTGAAATTATTCTTGTAAAATATGATTGATCAAAACATCATAATCAATCAGTCATGCTTTTTGTGAAGGGCGCTTAATGTATCTGCAAACATTTTGGATGTTGTGTTCAAGTATACGGGGTCTTCAAAAGGGAAACAGCTTTTACGTGCATTTTGCAAGTGTACATGATTTGTACATGATTTGTACATGCAGGACATATTACCATATCAGATCGCGAGAAATTTCTTTGAAGTATAATAATCATACATGTCCGGTACCCAAGAGATAAAGAGGTGCCCTGAACTACCGTTTGACATGCTACCCTGTCAAATAGTGAAATAAAACTTTAAATTCCATATAAAATCAAAGCGTTGAGAACGCTGAAGTGGTATTTGTCACGAAAGCCATTGTGTGGAATTGATAATTTGAAAAAGAAAAAGAAAAAATATTCAAATATTGGCTTAAAACCCAATGTACTAAGTAAATGAACGCCCTTTTTTGTTGAAGGGAGACTATTCATGACAAAATTAGAATTATTTGTGTATTGGTGGTCTCCTTTGATCATTAGGAGGAGTAAGGAGTAACGTCCCTTGACTCTAGGATGCATGATGGATAGAGAGAAAACCATGCGAATATATCAAAAAAAAAGTTTGTACCTGAAAACTATGATTTCTAAATATCATTGGCCGTTAACATTCAATTCCCAACATTACAATCAATTACATGTATTTTGATCTATAAATATTCATTCCCGCACGACCAATCTAAAATTAAAACAAATAAGTCTAAGCTTCCCGATAAAGTAAAAGGCATTGAGGGGCAAGAAAAATGCTGGTAACAAGCAGTATCTCTTTCTCCACAGTGCTTTTAAAATCTCTTTCTACTCTTGATAGCTTGGTAAGGGCTTGATGTTGACGAGTGTAACACTTTATTGTATAGTAAAGGATTAAAAAAAAAACATGGGAAAATCATATCGTTTGCTTACAAACTATAAGGCAAACTTGTGAAGTTGGCGAACCCGTCGCGTGCATACCACAGATTCGCCAATGTCACTTTGTTAAACAAACAAAAGGAAACGCAATAATATTTGTTAATTCATTACTTCTAGGAACAAGACTGGCATTTTGAATTGCTTGCCTTTGCCAAAAAGACAGACAATTAACGAAAACATGGTACACAGATCTGTATAAAGTTTGGAAGAGTCAAAATGTCAACACTATTATGATAGTCTGTTTTAACGATCCTGCCACATAAATCCTTTGACAACAATGTGGGAAATGGAGGTAAAACTGGTAACCAGCATTTTCTCTTTTGCCCACAATGCTTTTATTCTTTACCTTTCTCTCTACACAAATCTCATCAACTAGGCTTCATTTCATCTGCTGCCTGCAATCGTCATTACTTTTCATCGTCATTAGCGAAAACTGAAGCTTTTGCAGTGGGCACAGATCAAGACCAGGGCTCGTATTCACCAATCATCTTAAGAACATTCTTAGTCTTATTCTTCAGAATGTTGTCAATGTGAAAGTAACAGAACTTTTGATTGGCTAAACCATTTGGTTTAGCCAATCAGAAGTTCTGTTACTTTCATAGTTAGAAAATCTTGAGGAATAAGACAAAGGATGTTCTTAAGAATGGTTGGTGAATACAGACCCAGATTGCGTGAAACGTAATGATCTACAATCAGTAACGCCGCTGTTCAGCCAAGCCTATTATGATTTGGCCTACAACATGCGAAAAGGGACATTCGGACATTTGAATAAAGTGTCCTCTTGGATCAGCGTGTGCTGTCCGCGCTGGCTTATCCAAAACGAGACTTTCCGTTATTATTTTCGCGGGGGGTGTTTACAATGTTGCTCTAACAAAGCCTAATAATGTGATTTAAAAGTCCTAAACCTCACAGTACCGAACAGAGTAGATTCAAGACCAGACTGCACATCTGTGTCGTCTGATTTTGATCCACAGTGATCCATACTTGATCTGATCTTGATCTACGTGTTCGAAAGGGTGCACACCAAGTTGCACTCATCAGGCCTAAGGGTTAAAACAAAGGTTTCCAATCATAAAACTGTTGATTGAAGAAAATGATGATTGTTTATATTAGGTTTCTATGTGACTATCCCGTAGTGAGGAGTGAAAAAATCTGTCTGTTTCTTTACGTCTTGGCGCTGAGCCCGGTAACTAAGTCGGTTATGTATGGGGCTAGAAATCAGGGCTGGTTTGAATCCCAAGCTGAGCAAAATATTGGTCCGCAGTTTGATGACAGTCATAGATATAGGATTCATTCCTCACTTACAACTCATCATTGTTACGATGATGGCTTTGTTGGAGAGCGGTGTCGGAACTACTTTTGAAATTAAATAGACGAATATTAAAGGATTACATCGAGATCGAATTTTTCATTTCAAAACTGGATTTTATTTCAAAATTGGTTCTTACAGAGCGGCTATTGGCTCTGAAGACTTCTTTGCGGAGTACTAGTAAATGAAACTCAAGAAAGACATGGATTGGTGCACTGCCTGCAAAATAAACTTTTGCCTTTGCAAATGAAAAATGTGTATACTCTTTACCATTCTTAACCGCTTAATCTGCTGAATAAGTTCTTAAGTTTATCAGAAAATTATTGTCTTATCGGACAGTGTAGATCAAGATCTGTTCAGGGCACGCTCTGAGCATCTGATCTTGATTTACACTGGTCGCTTTGCAGCCAAGGAGTTTTGAACATTCCCAGTCCTATTCTAACCAAGTTTCTAACCGTGAAAGTAAGACACACTTTGTTTAGTATACCATTTGGTTTAGCCAATCAGAAGTTGTGCTAAGATAATGTTCTTCAGAATGGTTGGCGAATGCGGACGCAACAGTCCCTCTTCCACTTTATTTCTTTCTTTATTTATTCATTTATTCTTTTCATTTATCTTTATATCTATTTATTAATTTGCTTATTAATTGATTTTTGAACAGGTGTCCCTGGGCAAGGTTAGCTTCGATCGAGTAAATGTTTGATTGTTACGAGTATAAGTTTATTAAGATTTCATTACAGTACTTGCCGGAAAATGACTGAAATATTGTAAAAAGCGTCGAAAAACCACAATTCAAACACATAATTCATCCTCAGCGAGAACACATGAAATAATAGTTACAGCTATCTATTCGTAGAACATCGTCCCAAAGCACACAAAACAGTGGTCTATAATTAGATCATTATGAAGCCCCATTATACAAATGAGCTTTGCTCTGTGAAAAAGGGGCTTAAGGCATATTGCAAAATAATAAGAAAAAAAAAAAACAACTTTAAGGTGGGTATTTATAATTTTTAAATCTCACCAAATCAAAAATATATATATATATCACTGAAATTCATATGAAAAACTAATACAAATCATCAATAATTAAGATTCATAAAATTACAAAAAAAAATTTTTTTTGATGGTATTCCCTTTAAAGGCTACGTAGCCTCTTAAGCTATTTTTAGATTTCGCGCAAAATATTAATAAAGCATTGTGGGAATGTCAAGTGACTGGCACGTGACTCATAACGCTTAAATTCCCTATCATAACAAACATGTAATGATTATTTTCCATAATGTCTTCTTCGGACGCTATGCTTGAAGCTCCTTCTGTGTATTCCTGTAAGTAAATTAGTGAATTGATCATCTAAAAATAGAATGTGTCTCCCGTTGGTGTCAACCTGGGCCGTAGTAAATCTCTAATTTCTCGTGTTGTTGGGCGGTTTTCGACTACTGCGGTTTTATGAATGAAAATTAAAAAGGCTATGGGAGTATATGGATGATTTTTTTGCACTTTTGTAAGATTTTCGTCTCAAAATCTGAAGGGCCGCCTTTAAACTCAGGTCAGCATACGCGATTCGCGCAGGCTGAGCTGGGTCGAAACTTTTTCATTTTGGTACATTTTTGTGCTCGCCAAAGTAATACCAATCACAGCAGCATGCAGTCTGTTGACGTTATATAAATAGATGATAACTGGTTATTTTTGATATGAAAAATATCTCACGAGGATGCGTTGTTAGGCGTTAAAAAAACGATTGCGCAGCACGAGTTTTTTTAATGCCTTACTACGCATCCGAGTGAGATATTTTTCATATAAAAAATAACCAGTTGATTATTATATTTATTATATACCTTATTAACATTATCATTTTTAATATTTCGCTTGAAAGTCGAAAAAAAATTGTAGTCGAAGAAAAAAGTAGTTCCTAAATTACGGCAGGAAGTGAAAGTGAAAGTTGATATCGTCACTAGTAATGATATCAAAATTTATTACACTGGGAAATTCCAGGATTTCACTGCTAGGTATTTAATAAAATGGATTTAATGGAACCATGATACTGTGATAACTTGCTTGGTGTTATGCACACTAGAGACGAGTTAAACCCCCATTTGCCAGAGGATGGCTAACACTGAACAAATCCAGACAAATTCAATTATTGTGCAAGGTCGCAAATTCTTCCATTAATCCTATACCAAACAACACCGGGTTTTCACGACCCTGAGAAAGCAAGAGCCTTCTGAAAACATTGTAGGGGAAAAAAAGAGGAAAGAAAATGCTGGTAGTCAGCATTTTCTCCTTTTCCCACAATGTTTTAAAAAGGCTCAGAGCAGAAAAAAAAAGAAACAGGGGTTCTTTGGTAAATTGCTAAAGAGTTTAATTCTATCAAACTACACAATTTTTGACTCAACCAAATTGAAAGCATTTGCAGACGACGCTTAAATCTTAGATTAGCACATTAGCACATTACCAAACGACAATATTTTAGGCTTGCCCAAATCGAAAGCATTTGCAGACGACAAAATAAAAGTGACTGAAAATTTGAAATTCGTTTTATGAAGAGTAGAAAACATTGTGGGAAAAGAAGAATATGCTGGATACCAGCATTTTCTCCTTTTCCAACATTGTTTTCTAACAGCTTCTTTCTCAGGGTCGTCAAAAGTAGGGATTGCGTGGTAATGAGTTAGATGATGATTTCCGTCTGTGATCGGGTAAACATTATAGGAAAATGTAAACTGCTATGTTGACCAGCATTTTCGCCTTTGGCTACCATATTTTCATATTTATGCCTTCATAAGCCCGCTGGGTAGCTCAGTAGTCTGTGTATCTGAATCGTGACCTTGTGCTTGCGGGTTCAATACTCGAATGTGGAAAACTTTGTTGACGACGAATTTCCGTCTCTCAACTCTGATAAATGTATGTCAGAAAAGCAGTGAGTATCTTGGGAAGAAAGTTATGTCAGTATTGGTTTGAGAACGCCAGGAAACACATGCATAGGTTCACTGACCGCCGTGCTATGACCTTAAGTTTTAGAATGGTGTTACACACCAACAACAAGCAAACAGAACAAAAAAATACTAGTACTTTGTATATCGTTACGATGGACTGCCATGTACATATAGCTGTGAAGTCAGGTGGCAGGGGACTCGAAAACCTGTTCACGGCTGTGGTGAATCATGTCGTCCCGAGCCGAAGGTGAGGCTCTGCCACTCGTGAAAATATTACCGATGGGTTTCAGTAGATGAAATATATTTCGATCTTTCATCGACAAAAAAAACAAATATTCTATTTATCTTATGCTTTTAACCCTTTCTGGGAGGAGTTTTATCAAAATTCAGTACAGTTCTTTTCCGAAATTTCCCCGTGGCGTACCCCTCTCCCATAGCAACGCATTAAATTATTACGTCAGGCGCGAGAAATATAAGGTAAATGACGTCATATTTCCATCTGGTTGTGAGGCACGCGCAATTTACCCAGGCAACAAGAACATGAAAATTGGTATTTTCACTGGTCGCACCCGTGTAAGATCGAAAAATTTTTTCACTGCTAGATCTATTTCTCGATATCCTACCGGAAAGCATGAAATAAATATCTATCTATATATATATATATATATTTTTTTTTCAATATTTTACAAGGATATTTTTTGAAAATCGTCTGCTGCAAAGAGGCCATGTTCTTTGAAAAGCGAGGTAAATACATATGCGAAAAGGTATCGACCACGGTTAGCCTGCGCAGTCCAGGCAGGCTGACCTAAGTCGAAACCTTTTGGCATTAGTCAATTATCTGCGTGGAAAATAACCTCATACTTCAGCGAACTGTTGGACAAAAGGGTTATTATCGATCCGTAATTATGTAATGACTTGCCTAGTGTGATGCATCAAGTAGATGTATTTACTCATTACCAAACGACAATATTTAAGGCTTGTCCAAATCCAAAGCATTAGCAGACGACATATTGAAAAAATACTGAAATTTTGAAATTTGTTTTGTGCAGGGTAGGAAACATTGTGGGAGAAGGAGAAAATGTTGATTACCAGGATTTTCTCTTTTTCCCCACAATGATTTCTACAGGCTTCTTTCTCAGGGTCATCAGAAGTAGGGATTTTGTGGTAATGGGTCAAGTCCTCTTTGCCACAGTCTATCTGAACTATTTTGCAAGGGGATGAGATATGTACGAGGGGCGTTCAATAAGTAATGCCCCTGACCCACTTCCAGTTGTCTGATCTAGCTGAAATTTTGTAAGTGTAATGATTTACATGTATATCTCTATGGGTTGTGTGGCAAATTACAACTCAAAACTAATTGTGGTTTGTGATTTACAGGTGTTTGAACTCAGTCATATGTAAAATGGGAGCTTGTTGAGTGTCGCACAGTGATCCAGTTTTTGTATTTGAAAGGACACACACCACAAGAGACTTTTGATGAATTAAAGAAACTTATGGTGATAATGCCCCATCGTATGACCTTGTAAAGCGCTGGCATCGTGAATTTAAACATGGCCAGAAGCCTGTGCTAGAATTTAAATGACCATTGGCTTACAAGAAGTATTTTGTACTCATTTTTCTATCAGATGTCAGTCACACACATGACTCGGTTCAGACACCTGTAACTCAGAAACCACATTAGTTCAGAGGTGGAACTTGCCACATAACCCATAGAGATATAAATCATTACACATGCAAAATTTCAGCTAGATCAGACAACTGAAAGTGGGTCAGGGGCATTACTTATTGAACGCCCCTCGTAGTCAGTTTACCAATTTACACTTACAATTTTACACTTTTCTACCTGTAATACAGACCTGGGGTTTGCGAGAGTTTAGTCTGTTATCTAAGCCTTTTAATTAAATTCTTAAATAGAAAACAGGTGAAATGGAATCATAATTGCCTCGATCTATATATTCTTTTAATGTCTTAGGGGAGAATACATCCGAACGCTCGACAGACATAATAAAGGTTGCACATGCGATGGTTTCAGACGACAAAATTTTAGACTTGGCCAAATCGAAAGCATGTGCACACGACAAATTAAAGGTAGCTCAAATAATAAAAGATGCTTGGAATACATGATAGATAACGACTTCATTGTGGCTCAAGTGATAAAGTATCGTCGTTTTACTTCGAAAACCTCGTAACTACAGCTTGTAACAAGCTGTAGTTACGAGGATTTTGAAGTAAACCGACGATATGTCTTTAGAAGGCAGAAAACATTGAGAGGGAAAAGTCATAAACCGGTTATCAACATTTACTAATTCTCCAACAATGTTTTCAAAAAACTTTTGCCTCCTGGTTTTTAAAACAAAGGACTGTTTGGAAAAGGCTATACCCTCCGCTCCCCCCACAAAAAAAATACATATATAAATACATAAACACAGCACACAGTCTGAAAACATCCCCGTAAGTTAGAGACAACCAATATGTGAAAACATTCTGGCAGAAAGAGAAACCTTTCATTTAACCTTTTCCAAACAATCCCGTGTTATAAGGATGAAGACTTTTGGTAACATTGTGGAAAAGAGAAATAATACGGGTAATTCCTGCGATATTTTCTACTCTTCGAATGAAAAATTCCATCACTGGAACCTATTTCCACTTGTTGAGTGAAGACACCTTTGATATGGACAAGTCTAAAATTCTACCGTTCGGTAAATTGTTGAGAACATTTCTCCTTTGTCACAATGTTTGCCACAATATTTGCCACATTGTTTGCTTTAGTGATATGCCGCAAGCCACACAAAGAAATCTGCAGGTTTTAATGAGTTTAAATATATACTATTCGTGTGAATGAAGGCCATCTGGCGGACTTGTTCCACGACCTGAGATGGAATGTAAATTATCGTCTGCTGTTCTTATTTATGGACAGCTCACACTTACCAGTAAATTCTACGATTTGGTTTTGTCATATTGAGCTGGCTGGTTCCATACCAGACCGGCGAAATTCATTCCGAGAATTTCATGACAGGTATTACGACTCAATTAATGAGTGTTTTTTTTTATCCCCCGCCGAAAGCGAAGGGAAATGGTTTTAGCGTCGTCCGTCCGAGTGTCTGTCCAACCGTCCGCTCGTTCGTCCGTTCTTGAGTCATTCCGTGAGAAAATCTCCAATTTCATTGGACAGAAATTTTCGAAACTCTGTATGTGTAAACAATAATCCATTCAGTCGATTTACTTTTTCTTTGAATTCGATTCAAAATGGCCGACTGGGAGCGATTTCGGGTCACGCGGTCCAGTAATTTTTTCCGGCGAGGGATATCTTTTCAACGAAATTGCTTGTTAATATTGTTGTTGTTGTTGTTCCACTCATTTCGAAGGCAACATTGTAAAAATACTTTGAGGTATGTCTTAAGGTTTTGACTTTCACAAAATAAGAATATTATTATATTATGATAAAATACACGCACTTTTTCAGTTATTCCCCGTGGCCTACCTCCTCCGCATAGCAACGCATTACAATATGACGTCAAGCGCGAGAAATGTTAGGTAAATGATGTCATATTTTCATCCAGTTGTGAGTCACGCGCATTTTACCTAGGTAACTAGAATATAAAAATCAGTGTTTTCACTGGTCGTATAACCGTGGAATATTGAAAAATATTTTCACCGCTATTTCTCGATATCCCACCGGAAAGCAAGAAATAAATTCATATTTTCCCTTAGAACTTACAAGCCTTTTATCGGAAAAGATTGGTATTTACATCGTCCCAAATCTGACCTAATTTACATTTCTTATCTAATTAATATTTTGAATTCAAAGAGAGCTATTCAAAAATTTTACTATTTCACTCATCTGAAAAATGGATTCACAAATGAATGAGTAAGGTGATATCTTGCTAAACATTCATTAAAACAGAGGTTACAAGAAAAAATGCTTTTTAGTAGTCATGTACTTCTTGAATTGGCTGCGTACCCTCCTCTGGTTTTGATAGATATCACTCTAGAGTTTTACGATGGTTATCTCAGATTTGTTTTGACAAAATTTCGCCAGAAAAGGCCCTCTATTCACGTCTCACCAGAGGTGCGTGGTTTTTTATGGAAGTGCCTTCGGACAAGACAATCAAGAGCCCTAGCCGAGTACCAGTGAAATCCAGGATACACAGGAATGTGTGAGCTTCCGCCGTATTACGACTGAAATAGTGTAGAAAGCGGAGTAAAACACCAGTACAGGTGAAATCCAAGAAAGATTAAAAAAGTAGGCCTTCGCCGTATTACGACTGAAAAAAATGTTGAAAGCGGTGTGAAACACTTATCAATCAATTTCATAAATATGCACATATCCCGGAAAAAAAGAAAAAAAACATAAGTTTTTTTTTTTCTTTTATAATTTATCCTCTCATCACTTTCAAATTTCAATTTAAGCATGATTACTTTTCAAAAAAAGCACAGAGCAAAGTACACACATCTTTTGAAAAGTGGTTGAAACTAGATCTAGCTCTCGTCTGTTTGATAAGCCTGAAGTAGGCTTTTACAATGTATCGATATAAAACTGTAAGTGGGTTCATCGTTTTCGGAAAGCAACAACACATTTCAGTGTTATCTTCCTGAAGTTAACTCAATATGCACGTATACTACTCAGACTTTGCTAGGGATCACCCTAAAAGATTCATCTGAAATCTATATGTGGCATGTATCATGTATGGTTTTACAATATGTGACACTGCCACACTGATCAATAAAATGACAGTGGAAATGGATCTTTAAGCCATTACCTCACAATGCCGACTGTTAAAGACACTGAGAAAGAGGCCTTTTGAAAACAGTGTTGGAAAAGGAGAAAATGCTGGATACCAGAATTTTCTCCTTTTCCAACGATTTTTTCTACCCTATGACAGACAGCATAGTGCAAATTGCATTTAGTTTTTGGTCAGCAAATGCTTTCAACGTGGACAAATCTAGAATTTTACAGTATGGTAAAGAGTTTATGCAAAACTGTTGTAACATATAAACCGATACAGAAATGTGTAAGTGATCCCTATCAAAGTTTGAGTAGTATATAACCGTATATCGGATATTGCGAGCTCAAATTTATTTGATTTTGAGCCATGCTCTGACAAAAGGGAGCTTAATGCATCTCCGTAAAGCATAACATCAATCAAACAATAACATGGATCCATAGTGGTCATTTCTTTTTCAACAACCGACTTAATCTTGGGCTAGAATAGTCCTTTGACATACAGAAAACAGACCTATAGCGAAAAGTGTCGACCCAGGTCAGCCTGCGCGGAATGCGCAGGCTGACCTGAGCCGATACTTTTCGGAGATGTATAATTAATCTCCCTTTTCACAGAACAAAGAGTAAACAAAGATCAAACTGCTGGTCCTTGTAGTCTAAAGTTTGTCTGCTCTCTTCGATATCCCGTAAATTACGAGGGTTGTCCCAGAATTACGTATTCATAACAATGAAGGCAGAAATAAACAATTTTGGGAGCAATGAACATTATACCTTTTGCACAAGTTTACAAAATTTACGCCCGGTATCTTGTCTTAGTCAGAGATAGATAGGGCTTCCGGATGCAGGACAGTTCAATGCGACGTCATGACGTCGTTTGTATTTTTATCACGACAAAGTTTAATGTTTGCGCTCATGCCACCAACTTGGTCTCCGTCAACCTCAAAACACTATATAAATGTGTTCCTACTGATACCGCCTGAAAATTTGAAACTTGTTTTGTGAAGATTAGAAAACATTTGGGAAAAGGGAAAATGCTGGTTACCGGCATTTTCTCCTTTTCCCACAATGATTTGTAAAGGCTTCTTTCTTAGGGTTGTCATCATCATACATTAACAGTGCAGTGGAATGATTTTAAAGAGAGTGAAATAAATTTCGTATGTGTACATCAATATTTACAGGGTTATTCTTGACTGCTGAAATAGATGATTGCATCATTTCCAGAGTAGATGACTCTAGCGATAAACTATCGCGACTCTCCAATTATTTACAATTTTAACCCGACATAATTTCCTCCTGATCGAGATTCATTTCCAATAAAAATCTGAAACTTCTTTTCATTTTTTTCTTTTTTCTTTTTTCTGCGGGGCTTTAAATATTGCTAATTTATTGATATAAAAAATATTTAACATTTTAAGTTTGGTTGTATTTATATCAGTCTGAAATCGAGTCGCCACATTTAATATGTCTGAACTCTTTGGTTATATCATATAATAAATAATACATATAAAGCCACAAATAAAATCATACATATTAAATTTTAGAAATGAGAAAAAATAGTCCGAACTGAGTGAAGATTGGAATTTTACCCCTGGAATAGCTGGAATTTTGAGTATTACAAAAAGTGCTATTCCTGCGAAATAATTATCTTTCTATCTTGACACTATCATTTCATTCTTTACCAAACGACATTATTTTAGACTAGTCTAAACTGGAAGCACTTTCAGACGACAAAAATAAACGTAACTCAGAAATTGAAATTAGTTTCCAGCAGGGTAGAAAACATTGTGGGAAAAGGAGAAGATGTTGGTTTTCTGAAGGCTTTGATGTCAGATTGTGAAAACCAAGGATTGTTTGGTAAAGGGTTAAATGAAAAAAATCTCTGTCTTTTATTTTCCTCAGTTTGCTGTCAAGTATCTTTTTCCCAACCCGGTATCGTGAGCTTTTACCTGGCAAATGTGAGACTCAAAAACGTATTGTCAGTGCTCCAGATGGAGGGAGTGATTTCGATTTCAAAATTGAAAATATTATTAATTCTCAACTATACCCTATATTATGACAATTCTAATGAGTACCCACAGCATAAGATTTAGTAGAGAAATAATGGATTTGCAATACCATCCCTCTGGTGCTATGGTATTGCGTTTTTAACATCGGTTGGAAGTTTTCAGTTATCCCTGTATCAGAGGACAACATTTTTCGATGTCTGCGCATGTCACATTCTTCGAAGATTCGACCTGTCTGCCATGATGCATCACCCATTCCTCGTATACCTGGGAAAAGTAGGGCTTATACCGAAGCTATTAGCTTATTACCCAAGCACATACGGGCTGTTTTAATAAATGGCCGATGTATAGGTTACATGCTGGCCTATCATAGATGAATGAATCGTACCAAATAGCATTTTATAGAGTAAACGTTTATATCATTATGGAATTCAAAGAAACGGTTGTTGTTATAAAAAATTAGTCCGATTCTGTACCCAGAATGCCCGTATTAGATAGACGTGTATTTGTAGAATGCCATCTAGCGGAGATAATGCAACATTTTCTGCTCATCCAAACTGAGAGCACTATGTCGAAGACGACCTATCTATCAATCATGTATCGAAGTATGGAATTTGTCTTTGCTAGGGTAGAAAACTTTGTTGGAATAGGAAAAGTAACGCTACGTGTTGTCAGCATTTTCTCGTTTAACCAGAATGTTTTCAGAAATACTCTTTTTTAGGGCTGTTACCAGCATTTGCTCCTTTTCAAAAATGTAATAAAAGGTATTCATGTTTAGGGTGACTTTAACATAATGATGGGCTGACTTTAACATAATATGGGCTGCAACACACGAAAAGGGGCATTAGGATTCTTGCATACAGTGTCGTAAAATAAGTCCGCACAGGCTAATCCGAAACGACACCTTCTGTTTTTATAAAGAATTCTGTTCTGTGCAAGTCTACTGTAGCACAATATCTAATGTATTCGTAAAGTGCCGTCTGGGATTAGCCTGCGCGGACTGCGCAGGCTAATCCGAGACGACACTTTACGCAAATGTCCAAAATGCCCCTTTTCGGGTGTTACAAACCATATGATAGTTCAATGGAGATATTTAACATAGCAAATTGAATTCTGAAACAAATCTACTTCACATCTACTACTTTCAGAGATACTACGTGCACAAAGTCATACAACAAAAGCATAGGAATTTGAGAGAAAGCAAATCGAGTTTTGAGAATCATACAGAAAAAAAGTGCATGGAAAATCCAAAACCCAACTTCTGCGTGGGCGGACGGGGTTGTTGGTGGTTGAAAAGGAATATTATGAGCCGTGCACTGGCAACTGGAGAGTAAAAGGATCTGCGAAAGTATCGATTTAAGGTAGTAGACCCCTAATACCTCCAGTGCTGAATTGCATAAAGTTTTCTTGATAGTTGATAAATACGGATTCATACAGGTAGTCTATAATACTTTTGCACATTTTTTACGGACCAGAAATTTCTTTATGCCTATCTTGAAATTATTAAAGATACTTTTGTTTGTTTTTTAGAAAAGGGAGGTAATTACTATGTCTCTTTATAATGAAAATATAGTGGTTTTAGATTCATAGATGATAATTCTAGAAAAGACAAAAAGGGAAAAGTGACTTGTTTAAAGAAGTACAGTAACACTCTTTTTTTAATCATAGCAAATTTTGTAGGATAATATTGTTGTGGAAATAGCTGTTTTCTATTAGGGGTCTACTACGTTAAGTCAGTCTCAGCAGTCCGCACAGGCTGACCCAGGCCGAAACTTTTCGCAAATTGTCAATTTTCTACATATACAATAAATAGAGTTTATTTCATCAGCTTGTGGTTAATATGGTGAAATATTTGCCGAGAAAGGGAAAGGTATGCGAAAATAAGGAGTGCCGTGAGGCGGAGATTTCCCTTTTGAGGCAAATATTTCCCAATATTAACCACAAGCTGATGAAATAAAATATTTATTATATTTCCTCTGATTATTTTGTCAACGCATGCCACTCTTAAAGCTAGTGATCTCAAGTCAATAAACCAGATTTTCGGCAGGAGGAAATTATTCACTGTGACGGGGAAATAATTCCCCCAGCTTAAATTACGTCATTTCTTTACCCATAAAATTTCGAAAAATAGACACATGAAATATAATATATAGAGGATATTTGTTTTTTTCCGGTGAAAGATCGAAATTTATTTCATCGAGTGAACACCATCGGTAATATTTTCACGCGTGGCGCAGCCACGAGTGAAAATATTACCGATGGTGTTCACGAGATGATATAAATTTCGATCTTTCACCGAAAAAAACAAATATTCTATTTATTTCATGCTTTTAACCCTTTCTGGGAGGAGCTTAATCAAAATTCGGTACAGTTCATTTCCGTTATTCCCCGTGGTGTACCCCTCCCGCATAGCAACGCATTACAATATTACGTCAAGCGTGAGAAATGTAAGGTATATGACGTCATATTTCCCATCTGGTTGTGAGGCACGCGCAATTTACCCAGGCAACAAGAACATGAAAATCGGTATTTTCACTGGTGGTACCAGTGTAAGATCGAAAAATATTTTCACTGCTATTTCTCGATATCCTACCAGAAAGCATGAAATAAAACTGGTTATTATGGATCCATAATCATGTGATCACTTGTTAAGGATGATGCATCACGGAGATGCATCAAGCTCCCTCTTGCCAAAGCGTGGTTAATGTATGGAATTTGGTTAATCTCGGTTCCAAAGCTTAGCTAATGTATGAATTGTTACGCTTAATTTTTTAACTCTTTCCCAAACAAGCCCTGGTTTTTGTTTTTACGTGTCTGCAGTAAAAGTCTTTAAAAAACACTGTGGGAAAAGGAGAAATTGCTCGTTACGAGCAATTTCTCCTTTTCCCACAGTGTTTTCTAGCCTATCGGAAAACTGTCTGCCATTCTCACGAATATTCAAAATTGTTATCTGCAAACACTTTGAGTTTGGGACAGTCTACAATTTGTCATTTGGGAAAGGGTTAACGCAGCCTGGAATGTGAGATAAATGGGCAACACCCTAGCAAAAGAAGTTTTAATGCACGATAATGAATAAACTGGAATACGTAATTATATGATTATGGATTAATAAAATACATTTTGTCTCAGAACCGTCTAAATATGAGGTAGACTGGTTCATTGTACATGCAGAGAATTTAAACCTTAGCGAAAGGATTTTGACCCATGCGAATTGCGCAGGATGACTTGGGTCGATACCTTTTTCTGTAGATGCATTTAACCTTGTATACAGAACACGATCCAATTAATATTTTTACAAATTCGACAAGAAAATTTAGTTCTTTTCATTTATATAGAAGTAAAAAAGCATGGCGCATGGGGCGCAGTACCATAAAGAAAATTAAAAATACATGAAATAATCCCAGAAACGATTGAAGCTGCTATCGTACTAATACCGCGAGTATAGATTAGGTGTTGCAAATGTAAATACTGTACTTTCAATACTTCTTATCCCCCACTCCCGCTGAAGGCGAAGGAATATACTTTCAGCGTTGTCCGTCCGTCCATTTATCCTTCCGTCCGTCCGTCCGTCCGGGACAATATCTCGAATACCATTGGACGGAATTTCGTGAAACCTATACGTGTATACAATTATTTGTTTTGCCGATATACCTTTTTTTCGCCGAATATGCGATTTTAAGTTAAGCGATATCGTAACATTTTGAAAAAAGTCTTTCAACGAAATTGATCGTTAGAACTTTACTACATAAGCCGGAGTTTAATTATCCCTTGAGAGGACTTGAAAACATTGTGGAGAAAAAAAAATACTGCGAACTATCATTTTCTTCTTTTTTCACAACAATGTCCCAAAAGTCGTTTTCCTCAGAGGGTCGTTCAACGTTTTTATGTAATTTTCTGTTTTGCACAACCCTACCAAAGATCAAAATATAATGTAGTTGTAAAATGCCGTCTCGGATCTGCCTGCGCGGACTGCGCAGGCTGATCCGAGACGACATTTTACACAGATGTCAGAATGCCCCTTTTTCGCGTGCTGCATGTCATATGGTAAAGCGTTCTAAAGTAAAAAACCTGCCTGGGAAAAGGACCGAAAGAATAAAATACCTCACAGACATGCATGGCAGATACCTGAAATTATGGCCTTCCCTAAAATAACATGATGTTATTTTTGTCCCACAGTGTTTTCTTTTGCGTCTTTATTGACTGCCGTATAATGAATGCCCTTGTTAACATTTTTTGCCTTCCGTCATAACGTAGCGGCCAGTGAACCTATGCAAGGTTTCCAGCAGATTTTTTAACTTGTTCTCCTCACGATATTCTTCCAAAACTACTGGCTGCTTTCCCAACATAATCGTCGTAGAAACCATTTTTGTCCGACAGTGTTTTCTTTTGCGTCTTTATTGAAAGGCGTAAAATGCCGTTGTTAACATTTTTTTTCTTTCCGTCATATCGCAGCGGTCAGTGCATCTATAGATCTACATGGTTTCCTTGAGATTTTTTAACAATTATTTTTCACGATATTCCTCCAAAACTACTGGCTGCTTTCCCAAGATTATCCTGGTACAAATAATGACCAGCGGTCAGTGAGGAATATGTCCTATCACAATGACTATATATACCAACATTACTTGAAAAGAAACCTGCCAAGCGACATTTTGATTTCAAGTCCTGTACATATAACTGTAGCTGACTGACCAACCGATCTCGTCACTGGGCATTGCAGTGTACTAACGTTACTTTTGAAATTATCTTAACCAGTAATTGATTATTATGTCACGTTTTCAAATGTATTAGAGCACAGTTCGAACAGGTTGTCCTTATTTTACGAAGTTGTTTTGAAAATCGCCAGATAAACAATTGTTCTTTGAGACCAGTGAGCTATTTAATTGATATTAAATACCAAATACCGCCTAGAAATGGTTTTGATTGGCCAAGTTCTATGGCTCCCTCAAACAGATAAGCCATACATGGCAAAAGAGGGCTTAACCCTTTACCAAACAACAAAATCTTAGTCTTGTCCGAATTGAAAACACTTGCAGACGACAAAATAAACATAGCTCAAAAACTTAAATTTGTTACTAGTTGGATAGAAAACATTGTGGCAAAAGGAGAAAATGCTGGTGACCAGCATTTTCTCTTTTTCCAACAATGTTTTCAAAAGGCTTCTATCTCAGGGTCGTAAAAACCAGGATTGCTTGTTAAAATGTATCTCATTGATTGAAAATGTACCAACTAAGTCATCATATAATGATTGATTTATAAAATGCATTTATTTCCCCTGATAACAGGCTGGGTCCCGGATTAGAACGGTCCTTTGAAATGTAGAAGGTTGATCATAGCTAAAAGTTTCGACCCACGTCAGCCTGCGCAGTCCGCGCAGGTTGACACGGGTCGATACGTTTTGCAGGTGCACTAGGTCCCAATTTCACAAAGCTTCGCTCTTATTATTCTTTTATATAATTGCAACAGTTTTCTTATTTGTGTATTTTATCGTTGAAGAATTGAACATAGAACAAGACCATACTGTGAACAAAGAATAAGACCATACTGTGAACGTTTAAGGACAACCTGTCTACCTAACAGTATGAAGAAATTGCGCAGACAAGCCTGACAGATACGTGAAGTTATGGCCTTCCATAAAGAAACAGGCGGTTATTTTCGTACGACGATTTTTTGTATCAGCGCGAGCTTCGGATGACTCACGAAGTCATCCGAAAAAGTGCACTATATGCATGTAATCCTATTACACGCACTCGGTACACCTCGGCCGATTCCGGCTCTACATCTAACTTCGCTCGTTTTGAGGTGACTTCCTTTGTGGATATATTTTCAGTCACATGATAATAAAGATGGCGGCGCCCTGTTCACGGCAATAAAAAATACAGCAGAATTATTCACAGTTATCAATCTGTCAGTCAAACTTCCAACGAAGTTGATAAATAACGTTAAACAAATGAAATAGCGAAGTACTAATCAGCTGAGATTTCCGACGATGGCTATATGGGAAAGCAGCCAGTGGCCTGAAAAGGATATTGCGCGAAATACTGATAAAATACTGGTCGCCATGTTATTATTGAAATGACGCTAAAGACGACGTTAAACGCCATGAAATAAATGAATAAATGATTCAATACATCAGTTTATCAAACCAGCCATCAATCAATCAATAAATCAATCAATCAACAGAAATATATCCATAATGATTTCAACTGAAAATTATGACCGAGTATTTTTTGTAAAGTGCTACGATTCTTACAGCGATAAAACGGTCTATTTGTGGCGATAAAGCGGCTAGGAAATACACCTTGTCGGTGCATTATCAATCATAATACAGCCGAGAAATTTGATTAAGGATCACCCTAGCTTTGCCGGATGCCCTGCTTGAAGTACAACAATTACCGAGGACGAATTGTTTAAGTATGAAACAATTCAATGACGCGTGTACATCTCATCAACTGTGACATCAACATTCGTGTACCAGTCATAAATGTCGTCATAAAACACATCCCAGGAATCACTGATCAGACAAAATGATAACAAGACCCAAAAATATGGTTGTTAACTGCAACCTCAACACTCCTTAGACTGTTACAACAATCAACACAGTACTTGTGGTCAGACCGCTTTTCTATTTGTTCTTTAATGATTATAAATTGGCAATCAATCACACGTATGTATAATTCCTTACCTGACAACAACAATTGAAACGTGTCCAAACTGACAGCAGTTGCAGACAATGAATGCATCATAAATCATGGTATTTACCTTTGAAAAGGTAAAAAATATGGTAGGAAAGGCAGAAAATGCTGGTTCACATAGGTTAACGGCATTTTGAAAATACCGGAACCTACATATAATCGGCATTTTCTCTATTCCCAGAAATGTTTTCAATTTTATCTTTCATTGGGATCGTCTTAATACGGAATTGCTTGACAAAGGCTCAATCGTGGCTTAAAAACGCATAAAATTGATAATACTATGACAATGAAATTGTGGAAACCCCCTTGTCTTTTATTTGTAAAGCTATAATATTGCAAGAAAGTATGTGTAATGAATTATAAACGAAAGCCTCATAGGCATTCCATATCGTCTGTCTGATTATATCGCCATCTTGTCGTGATTTTCCACTGTTTGCTACCTTTCGTTAAATGACTGAAAAAGACCGCCCTTCTTGTAATATTTAGATTATGTGTTGCCAATCCCTGCTTGCTGCCACCTCTGTAAACGACTTATCTATATTTCTATGTTTCTAATCTATGGACACATTTAAGTAATTCTATAATTCATGGCTTCATCTATGTATTTTTCATGCCAAATTAAGGGTAATGAAATCTACCAATATGTTATATATGAAAGTAGTAGAGTAGTGCGAACTTCCATCCCCCAAACGTGATCTACAACGCAACGACGCCCAAACCACCGCTCCTTTTTTTTAGTTGTGGTATAGTATGATAATCCAAATTTCTAGATACATATATCTATATCCAAAAGGATCGAACCCGGCCTTCCATGTAACAAATGTCACCTCTTCATCACTGAAGACCGCAAAACTTAAAAGTTCAGTTTAAATACACTATCACGTACTCGACATGTCTACTAAGGTCAAAACCAGACAATGACGCACACTTACAGACCGGAAAACTATCATATCAGACTTCATAATAACATAATATAATCCAATTAACGTATCTTTTAGGTATGACTCTTTAGTTGCCAATAACATAAATTCGTACAGTCTACAAAGACTGATAATGGATATGACAATGAAAGTCAAAAGACGCATTGGTCGTAGAAAAGAAGCATATATCGCGCTGAATAGGATCAGACAGCTTGTTTTATGCAGAGTCCATCCTAACCTATACCGTCTGCGACTGGTATATCTTAGCCATGTTCTTGCAATATGAAAGGGGAAGCGGGATTGTTAACGCATCTCCGTGATGAATTGTAGCAAGCGAGCCATCACATAATTATACATCCACAACATCCATTCTAACAATTAACGGAATCCTATGGTACGATGGTCCTTTACCATGCATAAAATTGACCAATAGCAAAAAGTTTCGACCCAGGTCAGCCTGCGCAAACTGCGCAGGCTGACCAGGGTGGAAACATTTTGTAGATGTGTTAAGCCCCCTTTTCACAGAGCATGGCTCGTGTATTTTTGTTGCACTTTGGAACTGCATGGCTTCAATAGATGAAAATGAGAAAAGATTTGTATTTACAGGCGCTAGTCTGGTTATAAATTGTACTGTAGACAACAAGAAATGTGCGTGTGATAGTTTTACTGTATGCATGTGTCATAATAACGATTATTTCACACCTATATAATTTAACGTCCTATGAAATCGCTTTAATGCTACCACGTGAGTACAGAATATCTTGTTCCATATTGGACGCTGTAGAGTCCAATGTGGATCTTTCAGAACGAGGCTAGAGTATCAAGTATCGATATTTGACTGGAACAGTAGTCTACCGAATTCCTTTGTAAAAAAAAGCAATTTCAAAACCCTCTTTTGACATGTTTTATTATAATTATTCAAATTGAAACGGCCCCATGCTCGTCAGTGTGGAAGTGTGAAACATAGAGGTCATTTAATATGCTTGGGTACAATACTTAATGCAATTGGATTCGTACACTGCAGAACTAGTCTATATATTTTGCACTCGGCTGTCGCCTTGTCCAAAATATAAACCAGTTGTGCAGTCTACTCATCCATTTGAATTGGGTATTGTACCCCAGCAAGTTAAATAACATCATATTTTCTATGACAAGTAATATCTGGTAATTGGTGCTAGGAAAAATTGATACCAGACAACTGGTTCAAAAGGGAATTTATGCCTTGGACAACTGGGACACTATTTAAAAAGGGGGGGGGGGTTGGGCTATAAGATTTGTGAAGTACACCAAACTTTACAAAAATGACTCATCACTGTATTAAGAAAGTTACTAGTTGGAAAGCCATCAGTAAACAATTAAGGCAGATGCTAATGCATTCAATTTGGACCAGTCTAGAATACCTGGTTTGGTGTTTAACGTACATGTAGTTCTAAACTGCGTACCTGTAAGGTCACTGAAGTTACTGTAACTGATACTATCCATACATACCCTGAGTTCATTCAGTCAGTAGCATGTATAACACTCATTTCAAGCCACTGGCTACTTTCAGACATAAATAAGATCGCAACTTTTCAACAGAAACTGACAAGACCTGTCAAAAAATGGTTTCAACGTATAAGATCCACCTGAGGGTTTGCAGTTCGGTTGAATACTTTATTAAAGGGACCTTTTGGCTTTATTTTTGGCTATAATATCATAAACTTTTACTACATTTTTCCTGTCAAAATAGATAATGTTCTCAATTGACACTTTAAAGATTGCACAGCAATCAAGGCTTAACCCTTTACCAAACGACACAATTTTAGACTGATCCGAATTGAAAGCACTTGCAGACGAAAAAATAAACGTAACTCAAAAATTGAAATTTCTTTCCAGCAGGGTAGAAAACATCGTGGGAAAAGGAGAAAATGCTGGTTACCAGCATTTTCTCCTTTTCCCACAATGTTTTCAAAAGGCTTCTATCTCAGGGTCGTAAAAACCAGGGATTGTTTGGTAAAGGGTTAAAACATCAAACAGTTGTTGTTGTTGTTAAATTTAATGAAGTTCATGATCTGATTTTTACTCAAGGGTTTGAAATAATGAATAATGATAAAAATAATGGGCGATCCGAAGTGATATTGCAATTATCTCCCTTACTTTAGGTGAGGTGCCACCTATCCCGATTCTTACAGAAAGTTTTGCAGCCGATCACTTGTCAGAATATTAATTTCCAGGGAAACAGCAATTATCACTTTCACCTTTTCCCAAACGATAAATTGTTGACTCTTCCAAATTCAAAGAGGTTACAGACGACAATTTCAAATTTGATGAAAATGGCTGAAACTTCTTTAAATGGGTAGAAAACACTGTGGGAAAAGGAGAAATTGCTCGTTACGAGCAATTTCTCCTTTTCCCACAGTGTTTTCAAAAGACTTGTACTGCAGACACGTAAAAACAAAGACTTGTTTGGGAAAGAGTTAATCACATTTTAGTCCATACTCTTTATTTACACATCGATTGCAAAACGACTTGTCTAAGTTACGTCTGTGATTGCCTACTGTAAACTTAAGCAATTTAACCAGTAGGCTACTTGAGCCTGAATTTGATCTGGTCCGAATTAAGGCTGACCCTACTCAATTCAGTACTCGTACCCAAAACATATGGCGAGAAAGTGTGACCCTCAACCTGTACATTTTTGTCTCAGTTAGTGTACAACCAACAAGCCAGCAACCAGCCAACAGACACAGTTGTTCTTTTCTACGAAAGTCACGTAACTTCTCTGCTACCTTTTTCAGTGCCACCTAGACAAACAATTCCTGTCAAAATTAATTCTTGTGATACCTTACATCAAATAATTATACAGATAGTTTGTATAATACCCATTATGTAATAAGATGAGATTTCATAACAATGTCAGCGTTTCGGTAATACCCTGAACGAGTCATAGATACATGTGCGTACTCAAAGAAATGCCGGTTATTTGACGTTTATCCGTTATTTCGAACATTATATTGCTTAGTTCGAGGTCTTTTACAGATGGGTCACCGTTTGTGAAAAGGTATTTTATCTGCGAAAAGTGTCGACTCATATCGATCTGCGCAGTCTATGCAGCATGACCTTAATCGAAAGTTTTTGCTATTGATAAATTTTCTGCATGTCGAAGGCACCATACTACACCATGCTTTAGTCGGTTTTTTTACCAAATAGACAAGTATTGTACTGCGACTTGCTTTGTCAATGCAATATGAAGATGCACTAGGCATCCTTTTACTATGAATAATCGCCATTTAGAGTGATTATAATGTATTACTTTTTGTTATCTTCATAATTTGGATTCCTTAGCTGGTCTAAGATTGATTAGACAACAAAAAGACGCTTTTTTAAAACTCTTTACCAATGATAAAATTTTAAACTGGTCCAAATTGAAAGCACTTGCAGACTACAAAATAAACGTAAATCAAAAAATAAATTTTGTTTCTAGTAGGGTAGAAAACGCTGTGAGAAAAGGAGAAAATGTAGGTTACCAGCATTTTTTCCCTTTCTCACAATGTTTTCAAAAGGCTTCTATCTCAGGGTCGTAAAAACCAGGGATTGTTTGATGATCGTTTCGATAATATCTTATTTCGCGCTTCTATGGTTTGAAAGCATTTGCAAAGGGCATTTTAAGTATGGCGCATGTTAAAATAGTAGTCCTTATTGAGAAAAGGTACATTTAAAAAAAACATCGAAGATCGTTAAGATGCTGGTTTGTCCTTTTCCAACAGTGCTTTCCAAAGGTCCTTGTTCAAAGCCGTTAAAACGCGATATTATACGAAAATAGCTACGGCCATGTGGAAGACTTCAGGCACTGTAGTAAACATGACAAACAAAGGAAAACTGTTCGAAGAAAAGAGGTGAATAAATAAACAGGTCTTCTCCACTTGAATGGTTGTAAGAAAAGAAGCAATTGCTATAGAGGCACGCAAGTGCTCATGTGCCCAAATCTATCTCTATGAATGTCTACAGTGTGCTACCATATAATTATCAACACTTAACCAGTCGGCGAAGTTTCGGACACGTTCCTACAGATAGCACTGGCAGACAACAATACCATGTTAAATGTGGCTTGAATTTAGGGCTTTAATTTTCCGAGGGGTTGTAAAACATGATTGGAAAATGGGGAAATGCTGGTGAAATAAAACAGGACAATTTTTCTAAAAACAGTTAAGGGAATAAAATAAATGAAAGAGTTACAGACTGTTTCATGTAAAAGATAAAGTAAATTAGGGCTGCCCTTTTTCTCCACAGATGATGGTGCACCGAGGTAAATTGATACAAATTGGTTTTAATGTGGCAAAAAGGTAAATCGTCTATATATTATTAATGAACCGAAACATTTTAATGCCTTTGAATTAGGCAAGAAGTTCACAACATGGCCTCGCATGTTTTAGACACCACTGTTTTTTCTTTTTATAAATGTCAGGAGACGGATTCTTTGCTATCCGAATGATATACCTTAATTGTGTTTGGCTTTTGTTTTTTAACCGTTGTCTGTGCGTGTCATATTCTTTAAAGATTCGACCTGTCTGCTATGACGCATCACTCCCACCAATATTCGGGAAGGGTGTAGTAATACTCCCTATAAAGTAGCAATGGAGAAAATGGCTTTTATCAATTCGTCTGAGGAGAAATAAGGCCTGTTTTACCTCCATATTTCTCTAAACTGCTATCATAGCTGAATGAATAGCACCAGGTAGCGTTTTATTAAGTAAACGTTTCTATTAGTTAGAAATTCAAAGTAACGGTTGTCGCGTAAAAAGTAGTCCGGTTCTGTACCCAGGATGCCCAAATTAGACAGATGTGTACTTGTATCTTATGCCATTTTGCGGGAGATAATAATTTTGTGTAGCGCTTTTAAAAAAAAAATCAGTTGTTGAAATTGACAATGCGCCCCTTCCTCATGTCCCATCCCACACCTTTGGATAAAAATATAAGTTTAATAAGAATAACATGATTGTGATTATGAATTCCAATTTATGGCCTCAATCTGCTTTCGATCAATCAAAATACATGTAATTCTGTTTTAAGCGAAAGACATGTAAAAATGATGAAAAGGGTAGACTCGTGATAAGGATGCACGTTCTGTACAGTCTGATCTTGATCTACGCCGTCAACAAGAGACCAACAACTACCGCAACACGTGAAATGAACTCTATAAGGATAAAAAATTGTAACATCTCACATCGCACTTTTCAGCAGTGTTAACCCTATAACATACAATCCCTGGTTCCCAGAGGAAGAAACTTGATGGAAATAACAATCCCTGGTTCCCAGTGGAAGAAACTTTCTGAAAACATTGTTGGAAAAGGAGAAAATGCTGGTAACCAGCATTTTCTCCTTTTTCCACAATGATTTCTACTCTTCTTAAGTAATGTTGTTTTTTTTTTTGCGTCACGTTTTTTTCTGTCGTCTGCAGATGCTTTCAGTTTGGACAAGTTTAAAATTTTGTCGTTTGGTAAAAAGTTAGAGCCTCAATTGAAGCACTGCGATTTTTGTGGGAGTGTCCTTGGGCAAGAGACTTCCCTATCGCTAAATCCTACCAGTGTTTTAGTCATCCTACCAGTGAAACCACGGATACACATAAATATGTCACCTGTCGCAGCATTCTGACCCAAATAACGTTAAAAGTGGCGTAAAAATTGAAAGCGGCGTAATCCACTGTTCAATCAATCATTGGGATCAATCTGGTTTTAGTATCAATGTCAGAGAGTTGGGGGAAAAACAAGGGAGGAAAAAATGCTTTGTGATGTTTATGATGTTATTTGTGATGACATAACATCAGTCGGTGTGCAATACACGACGTCTAGGTATCCAATTATGAAATGCTGGGGGAGGAACTGTCGTAAACCTGCGGCAAATCCTTTACCACACAATGACGACTTTTAGCCCTTTGGCTGCTTATAGGGTCTCGCTGACCTTTTGCGGACATTGTATATCAAGATCAGACTGCACAAAATGTGCAGTCTGATCTTGGATCTACAATGTCCGGTAAGGAGATATTATTTCCTAAAACATAACCCTGAAATAACAATATTTGGGTTATCACCATTTAATTGAAAATTTCACTTTAGTTCTATATCAGGATAAGAGTTAACACCCCTGGAACAGAAAGGTTTCGAAAACATTGTGGGAAAAGGAGAAAATGCTGGTAGCCATCATTTTCTCCTTTTCCCTCAATGTTTTCTACCCTGCTGTACACAAACTTCAATTTTTGAGTTACGTTTATTTTGTCGTCTGCAAGTGCTTTCAATCTGGACCAGTCTAAAATTTTGACGTTTGGTAAAGAGTTAATCCTTTACCAAACAATCCCGTGTTTTGCCAACCCCGAGAACGAAAGTCCCTGGAAAAAAATTGTGGAAAAAGGATAAATTTGCTGGTACCCAGCATTTTCTCATTTTTCCACAATGTTTTCAATCATATCAGAGAACCTAATTTGGATTAGTTTTTTAATTTGTTATCAACAGATACTTCAAATTTGTAACACTAAAGTCTGTGTTTGGTGACGGATTGACAATTCTTTCTATATCATCGTGACCTCGAAATGGTTGGACCAGGCGAGGATATCTAACAGAAGCAATTTATATGCTCCTTCTAAAAATAACATATGAGGGGGATCAAAAATCTGTTATTGTACAATTTCAGACAAAACAATATTTAAGAATCCTGCGTGCCTCATTGGTAGAGTCTGGGATTCGAAACCTAAAGGTTCCAGGTTCGATCCTTGCTCGAAGCTCTATATTGTCTTGTTTGTGACGTTATTCTTGTGTAAGACACGTCATAGACCAAGCCTAAATTTGGTGAAATCCGGGACTGACAAAATAGTTTAACTGTATCCGTGGTAAGTCTGAAATAATGTCAAAAGCGCGTAAAACACGCATTATCTCCCGCTAGATGGCATTCTACAAATAAACGTCTTATTTGGGCATTCTGGATACAGAACCGGACTATTTTTCAAAACGACAGCCGTTACTTTGAATTTCAAAATCAAATAAACATTTACTCATGAAAACGCTACATGGCTACGATTTATTCAGCTATGATCGGCTAGTATGTAACCTATGCACCGGCCATTTATTAAAACGGTCCCTGCAAGCTTGGTTAACAGCTTCGGTGCAAGCCATACTATTCCCTATTATATGGGGTCTGTGATGCGTCATATATAGCAGATAGGTCGAATCTTCGAAGAATATGACATGCTGAGACAACGATAAAACATGATTCTATCAATCGGACACCATTCTGTAAACAAGATAGGCTTTTCGATTTAAATTCAATATACCGATGTTACGAACTGTTACAAACCTCCGGTTAACATTTACTTATTTATTTATTTATTTATTTATTTATTCGACTCCTTCAGCCAGTCATTATATAACCCCGTGTTTAAGTGACCCTGAGGTAGAAGACTAGAAAGCATTGTGGGATAATGAGGCATTTTCTCATTTTCCCACTATGTTTTCTAAACTTTCAAAATTGAATTTCAAATTTTGAATCACATCTATTTTGTCATCTACAAAAGCTTTCAATTTTGGAAACTCTTAAATGTTGTCTTTTGGTAAAAAGCTTAATCTATTACCACGTACTGAAAGGGTACACAATAGTACATGTTTTGTTTTAGGTAGACGTCTTTCTCTCTCTGGCAGAGGTACACTTTTTTAATACATCAGTGTTGAGGAGGGCGACTTTTTGAGTACATCAGTCTTATAGAGGGTGACTTTTCGAATACAGCAGTCTTGTAAAGGTATACTTTTTGAATATATCGGTTTTGCAGAGGTTCACTTTTTGAATATATCAGTCTTGAAGAGGTTCACTTTTTGAATATATCAGTCTTTCAGAGGTACACTTTTTGAATTTATCAGTCTTGCAAAGGTTCACTTTTTTAATAGATCAGTCTTGTAAAGGTAAACTTTTTGAATATATCGGTTTTGCAGAGGTTCACTTTTTGAATATATCAGTTTTGAAGAGGTGCACTTTTTGAATATATCAGTCTTTCAGAGGTACACTTTTTGAATTTATCAGTCTTGCAAAGGTTCACTTTTTTAATAGATCAGTCTTGTAGAGGTATACTTTTTGAATATATCGGTTTTGCAGAGATTCACTTTTTGAATATATCAGTCTTGAAGAGGTTCACTTTTTGAATATATCAGTCTTTCAGAGGTACACTTTTTGAATTTATCAGTCTTGCAAAGGTTCACTTTTTTAATAGATCAGTCTTGTAGAGGTATACTTTTTGAATATATCGGTTTTGCAGAGGTTCACTTTTTGAATATATCGGTCTTGAAGAGGTGCACTTTTTGAATATATCAGTCTTTCAGAGGTACACTTTTTGAATTTATCAGTCTTGCAAAGGTTCACTTTTTTAATAGATCAGTCTTGTAGAGGTATACTTTTTGAATATATCGGTGTTACAGAGGTTCACTTTTTGAATATATCGGTCTTGCAGAGGTGCACTTTTTGAGCATATCGGTTTTGCACAGGTACACTATTTGAATTTATCAGTCTTCAGAGGCACACTTTTTTAATACACCAGTCTTGTAAAGGTATACTTTTTGAATAAATCAGTCTTGCAAACAAAATTTCATCGCAGATTTGATAGTAACCTCCAACGACTCATTTTATCACAATGTTTTCACAGAATTTCATGCTAAAAGCCTTTAAACGTGCTTTTAAAAGTATCCTGATAATACAAAAAGGAACTATTGGTTACCACTATTTCCCCCAAAAGTTGTTCTGACCTTTCAGTGACAAATTCACTCATTTATGCCAAATTTAACTTATTGTTTGCAAATAGACTGAAATTGTTTAGAGTTTGGACATGTCTAAAACTTGACGCCATGTAAAGAGTGACACTTTAGAACTCCAAATGAACACAACCTAACTGAGATTTCAGTACAGAACTAAGAACCAAATAAAGTTCACGGTTCCTTTGCCCAGAACATTTTAAAAAAAAGCGAAGGGAACAAATCATAGATCAAACGTCTTTCGTGCAGTTCGATTGTGATCTATATAAGTCTTAAATGCAACAATAGTTGTGAAAGACACTATAAAGCTTAATCCTAGGCTGCTAAATACTTTTCCAGCCAATGAAGATCAAGATCACAGAACGTGCAGTCTGATCTTGGATCTTCACGGTCCGATAGGAAGATATTTTTCCTTATAAAAAAGTTAGAAATGGCAATATTTAGATTGTTACCATATGCCGGAAGGTTTTATTGAAGTTACATAGTAGGTAAAGGGTTAATGCCCGTCGATAACCTCAAAGGATATTTCGTCGGTTTATTTCAAAACATCCTAACTACATCTTGTTACAAGCTGTAGTTACGAGGTTTTCGAAGTAAATCAACGATTTGCTAAGGTCTTCCATTGCAACTTTGTAAAAGAAAGTTTTAACTCTTTAACAAACGACAAATTTACTGACCCATCCAAATTGAAAGCATTTGCAGACGACAAATTAAAACTTTACTCAAATGTATGAAGTTGTCTTTGATAGAATAGAAAACATTGTGGAAAAAGGAGAAAATGCTGGTTACCAGCATTTTTCTCATTTTCCCACAATGTTTTCAAAAGGCTTCTTCACAGGGGTCGTTAAAACAAGGAACTGTTTGGTAAAGGTTTAATTGAACCCTCTGAACCCCACAGGCGTAAAAATCGGCATTACGAGTGGCAATCTGCATAGATCGGTCGAATCACAGAAAACGCTGTCTGATCTTAAATGTATACCAGGTGATTGTTTAGATCAGCCTATGAGATAAAATGATGTTCAAGTTTAAAGGGACTGTATTTCTATGCCACGAATGAGGTCGTGTTCACAGATTTTGTGCTTAAAGAAGTAAATGGTTGGATCACGCAGTCGGAGAAATACTGTCAGTAATTCCTCCCGTCTGTGTTCAAATACCCGCCTATCTTAATGTCAAACAAACGACAAATAAACAATCCCAATTATCTTGATATACCACATTTAGCACAGAGAGAGAGACAGAGAGAGACACAGCGAGAGATACAGAGAGAGAGAGGAGCAGAAATAGAGCCCTCATTTTGTACGTCAGTCCAAGGCAAAGCAGGTCGGGGGAACGAGTAGTATGAATTATCACACACCGTAGTGAGTTCGAACCCGGGCACGACTGAAAGATTCTTTTTCTCCTCTGATCTCGTTACCGGTCAGAAAATACGGCCAGAATCTATCCCACTCGGTTACGGCTTTGAATCCGAAGGTCGCTGGTTCGAATTACATATTCGCCAAATTTCTTTCCGAGAACTAATGATAGCTATTGCAACGATAATAATTCCTTACCAGCGATCATGATTTTGACGATGGTTATATTGGTAAACAGCAAGTAGCTTGTAAAGAAAATTCAGGGAACTACAGTAACATTCTGTAAGTGTGTCCTGTCCAGGAAAGCATGAATAGGTAAAATGGCTGCCGTGGTATAAGTGAAGCATTATTAAAAACAGCGGAAAAGCACCAGAACAATAAGACAAGAGAAAGAATCAGGAATGGCGCACGGACGGGAGAAAAAAACCGAGGTCTAATTATGCTGTAATGTACAGGTGGTTGTCTAGACTTCGTAACATTTATCCTTACAGCGTTAAGTGTAACCTAAAGTGCCATTGTGGACGGTGTAGACCAAGATCAGACAGCACAGAACGTGCAATCTGATCTTTGATCTACACTGTCCGATATTTTGTAAGATGGCTCGGCCCAAACAGTTGGAAAAACATAAAGGTATACCTTCGTTCTTTTTTTTCTGCGTGAAACTGTTCATTGTGGTTGATCAAACCGTGTAAAGGGTGAACATAAGATGAATTTCAGGTGAGAATGAGCGGTATGCTGCATGTAAACTCCCTGAGAAAATGTGCTGTAGGAGTGCACGTTGTGAATTACACGACTTGCATGGCATGGGGGGAATAGTTGACGGGTAGGACAAAGACTAGTTTTGATTTGATGGTATTTACAGACGTTTTCAACAGTATGCCAGTAAAATGCAGGGAAAACATACATAGCAGTACTGGCAGTCGCAACAGTACTGAAATATTGTGGAAAACGAGGCTATAAACCATACATACATACAAAGCAGTAATATCACTGTGACATCGAATTCTTTTACGAATAAAAGCCGTAGTAAACGGGTAGCCCTTTACCTCATATGCCAATTAAGGCTCTTCCCATTCAGCAGCAAATAAAAATATGATGCCAAAAACATGGACAAATGGGGAAATAATTATCTGATTGAGTGAAAAACATCGTGGGAAAAGGAGAAATTGCTCGTTACGAGCAATTTCTCCTTTTCCCACAATGTTTTCAAAAGCTGTCTGTTGTTGATGCGTCAAAATGAGTATCTATGGAGTAAACGGGTAGCTGAAGAAACCAACGTGACTGAATCCAACATCACCTTGTTGGAGTACTGGAAGTTGACAATAGACTATAGTCTGAAATCACCCAAAATAGATTTTTTTCAGTCTGTACTGCTTTTGCAGTCTTTTCCATTACGTCAGCTGTATTACGGCGGCCTGTGAACCTGTTCATGCTTTCCGGTCGTTCCCAGTTACCCGTGCTTTGCAAAGTATTTTTTTCCCAAGCCACTGTTTACCCGCATTAATTGACATCGTGGAAATAAAAATCTTAGTACTGGGAGAAGGAATAATTCCTGTCGCCGTAACTAGCAAAGAAATTTGCTGAGCATGAAATCGAACCAGCGACGCATGTTTTTCAGTCTTACTGTGTTACCACACTAGATGTTCAAAGTGTTTTCTTTGATCAGCATGACTTTGAAATTCCTAAATATTACTACTATGTTGTAGTCAAGCATATACAATCGAAATCTTTGTAATTTTCAGTAGATTGTATTTGGAGCCGTCGAAAGTGTTCGAGTTTATTTATAAGCGCTAAAAGAGTTAAGAAGTGTTGGTGAGTACATAGCCTGATGCCCTATGCACCAACATATTTACATATTATTGTTCTATTGTTTCAAAGATAGGCCATCTGCTAGGTTGAGACGATTTCAAATACAGGCGCCGTTATTACAGCTACATATAAAGACACAATAACGGCCAAATGTAAACAGTTCTGTACATGTATATAAAACACATGTAAATTTCATCCGCATTTTTTAGTAAAGATAGTAAAGATTAGAATTTCAAACTTATTTTTGGAAAGAAAATAATAACTCCATTTCAGAGTAGATCCAAGTTCAGAACGAACGTTCTATTACAGAGAAGCAAACAACTTGACAAAGAATGAGAGACAGATTGGGAGTCAGACAGACGGGCAGACGAAAAGCGAAAGAAAAAAGACCGAAAAGCAGAGTAAAAAGAAAGAACAGAACAATTAGACAGACAGAGGGAGAGATGACTCCAAACACAGGACCTGAAAACTGGTGTATTGTAACGTTACAACATAAAATTTAGAAGCAAATGTTCACCGGCTGTGTACGTTATACGCAGTTTTTCCCCCGAGAAAGTTTTCGAGACCGAACATTGTTTATCTGACACCAATAGCTTATTGAGTGATGCGTACAAACGTGCTTTTCCTGTAAATCGAACATAAAGTTAGTCGAAAAATGCGCATCCACCTAAGTCAACCCTTTTCTTCTTTTAAATGCACATCCATTTATCAGGGTTATTAAGGACGATTTTTTTTTTTTGGGGGGGGGGGGGGGGGAGGATTGGAGTGGGTGTGGGTGTGGGTGTGGGGACAATCTACGATTGAAAGGAAAAAAAAACCCTAAATTCATCCATTCGTCTCCATCTTCTTTTTTCTCTTGTTTCAATGGCAGTATTTCACGAGAGAACTTTAACTTTTTTTTTTTAATCACACCCCCATGACCTCGAAAGTGCAAGATGCTAAATAACAAAAGAGGTTAAAAGCATGTGCTTATCATTATACCACTGTCGTAATTCGTGCGTTTTGTCGGTCGGGTTTTATTTCGTTTTCGAGGCATTTTACATCAAAGATGATTCATTAGCTTTTATTGTTTTGTTTCGTCTGTGTTTACATTGACCGACAAAGAGGACCTGTCAAAGTGAATTTTTGTTGGTATTTTTTTCACGGGTAGAATGACTGAATTAGTCGATTGATTGGTTGGTCGATTGACTAATTCGTCGATTGATTGGTCAAATGGTTTGATTGATCGATCTATGGAAGGGTGAAAAGCTGGACGGATCGATCGATCTATTGGTTGATTGATTGATTGACTGATTAATTCATTGATAATTGTATATACACTGACTGATAGTAGGTTTACTGCTCAATCAATTAGTCGACTGATAGAAAGGTTGCTTGATTAACCCATTACCACACAATCCCTACTTTTGACGCCCCTGAGAAAGAAGCCTTTTGAAAACACTGTAGGAAAAGGAGAAAATGCTGGTAACCAGCATTTTCTCCTTTTCCTACAGTGTTTTCTACCCTTCCCAGAACAAATTTCAACTTTTCAATCACCTTTAAATTGTCGTCTGCAAATGCTTTCAATTTGAACCAGTCTAAAATTTTGTAGTGAGGTAAAGAGTTAATCCATTACCACACAATCCCTACTTTTGACGACCCTGAGCATTTTCTGCTTTTCCTCATAATGTTTTCTACCCTTCACAGAACAAATTTCAAATTTTCAGTCCCTTTTACTTTGTCGTCTGCAAATGCTTTCGATTTGGACAAACCTAAAATTTTGTCGTTTGGTAATAAGTTAACTCGTCGAATCAACCCCTTTCCTAACAGCATATTTTTCATTCTTCGAAACTCAAGGTAAATGCAGGCTGTAAATTCAGACTTAACAAATGAGCTGTAGTTCTCTGATAGATTAAAAAAAAAATTGGTAACCAGCAATTTCTCCTTTTCGCCGAAAGTTTTACAAAGCCTTTTTTCTCGGGCTGGGGGGGGTCGGGAGGGAGGTCATTTAACCCATTACCAAACGACTATATTTTAGACTGGTCCAAATTGAAAGCATTTGCAGACGACAAAGTAAAAGTGACTGAAAATTTGAAATTTGTTTTGTGAAGGGGAGAAAACATTGTGGGAAAAGGAGAAAATGCTGGTTACCAGCATTTTCTCCTTTTCCCACAATGTTTTCTAAAGGCTTCTTTCTCAGGGGCGTCAAAAGTAGGGATTGTGTGGTAATGGGTTAAACTCGGGATTGTGTGGGGAAGGGTTAAATAAACGCATTGAACATGTCTAGCATCTGGTGTTTTAAGTACCCCACGGCGACAGCATTCCGTAGACCCGGGCTCAGGGCTCAGCAAAGCCCAGTGCAAATGTTAAAATGTAGAAATGCCTATTTACCCTCCAACAATTATCCAACGGACATTTTTTATCTTTTATTTTTCCGTTGCATGTAACGTCCTAACTGGTACCATTTAGTCATATGCAGCAAACCAGTACAATTACATACATGTATTAAAAATGTGCAGGAAAAAAAAGACATTTTATCATCAATAAGGCAATTTTTCAGAAGTAACTCTATAAATGTCCATGTATATATAAATGCAATCTTGATTTATAACGTCCGTAAAAGATTTAAGAGTAGCGCTTGGTAGCATTAAGGTTAAAAAAGTAAAAGTAAAAAAAGTAGCCCCGATAATAACATGATTAAAAGCGTATAAATGATTTATTTACATCAGATAATGAAGCATAACCTTTCCATTAAATACAAAAAGCTTATTAAATAATTACACGAAACTAATTTGTTCAAAGTTGTTTTAGATTAATTAAATCTTTATATTTTTCTCAAATACTTGTATAAATTAAACGCACGTGGTGTATAAAACTACCAAAAATTATTAGTTAAACTCCAAAAAGGATCATGTTTCGAATATTTTTTTTCGAGAGTTGTAAACATTGAGATGTCGTGCTATTTTCTGGGCCCTACTTGATTGTATTTTACAAAGCAGTATCGAAAACACGCATTTTCGAATAATCGATATATACAGTGTTTCTATCTTGTCCGCCTTTCAACACAAACTTGGGTTGCAGTGAACTTCATCGATTCCATCTGTCTTGATGCGCTTAATTATGATTTTTATGCTCCAAATCTGGAAAGAAAACCGTGTGTCTCACAGCTGAAATCATTCATGTTTGAAATAGTTCTCGGAAAATCTGGGTTTTGACATCCCGCACAGACTTTTAACAGCAATGTGTGTGTTTTGTAGGGTATCCTGATACCCTTACCGGCTGTTTGGCCTAATTGTTTGTTTAGTTTGCTCTTTGTTTGTTTGCTTGAATGATGTGCACGCCACTTTCAACAGTATTGCTGTTCCATGACGGAGACGTTAGTATTTTGTTCTGTATCAGAGATATGATATCATTAAGGATTTGGATAATTTTATTGCATGTTTTTGATATAATGTAAGTTTCAGAGGTGAAAGTTTTTAAGTCTTAAGAAAATTGTTTATTTTGGGTAAACTTATCTTTGCAACCGGTTGCCAATATAAGCAACACCCCCAAAAAGGCCACTAGTCCTTTTAATATTTAGGTAATAATGCACAATACAAGACGTCCTAAGTTACGCATGTTTCCTTAACGTGCTCGGTGCCCAATAAGTATAAGGAAATGGAAAATAAAAAAAATGAGCATCGATCTGACAAAAGGAGATGTTATGTATTTTCGTGATTCATGGCACCAAAGAAAGCGTCGCATTATACTGGAACCATAAAATTCATTTCTTCCAACCATGAATCATGAGATGGAAGAGTGCTTGGTAATGCATAGAATTTACGAACTGCAAAACGTTTTGATCTATGTCAGCCTGTGCGAAAGGCTGACATAGATCGATACTTTTTGCAAATGCGTTAAACCCTTATTTCTCATGGCACACCTCATTTGTAAGTGTACTTTTGTCAAGACCAGCAATTTGAAGCAAAAAGAGTACACTTCGACAAACCGGACAAATATGGCGACAACACCAAGCGGGCACACCTAACGCAGATACACAGACTGAGGTATTTGATATTTTTAAGAAATGGCTCAGACTCCGCTCATATATACACACAGGCCCCGACACCCTGGTTTTCGCATTGACTAAAGGATTTATTCTGTCATCCATAACATGTACCCTCTTTAAACAAGGCAACAGTTTGTTGACGTAGAACCTTTTTCGGCATTGACTTAGGAAGTCGTTCTCTTGACGACATGTATAGCGATTTTGTCAGACTTGGCCATCCCTCATAGCTCCTACCAACTTAGGCAATATCAATAACGGCTTATAGAATCCATTTTTGAGAAAGAGAAAAGGTTTTCATAACGAGGATGGATTTCGGACATTCTGTCCCTGGTCAAAGCCGACAGACCAAAGATTTTCCACACGGATTGATTCAACAGGAAGATAACTCGACTCCCTTTGATGTAAAAATCAAACGGAAAGCAATACCTATGAGCAATCACACGTGTTATATAGTGTCGAAATATTTGTATTCTTGTGTCGAAATATACGTATTGTTAAAGATATGCATGAAAATTCCGCGGCTGGCAGCCAGTAATTTGTCAAACCGTCGAAAAACTATACCTTCACGATTTTGTCGGTTAATTTCACGCAGTACTTCCTTAACTCATGGGCCAAATCATTACGCTTTGAGCGCAACTTTCTATGATTTAAATTCTTAGAAAAAACAGTTATTGCCATTAAACTATGTTGTCATTATCCACCGCTGAATGGCATTTTACAAATACACATCTATCTAATTAGGGCATCCTGGGTACAGAACCGGACTACTTTTCTACTCGACAACCGTTACTTTGAATTTCAAACTAAAATACACGTTTACTCAATAAAGCTGGAACTACAAAAGGCCTCATTTCTCCTCAAACGTATAGATAAAAGCCTTTTTCTCCATAGAGTATGACATGCGCAGACAACATCTATGTTGTTTAAAAATGTTTCCCGATTGCTGTGCCATTTTGTGATAATCCTAGATCTGCCAAATTTTCTTAAAACTTTTTTACAGCCATAGGCGATGAAGAGGCCTTGAATAATATTTATCAGCATCAAGCAAATTTACATTATCCAATTCTGTCATAAAAGAATGTGGGGAAATCAGTCCGATCTCAATCTACACGGGCAGAAGAAGGCACATGCAGGGCATTCAGGTACTGGTGAAAAAGATATACAAAAGGTTGTGTTCTAGTTTCATGAGAGACTGCCGTGAAGAAAATAAGTACCTACTTTTCGTATGTACCGGTGTAACACGGAATCATATTGCCTGGTCATTAGGGTGATCTATTGTTCAAAGAGATTTTCTCGAGGTTGATTTACACGATGTCAGAAATAACTTCTGCAGGTGTTGGCCATTGTGCTAGATAATTCCACTCAATTACGTCAAAGAAAGCAATTTTGTAGTGGCAGTTTGAACTTGAATAAGTTTCTTTTTCAATCATTACTCCACTGACTTTAAAAAAAAAAAAAGGCTAAAACACATGCATCAAAAACGGAAAAAATTCCTTTCGGCCATTGTCAAATAAGGTTTCAAAATTTATATGGCATTACATTGTAAACCACTTGCGGACTACTATCTTTGTTCCAGATCTGATAGGTCAAGTATTTCGACATAATTTTGATCGTTTATTCGAAAAAAAAAAGGTTTTGGCTCACTAAAGAAGTATTAGTTCTAGAATCTGAATGGCCGTCCACGATCTGGGCCCCAATTTACAAACTATTCTGAATATCATTTTCAATCTTATTCTAGATTTAGAAAGTATAGCAGTTTTTGACTGGCTTTACCATAGCATTAACAAATCGAAAATTGCGTTACTTTCAAAATTAGAACTTTGAAAAAAAAAGTAGTAGAACCAACCATGCTAAATTGTTTTCCTGTTCAAAGTACTCAATAATTTTCTACGTTGCAAAGCGACGAAATTTGGCAGAAATTGTATTACTTTTTTGATTTTTGGATTGGCTTGTTACTGAAAATGGTTGATTAATACAGGCCCACATTGACTGTCCGCGACCGACCAGGTGTTCCGAACAAGACAAGGATGCGAAATCTCAGAGATTTTCCTGTTTGATCTCGCTTGATAACTTGTCTTTCGTGTTAAAACTAAGAAATGCAGAAATAGGTTCTGCACTGATATCCCAATTTCCCATGAAGATAAAAAGCGCAGGTATCTAGGAACGATAACCCTTTCCCTACTTATCCTTAACCCTTTACCATAGGGCAAAATTTTAGACGTAACCAAATTGACAGCATTTGCAGACGACAATTTTAAGGAGGCTCAAATGTTGCAATTTTTCTTTGATAGGATAGAAAACTTTGTGGAAAAAGGAGAAAATGCTGGTTACCAGCATTTTCTCCTTTTCCCACAATGTTTTCAAAAAGATTTCTTCTTCAGGGTCGTTAAAAGTCGTCATTGTGTGGTAAAGGGTTAAATTACTGAATAACTAAATTGAAACTTTCAATCCTATAGTTTAAACACAAGCTTTGCTATTTCAAAAGCTTTGTTAGAAAATTTTTAGTTAGAAAAATATCACGTTTTCGGAAAGTATAGGTCAAAGGTTAGACTTCAAGTTTTGATCAGTCTGATCTTGATCTACGCTGTCTGCAAAAGGTCCTAAAGTATCGCTTAAGAGCCTAAGTAAAGGGTTCGGGATACCGCTTGAAGCATCTGTAAAATCGGAGATATCATAAAAATATGACCTTTCACCTCAGAACTTTTGAAAAGTGGGAAAAGAAGCAATTTGAAAATAAGAATGTGAGAAAAGGAGTAATTGCCACTTCAACTGTACAAAAACATTTCTTCCTACCATTCAGTGAAAGTTCCTCTTGTTGTTTCCTATTCGTGTTACAATTTCATTACTTGGTTACACGTACAAAGCACCGTGTATGTAAGTGGCATTAGTTAACTCTTTACTTTAAATCCTATTTCCTCCCAACCTTCAGGAAAAATGCTTATGAAAACATCACGGAAAAAGAACGAAATGCAGGTGACATGTATTTTCTTCTGCTCCTATAATATTTCCTACGTACTGCGGACTGTGCAGGCTGAGATGAGTCGATACTTGTTGCAGATGAATTTTACCCTTTTCACAGAGCACGGCTGATTTATTTGGTGCTAAAAGAATGAACTAATGGAACACTTGTACATGCTCTTATAGTTACATAATTTCAATAATCTTGATTTGATATCACTTTTTTTGTCAAGCAGCGAATCTTTGTATGTCTACCTTTATTCATCTCGAATTTTGTGGCAGTTTTCTCCCCGCTTCCCTTTCCCTTGTTTATGTGATTAAGAGTTCTTTTGTAACCCCTCTCCCAAATAATATTGGTATATAATTAAAATTATTTGTGGAACGAGCAGTTTTTTTTTCATGTTTAATACGCTTTTTAAAGATGAATCCTTTCATTATAAGCCCAATTTGTTCTGTCGTCTGCACAGTTCGAAATACTGTCAGAAATTATAGATATACTCGTAGTACGTATATACCATCTGCTGTTATAAAGCTAAGGGATACAATCAACAATTGACCCGGTGTGTTAAACCTTTCCCAAACAACAAGTTTTAGACGCTTCCAAACCGAAAGAGTTTGCAGACGACAATTTTAGGTTTGGAGAAAATTTCAGAAAGTTCTCAAAAATGGTGGAAAACACTGTTGGAAAAGGAGAAATTTCTCGTTACGAGCAATTTCTCCTTTTCCCACAGAGTTTTCAAAGACTTTGACTACAGACACGTAAAAAGCAGGACTTGTTTGGGAAAGGGTTAAACAAAGCCAAGAGGGACATAATACATGTATACTGCATCTGGGATGAAGCATTGCATTTTTTTCATTGCATCAAAAATATCAGGAATCTAATTCCAAATGTTATCTGATGCCCCCGAGAGGTACATCCCGAGCCCGACAGCGAATTCTGCAAGGAAACCGCCGAGTCCGGCCGCACATTTGACAGCGTACAGAACTGGACACCAAGGGTTCGGTGGTTCGAACCTGAGCTTGGGGAATTTCTTTCCGGGTATTGATGCGGTAGCATTTATTGCTCTCTTGCTCATGATCATTGTTCCACGATAGTTATGTGGAAAGCAGCTGGTGGCCTGGGAAGAATGTTGTGCTAAGAACAAGGGACTATTTGGTAAAAGTCGAATTACTACATGAACTAAGCGCACACTTTGAGTTTGTACTTAAGACCAAGTGTTACACTTTCCAAATTGGTTTTCACTATTTAAAACATCAACTGCACGTATTTCTGCAGTCTAATATTGGTGTATAGTGTTTACAAAAAGGTTAAAAGATAAGAAAAATAAAAGTCTCGCTGTGCACTACAGGAATTGATCAACAAATGCTGCAAAATATTTTGCACTACAGGGGTTGATCAACAAATGCTGCCAAGTTTAAATATCACACCAAATAAAGATAGATTTAAAAGGAAAATAAAACAGTTCAAAACTGATGGTGTAGGGTCAATTTCCTGGAAGGCCAAGGTTCGATCCTTAATCGAGGCCCTGGGATTTTCGCTTTTGCAGGCGGAAGTGTCGTTCCGTAAGGAACTTTAGAATCCAAGCATAGTGTTTGCAAAACCCAAGGATTCACAAAAAAAATGACAGCTCTCGCCTAAATAAAATGAATGATTGAAATAATGCTGAAAGCAACTTAACAACGTTTGGTATAAATGTTCACGCGCATCCATACTGCGCATGTGTATTTCTCACAGATAGTTAAACTATCAGCGCTATTGTGTATTTTTCACACAAATGGCAGTGGTAACAGCGGACCAATGGTGCACTTTTACAAGTAGAACATTCTACGGATGGTACCAGTGCGGTTGCACAAGACATATTATTCAATGGTCGAAATAAAATGGGGAAGTTTTCATCAAAACGAATGCTTATTTGTCGTGGAAAAAGGAATTTTTTACGCAATGTCAGCCATCCAACAGGGAAAATGATACAGCTTCTGACGTTTTCCTGACAATGGCAGGTAGTTGTCATTCTATCCTTTCAGGAATAAGGTGATAGCATCAAAACTGGCCTGCAAGTGTAAGGATGATATGACTGGTAAAGAACTAGCTGGAAAAAAAGTCCAGTTACACAGCAAACAATGGAACATGCAGAAAATTGAAGCTGTTGAAGTATACCTATTTCTTGAAGTATAACTATTTCCTCTTTGAAAAATATTGTAGAAAAAGGAGAAATTTCTTCTACTGAATAATTTTTCCTTTTTTCAAACTGTCTGCCGAGCTTTTATCGCATTTTTTCCACAGACATTTCTTTTTAGTATGGCCGTAATCATGTATGCAAATTTATAAAAAAGAACTACATGAAGATAATGAAGGGTTTGATATGAATTTGAGGTATATAGGCTATGTTCATTTTTTTAAGGAATATCGGATCCCAAATTTATGTTGGAAAAGGAGAAATCACTTTTAATGAGCATGATCTTCTTTCCCTCTATGTCTGCTGAACTTCTATTATATAGTTATAAAATTAACTTCCAACATGACCTTCATCCCTGTTTCCTGGGGAAAGAAGCACGGGTAGGTGTCATTTTTATTTATTTTTTATTGTCAAGATTTATAAGTACTATGATTGTGGAATTTTTAAAAAAAATCTGTCCGTCAGAAAATATGTTTTTATTGAAGATTAACCCTTAACCCGGTCAAATTATCTACCTTTTTCACTCAATTATCTATATATAAAATGCATATTGGTACATTTACCATGCTCAGAACCAGGCCTTTTCTTGTTTTTTGTGCAAAACTGAATTATTTTTCTTTAAAGTGATGTATATTTGTATATTATTCTGGTAATTTTCCTGTTTAATTGACTATTAAAGGAAAGTGTGTTAAATTCAATATATGCTGAATTTTGGAACTGTATATACCTTTTTCAAAAGCGAATGTCTCAGAAACGAGCACGGGGACCCCCGTTTTTTTTCATTGTTATCTACAACAGACATGATGAGCTTTGTATGTGTAAAGTTTAAAAAAAATCTGTCCGTTGGAAGAATTTGTCATAAACGTCTTTAAAAATATTATTCACTTCAACAGTTAATTAATGCTTATACTTGCACTGAGGAGTTGCTTCTTTTTCCCGATTGCATTCAGAATCTTTCTGTCACACAGAGGTAGAAATTCTGTTTGAACTGTAATGGGTTACAGAGCGCATACAAAAAGTGTAAACATTCATTCACTCTCAAGTGGAATGAACATTAAGTCGACGGGATTACGAAGTTAACGCAGACATTTCAAAAGCTTTGAAGTTTACCCTTCCAGTGCGATAGAACGAAAACAGGAGCTGTTGTGGACGGTATAGATTAAGATCAGACTGCACAAAACGTGGTCTGATCTTAATCTGTACTATCCGCGTGTTTACTCAAGCCTATACGACAAGCTTCTCTCTGAGTTCCAGTGGATTGTATCGGGTATTTTAGTTGTAGAAAGGGGTCAAGGTCATATATTTAGTGCTGAAAGAGTTAATAAGCACAAACAAATACAGACACAGAAAAACTGTAAGTCTTTATCATACCTGTTCCGACCATGAATGTGCAGATTATGCAGAGAGTGTCGATCAAGATCAGCCCATACACAATGATTCTTGTCCACGCTATCTGCTTCGCTTAAAAATATTTTTAACAGATAGTTCCATTTGACGCCACTAAACAAAAGAAGAAATTTTAATGATTGACTGAACATTTTATTTTACGCTATTTTGCGTATTTTAGAACTTTTTCAGTCATACCACGGCTTAACCCATTACCACAAAATCCCTACTTTTGACGACCCAAGAAAATGCTGGTTACCAGCATTTTTTTTAGTTCCCATAATGTTTTCTACACTTCACAGAACAAACTTCAAATTTTTAGTCACTTTTATTTTGTTGTCTGCAAATGCTTTCGATTTGGACAAGCCTAAAATATTGTCGTTTGGTAAAGAGTTAAATGATTGGAGTGGATTGCATTGGAGTTCAACAGCTCATGACATTATTGTGGTCAGTGACGCACCCATGTGTTTCCTGGCTTTCTCACACCAGTACTGACACAGCTTTCTTTTCAAAGCCAATGACTACTTTTCTCACACGCATCAGAGGTGAGAGGCGAAAAAATACCGGGAAGACAGACGACGACATGAATTGTGTCCTTGATTTCACTTGTACTAAGCTAGACCACTCGAGTGATGCCCATTATCAATCCAAAGAAAAAGAAAAGCTAAAATTTGGAGTTGGGGTCGAACCCTGGGCATCTAAATCTGGAATTCAACACCTTCACTAGGGATTGATGTACCCTTTGTCTTGTGTGATAGCACTTCGTTTGTAATGTGCGTATCGTGTTGCAGTGTTTAAATGGGATTTTCCGCCGCATTCTGCCGTATTACAGTCAAAGCATTATGACATCCCACTTACCAGTTCCACAGATTGGGCTCTACGTACCTTTCCACGTGACCTCTGACGTGAATGAGAATCGAACATCATATTTCCAGTGCCTAATTCAACGGCTTTATTGTTAAGTCATTGGGACCCTTTATGAATAATCGGCATTTTTGGGGTATGAATGACCGAGAAGGAATGTTTCAAGTAAATCTGATATGTCTAAGCGATGTAACATAGATAATATCCGCACACAAACAACACGAAAAACAACGAGTGTAGGGTGCAGTTTGATGTAATTGACTAGTATAGTTAATGTTTGTACAAACCTATTACACGACCAGAACAATGTCAATCAACTTGGTTACAAGGCTTTGTCTTGACGTCCATAGAAATGTACAGTGAAAAAAGCAAACCTTCTTGTGCATGTTAACTGTAAGTATATCTATCACGGTAAAGCTTTTTGAAGACAATGTTGATCCGAAACCAGACTGCATACTCCATGCTGTCCAAATACTTCTATAAGACATTTTGTACAAAAAGGTTTTTGTAATTGTAACTTTTTGGAATTTTCATGATACTTGTACATGTAGATACAGAAAACAGTGTCATTCGAGTTGCTCACAGTGTCGTTCATGTAAAACAGATCAGTAAATTGATTCGCAGTCAAGGGCCTACATTCATGATCGATTCTAAGTCCCAGTTTTGGTCATATCTAAGAAATTATATCCTTTCTATCGTAGTTTATCCTTTATCCCTTTACTCCATAGATACCCATTTCTACGCATTGCTTGTTGGAGCCTTTTGAAAACATTGTGGCAAAAGATGAAATTGCTCGTGACGAGCAATTTCACCTTTTGCCACAATGTTTTCTACACTATCAAAAGGTGTCATTTACACATAAGGAATGGCATTATCCTTGCTGTTATTTAGGGTCAATTAGAGATACCATAGAAATGCCTTATGGGGTAAAGGGTTAATAAACCACAGTTGTGAGATATGAGGCACAATAAATAATCCACCAGGGCGATAGGGTGAGTAGTTTATTCATTGTGCTCATAACTCACAACTGTGGTTTACTTAACGATAAACCACGATAGAAAGAAGATTATTTCTTAATTTTACTACGCTTTCATTGCACCGTGTACAATAGCCGAATTCACGTGTTACGTATAAGATTCTAGATATAGCGAGGTAAGCAGTTCCTGATTGGAGTAGTAATTTTGTTTAGCAAACCAGTAACTGTGTATCTTAGAAACTGAGAAAAGTCTTGTGAATTAGACACATACTTTATCAAAGAACTGAAGCAGAATATGCCCTAAAGTTGTGCATCTGAATCCCATGCCGATTAACTCTTTACCACACAATCCCTGGATTTCACTGCCCTGAGGAAGAAGCCTTTCGAAAGCATTGTGGGAAAAGGAGAAAATGCTGGTAACCAGCATTTTCTCCTTTTCCAACAATGTTTTCGTCCCTTCCAAAATGAAATTCTATTTTGTCACATTTATTTTGTCGTCTGCAAATGCTTTCAATAAGGACCAGTCTACATATAGTTAACAGAATTTTATCTTAGAAGGTTTTCATCCACACTGGTATCAAGGGCCTCAGAGATGAACCACTGTATGGATTTAAATAATTTTTCGGCGAGATACACAGATATGCACAATCCCAAACACGTATCTTGCACAAATATTCGGGGGTCTCTCAACGCAATGTAAAATACAACACGTGGTTTCAGTTTTTGCTAATGGCATTTACCGTGTTACATAAACTTTCTAAAAACGAATTACTCGGTTTAAGCATAAAAACAGTTGGGTGTCATTTGTTAAACAAATTGCATTTAGTTGTAGCGCAACGCTAGCATCTGTTGAAGTCTACCGCAAGCGCGTGCGCTGCACACGTATGCGCGTGTTTTAGCTGTGGTGTGCTGTGGAAAATACCTCTTAAACTGTTATAAAAATGATATGAAAATTTACTGCAAATGTCTTGTGATTTTAAAGCTATTTTCCATTGCATGAAAGTTTATTGTTTCGGACGGTGTAGATTAAAGATCAGGCTGCACGTTTTGTGCAGCCTGATCTTGATCAACACTGTCCGCAAAAGTACATTGAATCGCACCTTGTAGCCTAAGGGTAGATAGAACTGGCATTTTTATGACTGGGTTTAAAGAATGAGCTGCTCGTGAGAGATTTTCTAGCTCATTTAGAAAACAAATGATCATAATTTTCAAATCCTGAATATAAACCCCCCAAAAATCTCTGGTTTTACCCCTTCCCAGAAAAAAGATGAACAATGCTTATAACTAAATACTACTAGAAGTTTACTAGGCACCAAGAACAGTTAATTCAACAGTTGTTGTTGTAATACTGTTATGTTTTCTTGATGATTATAACTACGTCTATCAATCTGTTGGTGTAAGTTTCCAACAAAACTGATACATTTATTTAAGGCTTTCCTCCTCGAAACCTTCTGGTCAACAAGGTCTGTAGTTATTGAGAATTTACAGTGGTTCAATAATTCTAAACACTTTCAACTGACTAGAACTTCTTTAAATGGCTATATAAAAAGTTTCTGTTTATACCTCTATTACTTTTTTCGTAAAGGGACGTAATAATAATCTCCCTTTGACTTCAAGATATAGTAATTTTAGAATTGAAAATAAACCTTTGAAGGCAATACCTCCAAAATTTGCTCGGTTATGATGCTACCGTTACAATAGTGATGATTTTAACGATATTATGTTTTTCAGAGAAACATTACAGTTGAAATAGATGTCCACCTTCCGGGTAGGAATACCTTAAAAATTGAAATGGCCAAAATGTTTATCGACGAAAATCAAATTAGAAATATTTCAATAGAAGCCGTGAGCTGTGCTCGCTTTTTTTCAAGTTGTACCTTGCCATTCTTAGAACAGTATTCAAAGCGGTGTATTTTTGTCGAAGAAATGTATGTACAGTGTAAGCACGTATCACCAACTGTGACCCAGCCAAGAGGTTTGATCAAAGGATCACCGAGGTTTGTCGAAAATACGCTTTCTGTATGGAAAGAGGTGGGTATCGGATGACCTAACCTGACCAACAAGACCTGATCCTGTATTCACCAACCATTCTTAAGAACGTTCTTTGTCTTATTCTCCAGAATTTAGCCAATCAGAAGTTGTGTTACTTACAAATGTAGGAAATCTTGGAGAATAAGACTAAGAATATTCTCAAGAATGGTCGGTGAATACGGGCCCTGATTTGACAGCACAATAATCAGACTTTCGTAATTTTCCTTTCATTGCATGCCTTTCGTTGGCAAGTGTTAGAAAACATCACAAAATGAATAAATAATAAACAGAAAACCCAGCATTTTCGGGATTTGACGTACGGAGCCGAGCGAGAATACAAAGACGAAGTCCCTGCACACGGTGATGTTATACCCAGAGAACATTTCTCATACGAAAAAAATAAATCCTACACAGAGTACATGCTCGATACGGATTTTTTTTATATTCTATTGTTTTATTTATAATAAGAGTCTGTATATTTGTCTGTTCATGTGAAGATGTAAACTAAATTTCAATTTCTGATAACCATTCTTGAAGAATGATTACAGAAGTATCCAAGTTCACTGTGTTTAACACGACCTAATATATCTGAGTTGGCTAATCATGGGAAATTATTTTTTATATTTTTCTCTCATTTGTTAAAATCTGTGGTTTTCAAAATTATCGTCTTCGCAATTATCCTTAGTTTTTTTCACATGAGATTGATGGTCTTTTGTAGAATGTTGTTACATGCACTACACCAGATTCCTTGGCATCCCTTGGTTTGGGCTGAAAGGCGAAAATTTGTTTATGTGACTCATTTGACAAATACTAGTACACGATTGTGTTTCAATCGTGGAATCGGGCCATCCAACCCAGATGTGCGGTACTCTTCCTTTAGATGAATTTTTTGCACAACATGGACAGTAAAGCATCTGCTTATAGTATCAGCGAGGTATCAAGAACCTAATCTCGATAACAGTGAACAATTGGTATGTCCCGGTCTCTGCGACCGGCGCAGCTGATTCCACTTCATTCCATTCCATAGCATTATGAAGTAGCTCCATACCGGTCATATTTTACAATGATGGCTCCACGAAATTTGTCGAAAGACATTAGGTATATCAAAGTGTGCTTGTTGTGTAGTCTAGCTAATACCTGGGCCCGTATTCACCAACCATTCTTAAGAACGTCGTTTGTCTTGTTCTCCAGAATTTTCAACATCTGTAAGTAACACAATTTCTGATTGGCTAAACCTAATGGTTTAGCCCATTAGAAGTTGTGTTACTTACAAATTTAGAAAACTTTGCAGAATAAGACGAAGAATATTCTCAAGAACGGTTGGTGAATATGGGCCCAGGACTCATCTGTAAAGATGACATGGCACTGGTCTATTTTAATCCAATAAACTTTGCCCAGCATTTTAGTAGTGGTCCTATGAAAGCGAGTTGGTAACACACGGTCATCTCGATCTGTGTTTAGTTTTGTACAACCTAGTGGGGATGGTTCCTTAGATACCATAACCCGAAAATACTTTCTGAAGGCAGGTGCTGTTTCTAAGGGACTGTGCGATCAAAAGTTCTTCATTTACAGAGGCTGCCATTCCTCTGCAACCACCTTGCCGCTTCGCAGGTGTGAAACCTCGCCAAGATTCTTATTATTATTCTATCTCGTTTTCTATTTCAAACACAGGTCGTCCGTTGCCTATTCAGAATATCATTTTTTAACAAGAAAAAAGAATAAGCTGTATACATTTTTACCAATGAAGATACAAGAAATACAGAAATTAAACGACTATAAACATATGACAATAAAAAAAACTCTTGATGCCAGCCTATTTTGCAAAGTTTGAATAGTAATAATATAATGCTAATTGCAAAGATACATTTTTTGAACACAGAAAAAAATCTACAATTACTACTGTACAAATGAGAAGTAAATTTAAACAGACATATTTATTAGATAATTTCGGTTCTAGTTAGTATCACGCACAAAAACAGAAACTCTTGACAACGGAAACTGCTTCGCTAGATGAAAAGATATGGACAACACATATATTTGTATGAATTTGTTCTGTTGGTATATTTGTGTGCTTCTTGTAAAAGCTGTGTTCTGTTGGTATGTTTTATGTCGCTCATAGAGCGTATTTCTTAACTCGTGTTCACTGACCATTCTTACTAGCATTCTTAGTCTTATTCTCAACAATTTTCTAAATTTCAAGGAAACTCAATTACGAATAGGCAAACCCGAATGCTTTGCCAAGCGGGAGTTGCGTCTCTTTCAAAGATTTAGTGTAAGATTAAGTTCGCATACTTTGGAAATACATGACCTGGGTCTTTATTCACCAACCATTCTTAAGAACATTCTTAGTCTTATTCTTCAGAATTTCGTTATTGTGAAAGTAACAGAGCAATCAGAGGCTCTGTTACTTTCACAGTTAGAAAATCTTGAAGAACAAGACAAAAAAATTGTGGTCTAAAGTTATCATTTAACTCATTGCTCCCTGAAGACGGTGTTCTTTTTATTTTTTTGAAGAAGGTGGAGGTAGGAAAGATCACTACTATTCCAGAGAGATTGGTAAAGAGAGAAAAGCAGTATTTGTATTGTTTTGCTTTAATTTTAAAAATGCGTATTCACTTCTTCACAACCGGTATAAAACCAGACTCCATATTGTTCAACGTGGAGGCTTTATTTTTTACTTGTTTATTTACATGTTCCAAAATATATTCAAAATTTCAAATTAAAAGCCAATAAACTATTTGAAAACACTGATGCTGACCTCTCCTGGCTTCTTTTCAAAAGCAGCCAACTTGTTATAACCTGCTTTGTTTGTGTCTAAAGAGAAAATGATTAATCTTTAACTGCTAAAAGGACGTTTGATGCTGTCTGTTCTTGATCTACGCATTCCGCAAGGAGCGCATTTAGTTTAGTGTGATACTGACTGATTTCTCCCTTTGCTTGAATCTTTTCACAAATAGCCTGTAAAACACCAATCCGACACAACACTCCGTTTTTATTATTTTTTTGTTGTTGCTTTTCGCTTTTCTACTGTAGCACACAATCTGATGTAGTCGTAAACTGTCGTCTCAGATTAGCCTGCGCAGGTCTGCGCAGGCTAATCCGAGACGACAATTTACGCAAATGTCCGAATGCCCCTTTTCGCGTGTTGAAAACCAATCATAATTGAGGGGCACTCTGGGAAAGTGGCGTTTACTGCGTCTTCGTAAACCACTTTATCGCGCAACTTCCGTTTCCGTTTGTCCAAAGAGAGGCTGAATCCTGAGACAGAACCCTTTTTTGATATGCAGAATATTGATCCATAGCACATAGTATCGACCCAAGGTTAGCCTGCACACGCTGATCCAGATCGAAACTTTTTGCATGATTTAAACCCCCTTTTCACAGAGCATGACTCCATTATATTATATTTCATGTGTCTATTTTTAGAAATGTTATGGGTAAAGAAATGTAATTTAAGTTGGGGGGGGGATTATTTCCCCGTGAATATTTTTCCTCCTGCCGAAAATCTTGAACTACTTTTTTTTCGACTCGAGATCACTAGTTTTAAAAGTGGCATTCGGTGACAAAATAATCAGAGGAAATATAATATATAATTTATTTCATCAGCTTGTGGTTAATATGGGATGAGAAAATAATGAGCGCCGTAAGCACTCGCTATTTTCCCATACCTTTCCCCTTTTCAGCAAATATTTCCTCATATTAATCACAAGCTGATGAAACAAAAGATAAAAGATTCACGGCTTAAATATAACATTCACCGGTTAACCATAAGAATATGATTCTCGTGAACATCATCGGTAATATTTTCAACAACAACAACAACAACAACAAAACTACTAGTGATTTTCAGTTGATGAAATAAATTTCAATCTTTCACCGAAAACAAAAATTATCCTCTATGCATTACTAGTAAATTATACTCGCATGTGGTACGTCCAAATATTGCCTGTATTGTCATTGGTCAAATTTTGTAACGTCCAGTCTTCTTGACCATAAATATTGGCGTCGCTAGTTAATACAAATATAATGAAATAGCCTGCGATTTGCATAATCGGACATTAGTCTAGAAGCTCCCTCTAATTGAAAAGTAAGGTATGGCTTTGTTATTTATTAGAACTATCTGCCAAAAAAATCTGAAGATAATTAAATGATTTGTGCTCTGAAAGGGCGTTTTATGAAAAAGCAAAATGTATCGACCCAGGTCAGCCTGCGCTGACCACAGTCAATGCATTTTGCCATAGATAGACTTTCTGCATGTAAAATGACAATTCTACTTCATCTTTCGCCCGGATTTTTGATCAATTGGACCCACATCACGTGACGAACTTCTTGGTAGAATGCATGACGAAGATATTTTTCCCGGCGCGCCGGTCATAGTTATATGACGGTGACAAATGGATATTAGTTCTAGGATATACTTGACTTGACAAATGTAGTTTAACCCTTTACTAAACAATCCCTGGTTTTTACGACCCTGAGATAGAAGCCTTTTGAAAACATTGTGGGAAAAGTACAAAATGCTGATAACCAGCATTTTCTCTTTTTCCAACAATGTCTTCTACTCTGCTGGAAACAAATTCCAATTTTTGAGTTGTGTTTATTTTGTTGCCTGCAAGTGCTTTTAATTTGGACTGGTTTAAAATTTTGTCGTATGGTAAAGGGTTAACTAGTTCGTATACATACGTAATGTGCTGCGGTTATGATGTATTTGACACTAAACAGATCTAGTCTTACATAAAATCTGCTATTAGTCACCATTCTGAGAGAGAGAGAGAGAGAGAGAGACAGAGAGACAGAGAGAGACAGAGACAGAGAGACAGTGACAGAGAGACAGGGCACACATACTCCATTATCTCCCGCTAGATGGCATTCTACAAATACACATCTATCTAATGTGAGTATTCTGGGTTCAGAACCGAACTACTTTTCAATACAACGGTTACTTTGAATTTCAAAATAAAATATACGTTTACTCAATAAAACACCATTTGGTGCGATTCATTCATCTATGATCATCTAGCATGTAACCTATACATCGGCCATTTATTAAAACAGCCCCTACATGCTTTGGTAATAAGCTAACAGCATCGGTATAAGCCCTACTTTTCCCAGGTATACGGGGAATGGGTGATGCGTCATAGCAGACAGATCGAATCTTCGAAGAATGTGACATGCGCAGACAACGACACACACTCACTCACAGAGGAGGAGGGGCGAGAGGGAACCTACACATAAAGAAATATCAATCAACTGTAGAAATTTATAAAAAAAAAAAGAAAATGAACTATGATGAGGCAAAAGAGGGCGAAATACATATCTGTGTAGCACCATAGCAACTAATTGATCACATAGTTAAGCGTTTAAAAAAATACTTTTTGTCAATCAACCAGATGAGTCCTGAGGTAGATCCCTGATCCGTGGACATGCAGAAAATTTACCAAAAGCAGACAGTTTAGACCCCAGATCAGCCTGCGTGGACTTTGCAAGCTCACATGATATTTTTTTCCATACGCAGATTAACTCTGTTTCACAGAATATGGTTCAAATATGACTCTTGGGTGGAATGATATATGAGCAAAGCTCTGTGAAAAGGGGGCTTAGTGCATCTGCAAAAAGTATCGACCCAGGTCAGTCTGTGCGGACTGCGCAGGCTGACCTGAGCCGAAAAGTTTTGCTAATTTTAATTTTCTGTATGCCAAAGGACCAGTCTACCTCATAACTCAGGTTTTTTGACACAGTGGATTTTAAGGATTCTTAGTTTTGTGATGTCTGGCTCGGTGCAATGCATCACAGAGATGCATCAAGCCCCCTTTTCGCAGAGCATGGCTCATATTTATTAACAAAATTATGATTCAACCAAACCTGATGCCTGCAGGGATGTCGTGCACACATGCGGCAGTGTATTAGCCCATCATCACACAATCCCTACCTTTGACGACTCTGAGAAAGAAGCCTTTAGAAAACATCGTGGGAAAAGGAGAAAATGCTGGTAACCAGCATTTAAACAACATTTTCTCCTTTTGCCACAATGTTTTCTGTCCTTTACAAAACAAATTTCAAATTTTCAGTCACTTTTATTTTTGTTGTGTACAAATGGTGCTGATTTGGACAAGCCTTAAATATTGTCATGTGATAATGAGTTAACATTTTTTTTTTTTTAAGAAAAACGCGTGTCAAAATGTTTTCAAAAGCCGTCTTTCTGAGGTTCTTTAAAACTTGGGATAGTTCGGTAAATCGTTTTAAGCAATTATATAATATCTATATAAAAAGGATTCGATTTTCAATCACTTTAACCCATTACTACACAATCCCTACTTTTGCTGACCCTGAAAAAGAAGCTTTTAAAAAACATTGTGGGAAAAGGAGAAAATGCTGGTAACCAGCATTTTTTCCTCTTCCCACAATGTTTTCTACTCTTCACAAAACATTTTTTTTTTTGGTCACTTTTATTTTTTTTTGTATGCAAATGCTTTCGATTTGGACGAGCCTAAAATAATGTCGTTTGGTAATGAGTTAATAAAACTTGAAATATAGTTTGACCACTATACAATGCAGACTAAGATCAGCCTACATAAGTTCCAGCAGACCGATCTAGGTCAACTTTCTCCACCCAAACACAAATACACACAAAAACATCAAAGGTCGCGATCTGATGGATACGGCAAAAAAAAACCCCATCTGAGCCACGTGGAACATATTAAAATAGTTATTGCCGTATCTTATCTGTAATTTATACGTATTACTAAGATGCACCCAAATCTGTATGAAATGCAGACTTGGATAGAATAAATTATGATAAGGCACCAATTTAGTAAACTCTATAATTAAGATGTAGAGTTTTCCCTGCCTAAACGTACAAAATAATTTAATCATCCAATCAACTGTAGACTGAGACCATCAAAGTAAGAACGGAAATGGCTTCTCCCTTCCTTGGTGTACATGGTGTTCTCTGTGCGAGTGAAGCTGACGCCGTCTAATTCTTTATTTAACCATACTGCCTTTTTTTACTGTCCAATAGATGAATGCTTTTGAAACATTGTGGGAAAAGGAGAAGATCATGATAATGATTATGATTTACGTTTTAAACGACTTATATTAATCACTCCCGCAGATCGCTTCCTTGAAATCTAAACTCATTACCAAACGACAAACTTTTAGGTTTGTCCAAATTGAAAGCATTTGCAGACGACAAAATGAAAGTGACTGAAAATTTAATTTTTTTTTTCGTAAAGGGTAGAAAAAATTGTTGGAAAAAGAGAAAATGCTGGTTACCAGCATTTTCTCCTTTTCAACAATGTTTTCTAAAGGCTTCTTTCTCAGGTCGTCAAAATCACAGATTGTGTGGCAATGGGTTAACCAGTGCTTGCCCCATTTACTAGGTATGTTCAAGTGTCGACACCCCCTCCTCCATCTTTCGCCCCCCCCCCCCCCCCCCCCCCACACACACACACACACACAAACAAGTTCTTCTGTCTCCCACTCGGGTTTTTCTTGTACCAGAAATTTTGCAGACCAACGGCTTCCATTTAAAAAATAACTTTTTTAGAGTTACATATGATAAAAATTGTTGAGGCAGAAAACATGTCCTAAATGAAACTTGAGCTGTCACTGAATGTGACTTAATACCCTTCCCAGCGCTTTGACAGAAACAGGAAATTGTTTTTACACCGACGGACACATGGACACACGGACATGCAGACAGGCTAGTTCCAGCATACCCCAAAAACATTCGTTTTGCGTAGATATAAAAAAATAACAAAGATTTTTTTTTTTAAATTACGAGAATAATATGAACATGAACAGAAAACCGGGTGCTATAGGGATAATGTATAAATAAGTAAGTGAGCGCCGTAATAAAATTTATCAGGTAATGTAACACCTCAAAGGTAGCCAATCATTGCAAACATAAACCTGATATACCAAGAAAGATATGGAAAGTTGTATGTTGATATGCATTTTTATCGTGGATTTAGTTATTTACCAAACGACAAATTTTGGACTAGTCCAAATTGTAAACTGTTACGGAAGACCACTCCTTCATGCACGGCTTCGTCCCGATTTAACTCATTACCAAAAGACAGTATTTTAGACTGGTCCAAATTAAAAGCATTTGCAGACGACAAAATAAAAGTGACTGAAAATTTGAAATTTGTTTTGGGAAGGGTAGAAAACAGTGTGGGAAAAGGAGAAAATGCTGGTTACCAGCATTTTCTCCTTTTCCCACAATGTTTTCTAAAGGCTTGTTTCTCAGGGTCGTCAAAAGTAGGGATTGTGTGGTAATAGGTAAAATACAAATACGTTTGAGATATATCTCTTTAGGTTAGCGGTTATGGTATCGGTCTATTAAACCTCGAAAAACGAGGAAATTTATCGGTCATGGGTCCGAGTCCCGCCAGAGGCGGTTTATATTTCAGCTATACATTTGTTTCTTTGTTACGGACTTTGTTCGTAAGAAAACTTGTATACAGAGGACGAAATAGATTTAACTCGAACGACTACCCTGCCATAACAAACTTGCTTAATTTGAGTCAATGCGAAATTTTCATCTGCAAATGCTTTCAACTTGGATAGGGCTAAAATTATGCCATGTGGTAAAAGGTTGATTAACTGGATAAGCGTTAAAACTCCAATAAAAGGAAGAGATGCACCAGACGAAAGAAACAATCCATTTTCACAATCATTAACCTGTACTAAACTCATCACCGTACTAAATGCAGCGGATCTTTGCCTTGCGCTCGCTAGGCTTCTACCTCTTTGATCTGGTGACCTTTCTGTTCCGTACATGTGGAAATAATGTTTAATTGGGATATCAAATGCACTAATTTTCCGTATGTAAAGATGTGAGAGGGGGAAAACAATCGTGGGCGCCTATATTGTTAATTTTCTTTTTGTTTATTGTGGTGTAAGTTTCATATTTTAAAAAAAATCGAAGCTCATTGGTTGAAATGTTGGTACTGTGATCATGCAGTCCTGTGTTACGTCTAGCAAGACACATGAAAGCAAAGAAATAGACACACCAGACAAGTGAAAGCCGCCCTTGTGCCTGCCTTATCGGACCAAACAGAATTAGTTCAGCACTATCTAATTTCTGAACATCGTGTGTTAAAAATCTAAATTTTATTGTTTTATATCCCCCTCCTCCTCCTCCTGATCATGATGATGATGATGATGATGATTATTATTATTATTATTTCAACCCAATTGATAAAATCTTGAATAACAAACTACTGAAGACATCAGAGCAGGTTTGAATAGCTTAACAGGTCTTATTACATCCAAGATTCGGATAAGGCTGTGAGTGTAAGGTGACGCATTGGCAGTGGAATCTGCCTGCTTCTTTTTGCGGTAACGGTTTTATTTTATCACGATACAAAACCTCAAAATTTACGAGTACTATGAATTCAGTCAGCAAAGTAGAACAAGGTTTAATAGGCCTAACATCCATTTTCTAGGTTTTAAATGCAGGACGCCTTTTTCCCTTACCCCCGCCCCACCTGCGTTTTTGTCGTGTAAAGTACAACGTTCTACTCGTGATTTTTAGGCCAGGGAATCCCTCTCAAGGGATTCCCTTGCCTATAGGGATCGTAAGCTGTCTATTCAGACAAAAATGTTGGTTGGTGTGTCCACTCTATATCGCTGAGTCCGCCAAAACAACTAGTTTCCTAAGTATATACAGAGATTGCTTATCACACGGTGTGAATGCTTTCCTTTCCTCAAAGCGTTCATCTGCAAAACGCCATAGAATTGCAAGGGTATTACAATCCTTTAATAACTGACGAGTGTGTGTTTTTTATCCCATTTTTGTCATTAACACCGACCTAATAAAGGCGTAACCTAATGAACTTAGTTTATCCGGCAGTTGTGTATTCCTACGCGCTATATACGGTTAATATCTATAACGCTCTCTCTTGCACTCCGGATCATTCATATTCAGGTATGGTGAGATTAACGAACGACGACTCTGCTCGGAGTTTGTCTATAACGTTGTGTTGACATTTGAACATGTGTGTCACAAAACGCGTCTCCGCTAAAATGCGATTGTAAATAAAGCAAACTACGTATAGAATATTGGCCCGTGTTATGTTTATCACTTTTTTTTATGTATATCGACTAAATCTAGGGTACTTCAGCGGAATGCTGGAGAAATCGGCCCCTGGAGAAATCGTCCCAAACTGCTTGGCCCGTGTTATGTTTATCACTCCGGAGAAATCGTCCCCTGGAGACCATTTCTTTGGTGAAATCGTCCCCAAATAAAATTTTAGAAAAATCAACCCCAACATCAGATTTCATCCATATCGTTAATCAAGTTGACTATAAAAATATTTTTGAAATTTCGTTGTCTTTAGTATGTACATTATGTGTATTAGATACCTTTATCCAAGAGTTATTTGGTAGTTTTGTCATTGTTTATACTGCCTATTTCACACTGATAGGATGTATTTCACACCTTTTACACCTGTCACAAATAGATTACACCTGTGTGATTCTTAAAAATGTCTTTGATTGACTTTGATTTGAAACCAAATAAATTATTTTTTCTGTAGTCGTTCGTTTGTCATTTAATGTATTTTTTTTTCTCTCTCTCTACTAGTGTCATATGACGTACCTGTGACCAATACCATTTAGCAGGGGCATCAGTGTCTCTGACACATATATTTCTAGTGTTCACTAGGGCTTGTGTGCATCCGAATATTTCCGGTCAATAACTTCTACAATTGTGGATGGATTTCAAAATAATTTGGCACAATTGACCTCCATCACGGTTAGATGTACCATTTGAAACATCTGTTCAAGTAGGTTCAAGATCAAGGCCCCGTTGAAGGCCAATTTTTCGTCCGAACCATAACCCCTACATTTTTGGATAGATTCCGATATAAATTAGCATAATGCATTGTTTTCCATCATGAGAAGAAGTTCCCTTTGAAACATTTATTCAGGTCCAGGGTCTAGGTCAAGCTTGAGAGTCAAGTGTTTGCGGGCTTGACACAAGTTGTCCTTGGACAACGATTATGAATTAGGATTAATGTCTTTTTATATTATGTAGATATAAGTATCGAAGCTCAAGTCACTGTGACTTGTCCGTAAAATAGGCAAGTAAAATAGGAAAACCGAGCCTAATCGTTTTCCTAAAACAATCCAACCTTTTCACAGTATTTTATTGAGAAAATATTTTGCCTAAAAGAGAATTCGCTCGTAACAAGCAATTCCTCCCAATTTCCCCAAAATCTTACTTTTCAATATACACGAAGAACTACTTTGGATTTTTATCTACAACTTCCTTCAAATATGACCAGTTCAAAATTTCGTCGACTTGTGGAAGGTAGAGACAACATGACCAACTGCCGTATCACTCCAATCTTTATTATTCATTACATTTTACCTTGATATCTATCTTACATGTATTTTCATTGAAATCAATAAAAATAAATATGTACTTGCGTCATAAATGTAAAAAATAACGTCATTCAGGACTACAAGACATCACATGTCTCAGAAAATTTAGATAACCAAAGTTGGTATTGCACCGATTGAATACGGTTCAATTTTGACTTGGGATTGTTTACAAGCACGACAAATTACTAAGTATTCTAAGCCATTATCAAGCACGGCATAACTGTGAGCACATGCCTAGCTCTGGCTTAGTTAGTTTCTGGCTAGTGCTTTCTAGTATCAGTTCAAAATTTCATGATAAAACCAAGAATTCCAGGGGCTTAGTGGAATCCGCTTGTCCGTCTACCTGTTTGTATTAATTAAAATTGACCTCATGTGTTGTTTCGTATCCTCAATTTCCTGGCCTTCAGTACTATCAGTACTTTGATTTGTTTATTCGTCTGTCCCTTATCATTTTTTCGCTTATAACAGAATGTCCCAGCTTCAACAACTCGGTAAGTACATCTGTAAATAGCCCGACGCTTCTGGTTAAAAGCACGTTCCGGACCAGACTTTCAATGTAAGACATATGCATTTGGGTTGTGTTAATTGCAAGGTTTGTCTGTCACATTTCCGACATACCAACCCCAATCTATGTTTAATTTCTTTAACTTTTCCACTTTTTCTTCTCTGAGTGCGGAAACAGATGGTATATAACCCGATTCTTATTGTCATTTTTCCCTCATCTTGATTCATAAACGTGTTTCACAAACTTTCAGCAGTATTTCGTTTCTATTTTCAGACAGTAAACAGTTAAGATCTGAGATCGCTAACAAATAATGTTACACTAAATCCCTGAAGTCAGCGAAACCAAACGACAAAATTTTAGACTTCTCCAAATTGAAAGCATTTTCATGCTACAAAATATACGTAACTCAAACATTGAAATTTATTTCCAACATGGTAGAAACATTGGAAGAAAAGGAGAAAATGTTGGTTACCAACATATTCCCTTTTCCCACAATGTTTCAAAAGGCTTCTATCTCAGTGTCGTAAAAACCAAGGAAGTTTTGGTAAAAGGTTAACCGGACTTTCGCGATGCCGTACATAATGGAATGTACGATTTTTATATGTCGAACGTCAAGAGTATCAATCAAGTAACACATTTTCTATGCACGTTTCGGTCGCCCCACTCCACCCCACCCCACTCTTTTCCCACTATTACAAGAGCTGGTGGTCTGTTATCAATTTAAGACGATAATAATATGATCATAATCAATGAAAAAGATAGAGGACAACATCAAAAATTGAATTCTTTTAAAATGTACTTTTTCTGCCAGTGCACGCCCAATTTTCCAGTTTGTTAGCACTTTTGCATAAATAAAATGAATCTGTAAAGTCTGTTTCGCAAAACAGCTCCGTGACAACCCGCGCATTATAACGATAAGATGAGGACCAGAGGCAGTACTTAACATCAACTCTTAACTGTCTTGTTGATGTTAAGTTGATGTAATGCTAGATTTCAAAAGTAACGGAATTTCTGATCGGCTAAATCATTTGTATGGTTTAACAAATCTATTAGCCAATCAGAACTTTCGTTACTTTGAAATTAGGAAAATCTTGTGAAGAACACTAAGAATGTTTAGCGTATGCGCACCCGGATCATGCACCCGACTATTCAATTCATAGGCTGTCCACGTTGACGTATTTTCGGCACAATTCATTGGTCAGCACCCTGACTCCTCGTAACGTCGCCGTAGGGCTGGTTAAAAAGTTTAATTCAATTTATCTCCCTTGTTACATAAAGACCAAGGTAACCAAGGTACAAATGGGTCCATGCGGAAACAGGATTCCGTAGCATTGGGACATTTGCCTAAAGTGTTGTTTCGCATCATGCAGCCTATACGCAGTCCACGCAGGATAATTCAAGACCAAACTTCACGACTATATTGGATTTTGTGCTACAGTAGACTTGCGCAAAACAGAAATTTGCATAAAAACCGTAAGTGTCATTTTGGATCAGCCTGCACGATCTGCGCAGGCAGATCCGAAACGACACTTTGTGCAGATTTCTGAAAGCACCTTTTCACGTGTTGAATGCCATTTAGGGACGTATCTACCTTTAACTTCCCAATGATCAGAGGTGAAATTAGGAACGATTTCTTCCCGAAATTAGGAACGACTCCAGTCCTCAGAAAGAAACAGCCCGAGCTGGTAATTGGAACCAGTGATCTCTTGATTTCAAGCTCTGTGCTCTACCGATTGCGCTACTAGGCTCGACTGGCAAAGAAATTTGCATCAGACGGCTCTGAACATATCCCTGTCTGATATGGGTTAAACCTCCATTATACAACCTGCAGTCTAATGTGCCTTAACCACAAAGAAAAATATGAAAAAAAAATACATGTGTATAAGTGTTTTATACCTTTTCAAAGAAAAATTCCAATACTTGGGTGCCATTTTATTTTTTCATTTGCAAGCTCTTAAATATTTTGTCTGGAGAAAAACAAAGTGGGAATAGGAGCAATTGCTTAAAACTAGCAGTTTCTCCTTTTGCCAAAATATTTGTGAAGAGTCGTCTGCTGAAAGATAAGAAAATGTCTCTTGCAACATACTCGTACAGCTAGATATACGGCTTTTGCACCTCGTTCCGCTGACTGAAATCCTAACTCATTTATCCCATCATAAACGTGATTTAAAATATATAGCCCTGGTTACTGATAAGTTGATAAATCCCTGAGTATATGTCAGTTTTAATCGCAATTTACCCAATCTATGATATCCCACAATCTTCTCAGTTTTCCTTTCTACTTTCCTACACCAGTGCTAAATATCCTCGGCGCGCGCCATGTGTTCAAAAATGATTAATAAGCTTGATTTGAATATAGCGCTCGGCGCGTTTTTTTTTTTTTAAGAGCCTGATTAAGTGTGTACTTTTATTGTATGTTTAGAGCGGAATTCCAAGAAAAACTGTTAAAATCATATAAAAACTTTCGAAAAAAATAGATTTATTGCGTATGCTCTCTCACCGCTGATTATTGTTTCGGCCAGTGTTACCTGGGAAAGCAGCCAGTGATTTGGAATGAATATTGTGCTAAATACTGATGAAGCGATTCCATGAAAGCATGGATAAGATACTCTAACTCCTGCGATATTACTAAAATAGTGTTGGAAACATGGTCCTAAAACCTCGGGATTGTTTGGTAACGGGTTAAAAACGTTTATGGTCAAAATCTAGTATTCTTAAGCTTTAAATTCCCAGAAGGCTGCCCTATGATCTGTCTTGAGCCGGTGTAATGCAGAGAAATGACCCTCCCTACAAAATAACTAAAATGACCCAATGTTTTCTACCCTTCCTAAACCAAAATTTCAATGTTTGAGTCAAATTTATTTTGTCGTCTGACTGGTCTATAATTTTGTCTTTTGGGAAGTTAAGACTGCAGGGGAAACATTGTGGTAACCAGGATTTTTTTTTCTTTTCCCTCAGTGGTTTCTACTGTTTCAAAGACAAAGCCCACCATTTTTATAGCTAATTTCTTTAAAGCTTTTTAAGGTTTTAACCCTTTACCACACAATCCCTACTTTTGATGACCCTGAGAAAGAAGCCTTTTGAAAACACTGTGGGAAAAGGAGAAAATGCTGGTAACCAGCATTTTCTCCTTTTCCTACAGTGTTTTCTACTCTTCCCAGAACAAATTTCAATTTTTCAGTCACCTTTATTTTGTTGTCTGCAAATGCTTTCAATTTGGACCAGTCTAAAATTTTCTCATGTGGTAATGAGTTAAAGTTGTTTGTCGTCTGCATAATGCTTTCAATTTGACGAGTCTACAACTATGTCGTCTGGCAAAGAGTAGATCTTCGCAGATGAAGTATCACATACTTGGTGATTATCGCGGCCTGCGTGTTCTAAGATAATCTTAATTAATTGCTAACTGGGATTATGATAACAAAGCGATGGTTAAATATAATCTGTCTATCGAAAGAAATAATCTCGTTGATAAATAAAGTCATTAAATAATCATGATCCCCGTATGATCTTGTTTGAGCATCAATAGCTATTTTACGAGAAAAAGTTTAACGTAATCAAACCTGTTTTTTTTTTATTAGTGACTGATATATCCTCTATGTGGAATGCTTAATTAATTTCCTTCCAATGCTAATTTACAGCATACAAATTCAAAAACCATCCTGTCAAATTGGAGAAACCATATTCTTTTTAGATCTAGTACATAAAGATTCCTGAAAACACTCGTACAAAAGGGAAAAAAATGCTTGCTAAGACCTCAGGCCTTTGAAATTCCATTGTTCTATTACAGGAAAAAGATTTTTTCATTGGTCTATAAAGGGATTAAAGAAGAATTTTTCATTATCAGGCACCGTACTATAAATAGCACATTGGCGATTCCCTCTTTTTTCTATATACAGCAAAGAAGCAGTTGCCAATGTGCTATATATAGTAACGGTGTTGAAAATTTCACTAATCCGTAATAAAGGCGATGCACCAATATGCTTTCATAAGTGTTCAAAGATCGACTAAGGAAAATTGTATTATTCTGTGATGGATCATTGGAAATTCAAAGGCCTGTGTTAAGACTAAATTCAGATTCAAACGATAAAGATTTATAAAGGGATTCTTCCAGTAGGAGAAATCTTAACGGGCAAATTCAGGTTCATTATAAACAATTTTGTGAAAACATTCTCATAAACAAAGAAATTGCACGTTAAGATTCCTTATTATAAAAAGAAATTTCTCGTGATCTGATTGCATAATATGCCCAGAACATATATATCATGTACACTGGCAAAACCAACGTAAAAGCAGTTTACCTATCGGGAACCCTGTATACATGACTACCCTACAAACACTACATCCAAAACGTTGGCATCGATCAAGATTAGCATCCGGATTATGCGCAAAGCTGCACGTATAATAAAGGTTTCTGTGACGTAAGTTCCAAATGACATCAGCTTTCATTGAATTGGGGCACTCAGACGGAAAATTCTGCTTCGTCAGCGTACTCAATTTATTAAACCAAAAACAGGTAACATTCGCTTTACATACGTTGGAATGGCAAAACTTTGCAGTAAAATAAATTCGTTGTAGGGTTAGGTGGCTGGGGACTTGGAGACTAAAGTTCACAGCTGTGGTGAATCATGTCGGCCCGAGCCGAAGGCGTGGTGGCGACAGGATTCACCACAGCCGTAAACACGTTTCCAAATCCCTAGCCACCTGACCGTACAACTTATAATGTCAGCTTTTCAGATGATGTTCTTATAAGTTGTAAAATTTAAGACCAAATAACGTCTGCATTGAAATCTGCTGAAAGTGATGCGTAAATCATTTCGGGTAACAAAGAAAAAATCTGTTTGTTTTTTTTTAATTTCTTACTTCAATGACTTTGATAGCCGATAAAACCATTGCAGTGTAAATAAATGGTGGAACTCCTCGGTTCTAGCAACGAAACAATCTAAACGCTGTATATCCAAGATAGAGAGTTCTGAACAGACTGGCCTGTTCTAGGTGCCGAAGAGTGGCACGGCGTTAGGCTTCACCAATGTTAGAGTCGGCCGTTATAAGTGTGTAAATTATACTGGTATCTTTCGGAAAAGGATCCAATAGCATTTTTATACTAATTCTAATTCTAAAAAAAAATAAAACGAAACCCCACTCCACCCCCCCTCTCTCTCTCTCTCTCTCTCTCTCTCTCGCTCGCTCGCTTGCTCGCTCTCTCAGCCATGCTCTGAGAAAAGTTGGTTTTCTAATTCATCTACCGACTAGGCCAAAACTTTGTGTTGGAATATTTTCATCTTAATCCTTATACTGCTAAATAACTAAAATGAAATCATCAATTCTATAAACCAAATATTGCTGTATCAAAATAATGTTTTGGGAAACAATGTCTCCTTATCGGACAGTGTAGATCCAAGATCAGACTGCACGTTCTGTGCAGTCTGATCTTGATCTACGCTGTCCGCACAAGGTCAGTGAGTCGGGCTTAGCAGCCCCTAGACAAACTAAATCCGTATTATGCGATGACTTGCTGGGTTTAATGCTTTACGAAGTTGCGTTTAGCGCCCTTCTTCCAAGTAATCCCTGGTTTTTACGACCCTGAAGAAAAAGCCTTCTGAAAACATCGTGGGAAAAGGAGAAAATGCTGGTAACCAGCATTTTCTCCCTTTCCCACGACGTTTTCTAATCTTCTAAATTCATATTCTAATCTTCTAAATTCAAATTTTATTCTTCTAAATTCTAAATTCAAATTCTAATCTTCTAAATTCAGGTTTCAATTTGCACTCACATTTACATTGTCGTTTGCATATGTTTTCGACTTGGACCAGTCTAAAATTTTGTCGTTTACAAGAGTTAAGCCCCCTAAATTTCTCATAGCGACGGTTAGTTATTGTGGGTTCAGTATCGATAAATACCGGGGAGGTCTGGAGTTTTTCCTGGGTTGATGACTGGTAAATTATCTAATGTGTTGACATACTTTGCATCTTTCGTTATTATCACTGTGGTTTTTTTGTTTTCATATTTCTGAGACAACCTGCTGCGTACATCTATCATTGGAATTTACAAACAAGCAGAGCAGACGCGTGCCTCTTGCTTCACCGTTTATAAACATAACAAGGAAAACATTTTATAAATGCAAAACAATTATCGTCAGAAGTATTTACCGGTTTATTTGCTAACGATCAAACACAGACATGCTCTTCTCTAAAATTTGACGGTTGAATATTTCTTTACGCATTATTGAACAGTACTTCTTAAAAGACATAGCAATTCTATTCAATAGCTCGGGTATCAGAGCTATCAGAGCTAGAACTGCGCACAAGATACTCTTCAAGCCCTCCTGGTGACACCACTGTATGAAGGTGGCAAGGCTCGATAGCTACTGAAAGTTCTATGTCTAAAAGGGGGCATAACTGTATATTTAGAAAAAAATGATGGTTAAATGTCCATTCTGGTATGGAATCCTCTTTTGATAGTTAACATGTTCTTCATATTTGATGTAAACATTTTCATTTATAATATAAATACGAGAAATACGAGAAAAAGTCATATTTCGCACAATAAAGATGCAGACAATGACATGGCATCAGACAGTATCTCTGCATCGCCTTCGAAAAAGGCTAGGTAAATAACTACAGAGTTTAGCGGTGTAATAGAAATGAACACTCTAACAGAGAGTATCTCTAAATCGCCGGAAAGTATTTCAGCTGTACAGGAATTCAAACTCCAGTCCAACAGATATACCGTTACGAATGCTAGGCACTTTCTTAAAAGTCGAAGTCAAAGCAACTTTACCGCTTCAAAAAAAAAAAATGAAATTAAGCCTTGTGTAATTTGAAAGAATTCCAGGACAAAATTCAATCTAGACCCCCCCCCCCCCCCCACAAAAGAAAAAAAAATTAATATCTGACTTTGAAATGATAGAAAACATTGTGGGAAAAGGAGAAAATGCCGGTATCCGGCATTTTCAACATTTCTCACAATGTTTTCAAACGCCCTCTATGACAGGATTCTTCAAAATGAGATGGTTTGGTACAGGGATCCGAGTTGAATGAATCTCCCAAAATTTTAGCACTGTTTGAGGCTAAAATCAAACATACTACATGTTTTCAATTACCCGCCGCCCATCTGTACCGGAGCTATTCGGTTTTAATTTAGAAGCCATAATAATGTCGAAAGATTCTCAAAGTTTAGAAGCGGAAAGCCAAATGTTCAGTCGTAAAAAAAATCGTACAACTGAACTTTCACCACAACACGGATTGCCCGTACCTGAAAATGTTGTAATGCTACAGGCACTCGATTTTGACAAACTTCGGCCTCCGTTACTAAATAAAATATATAAGACGTAGATATATGAGTCGCACTATTGCAAAAGTTGGTATATCATATGGTCATCTGTCTATTTTTAGAAATCTTATAGGTAAAGAAATGATGTAATTGCAGTTGGGCGGAATTATTTCCCCGTCACAGTGAATAATTTCCTCCTATCGGTTATCCGGTCTATTGACTTGAGATCACTAGTTTCAAAAGTGGAGTTCGTTGACAAAATAATCAGAGGAAATATAATATGTAATTTATTTCATCAGCTTGTGGTTAATATGGGGAATTATTTGCCTCAAAAGGGAAAGGTCTGCGAAAATAACTCGTGCCTTACGGCACTCGTTATTTTCGCATACCTTTCCCTTTTTTTGGCAAATATTTCCCAATATTAACCACAAACAGATGAAAAAAACTCTGTATATAGTATATCTCCGTGATATCTAAAAGTCATTATTTTATTATGAATCATATAATCGGTAGGATGACCCTTTGTCATGCAGATTATTTAATGACAGAGAAACGTGTTGACGTCGACCCAGGCTAGCCTGTGTCAGACTGCGCAGGCTGACATGGGGCGATACTTTGTGAAGATGCAGTAAAATCCTTTTTCACCGAGTTGATTCATATGATTATAGAGGGCAATGTTTGCCAAAATCAAGTGCCTGTCTGACTACTCTTACACAAAGTTCCAGGCAGACTAAAAATCGTTGGACCTTCAGGCTCCTCAATATGAAAAACAATTGTATACGGCAATTCGAATTAAAGTACATTGATGAAAAATGTCTTGGAAAGATATCAGAAACATTGTAGGAAAAAGAGAAAGTGGTGGTCACCGGCCTTTTCTCTTTTTTGCAATCCTTCCAATTTTTTCCCTCGGTTCATTAAAGCTGTGTGGTAGTTTTGTCTAGGTTTAAAGTGTTGTATGGAAAGCTTTAGGCATTTCGCAAATTTCTTTTTTATTTTCAGTGTTTTTCTAGTCAAAGTTTGGTCTGTACAAACGGCAAGAAAAAAGTGCTAAAAACTCTTCGTAAGAGTGTAAATGGTTTATACCTTTAGAAATATTCATTTTTTTCTGAATGTGGTCTTGATTACATCTTCGGAACCCAGGTTTAAGCATTACGTTACTCTCCAGGCATTACAGAATGAATCGAAACAAGGTCAACAAGGATGCCTTGATTGATAAACTTTTTGTAATGTATTGTGTACAATAGCATATCCTTTCCATTGGAGAAAGTCAATATTTGTATATGGAAAATATATCACATTTTATCATAAAAAAATCCAACAATGAATAAAAAAAAGGGAACTTACCGGCGGGAAACCTTCATACGGGGGATACCAGTCCCCGGGGCCTCTCGGTCCTCCAAGCTGAAAAAGAGACGACATTAATCATTTCAAATGAAGTTTTACCTTTCATTTGTGATAGAAATATAATACAAAATTCACATTAACTTTCTTGTTTAGTGATTTTATATTATTTTGTCAACCGCATGATAGTGTGTCTCAAAATAAATTCAGGAACACCATTACAGATTTTGTGTCAGGATGGTCTCCCTGACTCATGTACGAGTATGTCATTTTTTGATTTCTAATTTCTGAAATAGCTACCTTTTGACCCAATTTTTAGTACTGACAACAAATGAAAAAGAGACATACAGGCTTTGTTAAAAATGAAGACATGTTTATTTTAAGGACCCCTGCCTATTTGCTGGCAAATTAAATACAGGATATTTGTTTATTTCGGTTTATTTCGGTTCAAGATCGAAATTTATTTTATCTCGTGAACATCATCGGTAATATTTTCACGAGTGAAAATATTACCGATGGTATTCACGAGCTTAAATAAATTTCTGTCTTTTAACAGAAAAAAACAAAAACAAATATTCTCTTTATTCATGCTTTTAACCCTTTCTGATAGGAACTTTATTGAAATCCAGTAAAGTTCTTTTCAGTTATTCTTCGTGGCGTACCCCCTCCGCATAGCAACGCATTACAAGGTTACTTCAAGCGCGGGAAATGTAAGGTAAATGACCTCATATTTCCATCTGGTTGTGAGTCACGCATATTTTTACCTAGGTAACTAGGATATAAAAAATCGATATTTCCACTGGTCGTTACCAAGAAATATTGAAAAATATTTCATCGATATTTCTCGATAACCCGCTGAAAACCGTGAAATAATGCCGTTTATCCTTTTTCACTGATATTTTGTGTCTCAACATGTTTCTTCCAATACCGATTTAAGTTCCCTATAGGCCAATGATAGTATGTATACCTGAGAAGGGTCAATGAAAGAAGGAAATGTGTTTATCAGTGATCGATTCTTAATTCAAGTTCTTGCATACCTGATCATGTTATAATAAAAGCAATAAAAAAAAAACGATTAACTTTTCGTGCATGTCCTTTGAGTATACACTGAAAAGTTTCGAGGTAATCCAGTCAATTCTCGTTATTTTCTGTAAATATCATTTTTATCTAGGCCTTCTTATAATACTGACTTAAAGGTGGCCCTTCAGATTTCGAGATGAAAATTTTACATGAATACAAATGAATCATCCTTATACGTTTTACTACTAATTCATAGAAAATTCCAATTATTTTCTGCACATTGAATGCAAACCCGTCATTTTGGACTCATCAAAATTTGTGTTGCGTTGTCAAGTGTTAAATAAGTACTAGTATGTCAGAAACCGTGATGCTGTGGGAGATGTTGAAGAGGTATGTTTGAGACTTTCTTTAACTTTGTTTGGCGGGTATTGGAAAGTCAAGATAACTTTCTGTTATGGTGGTGGGCTGTTCCCTAGGCAGGACTTTTTGCTTTTAAACAATGAGAAATTGAATATGACGCTGTAAAGTACATGTAGTCTGTAAGGGGGCTAGGGGAGAAGAGAGATGTTTTACAATATTTTTTGATAGGAGAGAGAGAGAGAGAGAGAGAGAGAGAGATGTTACAGAATTTGAACACGGAGGAGGCTGATTTCCAAACATTCCGTAATGGAGAAGGTGGGCTGAGAGAATTATGACGGAAACTTCGGTAACAAATAACCTTTCCCCTGCGTTCTATTCACTTGTATTTGAAACATGATGTCGACATGGTGATAAATGAGTGCCTCTACATATTGTTTGTGTATTGTTGTTGTAAGAGAAAAACTCATATCGGCTGCGAAAAGCAGACTCACATGTACTTTGCTTTTGTATCTCATTTTTCGATGATCATTGAAACCAGTCACAGCTTTTTTGTAATAAATTCTAAGGAAGATGCCAGCGATTCTTTAAACTTAACACGCTCAGCACTAACAACTACTTTGCATACAGTGTAGATCAGGGTTAATTGATTGATGACAAGAATGGTGTTTTAATACCTTTTCATCATTATATCAGCCACAACACGGCAACAGCTCACTTGGTCATGCATTGTAGATCAAAATCAGGCTGCGCAGAACTGAACTTTGAATTCATCATGTGAGAAATTGTAACATAAAGATCTGTAAACTACGCCAGTATCCGATGGAATAACCATGCATAAGACATGCAAGCAATATAAAGGGATACATGTGAATAAATACTGAGGAAACTCGCTGTGTTTTGATCAAAACGGCATAGCAAAACGGTATGGCAAGTCATGCAATTGGTGATTGCAATAAATATTCATTCACGGGGTTAAAACAATACCAGTATAATGTACTATTGATAACTGTCTCAGAACAAGAAGTAAACAAATTAACAAAAAAGTATTCTGTAAATATTTCCTGAAGGAATCGAATTTGCATCATTTTATTGGCAAGGTGACACAATTTTAGACCTGTACAAATTGAGGTTCAAGCTTATAAAAAGCAAAAACAAAATTATGAAAATTTTAGAATTAAAAATATTTCTGGAAAAATAAAATACGGGGAAAAAAAGCCTAAAGAATGCCACAGAATGTTGGAAACAGGAGCCATAAACAGACGAACAGACTACATATGTGTTTATATCTTTTACTTCGTTACCAAAACGACGAAACTTGAACTTTCCAAATTGAAAGCATTTGCAGACGACAAATCAACTTTGTCTCCAGTAATGTCATTTGTCTTTGAAAAGCCAGAAAACATTGTGGAAAACGGGTGTTATGTTGACTTCCAAAAGATTCATTCCTCACTACAGGGTTGTTAAAAAACGGGATTTTTTATTTTTGCGAAAGGTTTAGTTTTTTTTTTCTTTTTACTAACCTATTTAGATTGACATGGTCCTAAAAAATTCATTATTTGTGTGATAAACATTGTTTCAATAAATGAAAACGTTTTCCAGATGAGATGGATATTTTTGGTTCGCTCTCTCGATTCACTTCTGCCAGCTACACAGGTTACCTTTTACTACTTATAACCACACAATTCCGAGATTTAACACCCCTCAAAGACGATGCTTTTTAAAACATGGTAGGAAAAGAAAATGCTCCTTTTCCAACAATATTATCTACCCTTTTAGATAGAAGTTCCATTCTCTGGGCCACATGTATTTAATTTGTCGTTTCCAAATGCTTTCCTTGCCTCGAATTTTGTCGTTTGGTAAAGAATAAGACGAATATGTAGCAGAGTGTGTACCTGTTAACCCTTTCCCAAACAATCCGTGGTTTTTACGGGTGAGGAATAGAAGCCTTTTGAAAACATTGTGGGAAAAGGAGAAAATGCTGGTAACCAGCATTTTCTCCATTTCCCACAATGTTTTCTACTCTATCATATAGAAAAATAATCTTTTTAGCAACTATTAATTTGTCATATGCAAAATGCTTTCAATTTGGTCTGGTCCAAAAATTGCCGTTTGGGAAAGGGTTAATCACGGACAATCAACGAGTTGGCAACTTGGATTTCAGACATCGTATACGTGTAAATTATGGAAAAATTGGGGTGAAAAGAGAAAACGCCAAGAGTTTGAGTAAATTCTTCTTGGGCCACAACATTTTCCAAAGTAATATGACGTTTGCAAGAGTGTGAGAGTAAGCGACTAAAATGCACATACAGCATATTATTTGACATTTTACCCTTTTAACCCCAAATAGGATAATAGGAGATAAAACATTTCCATATTATTAAAGAAACTCATACATTTTATTTGCCAAGACCTCATCGTGGTGAAAAAAAAGAACGACATTGTAGATACAGGATCAAAGTGTGAATTCTACATGCAGTCCGAAACCTAATCTACGTTGTATGCAAACTTGCTTTTCACTGGGCGCCCAAAGGATGAATAAAAACAAAACATACTACAGAAAGACTAAAGGTGAAGTTTCATCGCAGTTTTGTGCAGTCGGTCTCTGAAAGGCCATTGAACGATGTTTTGTGAATTTAACCCATTGCCGTGCAAATACGCCTACTACAGACTTTGTAAATATTTATCAAACTAAAAGAAGAAGAAGAACACAGTTGTCCAAACCCGAAGCAATTTTGGCGTGATATATTAATCGGTGGAATTTATACTCTTAAGGCTAGAAAATACGGTGCGGAAATGAATACTGACTTCCCGGCAGTAATTATTTTTCCTACAATGTTTTCAAAAGCCTGCTTCATGAAATCAATTAAATTCAGGACTATGGCAAAGGATTGACCCTTTACCAGACGACAAATTTTAGCCTTGTCCAAATTGAAAGCATTTGCATATGACAATTTCAGTGTGGCTCAGATGGTGTAATTTTTCTTTGACAGAGTAGAAAACATTGTGGGAAAAGGAAAAAAATGCTGGTTACTAATGTTACAATGTTTTCAAAAGGCATCTTTGCCAGGAGTGTCAAAAGTAGGGACTGTGTGGTAATGGGTTAAGGTATAGAAATATTTTTGAAAAACATGTTTACAATAGCTTCTAACAAGTAATTCCTCCTTTTTTCATAATCTTTGTCATATTATCGAAACAAAAGGAAGTTTTTCCCGCCTCATTTTTCACATTTTTTTATGTCATTCAGGACCTTTTTGTTTTCCTTTAATTTTCTGGAAAAAGCATAGACAATACTGCTTTAAAACTTAATTCTACACTTTTACCACAGACTGCCAAAAAATTGGCCAACGATTTGAAAATTAAATTGTAATTTGTGAATTGAAATAAGTGTTTCAAATTTTTTTGCAACAGAGTTGCATCAATTCGTATTGTTCTTATAACAGTGGGCTATTCTGAATTTTAAAATTAAACATAACTTCTAAATTTTTGTATCGCTGAGTTTACCAGGGCGTTATTATAATTAGCTAGCAAAGTCGTCAACAAATGGTAATGAAAAGTATAAGAGAAGAATGCTGATGGTAATTTCTAAATGTACAGCGTAAAGTTTTAAATGAATTCTTAAATGTTGGGCCAGTATTTCGTAAAGGTTTATATAAAAAAAAAATGATAAATAGCAAATGTCAATCATGTGGGATCGTGTTCAAATATTCATAATGACGTCACATCTGATCTCGATAAAAATAGACGGAGTTATTGATTGTAAAACGACCATCCCAATATTTAATTCTCACCTGTCGACAAAATTTGGATATGTCAAAATTGAAAGCATCTGCAGACGAGAAATTGAATATAACTCAATCGACGAACGTTTTCCTTGATTGGTTAGAAAAAAATGTGGGACAAGGAGAAAATGCTGGTTACCAGCATTTTCTCCTTTTCCGACAATCTTTTCAAAAGCCTTCTTCCTCAGGATCGTTGAAAGTCGTGATTGTTTGGTAAAGGGTAAAATGCCAAGAGTGCACCTATTGCTGAATGTAACACTCCTGTTTATTTACGTTTGCACGGAAACATGAACTATGCTCTTACGAAAAGGGGAATGTCTTCACTTAGAATCGCTGGGTGGCTCAGTGGTGAGCGTGTTGGACTTATGACCTGGTGGTTGTGAGTTCGATACCCGGATGAGGCGAACTTTCTTTCCGGCGTATTTTCACCTCTCACCTCTGCTGAAGCATGTGAGAAAAGTAGTCGGTGGCTTTGGAAGAAAAGTTGTGTTAGTACTGGTGTGAGAAAGCCAGGAAAACATGTGCGTCACCGACAGCTATGATATGACCCTAGGTGTTAAAGTGGCGTTAAACCCAATTACAACCAACCAACCAACCTCCTAGAATCACTGTACCAAGCAAGTCATCACATAATGACTGGTCTATAAAAGCAAGGAATCACATAATTATGGATCTATAAAAGCAAGTCATCACAGTTATGGATCTATAAAATCATTTTTGTTGAACAATCGACTGGATCTGAAGGTAGAATGATCCTTTGCAGGTAACCGACCGATGGTAAAAAGGTTCGATCCATGTCAGCCTGCGCTATACGCGCAGGCTGACATACGTTGATACTTTTTGTAAATCCATTAAGCTTTTCACAGAGCATGACTCATATATATTTGGTAGTACAAGTATATTGTCAGTGTTTACTGACAATTTAGTATATTGTCAGTGTTTACTGACAATTCTTATCTAATAATGATTTTTATCTAGCTTTAAGATCAAAATAGGTCCCGTTCAGCATTTTGGAAAAATAAATTTTCAATTGCTAATTATTCATGTCTATCTTCGAAAATGATTTTTTTCTTTTTTTTTGTTTTCACTTGGGGGTGGGGGAATGGAGAAAAGATGAAAAATGAGATCAAATGATTGCTGGGCTGTAGATGTTTTGCAAGTAAGGAATGTGTAAAGTTTTGACCTTTTGTCGAAATTTCAGACTCTTCTATTTTGAAACGCTTTACAACAAAACATCAAATGCGGATAAAATGACGAGATTTAACGCCAAAAGTATTAAAACATCATGGGCAAGGAAGAAAATATTGGTTACTCCTTTTTACCACAGTGTTTTTAAAAGCCATTCAAACCAGAGATGTTAAAACTTGGGATTGTGCGGTAAAGGGCACTTATGTTTCAGAGATAAATGCAGCCAAAAGTTCACCTATGTTCATTATGGAAAAATGTTAATCGTATGTTAATATTTAAATGTTTTAACCCTTATCTCGTTAACCCATTACCACACAGTCCCTACTTTTGACGACCCTGAGAAAGAAGCCTTTAGAAAACATTGTGGGAAGAGTAGAAAATGCTGGTAACCAGCATTTTCTCCTTTTCCCACAATGTTTTCTACCCTTCACAGAACAAATTCCAAATTTTCAGTCACTTTTTTTTGTCGAAATGCTTTCGATTTGGACAAACCTAAATTTTATCGTTTGGTAATGAGTTTGCCCAATTTAACATACACTTTTTTTTCTAGTACATGTATTACAGGAGACCAACTTTTTTTGGGGGAAAAATTGAGGCAAAAGGAGAAATCACGTTTGTCAGTATGTTTTTTTTTTTTTCAGATGCAGTTATGTATCCAAATTTAAATGAATTTGATTGTCTAGTTAACGAGGGCGTTTGTTTTTGTAAGTCATTTACACTTGATTTTCAAAATCTGTCATTTAAAAATTTAAAAGTCGGATATGATAAATTTTCAAGGTCGTTTATAATAATTTTCAACAAAGTCAAATCTGCTTTAGGAGTTAATATGTTTAGTCCTTCGTCATCAAATCCCCCCCAAAAAACTGTTTTTTTTATTTAACTCATTACCAAACGACAATATTTTAGGCTTGTCGAAATCGAAAGCATTTGCAGATGACAGAAAAAAGTGACTGAAAATTTGAAATTTGTTTTGTGAAGGGTAGAAAACATTTTGGGAAAAGGAGAAAATGCTGGTTACCAGCATTTTCTTCTTTTCCCATAATGTTTTCAAAAGGCTACTATTCCTGACCCGTAAAAACCAGGGATTGTTTGGGAAAGGGTTAAATCATCAGTTAATTATGATCGTATCAAAATAGTTTCCTTGTTTTCAGTGTTGCGTTGTCCGAACTCTTGTTATTTACTTTTCTTGAAAAAGAAAGTCTTGATTTCACACTTCAATAATATATATTTTTGCTGAATACCCCTTAGCCATAACTGATAAAAGAATAAGGAATTTTCTTGGCATGTTATTTTGAATTCACATAAATGAGTTTACTATTTGCAAGTTTTCCCCCATTGTTTGATTTATTATTCCAATGTAAATATTTTTTGTCTGAAACGAATCATTAAATTGATACCATGCGTTTGTTATACGAAATGATATGTGCATATCCGTTGATAAAATCTAAAATCTGAAAATAAACGGAATTAAGAAAACCCCTAATTTTTTCAGCTGCTAAATGATTCCACTATTTACCAGACGACAAACTGTTGTCAGAATTCAAAGCGTTCTCATTTCATTACTCATATATTTCAAAATCAGAATTTTTCTTCGTGAAGATAGAAATGGGAAAATTAGGAAAATGCTTACCAACATTTTTATCCTTTTCCTACAATATGTTACAAATGCCTTCTTTCTTATGTTTGTTAAAACTCGAGAAAGTGAGGTTAAGTGTCAAACGAAGTTTTTTGAGTCTGAAATTAAAATCTGGATAAACTGATTTAAAACTTATTACAGGAGAAAAATTACCATTGTAGATTCAGGATCTATGCAGTCTGATCTTGATCCACTTTATCCGCAAACACGTATCTCTTGGCTGCTAAAAGCCTCAGACTCTGAGTAGTAGTTTAGAATTGCAGTTAATACCAAGATCGGATTGCAGAGAACAGTGGAGGATGATACTAGTTTATGATTTACATCCTTTGATATTTTCGGACGGTATCCTTATTGTCTATCCTTTCCTAAACAAACCCTCGTTTTTACGTGTCTGCAATACAAGTCTTTTGAAAACACTGTGGGAAAAGGAGAAATTGCTCGTAACGAGCAATTTCTCCTTTTCCCACAGTGTTTTCTACCCATTTGGAGAACTTTCTGCCATTTTTATCAAATTTGAAATTGTCGTCTGCAAACTCTTTGGGTTTGGAAGAGTCGAAAATTTGTCGTTTGGGAAAGGGTTAAATATCGTAACGCTTTCATCCGGCTATCTTCTATCTTCTTACTTATAATTTCGAATAGATGAGTTTAAATTAAGGCTTTGAAAAAAAAAAAATATTAAAATAAAACTGACATATTTAGGCAAAATATTCAAAGACTTTTTTTTAACCCTTTCCCAAATAATCCCTGGTTTTTACGACCCTGAGAGAGAAGCCTTTTGAAAACATTGTGGGAAAAGGAGAAAATGCTGGTAACCAGCATTTTCTCCTTTTCTCACAATGTTTTCTTCCCTGCAGGAAACAAATTTTGCTTTTTAAGTAACATTAATTTTGTCGTCTGCTAGTGCTTTCAATTTGGATCAGTCTAAAATTTTGTCGTTTGGGAAAGGGTTAAGCAAAGATCTATTTGAATCGAGTTCAAATGTAATTTGGACATAATTCGAGTAGACAAATCGTTGGAGCAGAAATGCGCAAAACTGTTCGCCAATAGGTGTAACATTTCATGAACCTTTTGGGCAGCTAAAATGCCGAGAGACAAAGCGCCAAATATTCTAATCTCTTTAAATGTTTCTTTTTGGCACTCGCGCTTTCCAAAATAAAGCGAACCGAACAGCACATTTGCCAACATTTTATTACCAAGAGATTTATAACTTATATACAAAGTAAACTACAATCATTCAATCATACGCTAAACCGAGAAACTGTGTTCATTGAAAAGTTTTTTTTTTCTAATATGGGGAAGTTTTAGTTTCTATATATTCAGTAATTTAATTTTTTCTACCATCTTATAACAACATACTGGTCAGTGAGTCCTGCACTCGACGTTTTGAATTGTTTAAAAGATGACTTGTTAATACATTTTGGCAAACGAAGAAATTGCTCGTCACGGACAATTCCTTCATTTTTCAATCACTTTTTCACTCATGTATGTCTGTATCTATTCAAACATATTTGATGTTAATCTTGTAAATGATTAACGAACCTTTCAATTATCCTTTGCTGCAAATTTGTTTCATGGGGTAACGTGTTTATAAAAATCTTTACTAATTTTTTTAATTTAAAACAGAAAAATATATACGATTTGGAATACTTTGTGGATTTTGCAGAGTAGACATATTGTGATGTGATATATAGATACTGTTTAATCTTTGGATTAAAAACAAACAAACAATAAAAAAAAAAAAAAAATATCATATGCATAATTAAAACCGTAAGATAGTGGGTACGTTTAGAAATTTCTTGATGTTGTAAAATGTAATTAGCGCATCTGTTTTCGGATTTTAGTCTTATCATTATTATTTTAGAAGAAAAATAGATAATTAATATAATACATAAACTGTTCGTTATATTGTGAGTTAAGGTACACTTTAACCATAAGGATGTTAATTTCTTTCTAACGAAAAGGAACAAAGTTATGGATACATGTATAAACTGTGCACTTACCGGGGGTGGATAACATTCGTAAGGTAAGCATCTGTCGGGAGGGCGTAAAAAGCCCGTGGCCTGATCCCGTAGGCACATCATTGTTTTAAAATCCAACCCGTATCCAAATTAATCAACACACAATTTGTACACAGAATTTACCAGAATTTTCTAAAACAAAATATTTATTCACGACAAGATATGAAGGATATCAAACTAATTTTCGAAGTACATACTTCAAAAGATGTGTTTATTTATTTTTGGATCTGAGTTTTCATTCGCTGTTAAACTCAAAATGTGTAGGTACACGATTCAGCTATTCTTTGCTATATCATTGAATAATCTAATTTCCACCACTAATTACAAGTAATTTACCAAATCTATATCCTTGATCTATCCATCGGAAAGGTAGTTTAAAGTGTCATCATTTTACATCTTTTATATATTTTACATAATAATTTTTGTCCAAAAAAAAAAAACCATAATGTCAAATTTTGTAGAATGAGTCAATTCTAATCAAATACTTTAAGTACTTTTTTTCTAAAAACCCGCGTCCTATATCAAAGCACGTAACAAACTAACGTAAAGCCTCACGAGATCTCATTCGGTGAGAAGTGAAGAGACCTCGCGACCTACGTTCCCTTTCATTACCTTAAGATAAATACGGCAGCCGAATTGTTGTCTATTTCGTCTGTACATCGTATTTGATCTTGAAGGCATTCTGCCTCAACCTATTCTGCTATGCATATGGATTTTTCTAACATATATTAGCTTAGCAATGGGGGAAATAAATATTACGCGTAAATACCATAATCTTCTCAAAACGAATTTAAAATGAATATATTCGAAAACTTTTCTTCGCGTAAGAGTATTGGACGATTTTTCATGTAGGAAAATAAACTTTTTAAAAAATCATTAACGTCTGTAATAAAATTGCTTGAGAAAAAAATGAATTAACAGCCTTTTTATTAGAAAAAAGAAAATTCAACGTTATTTCAAATTTGATTTTAAAAAAAAAAAAAAATGAAAATACTGTGACAAGAGGTGAAATTGCTTGTTACGAGCAATATCTCCTTTTGCAACAATGTTTCAGTAGTGAACTGCTACAAGACGCATGTAATCGTTTGCAGTATAGGTAACGCATTAAAAATGGAAACATTAGTTAGTATCCAATAGTGTGCACGGCGCAAGGCAAAGAGTATGTGAGGTATGCTTTCCAAATTAACCTTTTGGTGTATGACAATTGGTAACGTGGCACGGCTACTGTCCATACACTTCAATTTATCAAAACGCTGTTGTCAACAATTGCTTATCAGTTACTGTTGCAGAAAAAAAAGTTTTAGAATGAAAGAGGTAGATCCAAACTCAAGCGTATAACTCTTTACCACACGAGAAAATTTTAGACGGGTCCAAATTGCAAGCATTTGCAGACGACAAAATAAAGGTGACTGAAAAATAGAAATTTGTTCTAGGAAGGGTAAAAAACACTGTGGGAAAAGGAGAAAATGCTGGTTACCAGCATTTTCTCCTTTTCCCACAGTGTTTTCAAAAGGCCTCTTTCTCAGGGGCGTCAAAAGCAGGGATTGTGTGTGCAGCAAGAGTCTGAGGGTATGCTTGTGGAATAAGCTTACTGTAAATTACGACTGTTAAAGTAAACCGATCCCCGTATATATACTTCATTGTAACAAAAGTTCTTTTTTTCAACAGTCATCGCTAGTCGCTTATTGCTACAGAAAAAAAAAAGGTTTTCAGAATAAAAGTAGTTCGAAGGATTAATACCAATCCAATAATGCACGGCGCAAGTCACTGGTATGCCTAGCATGTTTGGCGAATTAACCTTTCGCGTTTTACGATCAGTTGCGTCCCCCTCTTACTGTACATACACTTATATATTTATCAACTGAAACGCTTTTTTTCCCCACCAGTAATCGCTTATCAGTAATTTCTTAAGTACACGGAGACAACAAAAGTTTTAAAAATAAAGGAAGCATATCCAAATTGAAGTATTGATAAAATCCAGTAATATACAGCACAAGTCAGCGAGTATGAATAACATGCTAGTAGAATTAACATTTGGTTTGGCTATAATACCGTTACGAGAGGTAACGTGACTCGCTCACTGTATGTACATTTGTATCAAAATGCTTTTCCATCAATGATCACATTTGATTTATCGCTGAAGAGATATAAAGACAAAACATGTTTTAGAATAAAATAAATAGATATATAATTAAAAGAGAAATGTTTTACCCAATAATGTTTGGCAGAGGTCAAGGGTACTTGAAGTATGTTGGCGGAATTAACCTTTTCGTTTCTAAAACACTACTAGTAACGTCAAACGCTCACTGTATATATACGTTAAATGTATCAAAAATAAGTTTAATGTATCAAAAATATTTTCCATAAATAATTGCTTATCAGGTATTGCTATGAGAAAAACAGGTTGTGGGACAAAAGAAATAGATGTAACTTACAACACAATTATTATTTCATCAAATTAACCCATTACCACACAATCCCTTCTTTTGACAACTCTGGAAAAAAAGCCTTTAGAAAACATTGTGGGAAAAGGAGTAAATGCTGGAAGCCAGCATTTTCTCCTTTTCCCACAATGTTTTCTACCCTTTCCAAATTATTTTGTCAATTTTTGATTCATATATATTTTGTCGTCTGCAAATGCTTTCAATTTGAACAAGTCCAAAATTTTGTCGTTTGGTAAAGAGTTAACCAAGGATAAACAAAGCACAGTTGTGGAATTAACATTTAGGGCATAACAGTTGGTAAACGTAACTTGCTACTTCTACGTTTCGATGTTTCAAAAGAGGATCATCATATATTCAGTTAAATCCCAAATCTGTGATTTTGTTAGTCTAGTGTAATGAAATTATTTCAAAACGTGTGAAAAAATGGTGCTCTCTCAAATTAATTATTATTTTTCATTGCCAAAGAAATAAACCAAACGGGAAAAGTTTAAATCAAATCAATTCTCTTATCCTGGATTTTCTTCAGAATCATAGATTCAGCTTTATCAAACTGATATTAAACGACTTGAAAAGCTTTTATCTACAATTTCTTACCGTTTATTGTTGCATAAAATCACCAGATCATATCAAGAGCTCAAATGATTTCTGTGCATTTGATTAACTTTCAGTTTTGTGAAGTTCGCGAAAGAGCTTCCAATAGAGAAAAATAAATTTGATTGCAAGACCGAATAAAAGAAAAGATTTTGTAAATAGAAATTTGCTAATCTGAACAAATGTTTTATTTGAGTATTTCAATGACTTGAAATGCTGTCTGTTTTCCAAGTCAAGTTTCTGTTGTACAAAATAAATAGATTGGTGTTACGCAGGCGATCGATCTTTCTTTGTTTCTTTGTTTCTTTCTTTAAGAATACGACATATCACTTATTATTTATCATAATTTACTATATTTTTACAATGATTTAATATATGTTTCATAGCTAATCTCATGTTTCCCTCCCGTGCCATATCTTTTGTTTTATTCCGTCTATTCGATTATCCTGATTACGTATATCTATTACGTGTTTTTGATGTATCTATTATGTGTTTTTTTGCTGCTTTCATTCCTTAAAAACGACATCATTTTCTTCTTCTTCCGCATCTTCTTCTTCTCCTAATTTTGTAGAGCCTAAATCTAATACAGATGAAATACATAACTATGCTAGCTCTTCCTATATTACTGAAATACCGTTGACACCACGATCCACATAAATAAACATTTACCATACTTATTATTGCTATCACGTGATTACCAAGACTTTTATGACTGATTTATCGTCACTTTACATGTATTGCTGGTGTCAACGTTATTAGTGAAGCAGCAGTAGAATCTGAGCACATGAGCCCATCTCTTCATTCAATATATTTCTTCTCAAAGTGTAAAATAACATCCCTTCACAGCGATCCACTTTGCGGTAACTGACTTATATACAAGAGAGTACAGGTGCTCGCGTCTTATCTACTGACTTCAGTAACAACCCCGGTAATACAGTACTAGGTCGGTCCTCACCCGACCAAGTAATTGGCCATTAAGTAGTTAGGCTGCAGTAATTGGGGAAAGGTGGCTTTCTACCTAGAACATAGCGTTAATTCTTTCGCTACATCGGGCGACTTAAGTGGCCTTTTTATTCACGACGTAGATCAAGATTAGAAAGGACAGAACATGCAGTCTGATCTTGAATCTACGTCTTCCATAGGTTTGGTTTCAACCGAGAAAAAAAATATCTGACAATTGCTGTGAAACTATATTCAAAATCGTCGAAGGAAGTCTAATACAATTATTTGGCAATAAAATAGTTAATTTTTAGTTGAGACACAAAAGATACCAACTATGTCTGGGATTCTTTCAAGAGTCGTTCAAACAAATTTAAAACAAAATTGTTAGGGGAGTATGAAAGTTGATGTTTTGTTGGGGGAAACCACCACAAGGATGTGAATTTTTAGTCCTAGGTAAGGAAAACAAGAATGCTTGGGGTGGGGGAGGGGTGTAAAAATGCCTCGGGCAGGACTCCAACTAGGTCCTTCAAATCCAAAGTCCACCACTCTGAAAACTTAGCTTTGGGGTCAAATGACATTTCTGTAAGGCTCCAGATAAGAGAGAGGGTGATGGTATTCCAAATCCATTATTTCTCTACAATGTCTGCAAAAGATCATTGCGTCCGGTCGTACCCACAACGTAGGGTTTTACTGACAAAGATTAGTGGTGTATTTTTTTTTTTCAATTTTAAAATTACTCCTTCTACCTTGAGCTAATTTTCCTTTAAAAATGTATGCACCGCTACAATGAAAAAATGCATAGACATCAAGAATCACTCGTGTTTAATACAACTGGCTTTTAAACCTCATCCTGCCAAAAAAAAAAAAGTCAAATACCACTTTCAAGCTGATAATAGAAACAGGAATAATATTATTTCAGTAATATTATTTCGAAAATATCATTTTTTTTTTTTTAAATCCCCTTAACGGAAATAACAGATACAAGATCAGACTGCAAGTTCTTTGTAGTCTGATCTTGGATCTACAATGCAAAAGGTCAGTGCGTCGTGCTTAACAGCTAATGGATGAATCTTAAAACCACGTTAGCACGCGAATTGAATTTGTCGTACATGTATATGTGAAGATTTTCTGACAGAAAAAATCTTGCGAGAAGAAATCCGTTTTCTAATACCTCTGAAACCCAAATCTCACTAAATATTTGGACAGTGCAGATTGAAGATGTTGGACCGTATTGACCAATCATTCTAACTGTTCTAATTCGAACGTATGGTTTTTCTCTAGGATTCAAAGAAACATTGTTTCTGATTTGCTCAACAAAATGGTAGTATATATCAAATACAAGTCATCTTGCTTCTACGATTTTCTTTAATCCAAATTATATTGAATTATTCTCCGCTGAATCAATCATCAGAGGTAACTATTTAGAAAGACAAAAGAACAAACTCGAAACAAAACTATTTGACTGGTACCACAGCTGTTTTTCTGTGGCATTCTTGTGACGTAAACGGCATTTTCGTCTTGGCAATTGTAGGCAAATTAACACCGTATACTATATTTAGATACATTTATTTGGAACAAAACAGATGCAAAAACCTTTCTGTTTCCACAATCGCCATCGTTTTCTGTAAGGTTACACCCTACAGCTATATATTTATACCTTTTCGTACAGCGTCTTGATTTAGCTCTTTACAAAACAACAAAAATTCAGACAAATCACAACTGAAAGCATTTGCAGGCGACAAAAATGGATGCATCTCAAATGATAGGAATTACCTCTGAAAGGTTAGAAAACACTGTGTGGGGAAAAGGAGAAAATGCTGATTACCAGCATTTTTCCTCCCCCCGCCCCACCACAATTTTTCAACAAGTCTGTTCATCGTAGTCATTGAAACTTGGAATTATTTGGTGAAGGCTACATACCATAGATGCTAAACTGGCCTTCGTTCGTCATAGTATAAAGAACATGACATTATTTCGTTGTACTTCTACTCTGTGTGAATCAATGTACTGTACTTACCCTATCAGTGTATATACCATTTTGGAACTTTTCAATTGTTTCACTTAAAATCCACATGGATAACAATTGTAAATTGAAGGAAAATATTGTGAGGTAGGGAAGGGGGGTCGGTGTCATTGGAGAGGTCATCAGACCTCCCCAACAGTGGTGAGTTTAAAAGGCAGATTGCCACAGATTTTCTGGTCTAAATCCATTTTTCTTGCCAAATTGTCAAAGTCTTTTTCGCCATGGTTTTGTAAATAAAGCGAAGTCAAAAATCCGAAACAGGAAATAGGCGTGGTTTATTTTCATGTCACGAATTTCAGAAAAATATTTTTTAAATCAGTTTGCCATGTCTGCAAATGACCCTAAAATAATTGTAATTTTTCAATAAGCAAATAAATCTAAGCAGCAGAAAAAAAGAATATCGTTAAAAAGGAGAAAGAAGACTGCTGGACAAAATCATGCGACTTGAAAAAGCGAAAAGAAGGCCAAATGACCGTCATGTAGAGCATGGTTACGAGCTTTCTACGCGGGTTGTTTTTTTACTTGTCTCTTTATATGTACCAAAATGTATTGAAACTAAAAACCAATAAACTGAAAAACATTGATGCTGACCTCTCCTGGCTTCTTTTTTAAAGAAGCCAACTTGTATTACGAATAAATTCTGTTCTACCCTACAAACCCCACAAGAAGTAAATGTAGTATTCAATTATACTGAATTAAGGAACAACAATGTAGAATTATACAGGTTCCTGCTTTATTCTTCCACAGTGGATGCACCCAAAATGCTTTTAATAAAATTGATAAACTTTTGAACCATCCTGACTTGGACGTTAAACAAGGCAGGGTAGATAACCCGGATTATTCCGATTAAATTCTCGTCGTTGAGACAAACAGACACCTGCTCGCAGACTTGCGCCAAGATCTAGCAGACGAATGGTGAAATTAAATGAGGACGATAAAATTTGAAATTAGAACATACATATGTACATCATTTAGTATTTCTACAGCTGAATTTTCAGAGGTCTGACTTTTTACACGATTTTCTCTCTCTTTGTTTCTATGGCATTTACGGTTTACTTAAAAAACCTCGTAACTACAGCTTGCTCCAAGCTGTAGTAACGAGGTTTTTGAAGTAAATCGACGGTTTTCGTATCTTTCGTTATGATTGTTGTATAAATGGCTTTGACAACTGGACAGCTTATCTTCTGCTTCAGACCTTCCAGAGCAGGACAAATATAAATCAATTTTTAAAGTATTTGATACATAGTTATGAATTTGACTTTTATATTGCTCGCCTCTTTCGTGGTTATTCGTGTGTTTTTATTCAGCAAAAAAAGTAGTGAAATCAGATTTGATATTTCGGTAGATAGATTCAATAAGTAAAAGCAAAATCAATCTCTACGAACCCTAAAATGTCCGAAATATCGTGTTTTTTTTTTCTTTTTGATTATGTAAACAAAAATTGTGACTAAAGCAAAAAATTCTCTCTTTGTCACAGTGTTAAAGAACAGTCTGCAGGAGATTATGTGTAAATAAAACAGGCTTTTAATCTCGATAGTGGTTAGAAGCTAAGAAAAAAAAACCGGGCTATTATTCCCGATAGTGGTTAGAAACTAAAAAAAAATGAAACTAACTAGTCAGTGACTGCTTGGTTGATTGCCTGGAATGGTGGTTGGAGGGTGGATCTTAGATATAAAAAAAAATCTGAAAAATTAAGTCTGAGAGAGAGAGAGAGAGAGAGAGAGAGAGAGAGAGAGTAAAATAGATATACCCGAGTTGCTAAAGCACTGGATTATCATTATTCTAGTTTTGGCTTCAGAATTTTTTTAATTAGATCTAAATCGTACGACAAATAGAAAGAAAACTCATTTTACGTTCAAATCCTTTCAATTTTACAAATCGTACGATGCTCTTAGGCATATATATATTCTAATCCATTCCACATGTTTATTTGTTTTAAAGTGTGTAGAGAAGTTAGGTAATACAGTGAATCTGCCTTGTTATCCTCCGCCGAAGGCGTAGGGATATAGTTTTAGCGTTGTCCGTCTGTCCTTCCGTCCAGGACAATATCTCTATTACCATTGGATGGTATTTCAAGGATTTTGTACATGTGTGCATTAACTTGTTCCGTCGATATACATTTTTTCTTGAATCGATTCGATGCAAAATGGCCGACTGGGTGCGGGTATTGAGGTACGGGGTCGCGTAAACTTATGAAAAGGTCTTTTTTTCGGCGGGGGATATCATTTCAACGAAATTGCTTGTTTTATACCTGCATAGGATGGCTGAATATGAGCTTGCGGTAGAGTCATATTTTTCCATACAGCCCATTAATCCGAAATATTTCGATTTTGACCATGGTTCTCGACACACAGATTAATCATGCACAAATGTGGACATACGTATACATCCAAATTATGTAATACTCTGAGACAAAGAAAAATGTCGCTGTTAACATATCAATACAAGTATACATTATCCATAAATACGTAGACATAATACCAGAAAACGCCCCTCCATTGTATCGCGAAAACCCATGAATATATAAACCTTGTGTCAAAAGAATTTGGATCTCTTGTGGATTCATTCCGTGTTGATCAAATACATTATTTGTCTACGGTATAAGTACAAAAACATCTATTTATCTTTAAGTTCGTAAAACAGTACCATATGTAAGCATAGGGCTGTATATTGAGGGGACGTTTGCTGGTATTATGCCGAATAAACTATACTTACTCATACATGTATACACATCCAAATTTGGTTAAATTCTGCGACTGTAGTTTGCCATGTAACTCAGATTCACATGTAAATATACATATCATCGTGCTTCACTTTCCGCACATTGCAGACCATGTGCCAAGTATAAAGATAGCACGATTTGCATGTTTGTGCTATGAAAAGATATGTACGAACAAAGCCAAGCACAGATTTCATCTTTAAGACATGTATAATGATATGGCCCGCAACGCGCGAAAAGGGACACCCTGACATATGTCGCAGACCGCGCAGGCTAATCCAGGACGGCACTTTACGACTACTTAAGATTTTATCTTAGCGTGGACTCGCACTAAACAGAAAATACATTTACGTAGTAGACCCGTAATAGAAAACAGCTATTTCTACTATAATATTATCCTACAAAATTTGCTAAGATTAAAAATGAGTATTATTGTACTACTTTCAACGAGCCACTTTTTCCTTTTCGTCTTTCATAGAATTATCATTTATAAATCTAATACCACTATATTCTCATTACAAAGGGATATGATAATTACTTCCCTTTTCTGAAAACTAACCAAAGTATCAACAAATAATATCAAGATAGACACCAAAGGAATTTCTGGTTGGTTAAAAATGTGTAAAATTATTATATCTGTATAAATCTGTCTTTATCAACTGTCCAGAAATTTCTGGACTTTAAGTATTACGGGTCCACTACCCTAAACTGAAAGTGTCGTTTCGGATTAGTCTAACAACCCTGAGAAGAACGGTTCAAAAAAAGTAGGAATAGGAGAAATGCTGGTTACCATCGTTTTCTTCTTTTCCCATAATTTTTTTAAAAGCTATCTTTTCTTAAGGTCCCCCAACATTTGAGCCACGCAGGTTTAGCCTTCTGCAGATGTTCCCATTTTGGACCAGTCCAATTTTTTTTCGTGTAGTGAAGAGTTGAACCACCGAAACGGCAGTATCGACAAACTTTCTTGAACTTACCTTTACGGTATGACGGCAACCGTTCTTGTAGACGGCCTATAAAAACAAACAATATAATATAGAAACGCGAAAGATACGTTCTGACTATTACTAGAAAAACACACAACTTTTCTAAAAGTTGCCATGGCTCATTGGGCCCTAGAATACTTGCGGTTTGACAGGTATTTGTAATCGAAAATACACATCACGAAGCACCTACCGTGTAACGTATTCCATTATTACAGAAGTCTATTCTCGCGTATTATGTAAATTGTGTTTTAGCGAAATCGTTTGAAAACAAACCCGATTAAAATATATTCTTAATGTAATGATATACAAGTTGGCTTCTTTAAAAAAGAAGCCAGGAGAGGTCAGCATCAGTGTTTTTCAACAGTTCACTGGCTTTTAATTGCAATATATTCTGGTAATAGTTAACAAAAAGGTAAAAGAGCCGCCGCGTAGAAACCTCTCATGCTTTACATGACGGTCATTTCGCCTTCTTGTCACGTTTGTAAGTCGCATGATCTTGTCTAGCAGTTTTCATTTTCCTTTTTAACGAAATTTTCTTATTTTTTCTAAGGCATTTGGAATCGCGAAATAAAATGTTACTGAAACGATGGGTTGAAAAAATGTCAAAGGAGAAGGAGAAAATACTAAAAACCAGCAATTTTTCCTTTACTCATGATATTTTCTTAAGCATTTTCCTCAGGTTATTAAAACTCGTAACTGTTTTTTGGAAGGGTTTAGGTGAGCTAATATACAATGATAACAACATCTATGTTTCAATCTGAAAGCGTCATTTGATATAGTTGCACGTGTTATGTCTGAAGGCATGCAACAATAGAAAGTAGGTCAAACCATTATGTAATTCTGGGTTCTATCAATAAAACTTAATTTCGCCTTTTCACGCTTGTTTCTCTTACTTTGAAAGCTAATAAGATCACAAAAGGACCATAATAAAATATCTAGAATTAGGTAATTTTACCACGAAATATTTCAGATTGTGGCTATGTTTGAAATATGTTGTTGTTGTTGTTGTTGTTTTCGTTGTGCCTTGCATAAAAATTCGAAGTCAAGACGTTCAAAAGTTTTTAAGGGTAAGAAATAAATCTATTTTAAGCTAATACAGAAATTAAAAGACACGTACAATCCGTGGTGAATTTGAAATAAAAACTCAGTTGTTGGGATAATGATCATCTTCGATGATTGAATTACTCGTTTTAAATTGTTGCAGCTTGTCATAGTTTTAACTCTTTACCACATGAGAAAATTTTAGACTGGTCCAAATTGAAACCATTTGCAGACAACAAAATAAAGGTGATTGGAAAATTAAAATTTGGTCTGGGTGGGGTAGAAAACACCGTGGGAAAAGGAGAAAATGCCGGTCACCAGCATTTTCTCCTTTTTCCGTAGTGTTTTCAAAAGGCTTCTTTGTCAGGGGTGTCAAAAGTAGGGATTGTGTGGTAATGGGTTAATGGGGAATTTAGTTGTGGGTTTCAAATAATAAAAAAAAGCGTTTTCGAAGTATCATTGCCCAAAACATTAGTATTTATTTTACGATAAATTCGATCTTATTTTAATTTTATTTTGTATTAATATTTTATAGTAGGAAAATCGTAAAACTTAAACTTTACAAAAAAAAAAAACCTACTTCTCGAGACCTTTCTAGATGAGACAATAAATCGTCGTAATGATGACATCAAGCAGTCTGAAAGACCCTTTCCGCGTCTGTGAAAAATGTAGATCAAAAAATGGTTTAAATAATTTGGAAATTGACATTGAATCTACAACGTTTGCTTATGGCTTCTGAGCTATGACCAAAAAAAAAATACCTTCATTAGCTCGAGATCGGTATCTTGAACTGGTAATACAGCTTTCTGGCGACTTCATAAGCAATTTCTAGAAAGACAACGTTATTAAAAATATATTTTTACCCTTGAAAAAGATATGATCATATGGTTGGCAAGGGGGGGGGGGGGCGGAGTTTATCAGAAATTTGTTCATATATTCACTATTTCTCTAACCGACGATATCGGGCAGTTGGCTTAGTTGGTGTTTGTATACGGTAATGGGAAGCCAAAACCTGGCGCGTGAGGCCTATTTGTGTTTAATTTAATCCGTTAAATTATAGGTGCAAAAGCCAAATTTATACAAGATAGTGAAAAAAACCCTGTTCTTTCGGCTCTACGTTTCTGCATTCACCGTCAAGTCACTTATACAATCTTTATTCAAAAGTATCTCCAGGTCTGGTAAACCCATCTTTCAATACATAGATCAACAAAAACAAATGAGCCGCTGTCCTTGGAGAACATTCACATTCTAAACTTTACCTGGAATAAAACAACTTCTACGACAGATAACTATGAAATGTGACATATGGTGACAAAACAACAAATATTTTTATAGCCTGTTTTCTTTTAAGCCTCCCAGATCTAAATGTATAACGTATAAATAAGTCCAATAAATGTTAGAACAAAGCAAAATGAAATAGTAATAATTGAAAATAACGACAACTACATGTAAGTCTAATAAATGTTAGAACAAAGCAAAATGAAATAGTAATAACTGAAAATAACGATAACTACATGTACGGCAAAGAATTTGTTCGACCAAGGATAAAAGCTCTTTGCAAAACGTATTCAAAGACCTCTGGATAGTGAACAGTGTCTCATTTCCAGGACAACAAAGCTAGTTACCCTCGCAGCTCAGTCTTTCTTGTTTCTATGGTTTCACCAGCAGCATTCTGTACTTTTGCAGCCTTCTTAGGACAAACTAAGGCCACCACTCCAGCCATTACAGAATCGAACAAGAAAGTTTCCATCAATAGTATTATAAAATATTTTGACGACTAAGCAAAACAAAAAGGCATGTATCATGACTGACATGAAAAATAGATGCGTCACATCATGCAAAGTAAAAGTGCAATGCCGACATGCAAAAAGCATCTGTAAGACAGCCATGCAGAATGCATGGAAGATCAACATGCGAAATACATTAATTTCGAAAGGACCGATGTGTAAAACGCATTTCTATGCAATATACACGTGTGAAACTGGTGTGTAACATACGTGAGTAAGAACGTATTCGTACAAGCAAAAACCAACTGGGTGTACAACTGACAGGCCAAAATCATACGTAAGTAATTTATGCTAAAACTCATACTTACATACATATATGATACTAGTGAGAGACATTCGTGCATTTAAGTGATACATGCCTTTGATCTAAGATTATGCCGATTTTATACGGATTACATGAACTTGATTGTAGCCGATAATCTCCCTTTAATGTTCTAATCTCCGTGCAATTACGTAATCTACATTGGAGTTAAATTTCAATTCGGGTGTAACCAAAGTAGCGCAGTCTATCTTGTTCGTGTTCGACTGTGTTGCAGGTGTGATGTTCTGGTATTGTACCGCGGTTTATGATTCATTTTCTTTACCCATTACCCAGACAACTAATATCAATACGGCTTGTCGACATTATTATGCACTGATGGACGAAAATCCAAATATGACCCAGAATTTGTCCAAGAGAGGGAACAAAACAGTGAAGATAACAAGAGAAATCTGGTTACCTCCTTTTCCCAAATTCGTTTAGAAGTCTGTAATGGCAAAAAATTAGATCGCACATGAAATGATGGTAACTTTTAATTGATGAAGTGAAGATGACAAATGCTATAGTTAAAATATATTGTTTTTGTTATATGGGCACCAGCAGCTATATGTAACAACGGTGGAGGAATAACACCTTTTTTCCTAGTTAACAAAATTAATCGACCCAAAAAATGTAAAGATCGCCACCACGAGGACAAGCTCGATCCAAAATTTGATTTGCCAACCGTGTGGCGTGACTCCGGTCTGTAAATATGGATATTGAAATTTTATGTGTGGTTCTATTTTTCAGATACAACGAATGGCAATCGAAATGACCGTTTAAATTCACTTTTTCAATGGCCAGTTTTTACCGCAGATGCCCGACTTTCATTTTGTTTTACTTACACCGTATCCGGTGACTTTTCTACCTCAACACCGAATATTTTTGTACCACGATTATTCGCTCATAATCGCTTATATTCGCACGTTACGTTTTGTACCTGGTTCGTTTCTATTATTAAACGGAAAATTACTAAATTTCTGAAGATTACACAAACCCAGAGACCATAACATTCATATCTGGTGCTTCAACACTTAAGAATATGTATTGACCTCAAAAGTTCGTTTGTTGGTTTTGTAAAAAGTACGTCCAGTTTCCAACGTTTTCACCTCTTTCATGCACGACTCAGTTTGATGGCAGAAAACTTGGACAAAGAGATAGCTTCTAAACTGTCAGAATTCCAGAATTTGCTTAAATTTAGTTTTGTCTCCTACCAAGACGTAGGTTTGGAAAAACGTGGTGGGGGGATGGGAATGCGCCCCCCCCCCTTCACCACTTTGGCCCCGGCCTGACTTGATGGTTTCGGGGTTTCGCAGCTTGAACTGTTCGTTTAAAACATTTTACAGAAGAAAGCATTCCAGATGTCAAAAATTGTAGGAGTAGAAAAGATTGTGTGCAAATGTGTAAATGCGGAAATTCAGTATAGTTTGCTTTCCATATAACACCGAAAATGATGAATTCTGTTTTCCATCGTGATTTGCATTTAAACATTTTTGGCGGATGAACATAAAAGCAACTGATTTGATCTCCATGACTTCAATGAAAAACTTTTAGAAACGGCGTTCTCTGCCTTACAAAGAAAACAAAAATGTGTGATTTTTCCTACTCCGGTAAGGTAAAGGATGTTAAAGAAATTGTGTGTATATTTTATCTTGTGCAAGATGAAACCAGGTTTTGTTGGTGCTGGACATAACAGCTTACCAAACCGTTCTTGTTCCATCTAATTTATTGCAACCTATCGCCTGGTTCTCCTCTTTGTTTAACTGATTGCCGTGACACTGGAACCACCTTAGAAGATTAATGAAACATTACTCGTAAATAAGAAACAACATTTCTTTTTGAGAGAAATGCAGAAAACAGACGTCGGAAGTCGCCCTTTTTTTCTCTCTCTGAGAAAACAAAACGATGTTAAAGCGCGCACTACATTGTGGCGGAACGGTTGATATATGGATTGCAAAAACATATGGTGCGACAAGAAAAACTGAATTTTTTTCTTAATTGTAAGCTGTTGGAATGCACCCGCTTTGACTGTTTAACTAGTTTTTCTGTTGTCTGCTGTGTATCATCAGTCAAAATTCAGACGTTTAACCTTTGAGCTGTTAAAGTAATGAAATATATATTTCCAGTCGGTGCATGGAGGAAAAAAAGAGTCGGTTGTTGAAACTTCAAGGCCTGCCTAAATATCTCACAAAACTTTGTATGATGTTGAAACAAGATCAAACGGAACATATTCTTTTGTCTTGTTTTGATCTACAGTACTTGGAAAAATAGTAGTTGTCTTGAAGATCCTATATCTAACTCCATAGACAGCTAATTGTCAGAAAACACGTTTACGTAGGAGAAAGCAACCAGTGGCTAAGAAACACGGAGTTTAAAAGCGGTGTAAGGAAGACTACAAGAACGCATGCCTGTACTCTATCTTGCTATGAAATATATTTAATTAATTCCTCTATGACATCATGTCGGCAGATTCGACCAATTAAACGAAACCATTCTATTAATCTGATTTTAGCGACAAATCCCGCATTTGACGGTAGAACTAGACTCTACTTTGAAAAGTTAAATAGTTGTGTCCTTTGTGAAAATGGGACTTAATACATCTAGAAAAGGGTATCGACCATGTCGGTTGTAATGCAGAGAACAAAATGACCCATGAGCCAATTCTCTACCTAGAGGAATGACCCATCATGGATCATTTCTCTACGTAGAGGAATGACCCGGGTCATTATTCCACGTGGGTTATTTCTCTACGTGGAATAATGACCCGGTTCATTCCTCTACATAGTAAAATGACTTCTGGGGTCATTTCTCTTCGTAGAAAAATGACCCAAGTCATTTTGTAGGGGAGGGTCATTTCTCTGCATTACATCGGCACAGTCAACGCAGGTTGACATGGATCGAAATTTTATTCTGTCCCAAGATTGAACCTGTTGTTAGATAAAATAGACTGAATGGACCCATCATAATGATACAATAGGCCCAGTTTTGCCTGAGCATGACTGATTTTTAACTCTTTAAAAAAAAAAACTAAGCATGAAATGGCTTGAACTGTTTGAAGTGCGACAAACTGCGACGTTTTGGTCGCATGATCAACTGAAAAAAAGTTGCTGTCGCAATGAATCATGCACAAAAAACTCCCCCAAATGCAACACACTTCCTTCAACGATAGTAAGCGGAAGCGACCGCAGCAAGACAAAGGCATATTTTCATATTTCGTCGGTATACTTCAAAAACCTCGTTGCCAGAACTTGCTTCAAAGTGTAGTTACGAGCTTTTTGGAGTAAACCGACGGTTTGCTTATGCAAACGATCGTACATGTATCCGTAAGTGTTTCACGGGTAACTGGGATTGGTGGGATGTCAATATTACAACTCAGGGGACCGATGGCGTATGATTTGTCTCAACACCATTCGATTAGTCGGATGTTTGGGTGAGACTGGCTGCACGATCATAAGATTGGTTGCTCAGGTGGTACCATTTCGAGCCGGAGATTTATACCCTCCAATATATTGACCTCGTCAGATCAACATTGAATTCCAAGGAACGGACGAAATTTTATAAAATGGCAACAAACAACAAGCAAAAAAAAGCAGCAACAGCTTTCTGTTTCTGAAAAAGTAGGCTAGAGATAATTTCAGTTGCTGATAAATTCTATTATTATTATTTCTAGATATTCACATCGAAAGTCATACAACGGTGGTACAATGTTGTATGATGTGGTGCGACTTGTCAGAAAACATTCTGTATGTCGCATTTAAAGCGCAACTGAAATGCACGACTGCATGGTAGCTAGATACACGTGTGTCTGTAGCTCGACAGCAGAACGATCAAATATACATGTAATATCCAAGTCAAGGAGACTTGTATCTCTTGTCGGGCAGTGGTTTGCAACGTTGTGCAACAATCGAACGAAAGTTAGTGCGACCAAGTATGAGTATTTTGATGAACTAGCGTCAGAAGTTTGGAATGTTCAAATACCTTACACGGTCGGTTGCGACTTTTCCGATTCTGCTATGACTGCGATAGTTCGCAACACAACATGCAAAGTGAACGTGGAACTCAGCTAAAAAAGCGTTAGAGGTGTTTGTAAACTGGTCGCAATTCATGTGATAGGGGCTTAATGTATTAGATGAAACGTGTATATAGCAGTGGTAATCTTTGGAGTCTGCGTATCTCATAGACGAAAATGCTGGATACAAATGTAAATACGAACATTATTATGTCTTTCATGAAACAGTGACCAGAGCACTGACCGGTCAGGCAAGATGAAGCTGGTTCGTTAGTTACAGGTAATATGGGTCTGTAATTAAGCACTCTCGTCCATCTGGTAGGCCGACATTATATCTGGATACTAACACGTGTTACTGACCACATATTTACCCCGAGTCGAGTTTTTCCTTGGTTTGAAACAACTTTGAGTTAACTTGTTTACTCCTTCAGACGGCTCGTTACGAGCAATTTCTCAATATCCCACAATGTTTCTACATGCACTTTTTAATGAAAATCTTATTTGCAGTAAATCATCTGTCATTCAACTGAACGTTTTCTGTGTTAACTGCTGCAAAGTTCTTTCAAGAGACAATATCACTTAATTAAAACATACAGTTATAATCTTTATGTAAAAGTATATTTCATATCAACATGAAATACTCTTAAATCAACAATACTATTAAATTAATCATTTGGTCTTTACATACAGGTTTTTTTCTCATGTTGTCCGATATAAATTTCGTTTTTTTAAAGAAGTAAGAAGTTAATCATATCAGATAGCAATATTCTTCAGAAAGAAAAAAAAAACACCGAGATATCCAGATATCCTATGTAAATATTGAAAGATATTCTAGAGTCAACAAAATGTACCTGATAAGGAAGTTATTTATTACTAACAGCCTGATTCTTATTTGAAACAGTGAATACCAGCTGAACACCCTTGTGTATGAAGTAATCTAAAACATTTTGTGAAAAGAAGAAAATGCTGGTTACCGGCGCTTTCAAGTCAGAATCCTTCAGGTAGGAAAGCATACTTTGTCCTCTGTTAATGCTGGCTATTTAAGGTTTTTTCCCTGAAATTATGTAGTTTAATGAACTGACATAATAACTGATATATTTTCATATACATGTACTAGTTTTTGCATAAACATATTGTCCATGCTGTGAGAAAAGGGGTTTAATACATCTGCGAAAAGTATCGACCCAGCACAATCTGCGCAGGCTGATCTTGGTGGAAAACATTTCGCTATGGGTCAACTTCCTATATGTCCAAGAACAAGTTTATCATAAAAAATGATTATGATTAGGCCGCTAATTCCAAAGGTTATGGGACCGTAGTAATGTGGTGGGCAAGAAGGTCCCTTTTGCAGAGCATGGCTCATATATCTTGAAAAATAATTGGTCTTAGAATGTCGCCCTGACACAAACCAAGGTGTTTTCTCTAAAGAAATAAAAATAAAAGGTTGTTTGAATTGCTGTTTTCCTGAATGTTTTCATGCAATCTGCATTTTTCTGCTGCAAAGCGATAAAAGGTTCCAACAAATTTCTTGTGTCAACTTTTTGAAACGGGTGTGAAATAAATCTGAAAGAAGTATCGGGATGTGCTGGCTGAATTCCCTGCATATCAAACGACCGCTCCAACACATGATTCAGTTTGTAGGCAAAATAGGTTTTTAGTCGCTTTATATACTGCACTAGACCATTTTGCCTGAGCACCGCTCAATTTGATTACGAACTATATAGCCATATATTTAACACTTGTAATTCATAGATCTACATTTACAGACTTATTTTGATGAAAGGTACTTAGTAGTTCCCTTTTTAACTCCTATAGGAGATCTGCGGTGTGACTGGGGAAAGAAGTGGTGCTACTAAGCGCGACTCACAGACCTTTGCGGACAATATAGAATAAGACCTGACTGCACGGAATGTGTAGTTTGATCTTGAATCTACACAGTCCGATTTAGAGATTTTCTTCTGGAAATGAATATTCGAAATGGCAACGTATGGGGTTTTACTAGCAGCTAAAAAGTTTCATTTCATTTTTTTAGCTTGATAAGGATTAACATGTATTAGTAAATATTGAAGTATTGAAGTTTATGGCTTATAAAATCTGTATTTAGCCAGAAAAGATTCTCTTCCTTTATCAATGCAGTATGATTAGATTATTGTCGGACTTTACCAAAATTTCTGAGAACGTTCTTTGCCTAATTCTTTAAATATAATCGAAATTTCGAAGTAACGTATTTTTGAAGGGCTACGCCAAATGGTTCAGCCAGTCCAATCTAACGTTACTTTCTAAATCTAGAAGGAGTCTATACATGTACTTTTGAATGGTTGGTGAGTACGGACATTATAGTCCTGTATGTTTCTCGTAAAGGGTCAGTGAGTATCAAGTGGATAACTGTTTCACCTCAATTTACCTTGCTAGTGAAATGAGGGTAATTTGGCCTCTTGGTAAACCAGAAAAACGTGTTAACTGTCTGTCTGTCTGTCTTTTTCTTTCATTCTATTCGCTTATTGCGCGTTATGTCCTTTTTATTTAATACTTTAGAAGTCTTCGTACCGAGTTGGATCATTCGTGGCTCATTGATTAGGTGCTGGTTTTGAAATGGGGAATTCATGTTTGTCTAGCAGAAACCATGCTTAATACTATAAAATTCAGGAATGCATCTTTCGTTGAAATACGACTGAAATTCAGTTGAAAACGGCGTAAGATGCCACTAGAGCTATAGGTTGGTCCTTTACTCCGAGAAATTAAACCCCTACAGAGTTTTGAAACTTAAGCCTTTCCAGATGATCAATGATTTTACGACACTTACAAAGAACCATATAGGCTTTTCAATACACTGTGGGAAAATAAGAAAATGCTGGTTACCAGCCATGTTTTCAGCTCTTTCAAAAGGCTATTCTTGTTATTTGAGCCATACTTGCCGTCTATGAATAATTTCAAGATTTGTACACGCCTAAACGTCTGTTCTAAAAAAAATATTAAATGTATCACATCTTCAACAAAGCTTAGAGGTCTGGGTAAACACATATATATAGAATTTGTGCCTTATTCATGGCAACCGCTGAATGACGTCAATGAATCCAAATTATTAGATTTATTTTACTGATGAATTACATGTAAATTCAATTTTCAATCATCCATATTTTCAAACCGACCTTTTAACGAACAGATACAAAGGAAGTCTAGACTATTTGTTATTTATAAGTATTATATTGGTTCCAAAAAAGTTTTCCAACAAATTGTATAGATTTGTTATCAATGGGTTATTTAGAACTGAACTCCCTTGCGAAATTTTCAATAAAACTTCATGAACTTTGTTCCGGTCCCAGCTTATTCCAATATTTTTCTAATGAAGAAAAATCTGGTGACAAAAATTTTATGACCTGGATGTCAAGATACATGTTTTTAGCTCGACTGGACAGAGTCTAGGAAATACTGTTGCTTTAATTTCAGTTCCGGTGTAGTGCAGAGAAATGACCCTCCCCTACAAGATGACCCATGGTTCATTTCCTCTACGTAGAGGAATGAACCGGGTCATTATTCCTCTACGTAGTAAAATGACTTATGGGGTCATTCCTCTACGTAGAATAATGAACCGGATTATTCCTCTACGTAGTAAAATGACGTCTGGGGTCAATTTGTACTCGTCGTTTTTAGTGTCGGCATTCGAGTCGTGCCTATATGTACGGTAAAGATATTGTAAGAGCTCACATTTTGCAAACTATTATTACGTTATGATAGATTCGTTCACATCTAGTACAGTTGATAGAAATAACATCAAATTCATTTTCAGCAATACTTCCGCCCCTGCCCATGATGTTAGGTCGTAGACCTACCATAAATATTTTACGTTTGCCTTGTAAGTTTTTAAGAGCTCACATTTGTCTAACCCATACATGTATAAGTATTCGTATGATGATGGATAATTATAGATTGAAAATTGCTTCAACTATACCTCCAGCCATGATATAGATCTTTAAGAGCTCACATTTTCCAAACTATAACACGATATACTTGGTTTATACGAGGTAATATTATATAGGTCCAAAGTTCCTTTCAGTAATACTATTGCCATTATAATGATCTTAAGATTTAGTTTATAGAGTTTAAGATATTATCATAAGTTTTGCATAAGCTCCTATTTTTCAGATGAAGTGCTGGATTTGATTCTTTTTTTGGTATGATGATAGCTGTAGGCCTGGTTTCATCCAGCTATAACCCTGCCCATGCATGTAGCAAAAAAGGTCAAGGCCACAGACAGCTTTCAGGACGAATGCCAGGAGGAGCTATTGCCCTAACTCTGGAGTCCAGGGCTCGTATTCACCATCCATTCTTAAGAACGTTCTTTGTCTCATTCTCCAGAATTTTCTACATTTGTAAGTAACGCTTACCCTTGTCACTTGTAGAAAATCTTGGAGAATAAGACCAAGAATATTCTCAAAAATGGTTGGTGAATACAGGTCCTGGTTGGTTTTGAATTGTCTCTCCTAGGCTGGGACCCTATTGCTCTACTCCTACCCTCAGAATTAACTTTTCCAAGTAAGCTTTGCTGTCTGATGATTTTGTTTTCATTTTAGATTCGTCCATATCTGGAAAAGGCGAGTCGTTTATGGAACTGAAAAGAAAACAGTGGAAAATGTTGATTACAACAACAAATACCCTTACACTATTGGATACACCGTCAGCTGAACAGTGGTTATGACAATGACAAAAATCACAGAAGGTACAATACGGTCTAGGATCTGCTCAGTTCACCTACTTGAACGTAATTCTTGCCAAACAGTATGTTAGGGCAACATTTGACTTCGTGTAATGATTTAAAAATGTACATATATTTCACATACCCCATATCCAATGACACATTAGTGATCATCAACAACAACAGTTGTAATCTTTACTGCTGAAATGGCATCTAAGGTTTTGAATACCCTGCGTGTTACATATCATCAAGATAGTGGTTCTTTAGCATGCAAAAAACTTGCATCTGTGTTTCAAACTTGCAAACGTCTAAAGTTGTTTCTTTTGTTTCCTTTCTTTTTCGGTTTGAAACGGTTGAATTAGAAAATAAACCCTTTTTATTGTCACCGTTTGACACCATACTTTTTAAATCACTAAAAAAAACATCATGTTCATAACGTGTATACACCCTTTTATATGACAAAATATTTTCTGCTTGCTTCTGATTCCCTTTCTCATGTTTTTTTTATCGTCATTCCTGTTAAAGTCGTTCACATAAGTTTTCAATACAAAGGTTATAATATGTAAGATACATAAGAAATATGTGGTTTACCCTTGACTCTATACCACAATGTGATGTTTACACGATACCGAGGATTGTGGTTTTTGAATACAATGTAACTGGGATTTTTTCGTTTAACCACAATGTTTTCTACCTTTTCAAAGACCACACCTTCATGTGAGCTGCATTTGATATGACGTCCATATAAAAAGTGCATTTAACCCCATTTTGCGAGAGTGCCGTTCAATATCTTTTACTTAACCATGCAATTAACTGAATACTACAGATTTTTCTTTCATTCTTTTTCATTACTGTAAAAATCTACTACATAAGTTTTCAATACGCGAGATCTAATAGATCATAATATATAGGAGAATAATTTGGTGCACCCTGAGCGCATGGTTTACATGGCTTTCGCGGACAATGTAGATCAAGATCAGTCTGCACAAATCGTGCAGTCTGATCTTTGATCTACACTGTCTAATATTCCGTTAGATATCAAGACCCAAACATTATCCAAATCGTAACATTTCGTTCTGCTATACGGGCTAAAAAGAAACATCTTTCTTCTAACAGAGATAGACCATCTGAGTCTGATATATAATAAAGAGGTGAATTATGTTGTTAATTTTATAAACTATAAATAGGAATCAATAATTATCTTCCATTCTAACCTGATATTATCTACAAGCGTGGGAAACGCGCCGAGTTTTTTGAAAATGCTGCCGTCTGCAAAGTCCTATGTCAAAACCTTTTAACATCGACACATATTGACATCCATGCGCATAGCAGCCTATATGCAAGAGCGCCCGGCCGAATCCAGTCTGACCAAAAACTTAGCCAAAGTCGATAGCCCTTGAACCCCCGCCCCTAGCTTGTATTCAATCTGATCGTTTTTTTTAATGTTTAACCCTTTACTAAACAATCCTTGGTTTTTGTTATGGCTTGAAATAGAAGCCTTTCGAAAACATTGTGGGAAAAGAAAAGGAGAAAATGCTGGTTACCAGCATTTTCTCCTTTTCCCACAATGTTTTCAAAAGGCTTCTTTTCACAGGGTCGTAAAAGCCAGAGATTTTGTAGTAAAAAAGTTAAATAGTTTTACCGCCTGGACATTGGCTAATCGCTCCAAGACTTACAAAAGACTGTAAGCAATCGACTTGTGGTATTTACTAAGGCACATCAGTAAGCCCAAAAATACAACACATTGCACTTTGGTTTTCAAACTCTTCGGGGTAGGGGGAAATGCCCCCAACCCCTCTAAAAAAAAGAGCTCAGCTCAATTTACAATTATAATTGTTGTAGGAGTGTGGCTTTTTCAAGCTTTATCAAGATATCAACAGTAAGCTTCTGCTACTGCATTACCCCTTGACACAAATTTGCTCAGAGATTTTGAGAATATTCTTGCAAAATAGTATTGCTTAGATTTTTTAGCAATAGGAAAAGTCGTTCTTTGGAGTACTTTCCCCTTTACTTTCCCCTTTTATCGAAATGTTTTCAAAATTTTTCTTCTGCTAGATCACAAAAGTCTTTGAGGGAAACTTTTTTAACTCTACCACACAATCCCTACTTTTGACGCCCCTGAGAAAGAACCCTTTTGAAAACACTGTAGGAAAAGGAGAAAATGCTGGTAACCAGCATTTTCTCCTTTTCCAACAGTGTATTCTATCCTTCCCAGAACAAATTTCAGTTTTTCAGTCATCTTTATTTTGTCAGCTGCAAATGCTTTCAATTTGAACCAGTCTAAAAGTTTGTCGTTTGGTAATGTGTTAAAAGACGACAAAATTTAACGCTTGTCCAAATTGAAAGCATTTACAGACAACAAAATCAACGTGGCTCAAAAATTGAAACTTGACTTTAGGAGAGTAGAAAACATTGTGGGAAAAGAAGAAAATGCTGGTTACCAGCATTTTCTCTTTTTCCCACAACGCTTTAAAAGGGCTTCTTCCTCTGGGTCGTAAAAGCCAGGGATTTTTCGGTAAAGGGTTCAACCCTTGATCCTTTATCAAACCACAGATGTTGAACTTATCTAAATTGAAAGCGTGTGCAGATGACAAATTCAATGTGGCTTAACCCATTACCACACAATCCCTACTTTTGACGCCCCTGAGAAAGAAGCCTTTTGAAAACACTGTGGGAAAAGGAGAAAATGCTGGTAACCAGCATTTTCTCCTTTTCCCACAGTGTTTTCTACCCTTTCCAGAACAAATTTTAATTTTTCAGTCACCTTTATTTTGTCGTCTGCAAATGCTTTTAATTTGGACCAGTCTAAATTTTTCTTGTGTGGTAATGGGATAAATGATCGAATTTGACGTTAAATAGTAGTAAAACATTGCTGGAAAGAAACGAGAAAATGCTGTTCACCGTTAAATGGGATAAATTAGAATAAAAAATAAAATAAGATAAAATATGGCGGGTCAAAATTACCTATGAGGAGACTCGAAATCACAACCAAAAAAAAAAGCAGAGTTGGCGACTTCCTCATTGCGCCTTTGTACCAACAACTGTTGATGCGCTTTATTGTACTTATCCCTTGTTTGGCAATAAAGGCTTGACTGTTTCTAACGACATTGAAAATTGTAACAGTAAAAATATAGTTATCTTGCTGATTCCTTGGGTTTATTACATGTATTTTTATTTTATACGTGAACAAATATTTGCCGTGTTTCTATAGATTGTCTGTAAAACACTTGCAGAAAACAAACTCTTGTTTAATGCCCTTTTAAGAGCAGTCCGTACAAACCAACACAAGTGTGTGTGCAATCCATCATTGTATGTCATCCATCAAAAGAAGACCAGGACCTCGTGTTTCAAAAGGCAAGACATCTCTGCACTTTGAGGTATTAAATGTCATAAAGCAATTGACCAGATTTGCTGTGATTTATTTCTCGCTACCACCATCTGTTAAACAAAGATCGAAACCGTAAAATAGCTCCCATCTTGTAACAAAACTCGCTCATTCATCAAACAATCGGTTAAAGACGGTAGCTTTCAACACCTCGATTCGTATCAATGAAGACCAAACAAACATTCTGGTAGCTAATGATACCGTTATTTATGGTCTTGTCTCCGTTAGTAAACTGGACAAAATCTACCCTGTCATAATGACGAATAGCCATAAATATATGATTTATTTTCGCTTAGATTTTTTTCTGCCTTTCTGAGAAAGAAGGAGCTAATTAAATGTTCTACCATCTTGTACAATAGCTGAAAGCGGTAGGTATAATGAGTTTCATCAGACTACAGGCAAATGATATTAACAAGAGAGTTTCACTTCATTGAAAACCCTATGAAATAAGTTTGAAGCTTGCGATTTAAAAAACTTTTAACTTGTATAATAATAATAATAATAATAATAATAATAATCATCATCATCATCATCATTCCTTTGAAGAGAATACAATTCGTATATTTATCCCATGCATCACGCAGAATGCGATACAATATAAAATCATACTGTTGTAACTGTTATCCTAATAATATATGTTGATAGGTGAGTGCAACACTATTCTCAGTGCCTGTACAATGTACAGGCCCTAAGAATAGTGTTGCACTCACCTATCGATTTGTATGTAAAAAAATATCAGTACATGTATATCCTTTTAGCCCAATATCCATGTTGTTTCCGTCTCGTGTTAGAGTGGACCGGAGATCAGGTAGTACAAAACTTGCAATCTGATCCTCGATCTACTCTGCCCGTTCAAGGACACAATAAAACTGTTGTATTATTTGTTCCAATGCTGACTGGAAATTTACATTTTCCCATCGAATAATTTAGTGGAGATGTGCTCATTTTACTCATGTATGTACTTCCTTTCTATATGCTTCCATATGCTTTACTACAATATGAAATACTCTTACATCTACGATCATCTACCATTTAAATTAACTCTTATCGAAATTGCATCTACGTATATCATCTGAAATGGTAGAGAAACACGAAAAGATAGTTAAAATTTATTCATCCATTTATTTTATTTACGAATCAACCCAACAACTTTATGTCTTTATATTGCTTTCCACGTCTGTATTGAACTTATCTGTATTATTGACAATGCTTAAAGTAGAAAATGAAATGTTATGTTATGTTATGCCATAGACGAAGACACGTGTTCTTGCAAACGGCATAGACCACGATCAGATAGCACACATGCAGTCCGGTCTTGAATGTATACCGTCTGCTTGTTTAGCTTGTTTAGTTAGAAATCTTTCTGTGTTCCGGCAGATTGTAGTTTCAACCGTAGAAAGAGGTCGCGTTTTAAATTTGACCCTGAGAGAGTTTAAGCATAGACCTCTTAAACTCTATTTGTTTATCAAGGAATAATGAAATGTTTATCAAGGGTGACAACCTACATCATAGCAGAGGTGTCGGAACAACCGCCATTTTGTGCGAAAAGTGCAGTTTAATTACTTTAAAAAGATATATGTATAAAAAATTTACTTAGAATACCTATTTCATATGGTGACGATAAATCTATTTGTCCTATTCATGAAATCCAAATGCCATGAAACAATGTTGTAGCTCTAAACACTTCAACACAATTATTCTTAACGGCATTGTATATGATATCTATTTTTAAATCGCACATGTGTCACCGGCTTTGAAAATTGTGCGGAGGTAATTGCAAAATCAACGAAACTAATGAACAAAATATTAATGTATACTAACGAAGAAAGTTGTCAGGTACCATAAGCACTGCTTTGTTTGACAGATCTTCAATAACAACAATGTACAAGCTGAAAAACTTACCCTTTAAATCGAAAATGGCGGATTTAAAATATCTCCGATGACGTATACTATGACATAGGTTGTTACCCTTGTTTATTATCGAACATTTTACTATTAACTGCATTCTGTGTCTCATATAGTCAAACAATGTGTACAACGAAATCGAAGAAAATGTGACCTCTGTCCCGTTCAGAGATAATATTTAAATGAACCTAGTTACCGGTGCAGATGGGTTCACAAATTATTTTTCTTCTGTACCCTGACCTTCGAATGTTCGACACGACTCTTGCCATCAAGCAACGGGTCGATCTAAAACGATTTAAAATGTTTCCATATTTTCCGGATCGGCATGATGAAATTATTAAAAGAACATTTTAGGGGCAAGCTGTGACGATCTATCTCGTGTGCATGTCAGCGAGTTTTACAAATGCTTATTTAGCTTTGTAAACATAATGTTACAGCATACGAGAGACTTTAATTGTCAAATTAATCTTTATATTCATGATAGACATATGAAATAAGGGGCTTCTGGTGCGATTTCAGCCATGCAGTAATACAGGGTTGTAGTATGCCTGATTTCTGTACTTTGACTCAACTGTGGGTGTGAGTGGATGTGTGGGTATGTGGGTGTGGGTATGTGGGTGTTTTCTTCTTCTTCTTCTTCTTCTTCTTCTTCGTCATATTGATATACATGAATGTAGTTTAATATCCCATGAGGAGGATAAATAAATAAGTAAATAAATGAATACCGTTCATTGGATAAAAACTGTGGCGCGTCTTTTGATAGCAAAATCGCGTGGGTTATCATTCGCTGCGTCATGATGAAGTATGTGACGTCAGGGCATGGCTATCCGGAAAAAGCCTTTTTTATTACATGAGCACTTGATGGCAAGAGCCGTTTTGAACTTTTGAGGGTCAGGGTATAGAAGGAAAATCATTTGTGAACCCATCTGCATCGGTATTTCGGTTAACTTTTCCATTTCTGTTTGATATTATAATTTCTGTTTGATATTATATCTGAAAAGGGACAGTGGTCAAATTTTGTTGCACACCTTGTCTTACTATGTACGATATAGAGGAAGTCGCCAATGTGCTATTCATAGAAAAGATAGCAATAAGAATTCGAGTATATTCCGTGATGTACAGGCGATGCACCGCTGTGCTATGAGTGTTCGATGATCGACCAAGGAAAATGTTAGTATTCAGTGATAGACCAACAGAGCTTCAAAGGCCTAAGGTTAAAGTAAGGGTCCTCGATTGCTTATCAACAAAGGTGTGATTGTCTGGTTTAATCCTCCCTATGGATACTCTATACATGGAAGTGTCTTCCGGTGAAATCCAGGAAAAACATGAATCAGTGTAATTGGCTTAGAAATTATAAGTTACTCTGCTACTGACGTACAAATAAAGCTATTCAATAACAAAGGCTTTCTCTCCATGTCGTTGGCCAGTGCATGTATGCAAAGATTTGCATTCTATCTAACGGGAAATGAGGGAGATGCATACGATAACTTGCATTAATGTATCATATATGACATTTCTTTCTAGACGGAAATAAGCTCAAAAGTGTTGAAGTAACATTTGATGATCATATTTGCCCTTGACCGGAAGTAATTTGCGAAGACAATGGCGGCACTTATTGTTCAATTATTGGCAACGTTTCGAGTTTCGGTATATGAATGACTTTGTATACCCTTCACCAACGATCCTATGTCGAACAAAGCTCGTAAATGTAGTGGAAATAAAACAAAGGAAATCGTGATCAGAAGTATTTTCCCCGAAATGGTTTCAAACGGGAAAGAGAAAATTCTCTTCATTCAGTCCTAATTTTATTTTTTCGTCTGCAAGTGCTTCTAGTCTGATCAAATCTAGATTTTTGTCGTCTAGTAAGGAGTTAACTGGACCTGGTGTGAAATAACCTGATGTTTATTCTGACTGGACGTAAAAATGATTGATGGTGTTCTAGTGAAGCGTACAATATTGAATGTACAGACTCTTATTCCCTGAGACTGAACAGCGTTCGCCTCCGGTGAAGGCCCTTATACTTCCGTTGTTTAATAACAATGGCCTCTGGTAGTTTACATTGGGCTCTTCAAAGTGTTTTATGAAGCAATAATTTTTTCAATGTAGATACCTTGATATCAAAGATTCCCACGATAATGACCAGAACTTTGTATAAATGTGTGCCGTGAATTTGTTTACTAGTTATTTGAGTAAATATAGGTGAGTTTTTAAGTTTGTACTTTATATTGTTGGAGGAGGAGCAGCTTTATTTTTTTATTGTCTAGATCTTGTTCATGATGCAGATCTATAATTATCTTGCTAGACACGACTAAAGGACCTTTACAGTGTAGATCAAGAACAGACTTCAAAGAACGTGAAGTCTGATTTTGGATCTACACTGTCAGATAAGGAGATATTTTTTCCACAAAAATGCTTCTAAATTGGCAGATTTTGGATTATTACCGTCGACTTGGTGGCTTCTTTTATCTAATTTAGCAGGATTAGGGTTACAGCACAAATGGCTTGCGTCACGCGAAAAGGGGCCTTCGGACATTTGCGTAAAATATCGTCTCGGATCATCCTGCGCGGTCCGCGCTAGCTAATCCGAAACAAGATTTTCCGTTCTCATATAATTTTCTGTCATGCGCAAGTCTACTGTAGCTCAAACTCTAATGTAGTCGTAAAATGTCGTCTCGGATTAACCTGCGCAGTCCGCGCAGGCTAATCCGAGACGACAATTTACGGAAATTTGCGAATGCTCTTTTCGCGTGTTGTAAGCCAAATAATATGAACAATCCGAATCTGCTTTCTTTGCCATTGGCTCTTGTCTTTCAACAAACAACAAAATTAATGGACAAATGAAGGCAAACAAAAGGAACATACTTTTGCAATACAAGCTATTTTATATTGAAATATCATTTTTTTCTTTTAAATTATCATCCAGTTTTATACCCAAATGTAATTTTTCTGATTTTTTGGCTTATGTTTTTGTGCTCCATTCATATTAACGAAGTTTACAAACGAGATACCAAACTCATAAGTTTACATGTTTGTCGAAGAATGACGTAAAAAGCACCGGACCGGATACTATAATTTGATACGTTACTCTCACCAACTTAGGTTTTTTTTTTCTTACATATGAGAAGCACTGCCACATGGTAGAAAATTACAAAAAATAGGTCGGTAATTTCCAATTTGCGTATTATTTTTCTTTACCTTGGATTCCTATCTTTCTACAAGACAGTGATGAGCAAATTTCCAACAGCATTTTTTTTCCATTCACAGCTCAGAATTTAGAAGAAATTACAAAACGAGCTTTAAGGGATACACCTTTTGTTCTCTGTAACTTTCAGGTGATAGAAAAACATCGAGTTCCTACATAAGCTGGTATGATAACGAAAATCCAATGGAAAATAATACTTAACATTATTTTTGACACACCTCTATACTAGTTCTTTACATATTACATGCGATTTTCTTCTTTTGTAGAAGAGTTTTGCAAACTTGCTGAATAAAAAGATTTTTTTGTCCATATTTTGTACCGAGACTTGCTCTTTTCCGTTTTTATAACCCTGTCGTCGTTTTTTTTTTTTTTTTTCAAGTAAACTGGAATCAGATTTTTACCGTACTTTTACATTCGAAAGTTTTGAAATGTCACTTTCTTTTCTTCCAGTTCATTGCTCATTTTTTGTTTGAGACATTTGATCAAAATTCTCAATTGGGTCATCTACATGTATTTACGACAGTTGATTTTATATCATCTATGTACAAATGTTTACGCCTCTGTTGCATAATACTTTAAAAATGTGATGAGAAAATGAACGTCACTAGTAAATTTCTATTTACATTTATAGTTCATATTGAAGAACGATGATATTATCGAAGTTGATGTTTCAACCGTTACAAATATTTTCAATTAATTATTTAATTGGTATAGATATTTGCCTTGACATGGAACACCTGTACATAGTGGTTTGATTTTAGCTTACTGTTAAGTGGAAGCGTTTCCTACTTTTATCCTTGTTATTGTAGACTACAGCAAAGTACAGCAAAAGATGTTTACCAGCTATGATATGCCTCATTCACGTCTATTTTTCCAATTTCACTATTTTTCCGGTCTTTGGCTACCATCCGCTCACTGCTAGCATGCTTCGTCCTATTAAATCCTTTCTTATTGTTCTGCAGTACAGCGAGAGATTTCTACCACCATATCATTCCTTAGAAATATCTTTATTTTCACTTTTAATGTTCGATTTATGATTCTTTGAGAAAAAAAACTTTAACCGTACCGCTCAATTTGTCTGTTTGTAGTTGTATTTTTACACATATCTATGCCTGAATTCTTCATGCATAATCAAAGTTCACATTATACAGCACAAATTGGTTTGTTTTGACTCTGTCATAGGGTGTAATGAGTGTAGAATATAAAATGTCCTATGAACACGAACTTGCTTTAGCAATGTCAGTGCTTTGATTATAAACACGCATTTATATTGTATATAGAATCTTCATTCAGGATGATAATCAATATCATACTGGTAAACTGTTGTTTAGTTCGAATTAGATGTAATTAGCGATGATAAAAAAAATGTATTATGAGCACGAACTTGAATCAGAACTGCCAGCGCTTTGATTAAGAAATATTTAGAGAAGATACATTCCGTCAAAGGGATACCTTTCTTAATTTTCTGCGATACACCACGGAATTTCTACCACCTGTATCATGCATCATTAAATCATTAACATCAATATTTTCACTTTTATTAATATTCGATTCAAGACCTGGATCGAGATTTATGTGAATCAAATAATCCTGTTTACAGTTTATTTCTTCTCCATCATAAGAATGAATACTGGTTAGATTTCTTAGTTCGTAGCATCAAAACATTCGTTCTATTGAAAGCTACTCGACTCTTTAATGAGCGCATCTATTTTACCAAACGATTGAATGTTTGATTCGACCAAATTAAAAGCAATTGTACACAATAAAGTAAACAAGGCCTAAAAATGATTAGATCTTTGTCTTTTAAAAAACATAGGAAACATTGTAACAAACAGAGAAAATGCTAGTTACCAACACTATCTTTTTCAAATCCTTCTTGTTGTAGGTCGTAATAAACTCATCTAATGGCAGACGTTTAACTCATTAGCAAGCGACAAAACTTTAGGCTTGTCCAAATTAAAAGCATTTGCAGACGACAAAATAAAAGTGAAAATTTGAAATTTGTTTTGTGAAGCTGGGTAGAAAGCATTGTGGGAAAAAGGGGAAACAGCTGGCTACCAGCATTTTCTCCGTTTTCCACAATATGTTCTAGCTTTCACAGAACAATTTCAAATTTTTAGTAAACTTTTATCGTGTCGTCTACAAATGCTTTCGATTTGGGCAAACCTAAAATTTTGTCGTTTGATATTGACTTACGAAATGAAACAACAGTGTAAAAAGACTTACATGAAAGACAAAGCAAACTGAGTATTGAAAAACGGGTCATTTTTTTTTTGTATGTCAGAAGACCAGCCTACCTTATGATTCAGTCGGTTGTTTAAAAAAAAGGTCGCTATTGTCAATCCATAGTTACATGGCTTAACTCATTACCAAACGGCAATATTTTAGGTTTGTCCAAATCGAAAGCATTTGCAGACGACAAAATGAAAGTGACTGAAAATTTTAAATTTGTTTTGTGAAGGGTAGAAAACATTGTGGGAAACGGAGAAAATGCTGGTTACCAGCATTTTCTCCTTTTCCCACAGTGTTTGATAAAGACTTCTTTCTCGGGGTCGTCAAAAGTAGGGATTGTGCGGTAATGGGTTAATTGATACAATGCATAAAAAGATGCCCCTTTTCCCAGAGCATAGCTCATATACATGACCAGCGACTATAGATCAAGAGGGGTTTTTTTTCGAAATCGAATACTAGTATCTGTCGTAATTTCATTTCATACACAAATTCAAAATTCGATTTTTGTTTCCCTAGTGTAAATTAATGTAAGAAAAAAAAGGAGAACAAAGCATAAAGTAAAATTTCGCAGAAGTCACGAGAAATGTATCACTCCGCGGTGATTTACCCACCTGTTTACTTCTAACACGCGTCATGCAATTAATTCGTCTGCTAGGTTTGATCTAAGCGGTTTAGCAGATTGGCAGACAAGATCTGCATCAGCGCTTTGCACTTTCAAGTCTTTTATTTTTGTCCCAGACATTCTCTTTTTTTTCTTTTATGTGAATGTTGACGGCGTGGTTTTTTGGTTCGAAAGTATTCCGGTATCTGATGGCACAAGCAATGAACCGTTGGTACCCGGGAACAAAAAAAAAACGGGAATTTTCTCTAAATTATTTACCACGACACCGTCTAACTAGTTCCCTCTTCAAACAACTTTGCAACAGACAATGATTTACTCATCATTGAAAATTACTGATTTTCAACTACGATCACTTGCTCTTTAGCAAACGACAAAATTTTAGACTGGTCCAAATTGAAAGCACTTGCGGACGTCAAAATGAATCTTTTTCTTGTTTTGGGGGAATAATATCTCCATATCGGACAGTGTAGATCCAAGATCAGACTGCACGTTTTGTGCAGTCTGATCTTGATCTACGCTGTCCGCAACTGAGGTCAGCAATTCGTGCTAAATAGTTTATAAATTTTTCGTATGCAAATGCTTTCAATTTTAACGCGTCTAACAGTTTGCTGACTAAAGTTGATTGATTGATTGATTGATTGATTGATTGATTAATTGATTGGTTGGTTGGTTGGTTGGTTGGTTGGTTGATTGATTGATTGATCGATCGATCGATCGATCGATTGATTGACTGATTTAGCGGTGTTTAAGGTCGTTTTCAACATTTTTTCGGTCCTTCCGAGGCGACAGCTCACATATTCCTATGTGTTCTGGGTTTCACCAGCACTAGGCTTGGGCTCAGAGGTGTTTTACCAACAGAAGCAAAGCCCAACACTTAAAGCGGGACTCGAACCTGCCGCACTGCCACGCAGAACCCTACAGCTGAATTAAAACTAGTGAAAATGATTCGCCAAAAGTATAGGGCGGACTTCACCGTAAATTCTCATCGTAATGCACATTGTAGATCAAATATCAGGCTGCACGCTCTATATAATCTGATCTTGGTCTGAACTGTACCCAAAAGCGAATTAACATTTAGCATTTCACCCTAATTGGAAAGGTTTATTTCATGAATATGGGCAAAACCATTGTGGAAAGATTAGAAATTGATCGTAACGAGCTATTTCGCCCTTTGTCACAATATTACAAAACAAGTTCGGCTACACGAAGAAAAATTATTTCTTTTCAGAGAGACCACTTATTCACTCTTTTATCAACGTCAAAATTTTGGATTTGCCCGAATTCAAAATATTTGCAGGCTATAAATTTCACCCAGCTTAAATAATGAAAAATCGCAGTTGAAAGGAGATTGAAAACATGGTTACCAGCATTTTCTTCTTTTCCCATAATGTTTTCAAAGCCTTCTCCCTGAAGGTCTTACAATAACTCAGGTCTGTGCTGTAACGCCGGGTTATTGGGGTACCAGGTAAATAATTACACAAATCAAACAATGCATTCTTGCGATTGTTTCCCAGCGCGTTTTTATCATACCAGAGACGGTAACAATATCTAGATGTCGTCGTGATTTATTTGAAAATCGTTGGCAACTCTATATGAAGTTTGAAAATTGAGATGTTTCTATACTGAGCCATGCTCTGGAAAAAAGGGGGCTTAATGCATCTCCGTGAAGTTTGATAACAAGCAAGCCATGACATAATTATGGATCTGTAACATCTATTTTATCTATCAACAGACTCATGAGGTAAACTGATCCTTTGACATACAGAAAATTAACCAGTAGCAAAAAGTTTCGGTTCAGATCAGCCTGCACGGACAGAATCTAGGACACACAATAATATACATGTTGTCGCCATGATACTAACTGAAACAATGTTAAACGCAGCGTAAACACTATCCAATCAATCATTCATTATTACCCCCGGCCAAAGGCGGAGGGATACAGTTTTAGCATTCTTCCGTCCGTCCGTCTGTCCGTCAGGGTAAAAATCTTCAAATAATACTGGATGGAATTTCGAGAAACTTCAGCTGTGTGTGCAATAGCCCATTTTCCCGAGACACTTTCTTTGGGTTTTTTTTTTCGATGCAAAATGGCTGACTTGGAGCGATTTTAAGTTACGCGGGTCTTTTTCGGCGGGGAATATCATTTTAAGGAAATGGCTTGTTTTTCTTGTACATGGTGTCGCACCACTGCGAGACTGCTTCCGGTTCGTAGTAGTCAAAAGTAGTCCCAAGTGAAAATTTGCAGTAGCACTTTTGTTGCACTGTTGTATGGAGCTAAGAGGGCTTGGTGGTATATAATTTAGATTTGCTTCAAATAGAGGCATTGGGGGACCATTTAGATGTGTTTTTATTGTATATTGAATGGACTATTTTGTGTCACTAGAGGATCAAAAAATTGGGGTCATGGCAGTGAACAGGTGTTTTTGAGAGGCAAAATTCTACGGTGCCCGTTGTTTTTGAGATATAGCGAAAAACGCAATCGGTTGACATGTTGTTTTTAGTGCATTTTTTCGGAGGACTATGGACGTAATTTAGACAGCAAGAGACGGGAAAGCAAAATTTTTGCCATTAAGCGATCTGTGAGGCTTCAAAGATGGCCAATTTCACTCTATTTTCAATATGGCCAAAAACCACCGGTGTGACACCACATGTATTTCATGACTGAAAAATTCTCTATAGTTTCAGATAGCGCTCTGACGGCAAACAAAAAAAAATGCTGTGTGTTTCAAGCAAAGCACAATGGGCTCCATCAATTCCATCACGCACCCCCGAAAGGACATACTTGACGGAGTGCCAAGCAACGTTCCGACCACCCACAAAATGTTCAAGGTGCGTTACAGTCAGGTGTCCGGGTGTACGAGAAAAGTCACTAAATGTCAGTATGTTATCCCAAGACATTTTTCTTCATTTCAAACCCTGTACCATTCTAATCCTTTGTGCCACGAATAAACCAGACATTTTTAAACACGAAACACAGCCCAAATAAATTGAGCCATGCTCTGTAAAAACAGCCTTAATGCATCTGCGAAAAGTATCGATTCAGGTCAGCCTGCGCAGTCCGCGCAGGCTGACCTGGGCCGAAACTTTTCGATTTTCTCTATGTCTGAGGACCGGCCTACTTCATGATTATTTCGGGTTTTTTGGGGAAAAGAAGCTATTATGGATCCATGACTACCATGGTACCATGCATCACAGAGGAGTATCAACCTTTTACCACACAATCCCGACTTTTAACATCCCTGTGAAAGAAGTCTTTTGAAAACATTGTAAGAAAAGGAGAAAATTCTAGTGACCAGCATTGTCTCCTTTTCCCACAACATTTTCTTCCCTTCCAAAAGCAAATTTCAATTCTTTATTCACATTTATTTTGTCGTCTGCAAACACTTTCATTTTGGACCAGTCTACATTTTTGTCGTCTGGTAAAGAGTTAAGCACCCATTTGCCAGAGCATGGCTGAAATGCATTTCCTTTATTGCTTTTTTATCATAATTGTGTTTCAGTAAAGCTGAAAGTGTAGATCAAAGATCAGACGGCACGTGTTGTGCAGTCTGATCTTGATCTACACAAGCCGTAAACTGTGAAAGGTGCTGATAGGGATAAGATGTGGGCCTCTTGTGTGACTGAATAGGTTTTTTGTGGACAGTGTTGATCAAGATCAGGCTGCACAAAACCTAGGATCGCTCGCTGCAGCCTTAGGGCTAGGATGATTACCATTCATATCTTGAAATCTCAATAGATGTATTGAGTCCTTTTTACCAGTTCTCTATTTTTTTAACTTTTTATTTCTTGTTGCCAACATTCTAAAACAGAAGATTTAGCATACTGAAATTGAAAGATTAAAGTAGAAAAAAAGTCTTTTTAAGTAGACAAAGTAAATACATGAAGATTAAGTAATTTAAGGTAGACAGACCAATTTAAAATAGGCGAATAATTTAAATAAGACACGGGTTTTTTTCCTATTTAAAAAAAAATTATATGCTTAAAAAAATTATGAAAGATTTTTTATATGCAGAATAATCGCTTATCTTTATTAATGCTCCTAATCCATCTATAATTAGAGCATAGTTCGACAGTGATGGGAAAATACCTTATTATCTTATAATGTCAGTTTTATCTAGAACTTATTTCTACTTTCTCATGGATAATTGTGGGATATTTGAAAGTTGCATGGTTTAATCTCATTTAATATTTAAAGATGTGTGTTCTTTTATCAAGTAAAAGTAACATCTGTATTAATCATTATGGTTAGGTCTGGTATATAATAATGAACAATGTTACACTTAATCTGTTATCATAAAGAGGTTCTAGCATAAATACGAATACAGAGGCTCCAGAGGCTTCAGGATTGATTGATTGATTGATTGATGGATGGATGGATGGATGGATGGATGGATGGATGGATGGACGGACGGACGGATGGATGGATGTATGGATTCACTCACTCACTCACTCACTCACTCACTCATTCTTTCTTTCTTTCTTTCTTTCTTTCTTTCTTTCTTTCAATCTATCTATCTATCTATCTATCTATCTATCTATCTATCTATCTATCTATCTATTTCTGTATCTATCTACCTATCGATCGATCGGTGGTCGGTCGGTCAAAGATAAGTGCGTCTCGAACGCTTTTCGTAGATCAAGATCAGAAAATGCAAGCTTGTCTTGGATCTATACAGTCTGGCAGGGGATTCTTTTTTTCTTTCTCAGTAGGAATCACTTTGAAATCGTAATATTTGGGTTTTTGCTATTAAGTGGAAATTTTCGTTTCATTCAATTAGCAGCTATAGAATAAAAAGGCTACATATCTTGAAAGGTTCCCTAACTCTTTACTAAACAATAAAATTTCAGACCTGTCACAAAGCTGGTCTAGCCAATCAGAAAGCGTGTTGCTTTCTTCATTTGGAATAAGACGAAGAATGCCATTACAAGAATGGTCGATGAACATAGGCCCAGGAAGTGTTACCATAAGGTAATTACATTGATAACGACTTGGGGTATCAGTTTTTGGGTCGTCCATCAGTATGTGGTTACCCTGCTGACCACAACAATGGTTTCCATGGTAATATGAATCCTAACGGTGAAACCCTTATAATTCTATTTCCGGCCCATTTCCTCGCAGCAAGCAAAGCGGAACAAATGGTTAACGCAGTCCGACCTGATGTTTAACACAAATTACAATGCCTGATTATGTCTGTACACAAAGGCCGATACATTAATCCTAACTAGTTTTTTAACTCTTTTAGTCTCATACATATTTATAATAGCTATGCTCTGTGAAAAGGAGGCTTAATGCATCTGCGAAAAATATCGACCCAGTTCAGCCTGCGCAGTCCGCGCAGGCTGACCTGGGTCGAAACTTTTCGTTTTTGGTCAATTTTCTGTTCGTCAAAGGATCGGTCTATCTCATGATTAGGTCCATTAATTTGAAAAAAAGTGGCTCTCATGGATCCATAACTATGTCATGAATATGGATGGCTTCATGTATTACAGAGATGCGTTAATCCCCCTTTTGCCAGAGCATGGCTCAATTACAATTCATTGCCCTGGTAAATGAAGCCTGATACATTTGAAAGAAGTATCGAACCATATCGGACTGCACACACCTCGAAGGCTGACCCGAGTCGATGTTTTTGCTACGAGGTAAGAGTTACCAGTTATGCAATAAGGACTACGTTGTCTGCGCATGTCATATTCTTCGAAGATTCGACTGTCTTATATGACGCATCACTACTAGCCCCGAAAGCGGGCTGACTGTAATATAAAGTAGCAATGTTGAAAATAGCTTTCACGTATCAATACGTTTGAGGAGAAATGAGACCTGCTTTAGCAACAGATTTCTCTAAACTGGTGATCATAGTTGAGTGAATTGCACGAGGTAGCGTTTTATTGCGTAAACCTTTATTTTTGTTTTAAATTCAAAGTAACGGTTGTCGCGTAGGAAAGTGGTTCGGTTCTATACCCAGGATGCCCATATCAGATAGATGAGTATTTATAGAATGCCATCTAGTGGGAGATAATGATAAGGACTATGTCATCAATAATAAAATAGGAAACTTTGCTTAACCCTTTACTCTATAAGACATTTCTATGGTATCTCTGATTGACCCTACACAACAGCTAGGATGAAGCCGTTTCTTATGTGTATATGACACCTTTTGATAATATAGAAAACATTGTGGCAAAAGGTGAAATTGCTCGTCACGAGCAATTTCACCTTTTGCCACAATGTTTTCCAAAGGCTCCAACAAGCAATTTGTAGAAATGAGTACATGTATCTATGGAGTAAAGGGTTAGAAAGATACCGAATCTCTGTCAATTCCTATTGTTTTAAACAGGTACTCCGTTCTATATTTAAGTTTTGAATGCATGTTTGCACGCATCTGAAAATTACTAATTTTCTTTGTGACAGGCCCAGTAGCGGCCAATTTTATACAATGCCAGGTTAATATCATTTGAATTTATATCATACCAATTGAGTATCTTTTTTAAAGTAAGGAAATGATTGTCAAAAAGACAATTTGCAATTGTTATTGTACGGTTTGTTCAAATGGCAGTCGCTGACAGAAAAAAAAGTTTTTAAAACTATAAAAGTCAAAAGTTGCCAGGTTGCTCTATCTTTCGTTTAAACTTTTACTTTGTGTTAAAATTCATTTTTCTGCCGGCGACTAACACTTGGACCAACCTTACAATAACAGATTTTATTCCATGCTTTCCGGTAGGTTATCGAGAAATATCGGTGAGATTTTTTTTGATATTTCATGGTTACGGCCAGTGTAAATACGTTACGTGCAGTCTGATCTTGGTTTACGCTGTCCGCAAAAGGTCAGTGACCGGCGCCATCCATCCTAATGGCTAAACAGTATTCAGGCAATTGGTCACAGTGCCATAGAGGGAAGGAAGGAAGTTTCCCTATTATAAATCCTTTATAAAAGGAAAAACAACAACTCTGTACTTTGAACAACTCTGACAAAAAAAGAAAGCTTATGAAAATATCATGAAAAAAAAAGAAAAAACAGATAACAGTTATTATCTCTTTTTCGATTAATGTTCTCTATTTTTTTCTTCAACAGATCAAGTCATACATTCATTGCGAGCGCAGTCTAATTTGTCTGCAGACACTTTGAATTTGGCCTAGTCCAATTGTCGCGTGGGGAAGATATATCCAATAGGCACGCATAGTTTATGATAATCAGCATTATTTCCTTCATTTTCCACAATATTTTTCAACCTTTACCATGACAAAGCGAATCATTTTAGGTTCCTTTAATTTGTCGTCTGCTAATGCTTTCAATTTGGACAAGTGCAAGATGTTGTCGTCTGGCAATGGATTAACTCTTTACCAAAGGAGAAAATTTTAGACTGGTCCAAATTGAAAGCATTTGCAGACGACAAAATAAAAGTGACTGAAAATTTAAAAATTGTTCTTTGAGAAAACATTGTGGGAAAAGGAGAAAATGCTGGTTACCAGCATTTTCTCCTTTTCCCACAATGTTTTCTAAAGGCTTCTTTCTCAGGGGCGTCAAAAGTAGGGATTGTGTGGTAATGGGTTAAGTCGTATAGGCACACACAGTTTATGATAACCGGCATTATCTCCATTTTCCACAATATTTTCCAAGTTTTTCAATGTCAAATCAAATCATTTGTGCCTCTATTAACATGTCGTCTGCAAATGCTTTGAATTTGGACAAGTGCAAGATGTTGTCGTCTGGTAAAGGGCTAAGTCGTTTAGGCAAAGTTTATGAAATTCCAAACAACTGGGGGCTATAATTATTTAACACATCGAAAACTTTAAATAATTTACAACAGGGTCTATAATTATCTCATTTTCACCTGTTACGAACCGATAAATGTTAGAAAGAACACGATAAATCTGCAATAAGTACATAACATAAACCCTTTCAGCATCATTGGGGAAAACGTTGGCTCTTGCGGAAGGAATAGATCAAGATCAGACTGCACAGAACGTGCAGTCTGATCTTGATCTATTCCATCCGTTTGTTTTGCCAAGCCTGTAAGATGATTTAAAAAATGTATTTCATTGGATGAAATGCTTCAGGCGTCGAAATAGGTCGAGAAATTATAATCTGGTGCAGAAAGAGTGAAAATTTCCGTAAAATTCAATCAGTGACAAGATTTTGTTTTTCAACATATCGGCTTATTTTCTGTGTGTTTTATGTAGCAGAGAAGCTGGGTCAATTTATTTACAAAACATAACAAATCCGCAGCTAGACCGCTCAGCCTTAGGTTATACGTGCACACGTAAAACAAGGTACCGATAATAATCAAATTTTGATTAAAAGTATAGCCTGATTTATGCGTATGCAGATGCCAAATTGGACTAGATTTTGTCTCTTAGAGTATCTAAGTGCTTCGTCCAACCAAACGCAGATTTTCCTTTTTGTGTGCATGTTAATTTTTATTTTTTGGAAGACTAATATTGCGAAAACGTTTTTATCAAGGATCGCTGCCTAACCTGATATCCATTTTGTGTCCTGTAATATTTGATATGCGCTTTTGTTTCATGCTTTCTGGTAGGATATCGAGAAATAGCAGTGAAAATATTTTTCGATATTACACGGGTACCAGTGAAAATACCGATTTTCATGTTCTTGTTGCCTGGGTAAATTGCGCATGCCTCACAACCAGATGGGAATATGACGTCATTTACCTTACATTTCTCGCGCTTGACATAATATTGTAATGCGTTGCTATGAAGGAGGGGTACGCCAAGGGGAAAAACGGGAAAGAACCGTAGGCTACTGGATTTTGATAAAGCTTCTCCCAGAAAGGGTTAAAAGCATGAAATAAATAGAAAAAACAAAACAAATGCCCTCTATGTATTCACCAACCATTCTTAAACCTTTACAACGACATTTAGACTGGTCCAAACTGAAAGCATTGCAGACGACAGTATAGATCTACACATAACTCAAAAATTGGAATTTGTTTCTAGCATGATAGAAAACATGGAAAAGGAGTCCGTCCGTCCATCTGACCCTTGCTTGCCTACATGCCGGTATGTCTAGACCTCTTTGTCTCGATTTCTTTGTCTCTTTCTGTCTCTCTCACTCTATTATACTTGATCAATATATTGTGCCAAAAGGGGAAATTGCTATTTACGGAACCGTCCACCGTGAGTGCTTGTACAATTCAACAGGATATAAAGTTTATAACTGGTATTGTTTCTACAATGGATTGGTAGAACCGGCACGACTTACTCTGTACCAAACTACAAACTTTAACCCATTACTACACAGTCCCTACTTTTGACGCCCCTGAGAAAGAAACCTTTTGAAAACACTGTGGGAAAAGGAGAAAATGCTGGTAACCAGTATTTTCTCCTTTTCCCACAGTGTTTTCTTCCCTTCCCAGAACAAATTTCTATTTTTTAGTCACCTTTATTTTGTCGTCGGCAAATGCTTTCAATTTGGACCAGTCTAAAATTTTCTCGTGTGGTAAAGAGTTAAAACTTGTCCGAATTCAAAGCGTTTGCAGATAGCAACGTAACGTCGTCTCAAAAACTTCTTATGGTAGAAAACATTGGTGGGAAAAGAAGAAAATGCTGGTTACCAGCATTTTCCTCTTTTCCCACCATGTTTTCAGAATGCATTCTTCGTCAAGGTCAGCATCAGAACTGATTGTGTGGTAGAGGATTAATGACCCTAATATAATATTATTTTAACATATCTTGTTTTTCCTAGCGATAAACATTCTCTTTGATACAAAAAACCACAGACCGTTGTGAATCAATCCGGTCCAATATTTTCCCACGGTTTCGTTTGAATTCCAGACATTACTTACCTGTGCAAAAAACTCTTCGGAGGTCCGCCTTCGCAGACAGTATTCAAATATAACACCGTACAGAAAAGTTGGATTCCTAAATGCATTTATGAATACATGAAAAAAAAAGGTTAAAGAACAACGACAGTGAAAAAAGACAAGTGCGTTTTCACTCTAACTACCATTTCCGTTAAACAATCAAATAAAACTGAGTTTCGTAATCGCAGATATTGCTTAGATATTATGCCGTACACGAAGTTTAGATTCAAAACCGCATATATCATCCCTTTTACGCGGAAAAAAGAAAATGAAAAGGAGGGAAAAAATGCAGTAAATGTGTTAATTTTCCTGTTTAAAAACCCACAACAACACTCAAGCGTAGTTTCGATTTCGGAGACAAACTTTATAGATACAAGGCCAAACATCAAGTTAGGATTCCAACTAAGATAAGGACTATTTAGTGGGAAAGAACCTGCAGAAAAAAACTCATACACCATTGAGGACAAGTACGGTCAAAACCGACATATACAACACAAACAAAGAAAAAAAGAGGTAACGTTTTTGCAGTGTTCCACTCTAAGTCATACACAAGCTTTTAGATTCTGTTGAAAACGGCATAAAATTTGTAAACTAATTTCTGGTCAAGGTTTGATCATAGTTATTGCAACAAATATCATCTTTCTTTCAAAATTCATCTGTGTGCTTTGTATGTGAGAGAAAGAAGCCGATGGCCTTGGACAGTCTTCTACATTCTTTTTGCCAAAAAAAAATACAAAACATTTGAAACGTGGGGGAAGATAAAATGGCTTGCGTGATGAACATTAAACAGCTGTTTAAAACGATGCGCAGCACGAAAATATAGAACAACGAAATGTAACTCATTCAAACAATTATTAAAGCGCAATGTTCTTGCCTCCCTTGTAAGCACTAATCTACATTAGACATAAGCTTAACCCTTTGGCTGCTAATCGCGACCCGCTGACCTTTTGCGGACAGTGTAGATCAAGATCAGACTGCACAGAACGTGCAGTCTGATCTTTGATCTACACTGTCCGATAAGGAGATATCACTCTCCAAAATAGAACTTTGAAACAGCAATATTTGGGCTATTAGTATCAAATTGAAAACTTATTTTTAGTTTTTCAGCAGGAGAAGGATTAACATATGGATGGATCATCTAAATCGGCTAATAAATAAGAAAGAATTAGGCCTATTTCAAAACATGGAAAACTATTCCTGGTCTCTACGACCTAATTCAACCGTGTACATACTTGATATATAAAGAAAACCAAAGTGAAACAGGGTTTTCAAAAGAGCATATGAAAAAGGGGAAAAAAACATTGCGAAAGGTGAATTATAAGTTCGTCATTGAAGAGAGTAGACAAAGCAGTATGACGATGTCTACTCTTTTCAGCCCTTCACCAAACAATTCCTGGTTTTTACGAACCAGAGATAGAAGACTTTTGAAAAACACTGTGAAAAAAGAAGAAAATGCTGGTAACCAGCATGTTCTCCTCTTCCCACAATTCTTTCTATCCTGCTGGAAATAAATTTCAATTTTTGAGGTCTGGTTATTATGTCGTCTTCAGGTGCTTTGAATTTGAATTTGTTACTGAGATTTTGTCGTTTGATAAAAAATTAAGAAAGACATAGGAGGTCGTGGTTCGCAGGATATGAGTATTAATTCTTTACCACACAATCCCTACTTTTGACGGCCTTGAGAAAGAAGGCTTTAGAAAACATTGTTGGAAAAGGAGAAAATGCCGGTAAAATGCCGGTTCTCCTTTTCCAACAATATTTTCTACCCTTCACAAAAAAAAAATCAGATTTTTAGTCACTTTTATGTTGTCTTCTGCAAATTCTTTCGATTTAGACAAGCCTAAAATTTTGTCGTCTGGTAATGAGGTAAAGAAATTATGTTTTATAAACCATTGTTTTATTTATAGACAATACATTATCAAGTGATTTATCGGTTCAACACGCGACTCTTTACCAAACGAAAACATTTTAGACTTGTTCAAATTGGAAGCATTAGAATTGAAGCATTAAAATGTACCTCAAACGATGGGATTTGATTTTCAAAGAGTAGAAAGTACCGTGGGAAAATGAGAAAATGCTGTTCGCCTATTCCAACATTTTTTTTAAAGCCGTTTACCGTTAAAAAAATCTTTACAAATAACAAAGTTTTAGACTTGTCCAAATCCAAAGCAACTATAGACGAAAGTTAAGATATAGCTCAAAGATAACGTAAATGTGAAGAATAAGACTAAGAATGTTCTGAAGAATGGTTGGTGAATATACAGACCCTGATCTTATCCTACACTATGCATCTTACTTCGTGTAACCGAAGCTGTGCTCGGTGTACCAGGAGATTAACACCTAATATTCCCGAGTTTTCATAAGATTTCCTAATATTTCCCGAGGGAAAACGATTTTGAAGACATTGTAGAAAAATGGAGAATTAGCTGGTTATAACCATTTCAAAAACAAATTTCACGATTTATCGCAATGTAATGCTTTAAATTTGGACAAGTGTAAAGTTTTGGCTTCTGGTAGGGCGCAGATAATCAACAATTTGTTTCTCCCCTCCCCTTCCCCCCACCCCATGTTTTCAAACACGCATTCCGAATCGTAAAAGCTCTATGTTCTTTAAGAAAAGGTTAAGGATCAACCAGACTAGAGTATAGATCCTAGATTATTCTGTGCACTGTTTGTCGACTAATCTTGATCTACATCCTATGCGCGAGCAATTGTAGTATTTGTATCGTCAGAATCTGTAATGGAATTAACGCTTTTTCCAGACAACAAAAGTGAAGAACCATTCTTAACTCGTAGACTGCTAAGCGGGACTCACTGACCTTTTGTGGATAGTGTAGATCAAGATCAGACTGCACAGAATGTGCAGTCTGATCTTGGATCTACACTATCCGATCAGGAGATATTATTCCCCAAAACATAACTTTGAAATAGCGATATTTGGGTTTTTTATTATCGAATTGAAAATTTCATATCAGTTACTTAGCAGAATATGGGTTAGCTCATTACGAAAAGACAAAATTTAGGTTTGTCCAAATTGAAAGCATTTGCAGACGACAAAATAAAAGTGACTGAAAATTAGAATTTTGTTTCGTGAAGGTTTTCTAAAGGCTTCTTTCTCAGGGTTGTCAAAAGTACGGATTGTATGGTAATTGGTTAATACAAGTATTGACAGACTACACATCAAATATGGCTGACATGACGGGATTTGACTTTTGAAAAAGTTTGGTTATTTCCGTTTATTTATCTTCGCTACAGGTTACTTATCTGAGCGACGCCCCTAGAAGACGGTTATTTGTTACGGGGGATAGTGCAAGGATACAGGTCGAAACTACTGAGAGCTTCGCCTGGTTCCTTAACGTGCTCGGCGTATAGCACCGTCACACGGGACCTCGGTTTAATGACTCATCCGAAAGACTATTAGTAATTTTTAGTTGGCCAGTCGGGGACACGAACCCACAACCTGTAGTGATCCGAAACATTGCGTTCACGAGTCCTACGCTCTACCTACTGAGCTATATCGGCTGGTTTTTGAAAAAGTGGGAAACATTCCAGGAATTAAAGAAAGACATGGTCACCGTAAGTTTTAGCTCTTCTTTCAATGTTTTAAAAGATCTTTCTAAAGGCCGTGTGGAAAAATCGTAAATATTTTAGCCAACAGCATTTTCTCCTTTCCCGTTTCAACGTTTTCTACCCTTAAAAAAAATCTCATCATTTGATCCTAGTTTCATATGTCGTCTGCAGATGCTTTCATTTTGAGCCAGTCGAAAATTTTGTCGTTTGGTAAAGAGTTAACTCTTTACAAGGCCACAAATGGATGAGCCCAAAATTGAAAACATTTGTCATCCACAAATAGAATGTTGTTCAAGATAATGAGATTGGAATTGACAAGATAGAAAGTATTGTGAGAAAAGGAGAAAATTCTGGTTACCAGCATTTTCTCCATTTTTCCCACAATGTTTTCATAAGTCGGTTGTGTTGGGGTCGTTAAATTTCGGGATTGTGCGGTAAAGGGTTAAAGCTAAAAGATTTGACAAGATCAAGTTAAGCGGAAAATTGACCGATTTCTTTGGCACCTGTATAGTAAACAAGTTAATTCTTAAGCCCTTCTTAATCCTTCCAGCACCCATGTAGTGAAAAACTGAAATTTTGCAGACACCATAGATCAATACCAGACTGCGCGTAACGGGATTCCTGATCTTGGATACCGTCCGCTTGTTTGGTCACTGGTACATAATTGTCCTTGTTAGCTTCAGTGGATGGTATTTTTCAACTGTCGAAATCCCACACAATCCCTACTTTTGACGACCCTCAGAAAGAAGCCTTTAGAAAACTTTGCGGGAAAAGGAGAAAATGCTGGTAACCAGCATTTTCTCCTTTTCCCACAATGTTTTCTACCCTTCACAAAACAAGCTTCAAATTTTCAGTCACTTTTATTTTGTGTTCTGCAAATGCTATGGATTGGGACAAACCTAAAATTTTGTCGTTTGGTAATGAGTTAACCCTTATCCTGCGGAATAACTAACACGAAATTTTCAATTTGATAGTAGAAACTCAGATATTGCTATTTCAAATGTAATTTTTTTGGAAATAATATTTCCTTATCGGACAGTGTAGATCCAAGATCAGACTGCACGTTCTGTGCAGTCTGATCTTGATCTACACTGTCCGCAAAAGGTCAGTGAGTCGCGCTTAGCAGCCAAAGGTTTAAGGTATATTTTGTGTTGAAAGAGTTAAATCTCCGCGAGTATGTATTGTTAATCTGCTATACCTTATAAAACACATCTTCGCAAGCCAAGTCTGACGATTCACTACGCTACTCTATACCCTTGGCGGATCGAGCTGAATTTTTACATTCCCCCGATACGCCTTTTCATTGGATGCAGCCAGCTCTAACTGCAACGAATGAAATTGCTCGTAACATTTCATCTTTGATAAAAATAGAATAAGGTCGCTACCTTTCGAATAGAAGTTAAACATGGAAACCCACGTGGATGTCTGCTTATCGTTTCATGTGTATTTGTAAGCGGTTCGTAAAACGATATTTCAATGGCTTTTAGAAATATATGTAAATGGGGGTTATAACCAGCATCCAATAGAGGGCGCATCACAGGAATCTCAACATCGGGATCAATCAGCCAAGGTAAGATCCACGTGGTGATCGTAACCTTGGCTTGTGAAGTTGTATGAAACACGACTTCTTACGTCCTTTTCAGAAGACTGCTATTTAAAAATATTGTGGAAAATTGAGCAACATATGCATTTTGTTGCAGATTGTTAATTTTTTTCAATCCTCAATTTGAAATGTTTTCCGTACCATTCAAATTAGTTTTCCTTTCTTCTACTGTTTCGTTATTTTGTCATTTTAGCAAGTTCCGCTCTATTTAACTCTTTACCATACAATCCTCTTGACACACCCAGAGAAAGAAGGCTTTTAAAAAACATTGTGAAAAAAGAAGAAAATGCTGGTCACCGGCATTATCTTCTTTCACCACCATGTTTTCGACCCTTTAATCCTTTACCAGACGACAAAATTTTAGCCCCGTCCAAATTGGAAGCATATGCAGACGACAATTTCAATGTGTCTCAAATGGTGCAGTTGTTTATTGATAGGGTGGAAAACATTGTGGGAAAAGGAGAAAATGCTGGTTACCAGCATTTTCTCCTTTTCCCACAATGTTTTCAAAAGGCTTCTTTCCAAAGGTCGTCAAAATTAGTCATTGTGTGGTAAAGGATTAAAAAGCTTATTTCTATCTTTTGAGCCACACAGATTACGACGTCTGCATGACTCGATTATCCTTTGCGGACAATGTAGACCAAAATCAGATTGTACAGAATGTGCAGTCTGATCTTGAATGAACGCTGTCCGATAAAGCGAAATAACCCCCCCCCCCCCTCACCCCCACCCCCACCCCCCCCCCCAAAAAAAAAAAAAAAAAAAAAACATTTAAATGGCAATATTTTTATTACTACTATTGCCTGGCAAATTTCATTTAACTTTTCTATTAGGATAAGGTTTACTTTTGGACACGACTGAGACTTTCATCGGGTAAAAGGGTTAATATGTTAACCAGTGCATCAATGGGTCAATTCAACCATAAACGTCGATTGTCGAAAGATCCTTTACCCAAAGTTTTGATAGAAGGTTTTCAAATCTTTCTCTCACAAGCATACATACGACAATGGTGCCTCTTATTTCATGCTTTCTGGTAGGTTATTGAGAAATATCAGTGAAATATCTTTCGATATTTCATAATTGCGACCAGTGAAATACCGACTCTTATGTTCTAACTCTTCAATTGAAGCCTTACGGCCAGATGGAAATATGACGTCATTTACATTACATTTCTCGCGCTTGACGTAATACTACATGTAATGCGTTGCTAGGAGGAGAATGTGAGGAAAAAATGTAGAGGGTCTGATTAAGCCTCCCCCCCCCCCCAAAAAAAAAAAAATAGGGTTAAAAGCATGAAATAAATAGATTTTTTTTTTTCGGAGACAGATGGAAATTTATTTATTCTCCTTAAGATCATCGGAAATATTTTCACTCGTGGCTGCGACATTCATAAAAGATATTTCCAATGATGTTCACTCGGTGAAATGAATTTCGGTCTTTCAACTTAAAAAAAACCTATCCTTTATATATTCATGTTCAAGTTATAAGACAGCGGAAATGGAGAAATGGCACAGAATGTTTTTGTTTTCCTTCATTTTTCCGTTTTGTTTGATAAAGGTTGTGAATATTATAGATCTATGTAGGTAATTCTGAAATCATATGAAGTGTGTTTTTTCCGAACTGTAATTCACTCTTGGCACCACAAAATAAATATGACATAAGAAATTCTCAAACATCTCTTGTATCGCAACTCTGAGATTGATTAGTGCAACTGTAATCGTTTCTTTTTTTGAGGGGGGGGGGGGGGGGGGGGGCGGGGTTTTTTTTTTTTATAGTATTGATCAAGATAAGAATCTCAGAACTTGCAGTCTTATCTTTGAACGTCGGTTTCTTGACTCTAACTTGCGAACACGCCCGTATTCACCAACCGTTCTTAAGAACGTTCTTTGTCTTATTCTCCAGAATTTTCTACATACGTAAGAAACACAACTTCTGATTGGCTAAACCATTCGGTTTAGCCAATCAGAAGTTGTGTTACTTGCAAAGTTAGTAAACATTGGAGAATAAGACGAGGAAAATTCTCAAGAATGGTTGGTGAATACGGACCCAGGACCGCTCGTTTTGAGTAGAGTTGAAGTTTTGGCAAGCTCGGTAGCCCGGTAAGTTAATTCCTGTCCCAGAACTGATGAATGCGACAATATACATGTACGTTCCCCTATCACCACTTCTTTGTCTCGTCGATGATTATTCGGCTTGCAACAATCGAAAAGTGGCATTCTGACATTTGCTTAAAGTGTCGTCTCGGATGAGGCTGCGTAGTCCACGCAGGCTAATCCGAGACGGCACTGTACGACTGAATTATTACTTGTACGGCCAGGTGGCAGGGCTCTTGGAAACTAGTTCACGGCTGTGGTGAATCATGTCGACCCGTGGGAAACTTGTTCACGGCTGTGGTGAATCATGTCGCCCCGGCCAAAAGGCGAGGTAGCGACATGATTCATCACAGCCGTGAACAAGTTTCCAAGTCCCCTGTCACCTGACCTTACAACAAATTTATTACACTGCAAAGTTTTACCATTCTAATGTTTGTTATGCTGGTGAAAAAATGAGTAAGCTAACGAAGTAGAATGAATTTCCCTTCTGATTGCCCCCATTCAATGAAAACTGACGTCACTGAGAGCTGACATCACTAAAACCCTGATGTTAATCTTGATCGAGGCCGCCATTTTGGGTGTTGTGTTGATAGTGTAGTCATGTATAGGAGGTTCCTTAAAGGGAAACTGCTTTTACGTTGGTTTTGCCAGTGTAAAGATATATATGTTCAGGGCATATTATCCAATCAGATCACGAGATATTTCTTTGCAGTATAATACATGTAATAGTTTTTGTACTACAGCAGACGTGTGCAAAATATAAAATTATATAAAAACGGAAAGTGTCATTTTAGATTAGCCGGTGTAACGTTGTAAAGTGATCCCCATAGAATAATGACCCCCCGGTCATTATTTATATAGAATATGAACCCCCCGGTCATTATTTTATAAAGAATATGGACCCCCCCGGTCCATATTCTATATAAAATAATGACCGGGGGGTCATTATTCTATGGGGGTCACTTTACAACGTTACACCAGTTTGGACAGCGTAGGCTGATACTTTACACAAATGTCAGAATCCCCCTTTTCGCGTGTTGCAGACCAATTATATTAAAAATGCTAGTGGCTTGGGAGAATATTGTGAGAAGTATTGGTACTGGAAACTCCAGGAAAGCATTGATAGGTGTACAAGCCGCCGCGACATTATTAAAATGATGTTGAAAACCACGTTAAAAACTGTGCAAACAAACAATGGTACTTTAGTCCCTTCAGAAAAGCCGGTGTACTTTGATGCTGAAGACAGTGTAAGACCCTTCCCTAACAACAATTTCAAATCTTTCCAATTTGATGACTGCCTGAAAAAAACCAGAGGTAAAGACAACACAGAAAACATTTGACAGAAGAAATTCCTATTTCTTACCGCTGATAAAAAAAAATCATTTATTTTTTACAATGCTTCCAATTCAAAACTTAAGAAGCATTGTAGAAGGGAAGGATTATCTCCAAGATTAACGATTGGTCGGTCCAATACAAAAATCAACCCTTCAGCACCAAATATATATGATCTACTTCTTTCGAAGGATGTTAATACCATTGGCTGTAACTCTAACAAGATTTATATCACTATAGGTTTGATTAAACAAGAGGGTGGAATGGACCTTAGATCAGACAACAAGATCCGCGCAAACTGATCTTGATCTTTACCGTCCACAGAAGACCATGTTTTGGCACCATGGCGCTAAAGGGTGGATAACAGAAAAAGATTTACCGCGGAACACGACGGGCCCGCACGAAACTTGAACGTTTACCAAACAAGCTGGCAAATCGCATAGTTCATGTATATCATACCAAGGGTATAGCGGGTGTCGAATGTCTAAAACAATCTATTGTAATTTAATATAGAGAGCGACAGCGGCCATTCAATGTCGAGCGTTGTGAGTTAATGGTGATTGGTTATTTCAAATGACAAGATCGGTAATTGATATTCGATAACCGAATCATTTGTTTGAACTTGTACCGGGTGTTTTGCTTCGTGGTTCTTGAAAATTTGTGATTCGAAAGTAATTTTATCTTTTTATTGTGAGAATTTGGAGTTTGAATGAGACTTTTATAGACGAAAAACGTCCGGTGATTGTACCTCTGAATTTAATCCATGTGGATAGAGAGTTGATAAGTATTGTATAACATTTGTTCTGCACTTAGACCTACAGTGTGGAATATAGCTAAACAATACGAAGTTGATGTTACTTTCTTAGTCCTGAATCATGCATTAACAATTTGTATAAGTCTGTGATTCGTGTCATTTTATTATTGGCACGTGTATAAAATCCGGTTCCTTGCAAAGGAACGGTAGAAACACTCCGATTTATTTTTTACCCGTGTGGATCATTGTGACGAACTGTTGTTTATAAAAATGTCTGCCACGACACCGACCGAGGACGATGAGATACACGACTTAGTATTACTGTTCGCCAACTCTAAGATTCCACGTGGCTCCGATGCTTTTCAATCAATAATTGGTGATTTATTGCCGGCATGTGACAAAAGTGAGGAAAGTGACACCACTGATTCGAATGATTCACAAACAGACAAACCTGAAAAACAGTTAGAATTTGGTGATGCGGGGTTGAAGGGGAAGACAAGGAACGCAGTCCGAACGGTATCTCCAAAATCTCTAGCAAGAGTTCATTGGCCAGACGAGAGTGATGATAAGCTATCAAATAGTCCGACGCCAAATAAACTACATTCTGCGCGCATTTATATGAAAACTACACCGAAGCCAATTTTAAAGCACGAAGATAACGCAATTATGGTTGACAGTGTACCGCAGGGACAAGGCTGAGCAAATGTTCATGGTTTATGACATAAAGCTGATTTTACCGATTTCGAGTGAAACATTCCATTTGAATCGTATTCATTTTGACATTCACGTTCTTCCTGTTTCCATGAAAACAAAAATAGTCAACCATTCCTTTCATAAACACAGACAGAGTGTTGTGGACCTTCTGTACATACCTTTGTCAATGAGCATACAAATATGTTATTCCTGCTTGCATAACGGACACAGTGGTTTTGACTTATGTTTTTTCCTGGTCCCATGAACACACGAACAGTCATGTAATAGTGGTGTTGGACTTTTCTGTTGACCTTCTTTTATTATATTGAATCTTTGTATAACCGGCCAAAGAACGGGACGTTGATAAGACGATATCCGGATACCAGTGTTCCATTTCCAAGATTTTCTTGACAAGTATATCTTAGATTAAAGAGATCCTTCGTCCGTATTCAGCAAGCATTCTCTGTAGTATTCTTAGTTTTGTTTTTAAATAAAGTAAAGAGACACAATGTCTTATTGGGTAAACCACTTGGTCTGGCCAATCAGAAATTTTGTTAGTTTGAATTTGGGTAAATTCTATCAGAATCACAGCAAGAATGTTTCTAAGAATTTTTGGTGAGTACGCGCCAAGATTGCTTTCTAGAAGGCAAAAAGTTTAGTCAAATCTTGGATCTATAATGTCCGCTTATTTAGTTAGTGTTTTCAGCTATCGCTTATTTAGTAAGTGTTTTCAGCTATCGCTTATTTGGTAAGTGTTTTCAGCTATCGCTTATTTAGTAAGTGTTTTCAGCTATCACTTATTTAGTGAATGTTTTCAGCTATCGAAAGCGATCGACTTAATGTATAGGGCGATGAAACCGTGAAGGTGTTAGATGTATTTAATAAACTGGATGTGCCGACAAACTCGAGCGAAGGACATTGCAGGTCAGATGATGTCGGAGGTTTCGCCCCCAAACGGTAAATTTTGGACCCTTCCAAACCTAAAGAGTTTGCAGATGACAATTTTAGTTTTGGAGAAAATGGCAGAAAATTCTCAAAGAGGGTAGAAAACACTGTGGGAGAAGGAGAAATTGCTCGTTACGAGCAATTTCTCCTTTTCCCACAGTGTTTTAAAAGGACTGTTACTGCAGACACGTACAGACCAGGGCTTGTTTGGGAAAGGGTTAAGTACTCGAACATGACAAAGGTCATCTCTGACATAAAGGCCTAGTCAAGTCAGATTACGCTCTTTCCCAGTCTTCTGTCAGTGATTGAAATAATGCCTTTTCATTTGCCCTTTCACCGGGGAGTAGATGCATCTCCGTGATACAAAATACCAAGCAAGTCATTAAACTGTTGTGACTCTACAAAATCTATGTTGCAGACCAACCGAGTGAATCACGAGGTAAAATGATCCTTTGTCATGTTGGAAATGGACCACTGTAACTGGCAGACTGACATGAATCGATATTTATATAGTTGCGTTATCACCCACTCCCCTTTTATGTCAAAATGAAACCGAAATCATATGTCATTGTCGAAGAAATGTCGTTATGCGGCTTGTCTTCATTTTTGTGTTAAATCTTTGCACAAATGCATAGTGGATGTGGCTTTGTTTAGGACAACAAATCTTTAGGAAGCTTTACTCTTGTCATGTGACAAAATTTGGGACTGCAGGAAACTGATAGGAAATGCAATGATAATTAAACATAGCTTAACTCTTTACCACACAATCCCGACTTTTAACAACCCTGAAGAAGAAGACTTTTAAAAACATAGTGAGAAAAGGAGAAAATGTTGGTAACCAGCATTTTCTCCTTTTCCCACTATGTTTTTTACCCTATCAAGTCAAAATTGTTTCATGTTTTGCCACTGTAATTTGTCGTATGCATTTTTTTTTTCAATATGGTCAAGTCCATAATTTTGTCGTTTGGTAATGAGTTAAATGACGAATTCTGTCTTTGATGTGGAAGACAACATTGTGTTTCGGCAGCTTTTCAAAAGAGTGTCTTTCAACGTCGTTAAAACTCGGGATTGTTCATATAGAGTTAATATAGAGATATATATTTTTTCACATCATGCAGAATATAGCTTAACTCTTTACCACACGACAAAATTTTAGACTGGTTCAAATTGAAAGCATTTGCAGACGACAAAATAAAGGTGACTGAAAAATTGAATTTTGTTCTGGGAAGGGTAGAAAACACTGTTGGAAAAGGAGAAAATGCTGGTTACCAGCATTTTCTCCTTTTCCTACGGTGTTTTCAAAAGGCTTCTTTCTCAGAGGCGTCAAGAGTAGGGATTGTAAAACCTTAGCTGGAACAGGACCAGTGTATTAAAAAAAAATATCTGCCTTTCGCTTCAGGTTATTAAATACGAAAAAAGAAATGCATTTTCTTTTTTCCAGGTATAATAGTTTTTACTTGTTTAGGAATTAGCATGATCTGGGGTGGAATAATTTCATCTTCACAGATTTAAAGTCTTGAAAAGTCTCTTTTTTTTTTTCAAAAGATAATCAATATTTGTTTTGAAAACTAATGATTGATAAGCGTAGTAGAATAGAACTTATGACAATTAAGTATTCCCATGTTTTTTTTTCTTTGTGGTATTTTATACAAATAAAAATGAAGTTGAAGAAAATTGTTTTGCTTTGCTTCCTTTACCAGAACTCTCTCTCTCTTTCTCTCTCTTGACAAATAGTTTTGTTATTTCAGTCGTTTAACACTATTTATCAATTCGATTAAAGTTTTACTGAGAGTCTAATGAATGTAAATAACTATACTGTAATTGTTGTTGTTGATATGAAGAATTTCTCGACAGAATGAAAGATCACGTGACTGAAAAAAAAAATGAAAACAATGTGAGAAATTGGAAGTGCTGATGAACAGCATGTTCTCTTTTTCCACAATGTTTTTCAATCCTTTCAAAGTTAAGATGCCAACTGTTTACTCTCTCTATTCCGAGTTTTAACGACTCTGTGGTAGAAAACATTTGAAAACATTAATGGGAAAATGAAAATGCTGGTAAACAAAATTTTTTTTTTCTACAATGTTTTCTCGCCTTTCAAAGATGAACCCAATCATTCGAACCACAACGATTTTTTCTTCTGCAAATGGTGTTAATCTGCACGGAGCCAGGGTGTCTCAGGGGTAAAACGTGGGACTGGTAATGGGGGAGGGGGCTTGTTTGAGAATCACAGAAAGGACTGGGACCCATATTCACCAATCATTCTTTAGACCACCCTTTGTCTCATTCTTCAAGATTTTCTAAGCTTGAAAGTAACACACCTTCTGATTGGCTAAACCATTTGGTTTAACCAATCAGAAGGTGTGTAACTTTCAAATGTAGGAAATTCTGGAGAACAAGACTGGCAATTTTTTTTAAGAATGGTTGGTGAATACGGACCCGGGTTTTGTATGGTATTGTCCCTCGGTAAGACACTTCAGAACACCAGCCTAGAACTGGTTAACTGCGGCGTAAAACACTAGACCATCATTCTCTAAATTTGAACAGTCTGTGATATTTTTTCCGTAAGCAGTTACTTGACCCGTTTTATTTCAGTACGTTCATATTGAAAGCTTGTATAATTGAGGAACATATATACTTCATTACAAGACAAAATATTTCAGATGTTAAATTTGATACAAAGTTAACTGAATGACATTGTAACAATGGAGTTGCTTTAATCTGTTCATCTATTTTGTCTGCGTTACCCAACTGTGTTCTTTTTACAAAAAACAGTACACTTTATCAAACGATAAAACTTTGGTTGCTATAGCCAGAAAACTGTTAAATAATGATTTTTTCTTCTTCTTCTTCTTTTTCGAAACCGGAAGTTTGAAATTTCTATAAATTCAAATAGATTTTGTGCTACAATAGACTTGCAGAAATCAGAAAATTACTTAAAAACGGAAAGTATCGTTTCGGATTAGCCTGCGGCGACTTCATATAATGATACTTAAACCGCTTTCAACAGTGCTTGAATCGCAAGTTGGCAAATACTCATTTATTTGTCAGCCCTCGGTTTCAACAAGACTTCCCAAGGCAGCTCCGGCTTGAGAAGCTCTTCCATCCGGTATCGAATAAGTATTTTTCATTGCAAATCTGGTACTCTAACGTCTGAGCTACCAAGGACCTCTCGTAACAAAAGTTTGGCAGATTCTTATAAAATAAAAGCCGTTTAAGAATTCTGCATTTTGTGACTTCGATTGATAAACCATGTAAACCTTTACCACACAACACCTTGTTCTAAAGACCCTCTTTTTTTCATAACATTGTGGAAAAGGGAGAAAATGCTGGTCACCTTTGGCTTTCCGATGTGGAAAAAAAGTCTTCACTTTCAATACTTTCAGAAAATGGAGGCGCAAGTAATCTGGGAGTATCCGGAGTAAAGGTTAAAAAAATGTCGTTTGGTAATGAGTTAAGCATAAATTTACACCTTACAAGTTAGGTTTAACAAGACCTATTTTTTTAAATTATCAGATTATCAGTCACTGTGTGTCCGGGACAAGACTTCACTTTCTGGACGTTTTATCGTGATCCATCTACTTTTTTTCACGTGACGACGCTTTATAAAGCCACAGCTCGTATGTTAGAGCCGTAGCCATTCTCTCTCTCTCTCTCTAAAACATATATACAAACCGACAAAAACCTTAATAAAAGGAGCTTTTTAGACAATATACATTTGGAAATGAAGTTGTATGGGGAAACGTTTAACCTTAAATTTACACTTTTTCAAGCCATTTATTGAAAGTTTATTTGGTTTATTTCCACGGCAATAAACAGTTTTGCATAATTTTCTGAAAGCAACACGTGTAGTTTCTTGTTTTGTTAATAAGCCTTGGTTTTTTTTAATTAAACGAATATGCAAAAGGCGACTCTCAGGACTACCAGTGCTTTGATTAAATCCTCAAAAGGATGTTCGATGGTTGATGGTAAGATTCCATCAATGGACCTTGTGTGAAACCATTGTGTGTAAGGACCTTTTGTGCATTTGAAAACACTTCCACACATCTCCATTTGGGTCATGATATATTCCGTTTATAGCTACATATAAGTGTTGGCGCTTCATTTATAGAACAAGATATATTTATCGATACCAATTGTACATAGTCAAAATATAAAAAATAATAACGGTCGTTGTACTTAAGGGCTATACCAACCAAGAGACTCCTTGTTAACAGTAATTATGTATATCATTCTACACTGTTAATCCCATCTTCGCAAGCCAAGGCTGACGATTCTACTCTACCCTTGGCGGATAGAGCTTGACTTTTACATTCCCCCGATAAGCTTTTTCATTGGATGCAGCCGGCTCTAACTGCAACAAATGAAATCGCTCGTAGCATTTCATCTTTGATAAAAATAGAACAAGGTCGCTACCTTTCGAATAGAAGGTAAACGTGGAAACCCACGTGGATGTCTGCTTATCGCTTCATGTGTATTCGTAAGCGGTTTGTAAAACGAAATTTCATTGGCTTTTAGAAATATGATGTAAAGGAGGGTAATAACCAGCATCCAATAGAGGGCGCATCCCAGGAATTTCGAAATCGGGCTCAATCAACCAAGGTAAGATCCACGTAGTGTTCGTAACCTTGGCTCGCGAAGATGTGTTAATCTAAGTGTTACGTTTGGATTATAACCACGTGGGCGAATTATTGACCATTTAACTCATTATCTCCCGCTAGATGGCATTCTATAAATACTCATCTATCTAATTTGGGCATCCTGGGTACACAACCAAACCACTTTCCTACGCGACAACCGTTACTTTGAATTTCAAACTAAAACAAACGTTTACTCAATAAAAGGCTACCTCGTGCAATTCACTCTGTTATGATCAGCAGTCTGCCCGCTTTCGGGGCTAGTGATGAAGTTCATATAAGACAGTCGAATCTTCGAAGAATATGACATGCGCAGACAACGGTGTCATATAAGACAGGTCGAATCTTCCGAGAATATGACATGCGTAGACAACGCCATTAACTCTATAACAAAGTACTACATTATGCTAATTCACATCGAAAGCGCTTTCAGACAGGATATTCACAGTATCCACATTTATAGCATTCGTCTTTGCAGTGGTGGAAAGCACTTAGAGGAAAGTTGAAAATGCTGCTTACCAGCATTTTCTCCTTTTACCACAATGTATTCTTGATCAGGGTCACCTAAACATAAATGGGTTTTTTTTTTTTTTGTTAAAGAGTTAAACCAAGATCACAATGAAAATAGTGCGGATTAAAAGGTCCACACACTCGAAAACCGGATTAATGCTCAACCAACCGAAAGAGGTACATGTAAAAATACGATAAACATTTTAGGCGGAGAAACAAGAGGGCCACTAACCCAAAGCGCTCGTCCGAGTAAAATTATCTGGATTTTATAACGTTGCCGAAATGTGACCCTTACTTAGAGTGCTCTCTAGTCTTCCTCAGGTTTGTCTGGGTCACCAATTCACCGAAAGTTATACTTTACGAAACAACAACATTTTAGGCTAGTCCAAACTGAAAGCACTTGCAGACAACAAAATAAACGTAACTCAAAAATTGAAATTTGTTTCCAGCAGAAGTAACTAGCATTTTCTCCACAGGGTTTTATAACTTTTTGTGAAAAGATTAAAAATTTGAGCCACATTAAGACATTTACAAGGAGACGTCTTAATTGTGTAAGTAAACAGGGTGCACTCCTAAATAGTCTCCTGTTATGTTCAGTTATAAAAGTTCCTTACATAAAAAATCAAGAATAGATTGAAATTGTTGATAATCCGATATGAATAAGTATTAATATTATAATCCTCCGACAACTTGGTCATGTAGTCCTTTAGAAAACCTCTAAATTAGAGTCATCAAAAAAAATATAGATCGATTGTTGCTTTTACCACAATACTTTTATACTTGAGCCTCTATGAAACAATACTTTGTTTAATTGCTCATAGAGAGTAGGCCTTTGAAAACATTATGGGAAAAGGAGAAAATGCTGGTAACCAGCATTTCCTACTTTTTTCATATTATTTTCTATCTCTTTAAAGACGGCTACCATCATTTAGGGATTAGTATTTGTTTATCTCAAATGCTTATAGACTAGTTTTTTTTTTTAATAGCTAGGAGGTTAAGCCTAAGATGGCAGAACTTTGGGGGTTTTTTTCTGTTGTTGTTTCTTTTCTGTTTTAACCTTTTACCAAACAATCCCTGCTTTTTACGACCCTGAGATAGAAGCCTTTTGAAAACATAGTGGGAAAAGGAGAAGATGCTGGTAACCAGCATTTTCTCCTTTTCCCACAATGTTTTCTACCCTACTGGAAACAATTTCAAATTTTCAGTCACTTTTATTTTGTAGTCTTAAAGTGCTTTTAATTTGGACCAGTCTAAAATTTTGTCATATGGGAAAGGGTTACTAAAATTTTCAATTTCAGTTTATATCATGGTGGCCAAAGCACCTATCATCATTTCCTACACTTTCCTACCTTTTCTTTTGCTCAGTGTTTTTCCAATCCACTGGCAGCTTTCCGATTGTCAGAACAATGGTCAGCTGTGAGAGAGGAGTGAATCCTGTCACAATAACTATCGCCAGTCCTTTAACTCTTTACCAAACAACAATTTTTTAGACTTGTCTGAATTTAAAGCATTTGCAGACGACAAAATAAATGCAACTCAAAAATTGAAACTTGACTTTAGAAGAGTAGAAAACATAGTTGGAAAAGGAGAAAATGCTGGTTACCAGCATTTTCTTCTTTTCCCACTATGTTTTCAAAAGGATTTTTCCTCAGGGTCATTAAATGTAGGGATTGTGTGGTAAAGAGTTAAAAGAAATTGACCACTTTGAATGAAAAAGACTTCTACAACTTGAAAAAATACAGCATAAATATTTCTATCCCATGGTTTTCTAGGCAATAATGAGTAACAATATAGATGACAGTGTAGATTCAAGATCAAGATTGCATGTTTTGTACGGACCTATCTTGGGCCAATACTGTAGTGCAAGGCAACTTTCTGAAAAACAGGATGCTAAGAAATCTTCCTGCTATGAATGCAGTTGACTGTTTTTAGCTCGCCTAAGTATGAAGTAGTCAAAGTCTACTTTTTTCATCAGTGGTTTGTTTTGATAATATCTGGAAAAAGTTAAAGAATGTGCAAAATTGGCCCTTGGTTCCTTTTTCACAATGTTTAAAAAGGCTTCTTTCTCAGGGTCGTAACAACCAGGAATTGTTTGGTAAAGGGTTAAGTTAACCAAAACAAGAGATATTTGTAAAACACGTATGTCCCCCTAATGGCATCCAATTCTAAATATAACATGTGAATTTAAACTGTTAAGTTCAAAGTGTAAAAACAAACAAAGGGTATTTACTCATAAATTATTGATGATAAATTAACAATGTTCTGATTTAGATCTTTACTATCTAGAAAGGTTTTATTCAGCATTATGTTCTGATACATGGCTCTGGTGCACTCTATAGCCTTATGGCCTGTATAACTACAAATTGTTAACTCTATACCCTACAATCTTGACTTTTAACAACCCTTAGAAAGAAGCCAACTGGAAACATTGTGGGAAAAGGAGAAAATGCCCATAACCAACATTTTCTAAACTGTCAAAGAAAGAAATCATAATACACATATTATCAAGATTTAATTTGTTGTCTGCAGATGCTTTGAATTTGGCCCAGTCTAAAAATTTGTCACATTTGTGGTACAGAGTTAAAAATATTTTTAGTCTAAAGTGGAAGGATTTGCTAAATTTTATATAATTCTAAGCCCAAGTTGCAAGAATTTTCTAAATTCTAAAGTTAACACCATTTTTAAACTGGTTTATCCAGTAAGCTGGTTTATCCTGTCAAAATGACTTTTAAAATTTTGAACAAGAGTAAGAATATAATTGTGAACAAATCGGGAATACAGGCCCTGTACTGGAAAAATCAAGGATGCCAATGTTATATATGTACATAGGAGTCATGCTCTAGAAAAATGGGGCTTAATGCATCTCTGTGATGAATTATAACAAGCTGATCATCACATAATTATGGATCCAGCTGATCATCACATAATTATGGATCCATTAACTCTTTACCAAATGGCAAAATTGTAGACTGGTCCAAATTGAAAGCATTTGCAGACGACAAAATAAACGTGGCTCAATAATTGAAATTTGTTTTGGGAAGAGTAGAAAACATTGTGGGAAAAGGAGAAAATGCTGGTTACTAGCATTTTCTCCTTTTCCCACAATGTTTTCAAAAGGCTTTTTTCTCAGGGTTGTCAAAAGTATGAATTGTGTGGTAAAGAGTTAAGTCCATTTTATCTTACAAAGGCTTTAATCATGATGTGAACTGGTCCTTAGAGTTGCAGAAAATTTTCCAATAGCAAAGAGTTTCCACCCCAGTCGGCCTGTGTGGAATGTGCAGGCTGACGAGGGTCGATACCTTTTTGAATATGACCTTGGCCCCGCTTTTTACAGAGCATGGCTTCATATATACTACTCAACATTTGCTAGGGATCACCATCTTACATTGAGCCGATATGGATGTGCGGCATGCATTTTGTATGGTTTTTTTAGTACGTAACATTGCCACACTGATGATATAAACTATCCAAGGAAATGAGTATTTCTTAAGCAAAACTGTATCTATGTAACATATTCCTGTATTGAAGTATCAAATTGATCCCTAGCAAATGTTGAGTAGTATACATGACCAGCTCTGCCTGATTTAGCAAGCAACCAATTCTAGGTTAAAGAGCAATTATAGGTAATAAGGAGAAAATGCTGGCCATCAGGATTTAGTGCTATAGGATGAGGTGTTGGTCAACAGCATTTTTTTTTTCCTTTTTTCCATGATTTTTTTTTTTTAAAAATTCCTCTACAAGGAGTTATTCAACTCATTACCAAACAACAAAATTTTAGGTTTGTCCAAAATGAAAGCATTTGCAGACAACACAATAAAAGTGAATGAAAATTTGAAATTTGTTTTGTGAAGGGCAGTAAACATTGTTGGAAAAGGAGATAATGCTGGTTACCAGTATTTTCTCCTTTTCCAACAATGTTTTCTAAAGGCTTCTTTCTCAGGGTCGTCAAAAGTAGGGATTGTGTGGTAATGGGTTGAAATAAGCGGGTTGTTTGAAAAAAGGATGTATAATTATTACTTTCTAGTGAAATAAACAAATGAATTATCAATCATAAAGATGGAGACAGGCTGCTCTATACATCTCCAAGATCCATGTAGGAGTTTCGAAGATAGTCTTTGTAAACTTTATCGGAGAGATCTCGAAACTGCTTTCTCATTAAAACACCCAGTTGTTGGAATGAAGGTCTTTCCGCTTTTCTGTAAAGAAAACAAAAGTGTCAAGATATGGGCCATTTTCTGAGAAAAGGAGGCTTAAAAACATCTGGGGGGGGGGGGGGAAAGAGGGAGTATAGACCCATGTAAGCCTGCACTGTCCGTGCAGGTTGACACGAGTCAAAACTTTTTGCTAGTAATTTTGTTAATTTCTGCATGTTAAATTACCATTTTACCTCAAAATCTGATAATATTTTTATTTAACCCTTTACCAGGCGTCAAAATATTAGCCATGTCCTAATTGAAAGCATTTGCAGACGACAATTTCAGTATGGCTCAAACAGTGCAATTGTTTAGTGATAGGGGTAAAAAACATTGTGGAAAAAGGAGAAAATGCTGGTTACCAGCATTTTCTTTTTCCTACAATGTTTTCAAAAGGCTTCTTTCCAAAGGCTGTCAAGTTGTCATTGTGTGGTAAGGGGTTTACGGTTTTCATGGATCCATAATTATGTGATGACTTCCTTGTTATAATGGATCACAGAGACAAATGAACCCGCCTTTTGTCAGGTCATAATTATGTGATGACTCTCTTGTTGTAATGCATAACAGAGACACATGAACCCGCCTTTTGCCAGGTCATAATTATGTGATGACTTTCTTGTTATAATGCATAACAGAGATACATGAAACTGCCTTTTGCCAGGCCATAATTATGTGATGACTCTCTTGTTGTAATGCATCACAGAGATACACAAACTGCCTTGTGCCAGGTCATAATTATGTGATGACTTCCTTGTTATAATGGATCACAGAGACACATGAACCCGCCTTTTGCCAGGTCATAATTATGTGATGACTCTCTTGTTGTAATGCATAACAGAGACACATGAAACTGCTTTTTGCCAGGCCATAATTATGTGATGACTCTCTTGTTGTAATGCATAACAGAGATACATGAAACTGCCTTTTACCAGGCCATAATTATGTGACGACTCTCTTGTTGTAATGCATAACAGAGATACATAAAACTGCCTTTTGCCAGGGCATATTACATATAGAGAGAATAAAATTGGTCTTTTTTCAGCTTTTTCAATGTTATTGTGTGAGATTGAAAGGGCTTCTTGCAGCTGAATGAGGGTATTTTAAAATAGTAAGGTAATTGGAGAGATCATCAGAATGAATGAATGAATGAATGAATGAATGAAATAGAATGAATGAATGAATTTTTTTTATGGCACATCAACAGCTTTTGTCATTTAGCGCACATATCCGTGTTAAAAATGATGAAAGAGGAGAACAATTTTGTCATCTTCTACATAGTGTAGTACACAATGCCGCTTCTCAATTGACGCAGAAAAAAAGGTTTTTAGAAATACTATCAGAAACAAGAGGGCCAAGATGGCCCTGGACAGCTCACCTGAATTTTTGAGATGACCATAGCCTATTTTTTTTTTGAGGTATTGAAACATTGGAACTAAATTTATAATTTTGCTAAGCAATTTTCAAAAGGTCACCTGTAAAATTCATTTCGAAATCTGACCATCAGTTTCAAAAAGAAGAATTTTTAAGAATTCTTCATTTCTGTATAAGAGCAAGTATCCCCCATCCACGAGAGCCATGTTTCTTGATGGATCAAAATTTACGAACAAGTTTTGAAAAGGGTCACCCAAGGAACATTTCAGAAAATTTCTTTTAAAATCTGACCAGGGGTTTCAGAGAAAGAGAATTTTCAAGAATTTCATCATGTCCATATAGCACAAGTTGCTCCCATTCACAAGAGTAAGGATCACCCAAGGAACATCTCTGTCAAATTATTTTAGAATCTGACTAGGGGTTTCAGAGAAAAAGAATTTTCAAGAATTTCTTCATTTCCCTATAGTGCAAGTAGCCCCCATTCACCAGAGCCATGTTTCTTGACAGATCAAAATTTTGTGAACAGTTTTTGAAAAGGGTCACCCAAGGATCATCTCTGTGAAATCATTTCAAAATCTGTCCAGCCGTTTTAGAGAAGAAGAATTTTTAAGAATTTCTTCATTTCCCTATAGTGCAAGTAGCCCCCATTCACCAGAGCCATGTTTCTTGAAGGATCAAAATTTCACAAACAATTTTTTGAAAAGGGTCACCCAAGGAACAATTCTGTGAAATTATTTCAAAATCTGACCAGCGGTTTTAGAGAAGATTTTTTAAGAATTCCTTCATTTCTGTATAGTGCAAGTAGCCCCCATTTACCAGAGCCACATTTTTTGACGGATCAAAATTTCACGAACAAGTTTTGAAAAGGGTCACCCAAGGAACATATCTGTGAAATTATTTCAAAATCTGACCAGCGGTTTCAGAGAGAAGATTTTCAAAGAATTCCTTGATTTCTGTATAGTGCAAGTAGCCCCAATTCACCAGAGCCACATTTTTTGACGGATCAAAATTTCACAAACAATTTTTGAAAAGGGTCACCCAAGGAACATATTTGTGAAATTATTTCAAAATCTGACCAGCGGTTTCAGAGGAGAAGATTTTTAAAGAATTTGCTAAAAAATTCCATTTGGTTGCCATGGCAACCAGAGTTTTTGACGGAATCAAATTCTGTGAACAATTTTTAAAGAGGACCTCCCAAGGAACATTCCTGCCAAGTTTGGTCCAAATTGGCCCAGCGGTTTAGGAGGAGTTGATGTTTAAAGAATTGTTGACGACGCACAACCCACGACGCACGACGGACGATGCACGATGCACGACGCACGACGGACACCCAGTGACCCTAAAAGCTCCCCTTGAGCACATTGTGCTCAGGTGAGCTAAAAACAGAAGCTGCTATTTACCATCTTCGTGAGCCAAGGTTACGATCACTACGTGGATCTTGCCTTCGCGGTTAGAGCCCGATTTCCAGATTCCCGCAATACCCCCCCACTGGATGCTGGTTATTATTCCCCTTTACATCATATTTCTTATAGCCAATAGGATATCGTTTTACAAACCGCTTCCGAATACAATAGTTCAACATGAAGCAATAACCACAAACATACTTCAACATTCCATGGTCGGGAGCTGAGATATAGCCTAAAACCGCTGATAATTTATTGGTCACACTATAACTTTCTGTAAATATTGTTCGCCTATGTTTTTTTCGGTAAGAAATCATTACAGATCCTGCACACATCCATGGAGGTATCCATGCTTACCTCCTATTTTTATCAAAGATGAAATTCTACGAGCAATTTGATACAGTGCAGTTAGAGCTATCTGCAACCAATGAAAATGCATATTGGGGGAATGTCGAAATCAAGCTCGATCCACCAAGGGTAGAGTAGTATAGTGGATCTTCACCCTTGGCTTGCAAAGATGGCTGTTTAGTATCATTTTCTTTTTTCCCAAAAATGTTTCTACTATTTCAAAGGCAAATCCCAATGTTTGAGTGTAAATTTTTGTCAACTAAAGTTATAAATACGGATGATGCCAGCTGGTAAAGTGTTAAGGGTTCAATATATGCAAAAAGACAGGATAAGAGTAGAGAGAATGTATTCTAACTCTGTTAATATAAAATTAACAAAAGTAAATTTGTGACAAAGGTCAGTTTTGAACATGAGGGGTTGCACATAGCTCAGTGGTGAAGCTATAGTAGTGGAAACCTAGAGACTCTGAGTTTGGTCCTGACTCAAAAATTTTAATTTTTCAATTGAGAGTGTCTTTGGACATACCACATCAGAGCCCAGGCTTAGCGCTGGTGACACCTAGGACAAATATGAGTTAGTATGCTGTCACAATCATGTGACTGAAATAATGTCAAAAGTGTCTTAACTCTTTACCAAACGACAAAATTTTGGACTGGTCCAAATTGAAAGCATTTGCAAACAACGAAATAAATAAGAATCAAAAAATGAAATTTGATTTGGAAAGGGTAAAAAACATTATGGGAAAAAGGGGAAAATGCTGGTTACCTGTAATTTCTCCTTTTCCCTCAATGTTTTCAAAAGCTTTCTTTAGCAGGATTGTTAAAAGTCGGGATTATGTGGTAAAGAGTTGACTCTCTACCAAACGACAAAATTTTAGACTAGTCCAAATTGAAACCATTTGCAGACAACAAAATAAATGTGAATCAAAAATTGAACTTTGGGGTTATTTGGTAAAAGGTTAAAATGTCATAGTTAAATCTTTACTACTTATTAATAATCAGGAACCAGTCATAGAGAGATCCTCATGTACAAAAGTGTTATATACAAATGGATAACAAAATAAATGCAAACACACAATTACCTACAAAGATAATAACTAGATATAAAAAATTCTCTTAGGATATAGATAGAAAAGAGTGTAACTTTCTTATATCACAAATAATAATATGTAAACAAAAACAAGTATTAACATGATTATGTCATATTCATTAAAGTTTCATTACCAATACTGACTAAAACAAGAGGACCATAATGGTTCTGTATTGCTCACCTGAGTGAGCAAGAGCTGTTGTAGACAAATTATGCTCCCAAACCATGTCTCTTTTTAACCATTTCCTGCACAATGCCAACCTTTGATGACCTTTAGAAAGAAGCCTTTTGAAAACATTGTGGGAAAAGGTGAAAATGCTGGTAACCAGCATTTTCTCCTTTTCCCAAAAACTTTTCTCTTCTCTTCGACACAAATTTCAAGTTTTGAGTCACATTCATTTTGTAGTCTGCAAATGCTTTCAATTTGGACAAGTCTGAAATTTTATTAATTGGTAAAAAGTTAAGAAAGCGAAGGCTGTCCACAAATCATTGGTCACAGGAGAAATTTAAAGTAAACCCCCTTTTTCCACGACACAGTATCAAATTAGAAAACCATAAAACACATTGGCGCAATATCCAAAGGACTTAGTACATGAAGTTTCATACAATTTGGTCAGGAGTTGTGGAGAAATGACTTCGGATGAGTAGACAGACAGCCAGACGGAAGGACAGACAGACGAAGTGGCAACTTTATGCCCGCCCTTTGGGGAGCATAAAAACAATAAATTGGGAAAAAGTAGCCAAAGTGGGAAGTAGAGAAAGGAGGGTGGGTTTTCCTGACCTTATATAGAATTTTAATAACCTTCTTTAACATTGTATTGCTGGACCTGTAACAAGCTCATTTCCAGATTAGATCAAGATTAGACTGCAAAGAATGGTCAAGTGTACCATTTGACAATTTTTGTGGACCACTACATTATATGAATAAATTATCAAAATGCTAGGCTATATGGTTTAAAGAAGAGAAGATTTCTAACCTTTTGTAAGTAAAAAAGTTTCTAAGAATGTCGTTGAATTTATTGACAAACAATGTAGGGATAGACGACGGAAAGACCAGAACTGCATGATCACAATAGGTGACTTTAACTCTTTACCACACAGCAAAGTTTCAGACTGCTCCAAATTGAAAGCACTTGCAGACGACAAAATAAAAGTGAGGAAAAATCGGAATTTGATTTGGGATGGGTAGAAAACATTGTGGGAAAATGCTAATTACCAGCATTTTCTCCTTTTCCCACAGTGTTTTCAAAAGGCTTTTACCTCAGGGTCGTCAAAAGTCGTCATTGTGTGGGAACGGGTTAAGCACTATGTGCTCTGATAAGCAAAATTTGAGCTACACAATACCAATAAAAACAGAAACAAGAGCTTTCACTAACCATGATCATACTCCCCACTAGCTCTTTGTCACATAGCAGCTCTTTGTCACAAAATGCAGAATGGTTTAGTACAAAAGTAAGAGTTGAAAAAAATGAAACATGACATTATGGGTTTGCAGTCATTAAAGAGTTAAGTCAACCTTGTACCACACAATGACAACTTTTAACATCTCTCAAGAAGAAGCCTTTTTGAAAACATTGTGAGAAAAGGAGAAAATGCTATTAACCAGCATTTTCTCCTTTTCCCACAAAGTTTTCTACCCTATCAAAGCAAAATTGCACCATTTGAGCCACGTTGAAATTGTCCTCTTCAAATGCTTTCAACTTGGATAGCTCTGAAATTTTACTGTGTGGTAATGGGTTAAATTGTCACTGTTAAAACACAGAGACCTAAGATATATGACAAATCTTTAGTAATCTGTATGGGCAGTAATTTGAACTATTGGAGTGATATAGAGGTAACATCACCATTAATATTTACAGAATACATGCATGTTTTTCCATGGAATTGCAGCTGTAATCAAACTATGATCACTTTAGTATTTCAGGGTGTGAGTGTTCTCATTCACATAATTTAAACACAAAATTCATATTCACATAGTTTTGTACATTGCAAATTGTAGGAGTATTATACTGGACAAAAGTGATACAATTTAGTAAAATTTCAAATTTCAAGGGAAGCTAATTCTGCAAACACATTGCAACAGTCATGAAAATTGCACATGCACAACTTCATGTATTTATAGGAATACTGTGTAAATTTGAGTTCAGTACCTGAAAAACTGTAGGAGTATTTCTGTTAACAAATTTGTGTCTATGGACAGATAGATGGACAGATGGACAGATGGACAGATCATTACACTTTCCTCAGCACTATTAAGACTTGCAATATTTTAACCCTTTCCCAAACGACAAACTCTTGGACTAGACCAAATTGAAAGCATTTGCAGACGACAATTCAACTCTTGCTGAAAAGATGATATCTGTCTATGATAGGGTAGAAAACATTGTGGGAAAAGGAGAAAATGCTGGTTACCAGCATTTTCTCCTTTTCCCACAGTGTTTTCAAAAGGCTACTATTCCAGACCCGTGAAAACCAGGGATTGTTTGGGAAAGGGTTAAGCCATTTACATAGTTCAGCTCTTTAAGTGAAGAAAACCTGTTATATTTTTCTAGGAATGTTGAAATGAATTAAAGAGGAATGTAGTTTAATCAAAATAACAGAAGTACTTTTATCTGCATGAGCAGTCCTGTTCAAATGAGGAATGTACTATTAACTTCATACCTTGCTATTAAAGCTCATACCTTGCTATTCAAGCTCATACCTTGCCATTCAAGCTCATGACAACAAAGCCACGCACATGTTGGAGAGAAGAGATCGAAAAAGAAGAACAGTGGCTAGTTATGATTAAATGCTGTCTTCATCCTATATTCCTTGAATCATCAAACTTTGTAACTAAACTTTCTTTAACTCTTTACCACACAATCCCGACTTTTAACGACCTTGAGAAAGAAGACTTTTGAGAACATTGTGGCAAAAGGAGAAAATGCTGGAAACCAGCATTTTCTCCATTTCCCACAATGTTTTCTACCCTTTCCAAACCAAATTTCAATTGTAGATTCAAATTTATTCAGTCGTCTGCAAATGCTTTCAATTTGGACTAGTCTAAAATTTTGTTTGGTAAAAAGTTAAAATATATCCCTTTCATGTCATTTGCAGGGTCTAACAATAACACAAGTAAAACAAACAGGTGCTCCCAAATCTGTAACATAATCCTGGAAGCAAGCACAAATGTGCAAATGAACAAACAGATGGACCACACCTTATCTATATACATGTACTATCCTAAAGTTCTTTCAAGAAGCATATAGATATTCTGTATGGATATTGTCTGGTACAGGATTCCTAAAGAGATATACATGTATAGTGTAAACCGAGATCAGGTTGTGCATTATGTACAGGCTTATCTCAGTCTATACCTTCTGACAGTTACATTCAATGATACATGAGGAATTATGAAGGTATATGGGTTCAAATATACCAATCTATGATCAAAAACTGAATTGTGTCACAATAGTTGTGTACATTTTATTGATTAACTCTTTACCAAACAAGCCCTGGTTTTTATAACCCTTAGATAAAGGCATTTGGAAAACATTGTGGGAAAAGGAGAAAATGCTCGTAACCAGCATTTTCACCTTTTCCCACAATGTTTTCTACCCTGCTAGTAACAAATTTCAATTTTTGAGTTGCGTTTATTTTATTGTCTGCTAGGGATTTCAATTTGGACCAGTCTAAAATTTTGTCGTTTGGTAAAGGGTTAACAAATAAACAGAGAAATTTGCTATCTATAGTTTGTATGTCTTATTGTGTAGAAGATTTCTTTCAATCGATCTGCAAGTTCCTTGAACATTGGACGATCATGTTTGCTGAAATAGAAAGAGAGAGAGAAAGAGACCATACAATCATGCAAAAAGACAGTTCAAGTCTGTAGAAAAAATATCAATAAGGAATATCATATTAGAGTAACTTTCCTGGTGATCGTAAATGCTTTGAGCTGCTCTAGAAAATTTGAGCAAGAATGTCAAAATTTTAATGCAGCAACAAGCAAATACTATCAACAGGAAAGTCATTACAATATGCTATTCCTTTGTTATATACATAGGCTGTTCCATAAATTCGAGGATTTGTTATTTACATTCAATTCACATCATACTTTCAGAGATCATACCCAAACATAATGACAAGTTAGTGACAAATTTTGTCATGTATGTATTCTAAAAATGTATAAAATGTGAAAGCCACATGCCAAACACTTTGCCAAATTGTGGTAAAACATTAATTCTGCTCATAAATGCCATGAACATTCTAGTAAAAGCAGAAGTTCCTTATAGGATGATACAGGACTGGGTTGTCTGACAAGTGTTCAGACAGTGATTGATTTGGTACAAGCACTTCGGCAAAAACCACCACATTTAGACTAAGAGGGTGTGAGATTCACCATGAAATTGCTTAGCATTTGTAAAATACAGGTAACATGTGGTTGAAATGGTAGAAGAGTCTCTGAAAAATTGGGTAAAGGAGGAAATGCTGGTTACACTCATTCACTTTTTTCTCAACATGTTTTCAAAAGTGTTTTTTTCCTCTATGTTTTTAAAAGTTGGAACTGTGTGGTGAAAGGTTAAGTGTGGTAGAAGGTTAAACCCTTTTCCAAAAAATGATGTCATTAATCAAGCCTAGGAAAACTTGAAGAAGGAAATTCCATGAAAACATTACTACATGCCACAAGTGTTTTACCTTAAATGCTCCTTCTACAACTATGTGTAGATCAAGATCAAACATACAGTCTGATCTTTGATCTGGACATAAGGATTGATGAGATACTCTGGACAAAAACAAGCATTAAATTGCTGTTGTTTGGCCTGAATGTGTCTCTCTGGTTTATTTTGCACTCTTAGGGTTAAGCTTGTGAGTTAACTCTTAACCACACAATCCTGAATTTTAATGACCCTGTGAAAGAAGCCTATTAAAAATATTGTGGAAAAAAGAGAAGATGCTGGTAACCAGCATTTTCTCTCTTTCCCACAATATTTTCTACCCTTTCTAAAACAAATTTCAATTTGCTAGTCACATTTAATTTGTCGTCTGCAAATACTTTTAATTTGGACTTGTTGAATTTTTTGTAGTTTGGTAAAGATTTAAGACAGAAGACCTGAGAAGCAATGTAAAGCAGGCTTGAGAGAGTGCTTTCAAAAGTACAGAAAAACAAACAGTTTCTTCAGTTGCAAATTCTTTCATTGTTATCCCTAAACAACTTTGTTTATTCTTATCAATGAAATCTTGCATACAACAAATTGGAAACTATTCATGGAAAAGTAGAAAAAACTGTTGTAAAAGAAGTAAAGATGAGTATTTTTCTTTTTTCAACTGTGCTTTCAAAAGTCTAGTTCCAATGGGTTGTTACAACTCAGAATTGTTAAACAGAGACGAGCTATGTTCTAGCAAAAGCGGGCTTAACCCTTTACTAAACAATCTCTAGTTTTTACGACCCAGATGAAGAAGCCTTCTGAAAGCATTGTAGGAAAAGGAGCAAATGCTGGTATCCAGCATTTGCTCCTTTTCCTACAATGTTTTCCACTCTTTTGAAGTTAATTTTCAAATTTTGAGTCATGTTTATTTTGTTCTCTGCAATTGCTTTCAATTTGGACAAGTCTAAAATTTTGTTGTTTGGTAAAGAGTTAGTGCATCTCCATGATGCATGGTACCAAAGCAAGCACATACTTCTGGATTCATAGAAGACAGTTTTATTTAAACAACTGACTTAGTCCGGCGCTAGATCAGGCCCTGGCCATTCAGAAAAATTACCAGCATCGAACCTGCCTGATGGGCTGACCTGGGTCAATACTTTTCGCAGATGCATTAAAACCTCTTTTCACAGAGTATGGCTAAGATAACGAAACCAACCATTTAAAGTTCATTTGCAATCATAAATATCAAAACTTTCTGTTTTAACCTATCAGAGAGCTAGTCTTGTGTAATAGTATTTGAATAGAATTTAAAATCTTTAATATAAACCCACTAAGATTAATATGTCAGTTCTAACTTCAGAGACATGTTACTATAATATCAAAAGAAGCCATCTAATTGGTCAAGACTCTCTGTATCAACCAATCAGATAGCTAGTCTTGTGTAATAGCATTTGGATTGTATTTAAAACCTTTAATATAAACCCCCTGAGACTGATATGTCAGGTCTAACTTTAGAGACAAGTCACTATAAAATATGAAAAGTTCCACCATAAATAATAATTTACAGACAGACAAACTGGGCAGTGAATCAAAAGACAAAACTTACTCGTACTCCCAGCACTGCAGCATTATGTCATAAACACTTTCATCACAAATGTCTGGTTTTGCCAGCCTTTTGTTTTCTTCCACGAGAAATTGTAATATCTCTTGTCCCTTCATTTTCTACAAAAATAACCAAAATTGGTCAAGTGATAATTCTGTCATAACATTTTTACCAATTACAAAGATTTGTGCCGATACAAGCATTTTGGTTGAAATGATGACACCAAGTGCAGATATGAAACAAGCAACTGTTCTCAAAACAACATTTTCTTTACAATTTAAAGAAGTGTTTTTTTCATCTTTTAAAATGTCTGTCCTATATGAAATTGTAAAAACTTTATTTAGAAAGTTTTAAAACCCATTGGAAAACACCTTGGAAACAGAGGACTCAAGATTTTTCCTGGGGAAGAAGGATTGAGAGGATATTGCCAGAAAAGGGAAAATGCTGGTAACGGAGTGTTTTCTCCTCTATCACAGACAAATCCCTTAATTTGAAAGACAAAGCCTGCAAAATCTAGACAGATCTAAATATTTATATTCCTGTAAAGACTTTTGGTAATTACCTTATATGGACGTTCGCCATAAGACAGTGCTTCCCACATTGTAACTCCATAACTCCACACATCAGATTTGGAATCAAACTTCCAGTAATAAACACATTCTGGTGCATACCATTTTAAAGGCCATTTTCCCGCCTCCTTTGCCTGAAACATAAATATGCAGTCATTTTAATAGGGACTTATTCAGAACTTTTTAACTCTTTACCACACAATCCCGATTTTTAACGACCCTGAGGGAGAAACCTTTTGAAAACATTGTGGGAAAACGAGAAAATGCTGGTAACCATCATTTTCTCCTTTTCCTACAATGTTTTTTACCCTCCCCAAGTCAGGTTTCGATTCTTCAGTCACATTTATTTTGTCGTCTGAAAATGCTTTCAATTTGGATCAGTCTATAAATTTGTCGTTTGGTTAAGATTTAACTAACAACCTAAATGTTTTGAGCGACACCAATAAATACAATGAAAATTCTTTTTCTTTACACAAAGAAAGTCATGTATGACACTAAGTTAAATCAGTTAAGTTCATCTATTTTCAAATCATCAAACATGGTGTAAACATACTTATTTGAATACGATCCAACAAACTGACACATGTTATTGATCATGTAACATGCCTATAAGCATTTGACAATTTCTAAAAGTACCCTTTGAATAATGCATCCATTTAACCCTTTATCATACAATGCCGACTTTAACGACCTGGGAAACAAGCCATTTTGAAATATTGTGGTAATCAGCATTTTCTCCTTTTCCCACCATGTTTTCCATCCTATCAAGAAAATTTGTACCATTTAAACCCCATTGAAATTGTTATCTGCAAATGCATTCAGTTTGGACAAAACTACATTTTTTTCGTCTGGTAAAGAGTTAATGAAATGCCAAAATACTACATATCCCATTAAGAAAATACAATAAAAAATCCTTATCTAACTTCTCTTTCCTTTTAACTGATGGTCTGCCTTCTACCCCTAGGGCCAGTGATAAATAAAAGATCTTGCATAAGGCTTTATGTATTATCACTTTCATAAAACAAGATAAATAAATTGCATGAAACAAGCCTTGACAAACGTCATATAGATTTTAGTTAACAGGTCTGATAAAAAATATTACTAGTGATACATAAAGAAGCAGAGCTCCAGACAGAGGGAGTGATTTTGATTTCAAAATTAAAGATATCAATTTTTCTACTCTACACAAGACAGGGTTTCAAAGAGCAATAATGGATTTAGAATTCAATCACTCCATCTTACCTGGAGTTATGAACAAGAATGCGAGATCTTATTCATCATAAAAACAAATGACAAAGATGTTTCTGCATCATCACCTTTGGCATTTTTACTGTTTTCAGTTCCATATTTACAGGACTGGTACAGTTTGTCTGTTACTGCACCAAAGAGTCGCAACATTTTTCACATATTTAGGCCTTGGCAACAATTACATTATTTTCCATGCACTAGTATTTCTGAGATCAGTGTAGTTAACCCTTTACCACACAATGACGACTGCCTTTTTAACTCTTTACTAAATGACAAATTTATAGACTGTCCAAATTGAAAGAATTTGCAGACGACAAAACAAATGTGACTAAAAAATCGAAATTGGATTTAGGAAGGTAAGAAAACATTGTGGGAAAAGAAGAAAATGCTGGCTACCAGCATTTTCTCCTTTTCCAATTATGTTTCAAACGGTTTCTACCTTAGGATTGTCAAAAGTCGTTGTTATGCAGTACAGGGTTAAAAACATTGTGCCAAAAAGGAGAAAAAGCATTTTATCCTGTTCCCACAAAGTTTTCTACCCTATCGAAGGGAAATTGCATCATGTGAGCCACTATGAAATTGTCGTCTGCAAATGCTTTCAATTTGAATAGGACTAATATTTTGCCATGTGGTAAACAGTTAAGACAGAGAATCATTTGGTGAAGAGCTGAGTTTATTCTACGTACTTCATAATAGTTATTATCCCTGCCCACAGCTTTGGACATTCCGAAATCACTGATTTTGGCAAAATGTTGAGACACAAGTAGAACATTTCTGGCAGCCAAATCTCTGTGAACAAATCGTTTAGATTCCAAATATTCCATACCCATCGCCACCTGCCACAATAGTTCAACAATATTGGCTTGTGTTGTGTCCCTGCATGATGGAAAAAAACAATATCAAGGTTTTTGTTTTAGAATGTCAAATTGAAATTTCTTAAGAGTATAAACAGCTTCCAAACCCAGATTTTAACACTTAGGCTGCCAAGCGCGACTTACAGACATTTTGGGGAAAGTGTAGATCAAGATCAGATTGCACAGAATGCAGTAAAATAATAATGTTTCAGCTGTGTGAAGAATGAATCCCACAGGCATGACCTTCATTAATCACTCAAAGTTTTGACAACAAAATGAAACTCTCGAAATTGCATATTATTGCAGACAACAAATCATCTTCATCATAAATACACAAGAGTGTTTGGGTGTTTGGTAAAGGGTTAGATGACAAAGAATTTAAATGGAACATATAACTTACTTGTGGTTCTGTAGAAATGAGTTGAGAGGCCCTAAAGGAGCTATTTCTATCACCAGCATAATACTTTCTGCTTTACACAGTCCTGCAACATTACAGCAAACCAACGGTCAGTATGCTAAATGCTTGGGATGAAAATTTGCTATTTTCAACTCTTTACCAAACGACAAAATTTTAGACTGTTCCAAATTGAAAGCACTTATAGATAACAAATTAAAAGTAACTCAAAAATTAAAATTTGTTGCTAGCAAAGGTACAAAACATTGTTGAAATAGGAGAAAATGCCCGTTACCAGCATTTTCTTCTCCCACAATGTTTTCAAAGGGCTTTTATCTCAGAGTCATAAAAATTAGGGATTGCTATGGAAAAAGTTCAATCAGAACGAGACCTCCCTTTGCATGTGTCTACACTAAGCTGAAGAGAATACCATATGCCATAACAGGGAATAATTGTGTCAAAAAAGTGCAGAGTGTTACCTATCCCTCTAGTATGGGTTTCACTTTTGATGATAAACAATTCATCCAAGTTTTTTGTTGATAGTGAACGAACAGCCAATATTCCAATAAATATTTTACTTATAGCAGAGATATGAAAAAATGTCAAAGTTTTTGTATGATGACAATGACACACACATAGACAGGACTATATGACCATAATTATCATACCATACAATTCCTTTGAAAGATTTCTTCAAACACAGGGCAGAACTTCCCATTAAAATGTGTCAATTTTATCAGGACCATAAACAGTTTAACCAAGCACAATCTTTCCCCAAAATTAATCTGCTTCTGAACAATCCTGAGTTTTAACAGCCCTAAGGGAAAGAAAAATTAACTCTTTACCAAACGACAAAACTTTAGACTGGTCCAAATTGAAACCATTTGCAGACAACAAAATAAAAGTGACTGAAAAGTTGAAATTTGTTTTGTGAAGAGTAGAAAACATTGTGGGAAAAGGAGAAAATGCTGGTTACCAACATTTTCTTCTTTTTCCACATTGTTTTCAGAAGGCTTCTTTCTTAGGGTTGATGAAAGTCGGGATTGTGTGGTAAAGAGTTCACCCATTACCACACAATCCCTACTTTTGACGCCTTTGAGATAGAAGCCTTCAGAAAACATTGTGGGAAAAGGAGAATATGCTGGTAACCAGCATTTCCTCCTTTTCTGACATTTTCTACCCTTCACAAAACAAATTTCAAATTTTCAGTCATATCTATTTTGTCGTCTGGACCAGTCTAAAATATTGTCTTTTGGTAACGAAATTAAGACCTCTTGGAAAAAGGAGACAATGTTAGTACAACCATGTTCTTCCATTACTTACAATGTTTTCAAAAACTTTCTTTTTAAAACTTAGTATGTTTTGGTAAAGGGTTAACTTTTTCAGCCCCAAGTATATACTCTCCACTCCTGGCAATCCAATAAACTCAGGAACTTTTATCTTTGGTACTTTATTATCTCTTTACCAAATGACAAGATTATAGACTGGTCCAAATTGAAAGCATTTGCAGATGACAAAACAAATGTTACTGAAAAATTAAAATTTATGTTAGGAAGGGTAGAAAACATTGTGGGAAAAGGAGAAAATGCTGGTTACCAGCATTTTCTCCTTTTCCCACTATGTTTTCGAAAGGCTTCTTTCTCAGGGTCATTAAAACTCAGGATTGTGTGGTAAAGGGTTAAACAGAATGTAAAGATCCAAGATTAAACTGCATGCTCTATACAGTCTGATCTTGATATACACCATCTGCAAAGACCCTGTTCTCACCTATGGCAATATTACGGTAAAACAACCATTTCACAAACAGAAACAGTCTAGACTACTTACCAATCATACGAACGATATGTTTGTGACTTAAAGGCATCATGATTTTGGCTTCTTTTATAAGTTCAGGCTACAAATTAGAAAGCAATAAAAATAAACACACATGTGAATAACATCTTGTTTAATCATTTAACAAACGAAAAAAAAAATTTAGTCAATTTAAAAATGAGAGCATTTGCAAACGACATTGAGAAAATTCATCACAGAGAAAGTATAAAACACCACGAAAAGTGAAATTACCGATTACCAGAATTTTCTTTTTCTACAATAATTTCAAAAGTGTTCTCCCTTTCGGGTCATTTTATTTGGACTGTTTGGTACAGGATTATCCTACTATCTCCTTAACCCATAACCACATGCTCTCAACTTTTAATCCCCTGGCAATGAAGACTTTTGAAAACAATATGGGAAAAGGAGAAAATGCTGGTAACCAACGTTTTACTCCTTACCCAAGAATGTTTTTTATCCTTTCAAAGGCAGGTCCAATATTGTCAGTCAAATTTATTTTGTCTGCTGGAAAGGCTCCCAAATTGGAGAATAGAAAAATGTCACTTGGTAAAAATTCAAACAAATATGCATCAGGCAACTATGAATATATCCTTGAACGGTAGGGATAATTACATGTATGTACATGAGTTGTTTGCATGGTGTTTAAAGCCATTTGAACATTATTTCAGTTTATCACCAGCCATCTGCACCTATCCATGCTTTTCTTAAGTAACTTTTACGCGGGACTTTGCAAATCAGTCTTTGCAAGCAACTGGCTGCTTTCTCATAAAAGATAAAGTGCAGTGAGAGAGGAATTAATCCTGTTATGATGACAAATATCAATCATCTGAAATAAATTGGCTGTGCCAATTCTTACTCATGATCTTCTGTTTTCAAGTCACCCCAGGAGTTTTATCTATAATATTGGTGACACAGACCCATGCTATGCACTAAGACTAAGCACTATGAGAAAATGATACTGACTGAATGACCAGACTTGACAAATACAGTACATACCCCTTGTAACATTCGAAATTGGGCATTGGGGCATTTGCATAAATTGCCATCTCATAATCGAAGATGGCACTGTATGACCACATTAGATTTTGTGACACAGTAGATTTATGCAAAACATAAAGTTACATTAACCCTTTACCAAACAATTCCTGATTTTACAACCCTGGGAAGGAAGCCCTTTGAAAACATTGTGGGAAAAGAAGAAAATGCTGACAACCAGCATTTTCTCCTTTTCCCATATTGTTTTCTACCCTGCTGGAAATAAAATTCAATTTTTGAGTTATGCTTATTTTGTTATCTACATGTGCATTAAATTTGGACCAGTCCAAAATTTTGCCATCTTGTAAAGAATTAAAACAGGAAGTGCCGTCTCAGATTAGCCTATGCAAAATTGACCAAAAGGAAACAGATTCAGCAATAAAGACCAGGTGAGCCTACGCAAACTACACAGGTGGACCTGGGTTGATACTAATGATAAATGCATTAAGCCCCTTTTTCACAGAGCATGACTCAATTTTTTTGGCTCTGTAGGGGTTCGTTTAAAACATGCATACCTCTTGATTTGGATGGCATTCCTCCCTCTTCAACGTCTTCACAGCAACTGGAATCTTCTTGCCGTCTCTGAGAGTACAAATACCTTTACACACTGACCCAAACTGTCCAGCACCTACAATGACAATTACAGTGAAAAAAGTATGACATTACCTAATAGTTAAGTTGTTACCACATCAGTAAATCCTAGACCAGTCCAAATTGAAAACATTTGCGGACGACAAAATAAATGCGACTGAAAAATTGGAATTTAGTTCCAGCAGGGCAGAAAAAATTGTGGGAAAAGGAGAAAATGCTGGTTACCAGCATTTTCGCCTTTTTCCACGATTTTTTCAAAGGCTTCTATCTCAGGGTCCTAAAAACCAGAGATTGTTTGGTTAAAGATAAATCTGAGAACAACATATCATTTCAAATTTGACAAGGCTTAAATTTCATTTTCAGATAAACATTCAGTAATGAAGAAAACAACAAATACCAAGGGTCTCTTGTAGATCAATCTGATCTCTACGCAAGTTGAAATCATCCAGAGTTCTCGGGACACTCCCGTATATATCCTCCAGTCTCTCAGGGTCCATACCAACAGCAGAAACTTTTCTACTATAATCACCTGAAACAGTACAATATAGACCAAGATCTATATATTGGAAAACAGAAAGACAGTGTGTTAAAAAATTAATAATACTAAGATACTACAACATGGAGACAAACTTTAGGTAGAAGTCATGACTATTAGATCTAACAATTGCTTAACTCATTACCAAACAACAATATTGTAGGCTTGTCCGAATTGAAAGCATATGCAGACGACAGAATGGAAGTGACTGAAAATTTGAAATTAGTTTTGTGAAGGGTAGAAAACGGTGTGGGAAAAGGAGAAAATGCTGGTTACCAGCATTTTCTCATTTTCCCACAATGTTTTCAAAAGGCTTCTTTTCCAGGGGCGTCAAAAGTAGGGATTGTGTGGTAATGGGTTAACCAAATATTTATGAGATATGTTCTGTGAAAATGGGGCTTACTGCATCTGCAAAAAGTATTGACCCTGGTCAGCCTATGCAGACAGCACAGACTGACCTAAGACGAAACTTTTCACTATTGGTATTTTGGGTATGTCAAAAGACCATACTATTTCATGATTAAGTCGTTTTTTTTTACATAAAGTGGACTTCATGGATCTATAGGAATACAGAATAGTTAAGTACAAAAGTAGAAATTGAAAAAAGTTCAAGGGGAGATAATTCTGCAACAAATCAAAGCAGGGTCATGGAAAATGCAAATGCACAATTTCATATATACATGTATATAGGGTCCCTGTGTGTGTAAATATGAGTACAGTGCCCTCCCCTCCCCCAGCAAGGGCAACAAGCAACCTTCCGTGCCTATTTCCTTGATATTTTAAATTGATATTTGGAATTAGTCTTTGAAAAAGAAGAAAACATGGGGAAAAGAGAAAATGCTGGTTACCATATTTAACTCTTTACTAATACAACAAATTTTTGGACTTGAAAAAATTCTAATCATCTACAGACAACAAATTAAATCTTGGCAATGTGATGATTTCTGATTTTGATAGGGTAGGAAATATTGTAGGAAAAGGAGAAAATGCTGGTTACCAGCATTTTCTCCTTTTCCCACAGTGTTTTCCATAAGCCTCTCCCTCAGGGTTAATAGAAGTTGGGATTGTATGGTAAAGATTTAACCCATTACCACACAATCCCTACTTTTGACGACCCTGAGAAAGAAGCCTTTAGAAAACATTGTGGGAAAAGGAGAAAATGCTGGTAACCAGCATTTTCTCCTTTTCCCACAATGTTTTCTACCCTTCATAAAACAAATCTAAAATTTTCAGTCACTTTTATTTTGTCGTCTGCTTTCGATTTGGACAAACCTAAAATATTGTCGTCTGGTAAAGAGTTAAGCTAGCCCTTCCCTCAATACACAAGCATACTTACTGAATGCAAACTACCTGTGTAAGGCAACCTTAGTATGAGAAAACCTACCTCTATGGAACATATCACCTTCCCAATCTCCTGACCGTAACATATGTTGCTGGGCCTCATCAGGTGTGGGGGGTAGCTGTCTTCTGGAATTTTTTTGTGTAAGTCTTTCTTTCAAACTTGGACGCTTATCCAAGGAGGGCACAGGGGGTGGAGTGGCCTATAAAGAACAAGTTTATACTATTTCATCATAAAACAACAAATTTCAAGGCTCAATCATAGGTTTTCCATACAGAATACTAGTAAATCAGAAAATAAATCAATATATGACAATATCAAATATGGTGCCGTTAACTCATTACCAAATGACAATATTTCTGATTTCTGTCAAAATTAAAAAGCATTTGCAGACAACAAAATAAAAGAGACTGAAAATTTGAAATTTGTTTTGTGAAGGATAGAAATCATTGTGGGAAAAGGAGAAAATGCTGGTTACCAGCATTTTCTCCTTTTCCCACAATGTTTTCTAAAGCTTCTTTCTTGGGGGCGTCAAAAGTAGGGATTGTGTGGTTATGGGTTAATTAAAAGGTGTTTTATGCTGTTTTCAACATTATTTCAGTCATATGATGGCTATAGCTCACATTTTCATGCATTTTTTGGGTTTCACTAGCTCTAGGTTAGGGCTCTTAAGTGTATTGACAGGATCTCCCATGAAAAACCCAGTGGATCCACTAAGGATCCAACACTGCATCCCCTTGTAACCAGTCCTACACTTAAACACTCAGTCACAAATGTTTTCAATTTGGTTGTGTGCAAAATTTTGTTGTGTGGTAAACAGTGAATTTAACTCTTTACCACACAGTCCCGACTTTCAATGACCCTAAAAAGGAAGGCTATTGAATTGAAAACATTGTGGGAAAACGAGAAAATGCTGGTAAGCAGTATTTTCTCCTTTTCCCACATTGTTTTCCACCCTTCCAAAATCAGATTTCAATTTTGAGTCACATTTATTTTGTCGTCTGCAAAGCTTTCAATTTGGACAAGTCTAAAATTTTGTCATTTGGTAAAGAGTTAAGTAAATGATTTTCTGTACAGAACAGTTTTTTTGTGCTTCCTACTGAAACTATGTCATATCTTTTAAATAGGTACAGATTTCACTTTCTTTAACCTTTCATTAAATAATTTTTTAACTTCACAACACGGAGGAATTAAGCCTTCAAAAATATTGCTGGAAAAAAAGAAAATTGTGGTAAAGAGCATTCTCTCCTTTTCCCACATCTTTTGCTACAATCTGAATGACAAAATTCATCACATATGCCATATTTGATTTACTATCAACAAATGCTTTTAATCTTGAAAGAGTAAAAGAACTGTCCTCTGCACAGAGTTAATCCATTACTCCAAAGATACTCATTTCTACGCACTGCTTGTAGGAGCCTATGAAAAATATTGTGGCAAAAGGTGAAATTGCTCTTGACAAGCAATTTCACCTTTTGCCACAATGTTTTCAATGCAATCAAAAGGCGTTGTATACACATAAGAAATGGCTTCATCCTTGCTGTTATTTAGGGTCAATTAGAGATACCATAGAAATGCCTTATAGGGTAAAGAGTTAAACAATTAAACTAGAGTTAATAAAAACACATACTGGTAATATGGTAGTTGGTCTTGGTGGTCTAGCACTAGCAGATCCAATTCCGTTTTTAACTTGGTTGATACTGAAGTATTCCAAATTACCCACATTGCACTGTAAATACTCTGTAAAAGATATGACTATTGTAACAACCAGTGGCTTGCAAGACAGAGATATCAGCTTCAGTAGTATTTCTTTGTTAAAACAATGTTCAAACACATTCCTATCTTATTGGTGCAGCTAACTGTACTTTCTGTCCCTTTACCATACAATCCCTGTTTTTACGACCCTGAGATAGAAGCCTTTTGAAAACATTGTAGGAAAAGGAGAAAATGCTGGTAACCAGCATTTTCTCCTTTTCCCACAATGTTTTCTACCCTGTTGGAAACAAATTTCAATTTTTGAGTTACCTTTATTTTGTTGCTTGCATGTATTTTAAATTTGGACCAGTCTAAAATTTCGTTCTTTGGTAAAGAGTGAAACCAGTCCATACTGAAACTTACACAATTTAAAATTGTCAACTCTCTTCCAATATTTCGGTTTATGCCTTTTTCAAGAAATTTGATGTGAAATTGATTTCTACATTTTCTGACTTTTATCAAACCACATTTAAATGAAAATTCAATTTCACATCAAATTTCTTAATAAGGGCATAAGCCGAAATTATTTATTGGAATAGAGTTGACAATTTTAAATTGTGTATTTTTCATTCCCTTAGGAATATTAAGTTGATTAAGCATACTGAAAGTGTTTGCAGACTGATGACAAGATAAATGTGGTATAAATGATGATAACCATCTTTAACCTTTATTCAAGCAATCACAGTTTTATCCACCCTAAGGAAGAAAGCTTTGAAAACATTGAGGGAAAAGAGTTAGCAGCATAATACATTCTTTTTCCATAATGTTTTCCAAACGTTTCTAACCAATTTTTTTGTTAAATTTGGGACGTTTGTTCAAATTCTAACTAGAGCTATCACTAAACATGAACATATCCACCACTAGCACCTTGTCACAAAAACAGGTCTTTGTCACAGAATGCAGAATGGTTTAGTACAAAAGTCACTGTTGAAAAAGTCCAAGGGGAGATAATTCTGCAACAAATCGCAGCAGGTTTATGGAAATTGAACATGCACAACTTCATATGTACATGTATATGTATACAGTAACCTCGTGTGTAATTTTGAGTTCAGTACCTGAAAAACTGTGCGAGTATTTCACTAGACAAATTTGTGTCCAAAGACAGACTGACAGACAGATAGCCAGTGATTCCAGTCTACCCCCCTCCACTTGGTTGTGTGAAGTAAAATAAATTTACTGGATGATCATGACAGCATATTTTCATGGGAAAACAACTAAAAATGAACTTACTGTCAAGTTGGACTGGATCAAACCCAGGACTGGGACATGGTACTGTCAGTTTACACATGAGGCCATCTTGTTTGTTATGATAATGATCAATCAGCTACAAAAAGGACAAAAAATGTCATGCTGACTCAAAATACCTGTGTCCACAGCAATCAACGTAAAACACACAAATACAGATTTTGGTCAGCATAAAGTGAAAATAAGAGCACTGCATGCAGCTTGCACGCTCATTGAAAACATGTGTGTCTACTGCCATCAAGGTATAACACACAAATACAGATTTTGGTCAGCATAAAGTGAAAACAAGAGCACTGCATGCAGCTGGCAATGCTCCACTGAAATCAGTTTAATATTTCAGCTCTTGCTAACTCTTGAAAAAGGCATAGCCGAAATATTGAACATGAGTGTATTATTTTTCATGGTGTGGTAATTATTCCCTTAGGAATTCAAAGTCCACTGAAATTAATTTGTCTGTAAAATTTCCAAGACGAACAAGGAGCATAAGTTTGCCAAAAATATTATAGGGTTGCTTGCCCCTCTTGCATAGGGTTTTCATTTCAACACTTACCCCATAACCACACTATCCCTACTTCTGAACTCCTTAAGAAAGAAGCTTTTTGAAAACACTGCAGGAAAAGGAGAAAATGCTGGTAACCAGCATTTTCTCCTTTTCCCACAGTGTTTTCTACCCTTCCCAGAACAAATTTCAATTTTTCAGTCACCTTTCTTTTGTTGTCTGCAAATGCTTTCAATTTGAACCAGTCCAGAATTTTGACGTGTGGTAGAGAGTTAATAGGACTCATTGAGTGCCAGAAGGACAGAAAGACAGAAGGACAGACAGCTACTTTTACCATATCCCTTTCCGCAGGGGATAACAAGAGCTCTGCAGAGCAGCTCATATACACCAAAAGACGCTTGTCAGTATAAAGGATTAAAATCTAGAACACCTACTGAATTATAAGAGTCATTATGCGTAACTACACATCCTATATATCCTTTACCTATATTGTCTTCAAAAGGCTTCTTTCTCAGGTCATTTGTCTGGTAAAAAGTTAACCCTTTACCACACAAGAAAATTTTAGACTGGTCCAAATTGAAAGCATTTGGAGACGACAAAATAAAGGTGACTGAAAAACTGAAATTTGTTCTGGGAATGGTAGAAAACACTGTGGGAAAAGGAGAAAATGCTGGTTACCAGCATTTTCTCCTTTTCCCACAGTGTTTTCAAAAGGCCTCTTTCTCAGGGGCGTCAAAAGTAGGGATTGTGTGGTAATGGGTTAAGCTATAATTCATAAGTTACTTGCAAATGCGATCAAAACAAGCAATTTTGTTGAAATGATATCCCCCGCCGAAAGAATTCACTTGACATGTAAATTAAAATCGCTCCCAGTTGGCAATTTTTCATTGAATAAAAAAAGCTTCTTGGTGGAATGGGTTACTGTACGCATGCACAAAGTTTCATGAAACTCTATCCAAAGATATTGGAGATATTCTCCAGGACATACATACGGATGGATGGACAGTAGGACAGATGGATAATGCTAAAACTTTATCCCTAATAAAAAGTCTAAAAATATGTTGTTTGGGTAAGGGACTTCTACCTACCATCATAATGCATTCAAACTTTGGTCCATCTTGTATACCAAATTTGTTGTCCGTGTTCTTGCCAATAAGATAATGTTTGGTTTCTGATCTATAGCTGATACACACAGCAAAAGACTTCTTGTCTTCCCTCATCCGTACACTGAAAAAGAAAGTGTAATAATGAATTAACTCTTTACCAAACTACAAATTTTCAGACTGGACCAAACTGGAAGCATTTGCAGACAACCAGTCTGGCACGGCACAAATCATGAAATTTAATTCTGAAAGGGTAGAAAACATTGTAGGACAAGTGAAAATGCTGTTTACCAGCATTTTTTGGTTTTCCCACGATGTTTCATCAAGGTCTTAAAAACCTGGTTTTGTGTGTCAACTCTTTACCAAACGACAAAATTTTGGACTTGTCCAAATTGAAAGCATTTGCAGATAACAAAGTAAATGTGAATCAAAAATTGAGTGTTGACTTTGGAAGGGTTGAAAACATTGTGGGAAAAAGAGAAAATGCTGGTTACCAGCATTTTCTCCTTTACCCACAATGTTTTCAAAGGCTTTCTTTCTCGGGATCATTAAAGGTTGAGATTGTGTGGTAAAGAGTTTTAAAAAAGGTTAAAGGTTAATTGAATGTTATCTAATGTTACTTTTAACATTATTTAAGTCCTATCATGGCAACAGCTAATTTATTCATTTATGTCCTGGGTTTCATCAGTAAACTTGGCTAAGTATCTGATTTGTCTTGCCCAAGGGTACTCCCATAAAAACTCAGTTCTTCAGCTGAAGTACAAACCTGGATCTATCATGCACATTCCCTTCCGACTGGTTGGTTGGTTGTGTTGGGGTTTAACGCCACTTTCACAGCTAAGGTCATATCATGGCGGTCGGTGGCGCACATGTGTTTCCTGGCTTTCTCATATCAGTGCTAACACTACTTTCTTTCCAAAGCCACTGACTACTTTTCTCCCATGTTTCAGCAGAGGTGAAAATACACCGGATAGAAAGTTCGCCTCACCGGGTATCGAACTCACATTCCTTTCCAAGCAAAGCTTGACCCTAGTATTTGGATAAGTCATTTGATTATTCGAAACAGTTCAACTCTTTGCCAATCAAGCCCTGGTTATCACGACTCCTTGAAAGAAGCCTTTTGAAAACATTGTGGGAGAAGAAGAAAATGCTGATAACCAGCATTTTCTCCTTTTCCAACAATGTTTTCTACCCTTCCAAAACCAAATTTCAATTTTTGAGTCACTTTAAATTTGTCATCTGCTAATGTTTTCAATTTGGACCAGTCTGAAATTAGGTAGCTTTCATACTTACAGAAATTTACCATCTTTGTGTCCAGATTCTTGTAATCTCTTCTCGGCCTCATTTCTCATAATTTTACCATGGTACCATGGCTGTTTCGTGTGTAAGTCTTTAGCCACCATTACCACTAAGTGATCTCGCTGTGCACCAAGTGCCCGCTCCTTATTTACACCCTGTTTGGGTTGAATAAAGTTACTATTTCAATACCTCTGAATACAAAAAATGATGAGATAGAAGCCTACAGAAAACATTGCAGAAGGAGGAGAAAATGCTGGTAACCAGCATTTTTCTCCTTTTCCCATAATATTTTCTACCCTATCAAAGTCAGAATTCATCATGTCATCAAGATTCAATTTGTTGTCTGAAGATGCTTTGAATTTGGTCCAGTCCAAAAATTTGGCGTTTGGTAATGAGTTAATAACATAACAAGCATTACTACCTTTTACCATTTTCTATTCAAAATAGCCCTTTTCAAGACAGACTCAAGTTTTATGCGGAAAGAATTAAAGTTAACCCATTACCACTCAATCCCTACTTTTGACGCCCCTGAGAAAGAAGCCTTTTGAAAACACTGTTGGAAAAGGAGAAAATGCTGGTAACCAGCATTTTCTCCTTTTCCAACAGTGTTTTCTACCCTTCCCAGAAACAAATTCTATTTTTCAGTCACCTTTATTTTGTCGTCTGCAAATGCTTTCAATTTGGACCAGTCCAAAATTTTCTCGTGTGGTAATGAGTTAACTATGACACTATAATATGTTGCAATATGTAGGTGTTAGCCACCACAATATAACTGGAATAATATTGAAAATGGTGTTTAACTCATTACCAGACAACAAAAATTCTAGACTTGTCCAAATTGAAAGCATTTGCAGACGACAAAATAAAAGTGACTGAAAATTTATAATTTGTTTTGTGAAGAATAGAAAACATTGTGGGAAAAGGAGAAAATGCTGGTTACCAGCATTTTCTCCTTTTCCCACAATGTTTCTAAAGGCTTCTTTCTCAGGGGTGTCAAAAGTAGGGATTGTGTGGTAATGGGTTAACCCTTTACCACACAATCCTTACTTTTAAGGACCGTGATAAAGAAAGCTTCTGAAAATGTTGCGGGAAAAGGAGAAAATGCTGATAACCAGCATTTTCCTCTTTTTTCCCACAATGTTTTTTACCTTTTCACCCCCAAAAATTCATTTTTAAAGTTATTTTCAATATGTTGTCTTGAAATGCTTTCATTTTCGACCCATCCAAACTTTGTCATTAGGTAAAGGGTTGACACCATACAAAAACATAACATAATGTTAATTTTTTGTGAAAAAAAAAATTCAGATAATTCATGCTAGGTGGGCACGACTGTAGTTATCTGAATCATTATCCATACTTTAAGATTTGATTCAACAATATTTTCTTGCATGTCCTACCTATAATATCTTAACCCGTAAAGATTATAGACTTGTTTCTTGTGACACAATATGGTTGAAGTAATGCATACTTAAGAAATGTTCTATGGGAAAAACTCTTGAAAAAGGCAATAGCTGAAAAATTGGACAATAGCCTGTTGTTAGTGTTCCATTCATTTCCTTTTGAATTCATACTGCCACAGTAGAAATCCGCCTTTCTGACCTCAGTAACTTCCTTCTATCTCTTCTAAATATATCATTAATTTTCATCAAATTAAACTTTTAGAAAACATAGTAACACATAACCAAGCATTTCTGTCATTACAGTTATTACAAGGCACACTGTCAAACACTCAAGTAGTAGTGCCAGTCAGATTGTAGGCCATTGATGCCTTAACTCTTTACCAAACGATCCCTGGTTTTTACGGGTCTGGAATAGTAGCCTTTTGAAAACATTGTGGGAAAAGGAGAAAATGCTGGTAACCAGCATTTTCTCCTTTTCCCACAATGTTTTCTACTCTATCATAGACAGAAATCATCTTTTCAGGAAGAGTTGAATTGTCGTCTGCAAATACTTTCAATTTGGTCTAGTCCAAAAGTTTGTCGTTTGGGAAAGGGTTAACTCTTTACCAAATGACAAAATTTCAGCCTTCTCCAAATTGAAAGCACTTGCAGATGACGAAACAAACTCAACTCAAAAATTGAAGTTGGACGTAAGAAGAGTGGAAAACATTGTGGGAAAAGGAAAGAATGCTGGTAAACAGCATTTTCTCCTTTTCCCACAATGTTTTCAGAGGGCTTATGTTTGCACTCATTAACCCTTGCCCACACAAGCCCTTGTTTTTACGTGTCTGCAGTACAAGTCTTTAGAAAACACTGTGGCAAAAGGAGAAATTGCTCGTAATGAGCAATTTCTCCTTTTCCCACAGTGTTTTCTGCCCCTTTGGATAATTTTCTGCCATTGTTATGAAAGTTAAAATTGTCGTCTGCAAACACTTTCAGTTTGGAAGAGTCTAAAACTTGTTGCTGGGAAAGGGTTAAGTGACATCCCACACCAGTCTGCCCCTCTTCTTTTGTATTCTGTTTTTGTATCAATGTTAATTTCTCAATCTTTTTCTTCCCATAATACTTCATACCCCTGTTACCAGTAATTTGGAAGAGAACTCTATATTTTGGGCTCCCATTCTATCTAGTGATAACCCTGTACCAAACAACAAAATTTTCGACCTGTCCAAATTGAAAGCATATGCAGGCGACAATTTCAATGTGGCTCAATGATGCAAATTTTGTTTGATAGGGTGGTAAACATTGTGGGAGAAGGAGAAAATGCTGGTTACCAGCATTTTCTCCTTTTCCCACAATGTTTTCAAAAGACTTTTTCTTCAGGGTTGTTAAAAGATGGCATTGTGTGGTAAAGGGTTAACTTTGTTGTTTGATAGTACTGCTTTTTCCCCTATGTACTGTATTACTGTTGACTCATGGTTCCTAAAAGTAATATGTAGATCTAGATTGAAAGAAAAATTCAAACCTTTATTGAGTTTGCTTTCTGTATAAGTTCTCCTTCAAGGTCACTGTAGGTCATTCCTCTGAAAGCAACTGGCTGCTGATTTTGTTGTCTGTCACAGCCCTTGGTGAGTAGGGTGACCACCCCATCTTTATTGTGCATGTGGTGCTCGATCAACTCAACTGGCCCCGGGAACCTTCTTCCAGACGGGATCAAGTAGGTACCATCTGACTGCTTTTCAATTACATAATGGTGCATTCTGCTTGGGGGAAAAGAATATATCATTGTGACTAGCTTTTGTTAACAGCTCTGTTGAAAGATAGAAAAACATCGTGGGGAAAAGGAACGAGCAATATCTCCTTTTCCCAAAGTGTTTTCTACCTTTTTGGAGAACTTTCTGCCATTTTTATCAAATTTGAAATTGTCATCTGCAAACTCTTTGAGTTTGGAAGAGTCTAAAATTTGTTGTTTGGAAAAGGGTTAATTCAGCCTTTGAGTAGATAGATAACTTCCTCCTTCTCAAGTTATTCATTCTTCCTTGATGTCCTTTTCAATGTAAGCCCATTTTTACCTTACTGTAATGCATAGCTTTAGCTAGATTCTTCTGACAGGAGAAACTATTCATAAACAAGGTCTTCCTTTATGCTTTACCATAAAAAAAAAACCAAATCAGAGGGGACTCGAGAGCCTCTCCCTATGTGAAAATAGAGGCCCTTGAAGGCCTGAAATTGCTCTATTGGCAGTGGTTTTGCTTTTATGCAAACATATATATGAATTCATGATGCAAAAAGATTAAAAAAAATGTTTCCTTGCAATACAGCAATTCAGCTTGAACCAATGAAGACAGCAAACAGACCACAATATTAATGTAAACTTTATCATGTAAACAAGAAATGAAAATTTCAAACGTGAAATGGCTACTTTTCCCATTCTGTTGGTTGGAATTTTTTCATATTAACAAACTGTGCAAGTTTCACGAAAATCTGACAACAAATGCACATTTTGTCGCATAAACAAGAAAACGACTAGAAGACTGATGGAAAGAAAGACAGACAGACTATCGTGATGGGATTTGAACCTGTAGAAAACATTGTACAAAAAGGAGAGTTCCTTTTTTACTTTGTTTTCAAAAAGCCTTTTTTCAATTGGGTCATTCTTGGACTGTTTGTTAACCATTTTACCACAAAACATAATTTTGGCTTTGTCCAAATTGAGAGTATTTGCAGACAATAATTTCAATAGGACTCAAACCGTGCAACTTTTTTTGATAGGGTAGGAAACATAGTGGGAAAAGGAGAAAATGCAGGTTATTAACGCAATGTTTTCAAATGGCTAATTTTTCCAAGCGAAATTAAAAGTCGACATTATGTGGTATAGGGTTAACTCTTTAACAAACAACAAAATTTTAGACTTGTCCAAGTTGAAAGCATTTGCAGATGTCAAAATAAAAGTGATCAAAAATCTGAAATTTGTATTTGAAAGGGTAGAAAACATTGTGGGAAAAAGGAGAAAACGCTGGTTTCCTGCATTTTCTCTTTTACCCACAGTGTTTTCAAAAGGTTTCTTTGTCAGGGTCGTCAAAAGTCAGCATTGTGTGGTAAAGAGTGAAAAGGTTGGCTAACCACTGAAGAATTGTAACTGTTACACTTAATATCTATAGTTAAACATGTCTTTATCAGTCATATACACATGTTCTTGATCATGAAAATCGATGTGACATTGTAACAAGGAAGTACATGACATGTTTCTTTACCACACAACAAAAATGGAAGTATTTTTCAGTGGCGAGAAAGAAATGACTCAATTATTTTTAACTTGTCTTTAACATGACAGAAAAATTTGTGGGAAAAATAAAAAATGCTGGTGTCCGGAAGGATTCTTCGCCACGGTTGTTAAAACCATAGGGATCCATAGTTCGACTTCAGGCACACATAGACTTATATCTTATAAACATATAGGAGTCAAACAACAGACCTATGTGGTAAAAAAGACAGGATTGTGTGGAAAAGGGTTAACCCTTCACCACACAATCCCGACTGTTAATGACTCTGAGGAAGAAAGCCTTTGATAAAATACTGGGAAAAGGTGAAAATACTGGAAACCAGCATTTTCTCCTTTTTCCACAATTTTTTCTACCCTTTCCAAATCAATTTCAATTTTTGATTCACATTTATTTGGTCGTCTACAAATGCTTTCAATTTTGACATGTCCAAAATTTTGGTGTTTGGTAAAGAGTTAATGAGCTCAATTTATACAGAAAACAAGTGGGCCATGATGGCCCTGTATCGCTCTACTGGCTACTAAGTTAAAACAGTACAAGCCAAACATTACAATACTTGGCCAATTGGTTTTAAACAGAATTTTCTTCTATAAAAAAGATATGATCCCAGGGCAAAGCAATTTTTAGCCATAAAGCTACAATTACTTGAATCCTTGTGGAGGTCCACAAGATACAGCCCAATACCAAATAAAACAGGACTGGTCTAGAATGCGTGGTTATAAACAAGAAGATTTTCAAATCTTGCTCAATAAAAAGCCCTGAAAAACAAGTTTGCTCAATAAAGGCCCTGTAAAATTTGTGACCCATGAGACAGGTTTATCAAGTTTTTGCTATAAAAACCAATGTAAAACTTGTGACCCCTGGGGTGGGGGTCAAACTAGACCCACAAAGTTAAAATTTGGGCCCTCTTAGGAGAGGCCCATTAGATAAAGCTAAAAGCAAAATTTGGTAGCCCTAGGCCTTGTGGCTATGTACATGTACTAGTAGATTATTAAAGTTTTCCTATATAAGCCCATGTAAAACTTGTGACCACCCCAGGACAGGGCCAAATTTCACCCTAGGGCTATAATTTGGGCACCCTTGGTAGAGACCCCCTAGATAAAGCTTCATGCAAAATTTGACAGCTTTAGCCCTTATGGCTAGGTGCGAGAAGATTTTTAAAGTTTTCCCTATATAAGCCCATGTAAAACTTGTGACCCCAGGGATGGGCCAATTTTGACCCAAGGGCTTTAATTTGGACACCCTTGAAAGAGGTCCACTAGATAAGGCCCTTGTTACCCCCCTCGGGGCGGGGCCAATTTTTACCCCAGGGCTATAATTTGGACACCCTTGATAGAGGTCCACTAGATGAAACTACATGCCAATATTGGTAGCCCTAGGCCCTATGCCTGGGTAGAAGAGGAATTTAAAAGTTCTCCCTAAATAAGCCCATATAAAACTTGTGACCCCCAGAGAGGGGCCAATTTTGACCCCAGGGCTATAATTTGAAGAAGTTTGGTAGAGGCCCACTAGATAAAGCTAAATGCCAAATTTGGTAGCCCTAGACCTTACAGTTTCAGACAAGAAGATTTTCAAAGATTTTCAAAATTTTTCAGTTTTCTTACCATGGCAACCAGAGATTTAGAAGGAATTAAATTCTTTCAAGAAATTCTGAAGAGGACCATGGCAGGATCATTTCTGTGAAGTTTCATCAAAATTGGCTTTGTAGCTTCAAAGATGTTGTTTAAGTTAACACATGGATGGACCAATGGACTGACAGACGCACGACGGACAACGAGCCATGACATAAGCCTGCTGGCCTTCTGCCAGTGGAGCTAAAAACAACACTTTTTATAAGTTTAAAATAAGACTGCTGTTGAAAAAATTGTGGCATAGAAGTAATTGTTTGGAATGGTCCATTTCCCCATTTGCCAGAGAGATTTTATTTGTATTTGTGTATTTGACCTTTAACTAAAATTAAGGAAGATTTTGACATAAAGTTCTTTTGGGGGTTTCAAGCTGGCTTTATCAAAAGAAAATTGTAAGGATATGGCGTTCATATCAAATTTACCCTTAGATGGGAAAAAATCTAACATTCAAAAATGATGCTGGCAAAAAAAGCCCACAAACACTTTTAACTCTTTACCAAATGACAAATTTTTGGACTGGGCCAAATTCAAAGCATCTGTAGATGACAAATCTTGGTAATATGATGATTCCTCAATTAGAAAGTATTGTGGGAAAAGGAGAAATGCTGGCTACCAGCATTTTCTCCTTTTCCCACCATGTTTTCTATAGGCTTCTTTCTCTGCAGGTCATTACAAGTCGGGATTGTTTGGTACAATATGGTGCCAATTCTTGCCATGACATTCATGAAGTTACATCAATGTCTAACATCATTTTAGGATTTTTGCAGCCATATTATTTATTCATGTTCATCAAAATGAGTACCTAACAGACTAAAATTTGCGTTTTAGATGAAAAATCAAGAAAAGGAACAATGAAAATGTTAATTAATGCAACCAGCTATTCAGCAATCAAGAAAACAGCTTAATACAAAAGGTATGCAAGTTTTCGTAACTGGATTGAAAATTCATATTTTTATCTACTCCAGCAGGGTAAGTAGGTGTCAAAAGTTTCTAGCCCTGTAGAGTTTTTCACTCTATATCATGGACGACTCATAGATAAGCTTATCATATTATGAACCTTAAACAAAAGAACAATCTACAATGTAAAAAGCGCCAGGGTCACCATCACCCAAAAATTTTAACCCATTACTTTTCACGACTCTGAGAAAGAAGCAATTTCTCCTTTTCCCACAATGTTTTCTACCCTCCAAAACCAATATTGAGTCATATTTATTTTGTGGACTGCAAATGCTTTCAATTTGGACTAGTCTAAAATTTTGTCATTTGGTAATGAGTTAAAGTCAGTCCTATAGCAAAGAAGCAGATACATGTCACATTCTTCGGCGTTTGTAGAGTCCTTCTTAGCAAGGTCAGGGCATAATACTAGCTTCTATTCATACGTGAAATGATGCAAAAAAGGGTATTAGATTTCTGGGACAGCACTTTGAAAAGATGAAATTCTTTAGACAGTTATTTCACCCAAGGATGTGACAGAAACACCAGTAATTAATACAAATAAAAGAACAAAGAATTAACACATTACCACACAATCCTGAGTTTTAAGGACTCTCTAGCACAAGGCTTTGAAAACATTGTGGGAAAAGGAGAAAATGCTGGTAACCAGCATTTTCTCCTTTTTCCACAATGTTTTCTTCCCCAAAAACCACAAGAGCCATCAGAGATGGGTTATGCTCCCCGAACAAGTGCTTGTCATAAAATGTATGAAATTGGAAAAAAAAAAAAAACAAAGGCACATGCTGAAGTTTTCATGAAATTTTGACAAAAACTGAAAGAGATATAAGTAAAATTTGCAATTTTGCATTAAGCCCCTTTTTTCCATGACACAGCGTGACATTGAAAAACCGGGAAAAGTACAGCAGCATTTTACTTTTTCCCACAATTTTTTCTATCCCTTCAAAGACACTAAAATGAGTGATCATTTTAGCACCATCTCATTTGTTATGTGCAAATGCTTTCATATGTGCAAGCGCAAAATTCTGTCATGTGATTAGCCCATTACCACACAATCCCTACTTTTGAAGACCCTGAGAAAGAAGCCTTTTGAAAACATTATGGGAAAAGGAGGGAATGCTGACATAAATTTTCAGTCATATGCAAATGCTTTTGGTTTTTACAAACCTAAAATTTTGTCGTTTGATAATGAGTTAATCCATTACCAAACAATATTTTTGACTGGTCCAAATTGAAAGCATTTGCAGACGACAAAATAAAAGTGACTGAAAATTTGAAATTTGTTTTGTGAAGGGTAGAAAACACTGTGGGAAAAGGACAAAATGCTGGTTACTTTCCCAGGGGCGTCAAAAGTAGGGATTGTGTGGTAATAAGTTAAGGGTCTAATGATGCAATAAGGGTTATAAAAAATCATACCATACCAGAGCCCCAGATCGAGGGAGTGAGTTTAATTTTAGAATTGAAAACAAAATATTAACTAATCTCTACTAAACCCTGTGTTATGAGTTCTTATTAGAATCGTCTTGATGAGACGATTCTAATGAGTGCCCACAACATATAGGGTTTGGTAGAGAAATAATGCATTTAGAATACCATCACTCCCTCTTATCTGGAGATCTGCCATACATGTACATGTATATGCTTACTTACCTAGACTGGTAGCACAAACTCACAGCATAGTTTCCCAACGGACTTATGCTCTCTCTTAGAAGGAACATGCCATCCACAGACTTGCGTTCTTTGAGAATTTCCTCGGCTTCATCTCTAGTGATTCTTCCGTAGAAGTAAGGGACAGATGACGGCTTGACAGGTTTGCCTCCAAATGCCATTTCACCCGTCAGTTGCCATTCTAAATAAATTTTCAAGAGTATTGGACTGAAAATATGACATCTAGAGCGTACACAAGTGTCACAATTTTATTTAATTCAAACCTCTATAGAAATACAGAGAAGAAATTCACACCTATCACTCGCGTAATTCACTACTCAGTTTTAAAAAACAAAAACAAAATGATGTCTTTTTTTCGGGTTCGAAGACTGGTACTGTAGTCTGTACTCGACAAGTTGGTCTGTGATTTTATAAACGTATTTACAAAGTTGCACTTACTTCTTACAGTATGTTTTCAAATTTAAAGTAACAATAAATTTATCTTCAGCTAAAAGGAAACTTTGCCCTGAAAAAATCTCTGCATGAGACTGATATAAATCCGATAACAAAAAATTCTAAACACAAACCTTTTAAAAGTCAACAAGGAAGTGTACATTTGATATCGCTTAATGTCTTTATAAATGAAAAAAAAACCGACAGAAACGAAAGTAGGGCCGCTTACGACATAACAAAAGTTAAAGGGATGTTGGTGTCACACCACTTTCTTTTTGATACATTGGAAATAGAAATTACAATACTCGTCTTTGACGCTCTGCTGCTGTACTTTTACCGGTTTACAGCTTTGCTGTTTGTTTTCATCAACTGTATGCCAAGTACAGATAACTGTCCCCAAAGGCGATCTTACTTTTTGACTGGTCGCCTCTGGGTATGAACTGGCTACTGTTGTATATATAGAGGATATTTGTTTTCTTCGGTGAAAGATCGAACTTTATTTCATCGAGTGGACACCATCGGTAATATTTTCACGAGTGGCGCAGCCACGAGTGAAAATATTACCGATGGTGTTCACGAGATGAAATAAAGTTCGATCTTTCACCGAAAAAAACAAATATTCTATTTATTTCATGCTTTTAACCCTTTCTAGCAGGAACTCTATCAAAATTCAGTACAGTTCTTTTCCCTTATTCCCCGTGGCGTACCCCTCCCGCATAGCAACGTTACGTCAAGCGCGAGAAATGTAAGGTATATGACGTCATATTTCCCATCTGGTTGTTAGGCACGCGCAATTTACCTAGGCAACAAGAACGTGAAAATCGGTATTTTCACTGGTGCAGGGATTCTATATACACATATATATGATCCCTGACTGGTGGTACCAGTGTAAGATCGAAAATTATTTTCACTGCTATTTCTCGATATCCTACCGGAAAGCATGAAATAAAGTACAGATTACTGTCCCCAAAGGCGATGTTACTTTTCGACAGGTCGCCTCTGGGTACAGAGACAATCCGGACAAAATCAGTTGAAAGCTCCGCACAGATTTTGTGCGCAAGTTTGAACTCTTATAATTTCCCAAATAGAACACAAAACTAGGATTTAACTATACCTGTGGCTTGTGTATTCAATATTCTTTCGTTTGAAATATAAATATTTTCAATTCAAACGCTGATCGCGAGAAAAAAAAACGTGCATTTCATCAGTGACTAAGTTGTTTACGTTCCCCAAAACATTCAAAATGGCCGCCACGCACGATAAATTTCGTCCGTGATTTTTCCGAGATAAACATGTTGTAAACGACTTCTACGAGCTTGTTATGCAATGAATGGTTTAAAAATTTATTTTTGGTCATGATTAGTACTAAAATTTAATTGTATTTCGCTGCAATGCACTTAAAACCGAGGAAACCGAAAGTCGGTATAGCGCTCTATATTTGCTACCGGAAAATTTACGATGGACTTGAGACGGTACAGTGTACAGTAAATGTCCAGATATGAAAAAGATCACCGGGGCGTTTCATTATTGAGACTACCGTTGTATACCGTGTATGGTGTCACACCTGTGGTCTTGGGCCATATTGAAAATAGAGTGAAATTGGCCATCTTTAAAGCCTCACAGATCGCTTAATGGCAAAACGTTTGCTTTCCGGTCTCTTGCTGTCTAAAGTACGTCCATAGTCCTTCGAAAAAATGCATTAAAACAACATGCCAACCGATTGCGTTTTTCGCTAAATCTCAAAAACAACGGGCACCCTAGAATTTTCCCTCTCAAAAACACCTGTTCACCGCCATGACCCCAATTTTTTGTTCCTCTAGTGACACAAAAAAGTCCACTCAATATACAATAAAAACACATCTCAGTCGTCCCCCAATGCCTAAATTTGAAGCAAATCTAGATTATATACCACCAAGCCCTCTTAGCTCCATACAACAGTCCAACAAAAGTGCTACTGCAAATTTTCACTTGGGACTACTTTTGATACTACGAACCGGAAGCAGTCTCGCAGTGGTGCGACACCGTATTACCTTATACACTTAGTAGTATCGGGGGCGGTCACCAGTCTACTCTAGGTACAGAGCAATCGCCGAGCAGAGTTGTCGTTCGTTACTCTCACCATACATCTCTGCAATGGGCTAAATGACAAGAACCTTGTCAAACCGAGGAAAAGATGTTTTGTTACTATTTAATTGTCTCATGTGTAACATAATAAAGTAGATAAAGGAAATATGATTCTGGATACATTATAGGTGCATTCAAACTGATGAATTTACCTATATACAATGGAACTATATTTTCGATCTTCTTTACTGATCAGAATCTTACACCAATTGTAAAAATAAAGATGGCTGCGCCCATGTATGATGACAACAGTTTCGACACACCAATAGATCCAAGTTTGTAAGATTAAAAACACGTTATCGTCCTTTAATAGATATTTAAGTTTTTCATAAAATCCCTCTTTTTCACATTTCCCAGTCTAATTGGCCGTATGCTGTTTGAACAGCACACAAAACAATCGTTATTGGTCTTTCTTTCACCGGCGTTTGTATCGCCATTTTCAGGACGACTTTCTGAGCCAACTACAGAGGTGAATGGGAATGATCCGTAGTGCAACAGAGTGGGTACAGAGACGATCAAGACAAAACCAGTTGAAAGTTCCGCACAGATTTTGTGCGCGTTTGAATCTCATAATTTCGCAAACAGAACACAACACTACGATTTAAACATACCTGTTGCTTGTGTTTTTAATAACCCTTCCTTGAAATACAAATATTTTCAATTTAAATGCTGATCATAAGAGAAAACCGTCCATTTCATCTGTTACTTGAGTTATTTACATTCCCGAAAACCCTCAAAATGGCCGCCACGCACGATAAATTTCGTCACTGTTTTTCCGAGTTTTACATGTTATAAAGAATCCTACAAGCTCTTTAGGTAATGAAAGGTTTAATAATTTGTTTTTGGTCATGTTACTTACTTGAATTTAATTGCATGTCGATGCAATATATATTAAACCGACGACACAGACAGGCAGTATACCTCTTTAATAATTATTATCTTTGCTACTGGAAAATTTCCGATGGACTTGAGAAGGTACGGTGCACAATTAATGTCCAAATGTAAAATAAAACACCGTACCGTCTCATTATTGAGACTAATGTATGCCCAACTGCCTACAAAAAGGTTCAAAACTGTCACCTCAGTCTATTGCTTTTAATTTTTTTAACGATTTAACATTGAAGCACGACATAACTCGGCCGATTTCCTGCCTAAATCTAGCCTCGCTACACAGGTATCAACAGCAGGTATCAACTGCAACAGCAGCCACAGTGATAAGCATTGGGAAGGCGGGGTTCAGGACCCCTCCCGGATCTAAAATTTTCAAAGGAACCGCTGTCTGCCTAAAGTTTTCACTAAATATGAATGTAGTAGAGTCCAGGGATCGTTTATATATGTATAAAAGATCACTGCAGAAACTAGATCTGCACCAAAAAATAATTCAAATCCATTATGAGCTATATCAACAACTCGAAATGCGTTTAAAAATAACGCATACGGGACCTCCGTTTATCATATCTTCTTCGCGGGCCAAGTTTACGATCACTACGTGGATTTTACCTTGGCGGATCGAGCTTGATTTTTACGTTCACCCGATACGCTTTTTCATTGGATGCTGTCAGTTCTAGCTGTAACGAATGAAATCACTCGTAGCATTTCATCTTTGATAAAAATAGAACAAGGTATCTACCTTTCGAATAAAAGATAAACATGGAAACCCACGTGGATGTCTGCTTATCGCTTCATGTGTATTCGTAAGCGGTTTGCATAACGAGATTTCATTTGTTTTTAGAGACATGATGTAAAGGGGATTAATAACCAGAATCCAATAGAGGGCGCATCGCAGGAACCTCGAAATCGGGCTCAATCAGCCAAGGTAAGATCCAAGGAGTGATCGTAAACTTGGCTCGCGAAGATGGTATCAAATCAGCTGGTCAGCTTTTTTTTTTTTAGAATTATATCTGATACCAAAGTTACTGTAGAAGAGGGCCCATGCTGGAATTATAAAAAAAAAAAATCAACATTAATTCCACACGAGTATACGAATATTTATATATGTGTGTCAATAAAGCTGTACACATTATTCTCGAAAAGTTCTTCACACTTGTCTTGGCAATTTTCTACTTAGAGTTTGATATTTTGAATCACTAATGTTTATGGGGGAATAGAATGGTTTGCTTCAGCCATCTGCTCTGCGCATAGAAAGAAGAGAGGCATTTTCGAAAGCTCTCTCGCTCTTTTCCTGAAACAAAGCTTTGCAGTTTGTGTTTGAAAGACCAGAAAACATTGTGGTATATGAGAAAATACTTGTTACTGTGACAGCATATTAGCCAAACTCTGGATGATCAAAAAGAAAGGTTCGTGTTAAACAGAACACGTTTGACCTGAAGTATTAGAGAAGCTAAGTGTTTTATCAACTATGGAAACAAGCAATTGTTGTCAATATCAAAGAATAATAATGTCATTAAGAATTAAATTTACAGAGTGTAATTGTAGCAAGTGTGACAGATATCGAGTCCTATATGTCATGAGTTCAAGGAAATACTATGGCTGAAACATTCATCCAAAAGAATATAAAAATATTATAGATATGTACTTTTTAGGTAAAATATATCTTAAATTGCATCAGATTTTACATTATCTTTATGGACATTTTCGAATGTAAATCAATTTACACGATTGAGGATGCATAAACAATACTCATTTATCAGATTTTTTTCATGAGAATTTAAAAGAAGTGTATCTAAATAGCTTTTAAACGCTTGATCTATACTGGGGTAAAAGCCTACTAGTCCAATTCAGATTTTAAAGAATTGTTTTCTTTTCTTATTAGGACCTGATCTTAACCATGCCCAAACTGCTAATAATTAATGCTTTGCACTGAAAGTCACCTCAAAGGTGAAAATAGAAAGATCTTGGATGGATTTTAAATTACGAATGGATATGGATACTTTCTTACTAAATGATAATTAAAGAAAAGAAATGAACTGTGCAACTTTATAGTATTGAAAGATAACGTATTGATGTACTTTTAAGAGCTCTGAGAATCATTCTTCTTTGTTCTTATTTAGCACAAAAGAATGCAACAAAATATACTTTTCTTTGCAAACGAACAGAAACTGGACAGTTATATGCAGTACAAAGGTGCCTGTTTCACGTTCACCGTGCACCACCCCAGCTGCTCTTATATTGACGCCCTTGTAATTAATATCAATAGTGTTTCCGATTTATCTCATTACCAAACAATCCCTGGTTTTAAAGACCCATCGAGAGAGGCCTTATATGAAAACATTGTAGGATAAGGAGAAAATGCTTGTGACCAGCATTTTCTCCTTTTCCCAGAAAGTTTTCTATTCCATCAAGGACAAATTTTTCCATTTGAACCATCCATCTTTAACTTCTGCAACTGTTTTCAATTTAAAATTTTGTCTTTTGGTAAAGAGTTAAAACATACAGAGCTAATAAGTTGTAATACAGAACGTGCAAGATGATATCAGATCTGTGCCGTCCATTACCCAGATCGTATGATGTCGAGATTGTGTATTTAGCGATGAAAGAGTTACTTGCCAATCTCACTATATACCATTTACATCAGTCGTTTTCCACCAGGAAGAGCAGCACAAGATCAAATTGATCCAGGTTAATCCAATCAAGCGATTACGACATCAGGTGTGATGACACACTGCCGAGTTTAGAGTGGCCCAATGAAGGCATATGAATCCCCAGGAGACTTCTCGTGCTGTTTGGTGCTTCCTGTGCCCAAAAGGAAGGTGTCGGGGGCCACTCTGGGTCTCAGGCTACAAGATACTCTGGACGCTCGGCAAAAAAAGACTTCTGTGTCCTGGGCCCGTATTCACCAACCATTCTTGAGAATATTCTTAATCTCATTCTCCAAGGTTTTCAAAATTTGTAAGTAACACGACTTCTGATTGGCTAAACCGAATGGTTTAGCCAATCAGAAGTTGTGTTACTTAAAAATGTAGAAATTTCTGGAGAATAAGACAAAAAACGTTCTTAAGAATGGTTGGTGAATACGGGCCCTGCTCTATATTACTGGTTAACCCTTTATCAAACGACAAATTCATCAACTGGCTCGGATTGAAAGCAGTAGCAGGCGACAGATTAAATCATCGTTATTCAAATGAGGGGATTCGTTTTGGGAGAACAGAAGAAAAAAGTGGAAAAAGGAGAAAAGAACATTTTCTCCTTTTCTCTCGGTGTTTTCAAAAATTATTTTCCTCAGGGTCATTGAAACTTGGGATTGTGTGGTGAAGGGTAAAACCTAGGATATATATAAATACAGGACAGTGGGGACAGGAATTCCAATAACTTGGAAAATGTTTGAAGGCTAACAAGGTCCTGCAAAAGGCAACCTTATTTTCCTTCGACTCCCATATAAATTACAAGGTGTAAACTTAACCCTTTACCACACAATCCCGACTTTTGACGACTCTGTCAAAGAAGCCGTTTAAAAACATTGTGGGAAAAGGAGAAAATGCTGGTAACCAGCATTTTCTCCTTTTCTCCACAATGTTTTCTCCCCTATCCAAAACAAATCTCAATTTTTAAGTCTATATGGACTATATGGTAAGATTAAAAACAAAGCACTGGAAACTCAGACAGCCTTTTCTCCCTTCTATATATCGTCGACGTGAACTATATAGAGGATATTTGGTGTTTTTTTTTTTTCGGTGAAAGATCGAAATTTATTTCATGGAGTGAACACCATCGGTATTATTTTCACGAGTGGTTGTGTTCACTCTAACTGAATAAATTTCGATCCTTCACCGAAAAAAAAAATATTCTGTTTATTTCACGCTTTTAACCCTTTATGGGAGGAGCTTTATCAAATCCAGTCTAGCTCTTTTCCGTTATTCCCCGTGGCGTACCCGTCCCGCATATTACACTATTACGTCAAGCGCGAGGAATGTAAGGTATTTGACGTCATATTTCCCATCTGGTTGTGTGGCACGCACAATTTACCCAAGCAACAAGAACACGAAAATCGGTATTTTCACTGGTGGTACCAGCGTAAGATCGAAAAATATTTTCACTGCTATTTCTCGATATCCTACCGGAAAGCATAAAATAAAATGTTCTGATTAACACTTTCATACAATGACATAAACGAAAGTAGCTGCTTTTACAGGCCGCCCGGATTATTATCGATATCTTGAAAATTTACCGTGTGCTTGTAGGCTACAGTCCAGCCTAAACGACGAAAATCTTTCTTAGTTTCAGTGGATTTCATTTTGCGCTGAAGGGGCTAACTCTTTCCCAAACGACACTATTTTAGACGGGTCCAAATTGAAAGCGCTTGCAGAGAAGCGTGTGGGGTTAATGCGCGTAAACTACGTCATATTTTCCTCTTGTTGAACCAGAGTGAGCACGCGCCATTCTTTAGGCAACAAGGTGCGCAGGAACTACTGGTTCTGATTTTAACTGGAAAGATACGCAAATGCCCGTGCATGCAAAAACAGAGTTAGAAAAATTCAGCAGAACGAATTTACAATTTTCATAATCTATATACACCAAGGTGTAATGTTACAGTAGCTCATTCGCAAAAATATACCAGTTCTTAGTACAGAGAAGATTCAAGAGACTAGGTATAATTATTGCTTAAAAGGGACGTCACAATGACTGAATCAGATGTTACATTGAAATAAACAGTATCACCATCACGTCAGGTAAATTATGAAACACCCTCTAGGTCATGTAGAACGTCAACATCTCTAACAGACAACAGCACTTCTAAAGCAATGTTTCTCAAAGTGTTTGGTATGCGTAGGTTATAAGAGGAAGATGTGCCAACGGCAGGTGGAACAAGAGTGTTAAGATAGTTAGGGGAAAGTCACGAACTATCTTGTTCCACATACTGTTGGCAAGTCTGGCAGCTTACCAGCTTTGATAAATGAATGGAATTCTCCGCCAGATGAAATTATTATTATTATACCATATTTATATAGCACTTTTATCATAGCGTAACTATGCTCAAAGTGCTTCACATCCTAGTTACAGGTACACAATTTTTACAAGCTAATATCATAAAAATTAAGAAAATGTTATGGCTAAAACTCCGTCATAAAATGAGATGATCTCTTATGCATGTAATAATATAAATTTTAAGACTGTAAAAAAACTAACGCCACAGAGTTGCAATCTAAAATATTCAGTTTATCGTGAATTTATTCCCATAAGTTTTAATAAAAAGTATGTTTTCAGCCCTTTTTTAAATGCAAACAGTGAATCAGTGTCTCTGAGGTTTGCCGGTAGGCTGTTCCATAGTTTTGGGGCTGCAGTCCCAAAACTTCGATTTCCATAAGTGATTCTGCTTCTTGCATCCTCTAATGTGAGCGAATTATTTCGAGATCTTAAGTTTCTAGTTGGTCTGTACACTTTAAGAAGACTGTTGGTTTGATCTTAGAGCCTTCAATATGCAGCTCTATGTTTTCAACAAGATGGGCATTTCTACTTGATGTAAATAGTATAACTTCAGTTTTTTCTGTGTTAAGTTTAAACATATTTGAATGCATCCATGATACAATGTCTGTAAGACAACTTTCGAGTTTGAGAAACATTATCTGTAGGTTCAAATGCCAGATACAATTGTGAGTCATCAGCGTAAAAATGGTGATCAAGTCCATGTTTCCAGCGGAGTGAACCAACAGGCTTTGTATACATAGAATGATATTTCGGTCCCAACACAGAACCTTGCCGCAAACTAAATTCCATACACACAGACTTTGATGATTTCCCATCTACAGGTACAGCTTGGTATCGGTCACTGAGATATGTGGAAATCCATTTAAGTTCCTTTCCTGCTACTCCAAAATGGTCTTCAAGACGGTGTAATAAGGTTCTATGGTCATTTATGTCAAATGCTGCGGAGAGATCAAGTAGCACAAGAACTGTAACTTTATTCTGATCTAGGGATTGCAGGATTTCATTTTGGACTTTCAGTAATTAATGCTTGTTTCTGTTGAATGATATGAACGATAAGCAGACTGGTGTTCTTCATGAAGATTATTTGATATCAAATGCTGTTCTATACGGGAATTGACCACTTTCTCTATGACCTTTGAAACAAAGGGTAAATTTGAAACAGGTCTATAGTTTTTAAGCAGATTATGATCCAAACTTGGTTTCTTTAAGAGTGGTCTAATATAGGAGCTTTTGAAAGACAGTGGTACAGAAGCCGTCTCAAGAAAGATATTGACGATCTTTGTCACAAAATGAATGAGAAAATCTATACAAGATTTTAAAAGCCATGTTGGTATAGGATCGAGTTCACAAGACTTATTTGGAGACTTCTGAATATTTTATTTGGAGACTTCTGAATATTTTTTTAACTTCTTCCTCATTTGCTGGGGTAAATTCAATCAAATGGTTGTCACTTGGTAATCTGTCTGTTGGTTCATCCAGCAAACAAGTAGATTGCTTATTTGTGATTATATCATTTCTTATACGTTCTAAATTCTTGAGCAAGTTCTCGGGAGGCTTTACCAGATGAAAGGACAACTTCACATGGACTTTCTAACAGGTATTTTGTTACCTTGTTCAGACTTTTTTGATCTTGCCCACATGAGGCCACTTTGTCTGAGTAATAGATTATTTTAGCCCTCTTAATCAGTTTATTCATCCTAGCGCATTGATTTCTGTAGATTTGATGGTCAATTGACAGCATAGTTTGGCGCCATATCCTTTAAGTTTGCTCCTCAAATGTTTAGCATCGTGAAGCTCCTCTGTATACCAAGGGCATGTTGGTCTCAAAGTAATCGTTTTGGTTTGAAGGGGAGCATGTTTATCGACCAGACGCGAAAGTTCATTTATATATGCACCAACAATGCCCTTCAGCGTCTGAATACCGGAAACCAGATTGAATACTTTCAGATTTTAAAATATCACTTTTGAATGATTTTATGTTGATTGGACGAAAATTTCTAAAAGAAACAGTTTTTCTCACAGGAGCTGGTCTAGAAGCCAATACGCTATATACAACTGCGTAATGATCATGTGTCATTTTTCCGGAGCTATCCCCAATTCCAGGATCAAAAATGACCATGTTTGATTTTATGTCTTCTGAATCTCTAGTAATGACAACATCGAGAGTGTGACCACCAAAATGGGTAGGTTCATTAACATGTTGAATCATGCCACAGGATTCTAAGATGCCAATAAACTTAACAGTGTCAATATTTGATTTAATGTCAAGGTGTATATTCAGATCTCCTGTAATTATGATGTGTTTGTCTAAAGTAGCGTAGCTGGCTAAAAACCTAGGCCATTGCTTTTCAAGGAAAACACTGGCCTTTAAACCATTTTCTCTACATGGAGGTGGTCGATATATGACGACAATGCGTAGCATGTAGCCATTTATATCTACATTGCAATCCATGTACTCAAAAGTACAGAACTGTTGATCGCTGCTTGGTAACAAGATACGCACATTTATACCAGACTTGTAAATTACGGCTACACCCCCTCCACGCCGATGGCTGGGTGGAGGAACATGTCTGATTCGGTATCCAGTAGGCACAAGGTCATTGATACAAGCCTTATCAATAGAAGAACCCAACCAGGTTTATGTCAGAGCGACAAGATCCAGGTCATTTGAAAGTATATAATCACAAATAGACAGTGCCTTGTTTTCAACAGACCTCGGATTGATACAACACATTCGCATTTTCATTTTCCCTTGACAGAAACACTTACTACGCATCTAATGTTAGTCAGAGTTCTTGATGGTAAGTTGTTTTTGCGTTTTATTTTTATCAAACGAGTTTTTCTTCTACTAAAGGCAGTGGGAATCAGCCTTTGCAGTGGCACAAGATTGTCTGAGTTTACTCCTTGATTCTGATCCCAGGCGCGTCTTAATTGAGAGTTTTAAGAATGCAGAATCATTATCAGTCTTTAAATACCGTTTAAACGTAGATAAACCTTGTCCACTGAGGTTGTACTTTTTTGGAGACAGGAAAATTCAAATCATTCATGTTAGATTACGCAACAGATACAGCTTTCTCCAAGCGCACCTGTACTTGAAAAAAAAAATTGGTCCAATCGCCACTTTGAAGATGCAGTACAGTTAAATCGACCCAATACTACTTTTTAGAATGTCCTTTATATAGTAACCAGAGAACTAGTATTATCCTATTTATTAGTGGTATAACAAGACTGACACTGCAAGACTAACACTGCAAATCATTCTATTTGGATATAAAAAACTTAATCTCATTGATAACCAAAGAATATTTGCTGCCGTGCACGCATATCTGTGAGACTAAAAGATTTACCATGTAACATCTTATTCCTACGTTTTCTTGGTAATAGCTGAATCTGTATCAAGTCAATCTATTCAAATCATTTCTTTTAAAGGTGACTGACAACTTAATACCATCAAGTTGTTTTTTTTTGTGTGTGTAAACAACCACTTTATTTAATCAATTGTGATGGTCCATTTGGAAGGTTCTTTAGCCATTGAAAAAGCGTTTCCTCAACTTAAATTATTACCAATAACACTCCACACTTCTCTGTTCTTTTGGTTTTTTCCCCTACTTTATTTTATTATTGAAATTACTCATGTTTTCTGTAGTTAATAATGATATGATAATTAATTAATCGTTACCAGAAATTTGGAGAAGAACTTTATGAGCCTAAGCTTTCGTTCTTATCCATTTCTTCAGTATATTTGTCTCATGATTGTCTTATATTGTCTATTGTAAACTTAAATATATTAGTCAAACAAAATCTGTTTAACCCTTTCCCAAACGACAAATTTTGGACTCTTCCAAACCAAAAGAGTTTGCAGACGACTATATTAGATTTGGAGAAAATGGCAGAAAGTTCTCAAAAAAGGGTAGAAAACACTGTGGGAGAAGGAGAAATTGCTCGTTACGAGCAATTTCTCCTTTTCCCACAGTGTTTTCGAAAGACTTTTACTGCAGACACGTAAAAACTAGGGCTTGTTTGGGAAAGGGTTAAAACAACACAGACAACAACATTTCAGACTTGTTCATACTGGAAACATTGGCAGACGACAGATTAATTATCGCTAATAATGAATGGGATGCTTTTGCAAGTGAAGAAAACACTGCGGATAAAAGAGAACATGCCCGTTTTCAGCATTTTCTACCCCTTTCCTCCTACCCCATTGTCAATGTTTTCAGACAACTTCTTTTTGAAGGTCATAAATAAAAACTCGGGATTATGTGGCAAAGGTTAAGTGACCGTTAAAGTTCATCTAAGTTTTTATTGATCAGTCGCTTTCTGTCATTGCTGTTCTTCTGTTAAATGGCGAATTTCCAGTCGGAAATGTATATCCCGATCTCCGACCGGCTGCCTTACAACCGCACAGACATCTAAAAAATGCCAGACACTCCCTTCGAAATCTCAGATCCCAAAAACTGTATACAATCGGGTTGGTGACGTTATTGACAAGATATATTCGAAGAGCTAGGTCACTCAGGACAGATTCATACTGTCCCATGCTTTCCCAGAAATTATCAACCATGGCGGTTAAGACAGATAAAATAATAAAAGGGAGGTAACTTAAAACAAATACTGCAGTAATTGTCAACATCATGAAAGTTATCTTTGTGGATCGTTTCTTTTTATTTTGAGAATGGCGGATCATTCCCCTGGTCGCCTTGTTTTGTGAAGAACCGATTTTAGTTTTGTTGAGTTTTATCTCTCCATTTCTTCTATCCCGTCGATAAATTTTAACACAAATAAGTGCATAAATGACAATCAGATACAGGAAGGACACTACAAATATAAAAACAATCAATCCTATGTACGCTATTGCGAAAATCTCCTCAATAAAATTATCGTCAATAAAACATTCCAGTCCAGTTAACCCCTCTATACCAGTAGATACCGTTCTAGGGCCGTAAAGAATTGCATTCGGCACAGAAACCACGATGGCAACCGCCGCAGCAATTAAACAAGCACATCTGTCTGTAACATAATCCACAATCTGTTTCTTTAGAGGCCGAACAACCATGAGAAACCTATCCAGACCAACGACCAACAAAATGAATATAGAGCTTTGTGTACAAGCACCCATCAGAAAGCTCATTATTTTGCAGAGATACGTATATCTGTACACAAGTAGCATCGTTAAATCCAGCGCGTGGTACGGAATTCCGACTAAGCATACGCTCAAGTCTGCAACTGCCAAAGCAAGAATGTAAGTTCGAGCACGGGTCCGCTTGAATTTCACTTTGTATATAATCAAAACTAACAGATTTCCAAAAAGTCCAACAATCATTAGTGCTTCACAGAAAATAAGTACGCCGATGTATTTATTTGTTTCTATGGCGTTTAAGTCTTCAATTGTTAAGTTCATGGGATTTTCCGTGACATTACTCTCCATTATGGTCTCGTTTGCCATATTATTTGGAACACCAATAGTTTACTACGTATCTATCTTTCGTTGTTATCTATTTTGATCTGTCTACTGAACAAGTGTCTAGGATTTATATATTACATACTCCAATATCTTCACTCTTCACTCTTCACCATGCGTCAAAGGTTTTGACTTTTCCAAGCATCTGCCGGCGCTAAATCTAATATGGCTAAAATGATGGAAATTGTCCAATGAAGGGAGGAAAACTTTGGGGGGAAAAGGCGAAGTTGCAGGTAACAAGCAGTTTGTCCTTTTTCTTACAACATATTCAGACGTCTTGCTTTCTTCGGTTATTATGACAAGTTATTCTTTGGTAGCGGATTCATAACTATCTCATAACAAGGATGTCCACTTGCATTAAGTAGGCTACTTCCTGTATAGAAAAGCAGTTGGTTAATATGGTACCATAAACGACATCAAGACAAGTAACTGCATGTGCTGAGGACAATCAACTGGTGGTGTTCAACATTAAAAGTCTGTCAATGGGTGTGATGCGGTTGTAAAAACGAGTCCGAAAGACGAGATTTTAAACCGCATCAAACCCCATTCGAGTGACTTTTTTTTATATATAAATAGCACAGATACTTCACCTTTTTTTTCTAATAATTACCAAGAATGGCACAATATGACCCATATAGGGAAAAAGCAGTTTCGGCAAACATTCTAAAACTATCGTCAATAACAATGATACCATATTTATCGTCAATAATGGTATTATTTACTGTGAAATCCTATAGTAATTCACTGATAAGAACATTAAACGAGCTCTCTTTCTACCTCTAACCCCGTGCCGAGGACGTTTCTAGCTAATATTAAATACTAATCTAACGCACGAGAGTTCGATAGAGTGTAGGATTTGGAGCCAGATTGATGGTCGTTCGACTCCCAGGCAAGGCGAATTTCCCTCCGAGGGTGCACCGTAATGCTACCACGTCATGTACACGTGTTTGCTATTGGCCGCGGTGTACACCGTACCGAACGTGCATTCTTCGGGCCTTTAAGTTACAACCTTAGCTACAGAATTACGAAAACACTGGTTGAATAATCAGACATAAAATTAGGAAAGGTCTACTGCAGGTATATTGATGTTATCCCCCCACACCCCATTTTTAGAGTGTAGGACAAAACCCCCTAGGACAAAACCTCCACTTTGTCCATGGGGGTTTTGTCCATGGGGATTTTGTCCTAGGGCGGTTTTGTCCTAGGGGTTTTATGTCCGTACCCCATTTTTTATAACACTGAATCTTTCACCAACTCTTTACGAAACAAAAATATGAGACTTGCCCAAATTGGAAGTCTTTGCAGATAACAATATGAATGTGGCTTAAAAATTAATTTTTTTTTAGGAAGGATAGGAAGGGAAAAGGAGAAAAGGTTGTTTACTAGAACTTTAACCCTTTTCAACAACATTTTTAAAAAACTATATTTTTAAGGGTCGTAAAAAACTTTGGTTATGTGGCATAAGGTTTTAGATAGTTACTGCGAATGTTTTCACCCGACGACAACACTTTGGACTCGTCCAGATACTTAGCATATGGAGACGATTGAATAAACGTGGGTCAAATGGTTGTAATTGTCTTTGAAAAACTAAAAAAAAAAAACTATTGTTGAAACAGGAGAAAATGCATGTTGCAAGCCCTTCCTTTTTTCCTCAGATATTTTCTCTCACACTTTTAAAATTCGTTTTTTCACAGATGTTTTTGAACTACATATTGATTACTTTCAGTTTTCGGTTTTTTGAAAGTGTGTGTGTGGGGGGGATGTGTTAAGGTTGAGAAAGTGACACAAATAAGAGACAGTGGGGCAAATCAGCACGTCTGCCCCCTTTTTACACGGGTCGCTCGAAATACTTTAGTAAAATGTTGATTAGCTGTTTAGTGTCTTCAGCAAGACAGGGACAGTCCATTTAGTGATCTTAAAGTACTATTATCAAACATCTTTGTTGCACTTTCAGGCATGTACCTATTGACGAATAACTTCATGTTATATAGATCATGAACAAAAGAAACGTGGCTTCAGATCAAATTTCAGACCTTCCATAACTTCTTTTAAGCTTCATTTTGAGTATAAAAAATATGTATCTAATGAAGTCTTACTAAAAAAAAAAATGGGTGAAGGGTTAAATCGGTGTTCCTTTGATTTCGGTATCGCACTGCAGAGTGGGTGACCTTTAGAACAGCTGTAATGTACTTGCTTCTTATTATTCAGATTAGCACACACGTGTCACATTAAATTGACTCTTCTTATCTTTTGTTTCATATTAATTTACCCACTTGGTTATCATTAATGGTCAGGATTATGAATTTTATACAGGTTTCAGAGGCTAAGTCCATTCTTAGTCTCTACATGCTCTTTATTTAAATACGATTTTATAAAATGCATATTTTGTCTCTTTGTGATTTTCTTTTTCAAAGGCAATATCATGAAATATGTTTGAATTGTGTTAGAATTGATTTCCATAGATTTCTTGCTATGTCATTTTCTTTTCAGTTATGAATTTGTCCAAATTTAAAGGATTTGCGAACGGGACATACGGCATTTGTTACTGAAATAATGCTTTGATTGTCCGGTGTCACGTGATACTACTGGTGCGCCGCTTACGATAAAATGGAAATATCGCTTATCGTCTATTGATTGTAATGTTGGAAATTGAATGTAAAAGGCTAGAGATATTTCAAAATTATAGTTTTCAGGAACAAACTAAATTTTGTTCGATATATCAAAAGGATTTTTCTCTCTATTCGTCATGCATCCTACTGTCAAGGGGCGTTACTCCTGCTTCTTCCTCTTGATCAAAAGGAGACCACTTATACAAAAATAAACCAAACTTTGTCATGAATACTCTCCCTTCAACCGAAAAGGTATTCATTTGCTTAGTGGGTTGACTTTTAAGCCAATATCTGAACAATATGTCACTGTTTCTTTCAAACTATTAATTCCGCACAATGGGTTTCCTTGACAAATACCACTTCAGCGTTTTCAACGCTTTGATTTACTGTCGACTTGTAGTTTCTTTCCTTTTATTCCACAGAATACGGGATAATACACATGGAGATTTGAAACCAGATAAATGCAATAAACTCCTTTTCATAGGGCAATATGTACATGTGTGTTTGGTGCTCAAAGACTTTGGAATTTGTACCTTAAGTACGTATTGTTCTTTTATGTTCAGTTCTAATTAGAATCACTTTTAATAGCGGGAGATGTTCAATTGATGCATGTGACACTTTAGTGGTTAATTGTCAAACTTAAGGACTTCACGGAAAGAACTTAAAAGTATAACGTAAATCGGATCACAGTAACCTGGGTCCGTATTCACCAACCTTTCTTAAAGAACATTCTTAGTCTTGTTCTTAGAAGTTTTTCAATGTGAAAGTAACAGAACTTCTGATTGGCTAAACCATTTGGTTTAGCCAATCAGAAGTTCTGTTACTTTCACAGTCATAAAATCTTGAAGAATAAGACAAAGAATGCTCCTAAGAATGCTTGGTGAATACAGACCCTGGACTTTCGCATTATATTAAGTGTGATTTCAGAAGTGTTTTTCGAGTTACAGGGGCGTAGCTACTTCTGGACGGTTTAGCATGGGTGTGACAGAAACGTGTGGGGATGTGTCCATCTCACTGTAAAGGGTGGAAACAAAGGTGCAAGCTATTGTATTGTAGCCGTTCTGATATGTTCCGTTATGCGCCGAAAATCGTCAGCTTTAGAACAATAAAGAAAACACATAAACTTTGTATCTGGCCGAGTTTTCATAACGACTGAGGTTGGAGGATATCAGATCCGTGTGGTTTAACCTATTACCAAATATTTTAGACTGGTCCAAATTGAAAGCATTTGCAGACGACAAAATAAAAGAGACTGAAAATTTGAAATTTGTTTTGTGAAGGGTAGAAAACATTGTGGGAAAAGGAGAAAATGCTGGTTGCCGGCATTTTCTCCTTTTCCCACAATGTTTTCTAAAGGCTTCTTTCTCAGGGGCGTCAAAAGTAGGGATTGAGTGGTAATGGGTTAACCCTTTACTAGACGACAAAATTTTATAAATCTTCCTGTCTGATTATCAAAGCATTTTCAAGGGTCAAATCAAATTTGTCAATAGAAGAGGTAATACGCCCCTCTCTGACTGCTGATCATTGTTGAGATGATGGTTATTCAGAAAAGAAGAAATTGGACTGGGAAGAATATTTATTGTGCTAAGGACTGTCAAATGAAACTCCATATAAACGATGGCGATAGGTGCACTGGCAGCCAAGATATACATGAACTGATGTTGAAAACGCAAAACGGCAAAAACACAATACAGACAAACAATCTCCTTCTGTCAAGGTCGTCAAAACAGGACTCTTTCTTGAAAATTAACCCTTATCCAGCTAAATAAGTGAAATGAAATTTTCAATTCGATTGTAGAAATCCTAATATCACTATTTCAAAGTTATGTTTCCAGGAATAAGATCTCCATATCGGACAGTGTAGATCCAAGATCAGACTGCACAGGATGTGCAGCCTGATCTTAATCTACATTGTCCGCGAAAAGGTCAGTAAGTTGCGCTTAGCAGCCTAAGGGTTAATAAAAATGTTACGTTCCTCGTTTCTTATTTATCCAGGGAGGTAACACAAGCGAGAGGGTAATCTAAATTACTGTATGATACTGTCCCTTGAATGTCAAAAATTTAGTCACATTAACTCGTCCTTAATCAATGGCACGTTCTGTACAGTCTTATCTTGATCTACACTGTCCGCAAAAAGGTCAGTAAGTCGCACTTAGCAGCCTAAGGGTAAATAAAAATGTTAGGTTCCTCGTTTCTTATTCATCCAGGGAGGTAACACAAGCGAGAGGGTAATCTAAATTACTGTTCAATACTCTCCCTTGAATGTCAAAAATTGAGTAACATCAACTCGTCCTAAATCAGTGGCAACATAGAAGGCTCTTGCAGACGTCGTATATAGATTCAGATCAGGATTTACAGACATGCAGTCTGATCTTAGATCTACATTTTCGGTTACTACTGGCAAAATTCATGCAAAAAGTAATGGATCAATTTGAAACCTATACATCCTTTCTACATGATGAATTTATTTCCACTGAAAAATATATCGAATCTTATATTTCGGTTTTCAACAACACAATTAGGAATAGAGACAGGTGCGTGCTCGCTTATTTTTCGGCGTAGCTGAATCTGCTGGCTTTTGACCTACTTTTTGGCACTAATTACGAATGAATAATTAGAAATTCGTGATTGGTCAAAAATGTAGACACGTTTTCTTTTTTTTGCCATGGACCTCTACCTACTTCCCGACAAGTTAACGCCGTGGATCTTTCCCTGGTTTAACGACCCTGAGATAGAAGCCTTTTGAAAACATTGTGGGAAAAGGAGAAAATGCTGGTAATCAGCATTTTCTCCTTTTCCCTCAATGTTTTCTTCCCTGCAGGAAACAAATTTTATTTTTTGAGTTACGTTCATTTTGTCGTCTTCAAGTGCTTTCAATTCGGACCAGTCTAAAATTTTGGTGTTTGGTAAAGAGATACATAATATATATTTTGTTTGTTTTTTCTCTTCATGCTTAACCGCAAATGAACTTCGAAAACCAAATGCCATGGGCGGATCCAGAGGGGGGGACCGGGGGTCCGGACCCCTCCCCCACCTGGAATTTTGGCAAAAATGTGGTTATCAGAATCGTGAAATGGTACTGGTTTGATATTGCACAGCATTTATGTAAAATATAATCATTAATTTTAAAAAAAAAAAAATAAAAGGTACTAAATGAGGAGACCTCGTCATGTTTAGAACTGGAAACGTTGACTTTTCTTGTAAACGGCTTGCATCCACTGAAATCAAAGTATCATATAATAAGACGAGTGCGTTTTCGGTGGGACCCCCCCCCCCCGAGAAAGATATCTGGATCCGCGCATGATATGCTACCCCTCTTAAATGCAGTCTATCTTTGTTTTAAAACAAGATCTTTTTGGCTTAACATACTCCAAGTAATAATTATCAACAATTTCTCAAAATTTACTGATAAAAAAATGACTGCAATCTATTACAAGTGGCAACACATTTGGGCAACCTAATCTTACATCTCGATCCTCACCAGCGTATTTTTTCTCCACTATGCTTTTTTTTTTTAACCCTTTACTACATAGATACTCATTTTTACGCATGGCTTGTAGGAGCCTTTGAAAAACATTGTGGCAAAAGGTGAAATTGCTCGTGACGAGCAATTTCACCTTTTGTCACAATGTTTTCTATGCTATCAAAAGGTGTCATATACACATAAGAAACGGCTTCATCCAGGCTGTAATTTAAGGTCAATTAAGATGCCATAGATATGCCTTATGGGGTAAAGGGTTAAGTCCCTATAGGTTACGTGGACATTGGATTGTTTTGTAATGGTTCATCCTTAGACCACTGGACGCATCTTTACTTATGTTGACAAGGTAGATCAAGATCAGGCTGCCCTTTCCATACACTGTGGAGTTAGATTAGACAGAGGAATTAGTCCTATCTCATTCCGGTGTGTAGTGAGGGGATTTTTTTTATGCGGAAAAAAGACCTAGAAGATCCACCCTATTGTCTCATCTCTAGCCCTGTACCAAACTGTTCTGTGTTTAAGTGACCACGAGGAAAAAGGTTCTGGAAAACATTGTGGGAAAAGGAGGAAATGCTACAACCATTTAATAGAGTTTTCTCCATTTTAAACCATGTTTTCTACCCTAGCAGGACCGATTGGTATCATATGAGCTACACGTACCTGATTGTCTTCGAAAGCTTTAACTCATTACCACACAATCCCTACTGTTGACGCCCCTGAGAAAGAAGCCTTTCAAAAACACTGTGGGAAAAGGAGAAAATGCTGGTAACCAGCATTTTCTCCTTTTCCCACGGTGTTTACTACCCTTCCCAGAACAAATTTCAATTTTTCAGTCACCTTTACTTTGTCGACTGAAAATGCTTTCAATTTGAACCAGTCTAAAATTTTCTCGTGTGGTAAAGAGTTAAATTATTACGTTTTCCAAAAATGTACAGCTGGTGGGCGAAAGAAAAAACGTGGGCTCTTGTAATGGAACGATAACCAATGTATGAGTTATACACACAAACAATACATTGGTAAAAAAGTATCGATCCAGCTGAACCGGCGCAGTCTGATCTTAGCCTAAACCTTTTGATATTGGTATTTTTTACATGTCGAAGGACCGGTCTATCCCTAGATTCAGTGGGTTGGTAGACAAAATAAGTCTTATGTAATCGTGATTTTATGATGATTTCGCTCGGTACAATGCTTTTCTATGTCTTGGGGATTAACGCCGTTTTGACAGCTTGTGACACAACGGCAATCAGTGTACCTAAACATGTCTTTCCTAGCTTTCCCACACCAAGACTGGCACAACTTTCTTTCCAAGGTAATGACTACTTCCTCACATGCACCGGAAGTGAGATGCGAAGAAATACAAAGGTTGCTTTAACCGGGTATCGAACTCAAAATAACCAAATCGTTCGATACGCTAACCACTGAGCTGTCGGGTGGACCTTGATACCATGCATTACTGAAATGCATAAAGCCCCCTTTTGCAGGAGCATGACACAAATAATGTTTGTATGGTGAGGCCGGATAAGATTGATTTTGTTTGAATAATGCTTGGGACGGGAAAACGGTAAAACTTTACCTCTTTCCCAACCAACACAATTTTAGACCAGTCTTTACTGAGAGCATTTGCAGACGACAAAACTATAATGTGACTCAAAAATTGACAAAAAAAATGTTCTGGGAAGGTTGAAAAACATTGTGAGAAAAAGGAGAAAATGCTGGTAACCAGCATTTTCTCCTTTTCCAACAATGTTTTCAAAAGGCTGCTTTCTAAGAGTCGTAAAAAAATGCTTGTTTAGTAAACAGTAACACTTTACCATACAATCGCGGGTTACGACTCTTGAGACGGACAGCCTCTGAAAACAACGCGGGAGAGGAGACAATGCTGCAGACAGCCTTTTTTCTCTGTTTCCAAAAATGCTTTTACCTATTTCATGACCAATTAATCATTTGAGCTGCGCTTAATCTGTCGTCTGCAAATGCTTTAAATACAGACGAGGCTTGGATTTTGTCGTCTGATATAAAGAGTCTTTGTGAAAATAAATGCACAAGTCTTGCGTCTGTATACCTTCAACTTTGCATAATACCCAGCGTTCAGCCCTTAAGGCGCCAAATAAATGAAAAGGTGCCTTATAAAAAAAAGCCAAAACTTTGTAATTCCGTTTGTGGCCCATCAAAAAGGGACCTTCTGGGAACTGCGAGAAGTGCCAGCCTTGGCCAGACTGCGCGAATTGCGCAGGCTGATCAGGGTTGACACTTTACACTTTAACCCATTACCACACAATCCCTACTTTTGACGCCCCTGAGAAAAAAGCCTTTAGAAAACATTGTGGGAAACGGAGAAAATGCTGATAACCAGCATTTTCTCCTTTTCCCACAGTGTTTTCTACCCTTCCCAGAACAAATTTCAATTTTTCAGTCACCTTTATTTTGTCGTCTGCAAATACTTTCACTTTGGACCAGTCTAAAATTTTCTCGTGTGGTAAAGAGTTAATGACATTTTCTGTAAATGGTCCCTTTTTTTGCCTGATGGGTCACATTTGTCGGATATTTTTTTTTTTTATGAAATGGAGTTCGAAGATCCTGAAGAACATTCCGGATGATATACTTAAAGGTGGGTATTTAGAATTTTTACATCTCAACAAATTAAAAAATATATATATCACTGAAATTCATATGAAAAGACAATACAAATCATCAATAATTAAGATTCATAAAATTACAAAAAAAAAAATTTTTGATGGTATTCCCTTAAAAGGCTACGTAGCCTCTTAAGCTATTTTTAGATTTCGCGCCAAAAATCAAAAAAGCATTGTGGGAATTTCAAGTGACCGGCACGTGACTCATAACGTTTAAATTCCCTATTATAACAAACATATAATAATTATTTTCCATAATGTCTTCTTCGGACGCTATGTTTGAAGCTTCTTCTGTGTATTCCTGTAAGTAAATGAGCGAATTGATTATCTAAAAATAGAATGTGTCTCCCGTTGGTGTCAACCTGGGCCGTAGTAAATCTCTAATTTCTCGTGTTGTCGGACGGTTTTCGATAACTGGGTTTTTATGAATGAAAATTAAAAGGCTTTGGGAGTATATGGATGATTTTTTTGCGCTTTTGTAAAATTTTCGTCCCAAAATCTGAAGGGCCACCTTTAAAGCAGTGTTTCGCCCAACGTTTTGTCGCCCTCGATCAACGAATCCGGTGATCCGTTGTTCAAATTCATCGGCTGCACCACGCACACGTGGCTTGATGTGCACCTACACGATAGATTTCTTCGCCGGAAAAACGCCGCTTTACCGACCGTAAAATCGTAACATTCCGCTTACTTAAATACATTTCCTTTGACAAAAAGTTTGAACATTTATTTCCTGATTAAGTCTATCATTTCCGTTTTTTTTTTCAGCGACAGGTCGCTTATCCTGATGGCTCTTGTTGCCGTTGCTAATCGATTACCATGGTCGCCGCCATATGTATGCATCTAGGATCATGTTGCTGGCGGCGCATGTCAAAGTGAAAACCCTTTGATTAATTCATTGGTTGTACGGTATTTATATATATATATATCACCGTTTTAAATAATATTCCAGTTACATTACGGCAGCCAGGGCGAATCCGTTCATTCCTGGAGTTTCTGTCGCCAGTACCTCGCACCATAATTCTTTTCAAGCCATTGGCTGCCTTCCCAATTTACCATTGTGGAAAAAATGGTCAGATGTGAGGGAGGATTGAATCCTTGCGCACGAACTATTTCACTCTTCGGGAAAAAATGGCCGATCCGGTGATAATAGAACCAGCGACCCTTGTTCTCAAGTCTGTCTGCTATCGACTAAGCTACCGGGGCTGGGTAAAAACCCTTTAACCCTTTACTCCATAGATACTCATTTCTACACATTGCTTGTAGGAGCCTTTGGAAAACATTGTGGCAAAAGGCGAAATTGCTCGTCACGAGCAATTTCACCTTTTGTCACAATGTTTTCTACACCATCAAAAGGTGTCATATACACATAAAAAACGGCTTCATCCTTGCTGTTATTTAGGGTCAGTTAGAGATACCATAGAAATGCCTTATGGGGTAAAGGGTTAATACAGACGAGGTTCGATGTTTACGGAATCGGCCGAGCTGCGACGCATAGTGGCCCCGATCCCAGGGTGGTCATGCAGTCTGTTTGGTTTGACACTCGACACAACTCCACTGATTCTGTGACTAGATCGATCTTAACCGTTTACCAAACAATCCCTGGTTTTAAAGACCCTGGGAAGGACGGTTTTTGCAAACATGTTTGAAAAAGAGAACATGTTGGTTACCAACATTTCCCCTTTTCCAACAATGTTTTCTACCTAGTGAAAATATTCAACTTCATTTGTTCCACTTTCAAAATTTGTCATCTGCAGATGCTTTCAATTTGGAATGGTCTATAATTTGTCGTATGGGAAAGGGTTAATCGACGGCTGAAAATTTTCGGAATGAATAGTAAGGTTTACCCATCAGAAATGGCCAAATGACAATAAAATGTATCCGAAAAGAATTACGCGTGAAATTTTCGGGTAGATCTACCTATGAAATCAGAATAATCTGCATTCAAACACCTGCACAGGTATCCGACCTTCTACCTGATCAGATATGGTAATACATTCATCACATAATGTAGAGATTTCTCAGGTTATTATCACTGGACAAAAGTTAGACAAGTCCATATTTAACTCGATCATTACCAGACGACAAAATTTTTGACTTGTCCAAACTGAAAGCATTTGCAGACGACGAAATAAAAGTGACTGAAAATTTGAAATCTGTTTTGTGAAGGGTAGAGAATATTGTGGGAAAAGGAGAAAATGCTGGTTACCAGCATTTTCTCCTTTTCCCACAATGTTTTCTAAAGGCTTCTTTCTCAGGGGCGTCAAAAGTAGGGACTGTATGGTAATGGGTTAAACCACATGTATACCGAAAAATATGCAGATGACTCAAGTGATGGACTTGTCTTTGAAATGGGAAAAAAGAGAACATGCTGATAACAAGCATTTCCTGCCTTTTTTGTATGCCGCGGGCTTGTTAAAACATGTGATGGTTTGGTGAAAGTTTAATTTTAGGCCTGTGTCACGGAAAGACCTTTTATACAAATGAGACATGCTCTGACAAAAGGGTGCTTAACGCATATCTGTAATCCATCTTCAGGATATTTGACATGCAACAACCAAAATAAATGATAAAATATGAAGAAAAAAAAAGTCTTCCCTATATAATATCAACACTGTTTATATCATATAGGGAAGATTCCTTTTCCCACAATGTTTTCTATATTTTATCATTTATTTTGGTATAGAATGTCATATCCCTGTGATCCATCATACTACGCAAGCCATCACATACTGTTGGATCTATGACAGCCACGTTTTTCAAAAACGGATTTGATCATGAAGTACACTGGTCCTTGGACATACAGAAAGTTGACTGATAGCAAAAAGTTTCGGCTCAGGTCAGCCTGCGCGGATTGCGCAGGCTGACCTGAGTCGATACTTTTTCTAGATGCATCAAGCCTCCGTTTTCACAGATCTCAAATGTTTTCTGTGTCGAATACTTGTATGTGTTAGGCATTCTGATATTAATAATCAAAAGGTACGTTCTGTTATAACTGGTCTTGACCTATCCAGCTCACAAAAAGCTCTCTATGTCCCTATACCACACAAAAAGAGTTTAGATAGATCCAGTTTATAAGCATTTGTAGAATGCAAACAAACAATTAGTCAAATGACCGTTATGTCAATTAAAGAGTTCAAAACATTGTTGGAAGAGGAGGAAATGCTGGTCACCAGCACATTCTTCTTTTCCCACTATTATTTTTGTTTTCTGTTTTCAAAGACTTCATCCTAGAGGTCGTAAAAATTTGGGATTATGTGGTAAAAGGTTAAAGTTTTGCTCTGCATACTAAGAGTAGAGATAGGTCAGTTGACATGACATTTACCCCCCCCCCCCCAAAAAAAAAACAGAATGATGCATACGAGATAGCGACAACAAAACAGTTTTGTCCAAAAAAGGTCAAAAGGTTAAGAAGTCGGACAAATTGACCTCTTGCCTGAATAATAATACTTCGCCACTTTCTACGTGTTATTTTCACAGTGAATCCATGCATCTAACACAGCCATCGCTGTTTTTGTATAAAATGTTAATCCTACTAGTAACCCTGATAGACAAGATAGGGAGGACCGATAGTGCAGTGGTAAAGTGCTGGACTATAAATCATGAGGCCCGATGTTCGATACCCGGCCTAACTAGGACCTCTCGTAGACACCTAGTGTTTCTCACCCAACTACAGGTGTGCTGATTTGGAGCCCGGACGTAGCCTCGTATGTATCGATGCTTTACACCGGGCATATATATTCGAAGAAGAGATTGCTTTTCTTTCCTATGGTCTATAACAAATATGCTTAGAGCACGGAGGGACCTTATTCATACAGTCATCAGCATCACCCGCGATAGATGTTAATATACAAAGACCGAGTGCAGAATGCCAATTCACTTTTTATATTACACGAATGGCCAAAATGGCATTGTGGGAAAAGGAGGAAATGCTAATCGGTTATCAGCATTTGTCCTTTTCACACAAGGTTTTCAAATGCCAGCTGAGCTGGCGACAGCTCACATATTCATGTGCCTTGGGCCTAACCAGAACATTTACTATAGGCTAAGACTCTGAGACTCAGGGACACTTGCACGAAAGTCCCAGGACTTCCAGGTTTTCAACACTTTAAATACGGCCGAGCGATACTGGACTCCACGCAGTACAGGTTAATAAGACAAAAGATTATATGGCTTGCATCACACGAACTGGAGAGGCATGTGTACATTTGCGTAAATGTCGTCTCGGATCAGCCTGCGAAGTCCCGTAGGCTAATCCGAAACGACACTTTCTGTTATTTTGTAATTTTCTCTTTTGAGCAGTCTTCTTATGGACAAAATCTCATATAGCCTCATAAAGTGTCGTGTCGGATTAGCCTGCTCGGACTGAGCTGGCTGATCCGAGACGACAGTTCTCGTAAATTGATGTCTGAATGCCCCTTTTTAGCATGTTGCAAGCCATATAGGAAAAGATTTACGGAAATATACATTTTAGTAAGTTTCTATTGGTAAACTCCTTACCAAACGACAGAATTTTAGGTTTTTCCAAATCGCAAGTATTTGCAGACGACAAAATAAAAGTACCTAAAAATTTTTTATTTGTTTTGTGAAGCGCAGAAAACATTATGGGAAAAGGAGAAAATGCTGGTTACCAGCATTTTCTCCTTTTCCCACAATGTTTTCTAAAGGCTTCTTTCTCAGGGGCCTCAAAATAGGGATTGTGTGGTAATGGGTTAACTCTTTACTAGACGCCAAATTTTATACGTAACTCTAAACCAATTCTTTACCTCACGACATTTCAGATTTGTCACATTGACGGTATTTGCTGACTAAAATCTTAAAATTACTCAAACTTTTGAACCAATATAAACTATACTTAGACAACAATGTGGGAAAAAGAGAAAATGCTGCCATGAATATCAGAATAACGGTATCATGCTTTTTCTTACATTTTGTTTGCAAAGGCCTTTTTCCGCGGAGTTGGAGGGTCGATGTATCACGTGATTGTTTGTCAAAGGTTTAACCCTTTATCACACGATGGCGCATTTTAACGACTCTAAAGAAGATGCCTGTTGAAAACATTGTGGGAAAGGAGAAAATGCTGGTAACCAGCATTTTCTCCCATTCCCACAAAGTTTTCTATCCTATCAAAGGAAAATTGCCTAATTTGAGCCACCATGAAATTGTCGGCTGCAAATGCTTTCAATTTGGACAGGTCTAAAATTTTACCGTATGGTAAATGGTTAAAGTACTCTACTTGAGGGTTTACATTGCGGTACAGGTAAACAAGGGTCGTGAGAAAAACAGTAATTGATAAATGTACTGATAAGGTGCATACATTATCCAAATCACGGTGTGCAATACGGAATTAAACACACGGATAGATTTTGTCTGGCGATCAATATCGAGGTAGGTCCATGTATTTCGTTCTTCCTCCACCCTGCTCTTTTTGATGCTTCGATCCTCAGTGGGTAATCAAAGAAACATGGATATTTGGACAGTATTTTCGAAGCATATCCCCAGCTTTTCAAATCTCACCTTGATAAAGTCTATTGCATGGCTTAATTTCCCCGTCTCCCTATAAATTACCTCCTTGTCATTGTTATTTTGCACCTAAGTTGTCGTCTGCCGTCCGGGAAGACAGTTCTGTCTTTCGAAAAGCTCCTAAAACCAATATCGCTGACTATCCTACGCCCAATTATAGAAGACCAGGCACGTAGGAAGCAATTCAAGATTGGGGGGGGGGGGGGCTAACTCGTAATTTTTGTTGGAAAATTTGCATCGATTGAAACTCTCCGCAACAAAGGGTAATTTCAATTACCATGATTGTCAAGATTATTGGGGGGGGGGGGAACTTAGCCCCCCCCACCCCCCACCCACCCAGGCCCCCTGTTCCTACGGGCCTGAAGACTAACACAATTATAGAAGAATTCAAGTGCAACTAAACACCCCCCCCCCCCCACACACACACACCTACCCATTTTTTTTTTCTAACAGACATACTTCGATCCCTACCCCAGGGCCATAATTGTTAAAAATATTTCCAGTTCCTTCTACGATAGATTTAAAACGCCGTTTCGGACATCCCGAACATAGTTGGTCTTCGTCGTCTGCTGCGAGAATTGTTGCTCAATAAATTGGGGAAAAAAAATGAATATTACCCCTTTACAAAACAGTTTTTTAAAAACATTATAGGAAAATGAGGAAATGCTGGTTACCAGCATTTCTTCCTCACGTTGCCCAAAAGAAAAGGATGATTATCTATGTTGGCAGTTTGGTCTGTTGTCAAACCGTTACCAATTATTCCCGTCAGGGATCATATATATATACATGTCCATGATCCCTGTTCCCGTAGAAATAAGGAACCTACGGAGAGAAAAAAGTAAAATGAAGATGTTGTTGAAAAGGGAAAAACGATTGTAAACAGCATTGCTTCGGCAATGCTTTTTGCCAATTTAAAGATTGGTTTGTCGTCTGCACATGCTTCTAACCAGGTATCTTGTAAGATCCCTGTTCTAACTTGGAAAATTGTAGTAGTTTTGTCAATCGTCTTCTAAGCTCAATCCATGATTTGCTAATAAATGAAATAATTTATAGACACGGATAACATATGCTCATCATAACGTCAGGTGTAGAGCTAGATCCAAATGAGACTGCAGCATTTATAAAATGATTCACTAGATCTAGATCTAGTGTATTGACACAACCCTGTAGGAGTAAGACGTCGCATTCGAAATGGAATAATGTATGATTGTTATTGGTCAAGATTTATACGCATGTAGATCTAGTTTCTTTTTTTTTTGACTCGCTCACAGATTAACAGGAAAAAATTTCATCATTGTGACTGCGGATCATAGATCGAACCCAAGTCGATGACCAGAATTTTTTTATTGGCCACGTGCGCAAATCGCTTTTTGTCAGTCACGTGACACCTCAAAAGGGAAACGAATCCTCGTATTTAGCTTACGCCATCCAAAGTGAAAGTAGGTTCTTAATGTGATTAAACTTCCCCGTCGCTAGCATTATCCCGATTGTTTCACGTGGTCCAATCGATCGATCTCAATGCTGAGTAACAGTTGTCGCTTCTTGAGGAGAAATATCGATAAATGGAGGTATTCGCATAATTTATGAAAACTATTTTTTTGCGTGTAAACATCTCTACACAGAATGCATGATGTCACGAGGAGTGATCTGCCATATTGTGTAGTTGCAGGATTCCACTTGGAACCATTATAATATCGTAGAGGAATTGTTTATGTGGAGTGTAAATATTGGAAGAGGATTAACACTGAAGAGATACATGTGTTGTCAACAACGTCCGGCCTATCTAAACAGAAGTCGTCTGCTCGAATTGCAGTGATATAGATGTATAAGGTCAGCTTTATCTTCTTACTTGACCCAGACCTTTGGGTTAACCCTTTACCAAACAATCTGGTGATGTTACGATCTCGAGGAATGAAATTATTTGAAAACATTTTTGAAAAACAAGAAAAATACTACTTATTAGCAATTTCTTCTTTTCCAACATTGTATTTGTACTATTTCACTGACGAATACCAAGCCTCGTTTGATTGGCCATAGACACGTTTTTGGACGAGTTAAGTTTTGTCTGGGCAATCAATGAAAAGTAAGCATCTATTGGACAGCTAGTGTCTACATCCAGTAGCATCAGATTTAGTGGATATATAAAAGAAATAAAGATTTCAGTAAAGCAGGGTGATACATTTAACTCTTTACTAAACGACAAAATAATAGACTGTTCCAAATTCACAATCATGAAGCATAAAAATTTTGCAGACGACAAAGCAGACTGAAAAAAATGGAAATTTGACCGGGGAAGGGTAGAAAACATTGTGGGAAAAGGAGAAAATGCTGGTAACCAGCATTTTCTCCTTTTCCCATATTGTTTTCAAAAGGCTTCATTCTCAGAGTCGTTAAAAGTCGACTCTGTGTACTAAAGAGTTAAAAATTGATAATTATGAAAGAGAAAATCATCCCTTAACCCTTTACTACACATCAGAATTTTTTGCCTATTCAAATTGAAAGCATTTGCAGATTATAATTTCATAGTGGTTACCAGCATTTTCTCTTTTTTTCACACAATGTTTTCAAAATGCCTCTTTCCCTGGGTTATTAAAAGTCGGCTTTGTGTGGTAATGGGTTAATTGACTTCTCGGATGTGAGTAGATCTATTTCTGAACACTATTTATTTTGTGCCTGACTACACACAAATCAATTAACTAGTGTAGATTTTGTTGAGTCATACACATGTCCAGGATAAATCTATATATGCACATGCAAAGAAAGGTATTTGTCATTGTTCTTATTTCCTATGTAAATTTTGTGGTTTCTTTACTTGCTTTACATTTCAAACTTGAAAGTTGTCATAGAGTATCAAACTCTTTCTTTTTTTTTTTGAAGCTGACACTTTCCTTTGATGTGTAAATCCTACCAACTTCAGCTTTAATTCTTTACCAAAGGACAAAATGTTATGAGTCTTCAAATTCAAAGGACTTGTTGGTGAGGAATCTTAAACAATTAGATTGTTCTTTGAATAGGGTTGAAACATTGTGGGAAAAAGAGAAAATCTAGTATCCATATTTTTTTCCCATTTTACCACAATTTTACCACAAAATTCTACTCAATCAAAATACAAATTCTATCACTTGAGCCACTCTTAACCCTTTCCGAAACAAGCCCTGGATTTTACGTGTCTGCAGTAAAAGTCCTTTGAAACACTGTGGGAAAAGGAGAAATTGCTTGTAAAGAGCAATTTCTCTTTTTTCCACAGTGTTTTCTATCCTTTTTTGAGAACTTTCTGGCATTTTCTCCAAATCTAAAATTGTTGTCTGCAACCTGTTGGTTTGAAAGAGTCCAAAATTTGTTGTTCTGGAAAGGGTTAAATTGCCCCCAGCAAATGGTTTCTATTTAGACAAGTCTGCATTTCATTGCATGATAAATAACTTTAAGGCTTGGTCAGACTGGCTAGTGGATATGCAACAGGGAGAAAAAGGATAAAACACGCAGAAATGGGTTAAAAACTGACAAAGTTTGTTGGATTTACATGGTTTATGAATGATTAACTCATTACCAAGCAATGAAATTTTAGGTTTGTCCAAATCAAAAGCATTTGCAGATGACAATACAAAAGTGACTGAAAATTTGAAATTTGTTTTGTGAAGGGTAGAAAACATTGTAGAAAAAGATAGAAAACATTGTGGTTACCAGCATTTTCTTTTCCCACAATGTTTTCTGAAGGCTTCTTTCTCAGGGTCATCAAAAGTCGGGATTGTGTGATAACGGGTTAACCCATTACCACACAATCCCTACTTTTGACGCTCCTGAGAAAGAAGCCTTATGAAAACACTGTAGGAAAAGGAGAAAATGCTGGTAACCAGCATTTTCTCCTTTTCCCACAGTGTTTTATACCCTGTCTAAATCAAATTTCAAATTTTGATACACATTTATTTTATATTTCTGCAAATGCTTTCAATTTGGACTACTCCAATTTTAAAGAGTTAAGAACCCATTATGTGCCCCGGACAGACATGATGAGGTATTGGACAGTTGCTTGCATGTCAAACTCGTGACCTTTGCCTGTGGCATGTAGGGCTTGCTGTAGAACTTTATGGTGTTTGAGGATCACACAATATGTGTTTTATGTTAAAGATGATGGGTGAAGTATGGAATTACTTAACCCCAGGAGCATCAGATAAATCCAATAGACATTTTCAGTCTAGGAATAAGACCCTAAGATATTCCAATTTAACTCTTTACCTAACGACAAAATTTTGGACTGGTCCAAATTGACAGCATTTCCAGACGACAAAATAAATGTGAATTAAAGTTGAATTTCCACTTTGGAAAGGTAGAAAACATTATGGAAAAAGGAGAAAATGCTGGTTACTTTTCCCGCAATGTTTTCAAAAAGCTTTTTTCTCAGGGTTGTAAAAAGTCAGGACTGTTCGGTAAAGGGTTGAAGGTTGTGCTTGTTCAAAAAGTCAAGAGTGTAGATCAAAGATCAGATGGCACAGTTTTGCAGTCTGATCTTGATGTTTTGCAGTCACCGTGTTCATTTCTATTTTCATGGGAAAGTATTTTTCCAAGTATATGCACATGAATTTACTCTAACCTCAGTATGTCCTGAAGCAAATTTACCTGAAACAACTTTGAATATCTACTTATTATATGGAGTGCAACACGCGAAAAGGGTCATTCGGACATCTGCGTAAAGTGTCGTCTCGGATCAGCCTGCGCAGTCCGCGCAGGCTAATCCGAGACGGCACTTTACGACTACATTAGATTTTGTGCTACAGTAGACATGCGCAAAACAGAAAATGGCATTAAAACGGAAAGTGCCGTCTCGGATCAGCCTGCGCGGACTGCGCAGGCTGATCCGAGACGACACTTTACGCAGATGTCCGAATGTCCCTTTTCGTGTGTTGCACACCATATGGTGTTTATTGATTGTATAGCTATTAACCCATTACCACACAATCTCTACTTTTGACGCCCCTGAGAAAGAAGGCTTTTGAAAACACTATGGGAAAAGGAGAAAATGCTGGTAACCAGCATTTTCTCCTTTTCCCATAGTGTTTTCTACCCTTCCCAGAACAAATTTCAATTTTTCATGTCACCTTTCTTATGTCGTCTGCAAATGCTTTCAATTTGGACCAGTCTAAATTTTTCTCGTGTGGTAATGGGTTAACATAATTTTAAAGATTATTTTGGGTATATTACCGCAGCCAGTGTGCCTACTTTTTCCAGGAGTTGCTTATTACCAGTACTTAGCAAAATTTTCTCCCAAATCACTGGCTGCTTTCCCACATAACCATCATTGCGACAAAAAATAGCCATGAGACAGGAATGGGCCATTACCACCGTGAGAAAGAAGCTTTTAGAAAACATGGTGGGAAATGGAGAAAATGCTGGTAACCAGTATTTTCTCCTTTTACCACCATGTTTTCTACCCTTCAGGAAACAAATTTTAAATTTTGAGTCACTTTTATTTTGTCATCTGCATATGCTTTCAATTTGGACAAGCCTAAACTATTGCTGTTTGTTATTGAGGAAAAGGAGAAAATGCTGGTTACCAGCATTTTCTCCTTTTCCCACAATGTTTTCAAAAGTCTTCATTCTCAGGGTCGTCAAAAGTTAGGATTGTGTGGTAGAGTTAAAACAAAAATAGCACAACATTTTGGATTGTGTGTTTTGTGGCTCAATGGAAGGATTTTAGGAATGAACAAACATATTTTATGGTTGAATAATTGTTTCGCTTGTTTGGTATATGTAGATCTAAGTACAAAAACTAATTTGTATTTAACTCTTTCCCAAACAACTAAAGGGTAAGCTTGTCAGAATTCAGAGCATTTGCTGATGATAAAGTATATGTGAAAGTCACACAAGTGATAGGATTTGACCTATGCACATTGAACATGGTGGGGAGTCAGATATGATAATTTTCTTCTTTTTTTTTTTCAAAATGTTTTCAAGACTGCTGTTTCAGGATGGTTTGAACTCTTTACCAGACAACTGAATTTTAGACTTGCAGAAATTCAAAGCTTTTGCACAAGACAGGTTTTACGAGGCTCATATTGTTGAATTTGTCTCTGAAAGGAATGAATTGCTGGTTGTCAGCATTTTCCGATAATGTTTTCAAAAGGCTTCATCCCGAAGTAAGTCGAAATTCTGTGGATTGTGTTGTTAAGGTTTAACCCTTTACCAGACAACGCAATTTTAGTCCTGTCCAAATTGAAAGCATTTGTAGTTAACAATTTCATTGTGGCTCAGAATGTTGCAAAATATGTTTAGTGATATGGTAGAAAACATTGTGGGAGAAGGAGTAAATGTTGGTAACCAGCATTTTCTTCTTTTCCCACAATGTTTTCTAAAGGCTTCTTTTTCAGGGGTGTCAAAACTAGGGATTGTGTGGTAAAGGGTTAAACATAGAATTAACAATGTTCTGGACTCAACCAAATTTAATTGAAAGCATTTGCATAAAAGCAAATAAATGGAGTTCAGATGATGATTTAGAATGGTCTCTGATCTGGTAGAACATATTGTGGGGAAAAGTAATAAGGTTGAAAATAATGTGGGTTTAAGGAGAAAATACTAAGTACCAGCAATTTTTCCTTTTTTTCAATAATTTTTTTCAACAGCCTCCTTCTTTAGGGTTGTTTGAATATGGGATTGTTGGACAGATTTCTAATATACTGCATTTTTCCTAACTGAAAGAGCCAACACATGCATTTTCAGTGAGGAAAAACAGTCTTTATAAATTGAAATTTTTTGGACCTTTTTTATCCAGATATCAGATACTGCAGATCTATGCTTATTCTGTGCTTCCTGAAATATTGTCTGCAGTGTTCTATCAAGAAATTGGTTCAGGGACAATAAATTATTCCCATTAAATTATTAAATTGCCTCAATTCAATGTAATGCAAACCTAATACTCAGCTTTGTCTGTTTAAATATTATTTCAGAATAGGTCTGTAGTGCATTTATCTGTCATGTTTCCGATTTTTAAGTCGCACGTTTGTCAAAACGTTCGACTTTTTGCGATGAGCTCGAGGAGCTCAGGGTGGGTTGGGGGGTGTCTATAGTGGGTTGAAGAATCATGCAAAAAATTGGATCAAAAACGTCGTATATACTTCATAAACGAGGTGCAGTTACTCTGCTTTTAACCCAATCGCTGTAGAACTACTTTTTCTTTGGTATGTCTGGAATTTGTTCTTTATGATGGGACTGGACCCGGTAACTCATATAACTCATATACCTACGCTAGAAAAAGGAGAACGTGACTCAAATTTTAAATTAAAAAAAATGCGGTTATTTTGTATATCATGCGAAAATTTAACATCTATCTTTGTTTAGATGGGTAAAGAAAACACAATTCAGCTAAGATATCCCCCATCAATGCTTAATGTGAGTTTAAAAGGGATCGCGGATTAATATGGCTTATCGAGAGCACCTTACTGTAAATATTCATGTGTTATCGAGACCGGTAGAGCTTCGCTTATAAGGGTGGAATTTCGGACTCGAGTGATGTCATTTGAAATCAACTCTTTTAAACCATGCAAACCATGAATTCAGGGTTAAATATCGTAAAACTCGCTCTAAATTTGAAAATTTGTTTCGTTCCGCAGCTTTGACCTAGTTTGTAACGCACGTCTCGGATGAAACACCCCAAATCACTCGAATACCCCAAAACACCCAAAAACTATTCCATTACACATCAAAAATCTTTTGTAACACATAAAACTGCATGCGAAACGCTTACATACACGATTTTATGGACATCAGACATGAACTTTTGCTATCAATTCTAGTATTTTAGGTCTTTGATTAGCTTAAGTTTGAAGTACAAAATTGTACTTTGATTAAGAAAATGCAAATGGCGGACGGGATAGAAAACAAACGCACATGTATAATGATTAACACCAGTAAAGTTAAAATGTTGATTACTGCATTTGTTCGGACCCCAAAAGAGTGGCGACAAGGATATTTCATCCCCTCCGTATAGAGTAAATACAACATGAAATATGAAACGCAAGGTAAAGTACAGCAATTACGACCGTACATTGACAGTTGCACTGTTGAGGGGGTTTACAGTCAAAACGTACTCAAACCAAAACGTACCCAAGTCAAAATGTACCCGAATGGAGTCAAAACTTACCCAAATGAAGTCTAAACCTACCCAAGTGGAGTCAAAACGTACCCAATGTGTAGTCAAAATGAACACATGATTTTTATAGTATTTCTAACTTCAATTTATGTAAAAATTAATAGAAATTACGTATTCGTCATCAAGACGATTTATAACTCTTGCTTTATTTTAAATTTGCCTTACATGATTAAAACCAATGATGAAACTTATTTAACAATAAACATAGCGAAGTGAATCAAATGCTTAGTGATAAAATCACGTTTTTCTTTCTATTTTGTTTTTTTAAGGAAGATAAAATTACTATTAATGAAAAAAAAAAGCATATTGGATACTTTAAAAATATTTATCCATCATTATAAAAATATGTTTTATATATGAAAAAAAAAACATAAGCATCAGCACATTTAACTCTTTACCACACAAGAAAATTTGGACTGGTCTAAATTGAAAGCATTTGCAGACGACAAAATAAAGGTGACTGAAAAACTGAAATTTGTACTGGGAAGGATAGAAAACACTGTGGGAAAAGGAGAAAATTCTGGTTACCAGCATTTTCTCCTTTTCCCACAGTGTTTTCAAAAGGCTTCTTTCTCAGGGGCGTCAAAAGTAGGGATTGTGTGGTAATGGGTTAAAGAAATGATATAACAGAAATGTGATACATTAATTACATTGTTTGGATAGCAAAGATACAATTTCAGCACTCAAAAAGAGTGTAACAAATTTAATGTGGTGATTAACCCATTACCACACAATCCCTAATTTCGACTACCCTGAGAAAGAAGCCTTTAGAACACATTGTGGGAAAAGGGAAAAAAATGCATTTTCTCCTTTTCCCACAATTTTTTGTAACCTTCACAAAACAAATTTCAAATTTTCTGTCACTTTTATTTTGTCGTCTGCAAATGCTTTCAATTTGGACAAGCCTAAAATTGGGCTGGTCTGGTAATGAGTTAAACTAATTATTCACAATGGTCTTTAACCTGTTGTAGATTGCATAGTTATTAATTACTTTGCAAATATTTTTTATAGTTTGAGAGTCAGTTTGGTTGAGATGAAAAACCTTAGGACTGTTTTTTCAGCTAACCTGAGCACAACATGCTCAAGGGAAGCTTTTAGGATCACCTGGTGTCTGTCATCCGTCATGCGTCATCAACAATTCTTTAAACATCAACTCCTCCAAAACCGCTGGGCCAATATGGACCAAACTTGGCTGGAATGTTCCTTGGGAGGTCCTCTTTGAAAATTGTTCACAGAATTTGATTACGTCAAAAGTTTTGGTTGCCATGGAAACCAAACAGTTTTCTAAGAAATTCTTTAAAAATCTTCTTCTCTGAAACAGCTGGCCAGATTTTAAAATAATTTCACAGAGTTGTTCCTTAACGTAGTGGACCCGTAATAGAACACAGCTATTTCCACTATAATATTACCCTAGAAAATTTGCTAAGATTAAAATTGAGCACTATTGTACTACTTTCACCGAGCCACTTTTTCTTTTTTGTCCTTCCTAGAATTATCATTTATAAATCTATAACTACTATGATTTCATTACAAATGGATATGATAATTACCTCCCTTTTCTGGAAACTAACAAAATTATCAACAAATAATTTCAAGACAGACCCCGAAGGAATTTCTGTTCGGTCAAAAATGTGCAACAGTATCATATCTGTACAAAATATGTCTTATCAACTGTCCAGAAATTTTATGTCATGCTGCACTATGCTTATTACGGGTCCACTACCTTAAGTGACCCTTTCCAAAACTTTTTCGTGAAATTTTGATCAGTCAAGAAACATGACTCTGGTGAATGGGGGCTATTTGCACTATACAGGAATGAAGAAATTCTAAAAAATTCTTCTCTGAAACCACTGGTCAGATTTTGAAATAATTTCTCAGGGATGTTCTATGGGTGACCCTTTTCAAAAATTGTTTGCGAAATTTCAATCCATCAGGAAACATGGCTCTGGTGAATGGGGGCTACTTGTACTTATATGGACATGCAGAAATTCTTGAATATTCTTACTTCTCTGAAACGGCTGATCAGATATTGAAAAAAGTTCACAGAGATGTTCCTTGGGTGACCCTTTTAAAAACTTGTTCGCGAAATTTTGATTTGCCAAGAAACATGGCTCAGGTGAATTGGGGCTACAATATGGAAATGAAGAATTTCTTGAAAATTCACCTTCTCTGAAACCCATGATCAGATTTTAAAATAATTTCAAAGCAATCTTCCTTGGGTGACCATTTTCAAAAATGTTTTCGAAATTCTGATCCATCAAGAAGCATGGCTCTGGTAAATGGGGTCCACTTGCACTATTCGGACATGAAGAAATTCTTGAAAATTCTTCTTCACTGAAATAGTTGGTCAGATTTTGAAATGATTTCACAGAGATGTCCCTTATGTGTCCCTTTTCAAAAATTGTCAGGTGCTAGCATCGGTATGCAGTGGCACTGTTTCAGTAAGTTCCAAGTAATAGAGGTGACCAATGACATACATTTAATATTGTTTTGGGTATATTATGTCAGGCTATATGCCAACATAGATATATTAAAGAAAAGGAAAAATGAAAAGATCTAACTTGGTGGGAAGCTGCCTATTACAAGTAACTGCATTTGCTCAACTAAATTGCAGACTAGTCAAAATCGAAGAATTGCTGAAAACTAATCAAATTTGACTTACGGTAAACCATTAAATTTGAGTCTAATTGGAAGAAAACCTTGAGTAAAAAAAAATGAGTTTTTCTTTCTTTCAGCTCTGTTTTCCAAAGCTGTTTGAATTACGTAAAAGCAAGATTGTCCTGTAAAAGGGTGATGACCACCTATCAGTCCCAAAATATCAAGGTTTCACCATTAGTGCGACTTTCAGGACCTTCAGTCCTTTGATTTTTTTTGCAATCTTGTAGATAGGTTGATGGAGTCTTGATGGGGTCTTGAGTAGCTCAGTGGTCAGGATTTCTAACCTGGGTCAACCACTCCTACTAGAATTCAAAGCCCTATTCTGAATATTTCTCTAAATTGGAAAATAACACAACTTTTGATTGACTAAAATAACAGGTTTAACTCTTTACCACAAAAATCCCGACTTTTCAAGACCCTGAGGAAAGAAACCTTCTGAAAACATTGTGGTAAAAGGAGAAACTGCTGGTAACCTCCTGGTCTACCCTGCTGGAAATAAGTTTTAATATCTTAGTTACATTGATTTCGTTGTCTGTAAAATGCTTTCAGTTTAGACCAGTCTAAAATTTTGGCATTTGGTACCGATTTAAACCAAATGGTTTGGTCGTTTAGAATTTATGTTACTCTTTAAATCAAGAACTAGACTAAGAATGTTCTTAAGAATGGTTGTTGAATAAAGACTTTTGAGGTCTCGGCTTCCAACTAAATGCAAGCTCTTAGTTTTTCTTTTGGAGAGTCTTTGGGCAAGACACTTCAGAACCCCAGCTATTCCTGGTGAAACTCTGGATATACATGAATATGTCAGCTTTCATGGTGACATGATTGAAATTCAAAGCGTTGTAAAACACCATTCATTCAATCGGTCAATAGAACAGTAACTGTTGTTCTGAGACTGGACTATTCTTGGCAGAACACTAATACATGTCTCAACATTGCAAGCTGAAAGATTGAACGATTGAAAGATTGAAAGATTGAACTATTTGGCAGTGTAAGTCTTCACCAAATGACTAGTTTTACCTTTGTTTACAATAAAAGCATTTGCAAACAAATATATGTGGCTTGAAGAATTATATTTTTGACACAGTTATGGCCCTTTTTTTTCACTGAAAATCTAACATTTTGCAGCCAAGCATTGGCACCCACATTGGGTTCTCATGGTGCTGCCACAGAGTCCGAGCATGGTAAAATTAGTATTGTATCACAGAGAATGGCAATGAAAATTGTTGGTTAACCCTTTACTCCATAGATACTCATTTCTACGCATTGCTTGTAGGAGCCTTTGGAAAACATTGTGGCAAAAGGTGAAATTGCTCATGACGAGCAATTTCACCTTTTGCCACAATGTTTTCTATACTATCAAAAGGTGTCATATACACATAAGAAACAGCTTCATCCTTGCTGTTATTTCGGGTTAATTAGAGTTACCATTGAAATGCCTTATGGGGTAAAGGGTCAACTCTTTATCACACAATACCAGCTTTTAATGACCCTGAGAAAAATGCCTTTGGAAAACATTGTAGGAAAAGAAGAAAATGCTTAAATTATGTTATGTTCTATATCAAAACTTCAACTATCAAAACTTCAACTTATAATGATGATAAAAATGGTTGGTTAATATGGGCCATGGAGATTTTGGTAAAGAAAAGAAAAGACCTGGTCTAAATTAATGATACCTTGCATATCTGAATTACTAGGTGGGTGTGTTTATAGACACATGTACAGGTGTTGGTAGCATTACAAACCTGTCTGTCACATTTGACGGATGATTTGTCTGGCTTTCAGTTGTAAGATGCCAAGGACTTGATTCCTATCTGATTGTCTTGTGTCATGCTAATTTTACCTCAATGCTATTAAAGCCAGTGTATCTCGTGTGTGATGTTTAGAGTTAGCTGACCTGGGATTGTAAGTTCAGTGCCAATATTCTAAGGATTCTAACAGTCGCATCAGACCACAGAATTAAAGACTTAATAAAGTTGAATGTATTTGCTGCAACAAATTTTTCAGGGGAAAAGGAGAAAATTCCAGTTCACATAAGCTCCAGAAATAGTTTTCAGTTGTTTGCAATACAGTTGTCAATGTTTTAATGCAGACAAGGCTTTGTTGACCTAAGTTCGTAGTTTCATAAAAATATTATAGCCATTATAATTCTAGAAAAAGCAAAAATAACTATAATAAGAAACAAGGATATAAAACCAATCTGTTTTTTACATTGAAAAAATTGTTCAGTATCAAAAATTGTTTGGCTGATAATAAGCCAAAAGAGCCAAGCAGAGTTCATTATCATGTTAACTTGGAATTTTGGAGAATACTTTAAGGGTGCACATTTGGCTCCTACTGTGTGTTATTTCCCAAAATGCTTGTGGATGATCTGGTATCAGCATGTCTATTGGTGTTGGCCCATCTGTTCTCCTATGGCATCATGCACTCAATATATTTATTGTCCTTGCGTCACAAATTTCTTCAGTTTACCTGTAACTGTGATGATATTTAGATTTTTTTTTTGTATTGAGCAAAAATTGCATAATGTATGACAATGAAAAGATTTATTAATGGGTGAAAACCCTTAACTCTTTACCAAACAACAATAATTTGGGCTTATGCCAAGCTTTTGCAGGTGACAAAATAAAAGCAACTGAAAATTTGAAATTTGTTTCGTTAAGGGTAGAAAACATTGTGGGAAAAGGAGAAAATGCTGGTTACATGCATTTTCTCCTTTTCCCAAAATGTTTTCTAAAGGCTTCTTTCTCAGGGTCGTCAAAAGTAGGGATTGTGTGGTAATGGGTTAAACCTTTAGCACAGTGAGGTAACAGAAAGCCAGTAAAAAGCATAACTGGTAAAATAGAAACTGCCCGTAAGCAGCATTAATTTTCCTCTTTTTCAACAATGTTTTCTGTACTTTCAAAGACTAGACTTGTTTCAGCCACTGATCTTCTACAAAAACTTTCAAAATGGACAGGAGTTAAAATTTATTTAACTAGGAAAATGTTTTTGCTGAAAATGACAGTGCTGTTTCTATTTACAACTTTGCTGCTTTACTTAGATTGCAACAGTATTTGCAAAAGACAAATTGAGTGTACATTATTTGATTATGTTTTGAACAAGCAAATAACACTGTTGGAAAAGAAGAAAATGCTGTTTACCTGCATTTTCTTCTCTTCCCACAATGGTTTTGAAAGCCTTCTAAGGGATTGTTAAATCTCGACTGTGAGGTAAAGTTGATTGTATATAGCTGTGTAAGGGCCGATTCTGATTAAAATTCATGGTTTTCTGAGAGGCTTATCAGTAATAAATTCTTAGAGGATGAATACATAGTTTTTGTTATCCTATAAGAGAGGAATGCATGTTTAATTGTTTGTAGTTCAAGCAATATATTGTAACCTCTGTTTTTTCTTACCTGGAATTTTGTATCATTGTTTAGGATTTTATTAAAACTTAGCAATATATAATTGCTGACTATACTTCAGCTCACAGATTGCAGCTAATGAATGCTTTTTGGCTGTTATGATCTTACCTGAATTGATATGTATAATGTTAGCCTTGTATAAACTGAACATGAAAAATTTGACATCAGTCTAGATCTAATGATATTCAAAGTTTGGATTATAAAGGGGAATAATCAGATCATGAGAAAGGTGAAATTGAAGATAATTGTCAATTAACTTTATAGTTTTTGAATCATGATTTAATTCTGACACACAGTTCATGTTTTTGAAGACATGGAGTGAACCGTTATTGGTTTAGAAAAACCCACAATTTTCATGTTTGAATTATACTTGGACAAATCTGTATTTTAATGAACATGAAGAAGAAAGGTTCACACACAACTTTGGGAAAAAAAGAATGTTCTGGGAGCCTTTCTTTATCTAAACAAAGTTCATCAAGTGAACCACTTGATTTGGAGACTTTGGTTTGTTTAGTAAAGGGTTCAGGGTTACATACCACCCGGACTGAATTATTCATTAGAATTGGCACATTATAAACAATAATGCCGGCAGAGATTGCAGGTATGGAGCGGGTACTCTGATTCTAAGGTACAAAACCCATGTCAATGCAGTTGGTACTCATCATTACTCACCAATCACGACAATACTACTTAATACTCAGGTGCATACACAAAATAAATTCTTTACCACTTAATCTCCAGTGTTTAAGATCATGAGAAAGCAGGCTTTTTGGAACATTGTAGGAAAAGACAACAATGCATATTACCTCATATTTTCTATTTATTGAAGGGCAAATGCTATGATTTACGAAAAATTAAGTTGTTGTCTGTTAAAGTCTACAATATGCGTGTGTATAAAATTTTGCCATGTAGTAATGTGTTAGCTAGTCATGTTATAATGATGGGATATGGCTCTAAAGGGATGAAAAAAGGCCTTTTGAAAAAAGGATAAAATGCTTGCTACCAATATTTTCTCCATTTCTCTCAATGTTTTCCGTATTGCCCATCTTCCTTAGGGTTGTTAAAACGCAAGATTGTTTGCTTAACTCATTACCAAACGACAAAATTTTAGACTGGTCCAAATTGAAAGCACTTGCAGACAACAAAATAAACATAACTCAAAAATTAAAATTTGGTTCTTGCATGATAGAAAACATTGTGGGAAATGGAGAAAATGCTGGTTACCAGCATTTTCTCCTTTAGCCACTAGGTTTTCAAAAGGCTTCTTTCCAAGGGTCGTCAAAAGTCGTCATTGTGTGGGAAAGGGTTAAGTACCTTTCTGAGCTGAAGCTGTACTTATGCATTGTTTATTTTCACAGAGAATGAGCTGACAAAGCGGACTAATGTATTGATCCACAATCAGAAGACATTTGTCATTTTTGCAGCATGGCGTACGAACCCAACTATTTTTTCAAGGAGTATGGACCACCCCTCAACCAACTGTCCATCAGCATGCTACAGCTTGACCCAGCTGACCGGGCAGTTCATGTAATTGCAGGTAACTTCTATTGTTGTCTTAACTAACTCTTTACCATTGTACAAAATTGGATACATGTTTATATTGAACGCAATAGTTTGATAGATGACATAGTAGTTACAGAGGCAATAATGGGACTTGCCCGTTATCATTATCTCCCACTAGATGGCATTCTATAAATACTCATCTAATTTGGGCATCCTGGGTATAGACCAGAACCACTTTCCTACACGACAAGCGTTACTTTGAATTTCAAACTAAAATAAACATTTACTCAATTAAACGCTACCTTGTGCAATTCACTAAGCTATGATCAGCAGTTTAGAGAAATCTAAACTAAAGCAGGTCTCATTTCTACTCAAACATATGGATAAAAGCTATTTTCTACGTTGCTACTTTATAGAGTGTAATATTACTGATTGCCAGCTTTCGGCTTTAGTGATGCGTCATACAAGACAGTCAAATCTTCGAAGAATATGACATGCGCAGACAACGATCTGTTGTTGAAAATGTGGGAAATTGAGAAAATGTTGGTAACCAGCATTTTCTCCCTTGCTGTCAACGTTTTCTTCCCTTCCCAAAACAAATTTCAATATTTTGAATAAATTACGGTAACATTTGATATTTCATCCGCAAATGCTTCTGAATTTTGGCCATTCTAAAATGTTGTTGTCTGGTGAACAACAAAATTCTAGCCAATCTAGATAAGGCTGGAATGATGCCTTTTGGCTGCAAATGGGTAGAAAGCATTGTTGAAAATGTTAGTTACCAGTATATTTTTCTCATGATGTTTTTTTAACACTTTATCAAGGGAGAAAATTTTAGCTCAGTCCAAATTAAAAACATTTGCAGAAGACAAATTCAGTGTGGCTCAAATGGTACCATGTTTCTTTGACAGGGTAGGAAACATTGTGAGAAAAGGAGAAAATGCTGGTTATCAGCAGTTTCTTCTTTTCCCACAATGTTTTCTAAAGCCTTCTTTTCCAGGGGTGTCATAAGTCGGCATTGTGCGGCAAAGGATTAAAGCTTTCTTTATAGGGATGGTTAACAGTGCAGATTGGTCGGTAAAGGGTTGAGGCATGAATACTCAACATGAATGTATGCATTACAAAACAATTATAACCTCAACACATCCAATTCAAAAGGCTTTGCAGACAACAAATTGAATAAAGCTTAACTCTTTACCAAACGACAAAATTTTGGACCAAGCCAAATGGAAGGCATTAATTTTGGAGACAGCAATTTGATTGGGGCTCAATGATAGAATTTGTCATTTATAGGGACGAAATTATTCTTGAAAAAGGAAAAGATGCTGGTTTCCAGCATTTCTCCTTTTACTAAAATGTTTTCAAAAGGCTTCTTTCTCAGGGTTAGTTATGTGTTAATGGGTTAAATTAAATGTTGGATTTGTCTTTGAAAGAATAAAGAATATTTCCGGAAAAGCAGACAGTGATGGTTTCTAGTATGTCTTCTTTTCCAACTTTGCTTTGAAAGGCCCTATTCTTTAAGGTCAATAACCCATTACCACACAATCCCTACTTTTGACGATCCCGAGAAAGAAGCCTTTAGAAAACATTGTGGGAAAAGGAGAAAATGCTGGTAACCAGCATTTTCTCCTTTTCCCACAATGTTTTCTACCCTTCACAAATTTAAAAATTTCAGTCACTTTCATTTTTTCGTCTGTAAATGCTTTTCGAAGTCTAAAATATTGTCGTTTGGTATAATTGTGTGGGAAAGGGCTGAGATAAGTTTTGTGACAGTTTACATGGAGACATCTTTTTAAAACATGAGTAGTTTACATGAATTTAGTCTTTACATAACAGCAATAACTTAAACTTATCCAATTTGAAGGTCATTATAGAAAATAAAATGTACCTCAAATTATTGTCCTTGTTTTAACCCTTTGCCACACAATGAAATTTGGGACTGAACCAAACTGAAAGCTTTTAAAAGCAGCAATTTTAACCCTTCGTTTACAGAACGACAATAATTTAGTATGGTTCAAACTGAAAGCACTTGTAGACAACAAAATGAACATACCTCGAAAATTGAAATTTGTTTCTAGCAGTGTAGAAAACAGTATGGGAAAAGGAGAAAATGCTGGTTACCAGCATTTTCACCTTTTCCCACAATGTTTTCAAAAGGCTTCTATTTCAGGGTCGTAAAAACCAGGGATTGTTTGGTAAAGGGTTAATGAACCTCAAATGATGATTTCTGTCTTTGAAAGGGTAGGAAAATGCTTCATTTTCTCCTTCTTCCACAATGTTTTCAAAGGCCTTCCTTCCCAGAGTCATGAAAACCAGGAGTTTAGTGTAAACATAATTATTTTACATCGATTGAGAAACAAGTTCTTACAACTTATACTAATCTCTCTCGATTCTGCTTCTGGGAACTACACCAGTACTTGTGCTGAATGTGTGGGCCTATAAAGAATTCCAAAGTTGACACCTGCTTCCAGGTATCGAACTCAGGACTCTTAGGTTATAAGGCCAACGCTCTACCTCATGACCACAGACACCACACAACCAGGAGTTGTTTGGTAAAGGGTTAAAAAGATCAGAGAATTATATTTGTGGAAAAGGGCAGAATTGCTGGTTATTACCATTTTCCTGTCCTATCCATAAATAAGCTAAAATGGTGGCATTGACTTTTGTCTTTAACCCTTTCCCATTCAACATATTTTGGACTCTTCCAAACCAAAAGTGTTTCCAGACGACAATTTTACCTTTGGAGAAAATGGCAGAAAATTCTCAAAAAGGGTAGAAAACACAGTGGGAAAAGGAGAAATTGCTCGCTATGAGCAATTTCTCATTTTCCCACAGTGTTTTCAAAAGATTGTTACTGCAGACAGGTAAAAAACAAAAACTGTAACATGAGGAGAAATGATGAAGTGCTTCTTTGATAGCATTCCCCCCCCCCCCCCCCCTGCTTTTCAAAACCCCTCTCTATTGGGGAAACACAGGGCTGTTAAAGGGTCAACCATTAAAAAGTGTGTGTGTAGGTAGGGGGTAAATATATATTTCATCATTCTGCCAAAACTTTGAAGAAATAATTATATCAAATCTGTACAAAGTAAGTCAATACTTGCATTTTGGCAAGCCTCTCTTTTATATAGATATTTATGTATCCTATGGTTGGCAGATGTACCAGACAAACAGAGGATAGAAAAATTATCCTTTACAAACCTTTTCCTAACTATTATCCTGCTACATAACTAAAATGAAATATCAATTCGATAGTACAAACCTATAACTAATATTGTTATTTCATAATTATGTTGCCCGCCCGAGTGGCTCAGTGGTGAGTGCGTCAGACTCATGAACTGGTGGTTGCGAGTTTGATACCCAGTTGAGGCAAACTTTCTTTCTGGTGTATTTTCGCTTCTCACGTCTGCTGAAGCAATTGTGAGAAAAGTAGTTGGTGGCCTTGGAAAAAAAGTTGTGCTAGTACCGGTGTGAGAAAGCCAGGAAACACTTGAGAGTCACCGACCGCCATGATATAACCTTAGCTGTTAAAGTGGCGTTAAACCCCAATACAATCAATACAATCAATCACAGTTATGTTTTTAGCAATAATATCTCCTTATTGGACAGTGTAGATCCAAGATCACACTGCATGTTCTGTGCAGTCTGATCTTGATATATACTGTTTGCAAAAGGTTAGTAACTCGTGCTTAGCAGCCTAAGAGTTAACCATCTTGGCTTTTGCAGCCAGTGTAGATCTACACCAGACTGCACAAAACTGCACAAAACATGCATTCTGATCTATGACCTTCACTGTTTTGCTGAGACTTTCTGGATCAGAGTAACCTAGAGAGTGTCCTTATTTGGGTCTTGTTTGTAGACTGAAAGTTTCTGGCAGTTTGTTAGGCACTTTAACCCTTTATCAAACTAGAAAAGTCAAACTTGACCAAATTGAAAGCATTTGCAGATGAGTAAATAATTATGTAACACAAAATTTGAATTCGTGAAATTGTACTGGTTTGATATTGCACAGCATTTATGTAAAATACAGTCATAAATGTTTAAAAAAAGGTTCTAAATGTGGAGACCTCCTCATGGTTAGAACCGGAAACATTGACTTTTCTTGTAAATGGCTTACATCCACTGAAATCCGGAAACCAAAGTATCATTATTATAATACGACAAGTGTGTTCCGAAAAAGATATCTGGATCCGCACATGGTTTGTAAAGGTTCAAAGGGGTACTGTTTCCTCCAGAAGCAACAGCTTCCTCTTAGAAAAGTTGGATTCATTTCCATGCCAAAAGCCTTTTACCAAATGAACAGATTTTAGACTTAAATATCCAAATTGAAAATATTCGCAAAAGACGGAACTAATCTAGCTCAACCATACAGTTAATAGTTTAAGCTGTAACCCTTTACCATACAATCCAAGTTTTAACGACGCTGTGGTATGAAGCTTTTGAAAACATTGTGGGAAAAGGGCAAAGTGCTTATTTATAAGCATTTCCTCCATTTCCCACATATTTTTGAAGCCTTTCGAATACTTGGCTTATTATTTAAGCATACTTTGTCATGTCCTTTTTAAACAAAATTTTTGTACAATTTTCCTGTCAAAACCCCCAACATTTGAGTCTCACTTAATTTGTTGTTCTGTCAATTTGGATGAGTGTTAAATGTCATCTGTTAAATGTTTGAAGGTTAAATTTTGAATAAAGGGAATGGATGTTGCAGACTATGAAGGGAATCTTGAGTTTTAAAGATCATGTCAGAAAGAGACTTTTGAAAACATGATTGTAAAAGAAGAAAAAGCTGATGACAAGCATTTTTGCTTTTCATCACTATGTTTTCTACTCTTTTTAACCCATTACAGCACAATCCAAACTTTTGAAGACCCTAAGATAGAAGCCTTTTGAAAACATTGTGAAATTTTGTCATCTGGTAAAGGGTTAAAGGTAAATTTCTTCGTTTTGAACAGTTAAAATTAAATTAAAATGTTTTCTGCAGATGCTCTCAATTTGGATGTGTCAAAAGTTTTGTTGGTTGGCACATAGTGAAATGTTGCAATTAAGGCTGATTTTGCAAGATTATCCCATGAAATATGGACAGAATGCACCTGAAATCAGACATCACTATTTGATCTTAGCAGTTTACAGTATCTTAAAAAGCAATAATAGATGTGCTTTGTTCTCAAATGTTTGATAGACAGAATGCCATATGCTGTAGGTTAGACTGGTGTCAGTCCGTTGAATAGAGCCTTTTCATTGAAAGAAAATCATCAAGTAAAACTGCAAAATGAAAACTCTGTGTTCTCAATGTTCTGAATGCCTGCCTGTATTTCCGAAGAAGGGCAAGTAACAACATATATTTCTGTGGCTATTCTGTAGTTGTGTACCTTGTTTATAAGTATGACTCAAATGGGTCTGAATGCCAAGCTAGCTGTAGGTATCAAGAGTTATTCTAGACTTACTTCAGATTTTCTTGTCTGATAAAGGTTTCACTTTGACTGTATCCTTTTGGCAAGAAATTCACCTGAATTGTGTTGCATCTAAGATGAAGGCCACAAACATAACAGGCACTGCCAAATTTCCAGGAAAGGAAAACAGCTGTGCTTTCTGGAGTCTGTTAGCATGAATTGCTGCATGATTCTTGGTTTGGGTGTTTTGGAAGGCAACATACAGGTATTTCCATAGCCCTGTTGTCCTTGTTGCCTGCCTTGTTTTCCTTTTGGTGCCTAACTGTTGACATTTTCTGAAAGTTCTATGTTGCTTAACTTTTCACCAAACTATAGAATTTCAGACTTATTCAAATTGAAAGCATTTGCAGACAACAAAATAAAATTGAATCAAAAATTGAAACTTGACTTTAAGAAGAGTAGAAAACTTTGTTGGAAAGGAGAAAATGCCATGGCAACCAGCATTTTCTCCTTCACCAACGATGCTTTCAGCTCAGATAAACAATTGCTTTTTAACTCATTACCAAACAACAATAATTTTAGGCGTATCCAAAAAGAAAGCATTTGTAGACGACAAAATGCGACTGAAAATTTGAAATGTGCTTGATAGACTGATTGAATATTGTTTTACAGTAAATACTTTCAACACATCACCGCGACACCGTAAAAGCTCACATAGTGGGCTTTCAATCATCTTGGAACAAGACATATCTTTAGAAAAAGACAGCTTAATAGGTATGGGAAAAGGGGTAGGATTACTCTGCAGATCATATTCATTTTGCTATTGTTGGAATCTTAAGCACCTTGTGTATCAACTAGTAGTAGCAATGTTTAAGCATCAACTCAACCAGCAGTACTGTTATTCTTCTAATTAATGAATGGTGGTTGCCCCCAAAAAAATTCACATCTGGAAGAGGCATGTGACAATTTGTATTAGGCCGATAGCATATAAAAAGAGATTCATTGTCTAAAGTTATGGCTTTACATTTAAGTACTACAACACTTTAAATGTGTAAATCTCATTTGTATAATACAATGAATTAAGAGGAGGAATATTACATAATAGTTAATGTTACCAAAGTCAAATTTCAAGGGCATAATCACATTATATTGGTATCTTTAGACTGTACTAGGCCCTCTTTATCAAGTCATAGATATCTAGTCATTCAATCTTGAAAAGGTTTGCTGATAGCTGTACAACATACCACTAAACAGATGAATTTTTAGGAGAAAAGAAAAGAGAAAATTATTTTCAGTGTTCTGATTATCAAAAGTACTGATGTCATTGCTGAGCCCCGTTAGCTCAGTCAGTAGCATACAGAAGTTGAGAATACGGGGTAGTGGAATCGATCCCCCGGTCAGTCAATTTCTTTCGGAGGATTGATGATAGACATAGCAATAGGATTCATTCCTCTCTCACCACAGATTCTTGTTTCGATGATGATTATGTGGGAAAGCAGCTAGGATCTTTTAACTCTTTACGGAATGATCCCTGGTTTTTATGACCCTGAGATAGAAGCCTTTTGAAAACATTGTGGGTAAAGGAGAAAATGCTGGTACCCTTTCAAAGTCAGAAATCATATTACTAAGATTTAATTAATTTTGTTGTCTCCAGATGCTTTGAATTTGATCCAGTCCAAAAATTTGTCGTTAGGTGGAACATTAATTTGAAGTAGATTTACTTGTACTACAAGAATGATTGAAATGCCAGCTGCTGCAACTCAATATATTACCATACAACATAATTTCAGACTTGGCCATATTGTTAAAGAATTAGCTGATGACAAATCGGATATTATTCAGATGATTGGATATCTCTTTGAATGGTTAGAAAACATTATAGGAAAAGGAGTTAATACTGGCAACCATCATTTTCTACTTTCCCAACAATATTTTAAAAAGTCTAATACATGTACCTCAGTTTCCTGAAAATGCAGCATGGTATTGGTAACTGGTGAGCTTTTTTTCTCTCAATGCCAAGTCTGGAAGAGCATTGAAAGAAGGCTTTTCGAAACAGTTTTGGAACAGGAGAAATTAATGCTGATAAACAAGATTTTTTTTCTTTTTCATAGTATTTTCTACTGTTTGATAGACTAATCCCATCATTTAACCCTTTCCCAAATGACAAATTTTAGACTGTCTCAAACTCAAAGTGTTTGCAGGTGACAATTCTGAAATTGATAAGAATGGCAGGAAGTTTTCTTGTAGGCTAGAAAACACTGTGGGAAAAGGAGAAATTGCTCGTTAAGAGCAATTTCTCCTTTTCCCACAGTGTTTTCTAAAGACTTGTACTGCAGACACATGAAAAACCAGGGCCCGTATTCACCAACCATTCTTGAGAATATTCTTAGTCTTATTCTCCAAGGTTTTGTAAATTTGTATGTACCACAACTTCTGATTGGCTAAACCATTCGGTTTAGCCAATGAAAAGTTGTGTTACTTCCAAATGTAGCAAATTCTGGAGAATAAGACAAAGAACGTTCTTAAGAATGGTTGGTGAATACAAGCCCAGGGCTTGTTTGGGAAAGACTTAAGCTGTATTTTGATTTGTGGTCTGTAACTGTTTGCAATATGGACAGACTGAAAATTTTGTCATATGTACAGAGTTAAGGATGAAACAAATAAAAACATGACTCACACTTGATGTTGACATTATAGTTTGTATGTAACATGTTAACAGTTACTCTTTACTCGCCAAAATGGCCAGTGAATTCTTTCGGAAAGAAAAGATTTTTTTTTTTGTCACATGTTAGCATGAAGTAGCAGATGGTATAGATGAAGATCACACTTCAACAGTCCATGCAGTCTGACCTTGATGTCTGCTCACCGTCCGGCTAGGCTCACAGAGGTGCATATTGATGAAAGAATGCACTTTTTTTCATTGACAAATACTATCTTTAAAGGGGGCTATTCATATTTTTTTTTATCTCATCAAACTTCAAAAATGGTTTCTCCATCCTTGAAATAAGTAATGTGATAGCTTGCCAATCATTAAAGAAGAAAGACAAAAGTATGAAAAGAAAAATCATTGCATGGTATATCATGAAAAGGCTTTTGAGCTTTTTAATTCTTTTGCTAATGACAAATTTATAGACTGGTCCAAATTGACAGCATTTGCAGATAACAAATTAAATGTTACTGTGAAATCTAAATTTGATTTGGGAAGGATAGAAAACATTGTGGGAAAAGGCTTCTACCACAGGGTCGTCAAAAGTCTTCATTGTGTGGTAATGGGTCAAGATAGTTTTAAATTTCATACAAAAGTTTGCAAAGACTGCTGGGAATGTGATGTGACTGGTAGCACATTTTTAGTAAGGGGATTCTTACTCAAATCAGTATGATGACATAATTCCTGGTGTAATTAAAAATGTGTTACCTTTTGAATTAACTTCCCAAAACTATGCATATATCCTGCTTTTTAAGTAACCATAATTTACCACACCCATAAGAAACCAAAGTTTCTATATAATTACAAAGAAAACATATTATCTAGTTGTATTTACAAGTGTTATACAAAAAATTCTATTGTACAGCTTAAAACCAAAGAAGTTCCCTTAAAGGTGGCCCTACAGATTTTGGGACGAAAATTTTACAAGCATACAAAAGAATCATCCTTATACTCCCAAAGCCGTATAATTTTCATTCATAAAACTCCAGTATTCGAAAACTATGCGACAACAAGAGAAATTAGAGATTTACTACAGCCCAGGTCGACACTGACGGGAAACACAGTCTATTTTTACATGAGCAACTCGCTCACTTACATACCTGAACTATACAGACAAAGCTTCAAACATAGCATCCAAAGAAGACATTATGGAAAATAATTACGTATTTGTTATGTTATGGAAGTTCAGCATTGTTAGTCACATGCCAGTCACTTAACATTCCCACAATGCTTTTTTTTATTTTTGGTTGGAAATCTAGAAATAGCTGAACCCTTTACTCCATAGATACTCATTTTGATGCATTGCATGTATGAACCTTTGGAAAACATTGTGACCAAAGGTGAAATTGCTCGTCACGAGCAATTTCACCTTTTGTCACAATGTTTTCTACACTATCAAAAGGTGTCATATACACATAAGAAACGGCTTTATCCTTGCTGTTATTCAGGGTCAATTAGAGATACCATAGGAATGCCTTATGGGGTAAAGGGTTAAGAGGCTACATAGCCTTTTAAAGGAATACCATCAAAATTTTTATTTTGTGATTCTTAATTATTGATGATTTGTACTGTACATATAAATTTCAGTGATACAACATATATTTTAATTTGGTGGGATGTGAAAATTCTAAATACCCACCTTTAAGAATTAGAACAACATAATAATTCAAAACAACATTAAATATTGATACAAATAGTTGACTTGTCCTGTACGAAAAAAAAATGTCTGCAGTTCAACACCATTTAACAGTTTAGGTCATATCACCACAGTCAATGCACCTACCTATCTGTTTCCTGACATTTCCACTCCATACAGACACAAATTTCTTTACAAATCACTGACTACTATTCTCACATGTATTGGAGATGAGAGGCTAAAAAGTGTATAGAAAGTTCACCTCAACCTGGTATGGAACTATCAACCACAGGTCAGGACGTCAGATTGTCAGATATGCTAACTGTTGAGCCACCTTGCTGGACTTAAGAAAAAAAAAAGTGGAAAAATAAAAAGAAAAAAACAGGGCCATAAAATACAAAGGATCATAAGGTTGGAGTATTAGAGTTAACCGCACCAGATGAAAAGAATTTTTTAAGATTGACTCCTCCAAATTCAGAGAGTATTAAGATTTCGTAGACATCACATTAAGTGTGATTCAAATAACTTGATTTCTTTATGAGCCAGAAGAAAACATTGCGTTAAAAGGAGAAAATGCTCCTTTTTCCCCATGGTGTTATAAAGAAATCTTCCATAACAGATGTCAAAACACAGGGTTAATGGTTAAAGGGTTAAAGTAGAAAATGATAGCACTCAAGGCTGACATTGCAAATTTATAATATAGAAAAAAATATTCAAGTGTCTGTAACTGATAATAATAAAATCTTTGGCCAAAAAAAAAAAAAACCTTTATAAATTAAAGACAATGTCATGGGAGTGAGATGTTGAATAATTTTAGGAAACATAACGACACCATGGCAATTTTGTTTGTTAGAATATTTTCTCATTTTGTTTTTATGTCTGTGTAATGTGTCAGCTCTGAAAATGACAAAGTACTGGGTATCTCAGTATCGACATATGTAATTTAAAAAAGAATTTTATATTTAAAAAAAAAAGTTGATGAATTATTATTTTCAATTAATTCTTTATTTCATGACAAGTTTTAAGACTTTACCAGTTTGAAAGCATTTGCAGATGGCAAATTAACTCTTTACCAAATGACAAAATTCTGGACTAGACCAAATTAAAAGCATCAGCAGACAACATAATTATTCAGTGTAGCTGAAATGATAAATTTTGCCTATGATAGGGTAGAAAACATTGTGGAAAAAGAAGAAAATGCTGATTACCAGCATTTTCTTCTTTTCCCACAATGTTTTCTAAAGGTTTCTTTTGCAGGGTCGTTAAAAGTCAAGATTTTGTGGTAAAGAGTTAAATATGGTTGAAAAGATAGGCCTTGTCTGTGAGAGGGAAGAAAAAAGGAAAAACTGCTGGTTAAGAGCACTTTCTCCTTTTTCTGCAGTGTTTTGCAAAAACTTTCTATGTCAGAGTCATTAAAAGCTCAGGATTATGTAATAAAGGGTAAAATACAAAATTTTTTTACCCACTTTGTACATTTTTTTTTTAATGAAATATGAAATTGTACTTTGACTTGTCAATAACCTACATCTTCAGAGAGCAAATAGTTGTTTGGATGATGGAGTCATGTAGGTGAGGAATCAAGGTAAAAAACATTGAAGAGTAGAAAAGCACTGACGGATCCAGGGAGGGGTGGGGGGTGGGGGTGTTGTGTGTGTTTCAGATGAACCCCACTAAATTTCCAGATTTTTTTTTTGACAGACTTCCAACTCAATGGCAACTTATATGTGCTTTGGGTCCGTTTCTGCATATCTGAGATTGACCCAGTTGAACCCCCCCTGAAGAAATCCTGGATCCGCCCCTGAAAAGATGCTCGTTCTTAACATTTTTTTTGCCTCAATTATTGCAAGAACTATATTCTTGTTGTATAAAATAATAGGAAATCCCTACTTTTGACGCCTCTGAGAAGTAAGCCTTTAGAAAATATTCTGGGAAAAGAAGAAAATGCTGGTAACCAGCTTTTTCTCCTTTTCCCACAAAGTTTTATACCACATCAAGGAAAAATTGCATCATTTGAGCCACTATGAAATCGTCATCTGCAAATGCTTTCAATTTGGATAGGACTAAAATTTTGCTGTGTGGTAAAAGGTTAACAAGCCATTGTCCACAGAGGTTTACTTAGCTAAGCCTCTTGAGTACTGCGTTCACAGTCTTTTTTCTAGTGGTGCATATCAAGATCAGACTGTATTGAATGTAAAGACCAATCTTAGACTCGCACTTTCCCTTTTCTTCATGATAGAATTAGCAAAATAAACCCTTGTGTTGCAATATTGAGGTTATGCAGAAAAAAGTTACACATAAGAAAACAGCTTTGGAGGTAAAGGGATATCATTCATCAATTTTGTCATATACGAAATATAAAAGTTGTCTCCCCTGTAATTTCCTGTTTTGTGAACTATTAAACGCCAGTTTTTGTGAACTATTAAAAATTGAAGAGACCCATTAGGAAAATGTATGTTTTTTATTGTAGTTTATTCCATTTTCAACAAAATTTAGTTGTATTATGGCCATAGTTCACTGGTGCATGATGGCCATGGTTTTACAAGCACTAGGCAATCACAGGACCTCTCGGGGTTTCTCTCACAGACACAGTCCCTTGATAAATTCTGTGTCTTAAGAGATCAAGTTGAAGACGATAGTGTACTGGAGGGAATTACCATTTGACATGTTTGAGGAGAACTATACAAAAGCATTGTTGGAAAAGGGCTTCAAATGACAAGAGATTGGCTCTATTCTAAAAGTGATTCAAGTAGACCTATTTGTGTTGTACAAGATGCCATCACTTATACTCATTAGTTAAGCATTTGCATTTGCAGACAACAAATTAACTCTTTACAAGACAATACAATTTTGCAATTGTCCAAATTGAAAGCATTTGCAGAGGACAACATAATTGCAACTTAAAGGTGGCCCTTCAGATTTTGGGACGAAAATTTTATAAGAATACAAAAATATCATCCTTTTACTCCCAAAGCCTTATAATTTTCATTCATGAAACCCTAGTAGTCAAAAACTATACGACAACAAGAGAAATTAGAGATTTACCATGGCCCGGGTCGACACAGACGGGAAGCAAGGTCTATTCTTACAAATTCAGCAGCTCGCTCATCTACATACCAGAAATAGACAGACAAAGCTTCAAACATAGCGTCCGAAGAAGACATTCTGGAAAATAATTACATGCTTGTTATATTCTGGAATTTCAGCATCATTAGTCATATGCCAGTCACTTAAAATTCCCGCATTTTTTTTTTATTTTACTTTTGGCGGGAAATCTAAAAATAGCTTAAGAGGCTGCTTAGCCTTTTAAGGGAATACCATCAAAAAAATTATTTTTGTAATTTTATGATTCTTGATTTTTGATGATTTATATTGTTTTTTCATATAAATTTCAGTGATGTAATTTTTTTTAAATTGATGGTATGTGAGAATTCTAAATATCCACCTGAAGAAGCTTGTTTTGGAAAGGGTAGAAAACATGGTTACCTAAGCAAATGTGGCTGAAAGACTTAGATTTGCCTTTGAAAGGGAGAAAAAATGTTTTCAGGGTTAATTTTTTTTTATCAATTGGTATTATTTGGAAGCACAGTTTGTTTTGACATTATCTGCAAAATCTTCCACTTTGGACAAGTCCAAATTGTATCATTTTGAAAAGAGTCAACTAATGACAACATTTTAGACCCATCCAAATTGAAAGCATTTGCAGATGATAAAATAAATGTGGTTGAAAATTGAAATTTGTTGATGAAAGAGTAGAAAACATTGTGGGAAAAGGAGGAAATGCTGGTTACCAGCCTTTTCTCATTTTCCCACAATGTTTTCTAAAGGCTTCTTTCTTGAGGTCGTCAAAACTAGGGATTGAGTTAATGGGTTAAGGCAGATTTGATGACAAAATCTTGCAAAATATTGGACAATACAGACCAATGGTCAGGCTGCAAGCTCTTAATCATCAGACCCTATTCTGTACTGTCCCTGAATATACTGTACTAAGGTTTCCCCTTAGCATGCAATGAAATAGAGAGGGAATCCCCAAGCCATTTATAGATTTTTTTTACAGGGATTTCCTTCAGTTATATATAGCTATTTGATCAAAACTTGTCAGTCATGCTCATGGAGCATATCCAATAACTCATACAAACTGTACCTTTAAGTTAGTAGTAAGAGGTTGTAAATGGTGGAGTAATATCTGCCCACATACGACAGTGGTACTTTAAATCTATCACTTTTAATACCTGTGAATAAATTGAAAGGGCAAACAGAGCTTTGAGGTGAAAAATATTAAAGAACCAGTTAAAATATATGTTATTGAAAAAGAGATTTGAAATTATACAGCTATGCTTTAGCATGGGTATTTTTGTTATCAAGGTGAATCTTGTGTCTGTCGGCCAATATTTAACAACTGTGTAGGTTTCTCGGTTGACAGGTACAGTGGAGGGTTTTGTCAAGCTTATCTGCTTTCTAAATGTGTTATTGTAAAGGTGTAAATTTCCTTCCAGAGTTCAAAAGTGGGGAAGGATCACCTGTTTATTAAATCAAAGTGAAGTGTCATGTAAAATGCATTTTGGTGCTGTGATTCTAGTTAATGAGTTTAGTTGGATCTTAAATTAAAGGATGGATATTTCGTATACATACCACGATCCCGCGGAAGTGCCACCATCCCCACGTGCATTTGTGCAGTATGAGGAAAACAGACGGAAAGAAACAGGTGCTTCTTTTTGAATTTACCATTTCCTCTCATTTCCATACCAAATGGCAAAATTTTAGACATACCCAAATTGAATACTTTGGAAGAGGTTAGGCCCCAACTTTGTATTTTTAACTCTTTACCACATAACCCCGAGTTTTAACAACCCTGAGGAATTAGTCTTTAGAAAACTTTGTGGGGAAAGGAGAAAATGCTGGTAACCAGCAATTTCTCCTTTTCTCACAAGGTTTTCTACACTTTGACAGACAATTTATAATGATTTCAGATAAAGCACAGGAATCTGACATTCTATAACCAAAATAAATGATAAAATATGGGAAAAAAAAATCCCCCCTATATAATATAAACACAAGGAGTGCAACGCCTTGATTGCTGGCGTGAGCACCCGACAGCCTTTCCCAACCAAAATCACCCACGAAACAAATATTGATCATAATCTCCTTCAGCCTAGCGATAGACAAGACATTAATGTACCTGCGACATCCGGCGATACCTCAGTAGACACCTTTCAACCGGAGATATCCGTCGTGTTTTACAGCTCTATCAGGATATTTTGATATATCCGGGTGTCCATTCGCTGACGTCACAAGAAGTGCAAGGAAGGGTATTTTCGTATTACTTATTGCTATTATTTTTTTCGATTTTAAGACATTTATGGACATCAAATGATACTAAAGATTCTAGAAAAATCTGTAGTATCGTGTGATGTCCATAAGTATCTTAAAAAGGAAAAAAAAAAATAGTAATAAGTAATACGAAAATACACTACCTGCTACTTTTTGTGACGTCAGCGAATGGCCACCCGGATAAATCAAAATGTCCTGATAGAGCTGTAAAACATGATGGATATCTCCGCTTGAAAGGTGTCTACTGAGGTATCGCCGGATGTCGCAGGTACATTAATGTCTTGTCTATCGCTAGGCTGAAGGAGATTACAATCAATGTTTGTTTCGTGGGTGATTTTGGTTGGGAAAGGCTGTCGGGTGCTCACGCCAGCAATCGAGACGTTGCACTTCTTGTGTTTAAATATTATATGGGGGGGATTTTTTTTCCATATTTTATCATTTATTTTGGTTATAGAATGTCAGATTCCTGTGGATAAAGTTAAAGTGTCGTCAGCAACTCCTTTCAATTTGGACTAGTCTGAAATTTTGTTGTTTGGTTAAGTGTTAAATGAACTTCTTTGACTGAAAGGAAATGAAATATTCTTCTCTTGTAATAGGTTAATCATAATTGTGTCTGATAGAAGACCTTAACCCAGACAACAAAGGTTTTAGGCCTTATTATGTTGAAGGAATTTGCAGATGACAGTTTCAATGTGGTTCAAATGGTATAATTTTTCTGGTAACCAGCATTTTCTTCTTTCCACACAATGTTTTCAAAAGGCTTCTTTCCCATGATTATTAGAAGTCAGCATAGTATTGTGAAGGGTTAAGTTATGTAGGCTTGACATACAAATTGTATAACCCATTCAGCTAATATATTAAGTGTAGATGGGAGCTTTTTTGGACAGCAAAAAATCAGACCACCATCTTGCATAACGTGAAGTGTGATCTTTGATCGCTACTGTCTGCTTGTTAAGTCAAGGCTATAGAATTGACCCTTTACCAAGTAACAAAATGGTAGATTCCACCAAATTCAAAAAACAAGTGGCTTAAATCAAAGTATTTATCTTTGATGAAGTGGAAAAAAGTACAAATAAAAGATACATAAAAAGGTGTCTCAAATTACAAGATTAGTCATGTGAAAGGGAAGAAAACAACGAGGAAAAAGGATAAAATGCTGGTTACCAGCATTTTATCCTTTTCCCACAATGTCATTTAAAGTTCTATTAGTTGGAGTCATTGAAACTTGGGATTATGTAGCGCAGGGTTAAAACTAATACAATGTGTAGGTGATAGACTAAATAACATGATGTATTAAATCCTAACCTAGCCTAAAGACAAAACTTTAGACTGGTCCAAATTGAAAGCACCTACAACAAAATAAATGTGACACAAAAATTGAAATTTGTTTCCAGCAGGGTAGAAAACAGTGTAGGAAGAGGGGAAAATTATAACCAGCTGGTTAACAGCATTTTCTGCTTTCTCCACAATGTTTTCCAAAGGCTTCTATCTCAGGGTCATAAAACTAGGGATTGTTTGGTAAAGGGTTAAGCTGTTAATAAGGAGCTAAACAGCTTTACTTAACTCTTTACCACACAATAATTATGAGTTTAAAAGACCCTTTGGAGAGAAGGCTTTTGAAAGCATTTTGAGAAAAGGAGAACCAGCATTTTCTTCTTTTCACGCAATGTTTTCTACCTGATCCAATATAGAAAACACCATTTTAGACTATATTTAATTTGTTGTCTGCAAATGCTGCCAAATTGGTCCAGTCTAAAATTTTGTTAAATGATGAAGACTTAATAGAATTGAAAACATTGCAGAATAAGGTATATAACAGTTTCTGAGCAATAGCAAAGAATCAGTAGAATAGAAAACATTGCAGAATAAGGTATATAAAGTTTGTGAGCAATAGCAATGACTCCTTTTCCATGTAGCACCTTCAAAAGCCGTCAGCTCTGGGATTGCAAAACTTTTGGGTTTGTATGGTGATAGGTTAAAGCTGCAGATGTGACAGACTGTTGTTCATGTAACTCTTTATCAAACAACAAAATTTTTGACTGGTCCATATTGAAAGCAGTAGCAGACAACAAAAAAAAGCATGAATCAAGAATTAGAATTTGGTCTGGGAGGGTCGAAAACATTGCAGGAAAAGGTGAAAATGCTTGTAACCAGCAATTTCTCCTTTTCCTACAATGTTTTCAAAAGGTTTCTTTTTCAGGGTTGTCAAAACCAGGGATTGTTTGGGAAAGGGTTAACTGACTTCAATAAGCAATCCCCAGTTGCGACGGCCTGAGGAATAATTATTCTGAAAACATTGTGGAAAAATGAGAAAATGATAGTAATGAGGACTTTTTTTTTTTACCATAATTTTCATTTCCACCTTTCCGATGAGAAATTCATCCAGTGGAACTACATTTACTTTGTTTTCTGCAGATACTTTCAGTTTCGACATGTCTTCAGTTTTGTTGTCTGATTAAGAGTTTAGGGTCTGGATTTGTGTACACAATATTGATCGATATCTACTCCCAACTAATGTTATTAACTGTATTTAGAGGAGAATTTACATAAAATACAGTATTTTATTGCATGAAGGTGACATTTTGTACCTTTGAACTTTTGTGTATGCAAAGGTAACAAAGTATTTTGCATTGCTTTTTGCCATAGGACATCATTTTGGACTACATATCCAAATGCAAAGTAGATCGAGACTATAAATCTTGTGTAGTATAAAAGTTTTTTTCCAGCAATTTTTCACCTCTCACATCTGATGCATGTGAAAAAAATAGTTGCTTTGAAAGAAAGTTATGTCAGGACTGATATGAGAAAGCCAAGAAACACGTGCGTAGGAGCACAGGTTACCATGATATGACCAAAGCTGTTAAAAAGGTGTTTAACTCCCAACACAAACAAAATATTAATTTTCATTGCAAATAGCAATTAACATTTTCAAGATATGAATGTTGGTAGTTGCAATTTTTTTTCAGTGTCATTAACCCTTAACCACAAAATGACGACTTTTGACGACCCTGAAAGAGAAGGATTTTGAAAACATTGTGGGGAAAAGGAGAAAATGCTGGTAACCAGCATTTTCTCCTTTTCCCCACAATGTTTTCCACCCTTTCCAAATCAAATTTCAACCTTTGATTCACATTTTATTTTGTAGTCTGCAAATGCTTTCAATTTGGACTGATCCGAAATTTTGTTATTTGATTAAGTTAAAGTTAATTTGAAATTACATAGTGAACTATCTCTCAGACTGAATTTATTTGGGAAGCAGCGTAAAAAAGCCATGGAAACAAACAGTAACTGTTGTTCACATGCAGCTGCTGTGGATCTTCTAAAGGAGGAAGGTAAACAAAGTTGATTGACCATTATTATAAGTGTTTGTAACACAAAAACATACTAGTATGAGTATACACATCTTGGGAACGGTATGAGGTCAGGTCGAAATCTCTATGCATGTGTATATAGCCAATATGAAAAAAAAAAAGTATTTTTAGATGATAACTAAACAAATATTTGAAGTTCAACTTTCTGTTGACGTTATTGATCAGTGAGAATTTGCGACCTCAAATGAAACACACACCTCTTTAAATGCTATCCATATGGCAAAATTTTTGACTTCATCATATTCGAAAGAATGTTCAGATGACAAATTCAAATTTGGGACCAAATGAACTTTTAACTCATTACAAAATTTTAGACTGGTCCAAATTGAAAGCATTTGCAGACAACAAAATGAATGTGACTTAAAAATTGAAATTTGTTTTAAGAAGGGAAGAAAACATTGTGGGAAATTGAGAAAATGCTGGTTACCAGCATTTTCTCAAATTCCCACAATGTTTTCAGAAGGCTTCTTTCTCAGGGTTGTTAAAAGTCGAGATTGTGTGGTAAAGAGTTCAGCTTTTTGATAGGACAGCTGGCATTGTCGGAAAAGGAGAATGTGCTGGGTACCAGGATTTTCTCTTTTTCCCACAATATGTTCGAAAGCCATCTTCTTCAGAGTAATCAAAACTTTGGATCATTTTGTGGAAGATTAACCCTTTTTGGAAAATTCCCATACAACTGTTAGAATAGGCTTTCGGAAACATTATCAGGGGTCAAATTTAACTTTTTTTTCAACTAGCAAAAATTTGCTAGTGACCATTTTTTCTACTCGCAAAACTCAATTTTGTACTAGCAATATTTTAACCCATTGCCACTCAGTCCCGTTTTAAGTACTCTGACATGGGAAACTTACGAAAACATTGATGAGCAATTTCTCCTTTTCCTACAATGTTATAAGCTCCACCTACCTATAAGGTGCCTGTTTGGTGCTTCACAAACATTAGGTTGATTTAGCAGCGTAAGGTTTGTGCTTTCCAAAAGTTTACGAAATCGTGAAATTTACAATTTGAATACGAAGAGTGCAACACGAAAAACCGTGATAACCCGTCGAATACAGCTAATATTATAGCTCAGACTTTGCACATTCGACAGTGGGCTTCGACAGTTTTATCGTTTTGGGGTCTGTGTATTCTGGCAATGTCACAGAATACGGCATTTTTCCCAAAAAACTATAGATATTTTCCGCTCCATACTCTCAGCGAGGCAATGCAGACAGACGTAAAAACAATGTAGAATGTGCTTTAAATATTGGATACATGTATTTATAATATCGCAACAAGCGTCTCTATGGATGTCACGTGGTCGGCGATACTCTCAAAGAATAGTTCTACACCGCATCCAGCAATACAGTGTACACGAAAAACGACCACATCCATAGATTAATTCAGATTTTTAAGCGGTTAAGGTTTGCCCATTTTCCGGCGCACTCGCAAATTATTTCGACCGTTAGAAATTTTTTCAGTTCAGTTAGAATTTTTTTCAGTTCAGCTCGCATTTTGCGAGTTTGCGACCGTTAAATTTGAACCCTGATTATGGAAAAAGAACGCAGAATGTTATCCAGTGTATCGTTCCTTTTACCGCAATGCTTTTTAACTTTTTATGTGGGAATGCTTTCTTTTTGTGAAAATTTTGTTTTCCAGTTTGCTGCTAGACCTATTCCCTTATAGACTAACTTTTGTTGACAAAGTATTAGTAACAGAGAGAGATTGACAATGAAGCCTTTGCCAGTCAAGCCTCCATAGTCTTTTTAGTTTGCTTACAGTTTTCTTTACCAAACAGCAAAATTTTAGACTTGTCCAATTTGAAAACACTTGCAGACGACAAAATAACTGTAATGCAAAAGTTCAAATTTGTTTCCAGTAGGGTAGAAAACATGGTTGGAAAAGGAGAAAATGCTGGTTACCAGCATTTTCTCCTTTTCAGACAATGTTTTCGCAAAGTTTCTATCCCAGGGTTGTAAAAATCAGGGATTGTTTGGTAAAGGGTTAAGATGGATAGGTGCTTTGATAGCTGCATTTTGACTGAAATAGTTCTGAAAATTGCTTGAAACAGCAAACAAAAACATTAATTGCAGCCTACAATTCCGGGAGAGCTTGACTTGATGCCTATTCTATACCAGGGGAGTAGCTAGCCTAAAATAAAGTGTACAGAAATGTTATACGAGGTACTAGGGTATTATCCGAGGCGAGAGGTTCCGTCAGACAGCGAGAGGGGAAAAGTGGATTTCCCAGGATGGTCGGGGGGGGGCGGCTTCCCAAAGAGAATGTTTGAATTGCAGAAGTTGGTTGGTGGCTTCTGATGACCTTTCTTTTGTTTCTTTTTTCTTTGGCAAAACGGTCTTTCTTCTCTTTCTCTTTGTACAGGTAGCTACGCTTCTGTATGCTAATCTAGCTTGAATACTCTCTGTATGCACGGTAATTTCAGACATGGATAGGTGTACTGCTACCTGTGATGTAATTGAACTGATTGTGAAAACAGTGTGAAACTCCAAAGTCATATACTCTTATAGAGGCTGACTAGTATTATGTTCACAGGGACTTTAACCGAAATCTTCTTAGCTACCAAAGTCATCTCTTGCAAATTGAACTGTGCCAAAAGCTTAGAACAGACTGATGTTTGGTAACCAGCATAAGCAAGATACTGAATTTATTATTCTTTCAGACATTATGACTATCCATATGTTTTAACCTTTCACCAATCAACTCCATGTTTCAATGACCTAAATCCTTTCCCAGACATCAATATGTTGGAGTAGACCAAATTGAAAGGGTTTGTAGACAACAAATGTTATACAAATGATGATTTTTGTCTATGAAAGAGCTGAAAACACTATAGTGTTTTCAAAAAGCAGTCTTTCTCAGCATTGTAAAAAACAGGGATCGTTTGCGAGAGGGTTAAGCTTTTGAAAAGGTTGAAAAAGGAGAAAATCATGTAATCAGCATTTTCTCCTTCATTCACAATTGTTTTCTATCAGGCCCTCTTAAATAACACATCTGTTAATTGATTCACACTTATTTTTTCGTTTTCAAATATTTTTAACCCTTCATCCCATAAGGCATTTCTGTTGTATCTCTGATCCACCCTAAATAACAGCAAGGATGATGTTGTTTCTTATGTGTAGATGACACCTTTTGATAGCATAGAAAACATTGTAAAGACAAAGGGTGAAATTGCTCGTCTCGAGCAATTTCACCTTTTGCCACAATGTTTTGTAAAGGCTCCTAGAAGCAGTGCATAGAAATGAGTACCTATGGAGTAAAGGGTTAATATGGATGAGTCCAGAATTTTGTCATCTTTGAAAGAGTTCTGCAGAAGATGCAGTAATTATGAATAAATTACAGAACTTCATCTCTTGTCTTATGCATAAAAATGCTTTATGGGAGTTGTGGAGCCTCAGATGACAGACAGTGAATAATGAAGATGTTGACGTTTTGTGATATAATGTTCCCAGATATGGTATAAAGTTGCCAGAGAGAGGCCCAGGTTTCCAAATTGAGTTGATAAATGTGAGGAAAATATGCATCGTCTTACAGGAAATTGTAAAGTTTTGTACTCTATGCTCTCTTGTGGAGACTTCAAAGTCAAAACCTTTTTACCAGTCAATCATGAGTTTTAACAACTCTGCTGAAGAAGGCTTTGGAAAACAATTGGTAGGAAAAGGAAAAAATGCTCAGGTAACCAACATCTCTTGTTCCTAAACAGTTTTGTTCTCTGCCAAAGACAAATCTGTTGGTATGAGCCTCATTTTATTTGTCAACAGAATGCTTTGAGTTTGGACAAGTCTTAACTCTTTACCACACAACAAAATTTTAGACTGGTTCAAATTGATTGCATTTGCAGACGACAAAATAAAGGTGACTGAAAAATTGAAATTTGTTCTGGGAAGGGTAGAAAACACTGTGGGAAAAGGAGAAAATGCTGGTTACCAGCATTTTCTCCTTTTCCCACAGTGTTTTCAAAAGGCTTCTTTCTCAGGGGCATCAAAAGTAGGGATTGTGCGGTAATGGGTTAAGTTAAGTTTTTACCAAACAACTTAATTTTAGACCAGTCAAAATTAAAAGCATTGGCAGACGACAAAATAAATGTGACTTAAAAAGTGAAATTTGGTTTGGGAAGGGTAGAAAACATAGCGGGAAAAGAGAACATGCTGGTCACCAGCATTTTCTCCTTTTCCCACAATGTTTTCAGAAATCTTCTTTTTCAGGGTTGTGAAAACCTATCATTGTTTGGTAAAGAGTTAACCCTTTACCACACAATCCCTACTTTTGACGCCCCTGAGAAAGAAGCCTTTTGAAAGCACTGTGGGAAAAGGAGAAAATGCTGATAACCAGCATTTTCTCCTTTTCCCACAGTGCTTTCTACCCTTCCCAAAACAAATTTCAATTTTTCAGTCACCTTTATTTTGTGGTCTGCAAATACTTTCAATTTGAACCAGTCTAAAATTCTGTCATGTGGTAAAGAGTTAAATGATTACCAAAGGACAGTGGTTTTCATAGCCATGTCCAAATTGAAAGCATTTATAGATGGCAATAAAATAGAACTCAAATGATGGGGTTTGTGAGTGAGAAAGACAGAAAACATTATAGATGAAGAGGAAATCCTCTTAACCAGTGTTTCCCAGTTTCCTTCAATGTTTTCTTTTAACTAAATTCTCCCAAGGATTTAGAAAATATTGTGGGAAAAGTAAGTGAAAGCAGGTGAAAACAGCAGTTGTCCCATTTCCAAGTTTTCTACCCTATCCAAAACAAGATGCATAAACTGAGACCTATTACTATCCCCCGCCGTAGGCGGAGGGATATAGTTTTAGCGTTGTCCGTCCGTCCGTCCGTCCGCCCGTCCGTCCGTGTGTCCGTCCCGGCAAATATCTCCAATACCAGTGGACGGAATTTCGTGAAACTTTATATACATATACAATGACCCAATCTCCCGAGACACTTTTTTTGTTTTTTTGATTCGATGCAAAATGGCCGACTGAGAGCGATTTTAAGTTTCACTTAAGTTACACTTAAGTACACTTTTAATGTTTGGAGTCTTCTCTTCAAAACTCGATTTCTCCACAACCCCCGGACCAAATTGGATAAAACTTCATATATGAACTCCTTGGGGTAAGGCGCCAACGTATCTTCCCCGGATTTTCAATTTGACCCCGTGTCATGGAAAAAAGGGGCTTAATGCAAAATTGCAATTTTTACCAATATCTCATTCAGTTTTTGTCAGAATATCATGAAACTTCATGGTTATATTGTTTATGGAAAGTTTTAGCATGTACCCTTGTATTTTTAATCTGGGCGTTTTTTAAGTTGACGTTCTGTCATGGAAAAAGGGGGTTTCTTGCAAAATTCCAATTTTTACTAATATTTCATTCACTTTTGGTCAAAATTTCATTAAACTTCATGGTTATATTGTTTTTTCAAAGTTTCACCATGTGCTCTTGTTTCTTTATCTATGTGTTTTTCAATTTGACCCTCTGTCATGGAAAAAGGGGGTTTCTTGTATAATGACAAGGAAAAAGGGGCCCTAATGCAAAATTGCAATTTTTACTTATATCTTGTTCAGTTTTTGTCAAAATTTCATGAAATTTCATGGTTCCATCTTTTTCTACAAGTTTCAACATGTGCCCTTTGTTTTTTTCAATCTATTAATTATTAATGCGCAAATATGTCTTTCCTGCTTTCTCAAATTGAGGCTGCATCACGGAAAAAGGCGACTTCATGGAAAAAATTGTTTTTCACTAATATCTCCTTTATCGGTGCTCAAAACTTTGTTAAATTTCAAATCTGAACTTGTTGGAACGTTGCCCAGGTACCTCTCTTCCTGTTTCTCAATTTCAGGCTGCGTCTCGGGAAAAGAGGGCTTCATGTAAAAAATTTTTTTATGTAATATTTACTACATGACTGCTCAAAATTTTATCAAATTTCGAATTTTGAATTATTATTTAAAAATGCCACAAATCACACACCTGTTGTTTTTATTTCAATGATCCAATATTGTCTTATGGGAGAAGGGGGCTTAAAGGGGGCTTATTGTCCTCTACAAGTTTGTGTGGGCTATCTCTAAGATAGTAATTGCCTTTCACTTCAAATTTTGGGGGGCATGAACAGGTTCTTTTAGGATAAACGAAGTGAATTTTTATCAATTTCATATATTTTATGACAAGCACTCGTTCGGGGAGCATAACCTGTCTCTGACGGCTCTTGTTTTATCTAATGAAATCCTGTGCCATGGAACAACGGAGCTTAATGTATAATTTCTTCATGGACCAATAACAAAAAGGCCACATGTACATGCAAAACAGAATACCTCCTATACGTTTGTATCAAAAAAGGTCTTTTTCGGCGGGGGATATCATTTCAACGAAATTGCTTGTTATTTATTAAATTTATCTGCAGATTATGACTGTTGTATGCTATCTCCTGCTAGATGACATTCTACAAGTACACATCTACCTAATTTGGGCATTTGGGGTACCGAAGCGGAGTAATTTTTCAAAAGAACAACTGTTACTTTGAATTTCATATGGAAGAAAGGTTTACTCAGTAAAACGCTACCTGGTGCCATTCATTCAGCTATGATCGGCTAGCATGACTTGTAACCTTTGCATCGACCATTTGTTAAAACAGCCCCTACTTGCTTGGGTAATAGACTAATTGCATTGATATCAGCCCTACTTTTCCCAGGTATATGGGGATGACTGATGCGTCATAGCAGATAGATCAAATGTTCGAAGAATATGACATGCACAGACAACAATATTTTATGAACAAGTCTGAAATTCTATCCTTAAGTTACAGGAGAGCACCATTTTTGAATGATAATGGAGGCTTCATAAGTATTCCAGGTTAGCAAGTTTTATGATATGAGATTTTGAAAAATATTGTGTGAAAAGGTGAGTGGTTCTAGAAAATTATCAAAATTTGAGGTATAAAGGCATGGAGATTCAGGAAATAAAAAAAAATTTATACTGTTTTGTAGTTCACTGACGTCCTAACTGAATAGCACAGCCTGTTAACCCTTTACTCCATAGATACTCATTTCTACGCAATGCTTGTAGGAACCTTTTCGAAACATTGTGGTAAAAGGTGAAATTGCTCGGGATGAGCAATTTCACCTTTTGTCACAATGTTTTCTATGCTTTCAAAAGGTGTCATACACATAAGAAACGGCTTCATCCTTGTTGTTATTTAGGTCAATTATAGATACTACAGAAATGCCTAATGGGGTAAAGGGTAAAGTATAATACTTTTTAATCCCAAAACTTTAACCCTGTACCAAACCATTAACAACCCTGTGGAAAAAAGGTTTATGAAGTACTATAACAGAATTTGAAGTGGATGGTAAATGGCATTTTCTCCTTTTCTCACATTTTTTTTCTCTCTTTCTGATAAAAGTCTCATCAATATTTAAGTTGTAGTCTGAAAATTCTTTCAGTTTGGACAAGTCTAAATTTTTGTCATTTGGTAAAGAGTGTAAGTATTGTAGGAAACTTAAAAAATTCCCTGATTTTGTGACTATGAAAGGGGGTTATTTTAAAGTCATTATGAGGAAAGGAGAAAAGAGAAAATGTCTAAAGGACATATTTTCCCGACTTTCCGTGATGCTTTTTACCATTCAGAGACAAATTCAATCTTCTGTTTGATACTGAATAAAAATCTTGTTTGAAGATACATTCAGAATGGACCAGTCTTTTACTTTGTAAAATAAAGTTAAGTAATTGGTTTCCTCCACTTTGGAGGAAATGGCTAAAACCCAACTGTGAATGAAGCTGCCACAGCATGAACACTTGTACATTTTATGAATTCTCATTTACATTTTGTAGCATATTAGAATATGAAATGTAAAGTCCCTGTCACACCAGACTAGTTCTTATAATGTCTTACCCTGTCCTAACATAAAAGGAAAACGAGTTGTAGTCAGGGTAGAATGTGTAATTTTGGCCTGGTAATGCCTGAAGCTCCGGTTTCTCCAAACCTGTCTTTAGAAAGTCATAGTCCCCAGTCAACAAAATGATAAAACGGGCCTGTAATTTCAGTTTATACAATGCAAATGCACTACTAAATTGATGCCCGACTGAAGTGCGTCTCTACTGAGATCAAAGTTTGGTAGTTCAGTTTGTAATAAGTACATCTCGTTGTAAGTATCTTGTCACTCCGTCTAATTACATGATGGGATGGACAGCAAAAGATTTTGAGCAGGCTCAAAGTTCTGGCACCCTTCCGTCCTAACCCATCCATTAACCCTTTACCCCATAAGGCATTTCTATGGCATCTTTAATTGACCCTAAATGACAGCCAGGATGAAGCCATTTCTTATGTGTAAATGACACCTATTGATAGCTTAGAAAACATTGTGACAAAAGGTGAAATTGCTCGTCACGAGCAATTTCACCTTTTGCCACAATGTTTTCCAAAGGCTCCTGGAAGCAATGCGTAGAAATGAGTATCTGTGGAGTAAAGGGTTAAGTTCATAAACAGATTGTAAAAGGTTGCTAATACGTCCACTACGTTCAAACAAAGTTTGAGTCTGTTTGGCAACAATATTTTTGGAACGGGGTGAGAACAAGCTTGATGTGACCGGGAGGGGGGTATAAAATGCTGAACAATTTCCATGTTAATTTTATGACCCTGCAGAAGAAGGCCCTTGAAAACATTGCAGAAATAGGACAAAAACAGGATTTTCCATGAAATCCTGTTTCTTTGAAGTATCCTCAAAATGATTTCCAAAGGCTTCTACAAGCAATGCATAGAAATGAGTATCTATGGAGTAAGGGGTTAGCTCTCTACCAGACAACAAAATTTTAGATTTGTCCTAATTGAAAGCAGTAGCAGACCCCAAAATAAAAGTGAGTCAAAATTTAGAATTTTTTTGGGGTAGAAAACATTGTTGGAAAAGGAGAAAGTGCTGTTTACCAAGCCTTCTTCCTCAGAGTTGTGAGAATATTGGATTGTTTGGTAAAGAGCTATGAAGGACAGACTATCAGATAAGTTGGAGCAGCAGTATTTACTTTGGTTGAATAATGCACTTGGGCGTAATTGACTTATTAGTAAGATAATTATGTTTTTGACTAATTATATTTCAAATCCTTTCGTCTTTTGAGAGTTTATTTTAGCAATTGTGCTTTTATAATCATTATGCCCTTAAGTTTTAGATTAAAAGTACTTTGGCGTCTAAACATTAGTAAGTGCCTAGGCATATAATTCCTCATTACATGGAAAATACAGGGAAAATAACAGGGAATTTAGCTCTTAAACCTTTCCCAAACAATCACTGTTTTTTACGCGTCTGGAATAGTAGCCTTTTGAAAACATTGTGGGAAAAGGAGAAAATGCTGGTTACCAGCATTTTCTCCTTTTCCCACAATGTTTTCTTCCCTGTCATAGACAGAAATCATCTTTTCAGCAAAAATTGAATTGTCGTCTGCAAATGCTTTCAATTTGGTCACATCCAAAAGTTTGTTGTTTGGGAATGGGTTAACTACACAGACTCCCCAGCTTTAATGACCCTGAGAAAGAAACCTTTTGAAAACATTGTTGGAAAAGAAAAAAATGCTGGTAACCAGTATTTTCTCTTTTTCCCACACTACCAAATACAAATTTCCGTTTTTGAGTCACATTTATTTTGTCATCTGCAAATGCTCTCAGTTTGGACAGGTCTAAAAGTTTGTTGTTTGGTAAAGAGTACAGAAGCATGCTGTCAAATGTTTACTGCTATCTTTCACAATCATTTTCACATGACTTCTCAAAATAAGAGTGGCAATTTTAACTTTTTACCATAAGACAAAATTTTGTCTTGTCTAATGTTGTCTAGTCCTGAAGCAATAACAGATGTAATTAAGATGAAATGTCATTGATGGATTGTTTTTGAAATGGTAGAAAAGTGGCTTCCAACATTTTCTTCTTTTCCCTGATGTTTTCTGAAGCCCTCTAACTCAAGGTCCTGAGATTGCTTTGTACAGAGATTTATAGAATTACATCTTCCTGCTAGCTCCATCAAACATTCTTAAGAATGTTCCTTGTCTTATTCTTCAAGAATTCCTGACTGTGAAAGTATCAGAACCTCTGATTTGCTAAACCATTTTGGTTTAGCCAATCGGAAGTTCTTTTAATTTCACATTGACAAAATTCTGAAGAGTAAGACTAAGAAGGTTCTTAAGAATGATTGGTGAATACAGACCCTGATGAAATTTAAAACTGGTCAACATTAAAAGTGCTTGTCATGACAAATCAAAGATAATGATTTCCATCTTTGAAAGGGTAGAAAAAATGTAAAAGTAGAAAATTAAAGCTGGTAATGAGCCTTATTTTCTTATGTGACAATGTTTTAAAAAAACAATTTGGATCGCTAAAGGCTTTTGAACTTATTCCCTCCAAAAATGAATTTGCAGCACAAAACATTTTGGCATCCATGATGAATTGTGATTAAGACTTATGTAAGCCTTTGAAAGCTAGTGTCACAGTGTGGCTATTGACTACCACACAATTCCAAGTTTTAACCATGCTGAGAAAGGACAGGGCATTTGAAACATTGTGGGAAAAGGAAAAAATACTGGTACCAGCATTTTTTCCTTTTTCCACAATGTTTTCTGCTCTTTCAGAAAAAGATACTCTCAGTTGAGCTACATTTAAATTAATGCATGCTAATACATTCAATTTGGATAATTCTAAATTTTTGCTGTGTCGTAATTTTAGGTTTAATCTATATGGCAGAAAGAGATGTAGCTCATCTCACACAGTTATTGTCCCTTTGCCATAATGATTTCAAAAGCAGGTGATATAGTTTTTGATAATAGATGTAGAAACTTTAAAATAGCAAATTAGATGATTCGGTTCTTTTCTTTGAAGTTTTATTCTAACATGTCTTTACATTATCTTTCCAGATCAAAGGGACGCAGTGCAAAAGAAGACATTTACAAAATGGGTTAACAAGCACCTACTTAAGGTAAAGATTTCTCTTAGTAGATTTTTTTTCCACTCAGCTCATTAACTCTTCTCAAAATGACAAAAAGTTTAGGCTTTTCCATGTTCAAAGTATTTGCAGATGACAATAAAGATGTGACTCAAAAGTTAAAACTTGTCATAGGCGTAACTTCTATTACGCACACCACGCACGTGCGTAATGTAAAAAAATCGAGAATATGCTGTAAGTTGCCTCTTTTAGCGTATTTTTCAGTTTGGACGTTTTCTAAAACAGCCAAGATCAGAAATATCATTATTTTACGGCTCTGATTCCATTCTGCTGATTCCAAATTGCTCTCGTCACCTGCCTCAAAAATAGCCAACTTCGGCGTGCGTATATTTACATTTTCCTGGTTACGCCTATGCTTGTGTTTTGAAGGGAAAGAAAATGTTGCGGGAAGAGGAGAAAATGCTAGTTACCCATGAAAGCACTTGCAGACGACAGAATATAATGTAACTCAAAAATTGAAATTTGTTTCTAGCAGGAGAGAAAACATTGTGGGAAAAGGAAAAAATACTGGTTACAACATTCTTTCCTTGACCAATAATGATTTCAAAACTTTCCTCGTTCAGTAACAAGCCTTTTTTCCTTTTCCAAATTTGTTTTCTATTCTTTAAAAAATCAAAGCCCAGCTGTTTAGTCACAATTTCACTTGTCATCTGTAAATGCTTTCAATTTTGGACATTTATTAATTTTTTCTAATGAACACTTGATTATGAAGATTTTGTTCAGCAAGACCTCTCTGTACAGGGGATTTTTTCATTTATTGAAAGAAGTGAAAGTAGACTATTGTGCAACATTGACAGAAGTGATTTGTGATTTGGAGGGTATTAAAAAGTAATAAAACAACTCTTGTGACAAAGTTTACTACTAATCCTTTATGGCTTAACTGTCGACTTGTCCAAATTGAAAACACTTGCAGACAACAAAATAAATGTGACTCAAAAATTGATATTTGGTTTGGGAAGGGTAGTAAACATTGTGGGAAAAGGAGAAGATGCTGATTACCAGCATTTTCTCCTTTTCCTGCTATGTTTACAAAAGGCCTTTATCTCAGGGTCGTAAAAACCAGGGACTTTTTGGGAAAGGATTAAAGTACCACTTTTGACTTCACTCTTTCCCAGACAGCAAGGTTTTGGACTTGTCCAAATTAAAAGTATTTGCAGACCACAAAATTAATGAAATATGACTGAAGCATGATAGAATTTGTCTTGAAAGGGGTAAACAAACTTTGTGGGAAAAGGAGAAAAAATCATTACCTGTATTTTCTCCTTTTTCCAAAAAGTTTTTCACTAGCCTAATTCCTTAGGGTTGTTAAGAATTTGAAATATTTGGTAGATGATTAATTCTATCAGAACAACATTTGCCTTATTGAGAGTACTCCTGGGATTCAATTGGTCATGCAGGTCAACATAGTATAGAAAGTAAACATAATGTATTAAAGCTGAAATTTTTGGATTGGATTCCGCAGATGAGCATAAGATCCACTGAGTAATCGGTCTCAGACATGAATGTTGAACCCAACACTAATCAACATTTTCAACTTGTCGAATTTGAAAGTTTTTGCAAGTGGAAAGTTTTAACTGGACACGAATTGATAATTTTGTCTTTGACAAGGTCAGTGTGAAAAACATTGTATGAACAAGAGAAAATGCTGGTTACCAGTATTTTCTCCTTTTCTCACAATGTCTTCACAATTCTTCTTTCTCATGGTTTGCATAACTCTGGATAATTTGGTAAAGGGCTAAGATTGTTTGGTAAAGTTGTATGTATATTTATGGTAATGATAAAAATGGGGAACTTTTCAAGTGGTGGGTGAGGCAAGATTATAAGCAGTTTGTGGTGTATCGCATGTATGTAAGTAAGAAAAAATCATTATGACATGCAGAAGAACTGACAGAGCTCCAGATAGAGGGAGTGATTTTGATTTCAATATTGAAAGTATCAGTTATTTTCTACTAAACCCTATGTTATGGGTACTCATTAGAATTGTGTCATCGAGACAATTCTAATGAGTACCCACAACATAGGGTTTGGAAGAGAAATGATGAATATAGAATACCATCACTCCCTCTTATCTGGAGCTCTGAGAACATACCACAAAACATTGTGGCAATTTTAAGAGAAGAAATTACTTTTAATGAGTCATTACTCCTTTTACAACAATGTTTTCACAAAACTTGATGGATTGGACTTCAATTTATGCTGATGAACTGTGTATTAGGGAAAGACCACAAGGTTCTTTGCCTCAGAACTGACCTTTTCCTAAACCTCATTTTTAGAGTTACTCATACCAAAAGCATTTTCAGAGAACAGAATAAGATCCCTCTCAAACGACAGAACGTCTCTAGTTTTTGTACCAGCTTTGAAAAAGAGACCTGGCAAAAATACGAAGGGGAAAGGAGAAAAATGCTAGTAACCCTTCAAATATGTTCACATTATTTGAGCCACAATCAACTGTTCACCTGAAGCTTGTGTCAATATTGAGGAGTGCCAAGTTTTGTCATATACTCTACGGTTAAATTCCATGTCTGATTGGTTTAGAGATTCCATCTGTGTAAATGGCCATTTGTGCATTTTGGAAGTAGAATCGGTTCAGAATATTAAAAAAAATTTTGTGAAAAGAAATATATTACTTTTCCATCACCATAGGTCATTGGTCAGAGCGTTGCATCCATTATTTGGCAATCCTGATTGGATTCCTACCTTGCAGCATTTGGGTAGTCCTTTTGGAAGTTCTAGCCAAGGATTTAGTAAACCTAGGAAAAAAAGAAAAAGGCCAGTCTTATCCATGGTATGACTGTGTGTAACAGTGTTTTCAAGAAGACGTTGATTTATCAAAATAATACTGTAAAGCAATAAAATTTTAATTACAAAGAAAGGGCTTGGCAAGAAGTTCAATTTTTTTACCTTCACTGTTGGAGAGAATGTTACATGGTCTGTCTGATATGAAGATAGTGTTTGTAATACATTTATATGTTGAAATGGGAGTGAAGATATGTAATTATGCAGACTTCATGCTTCAGTATACTTATGGTATCTATACCAGTTTACCTTTTACCATAGGACAAAATCTTACACTGCTCCAAGTTGAGAGCATTTGCAGATGACAAAGTAGTTACAGCCAGTATGGTGGAATTTTTCTGAAATAGGTTAGAAAACATTGTAGGAATAAGAGAAAATGCTGGTTACCAGCATTTTCTCTTTTTTCCACAATGTTTTTAGCTATACTGGCTGTAAGCCAGCAGAGCTTATGTCATGGCGGGGTTTCTGTCGTCCGTCCATCCATCTGTCCGTCTGTTAGTCTTTTTCTTGTTTACGCGATAAGGTCGGCATTTGTTGTCAGATTTTCATGAAACTTGCACAGATTGTTTATCTTATCAATAGCTTCAACCCTATTGATTTTGAGAAAAATCTGATAAACAATATGGGAAAAGTAGCCATTTCAAGTTAAAAATTTCAAATTCTTGTTTACGCGATAAAGTCTGCATTTCTTGTCAGATTTTCATGAAACTTGCACTTTTTATTCATCTGATCAACAGCTTCAACCCTATTGGTTTTTGGAAAAATCCGACAAATTGTGTGGGATAAGTAGTCATTTCCAGTTGAATATTTCCAATTCTTGTTTACGTGATAAAGCCTGCATTTGTTGCTAAATTTGCATGAAACTTGCAAAGTAACTGTTTGTTTAACTCATCAATAGCTTCAACCCTATTTACTTTGAAAAAAATCCAACAAACAGTATGGGAAAAGTAGCTATTTCAAGTTGAAATGTTCAAATTCTTGTTTTCATGATAAATTCAGCATTTCTTGTTAAAAAGTATTTTCCGTTACGGTAGTAATAGCTCAGGATTGTAAATGATAAAGGGCTAGGTGACTGCGGTTTAGTGATTAACCCATTACCACACAATCCCTACTTTGGACGCCCCTGAGAAAGAAGCTTTCAGAAAACATTGTGGGAAAAGGAGAAAATGCTGGTAACCAGCATTTTCTCCTTTTCCCACAATGTTTTCTACCCTTCACAAAACAAATTTCAAATTTTCTGTCACTGTTATTTTGTCGTCTGCAAATGCTTTCAATTTGGACCAGTCTAAATTTTTCTCGTGTGGTAATGGGTTAACCCTATTGAACACAATCCTGAGTTCTAATGCTCCCAAAGGAGAGGGCTTTAAAACTATTATGGGAAATCTAGAAAATAATCAGGATTCCTTTCCCTTTTCTACAATGTTCTCTACCCTATTGAAGACAGAAATCACCAAAGGAGCTATATATGGTTTGAGAATATGAATTTATGGAGGATCTGACTGGTCTTGGGAGTATGAATTGCGTAAAGAATATAAATAACTTGAGGATATAAAGGCTTAGAGGATATGAATGCTGGAGAATATGAATAGTTAGATTGTATAAATAGGCAGAAAATATGAATAGTTAGATTGTATAAATAGGCAGAAAATATGAATAGTTAGAGAATTTGAGTGGCTGGAGAGTATGAATTGACTTGGAATGTGAATTGAATGAGAATATAAATGGTTGGTCAATATGAATGTTTGAAGAATATTAATGGCTGAAGAATATGAATTGTTAGAAGATACAGATAATATCAGTAAAACTGTTGTTGGAGAACATGACTGGGGGAGAATATGAATCATAAGAGGACAAGCAATTCAGTATTTTAAAGATGCTGAAGGAGATTGTTTTAAAGCATTGTGGGAAAAGGAGGAAATCTTATTAACCAGCATTTTCTCTTGTCCCACAACATTTTCTGTCCTATAAATAACAGTTTCCATGATTTGTGCCTCATTCTGAAATTTTGTCTACAAATATTTTAAATGGACAGTTTTAAGATTTTGTTGTTTGGGAAAAAGTAAGATACCTGAAACAATTTTGGTTTTGCTTATAACACCAAGAATGTTGGTTTGGTTGTCAGTGGTTATTGTTCTCTTGTGGTTTTAAAATTAAAAGAAATTGGTTCGCACCAGGTTTTTAACTATTTAGCACACAATTCAGAGTTCCAATGACCATGAAGAAGAGGCTTTGGAAAATATTGTGTGAAGAAGAGAAATTCTATCCTTTCCCACAATGATTTCTACTTTATTAAAGACACACTTTATCATTTAAAGCATATTTTTATATTGTTGTTAAAAATGCTTTTATATTGAAAAAAGCTTGCATTTTGCTTTTGAGGTACAGAATTAAATAACAACTGAAAAGGATATGAGAAGGAAGGATACCTTAGACAGGATGAGGAAATGTCAGTGAAGTTTTGTTTTATTGTCAAATTATTATGCAGACATAATTTATTCAAAGACAATTAAAAAAGGAAACATGTCTGTCTTGTTGGCACTTGGGACTTTTTAGCACTATTTGTGCCAGGAACAGCTTTAACCCATTACCATACAATCCCTACTTTTGACGCCTCTGAGAAAGAAGCCTTTAGAAAAAATTGTGGGAAAAGGAGAAAATGCTGGTTACCAGCATTTTCTCCTTTTCCCACAATCTACCCTTTACAAAACAAATTTCAAATTTTCAGTCACTTTTCTTTTGTCATCTGCAAATGCTTTTGATTTGGACAAGCCTAAAATTTTGTTGTTTGGTAAAGAGTTAAGGGTTAAACAAAATGTCCAGTTTCTATAAGACCCTGAAAAAAACAGCGTTTGAATGTTATGGTAGGGACACCTTTAAGGGTTGAAAAAAATGTCCAGTTTCTATATGACCCTAAAAAAGACAGCTTTTGAAGGTTGTGGTAGGGACGCCTTTAAGGGTTGAAAAAAATGTCCAGTTTCTATATGACCCTGAAAAAGACAGCTTTTGAAGGTTGTGGTAGGGACGCCTTTAAGAGTTGAACAAAATGTCCAGTTTCTATAAGACCCTGAAAAAGACAGCTTTTGAACGTTGTGGTAGGAAAGTCTTTAAGGGTTGAACAAAATGTCCAGTTTCTGTATGACCCTGAAAAAGACAGCTTTTGAACGTTGTGGTAGGGAAGTCTTTAAGGGTTGAACAAAATGTCCAGTTTCTATATGACCCTGAAAAAGACAGCTTTTGAACGTTGTGGTAGGGACACCTTAAGGGTTGAACAAAGTGTCCAGTTTCTATAAGACCCTGAAAAAGACAGCGTTTGAATGTTGTGGTAGGGACACCTTTAAGGGTTGAACAAAATGTCCAGTTTCTGTAACTTATTACCAAACGACACAAATTTAGGTTTATCCAAATTGGAAAGCATTTGCAGACGACAAAACTGACTGAATGAAGATTTGAAATTTGTTTTGTGACGGGTAGAAAACATTGTGGGAAAAGGAGAAAATGCTGGTCACCAGCATTCTCCCTTTCCCACTATGTTTTTTTAACCTTTCAGAAACAAAATGCAATCATTTGACTTGGCAACTGCTTTAAACTTGGACCAGTGTAAGATATTGTCTTGAGGTAAAGAGTTAACCCATTACCAGACGAGAAAATGTTAGCCCTGTCCAAATTGAGAGCATTTGCAGAATGTGGCTCAAATGGTGCAATTGTTTATTGATAGGGTAAGAAACATTGTGGGAAAAGGAGAAAATGCTGGTTACCAGCATTTTCTCCCTTTGCCACAATGTTGTCAAAATGCTTCTTTCCAAAGGTCGTCAAAAGTCATCATTGTGTGGGAAAGGGTTTATTTTTTGTAGAAATTTTGAATTTTGAATCAGAATGTTTTGTTTGATTTTCAATTTTGAATGTCTTGGATAGTGTCCAAGTTTTGTTGGCATATACAGGCTTGATTTTAGAATATTAGGGTCCATAACACTGATGTTAAGTGTCTTGAGTTCTATCTTTGCAGAATCCATATTTTTTCAGAGTTTTAGTCATTTTGTTCCATAATGTTTTTGACAACTTTATTTTGCAGAGGTGTTGATAAAAGGTTACTTATATAGCAAAAGGATAGAACCCCCCAAAAAAACACACATAAACACACGCTTCCCGTCACATGCAAGAAACAATGGACCAGGTCTGCATTATTTGCATTATTTCACTTCTAAAATAGAAATTACTTGAAAAGTACTGAAGTGCATTCATCTTAATGGTGGAGACATATCTAACTCTTTACCAAATATGTAATTTGTTCCGTTGTTTAATTTGAAAGCATTTGCAGACAGCAATTGACAGGATTAAATGTCTTTGAGACGGCAAATTATGGGAGTAGAAAATGGTGGTTTTTTAACTCTTTGTCCCACAATTTTTTTTGAAAAGCTCTCTCTGTCAGGGTCATTAGAGATAGTTTTGGAAAAATTGCATTTATTAACATGTTTGAATTTTCTCTCTATTTTGCAATAAAACTTAGAATAAATCAGTCCAGTTTGTCTCCAAAGCAACAAATATTGGATGTGATCTTTTATCAGTGGACTTCTAGTTTTAAAATATTGCCTGTCTATTTTTAATGAACATTTGCTCCTTTTGCTAGAATGTTTTCAGATGTGGTCATTAGATTTATGTGCACCAACTTTAATTTACATCTTTTCCAAACAGCACCAAGTTTTGATTACCAAGCAGAGGAATGCAAGTTGCACTATTTCCTTTTTATACGCCCGAAGGGTCGTATTATGTTATACCTCCGGTCGTCCAGTCGTCCGTCCATCCGTCCGTCCGTCTGTCCGTCCGTTAGCAATTTCTTGTGTGTGCAACTCCTCCTACAGTTTTCATCGGAATTATTTGAAACTTGCCACAATGAATCTCCATGATGTCTAGTTGTGCACCTGGGTCTTAGAATTTTTATCGCTGTTTGTGTTCCAAAATTATCTGCCCTTGATTTCTGAAATAACCAATTTTTCACTTTGAATTTTTGTTCAGGCCATAACTTCCATACCATAAAAGGTATCAAAGTGAAACTACATACACTGATAGAACACATTATGGAGAAATGCAGTGCATATGAAACATAACTCTGCCACTTTTACTTTTTGAGTTATTGCCCTTCTTTAATTTTCAGTTTGAATTTTTGTCCAGGCCATAACTTCAAAACTATAAAAGGTAATAATTTGCAACTTCATACACTGATAGAACACATTATGGAGAAGTGCAGTGCACATGAACCACAACTCTGCAACTGTTATTTTTTGAGTTACAGCCCTTTGTTAATTTTCAGTTTGAATTTTTGTCCAGGCCATGACTTCTAAACTATAAAAGCTATTAACTTGGAACTTCATACACTGATAGAACACGTTGTGGAGAAGTGCATCGCACATGAATCATAATTGTGCCACTTTTATTTTTTGAGTTATTGCCCTTTGTTAATTTTCAGTTTGAATTTTTGTCCAGGCCATAACTTTGAAACTATAAAAGGTAGTAACTTGCAACTTCATACACTGATAAAACCCATTATGGAGAAGTGCAGTGCACCTGAACCATAACTCTGTGACCTTTATTTTCTTAGTTATTGCCCTTTGTTAATTTTCAGTTTGAATTTTTGTCCAGGCCATAACTCCCAAACTTTAAAACTTATCATCTTGAAACTTCAAAGACTAATAGAACACATTATGAAGAAGTGCACTGCACAAGAACCATATCTCTGCCATCCTTCTTTTTTAGTTATTGCCCTTTGTTAGTTTTCTCTTTGAATTTTCATCTGGGCCATAATTTCTAAAATATAAAAGCTATGATGTTTAACCCTCCAAGACTGATAGAACACCTTGTGGAGAACAGCAATTCACAAAATTTGTAACTGTGCCACCCTTCTTTTTTTAGCTATTGCCCTTTAATATTTTTCACATATCATGGAGATTAACTACTCTTCATGCATGGCCCTTCCATCATTTCAACTCATTTCACTGACAGGCCCCTTCGGGCGTATATGCGCCGCTTTGCGAAGCTCTTGTTGACAATGTTTTCTTCATATGGAAAGAAAATTTCGTGGTTGCTCTTGATGTTTATTTTGTTGTCAGAAAATGCTTTGAACTAGTATTAATCTGAAATTTTGTTGAGTGGTAAAGATATAACCAGGAGTAAGTTGGAAAAGATTTCAAAATGGATCGAGGGAAGAACAGTATTTCCGATATTTGTCAAGGATATTTGTTTAGGGTTGAAAGAACCCAAGAAAGGAAGCACTAAAACAGTCACATGGTAAAGAAAAAACATGATCGCTGTCAAAGATAAAGATGAACTCAAGTGATCTTATGCTCTATCTTTGATAACATCCCAAAGTAAACATTAGAAAACCCCAAAGGCATGTTTTGTTTTGATGTACATGTAATGTCTTGGCTATAATTGACCTATTTTAGGATATATAACATGTTTACTTATGTAATATTTTACCTTTAGCCTTTAGAACATTTTCTTTGAGAGAAAAGGCAAAAATATTGCATTCTTGGCTTAATTTTCATCAAAGTTGTACATTGTACCCATCCAAGATAAAATTCAATGTCTTTTATACTGTGATCCTGCTATCTGCATTCTCAAAGCATCGATTAAGGTACATTATATGTCAGTATCAGCCTTCGAGTGTGTTTAGCAACTAAAATTGTTTTTGCAGCCAGTATGGGTCAAGATCAATCTTTGCACAAAACTTGTATTGCAGTCTTTGATTTACATTTATTCAGACGAGAGAGACGCTATTGCAAATATTTTAGTTAAACTTCAATAAAAGATGAAAAGGTGTTTCATATTTAGTGGGACGGTTGTCTGTGTGTTACATTATGGTGTTCAGAGCCATTTTTGTTGTTGACTTTGTTGCAAACAGAAGCTTCAGTATGCACCATTTAGGCCTTCTATGCAACTTAGTACAGAACGTTGACATCAGTTAATCAACAGATGAGGGTTAAACTTGATCTTAACATACAATACAGAGAGTTTCACTGACACTGAGGAATAAATCTTTTGGCTACTGGCATTAAATTTTACTCTTTACCTCCCAGTATTTTCTGTCTGTCAACAAACAAACCCCATCTTTGTACCTGCTTTTAAGCTGTCAGAAGCCAAAGTAATTGTAATTAAAAATTGACTAGTCCAAATGAAATTTTGTCATTTTGTAAAGGGTAAATGGCAGTGAAATGTAACATTTAATTAAGTACAAGAAACATGTAATTTATGAGTCCAAAGTGACAATAAACAAGTTCAGTTACCCCAGGGGAAGATGAAAACCTGACACCTAATGTCATTGTTTCAACAGTTTTCTGTCAATTAAGATATCACCTGAGTTGAGTTTTATGATGTTCATTTACAAATCAATTGCTCCAGGATGACCTTGATTAATTAACTGATTTTATCATTAAGACAGGTGAAACTGTACCATGAACAATATACATCTTTGTTTTTAATTTCTGTTGATTTATGTAAGGTAATAATTTGCTTGTACCTGTAGGTTTTTAGGTATTACTTTTTAAGGAAAGACACAATTTTAGAATAATTATCTGCCTTCGTTGGAAGCATTTTTATGTAACACAGTTTGTGATTGAATGATGGAAATAACAGGCCCATTTCATGTCTAATGAAAACTGGTTGAGCAGAGCGAGTGCTGAAGGGGGGGGGGGGGGGTCCTCTCTTATAAGGTTTGTGTAGTTTCCCCCTGGAAAATTTTTTGCTCACCTGAGCTCTTGTGGTTAAGTGCTCTGACCATCTTGCATCATTCCGATGTTATTCTGGTGTCATTAGTACATGCACTTTAGATGCCACATTTTCTTTACAATACTTATGAAACTTAGGCAGAATGTTTGTTCCAATAATATCTTGGACAAGAAGGAAATTTGGCAATGTTGGGAGAAAAAAAGAAGTACACATGTATTCAGAAGAATGTTTTTCTTGATTATTGCATAAAACGTGCCTTTTTGGGCCGTTATAAGCATGTATTAACAAGTAAAAATCGGGCGATTAACGGGAGAAAACGTGTATTAATCAGTAAATTCACGCACTGTTAATGACCGGCTTTGTACTATCAATATCCTCGATTCGGGCTTACCTTGTAAACAAAGTTTGTCCTTGTCAGATTTTCCCTAGACTCCGACCATCAAACTGTAGGAATTCGCACCATATTCATTCCTTTTCATGGCATTTCTTTGATGATATTAGTACACCACAAGCAAACCTTTGCACAGAATCTCAGTTTAATCGAGATCTGAACAAAAATTCACCCGTGAAATGTACTCTAAACCAGCTACATCCCACCCACTTTTTAACGTGATCGGTCCGGTCGCTCGATGTATATCGAACCCTCTGTCGCCTTCAGTTACAGAAATTTATATCCACGCATTCATCCTAGTTGTAATCGTCCAAATGTGTGCAAGTTTATTACACATAAGTCCAGTGTATATTAAAAATCAATAGAAGTGTATGTACACCAAGAGAATCAAAACTGGCATACAGGACTAACGGCCCTTTCCTACTTGTAACAAAAACTTATTCGCCGACTTCTGGTTATGACCCATGTATGCACAGTACATTTGAAATTCGCTTATACGCATTTCTATGGAAATTTTTGCTATCTGTGCAAATTGTTGTCAAAATACCTTTACTTTATGCAATAATAGCGTTAATTCACATTTTTTTCGGTCTTAAACATTCGCAGAGGCCCTCAAAATACTTAAAAAAACCTGGTGCTTTGCACTCGGGCGTTAAAGCATTTTTCGGGCCTCTGCGAATGTTAACGACCTCAAAAACGTGAATTAACCCTATATTATGTCATGGATAAGTGTGAAATTGGGTTACTTTGGATAAAAAAATAGGTCACTGGGCCAATGCTCTATATATAAAGGCCACATTTTCAGTCTTATATGGATGGATCTGGGTCAAAATGTTTGTCTTGATCTTGATGATTTCTCAGACAAATTTTAAATGAGGTCACATCAGATCAAAAAGTAGGTGACTGGGCCAAATCTAAGGCATACGCCCTGGATACCATATTTCCAGATTGATGCTCGTGAAACAAGGTCAGAATGTTTGTCTAGATGATATCTCTGACACATTCAAATTTGGATCAGATCAGGTTAAGAAGGAGGTCATGGGGCCAAATTTTAGAAAAATCTTTTATGCCTTATAGAGGCCATATTTGAAATATGAAATATTGTTAGAGGGTTTATTATAATGGTATCATTGACAGTTAAAATTGGATAACTTCGGGTAAAATATAGGTACTTGGCCAAATCTTTCAAATAGTTTCCTTGATGAATTGGAAAATTTTTGATGATGTAATGTGATGTGATAGAAGCACAGGTAAACATCAAAGAAAATGTAGCTAACGGTATATTTAGCTGTAAAAGTGGTTTGGCAATTGCTAGACCTACAAGACTGGAAAGAAAGGCCTTGAATTGTACATGGAAGGTTATACAATGTTGAAAAAGGAGAAAATGAAGGATAGCTGTATTTGTCTGAAAATACTTTCAATATGGAGAAGTCTAAAATATATATATATATTAAAGGCATGCTAGCTGCCAAAATGTAAAAATTCCGGGGTTAAAATGCAGACAAGGGTAATTCATACCATTTACAAGTATGTAAATTATTATGAGTCTGATAATATGTTAACCAGCATTTTCTCCTTGTCCCACAATTTATTTTACCCTGCTTGAAACATTTTTCAATTTTTGACAAATTTCAATTTTTCATTTATTTTTTTATTTTGTCATCTGCAACTGCTTTCAATTTTGACCTGTCTTAAATTTTGTCGTTTGGTTAAGAGTTCAGTGATATCAGTCAAAGGTTCTGCTACTGGCAGAAAAACGTATCATTAAACTGGAATTAAAGTTGGTTGGCCATCAGCGGACAAGAAGTCAAAATTGGTACAAATATGCCTAGAATCTCTGATTGGCTGAAAAAAAAAATAGTTGGAAAAGGAGAAAATGCAGGTTACTAGCAATCTCTCCCCTTTCCAACAAAGTGTCCTCTTTCACAGGGTCGTAAAAAACACAGGATTTGTCGGTAAAGGGTTAAATGGTCTGAACTAAACTTACCAGTATTTTTGTCTGAATTTTGGCTGCTTAAGCTTGCCTTTAACTCTTTACCACATGAGAAAATTTTAGACTGGTCTAAATTGAAAGCATTTGCAGATGACAAAATCAAGGTGACTGAAAAATTGAAATTTGTTCTGGGAAGGGTAGAAAACGCTGTGGGAAAAGGAGAAAATGCTGGTTACCAGCATTTTCTCCTTTTCCCACAGAGTTTTCAAAAGGCTTCTTTCTCAGGGACGTCAAAAGTAGGGATTGTGTGGTAATGGGTTAAATGGACTGAACAGTGTAGGGCTAGAAGTACATAGCCAAAAGAAATTGTTGTATGGTAAATTAATGATAATGTTGCTGAAAATTTTGGTATCATGTTTTATCAAAGGAAAGACAGCTGTACAAATTATGTTATCATGATAAGTTTGATCATGATAACGAATGTACCATTGCCCTCTTGACAAATGTAAATAAATACCCAGCAAGGTTCAGCCGTTTTGACTTCTCCAAATTATGTGCACTTGCATAATGCAATTAGATATTGCTCAAATAATGTGATTTGTCCTTGAAAGGGTAGCTAAGAGCATTTTCTCCCTTTCTCACAATATTTTCAAAAGTTTCACCAGGATTCTTAAAACAGGGGTTTGTGTGGTAAAGGGTCAACTCTCACCAGACAGCAAAATTTTAGACTTGTCCAAGTTGAGGGCAATTGCAGACAATAAAAAAAAAAATCAGAATCATTATGGAATGATGTAAAACAGACTAAAGCACACAATCATTATGGAATGGTGTAAAGCATACTAAAGCACTTGATCATTATGAAATGGTGTAAAACAGACTAAAGTACAGTCATGATCATTATGGAATGGTGTAAAACAGACTAAAGCACATGATCATAATGGAATGGTTTTAAACAAACTTAAGCACAGGATCATTATTGACTGATGTAAAACATACTAAAGCACATGATCATTATGGAATGGTGTAAAACAGACTTAAGCACAGGATCATTATTGACTGATGTAAAACAGACTAAAGCAAAGGATCATTATGGAATGGTGTAAAGCAGACTTTGGAATATTTTATCAATCAGTGCACTTGATGCAGGATAAAAAAAAACGAGCCTATTTGCCCATTATAGCATACATGACTTGAAACCAGGGATTTTCAAACCTCAGACCTGACAATGTTTGTTTTTTCATGGATTTCTGATAGTTTTTTAGACAGAATCAGACTCACTCTAGCACAGCACTGGTTGCAGCAGTATAGTTGAAATGGTGTTGAACACCAAACAAACATGCATAAACAAATGAAGTATAAAGAGTCAAATGGTTAAAGCAGATAAGGGGGTGTTGAAATGGATTTTAGTGAGGTGCCAACAAATGTAGATAGGTAGCTTAGGGGATTTTAAATAGCTGTAAATTCTAAATGCTTAATGAGCCATGCCCTTGTGAAATCCTTCCATCAAATCAGATGTGACTTGGAAGTAAATATAGAACAGAACAGAACAGAATTTTATTGCTGTAAGTAATACAATACTTTTAGCAAACATAAATGAAAATATAAAGCCATGAGAGATTAACAGCGAGAAACTATTTTATACTTGAAATGGTGAAAATATATATTATATTTAAATCAACCCCCTTAAAAAGAAAAAACCTTTTGAGACATGTTTTCATTGCCGGTAGTGTAGGATCAGGATTCGACTGCACGTTCAGTACAGTCCAACCCCGATTCTACCAGCCAGAAACTATATAATTCAATGATATCTGGTGAAGTGATACAGGGTCAAGATCAGAATACAACCTTTCTGCATTCTGATCTCGACTCTTATCTGAACATAGACTGTAATCATAGAGTAGCACATATACTTAAAGACTAGCTTCTTTCTCAAAAAAGTAATATAAATGAACCTTTGACTTTTGAAGTTTAGTCTTTTACATTGTATATATTTGACTTTTGAAGTTTAGTCTTTTACATTGTAATATATATATATATATATATATATATATACATATAAACACACATATGTAGAGTAACACGTGTACTTAAAGACTTACTTCTCCCTCAAAAAGGTAATATAAATGAACCTTTGACTTTTGAAATTTAGTCTTTTACATTGTGTGTGTGTGTGTGTGTGTGTGTGTGTGTGTGTGTGTGTGTGTGTGTGTGTGTATATATATATATATATATATATATATATATATATATATATATATAGTTTGCATTTCACACCTTGATTTTTTTTTACCATTCAGTCTGTAGCATTTATGGACTCCAGTCCTTAACACTTGTTATACCCTGAACAAATTCACTGCTGGCAATATTCAAATCGGTCTCGTACATTCGGTATCAACTAAGCTAAAGTTGAACTTACTTGTTAAACCATAATGAAGCCAAATAAATCCAGAGACATATTTCAGCCTAGAATGAAGAAATAACTTGCAATTGTATGGGTGCTTTTGTCTGTAGTGTGTAAAAAAAAGCGACAGTGTAGATTAGTATAAGACTGCATTTTTATTGCAGTCTTTGATTGTAAGGGCAATATAAAGTGGTAAGAAGCACTTAAATGTTTCAGTTAAACAATGCTGAGTTTAAATAGCTCATAGAAGAAAGCTTATAAAAATTATAACATGACATGTGAATTCGGCTCTATAAACATAGTGCAACGAAAGCATGGTAAAATGTACGTCATTCTGTGTAGAGTGACATTATTCTGTATTAAGTAAATTATTCAATGCAATATTATCTTTGTCCATGCTTTTGCTCTTAAATAGGAATTTGTTTTCCTTTCATTTAGAGTTGGTCATGTTAGAATAGAAATAATCTTTTTTTTATCATGTTTATCATTCAATAAACTATGTTCTGAGATAAGAGTTGCAATGAATAAACCAGGATTATTAATGTGCCTCATAACTCACAACAATGGTTTACAGAATGATAAAACATGATAGAAGATTATTTCTTAACCTTTTCCCAAACAGCAAATTTTGGACCAGGCCAAATTGAAAGCATTTTGCAGATGACAAAGTAACAGTTGTTTAAAAGATGATTCTCTATATGATAGGGTAGAAAACATTGTAGGAGAAGGAGAAAATGCTGGTTACCAGCATTTTCTCCTTTTCCCACAATGTTTTCAAAAGGCTTCTATTCCTGACCCGTAAAAAGCAGGGATTGTTTGGGAAAGGGTTAATTGCAGTACTAGTAATAGAAGTTAAGTGACAGTTACTGGCATTTTCTTCTTTTCCCACAATGTTTTCATATCCTTCATAGAAAAGTCCAATTACTTAAGGCATATTTTATTTGTAGTCTTAAAATGCTTTGTTTGGACAAGAGGAAAGTGTTGTCATCTGGTATGATGAACAATTTGCCCAAATAGAAAATGGTCTGCTGAGAGCCAAAAAGATTAGCTGTTTGAGTTAGTAAGTTACACCTGTGAATGACTATTTTGTCCATTAGCTCAGTTCATTCCAGCACAATTATTTAATCTCCATCATTGGATTTGCTGTCTGACAAGTCCATTTTCGGTAAGAAAAGAGCTGGGGAGCATTAATTTGACAAAAAATGTCAATTAGGAACTGGTTCATATAATGCAAACATTGTAAACTAAATTCCAATTCGTAATTCGAAGTGTAGCCATTGGAGAACCAAGACCAGTTAGTGAGATTAAGATGTGCAATTTTGAATTAGGAATTTTCACTGAGTATTGGGCCTGGGCTTTCATGTTTGCTTTACCTGATGTTTTACACTTTGTTGAAGTTGAAGGCATTGAATGGTGTCAAAGGTACATTAGACTTAGAAAGAATTGAAAACTGTGTTTCCAAAAGTATCTTTTTACAGGGCAATTAAAATTTATAATAATTTAGTAAAGAAATTAAAAAATTCTGTGGAGGAGAAATTTTTATAATGAATTTTATTACCATGAATTGTGTGAAATTGTTTACTTTCTAACTTCAGAAATGTTATACCCCTTACTCAAGTGAAGTGTTTCCACTCTGACCAGAAAAACTTTAAATTCCCTTGGGTCATATGGATTATAAAATCAACATATTTATCTTATTTATTTAAGTCCAGTACTGTTCTGGGTTGAATCTAACAAAGGCAAATAAAAAAAAAGGAACATTCCCTTCTCATTATTGTTTTTGTAACATGTGTCCATTTTATCGCTTCAAAACAAGTTTTATACAGTGATGGGGGAAAGCCAGAGGAGCTCATGCCATGGCTTGGTTTCTAGCCTATTTGTTGCATCAATCCATTTAATTTTTTGTCGTTTGTGGAATAAAATTTGTATTTTGAGTCTGATTTTCATGATTTTACAAAGCTTTTTTTTACATCATCACCGGCTTTTAAGTCTTAATCAGACATGGAAGACATTCAACAGAAAATAGTGGAAAAGTATCCTTTTGAAGTAGAACCATGTACCTGTCTTGCTTTAAAATCTGCTTGGAATATACGCAGGTGATGAAGATCCAATTATTAATGTTGGAAAAGTAATTAAACCCTTTGTGTAATTAGTAGTGGTGAAACGGTTTACCCATATACCGATTAACCGTGGTCTCTTCAAAGAAAAAACCGAAACAGGTATGAATTTTACTGTATCAGTATTTCTGCAATATGTCAACTTCTCTTAATTGCATTAGAAAGTCCGGTTTCCCAAAAATTCTGTCAGAAATCGATCGTTTTTCAACTAACTGAAAGATTTACGAAAGCGAAAGTTGTTATATTTTTTCCACAGGCGGTGTCACTGATGTTAAGGTAAAATTATGACCACCTCAAATTCGCGACACAAACTCTAGTAACCGTCGACCTTATTACTGATTTTGGACCAACAAAGTTTGTTAGTCATTTCTTATAACTTTGCTCACACTTATTTTGCGTTTGTTTTTGTTTCGGAAGATAAGCGGGAGAGTATTAGTGTTAGTTGAGCAACAGAGTAAGTTGGTTAGTGCATCGCACGGTCTTCTCTGTTGAGCTCCCAAAGTTCAGTAGAGTAGGACTGATTTCTACATAAACAAGTGCGTCCTCTGAATGAGTTTTCAGCACTGCTGGTGACTTTTTGTCAGCACAGAGGGCTTCTCTGGGTGCTGACAAAGTTGACATGCTAATATTTTTGGAAAAGAACATGACTTGACATGTCACTGAGTCATTTACTTGTTTCTATGGACAATTCTTAATTTCTTTGTCATTTCAGTCTAGTCTTTGTGAAAGACTAGTCAATTTTTTTTAGCATATGCTACCCTAACAGTGACTCAAGTGATCAGGTATACTTAATTGTCAGCATATACAGCATTTTGCAATACATACTGCAATACGGGTCAGCTGTATTGCAATATATAGCGAAACGCTTTTTACCATATTGTTTAACCTCTAGTAATTAGCAATGTCATTGACCTTGTAATGAAGCAATTTCTCCTTTTTTTCCCAAAAAAGCTTTGAGGGCTTTTTGTTTAGGGTTGTTTAAACTTATTATTGTTTGGCAAAGAGTTAATATGGATTTTCAAAATGGTAAACTGTACCTTTAGCTTGTTTGTTTTAGAATAAAACATTGAGGTCTAGTCTGGTCTGATAGATCTCTTACTATCTGCATTGTTGTGCAAAAGATTTGACATTTTATAACATGTTTTTCAGTACTGAAGATTTTTACCTCAAACTGGAACTAGTTGTAACTATCAAAAGGGGAACCGTCAAAATATCTTTGTCACAGAGATGCCCCCTTTTAGTTTTAAACTTGGCACTAAAAACAATCTTTTTTTAAAAGCAATATTACTGCTGCCTAGAGTTGGTAGACAATGTGGTGCTCTTGTTTAGCTTCAGGAGGTATAAAGATTTAATCCTTGGAGTGAATAGAACCTACCATACTTTTTCTAATGCTTGCCTGGTGCAAGCACAGTTGCACTATCCTTGGCTTTGGCTTTAAGAGTCAGCATCAATATTTATGTTTAAGTTTCAATGAAATCACTTTTTCCAAACCTAATGTGGTTTGATAAGTAATATTGTTCTTTGAGCGATACCAGAGATGCCAATATTCCAATTTTTGCAGAATCATACAGATCATAAAGCCTCATTTCCGCATTACAATCTCTGACATTGAAATTACGATAAATTCCAAAAAAGAATGATTTCTAATGGTACTGAGAAAAAATGAAAGTAATAAACTTCCTTATTATGCAAGGGAGAGTAGCCTGATTACCGATCAGTTAGAGTAGCTTCCCTTTGACAGACTCTTTTTACCATATTTTGTCTGGAAGTTCTTCATGTACTCGTGTACTTCATGTACTCTTGGTAAATAGTAAAATAGTTTTAAACCTGACTAGTCAGTAGATAAAATGGCTTCTCCAGCAAAAAATGTCGCTTCATGCAGAAATTTATCGGCAAATATATCAATATCTGGCCTGTTTTCAAGCTATCTAGTAAATGAAGAAAGTAGGCAATAATACTTTGCTTTTTGGCCATATGTATTTGGTAGGCCTGTATTCACATTGAAATGATATATCAAGTACATGTACATGTATATGGTATTCCTGAAAAGTCCTCATATTCTTGAAAAATGCCTTCAAGATTCTGGATAAATGTCATTTAGAGTTGCCATCTCTGCGGTATCCCTTTAATCCATGGCAATGCTTTTAATGTCAATGTCATAGACTTTGATATTTTAACCCTTTCCCAAACGGCAAATTTTGGATAAGACCAAATTGAAGGCATTTTGCAGATTTCAAATTACCAGTTTGCTAAAAAGATGATACTGTCCTGGACAAATCCAGGAAAAGTATTGTACTAAGCCTGGCATTGCTTTACTTTATATTGGAGCAAAAGGCAATTAATTTCTAGTGACACACATGACCAAGGACAAATCATTACCTGAAGTACTTTTGGTAGTTGTTTATAACATGTAGATTTAAAAAAAGATTATGAAATTCATTGTATTTGGCTTTCATTTTGTGTCTTATTTTAGAGAATCTAAATATCTCTAGTAAAAGGTAAACTACTGTTTTTTTTCTTAGGTTTAGCACTGAACATTTTCCCAAAAGACAAATTTTAGACAATTCCAAACTGAAAGACTTTGCACAGATGACAAGTTTAAATTTAATGAAAGTGGCAGATAGTTCTTCAGTAGGGTAGAAAACATTGTGGGAAAATGACAAATCACATGTGTTTCCCAGTACTTTCAAAAGATTTGTATTCAAACACATCAAAACACAGGTTTGTTTAGGGAGCGGTTAACTCTTTACCACACGAGAAAATTTTGGACTGGTCCAAATTGAAAGCATTTGCAGACGACAAAATAAAGGTGACTGAAAAATTGAATTTCGTTCTGGGAAGGGTAGAAAACACTGTGGGAAAAGGAGAAAATGCTGGTTACCAGCATTTTCTCCTTTTCCCACAGTGTTTTCTAAAGGCGTCCTTCTCAGGGGCGTCAAAAGTAGGGATTGTGTGGTAATGGGTTAACTCTTTACCAAACAACAAATGGTAAGACTGGTCCAAATGGAAACCATTTGCAGACGACAAAATAAATGTGACTGAAAAGTTAGAATTTGCTATGAGAAGGGTAGAAAACATTGTGGGAAAAGGAGAAAATGCTGGTTACCAGGGTCGTCAAAAGTCATCATTGTGTAGTAAAGGGTTAAATTGAAAATATTTGAATTTGAATTGAAGGATTTCAGAATTATGGAAGCAACAGGTATGATTTATTTCTGGTGTGTATGCATTTCTTCTGCCCACTCATCCCTCCCACACTGTACTTTAACTCTTTACCACTTAAAAAATGCAAGATGCATCCACATTTATAACATAATTATGCAGAAGACAAACCAAATGTTGCTCCAGTGATGAAGTTTGTCTGTAAAAGAATAGAAAAAAAATGTCAGGAAGACCAAAAATAAAGGTCACCATCATTATCGCTATTTTCTGCAATGTTTTTAAATACCCTATTTCAAGATTGGTAACTCTAAACTATTAGCTGCGTTTATGCAAATTTCAGATCTTGTCAGAAGTAAGAATATTCACAATCAATACCTTATATAAACCCATTACCACACAATCCCTACTTTTAACATTACCCTGAGAAAGAAGCCTTTAGAAAACATTGTGGGAAAAGGAGAAAATGCTGGTAATCAGCATTTTCTTCTTCTTCCCACAATTTTTTCTGTCCTTTACAAAACAAATTTCAAATTTTCAGTCACTTATTTTTGTTGTCTACAAATGCTTCCGATTTGGACAAGCCTATAATATTGTTGTTAGGTAATGAGTTCAATTTGCACAAATTTTTTATGTCTCTCAGCAAGACTATACACAGACTGCTTTCCTTTGCAGTGTATAGAACCAGAAAGCATTATGTGTGACATCTTTGGATATTGAATCCCATGTTGTCATTTAGTTGCTGGCTGTATCTGAAGACTTTAAAACTTACCAGAACTTTTCCTCTCTGAATTCTTTCTAAGAAACCTTAAGAATCAGCCAATATCAGTTGTTTATAATTATCTTCTTAAAGAAAAAAAAAACAGTTTTTCATTCTATTAACCAAGATTGCTTTAAGAGTCAGAGCAAAAAATTAACCTTATGCACAAGTTCACTCTAAGACATACCTATAGATCCAAATAATTGCTCCTTCAAGTTTCCCAGAATGTCTCTGCAAAGCAGACAGTGTAATGGTAGGTCAAAGATAAGATTTCATTTCAAACAGTCTTATCTTTATCTGCATTCTTCGCAAAGGCAATTGTAGTCCTGAAAGGAACTAATTAGGCGTTAAATGGAATTTTGAGATGACTTCCATTTTAGGGATGTTAATACTCACTTGAACTCACAAAAAATTAGGTTTAACATATGAAGTATTTTCACACAATGAATTGACAACATGCATTAGTTTTGTCAAATGATAAAAAGAACCTTCTCATCCTTTTTTCTCATTTTGCTTTGATGTATGTTAATTACCTTTCATTCATTTATATGCCTTAGTCTTCAATTCAGTTCATCAATTTGCTCTCAACTCTTTACCAAGGGACATCTTTTTAAACTGGTCCAATTTGACAGCACTTGTAGATGACAAAATCAGTATGTCATAAATGATGTGATTTGTACCTGATGGACTTAATAAGAAGACATTGTGGAAGAAAGAGAAATACTGGATTTGATTCTTGGTCTCCAAAGACTGTCTGTATGGAGAGGTTTAGCTCTTTACCACACGATCCCCATTTTGAATGACCTTGAGAAAGAAGCCTTTTGAAACATTGTAAGAAAAGGAGAAAATGCTGGTAACCAGCATTTTCTCCTTTTCCCACAAAGTTTTCTTCCCTTCCTAAAACAAATTTCAATTCTTCAGTCACATTTTTTTGTCGTCTGCAAATGCTTTCAATTTGGACCAGTCTAAAATTTTGTTGTTTGGTAAAGAGTTAAGACAAAGCACAACAGAATCTTAGGCTGGTCCATTACTTTGAAGCATTTCCTGACAACAAAATAGATGTGGCATAGGTAATCAAATTTATTTGTGAAAGGTTAGAAAACATGTTGGAAACAGCAAAAAAATATGCTTGTTACCTGAATTTTTCAAATCACATTTCTATCTCAGGGTCATTCAAACTGTGGATTTTAAGATAAAGGGTTAAATTGTTGTCCTTTGATACTCAACTTGGGTGGTCTGCTGGGTGACAACTTGGTGACCAGAAGAATTCATGATACACTCCGGTGTACTTTTCATGCCCATCTTTGTTTGAATGATGTGAGCTGTTTCCCATTCAGATGCATTTCAAAGTATCAGAGTAAGTGACATGTTCACCAGTGTAATAATAATGCTTAAGGTACCTTATGCACTGCAGGGTTTGAAAAAATTCAGAATTTTAACTTGTCCTCTTACCATTTTGTACTCATCCTACAGTTAGACAAAGAAAGATAATCCACTTGCTCTGACCAAATTTTTACTAATAAGGATGATAGGACGAGTGGATTTTTTGGACCCTGCACTATAATAAATTGAAGGAAGTTAACATGAAGAAACTTTTGCAAAATATAAAAAAGGAAATGGGAAAAAAATGACTAACATAGAATTCTTCATATATGATATTTACAGTTTTGCAATATCATGGGGTGGGGGGGGGGATTGTGTAAGAAAATGATTAGAAATAGAATGATACAGTGTATATAACTTCAATGCAGTGTGAAATGCTCTAATCATTACTCGTACATTAGGCATAGTTTGCCCAAGAATATCTTAAAGTATGACCATGAAGATGCAAGGTCAGGTTAGATATAATATAGAATTGTTGAAGATCATTGTTCTTCTTCAATCTTTTGGCCACATAACCATCACCCCTATTGTCAGTTATGAGTCTTTTCTGCTCTCCGCCAACTTGGTGTTTTTGCAGTTTATGCCGTTGTAGGTCACATTTTGTGATTTAGTCTTCATATAACTCTTTACCAGTTGAGAAAATTTTGAACTTGTCCAAATTGAAAGCATTTGCAGACAACGAAATAAAAAGTAAAAGCTGATTACCAGCATTTTCTCCTATTCCCTGGTAACAAAGTTTTCAAAAGGCTTCTTCCTCTGGGTTGTAAATGGATAAACCATGCCGTTGCAACAGAACCTAAGTTTGCCTGTTAGTATGCTAAATAGCCATGCAGAGTACCATGTTTAAATGAAATAGTAGAAAATAATAACTATATTCTACCCTGATTTATAGCTGTGTTCAATCATTTTGTCAAAATATTGTCGGAATTCTACAGGTATTATTCCCCCAGAACATCTATTATTTCTTGACACTTGAAACAGTCATTTTGTAAAGACACCAATTTGTTGGACTCTTATTTGCATGGTCTTCCATTTAACCGAAATAATACAATACTGTCATATTTAATGACCCTGCGATAAAAGGCATTTGAAAACATTGTGAGAAGAAAAGAAAATGCTGTTAGCTAGTGATTTCTGCTTTCCCACCATTTTGTACCCTTTCAAAAACAAAAACTCATCTTCTTGGTCATAAATGTCTTGTTTCCTGGTGTAACAATTACGACCTTTTGTAATCTGGCAAAGAGTGAAGCTGTTACCAAACAACCCTGTTTTAGTGACCAAGATGAAGAAGACCTTTGAAACATTGTGGGAAAAGGAGAAAATGCAGCCAGCCAACACTTTCTCTTTCTTAGACTAACAAAGCCTTCTACCCTTTGAATGCACACCTATCATTTAACCCATTACCACACAATCCCTAGTTTTGACGCCCCTGAGAAAGAAGCCTTTGGAAAACATTGTGAGATAAGGAAAAAATGCTGGTAACCAGCATTTTCTTCTTTTCCCACAATGTTTTCTACCCTTCTCAAAACAAATTTCAAATTTTCAGTCACTATTATTTTGTCGTTTGCAAACGCTTTCGATTTGGACAAGCCTTGAATATTGTCGTTTGGTAATGAGTTAACCCTTTACTCCATAGATACTCATTTTTAAGCATTGCTTGTAGGAGCCTTTGGAAAACATTGTGGCAAAAGGTGAAATTGCTCATGACGAGCAATTTCACCTTTTGCCACAATGTTTTCGGTGCTATCAAAAGGTGCTATATACACATAAGAAACAGCTTAATCCTTGGTGTTATTTAGGGTCAATTAGAGTTACCATAGAAATAGCTTATGGGGTAAAGGGTTAAAGCCATATTTTAGTTGTCTTCAAATGAAAGGTGGACAAGTCTGGAATTTTGTTGTTTTGCAAAGAGATGACAAAACTAAATATTTACAAATTCCTTTTGTACCCATACAGATGGGTCAGGTATAAAACTAGGGTTATCTGAGTTTGTTTTTTTCCTTTACACCTTTGATTTACTGTTTTCAGAGATCAAATCTATGATAAAATGGAACAAAGATCAATATAATAAAACTTTAGCCAAGTAGCCAAGTATTTTCAAGAAATGATTTATGGACAGTCAGAATTCAGCAGTATTATTTCTTAATTAATTGATCTAGAAGGACGTAATTCTGGAGCAGTGTAAATTGCTAGCAACAATTGCAGATGACAAACCAAAAATAAGTCTTTGAAAGGGTTGAAAACATCGTGGTAACCAGCATTTTCTTCTTTTTCCACATTGTTTTCTACCTTCCCAGAAAAATGGCCATTTCTGAGTCACATTAGTTTTGCCGTCTGCCAATGATTTCAATTTGGAACAGTCTAAAATCTTGAGACTGAGTTAAGACAAATCTAATTTTTGTTTGCTGCACAGAGGTTTTGTAATGGACAACTAATATTCTGCTGTATGGTAAAGAAGTAAAATTAAAAAGATACAGATCTGTTTTAACTAGATTATCTTACAAAATAATCTGATAGTGTAGATCCAAGATTAGAATTTACATTCTACATTGTGCATGATGGAGTATTGTTTGAAGCAGCCTGTAGCAAGTTAACCCATTACCAAACAACATTATTGTAGGCTTGTCCAAATCGAGAGCATTTGCAGAAGACAAAATAAATGTGAATGAAAAATCTAAATTTGATTTGGGAAGGGTAGAAAACATTATGGGAAAAGGAGAAAATGCTGGTTACCAGCATTTTCTCCTTTTCCCACAATGTTTTCTAAAGGCTTCTTTCTCAGGATTGTCAAAAGTAGTGATTGTGTGGTAATGGGTTAAAAACGAAAACTGGAGAAACATAGTTTGTTTGTCTCTTATCTTTGGGTACTCCAAATGAACTGATATCTAAATAGTTAACACTTTATTCATCTTTGCAAGCCAAGGTTACGATCACTACGTGGATCTCACCTTGGCGCATCAAGCCCGATTTCAAGATTCCCGCCATATGTCCCCTATCGGATGCTGTATATTATCCCCCTTTACATCATATTTCTGATAGCCAATGAAATGTCGTTTTACAAACCGCTTATGAATACAGTGGATTCCACTTAATCGCAACCCTGTTTATCGGGATTTTTGGTCATTTGCAAGATTTGGTCCAGCACCAATCCATTTCCTATTTAGACAACGTAAATTTCAACGCTTAATCGGGATCCTGTAAATAGAACATTTCGATTTTTTGCAGCAAAAAATTAGCAAATGATTCGAAATTCTAGTGTTTATTAGCAGTTCCGTGAGATAAGACAGCGAAAAATTTCAATCTGTCTGGGAAAAAAAAAGATAGAAGTCGAATTTCAATGCGTACAGAGAATCGCAGATAAAAAAATTGATGTAGCAGTTTACAAACGATGAGTCCGACATGATCCGTTTTCATAATTTGATCATTAAAGATAAAAATTCTTGTTGTATTTCATGTTATTCTTTTCATTTAAGAAAGTGTAATAACGGTTACAAAACATCTGCAAATGGCCGACATTCTGAATATGGAGTTCGTTAACTCAGTGGCTGTTTTGCAGCATTGATGCACTAGTTTATTTCACTGGTTGCCGATTTTCAACTACTGGACGGTTACGCGAGATTTCGGGTACCAGGCTGTACATTCACCACCAAGAGCACTGATTAATAAAATGGTAATTTTAGGGCACGAAAATTGGCAAAAAGATGACTACATGTACTTAAATCTTGTCTTGGTATAACTCGGGAAAAAAAAAAAAAACGTACATAGACGTTCTATGATCAGACTACACATTCTGTGCAGTCTGATCTTTATCTACGCTCCCCGTAAGCAACTGCAGACGAATTGGCGCTTTACCTGTTACAAGAAAGATGGATCGAAATAACCTGTCACCGATCAGATAATTAGACACTGGGAAAAAAAAACTTAACTGTTAGTGTCTTGTTGATAATCCAATTTGTGACAAACAATTTGACTACAGGCGTGAGAGTAAGGCGTGCCGAATGTAAACTGTGAAAAACACAGAAAACCGTTTCTTACTTAGGCCTGCTTTGAATGGTATGGCCTAAATTGATGCATTAAAATAGAATCGTCTGGGCGGCAATCAGTCTATGATGTCACACAAAATTTACCCACCCATTCAACCTAACAGGTGGCGAGTCGGGGTTTATACAGGTGCACAGTACACGATCATGTAGTGTAAGAATATACATGTACACATGGAGTAAATGTTAGACAACCGGAAACTGGAGATATGCGTCGAAACCTGTGTTGACAAAAAGTTTAAGTTGAATTTTATGTCAAACGAAGCATCACCATGGCTAACAGCCAGGATCGTTTCTGATGCTTTGTGCACTTGATAGGTAAATAAAGTGTGCAAACAAATTATGAACATTAATCAAATGATCGGGATGCAAGAGCTGAACGTCTGTCATTAGAACGAAACGATCGTCTGCATCTCTGGTTTGACTTCCGGTCTGAAAAGAGCCATCGGATTATCGGGCCGACTGCTTATTCGCAATATTTTCTCTGACAAATAGGACTTGCAAATAAGCGGAATCTACTGTACAATAATTCAACATTTTGACATTCCATCATCAGGTGCTTGAAACTTCTGGTAATTGATTGGTCTTACAGAAACTTTCTGTAAATATTGTTTCAGTCTATGTTCATAAATCATTACAGATCCTGCACACATCCACAGAGGACTATCGGCATGTGCCTTCTATCTTTATTCGAAAGGTCGCGACCTTATTCTATTTTTATCGAAGATGTAATGCTACGAGCGATTTGATTTGTGCAGTTAGAGCTAGCTGCAACCAGTAGAAATGTATATTGCGGGAATGTCGAAATCAAGCTTGATCCACAAAGCTTGATCCGCCATGGGTAGAGTAGGGTAGTGGATCGTCACAATTGGCTTACGAAGATGCACTTTACTGGCCAGTGAAATTTTAGATATCTTCCACATTTAAGGCATTTGGTGGACAATTAAGTTAAAGGTCGCTTACATAATGGAATTTCGTTTTGAAAGGGTATGAAACATTGTTGGAATAGGAGAAAATGCTGGCATACTAGCATTTTCTCCTTTTTCACAATGTTTTCTAAGGGCATCCCAGTTTCATTTAGGATTTTAAAAACAATGGATTGATTGGTTAAAAGGATTGAATAGTCAGTCAACACTGGGTGGTCCAAACTGTTTGTATTGGTTATCTTTTTTAATCTCTCGTCATTGAAGTATTGTCATTGTTGAAGTTGTTAATTACCCCAATATCTACTGATTGTAAGATATAAAGTTTTGTTGACTTATTATAACTGACACTCTTTGGCTTAAAGCAGTTTTCTTTGAGCAATTTGCTCAATCTTGATCTATTCAATTGTACATTTTCATGTAAAAAGAGCATAGAATGTGATAACATTGAAATTAGATCATACCCAAATTTGTAGATTTAAGAAGTCGGATATGATGATACAGTATTTTGTCTGCATCAATTCCTGAGGTTACAAACAAGGTTACATACCAGGCAACCCTGAAACACTGAAAGAAAGGAAAATAAATTTTTCAGTCAACAAAATTTTATTATGGTTGATGGTTACAATGTCATTGCAGGTGTGGGTAGATACATAAATTAGTGTAGAGTTTACATCCAAGATCAGACAACAGTTATTCTGTGCCATCAAATCTCTGTCTATGTTGCCCACATAAATACTGCAAATTGTTAAAAGCACAGTTGCTAAGGTCAAGTAGATCTCAAAATGGGAAGGAAGAGTTTCTGTGATTACCTTGGCAGGTCATTAGCACCATGGCATTGGGTTGTTACAGAACATTATATCTTGTAATCCCTATATAATAGGGTTGGGATCTACCCCAATCTATTGTGAGCTGATGTAACAGAAAATTGAGCAGCAGGCTTGAATTAATACCTTTGTCCCTGACAGGCATGAAAATACAGCTAAAAGAGCACATTGATCCTTTACTAGTCACCCCCAAGTTTTGAATGAGCCTACAGAAAAGATTGCGGAAAAGGTAGAAGATACTGGTAACAAGAATGCTTTTGTTTTCCAAGAATGTTTTCAACCCATCCAAAGTCTGGAGATATATTTTTTTGGTAAAGAGAAAACTCTCAACCAGATTACAAAGTTCTAGACTTGGTCAAATCAAACGCATTTGCAGACAACATTTTAGATGTGGCTTGAACACCAAGATCTGTCCTTTATAGGGAAGAAAACTTTATTGGAAAGAGTGAAAATGCTGGTTGCTAGCATTTGCTTTTTTCGCCATAATTTCTTCAAAAGTCTGCTCTCTGAGGGTGATTGAAACATAAGATTGTTTTGCACAGGTTGTGAAGCATTGATTGTAATTGGTGGCAAAATCATATGGATGTCTGCAATACTAAAAGCATAAGAGAGTTTGCTTGGAATGTCCTTGGGTGGAATGGCCTTTAATGCCGACCATGAAACAAATGATTCTCAGTTTTTTAAGATGTCTTCAGACAATACCTTTTGAAGATGATTGTAGAGAAAGGAGAAAGGGTTTTTAGCATTGTCTCTGTTCTCACAATGTTGTGAAATTCAGTGCCTATATAATTATGTACTTTGAAATATTTCAAAGGCTGCTTTTATCATGATATTGTCGTCATTGTATTGGACAGTGATCAGGGTCTGTATTCACCAACCATTCTTAAGAACGATCATGGTCTTACTCTTCAAGAATTTCTGAATGTGAAAGTAACACAACTTATGATTGGCTAGACCAATTGGTTTAACCAGTCAGAAGTTGTGTTACTTTCAAATTTAGCAAATTATGGAGAATAAGACTAAGAATGATCTAAAGAATGGTTGTTGAATTATAGGGACAGATTGGATGTTCTGTTCAGTATTATAAATCGAGACCTGCATTTGATGCTGAATAAAGCCTCGGTTACACCGGAACCGAATCAGCTGCGAATACACCCGATTTTTTTAATTCGGGTGGATTCGGAAGCATTCTGTTCTCCCTCCCCGAATGGGCGAAAATTCGGGAGGGATTCGGCTTGTTTTGAAATGTTCAAAACCAGCCGAATATCCTAAAAAAAGGTCCCGAATGTGGCCCCGACAAATTTCATTCGGGCCATATTCGGGACATATTTGGATGGAATTCGGCCGGATTCGGAGAGGCATTCGGAGCCTTCTAGGCAGATTCGGTGTTATTTGTATCGTAAGGGGTGGAATGATCGAATCATCTAGCCAAATAGACCCGAATAACACGAATAGAGCCGAATCTGTCCAGAATGCCCCGAATAGCTCCCAGAATCCATCCAAATAGCCATCCGAATATAGAGCAGAATACAGGCGAATAAGCCAAATAGGTCAGAATACAGCCGACTAGCAGACGAATAGCTCCGAATGAGGGGCCAGAATAAACCCGAATAGCATTGCGAATGTAGACAGATTGTGCAGGGACATCTCTGCCTCATTGCTCCTGTAGCATACAACGAGATAAGATCTTTGTTTTTGCCATATCCGGCTGTCTCCTGATGCAAAGTGTGGCAGGACCAGCACCAGCTGTAAACAGGCTCTAATGGTTCTCGGTAGTTGGTTCTTCTCTTTGTGAGTGCTGGACCAACCCTGGCAAGGATCTCTTCGAACTGACCTGAATCAAACCGCAAGAAGTTCTGGAACAATTGGACGTCTTCAAACTCGAGTTCCCACATCAGTGCGTTATATTGGCCATACTCCACTCGTTGTTCGATGCGGGGACGGACCCACCATCTTCGTCTGCGCCGACCTGCTGGTGCATTATCGTCACCGCCAGCATCACCGACTAAACTATCGCTGATATCGTTGGCACTGTCTGTAGACATACCTATTGCAATTGCCTTGTTTTGCAAAATGTCATCCTCCAGCAGCAGTTGGGTAGCGATGAGATTGTGATTTTCCATGGTGTGCACAGGTCGAATGGCAAGGTGCATGTGAGATGCACACAGCTCTTGCATACTCATAGGCCTATATACCTCCAGGAAAAATCATGTTTTCTTTAATTTGGACATAATTCGGGTCCAAATTTAGCCAAAATCCAATGATTCTGTAGCGAATTTGGGTAATTCGGTGGCATATTCGGCGCATTCGGCCATATTCGTCTCGATTCGAATCGGCATTCGGGTCATTATTCTGGTGTAATCCGAGAATTCGGGCCATATTAGGCTCAATTCAGGTCGCATTTGGCTCGATTCTGGCCTCTATTCGGATTGCCATTCGACTTTATTCGGGATGCCCAAAATCGATTGGGGTCAATTCGTGGCGATTCTGCTTAATTCGGAACCTAATTGGGACCCATTCGTCTCTGATTCAGGAAGCTCCCCGAATCAGAGACGAATAAGTTCCGAATCAACCGAATCCATCCGATTCAGGCCATATTCGGGCAGAATCAGACCGAATTTATTCGGAAGAATTCGGTTCTGGTGTAACCCTGGCTTAACTGCCAGCTGTTTGGAATACAAGTTCCTGCTTACTTGATGAAGTATTTTCTGCTTGGCAATTGGCAGTCTGCTTCACAGTCATTTGAACATTTCCTGGTATCCCATTTTACTAAGGTAGTTACTTCACACTTTGTAAATGGTTACTATCTTGAGGGGAACTAAGACCATGACGAGGTGGCGACCTGATTCACCACAGCCCTGAACAAGTTTCCAAGTCCCGTGCCACCTGACCATACAAAGAATTTATTATATTGCAAAGTTTTACCATGCCATTACTATTCCAAAGTTTGTTAAGCAAATTTTACTTATTCTTTTGTTTAAAAAAATTGAATATGCTGGCGAAGTAGAATTTTCCTTCTATTTTAGTGCCCCATTTTAATGAAAACTGATGTCACTGGGAACTGACATCACAGAAACCTTGGTAATATGTGCTAAAAAGTGCTGCTTGGCACATAATCTTGATGTAAATCTTCATCAACGCTGCCATTTCGGATGTTGTGTTGATAGTCATGTAAACAGGGCTCCTGAAAAAGAAACAGCTTTTATGTTGATTTTGCCTGTGTACATGATATACATGCATGTTCAAGGAATATTACCGAATCGGATCATAAGAAATTTCTTTGCTGTATGATAATGATTTCTGCAGGTGGTATATTTCATCAGTGTCACAATGTAATACATTGAAAAACCATATTTGCTACATGCAACATAATATATATTGACATAATCGAATATCATACTGATCTCTACTAAATTTTGAATAGTATATACTAAGCTTTGTAGCTTAATCATTTGCCAAACAGTCATGGTGAAGGTTTTTCAAAACATAGAGGAAAAAAAGAAAATGCTTGTTTCTTCTTTTCAACAATGTTTTCTGTCCTCTCAAAAACAAATGCAGTTATTTCAGCTAGATTATAGTAGTTAATTATCAATATGTGAAAATGCTCTTAATGTGATTAAGTTTAATATCACTTTGTCACATGGTCAAGAGTTCAGTGGTTAAGATGTTATGATTTAACCCATTACCACACAACCCCTACTTTTGACAACCCTGAGAAAGAAGCCTTTAGGTAACATTGTGGGAAAAGGAGAAAATGCTAGTAACCAGCATTTTCTCCTTTTCCCACATTGTTTTCTATCCTTCACAAAACAAATTTCTAGTTTTCAGTCACTTTTATTTTGTCGTCGGCAAATACTTTTGATTTGGACAAGTCCCAAATTTTGTTGTTTTGTAATGAGTTAAAGAAAAGATGTGCATGTTTTTTTAAGGCTGCAAAGGTAATAATGGAGGGTTAGAAGCCCACTTTGGATACAAATTCTTTCATGAATAAAAAATGTGACATTTTTATGGATATCTAATACAATGTACATTCAACCTTTAGTCGTGCTGTTTTGTTGGCATCAATTTACATGGTAGAGAAAAATCCCTTAGTTCTTTACCAAAGACAGTATATTACTCAGGTCCAATTTGGAAGCATTTATATATGATAAATTCAGTCTTGCACAAATTAGGAAATAGTTCTTTCACAGGTTAGAAAACACTGTGGGAAAAGGAGAAAATGCTTGATACCAGCATTTGGAAGATTCGATTTAGACTTTATCTTGCAAAAATTTGCACAGTATGTTTGTGAACCTTTCACCAAATATTTCTGAGTTTTAATGACCCAGAGGAAATGACTTTTGAAAATAGTATGGGAAAGGGAGGAAAATGCTCATAACCATTGGCATTTTCTCCTTTTTCCACTATGTTTTTTACCTGATCAATAACAAATAGATACATGTTGATGTTGGCTACATGTGATTAGTCATCTGAAATTGCCCTCAGTGTGGTTGTCTGTGCATGTCATGTTCTTCGAAGATTCGACTGTCTTTTATGACGCATTACCAGCCCCAAGAGCGGGCAGACTAATATTACCCTCTATAAAGTAGCAATGTAGAAAATAGCTTTTATCAATATGTTTGAGGAGAAATGAGACCTGCTTTAGCTCTGGATTTCTCTTAACTGCTGATCATAGCCAAGTGAATTGCATGAGGTAGTGTTTTATTGAGTAAAACATTTATTTTAATTTGAAATTCAAAGTAACGGTTTTCGCGTAGGAAAGTGGTTCAGTTCTGTACCCAGGATGCCCAAATTAGATACATGAGTATTTATAGAATGCCATCTAGTGGGAGATAATGCCCTCAGTGTGGATGAGGATAAATTTTCAGTTTTGTAACTAGTTAACTAAGAAGGTCTTCATTACCTTGTTAACAAGGATGAGGTCAAAAGCAATTCTGAACCTTACTCTGAAAAAAGGGGGCATAGCTCTTTAACAAATGTAGAACTCTCAGACTTGTCCAGATTGAAAGCACTTGCAGGGGACAAAATAAATGTAATTTCAAAATTGAAAGTTGTTTTTTTGGAAGTGTAGAAAACATTGTGAAAAAAGGAGAAAATGCTGGTTACCAGCGTTTTCTCCTTTTACCACATTTTCAAAAGGCCCTTTTCTCAGGATTTTTAAAACTTGGAATTGTGTAGTAAAGAGTTATTGCTTCTCTGTAATGTATTGTTCCAAACAAGAAATCTCGTAATAAGAGAGTAAAAAAGTCCACTTTATCGAACAATTGTTGGAATCATGAGGTAGAATTATCCTTTAACCCATTACCACACGACAAAATTTTAGACTGGTTCAAACTGAAAGCATTTGCAGACGACAAAATAAAGGTGACTGAAAAATTAAAATTTATCCTGGGAAGGGTAGAAAACACTGTGGGAAAAGGAGAAAATGCTGGTTACCAGCATTTTCTCCTTTTCCCCCAGTGTTTTCAAAAGGTTTTTTTCTCAGGGGCGTCAAAAGTAGGAATTGTGTGGTAATGAGTTAACATGCAAGAAATTCAAAGATAACGAAAGGTTAGGGATCCTGTCAGCCTGCACAAACACTGCAGGCTGACATGGGTGGATAGCTTTTGCTACTGCGTTAAGCCCCCTTTTTATTTGGTAGGAAAATAGTTTGAAAGATGGGCTGAACAAAGTGTCTACATTTTCACCTTCTGTACTGTAAGGTATAAACTTAAAACAGCTGATCAGATTTCTGGTGTTTTGGGTTACAAGTTCAGGTTACAAATGTAAGCTCAAAGGAAGTTATGTATACTCGTACACTGACACATTTGTAACCCTAGACTGCTTTGATCTTCTTGGTTTTTGGACAGTGTAGATTGGGAAAAGATGGCACAGAACATGAAGTCTGATCTTGGGTTTAATTAGCAACATCATTACCAGCATTTTCTCCTTTTCCCACAGTCTTCTCAAAAGCTTTCTTTCTCAGACTCGTCAAACTTGGTATTGTGTGGTAGCGAGTTTATAATGTTGACAGTGTACATCAAGACTATACAGCATAGAGAATGTATGGTCTGATCTTAGATTTATTTTGTCCACTAGTATGCCATATACTCTGACATCTTTGAAGCAGCTTTGAAACTGCTTTGTCTATATTTTAGCACTGACTGACAATGCCCTTTTCATTGTTTTTGGTCTGTATGGGTCCCACCCTTGTGTTATCTGGCCGTAGCTTCTGTCCTCCATGATAGTTTTTAACCTTTTTTGTTGTCTAGCAGACAGATAATAAATTATTTATATGCTACAAAAAAGAAAGTTACAATTGCTGAAACAACCTGATGTATATAAATCCTCAATACACAATTGAGTTTTAATGAGCCAGAGGAAAAGACCTTAAAACAAAACAAAAGAAAAGAAGAAAATGCTGTTGATCAAACTTTTGTTCCATTCCCACAATGTTTCTATCCTTTCAAAGGTGAATTTCTATTTTGATTCAGTCATTTTGTTTTCCGAAAAAGTTTTCAATTTGTGCAAGTCTAAGATTTTGTATATTGGCAATAGGTTAAATAAAGTATAACAGAATGAACATACCGGTACTTGATTATCCTTCATGTTTTAGCAGCCTGATCTTGATCTCCATTTCCTACAATAAATGTTGCTATTTACCTATGTAGTAAAAGGGGTATTTGTAAATATCTGTAAAAAATAAAAAGAGTGTGGACTAATTATAAATTCTGAATTGCAAATTTCTGTCTTGAGGCAGAGAATTCTAGCAGAGAGTCCTAATGAAAACTGGTTTCCTTAGCCCATTACCACACAATCCCTACTTTTGATGCCCCTGAGAAAGAAGCCTTTTGAAAACACTGTGGGAAAAGGAGAAAATGCTGGTAACCAGCATTTTCTCCTTTTCCCACAGTGTTTTCTACCGTTCCCAGAACAAATTTCATTTTTTCAGTCACCTTTATTTTGTCGTCTGCAAATGCTTTCAATTTGGACCGGTCTAAAATTTTCTCGTGTGGTAAAGAGCTTTAGTTTGTTGTAAATTATCTTTGTATCTACAGCAGTAATTCACAGCTGTCACTCAGACATTATAATGTACATAACATGACATATGGGAGGTGTTTGTCCGTCTGTCAGTATTTTTGGGCCATTGACACTGTGGCTAAGGTGACTTCTAAGCGACTACATAGCCGTAGGAATACTCAGTATCTGTGTGTTTGTGATGGAGGAGAACAAACTTTATAAATCTCTACCACACAGCAAAATGTTATACCTATCCAAAATGAGAGCAAGAGCAAGACAAATTTCATAGTGGCTCAGATGATGTAATTCTTAGCTCCACTGGCCGAAGGCCATCGAGCTATTGTCATGGCGTTGTGTACGTCATGTGTCCGTCCGTCCGTTCGTCTGTGCGTGCGTCCGTAAACTTTTTCTTTAAAAAACTTCTCCTCAGAAACTATTGACTGGATTTTTACCATATTTCACAGGAATGTTCTTTAGGTGGTCCTCTTTCAAATTCCTTCAAATAATTGTGTTCCATGAATAATTCTCGTTGCCATGGCAACCAAAGTAAAAAACCTTTAAAAATCTTCTCCTCCCAAACCGCCAATTGGATAGTATTATTTTTTTGCAGGAATGTTCCTTAGATAGAGGTCTACAGAATTCCATAAAAAAAAAAAGATCCGTCAAAAAACATGGTATTTATGGGAGACTCATTTTCCTTTTATGGTATAAAGTTACAACTGGTCATAATTGAAAGATGTTGCAGACAACATGATCAATCTTCAAATAAGTAAAACTTGTATCAAAAAGGGTAGAAATTATTGTGTAAAACTAAGAAAATGCAGGTTACTATTATTTTCTTATTTTCTCACAATGTTTTTCATAGCTTTTTTTCTTTTGTGACCTAAAATGCAGGAATGAATGGTAATTGTTAAAAACTTCTCTTCACCATTACAGAAAAATCAGGCCTGTGGAGCAATACAGGCGCTCAAGCGCCTCTAGTTCTTTGATAGGATAGAAAACTTCGTATGAAAAGGAGAATGTGCTAGTTACTAGCATTTTCTGCTTTCCCCACAATGTTTTCAAAAGACTTCTTACTCTGTGTCGTTAAAAATCATCATTGTGTGTTAAAGGTTTTTTTGGAGAGAAAAAGCAAAGTCATGGCATCCCAGTTGTTGTCCGTGTTATGCAAAAACTGAAAAGATATCATTTTCTAATATCTCTGATATTCATTACCTAAGATTACTTCAGATTTAGGTAGTGGAACCAATACCAGATGAGTAAAATACTTCTGATACCGACATGTCCATTTTTCAATGTAGAATTTTCACTCTAAGTAAAGGAGTTAGTTATGTATGGAAAAATGTGGCAATGCTTTTGTGTGGAGCTGATCGATTTTATTTGCTGTTCGGATTGGCTGTAGAAATATGCAGGAATTGATAAATTATGATTTTGTTACAACTTTAAAGCACAGAACTGAAAATCTACAAATTTCTGTCAACATGGAGAGATTTGGGGTAACAGTTTGTTTCATCTACCTTCGAATCTTTTGCCTTCATACTTCCAGAAGCACCATTACTGAAAGCTTGGATAGCCCAAGCTCGGGCAGTACAAAATTTGTCAATGTTTCCCCACTGTTTTTGCTTATTTATCTTTTTCCATGCTTGATTTTATCGGGGATGTGCTTCAAGGGATCTGAAGGTTATAGATTTGAAGGAAAATGAAAAGATTGTGGTCCCAAATCTTTGTTTGACAGAAAGTTTTGGATTTTCAGGTACATTCCTTTAAAGTTGTGGCAAAATTGATATCTTTTATCTAGAAAAAAACCTGTAGAAAACATGGAAAAGGAAGAAAATGCTAGTAACCACAATGTTTTCTACCCTTCCAAAACGAAATTTCAATTTTTAAGTCACATTTATTTTGTGGTCTGCAAATGCTTTCAATTTGGACCAGTCTACAATTTTGTTGTTTGGTGGAGTTAAAGTAAATGTACATTCTGATAATGTTTCACTACAGTGGTCTCCCTTACCTGTTGATTACATGCAGCACTGGAAATTCAAGAAGGTAATAGTCCTGCATGGATTGTCTCCCCTGAACATTAAGTACCAGGAACGTTGATTGTTGTGCGTTCATGTTTGCCATGCAGTATTTATGTTTTTAGTTAAATTGTGGTTTTGTTTGTGTATAAATATATTTCCTTTTAGTTAGAATGCTTTGTTAGGCATGAAATTGTTAGGCATGCCATTGTAATCCGAAGTTCTAACAGTGCTGAGAAAGAAGGCTTTTGAAAACAGTAGTGGAAAAGGAGATAATACTGGTATTCAGCATTATCTACCTTTCAGATGTTGCTTTAAACCCTTTACCCCATAAGGCATTTCTGTGTTATCTCTAATTGACCTTAAATAACAGCAAGGATGAAGCCTTTTCTTATGTGTATATGACACCTTTTGATAGCATAGAGAACAATGTGACAAAAGGTGAAATTGCTCGTCACGAGCAATTTCACCTTTTGCCATAATGTTTTCCAAAAGCTCCTATAAGTAATGCATAGAAATGAGTATCTATGGAGTAAAGGGTTAATTCATTCAAAGATTTCAAAGATGAATTTTATGATTTGAATGATCAATTACCTTTTTTGCCATTTGCAGCATTTCGAACACGAAAGAGTTTGTTACTGGATAATCCATACGTGTCAAAAATTTGTGATTAAATAAAAAGTTGTGCTTCATGAGCTACTAGTTTATCTTCCTTTTCCACATTTCAAATTGGATTGTTTCTCCTTTTTCCCCCCGATATGCTTTGCATCTTTTCACAGATGAGTTTCCAGTCTTGATGAGACCACAAGCATGAGTCTTTTCATGACGGTGTGTGTTATACCTTTAACCCGTTACCACACAATCCTTTCGAAAACATTGTTGGAAAAGGGGAAAATGCTTGTTACCCTTACAAAACAATTCCAAATTTTCAGTCGGTTTTATTTTGTTGTCTGCAAATGCTTACAATTTGGACAAGCCTAAAATATTGTTGTTAGGTAATGAGTTAACTCTTTACCCCATGAGGCATTTCTATGGTATCTCTAGTTGACCCTATATAACAGCAAGGATGAAGCCGTTTCTTATGTGTATATGACACCTTTCGATAGTGTAGAAAACATTGTGGCAAAAGGTGAAATTGCTCGTCACGAGCAATTTCACCTTTTGCCACAATGTTTTCCTAAGGCTCCTACAAGCAATGTGTAGAAATGAGTATCTATGGAGTAAAGGGTTAAGTCTTTAACAGACAATCCTGAGTTTTAATGGCCCTGAAGGAGACGACTTTTTGAAAATAGGAGGAGACAAGAGAAAAAGAAGACGCAAGAGCGTCAAAGGTCGCCCGAAAATGATTTTTTTTCTTTCCATTATTAAACAAATATGCAGTCAAGAGAATATATCCGACTTCAATTTTTTCAGTTATTCTTCATTTGAGAAAAAAGTAGATATTGTTTTCTAATAAACTGACATGACAATAGTGACCTACATTCTCATATAACAAACTGTCAAGATAAAGTATGGGTTTTCGAGCTGGAAAACGTTCAAATGCCCCATTTACATTTTATGCTACTTTTATGTCTATTTTCAATTTCGCCATCTGAGAATAACTGCATAATGAAAAAAAAAAAAATGCGACAAATATATTTTTTCAGCCATGATTACAAAGATATTGTATTTCGTTTATAACTGGAGATATAATTGGTCAATGACTACAAATAAAATAAACGCATTTGAAACCATACGTGGTTACCAAATACTTTACTTTACAACTTATAATATAGTAAATTATATTTCCGATGCGAATTTTGTTTTTCCATTGCACCTATCCCGCGCAATGGAAATTTGAAATGAAGTTTTATTATCTGGGTACTCAATAGGTATTGGAAAAAAAGTTTCAGTTTATTTAATTTATAACTTATAACTTAACACATAATCTTTATTTTGCCCACCAAATGACAAAATTTTTAGAACAATCCGAAATATCTGAGGACGGTGTAGATCAAGATCAGACTTACCAAAATTACAATCTGATCCTAGATTCACGCAATGTAATGTACCGGTATATAAAATGATACATGTAACCAAAGCCGATCAGTGAAATATCTGAAGAGGGTGTAGATCAAGATCAGACTTACCAAAAATGAACTCTGATCCTAGATTCACGCAGTCTAATGCATGTTAGCTGATATATAAATCAAGTTATTATCCATTTTAAAATTCAATCTGAACTTTAAGACCTGTGTTGGGTGCATTATATTGTACTTGTTCGAACTTGGTAATTTTTCCATTTCCCCTTCTGAGATTACCTGCTTAAAGAAGGAAATATTGCTACAAATATATTTTTTTAACAGTAAAAACTTTATATTTCAATATTCCTTCAGATATACCCTAGGAAAGATATACGAGTACAAATACACACGTTTGAAATCATACATATTTACTTTATATAGTAACAAATGTATAATGTCTATTGCGTACAGGTTTTCTTTTCCATTGCGCCAGTCCCGCACAAAGGAAATTTAACCCTTTCCCAAACAATCCCTGGTTTTTACGGATCAAGAATAGTAGCCTTTTGAAAACATTGTGGGAAAAGAAGAAAATGCTGGTAACCAGCATTTTCTGCTTTTCCCACAATGTTTTCTACCCTATCATAGACAGAAATAATCTTTTCAGCAAGAGTTTAAATTTCGTCTTCTAATGCTTTCAATTTGGTCTAGTCCAAACGTTTGTCGTTTGGAAAGGGTTCAAAGGTTTTAACATCAGTACTTATAAGCATAAAGAAATTCTAATCATTTTCTTCAATTTACTACCCATAAGAAAATACATGTACATTAAAGACCTGTAACACTTTAGGTACAATATACTGTTGGTAAATTTTTCATTTCGCCATCTAGGAATACGTGCATAAAGGAAAAATATCACTACAAGTACATTTTTTCAGCGGTACAAAAAACATAATTTTTGGTTTTTACTTGTAAATTACCTTTAATGGGTAGAAAAAATCAAATCATTATTGTTATTCTATTTAATAAACAGGCATGATATATTTCCATGCGTATATTCTTTTCCATTCCGTCCATTGCTCTAAAATATTTCCATTCCGCTCTTTAGGCCTGCCGGTAAAGAGTCATTATCTCCCGCTAGATGGCATTCTATAAATACTCGAATCATCGAAGAATATGACATGCACAAACAACGGTAGAGAGTAGGAGTAGTTCTGCATTTCCATTGGTTCCTAAGATCATGTGACTGGACGAGTTCATTTGCGTTAAAAATAGATGGATTCTGCACAAGAACATTAATTGTTTCACAAAATGTTGCGCAGCAGACCGTTAATAATTCTTTCACGATTCTTTATCGGTTTAAAAACAAGTAAACAACCTCAAAAAAGGTGAAGAAAACCCCACACAACAATTTCACATACATTCACACCTATTTTACCAAATTAAACCTGGCGAATATGATGAAAGATTTTAACCGGAAGTACCTACACTCTCCATGAACATCTCTTCCGAACTATATTAAATATAAGGTCGCCGGCTTCTGCCGGGCGACCAAAAATGCTGGTTACCAGCATTTTCTCCTCTTACCACCATGTCTTCTACCCTGTCAAAGAACTTTGCATGCCGTGTATCACTTTCAAATTTGTCATCTGCAGAATCGTTTAAATTTGGAAGAATCTTAAACTTGTTGTTTTGTAAAGTATGTAAATAGTGTTGCATTCATTGATTGTTGTTTTTCCTTTTTCTGTACATTTTAGATATAAAAACATTGTGTTATCAGTCAAAAAATTACATCCAAACTGACACAAATTCAAACATAAGACTTTTAAAGAAGTGAGAATTATCAGAAAAGGACCTTTTTGAATGATACAATTTTTTTTTCTGAGATATTCAATTTTTGTGCTCCTCTATGCAGAATAAGATTGTAAAAATTATGGGAGATACATTTTTTTCACGGCTCTTCTCACAATGTTGTTATTTAGTTGTCAGTGGCAGGCTTGTGAAAGTATTTTAGTATAGGGTTTAAAAGAAATTATTCAAATTGACTGATCACCAGTGATAAATTTTCAATTGCAACAATAATATGACAGAGCTCCAGATAGAGGGAGTGATTTTGATTTCAAAATTGAAAATGATAATTATTCTCCACTGAATCCTATGATGTGGGTACTCATTAGAATCGTATCAATTAGACGATTCTAATGAGTACCTACAACATAGGGCTTGAAGGATAAATAATTGATTTAGAATACCATCACTCCTTCTTACCTGGAGCTCTGATATAAGCCATGCACTGTGAAAAATGTGGCTAAATGCCTCGACCAGAGCTCCAAATAGAGGGAATAGTTTTGATTTCAAAATTGAAAATACTAATTATGCTCTGCTAAACTCCACTTCTCATCAAGATGATTTTAATGAGTACACACAACACAGGATTTCAAAGAGAATAAACAGATTTTGAAAACCATCACTGCCTCTTATCTGGAGCTCTGGGCCTGTTTTCATTTGTAAATAACATAACTTCTGATTGGCTAAACCATTCAGTTTAGCCAATCAGAAGTTGTGTTATTTACAAATGTAGAAAACCTTGGAGAATAAGACTAAGAATATTCTCAAGAATGGTTGGTGAATACCGGCCCTGCAGAACAGTAAGAACCAATGTCAGCATGCGCAGTTATTGTCTGTGTATGGAGTACAGATCAAAAGGTTTAGCTGATTTTAAATTTTCTGTAAGTCAAAGTACCATTTCTATCTCATGATTAGTCACTTTTTAGATGAACTGATTTTATGTGTCCCGTATCTCCTTACCACACGAAAAAATTTCAGACTGGTTCAAATAGAAAGCATTTGCAGACGACAAAATAAAATTGACTGAAAATTTGAAATTTGTTTTGTGAAGGGTAGAAAACGTGGGAAAAGGAGAAAATGCTGGTTACCAGCATTTTCTCCTTTTCCCACAATGTTTTCTAAAGGCTTCTTTCTCAGGGGCGTCAAAAGTAGGGATTGTGTGGTAATGGGTTATTGTGTAGTATGACTTGCTTGGTCAGTGCATCAATGGAGATGCATTGAACTCGATATTGCCAGACTGCTTAACTCTTTACCAAGCGACGAAATTGTAGATCAGTCCAAATTCAAAGGATTTGCAGATGGGATTGTAAGTATTGTAAGCTCAAAAGTTTGAATTTGTCTTGGAAAGAGTAGAAAACATTGTGGGAAAAGGAGAAAATACTGGTTACCAGCATTTTCTCCTTTTGCTACAACGTTTTCAAAATGCTTCTTCCTGAGGGTCGTTAAAATTCAGAATTATGTGGTTAAGAGTTAACTCTTGAAGTTATGTAATTTTTGTATGGATTTTACACATGCAATACTTGGCACAACTTCAATCCTACTGATCCCTTGCCAGATGACAGAATGTTAGCCTATTGTTGTCCAAATTGAAAGCATTAATCTGCAGATAACGATGTGGTTCAAATGATGCAATTTTGTTTTGATAGGGTAGAAAACATTATTGGAAATGGAGAAAATGCTGGTGAAAATGCTGGTCACCAGCATTTTCTCCCTTTCCCACAATGTTTTAAAAAGGCCTGTTCTACAGGGTCATAAAAACCCAGGGTTGTTTGGTAGAGGGTTAAGGGAGAGATTTGGTTGAACAAAAAGTCCTGTTTTTTCATAGATCTGTATTGGCAGGTATTTTTCTAGCTATTCTAAAAACAAATAGTAATGGAACTCAATATGATTGGTCTTTTTTTATTGACAATTTTGTCATATTTGTTCTGTTAGCATTCAAAGAGCCTGAATGGAAGTGTATTGAAAGACAACTGCTGTTATACAGGACAATAAGTAGTACCTAAGTTATCTCCCTTTGTACAACACAGACACAATCTTCAGTTTTCTATTCTTCTATTTCAGGCTGGTCGTAGAATTATTGATCTGTTTGAAGGGTTCAAAGATGGCCACAATTTGTTATCACTGCTGGAAGTTTTGTCTCATGAAACTTTGGTAAGTTAAAGTTTGAACAACAACTTATGATAATGTACACATATTAAGCAACTAGAACATACTCTTTCAGATAATGCTACGCAGCCTAATCTTGATCTACATTGTTGACAGAAACAACTTCTGCACAACATCTGCCATGCTCAGCCTTTAGAAGGTCACCTTTAAAGCATCTATTATAATTACAGCTACTTTTTTGGACTGGAAATCCAAGATAAGAATGCAAAAAATCTGCAGTCTGATTGGCAGGGTTTTACTTTTCTCACATTGTTTCCTTTCCTATCAAAGACATATTCCATAAGTTGAATCACATTTAACCATTCACGGCCCTGAGATAGATGCCTTTTGAAAACATTGTGAGAAAAGGAAAAACATGCTGGTAACCAGCATTTTCTCCTTTTCCAACAATGTTTTCTAACCTACTGGAAACAAATTTCAATTTTTGAGTTACCTTACATTTAATTTGTTGTCTGCATCTAATTTTAATAAAGAATGAAGTAGCAATAGTGGATATTAAAGTTTAAATGCACAAAATATGTAGTGTTGATCTGCTCGGTCTCTGAAGTCGAGCAATGTGAGGATACATCATTTGCTTCAAAGAGTTTGTAATTGTTAATGATGATGATGATGACGATGACAATTGCAACAACAACAACAGTTTTAATGATGATGGTAGTGATCATAATAATAACAACAATTAAAGCTCTATAGTTTTACTTAGAAATTGATTTTTTTTCAGCCAAGAGAGAGAGGCCGGATGAAATTTCATTCAATTCAAAATGTACAGATAGCCTTGGAATTTCTGCGTCGCAAAGGGGTAAGAACTCTTACTGAATGTTTTTCAGTTTTATTGTGCCAACTTGTCAGTCAAATAACTTGACCCTTGATTGCTAAGTATGATGTATTGGCCTTTTGTAGATGGTGTAGATCAAGATCAGATTGCACAGAATGTGCAGTCTGATCCTTGATTTACACTGTCCAACATGGACATAATTTTGACTCCAAAAATACCTATGAAAGAGCAGTATTCAGGTTTTTGCCATTGGCTAAAAAATTACACACTTATATAGCAGGATAACGGTTAAAAAATTTCATAGTACCCAAGAGGAAAAACAGTTGATGACAAATAGGCTTTGCAGATATCTTTATTGATGATGATGATTATGTTTATTATTATTATGATTATTGTTATCGACAAAATTTAAGGATTCAGGTCTAAAGTCTAAGAGTGAAAGGGGATTTTTCTTTATTAATTCATTGTCAGCAATGCTGGGTTTAAAGAGGCCCTTATACTAACTTTAAGCCAGTTTTAACTCATTTTGTTTTTATTCTATCAAAACATAGTCATTCTTATGTCTTTATACCAAATATTACGCCTGACGGTTGCAAGGTTGCTTAGATTACGGTTGATAGAAAATGCATTTCGCTGAGTTGCGGCCTTCAATGTAAACAGACTTGTCTTTTCCAGTTTTTGAATCGAAGATTTTCAGTATTCGTTATACACTCAGGTAGATTCGTATGATGATCATGCATTCCGTCATGTTAATATATTTGACCTTTACCCTGCATATATACTGAGGACAACAAAGGAAAATGTTGTCTTCTCTGTTGCAACCTCGATTTTCAGACGGAGGTTGTGGCCTATATGCAAGTTAAACCGTATCCGACTCTAGACGGAAACCAAAGATAAATTTCCGTAACATACCGCCATTGTTTACAGCTTTGATTGTCAGCCAGTACCTTTCTAAGTTTTTTTGAAATTTAACAGCGTTTCTGCTTACCAGCTGTAGACGAGCATCTTGAAATGATTCAGAACAAGACAGCTTTTAAAAATCATTGCCTGAAAATGAGGAAATGCTGGTTACCAGCAATTAGTCCTTTTCATTTATTCCTCCATATTAGAAAACTGCATTTTCATAGTCTAGTCCCCTCATCTAAGCCTAGATGAAATTGTTGTAACTGAAAGCTTTCAGTTTGGACTGGTCTAAAATCTTGCTATTTTCAATTTCTTGTTAAGTGTTGAAAATAATCCATGTAAAATGGAGGTAATGAAGTTGTGCATAATGAAATGAAAACTGGCCCATGCTTATAATAGGTCACAAGTTCAATCTAAACAATGAACATCATCGAAAGTTTCTTGCTTCTAAGATTGTTGATCTTCAGAATAAAATAAAGCAGAACTAATTCATCTTATATTGTCATCAGTGAAAAGAATGAAATGAAATTGTTTCCATGAATTAATCTCCAGCAAAATGACAGCATGTGTGACTGGTACGCAAATTGCATTTATGATATTGCATGATTGTTAGGTGATGAATGCAGAACTCATCAATTTTCTTTTGCAGAATCTTTGGTAAAGTTTAACCTGTTCCTCAGAGGGCCTTGGAGTTCCTTTGCTAAATTACTTTAGCACATGTTTACTGTTTACCATCCGAAAAGATTTTAGACGGATCCATATTGAAAGCATTTGCTCGATGCAAAATTTATCGTGGTGTAGATAATTGGCCATGTCTTTAAAAAGTTAGAAAAATATCCTGGTAATAGGAACCAATGCCTCTTACCAGCATTTTTTCCTTTTCTCCTTTTCCACCAATGTCTTCAAAAGCTGTCTTTCTCAGAACCCATAAAACTTTTACCAAACAATTTAGATATAAGAAAAATAAAGCTTTTAAAAACCTTGTGGGAAAAGGAGGAAAAGCTGATTTTGGTCACAGCATTTCCCCCATTTTGCAAAATGTTTTCTACCTTTTCTCAGGGATCTTACATTATTTGGGAGTCATCTGCAATTCCTTTCAATTTGGACAAGTGTAAAATTGTGTTGTTTAGTAAAGTGTTCATTTGCATTGCAAAAAGATGTTCACTCCCTTTGCTTTATAGATAATGCTATGTTGTAATTGTAGGCTAATGGCAAGCAACCTTTTAGTCTCTTTCCCTTGAGATGCAGTGCTGTAACTCCACAAAACTTGCAGTCTCTTACCATTTTCTTCAACTATTCTTAATCATAATCTTTGTCTTATTCTGAAGAATTTTTGAGATTTGAAAGTGACACAACTTAAGATGGGCCAAACAATGGATTTGAAAGTAACCTAACTTATGATTGGCTATTACTGTTTAGTGTAGCCAATCAGGAGTTATGTCACATTAAAATCTAGGAAAACTCTCCAGCATTAAGGTAAGAATATTCCTAAGAATGGACTGTGAATAGGGACCCAGACTGCTAGTTGTATGAGGTTGTGCTGATTTGCCAAAAGAAAGAGACTGAAAAACACTATTTGAAATTCTCTAAAAGAAACCGCTGAAAGTTTAACCCATTACCATACAATCCTTACTTTTGACGACCCTAAGAAAGAAGCCTCAGAAAACATTGCAGGAAAAGGAGAAAATGCTGGTAACCAGCCTTTTCTCCTTTTCCCATAATGTTTTCTACCCTTCACCAAACAAATTTCGGATTTTCAGTCACGTTTATTTTGTCATCTGCAAATGCTTTCGTTTTGGAAAAGCCAAAAATTTTGCGAATGACTTATCGATAAATGCCACAAAGGGTAAGATTTGCAGTATGAAAGGGGTATTAACCCTTTCCCAAACAATAAATTTTGGACCCTTCCAAACCGAAAGAGTTTGCAGACGACAATTTTAGATTTGGAGAAAATGGCAGAAAGTTCTCAAAAAAGGTCGAAAACACTGTGGGAAAAGGAGAAATTGCTTGTTGCGAGCAATTTCTCCTTTTCCCGTAGTGTTTTCAAAAGAGTTTTACTGCAGACACATAAAATCCAGGGCTTGCTTGGGAAAGGGTTAAGGGTTAAACTGTCACAACAATTTTGATTTGATATTTTGTGCTGTAAGGAGGCAGATATTTATGTGATTTAGGGGTTGGGGAGCAAATATTCATATACATTACTTTCTGACACTTCATTATAGAGCTTTATGATTATTTATCTCATGGAGTGCCTAAAAATACCATTGCTGAATACCAGAATTTTCTGTGTTTCAAAAAAAATGTTTTCAAAAGCATTTTGTCTGTAGGTCATTAAATCTCGGATGCTTGTGGTAAGGTGAAGGTTTCGTTAATCGAGACATCTGATCAGCATACATTATACCTTGCAGATTCGTTTAGTAAATATTCGATCAGATGAGATTGTAGATGGGAATCCCAAACTTACTCTGGGTCTTGTATGGACAATCATCCTACATTTTCAGGTAAGTCTTCATAAAATCAACACCTCCCCCCCATCACCCCACCCCCCTTTGTCCGATAGTTTATACACATTCCTGTCTGCAGCATTTTTTTGCAATTTCTTTCAATTTGATCAAGGCTAGAATTTTATTGTCCACTAAAAGAGAGAGATACATTGTCTGAAAATATCCCTATTTATGAATTGATGAAAGTGCAAGGAAATTCTGTTGAAAATTATCTCGATAAAATCTGGTACAATGAAGGAATGAATTTGTTAACCCATTACCATACAATCCCTACTTTTGACAACCCAGAGAAAGAAACCTTGAGAAAACATTGTGAGAAAAGGAGAAAATGCAGGTAACCAGCATTTTCTCCTTTTCCCACAAAGTTTTCTACCTTGCCAGAAACAAATTTCAATTTTTGAGTTACGTTTATTTTGTCGCCTGCAAGGGCTTTCAATCTGGACCAGTCTAAAATTTTGTCATTTGGTAAAGAGTAAATCTAGCAACAGACCAACTTGAAAATGTCGTGGCAAAGGGAGAGAACAATGTCTAGGCTTACGTAGCAAGTGTTGGAATGTATTTGTACCTGGATGTAATCCATGGTAAGGCTTTTTACCTTTCTATATACCCTATACTTGGATAAAATGTTAGACTCATCCAGTTTGAAATGACTTAACCCTTTACCACACAATCATGACTTTTAACGACCCTGAGGAAGAAGCAAAATCCCCTAAAGAAGAAAAATTGTGGGAAAAGGAGAAAATACTGGTAACCAGCATTTTCTCCTTTCCCAACAAAGTTTTCTTCCCTGTTAACCCTTTATCAAAAAACAACATTTTAGACTAGTCCAACTTGAAAGCAGTTGGAGACAATAAAATAAATTTAACTCAAAAATTGAAATTTATTTTTAGCAGCATTTTCTCCTTTTTCCACAATGTTTTCAGAAGGCAAAGGGTTGTTAAAAGTCGGGATTGTGTGGTAAAGAGTTTAATGAAAAAGTGTGTCATTTGAGCAATTATGAAATTGTCATCTGAAGATACTTTTAATTGAAAGGTCCAAAATTTTGCAATGTGGTAAAGGGTTAAAGACAACAGTTTTAGACTTTCCTATACTGAAAGATTTTGCAGATGAAAAAGTGACCCAGGTTCAATTTTACAGAATTTGTGGGTTGACTCTGTACCAATTTTTTCTACACTATCAAAAGGTGTCATATACACATACGAAATGGCTTCATCCTTGCTGTTATTTAGGGTCAAGTAGGGATCCCAAAGAAATGCCTTATGGGGTAAAACGTTAATTTCCAGTGTGTCAGAAGACCAGTTTACCTCTTGATCCAGTTGGTTGTTGTACTGAATGGACTGTATGGATTCTTAATTATTGATGATTTGTATTGTTTTTTCATATAAATTTCAGTGTATATATATTTTTTTAATTTGACGAGACGTGAAAATTCTAAATACCCACCTTTAAGGAGATGTATGAAGCCAGCTTTTGCAAGAGGATGGCTCACATGCAATTACATGCTCTATTAAAATCACACAGGGTCTGTTATGTACAGGTTTTGCCCAGATGCAGAATAAAAGATAACCAACGGAATTCTATTGCCGAAATTATGCATTTTATATTATACATAAAATATGTGATAAAGTCATTTCTGCTGAGATATAAGAACATTTACCTACCCATTGCCAAACGATCTTAGTTTAACCCGTAACCACACAAACACGACTTTTAACGACCCTGAGAAAGATGCCTTTTGAAAACATTGTGGGAAAAGGAGAAAATGCTGCTTACACCAGCATTTTCTCCTATTCCCACAATGTTTTCTACTCTTCACAAAACAAATGTTTAATTTTCAGTCACTTTTATTTAGTCTTCTGCAAATGCTTTCGATTTGGACAAGCCTAAAATATTGTTGTTTGGTATTGAGTTAAAGACCCTGGGCAATAAGACTTTTGAAAACATTGTGGGAACAAGAGAACAAGCTGGTTGCTAGCATCCCATAACTTTTTCTGCTCTCTCAAAAGTAAATTCCATTTGAGCCAGGTTCAATTTGTGTCATATGAAGAAGTTAACAATTTGAAAATTTTAAATTCTTTTTGTCTGGTAAAGACAAAAAGAAGGTATTAAAATTCTTTACAATCTTGCAACTATTTGTGATTTTTCTCCGAAAGGCTGGAAAACATTGTTGAAAATGGAGGAAAAGCTGGTTACACATATTTTCCTAATTTTTCACAATATTTTCAAAAGTTTCGCTCTAAAAGGTCATACAATTTTGAGAGCTTTCAATACTGAGACTAAGAAATTTCACCATACAGCAAAACCTTAAGGATGTGTACTTGAAAGCAAAAAGCAAACAGCAAAATAAACTTGGCTCAATTGTGGATATTATATTTGAAAGATCAGAAAATATAGCGGGAAAGAAAAGGAGAATGATAGTGACCTGAGCTTTGTCTCATTTTCCCTTTTAGGTTTTTACTTTTCAAAAAACAAAATCCCATCTATTGGGCCACATTTGAGTTTTGTCTGCCTAGAGTTTCAGGTGAACAGTCTTGAATTTTCCATCAGTTTAAGGATAAAAGATCCTCTTTAAATAGTTTATTTTTCATTTTGTACTTTCTATAAATTTGACTTATTTTTAGACTATGAAAATGAAATAATGTGCAGGGAGAAAAAAACATTTTATCACATTTTAGCGCAAAATCTAAGAAGATAAAAGGGTAACAACCTTGATGTGTTTGACTGGTTTACTATCAACGTTCCCTGCAGCTCAATGCGGATTTTGTCAAGAGAAATCATGGAACCAGCCATCATCTTTCTTCTCATGAAAGAAAACGAGCAAAAAATGATGTGAATTATTTGTTTCTTATCAGTTTTCATGGAATATTTATGCGGATAGATATATGTTCTAATGAAAACAAACCTAATCCCTCAAACTTGCAATATCATGTGGAGTATTATTTTGTGAAGATTACTTGTAACCCAGTACCAAACAGCAAAACTTCAGACTTGTCCAAATGGAAAGCATTGTCATGAATAGGAAATTAAACCTTTCCCAAACAATCCCTGGCTTTTACAACCCGAGAAAGAAGCCTCCTGGTAAACAGCATTTTTTTCTTTTCCCAATATAATTTTTTCCTGTCCCGAAACAAATTTCATTTTTTTGTCATCTGCAAATGAGTTCTCACAATCTACTAATCTCTCGATTCTGCTTCATGGGACCTTCACCAGAATCCTGTAGCTGACACCCACTATCAGGTAGACTAGACTTAAGTGAAAGCATTTGCAGATGAAAAATGAGATGTTGGTCAATTGGATTCGAATGGGCTGAATACTTTCGATTCATGATCATAGTATTGATCAGAAAATTTCCAGACATTTTTCTGGCATGGGGAAAATTCATCTTTGTATGAAAATGAAATTTTGATGAATGAGAATTGCACCCTGAAGTTACTATATTGTTCATGATTTCCTTATTAAAGAGTTGTATACTGAAGATTTATTCCAGTGAAATTGCAGAGACAAAGAATGAAAATAATGTGACTAAAAGAAAAATGATTTATTTCTTGCAAACTTTTGGTCACAATATATTTTTAGCTCACCTGAGCACAACGTGCTCAAGGGGAGCTTTTAGGATCACACAGTGTCCGTCGATCGTCGTCCGTCGTCAGCAATTCTTTAAACATCAACTCCTCCTAAATCGCTGGGCCAATTTGGACCAAACTTGGCAGGAATGTTCCTTGGGAGGTCCTCTTTGAAAATTGTTCAGAGAATTTGATTCCATCAAAAACTCTGGTTGCCATGGCAACGAAATGGAATTTTTTAGCAAATTCTTTAAAAATCTTCTCCTCTGAAACCACTGGTCGGATTTTAAAATAATTTCACAGATATGTTCCTTGGGTGACCCTTTTCAAAAATTGTTCGTGAAATTTTGATCCGTCCAAAAATGTGGCTCTGTTGAATGGGGGCTTCTTGCACTATACAGAAATGAAGGAATTCTTTAAAATTCTTCTCCTGTGAAACCGATGGTCGGATTTTAAAATAATTTCACAGATATGTTCCTTGGGTAACCCTTTTCAAAAAGTGTTCGTGAAATTTTGATCTGTCAAAAAATGTGGCTCTGGTGAATGGGGGCTACTTGCACTATACAGAAATGAAGGAATTCTTAAAAAATCTTCTTGTCTGAAACCGCTTGTCAGATTTTGAAATAATTTCACAGAGTTATTTCTTGGATGACCCTTTTCAAAAATTGTTCATGAAATTTTGATCCGTCAAAAAATGTGGCTGTGGTGAATGGGGGCTACATGCACTATACAGAAATAAAGGAATTCTTAAAAAATCTTCTTCTCTGAAACTGCTGGTCAGATTTTGAAACTATTTCTCAGGGATGTTCTTTGGGTGACCCTTTTCAAAAACTGTTCGCGAAATTTTGATTGGTCAAGAAACATGGCTCTGATGAATGGGGGCTACTTGCACCATATGGAAATGAAGAAATTCTTGAAAATTCTTCTTCTCTGAAACGGCTGGACAGATTTTGAAATGATTTCACAGAGATAATCCTTGGGTGACCCTTTTCAAACATTGTTCACGAAATTTTGATCTGTCAAGAAACATGGCTCTGGTGAATGGGGGCTACTTGCACTATATGGAAATGAAGAAATTCTTAAAACTTCTTCTTATCTGAAACCCCTAGTCTGATTTTAAAATAATTTGACAGAGATGTTCCTTGGGTGACCCTTTTCAAAAACTGTAGATATAATTTTGATCTGTCATGAAACATGGCGCTTGTGAATGGGGGCTACTTGCACTATATGGACATGATGAAATTCGTGAAAATTCTCTTTCTCTGAAACCCCTGGTCAGATTTTAAAAGAAATTTTCCGAAATGTTCCTTGGGTGACCCTTTTCAAAACTTGTTCGTAAATTTTGATCCATCAAGAAACATGGTTTTTATGGATGGGGGCTACTTGCTCGTATACAGAAATGAAGAATTCTTAAAAATTCTTCTTTTTGAAACCGATGGTCAGATTTTGAAATGACTTTTACAGGTGACCTTTTGAAAATTGCTTGGCAAAATTATAAATTTGTTTCCAATGTTTCAATACCTCAAGAAAAAATAGGCTGTGGTCATCTCAAAAATTCAGGTGAGCGATCCAGGGCCATCTTGGCCCTCTTGTTTTAAATTTTACATTTCCTGGGCTCTCTGTATTTCGTGTAAGTGTTATTTCACTTTTGCATTACCTGGCTATATCACCTGGCTACATTACCTGGCTACATTACACTTTTACATTACCTGGTCACTCCTTTTCGTTAGCATAATCTTATGTAATGAATTCTTTGAAAGTTATGACTTGTACAAATTTTTGTCCTCAATAAACAACTTGAAAATTCTTTGTACATGACAAACTTAAGTTACCAAACTACATTCAGTATTCTAGAGAATTCCATCTGTTTTTAACCTTTTACCACACAATGCCGACTTTCGACGACCCTGAGAAAGAAGTCTTTTGAAAACATTTTGAGAAAATGCTGGTAACCAGCATTTTCTCCTTTTCCCACAATGTTTTCTCTCCTCTTTGATACAAACTTCATATTTTCAGTCTCTGCAAATGCTTTCAATTTGGACCAGTCTTAAATTTTGTCGTTTGGTAAAGAGTTAATGGTTTCTCTGGAACAGTCTCCAAGCTTGTTCCAGATAAATGTTTTATAATCTAGAAATTTACAATGCAGAATTAATGTGCTTTTTACAAGTGGTACTTTAGAGTTTTATAGGTAAATAAAAGGTTGTGTGTTTTCAAGTAGAATTTCAAATTAATGTTTGGGGAGAAAGTGGAAATACACCTCAATTTTCAGTTTTGAAAACAATGAAAATTAATTTAGTTGGTGTGAGAGAGTAAACTTGATGCTGAAATCTTTACTCAACAACAAAATTTTAAACTTGTCCAAGTCGAAAGTATTTGCAGATGGCAAACTCATTGTAGCATAAAAGATAATTTCTGTCTTTGAAAATGTAGAAAACTTTGTGGAAATAGGAGAAAATACAGGTAATAGGATTCACTCCTTTTCCCACAATGCTTTCTAAAACCTTCTTTAAGGAGGACTTTTTAAACGTAGGACTATTTTGTAAAGGTTTGATGAATGATTTAAAAAGAAGTATAATGAATTGAAGCAGTATAAAACTTGAGTTTAATATCTTAATTATGATTAATTGTTCAGTATTTCTACTCCTTGTGCTCCTTATCAATTTTGATACCACTCATCTTGGCCACACAAAATGTTTGATGATATTGTGGGAAAAGGCAAGCATTTGGTTATCAATATACTGTGTACAAAGACAATGAAAGTTGTCCTTGGCATCTTGGGTCTTTACCCATAACCATCTTCTGTTTGCTATAGAAGTTCCTAGACCTGTACCTATAAAATAAAAAGTATGCTAAAGAGAATGTAACTGCAGCAGAATGGTATAGGTGAAAAAATAAGTTTTGATAAGTGAGGCTGTCAGCATTTGCTTTTTACCCCCATGGACCTGAACCAGATTACCACAAAAGCACAGAATCAAGTGCTGAAAAGTTAAGCCAAAGCAAAGATGCAAATTTTACTATAATGTGACCTCCCTGTTGCAGATTTTTTTTTCATTGTGTAGGGTACAACTTCCACAGCAAAAATGGGTAACAAAAACTGCAACTTTGATGTTTTTATGCACATCTGGTAAATGCCTTCCGCCATCACAATATTTGTGATAATTTGCTAATGGTGTGGAAATCTTAAAAAACCCTTTTGCTCTAAACTCATGCTGCGTGCCAAACTAAGCAGCTATTGCTGCCATTAAAATAGCTTTGTAACCTGTCACAAGTAGCAAAAAAAGGACACTAGACAAAATGACATAGAATTTAGATGTAGATCAGAAGGCAACTGGTATGTTAACAGTGTAACTTTGGGTCTGTTCTGTTAGATAGGTTTGATATTTTTAGCACTAAGTCCTTTGAGCTTTAACCCTTTCCCAAATGACAAATTTTAGACTGTTCCAAACTCAACGTGTTTACAGATGACAATTTTGAATTTGATGAGAATGGCAGAAAATTTTCCGATAGGCTAGAAAACACTGTGGGAAAAGGAGAAATTGCTTGTTCCAAGCAATTTCTCCTTTTGCCACAGTGTTTTCTAAAGACTTGTACTGCAGACACGTAAAAACCAGGGCTTGTTTGGGAAAGAGTTAAAATGCCTGTTCTATTAATTTAGCAGTCATTTCTGTTTGAGAGTATCTCTGCAAAAGTACTGGTCTTCATATAAAATCTTATTCAGAAAGCTTGTAATACTTTGTCTCACATCAGAAATGCAGTAAATGACTTTCAAAGTCATTGTAAAATATGAATAATCCACATAAGGCATGGTTCATTTTGTTGCAAAAATTGTGGCAAAAGAAAGCAATCATTCCAGAGACAGGTCTGCAGCAAGATGACAAAAAGTTGGTTACTGAAGGGAAAGAGCTAATATTTCACAAAACAGTTCTTTGTTTCAGTAGCATTTTCTCCATTTTTAGCTCACCTGAGCACAACGTACTCAAGGGGAGCTTTTAGGATCACTCGGTGTCCGTCGTGCGTCGTCCGTCGTGCGTCAGTGCGTCGTGCGTCGTCAACAATTCTTTAAACATCAACTCCTCCTAAACCGCTGGGCGGATTTGGACCAAACTTGGCTGGAATGTTCCTTGGGAGGTCCTCTTTAAAAATTGTTCACAGAATTTGATTCCATCAAAAACTCTGGTTGCCATGGCAACGAAATGGAATTTTTTAGCAAATTCTTTAAAAATCTTCTTCTCTGAAACCGCTGGCCAGATTTTAAAATAATTTCACACAGATGTTCCTTGGGTGACCCTTTTCAAAAACTGTTCGTGAAATTTTGATCCGTCAAGAAACATGGCTCTGGTGAATGGGGGCTTCTTGCACTATACAGAAATGATGAAATTCTTAAAAATTCTTCTTCTCTGAAACCGCTGGCCAGATTTTAAAATAATTTCACACAGATGTTCCTTAGGTGACCCTTTTCAAAAATTGTTCGTGAAATTTTGATCCGTCAAGAAACATGGCTTTGGTGAATGGGGGCTTCTTGCACTGTAAAGAAATGAAGAAATTTTTAAAAATTCTTCTTCTCTGTAACCGCTGGTCAGATTTTAAAATAATTTCACAGAGATGTTCCTTGGATGACCCTTTTCAAAAATTGTTCGCGAAATTTTGATATGTTGAGAAACATGGCTCTGGTGAATGGGGGCTTCATGCACTATACAGAAATGAAGAAATTCTTAAAAATTCTTCTTCTCAGAAACCGCTGGTTAGATTTTGAAATAATTTCACAGACTTGTTCCTTGGGTTACCCTTTCCAAAAAATGTTCGCGAAATTTTGATTGGTCAAGAAACATGGCTCTGGTGAATGGGGGCTACTTGCACTATATAGAAATGAAGAAATTCTTGAAAATTCTTCTTCTCTGAAATGGCTGGACAGATTTTGAAATAATTTCACAGAGATGTTCCTTGGGTGACCCTTTTCTAAAATTGTTCGCAAAATTTTGATTGGCCAAGAAACATGGCTCTAGTGAATGGGGGCTACTTGCACTATATGGAAATGAAGAAATTCTTGAAAATTCTTCTTCTCTGAAACCTGTGGTCAGATTTTAAAATAATCTGACAGAGATGTTCCTTGGGGGACCCTTTCCAAAAGCTGTACATATAATTTTGATCCATCAAGAAACATGGCTCTTGTGAATGGGGGCTACTTGCACTATATGGACATGATGAAATTCTTTAAAATTCTCTTTCTCTGAAACCCCTTGTCAGATTTCGAAATTATTTCAGAGAGATGTTCCTTGGGTGACCCTTTTCAAAACTTGTTCGTAAATTTTGATCCATCAAGAAACATGGCTCTCATGGATGGGGGCTACTTGCTCTAATACAGAAATGAAGAATTCTTAAAAATTCTTCTTTTTGAAACTGATGGTCAGATTTCGAAATGACTTTTACAGGTGACCTTTTGAAAATTGCTTGGCAGAATAATAAATTTGGTTCCAATGTTTCAATACCTCAAAAAAAAAAAATAGACTATGGTCATCTCAAAAATTCAGGTGAGCGATCCAGGGCCATCTTGGCCCTCTTGTTCATGTTTTCTACTCTTTCTAAAACAAAGTCAATCATCTGGTCCACATTTAAGTTGTCATCTTCATTCAAACACTTTGAATTTGGACAAGACTATACTTTCATCATAATTTCATTGCATGAAATTATTTAGTCTGATTTGGTTTAATTATCCCCCGCCGTAGGCAGAGGGATATAGTTTTAGCGTTGTCCGTCCGTCCTTCCGTCCGTCCGTCCGTGTGTCCGTCCCGGCAAATACACTGTATCTCCAATACCATGGGTCGGAATTCCGTGAAACTTTATATACATATACAACGACCCATTCTCCCGAGATGCTTTTTTTGTTTCTTTGATTCGATGAAAATGGCCGACTGAGAGCGATTTTAAGTTTCACTTAACTTACACTTAAGTACATTTTTAATGTTTGGAATCTTCTCTTCAAAACTCAATTTCTCCACAACCCCTGGACCAAATTGGATAAAACTTCATATATGAACTCCTTGGGGTAAGGCGCAGACGTAGCTTTCCCGGATTTTCAATTTGACCCCGTGTCATGGAAAAAAGGGGCTTAATGCAAAATTGCAATATTTACCAATATCTCATTCAGTTTTTGTCAGAATATCATGAAACTTCATGGTTATATTGTTTATGGAAAGTTTTAGCATGTGCCCTTGCTATTTTTAATCTGGGCGTTTTTTAAGTTGACGTTCTGTCATGGAAAAAAGGGGTTTCTTGCAAAATTCCAATTTTTACTAATATTTCATTCAGTTTTGGTCAAAATTTCATTAAACTTCATGGTTATATTGTTTTTTCAAAGTTTCACCATGTGCTCTTGTTTCTTTATCTATGTGTTTTTCAATTTGACCCTCTGTCATGGAAAAATGGGGTTTCTTGTATAATGACAAGGAAAAAGGGGCCCTAATGCAAAATTGCAATTTTTACTTATATCTTGTTCAGTTTTTGTCAAAATTTCATGAAATTTCATGGTTCTATCTTTTTCTACAAGTTTCAACATGTGCCCTTTGTTTTTTTCAATCTATTAATTATTAATGTGCAAATATGTCTTTCCTGCTTTCTCAAATTGAGGCTGCATCACGGAAAAAGGTGACTTCATGGAAATTTTTTTTTCACTAATATCTCCTTTATCGGTGCTCAAAACTTTGGTAAATTTCAAATTTGAACTTGTTGGAACGTTGCCCATGTACCTTTCTTCCTGTTTCTCAATTTCAGGCTGCATCTCGGGAAAAGGGGGCTTCATGTAAAAAATTGTTTTATGTAATATTTACTACATGACTGCTCAAAATTTTATGAAATTTCTAATTTTGAATTATTATTTAAAAATGCCACAAATCACACACGCGTTGTTTTTATTTCAATGATCCAATATTGTCTTATGGGAAAAGGGGGCTTAAAGGGGGCTTATTGTCCTCTACAAGTTTGTGTTGGCTATCTCTAAGATAGTAATTGCCATTTCACTTCAAATTTTGGGGGGCATGAACAGGTTCTTTTTGGATAAACGAAGTGAATTTTTATCAATTTCATATATTTTATGACAAGCACTCGTTCGGGGAGCATAACCTGTCTCTGATGGCTCTTGTTTTATCTAATGAAATCCTGTGCCATGGAACAAGGGAGCTTAATGTATAATTTCTTCATAGACCAATAACAAAAAGGCCATATGTATATGCAAAACAGAATACCTCCTATATGTTTGTATCAAAAAAGGTCTTTTTCGGCGGGGGATATCATTTCAACGAAATTGCTTGTTTGGCACTTGAATTGCCTTGCTAAAGAGCTCACTTTCTGGCAAGGCAATACAAGTGCCAAGGTTTACTACATTTCCCAATTAAATACATGATATCTAGCCAGATGTAGTCATAATGTGGCACTTGTACTGCCTCCATACCAAGCAAGCTTAGTTGCGTTGCTGTACAAGTGCCAAAGTTAACCACACTTGGCCATTCAAAGCATAATAACTAGCCAGGTATGGTATACTGTGGCACTTGTACTGCCCTGCAACTAAGCTTGCTTGGTATGGAGGCAGTACAAGTGCCAAAGTGTACCACAATAGGTTGTAAGATACATGATAAAGTCATGTGTTAAGTTGCACTTGTACCACCTTGCTTTTAAGCTGGAATTGTAGCATGGTAGTATAAGCATCATTTTAAATCACTCCAGTGTAGAATTGTAAACCCAGCTGATTCATCTCCTAATATTTTCTTCCTTGTATAAATGGCTTTTCCCCCTTCTTGATTAAATAAAAGCATTAAGAACTTTTTGGATGCAAGTGATTGGAAAAGTACTGTAACAGATCAAAGATATTTATCAGCTGAGATATGCTGATGAGTCACAGATAGAACTCTCCAATATCCAGTACATGCCTTACCTTAGTTTCACCTTGTTATAACACCAAACATACTTTCAGAATGGAGGCATGAAAAATATGCTTTTTATAGTCTTGAAGCTTGTGCCAAAATTCTATATGGTTCAGAGATTAACCTATTACCACTCAATCCCTACTTTTGACGACCCTGAGAAAGAAGCCATTAAAAAATATTATCCCACAATGTTTTCTACCCTTCACAAAACAAATTTCAAAGTTTCAGTCACTTTTAGTTTATTGTCTACAAATGCTTTCTATTTGTATAAGCCTAAAATATTGTCATTTGGTAATGAGTTAAGGCATTGTTCCAAAAACAGAAAGGTTTAATTAGTCCTGAATTGTAATGACTCTGAGGGAAATGGCTTTTGAAAACACTTAAGTAACCAGCATTTTTCCTTTCCTCCAATGTTTTCAAAAGACTTTTACTGCAGACACGTAAAAACCAGGGCTTGTTTGGGAAAGGGTTAAGTGTCGAAGGAAAATCCTACCTGTCTTTAACACATTTAATTTGTCATCTACAAATGCTTTCAATTTGGAAGGTCCAAAATTCGATCTTCATGGTAAATAGTTAACTCTTTGCAAGACAAGAAAAATTATAATCTTGTCCATATTGAAAGCATTAAAAATTTAGCAGATGACAAAGTGAAGGTTCAAATGATGAGAGTTGTTTCTAAAACAAAGGGTAGGATTAACATGAGAAAAGGAGAAAGTGCTTGTAACCATGGTTTTCTCAATGTTTTGCTATTGGCTTCTTTTTCAAGACGGCCTTGTAAGCCCAATCATGGTAATGAAGGCAATTATGTGAATGAATGGGCTGGCAGTGTGAAATGATGTTGGACCCAGTGTCCATTGTGTGTCAGTCGTCATGCATAGTCAACAATTTTTTGAACATCAACTCCTCCTAAACCACTGGGCCAATTTGGACCAAACTTGGCGGGAATGTTCCTTGGAAGGTCCTCTTTAAAAACTGTTTGCAGAATTTGATTCCGTCAAAAACTCTGGTTGCCATGGCAACAAAATGGAATTTTTTAGGAAATTCTTTAAAAATCTTCTTCTCTGACTCCGCTGGCCAGATTTTAAAATAGTTTCACAGAGATGTTCCTTGGGTGACCCTTTTTGAAAAGTGTTCGTGAAATTTTGATCCGTCAAGAAACATGGCTCTGGTGAATGGGGGCTTCTTGCACTATACAGAAATGAAGGAATTCTTAAAAATTCTTCTTCTCTGAAACCGCTGGCCAGGTTTTAAAATAATTTCACAGAGATGTTTCTTGGGTGGCCCTTTTCAAAAATTGTTCGCGAAATTTTGATCTGTCAAGAAACATGGCTCTGGTGAATGGGGGCTTCTTGCACTATACAGAAATGAAGAAATTCTTAAAAATTCTTCTTCTCTGAAACCGCTGGCCAGATTTTAAAATAATTAAACAGAGATGTTCCTTGGGTGATCCTTTTCAAAAATTGTTTTTTTAAATTTTGATCTGTCAAGAAACATGGCTCTGGTGAATGGGGGCTACTTGCACTATAGGGCAATGAGGAAATTCTTAAAAATTCTTCTTTTCTGAAACAGCTGGTCAGCTTTTGAAATAATTTCACAGAGATATTCCCTGGGTGACCCTTTTCAAAAATTGTTCCTTAAAGTTTGATTCGTTGAGAAACATTGCTCTGGTGAATGGGGGCTACTTGCACTACACAGAAATTAAAAATTTCTTGAAAATTCTTCTTCTTCGGTTGGTCAGATTTGAAATTTATTTCACTGAAATATTCCTTGAATGACTTTTTTCAAAATTTGTTTGCGAAACTTTGATTGGTCAAGAAACATTGCTCTGGTGATCCCCGTGGGGTCCCGGGGTTTTTTACTGTATAGAATAGGACCTCGGCCTTTCTCTATGGCATGTCGTAGAAGGCGACTAAAATTAGAGACAAACGGCTGCTTTCCTCGTAATTCGTAGGATTGCAGCAGGCTGGGTAGTTCTTATTCCAAATCCTTTATTTTTTTCTCGATGTAAATAGGGTTTGGAATGGGAATCAATCGGCCTGTGGGACCCCGTGTGGTTTAATCGGGGGTATAAGAATAAACCACTGCAGTCCTGCGATCGTCACATCTGCCATTTCATCTGGCGGAACAAAAGTGACAGCATGCATGTCGTAAAAGGCGACAAAAGGGGCATCATTTTGTGTTTCATCCATTCCTCATTTATCATGTTTGTCTTGTGTTGTTCGACATGTATGTTATTTTCACCTCACATTATTGTTTACTAAGTAAGTGCGCCCAATATGACCTAAGTTGTCGACGGGCCTTAAAACACCATTCATTCATTCATTCATTGCTCTGGTGAATGGGGGCTACTTGCACTGTACGGTTATCGCTTTCATAAAGGAGATTGGCATTTACAATAAACTGTGATATTTACTCTGGAGTTTCTTACCCATCTTTTTACAACATTCTTTACTTCATTAATATTCAATTTGCATCTCCTTAATGGGAGGATTGGCTCTCTTGGAGACATCTTATCTCATTGGAGACAGGACCTCTTTAATGGGAGTATCTGATCCCATTGGAGGTTCCAATCTTTATCAGTTTTAACCTCATTTCCAAGGAAAAACAATATTATCAGTCTTACCTTTTAACCTAAAGCTTTGGAGTAGGCAGGGAATGCCCAGCCACTCAATATCATATTTTATGCATATTATAAATGACAATTTTTTTTTTTTCATTTAAAAAACTTCTTTTTATCAAACCAGCATTGAGTTTAAACCTTATTTGTCGCATTCTTAGATCTAATCATTTAAAACTTTTGAGTATATGGGGATTGCCCTGTAACTCGATGATGCCCTTTATGCATTAAGTTTTCTTAATTCAATTCTTTTATTGTCATTTAAACTTCATTCAGTTTAAACAACACTTTGTTTATTATCTTTTAACATAGATATGCGCGCTAAATGACCAAAGCTGTCGATGCGCCATAAAACAACATTCATTCATTGCACTGTACGGAAATTAAGAAACTCCTAAAAATTCTTCTTTTCTGAAACTGCTGGTCAGATTTTGAAACGACTTACAGGTGACCTTTTAAAAATTGCTTGGCAAAAAAATGATTTTGTTTCCAGTATTTCAATACCTTAAAAAAAAAAGGCTATGGTCCTCTCAGAAATTTAGGTGAGCGATCCAGGGCCATCTTGGCCCTCTTGTTTTTTGAAAATGAATATACCAGTATTCACTGCACAGCTTGCATTCAGTATATCACCTGTACTATCTTCATGTGATTACTTTCACATTTCAAGTGAAAATAAATGATATTTTTATTTACCTGCAGAGTTTTCAGTATACTTCGATTTTCTTTGAAGGGAAAAAACTTACAGAATTGCTTGATAATGGTATCAAGATTTGCAACTTAGGCTCGGGGCTTATCAGCTTAATGCCTTTTGTCTCAGCTCAGATTCCTACTTAAAGTAAAGAGATTTTGAAGCTCTATCTGCAGGATGTATAATGAAGTCATTTCAGTTTAGTGTTTGGCAGCATTCATATCTTTATAAACTCTCTTCTTCTGTATCAAGAAGTTTTGGATGAGCTTCAGTCGTTAATTGTTTACCAAACAATCCCTGGTTTTAACAACGCAGCATTTTCTCCTTTTTCTACGATGTTTTCTACTCTTCTAAAGTTAAGTTTCAGGTTTTCTGAGTCATGTTCATTTTGTTGCCTGTAAATGCTCTCAGTTTGTACAAGTCTGAAATTTTGAAATTTCTACTCCAGCCACAACCCAAGTAACTCTTTTGTTAACATGGGGTAAAACATTCTAGTTTGGTGTGAGAGGGGCTTTATAGAATGTAACTCTAGTAGTCTCTTTATGCTGGCATTAAGAAAAAAAAATCTGTTATAATAAAACCAGAAATTCTGATGTATGGAAAAAAATTATAGTATGTCACCACAAATCTTTCCCAGATGATGAGGTTTAGACTGATCCAAATTCAAAGCATTTGCAGACCACAAATTTAACATCACTCAAATGATATGACTTGTCTTTGAAAGGGTAATAAACAGGAAAAGTCAACATTCCCTTTTGTTCTTACAATTTTTCAAAGGCCCCTTTCCCACGTGTGGTTAGACATGAGATTGTTTGGTAAAGACCTGAATATGAAAAACCAAACACTTTGCCATCTTTCTTAAGACAGAGCAAAGCTGCCATGAGGCAGTGCAATAAAGTAAAATGATGGAAGGTTTTGAACTCGGATTTAGTTTCTTGTTTTGCCAATTAGGTAGTTTTTTCTTGTTTTATATGTTATATAGTTGTCAATGTGTCAGTGATACACTTTTGATGGTTTGCAGACTTGTTGACTTCTGTATTGTAAAGCTTTCACTACTAATCTCTCGTAAGAACAAGGTACTGAATTATACAGTGTTAGCATATCAAAGAAAGAAAACTTATGAAAACATGTGGGGAAAAAGGAGAAAATGATGGGAACCAGTAAGATTGGATAAAGATAAGAAGGTCTGTTATGTCTAATCCTGATCTATAGTGTCTCTAAAATGGAGCAGCTATACTGTGCTCTTTACTTTCCTAAACTTGCTTAAGAGCAGTAAATATAATTGTAACCATTCAATTTAGAGATTATAATAAATTCTCAACTCCCAAAAAAAGAAGAAAAATAACATTATTTACTCTCATAGATTTTGTTTAAAACTTTCAGATGCATAATTTTATATTATATCCATATATAAAAAACTATAGTTCTTAAATTTGTAATTGGGATCACTTCAAAAATGCAGCAATCTAGTGTTATGTCATTTTCATCTCTGGCACAATATGTTTACCTGTTTTCATACCTCTCTACCTTGAAGCATAGGAAATCAGAAATTATCATTTATTCGATGATCACACAGGCTTGTTCCCAGGGTTTTCAAGTGAATCATTCAACATTCTTTTTTTTTTCCAATCACATTATCAGTTCAGCCCTGTACTAACATTGCCAACTACTTTTTGTATGATAGGAAGAGTCAAATGAAAGGGAGCTTTTTGAAAATATCATAGGAAATCAGCATTTTCTTCTCCTCTCAGAATGTTTTCAGATGGCCTTATCCTCAGGATTGTTTGGCAAGAGGTTAAACTGTACAAAACTCTTGATGCTAGCATGATGCATACCCATGGTGAAAACAGTGTAAGAGTTGTCATGGCCTATTAAAACTGTAGATGTCTATCTTCTGAACATGCTTTTTGAGTATATGCCAAATCAGATCATATCTAAGAATTGGCAACTTTTGATGTCTATGAGACTAGTACTGTATTTTTGATAATTAGCTGGCAGCCCAATTAAATTTGTCTTGTTTTGACTCCCAAATTGTTTCCTTTTGACAGCTAGTGTGCCTTTAATGTTAGCCAGGATAGATCTTAAATCAATATTCACATCACTCTCTTGCACTCCGGATCATTACATTTACCTCTGTAATGGACTCAGAAAGTAGTCCGTCATTACGTCATATTTTTGTCACATGACCATAACTCAAAATGGCTACACAAATGCCGGTGAAAGAAAGACCAATATCGATTGTTTCGTGTGCCGTTCAAACAGCATGGGACTAATCAAACTTAGTGATAGGTAATGAACAAAAGAGGGATTTTCTGAAAAGCCTAAATATCTAAAGGACGATAACTTGATTTTTAATCGTACAAACTTAGATCCAGCGGTGTGTCAAATCAGTTGTCATCATTCATGGGCGCAGCCATTTTTTTTAAAATCGGCGTAAGATTCTGAAAAGTGAAGAGGCTCGAAAAAAATAGTTCCATTTTATACAGGTAAATTCATCAGTTTGAACGCACCTATAATGTATCAAGAATCATATTTCCTTTGTCTAACTTACAATTGTACACATGAAACAGTTAAACAGTAACAAAACATCTTTTCCTCGGTTAGACAAGATTCTTGTCATTTAGCCCATCGCAGAGATGTATGTGAGGTAACGAACGACAACTCCGCTCGGAGATTGTATTCACATGAGTAGGGCACTTCCTGTATGCTCCAATTTTTATCAACTCTCCATGTTACTTAGGCATGGTTTACTTTTTCCACACCAGATATCACCTTAGCACAAAGTGCTAAAGGTGAGCTATTGTGATCGCCCAATGTCCGTCGTCCGTCAACAATTTCTTTAAACATTTTCTCCTCCTAAACCACTGGGCCAATCTTCATGAAACTTGGCAGGGATGTTCCTTGGGTGAAGCTCTACCGAAATTGTTCAAAGAATTTAATTCCACACATAACTCTGGTTGCCATGGCAACAAAACGAAAAAAACCCAAAATCTTTGAAAATCGTTTCCTCTGAAACTAGAAGGGGTAGAGCTTTGATATTTAGTATGTAGCATCTCCCAATGGACCTCTACCAAGGTTGTTCAAATTATGCCCCTGGGGTCAAAACTGGCCCCACCCCGGGGGTCACAGGTTTGAGCATGGGAACAAAGAAGGAAAACTTTGAAAATCTTCTCTGAAACCTGAAGGGGTAGAGCTTTGATATTTGGTATGTAGCATCTCCTAGTAGACCTCTACCAAGTTTGTTCAAATTATGTCCCTGGGGTCAAAACTGGCCCCACCCCAGTGGTCACAAGTTTGAGCATAGGAACAAAGAAGGAAAACTTTAAAAATCTTCTCCTCTGAAACTTGAAGGCGTAGAGCTTTGATATTTAGTATGTGACATCTCCTAGTGGACCTCTACCAAGTATGTTCAAATTATGCCCCTGGGGTCAAAATTGGCCCCACCCCAGGGGTCACAAGTTTGAGCATAGGAACAATGAAGGAAAACTTTAAAAATCTTCTCCTCTGAAACTTTAAGGCGTAGAGCTTTGATATTTAATATGTGGCATCTCCTAGTGGACCTCTACCAAGTTTTTTCAAATTATGTCCCTGGGGTCAAAACTGGTCCCATCCCAGGGATCACAAATTTGAGCATAGGAACAAAGAAGGAAAACTTTAAAATTCTTTTCCTCAGAAACTAGAAAGCATAGAGATTTGATATTTGGTCTGTTGTATCTCCTAGTGGACCTCTACCAAGTTTATTCAAATAATGTCCCTGGGGTCAAATCTGACCCTCCCCGGGGGTCACTAGTTTGAGCATAGGAACAAAGAAGGAAAACTTTAAATTTCTTCTTCTCTGAAACTAGATGGCATAGAGCTTTGATATTTGGTATGTGTTATACCCTAGTAGACCTCTACCAAGTTTGTTCAAAGCATGGCCGTGGGGTCAAAACTGGCCCTGCCCCGGGGGTCACAAGTTCGAACATAGGAACAATGAAAGAAAATTTTAAGATTCTTCCTCTCTATAACTAGAAGGCATAGAGCTATGATATTTGGCATGTAGCAATTCCTAGTGGATCTCTACCAAGTATGTTCATATTGTTCCCTTGGGGTCAAAACTGGCCCTGCCTCGGGAGGTCACAGGTTCAAACATAGCAACAAAGAAGGAAAACCTTAGAAATCTTCTCTGAAACTTGAAGGTGCAGAGCTTTGATATTTGGTATGCAGAATCTTCTAGTGGACCTCTACCAAGTTTGGTCATATGATGTCCCTGGTGTTTAAACCGGCCCTGCCCCGGAGGTCACAGGTTTGAACATAGGAACAAAGAAGGAAAATTTCAAATTTCTTTTTCTCTTAAACGGGAAGGTGTAGAGCCTTGATACTTGGTATGTAGCATCTTTGAGTGGACCTCTACCAAATTTGTTCCAAGGATGCTGCTTTGGTTAGAACTGACCCAGCCCCGGGGACCACAAGTTCGAACATAGGACAAAAAAGGGAAATGTAAAATTCTTCTTTGAAACTGGAAGGTGTAGAGATTTATGATATTTGATTGCCCTTTGTCCGGCATCTGTCGCCCATCAACAATTTCTTTAAACATCTTCTCCTAACCCACTGGGCTAATCTTGATGCAACCTGGCAGGGATGTTCCTTGGGTGAAGCTTTACCAAAGTTGCTCAAAGAATTGAATTTCACTCATAAACTATAGTCTAAGGTGAGCGTTCCAGGGCCAATGGCCCTCTTGTTTATTTGTCCACGTTGAAAGCTTTCATTTTTACTACTCAAGAAGTGGAAATTGTCCTGCCTTGGGTTAGAAAACCCTGTCAGAAAGAATGAAATGCTGGTTTTCAATATGTTCTCTTTTTCTGACAAGGCTTTCAGAAGGCTTTTCCTAGGGGTCTTGACCCTTTCCTAACAACAAATTTTAGACTTTTCGAAACTCAAAGTGTGTGCAGATGACAATTTCAAAATTGATAAAAACGGCAGAAAGTTCTCCAAATGGGCAGAAAACACTGATGGAAAAGGAGAAATTGCTCATTACGAGCAATTTTTCCTTTTCCCACAGTGTTTTCAAAAGACATGTACTGCAGACACATGAAAGGGCATGTTTGGGAAAGGGTTAACTCATTACCAAATGACAATATTTTAGACTTGTCAAAATCGAAAGCATTTGCAGACAACAAAATATAAGTGACCGAAAATTTGAAACTTGTTTTGTGAAGTGTAGAAAACATTGTGGGAAAAAGAGAAAATGCTGGTGACCAGCACTTTCTCCTTTTCCCACAATGTTTTCTAAAGGTTTCTTTCTCAGGTGCGTCAAAAGTAGGAATTGTGTGGTAATGGGTTAAAACACACAGTATTGTTTGATAAAGCATTAAGGTTATCTTGGAAAAAGAAAAAAATGTGAACTGATAGGAATTGGATAACATAAAAAAATCTCTAAACACAGATTGTGGTGAACAAAAAGCAATAAAAGTCCAGGTTTTTGGATATTTTTTGTGGAAAAGTTGTTTACATAAAAAAAAAGGCACATTTACTTTTAGCTGTAATCTCTAAATCTTGGGATGGTTTAATGTGACATTTAGTTAATAAATGGAATTACTGTTTTTCTGTCAAGGAAGAAGAACCCAAAATGTCAGTGTTTTGGCAAAAGCATAGAAAGCACAAAATGTGAAGTAGGAATGGGTCTTCACCTACTGTTCATTGCAACACCTGCGCTTATATTCACCAACAGTTCTTGATCACATTCATAGTATAACTCATGAGAATATTCAAAGTAATGCAATTTCTGATTGGCAAAACCAAATAGTTGGCTTAGCCGATCAGAAACTGAGTTACTTTCTATACCTATCAAAGCCTTTCAATTTGGGAAAAACTTTCCAGTCCAGTTAGGAGGTAAATTCTTCCTGTTTTCACAACCTTATTTCATATATCCATATGAGTAGATCCAAAACAAGAGCTGTTTGGATTGGTTCTTGAAATCATCAGGATAAAGATTACTTATCATGAAGTAATGGGTGAAGAAATGTTTTTTACATGAACTCCCCATCTGTCTGATCAAGCCCCTGTCAAAAATCACTCATCCCTGGGTCTTTGTGTTATCCTATGACATAGAACATGTGGCTTATTTACAAGAATGAAAGAAAAAAAAAGCTGATACTTATTTTTTCATCTTTGAACAACCGCAAGGTTATGTGTAAATTTGTCAAGTCAGGAAAAATTTAGTGCTTACTTATAAAATTATGGGGAGTATGATAGGGAAAGCTGTATGGCATTATCTCTTTCTGTTCTGTAGACAAAACATGGGATTTTACTGACAATATCCATGTAGATCAATACCATACTGCAGAGAACATGTGCTTGTTTTGTCAGAAGATGATAAAATTGTTTCCAAGTTTCGTTGGGTTGTGATTTCAGCAATCAACTGAGGTCAAGTTTATTTGTTTGACTTTGAAAGAAATATATAGTATCTGACCTGAGTTGGTATTGAGATAAAATTTACTAAATGAGTCTATGGAAAATGTTATCAAGCAAGCCTTTAACCCATTACCACACAATCCCTACTTTTGATGCCCCTAAGAAAGAAGCCTTTTGAAAACACTGGGGGAAAAGGAGAAAATGCTGGTAACCAGCATTTTCTCCTTTTCCCACAGTGTTTTCTACCCTTCCCAAAACAAATTTAAATTTTTCAGTCACCTTTATTTTGTCGTCTGCAAATGCTTTCAATTTGAACCAGTCTAAAATTTTGTCGTGTGGTAAAGCTAAATAATATTTTTTTTGGACATGTTTAGTAAGTTTTTCATCTCACGCCAACGAATATCAGATTTATTTTATCACAAAACGATATTTCACAAGTCATAGATACAAAGATGCAAAATCATCTGTAGATGCGCATGCAGTATTATCCATAAAACCCATTCACTTCTTTGAAATACATACAAAATGAAGTAAAAAATGAATAATGGGTATATTACACTGAAAACATTAAGGGAGGATATGTGATAAAATAAAAGTTGATGTTGATACTCAGATTTAATTTTTTAACAAATGGCAAATTCTTGAATCTTCTGAATTCAAAGCAACTGCAGACAACAAATTTTAAAGTGATACAAGTGAACCAAGTATCTTTGATAGGGTGGAAAATTTTTGGGAAAAGAAGAAAATGTTGGTTATCAGCACTTTCTTGTATACTCATAATATTTTCAAATGCTTTCTCCTTAACTCTTTACCACACGAGAAAATTTTGGACTGGTCCAAATTGAAAGCATTTGCAGACGACAAAATAAACGGGACCGAAAAATAGAAATTTGTTCTGGAAAGGGTAGAAAACACTGTGGGAAAAGGAGAAAATGCTGGTAACCAGCATTTTCTCCTTTTCCCACAGTGTTTTCAAAAGGCTTCTTTCTCAGGGGCGTCAAAAGTAGGGATTGAGTGGTAATGGGTTAATGTTAAAACTTGAGATTTTGAAGTAAAGGGTTCAAGATAGAGGTACATTTTAAAGTTGTTACATCTTTAAAACTTGAAGATTTCAACCATGTTCTTGGCCCATAAAGATAATAGTAAATGGCTTGGTGGTAAAAGCTGCCTTAATCAGAGACATGATTTTACCATTGTCCAAATTCAAAGCATTTGTAGAAAACAAATTGGATGCTATTTGATACATGACATTTGTCTTTCATAGGGTAGAAAACAGTGTGGGAAAAGGAGATCATGCTGGTTACCAGCATTTTCTCCCTAAATTTCCACAACGTCTTTGACAGCCAGGATTGTGTTAGAGAGTTAAAATACATTAATCAGGAAAATAATTATGGCTTTGTTTTTCAAATATAAAGAGAAAAAGTGAAAGAAGATAATTATTGAGGTCATGTGACATGATACTATCAAGCTCTTTTGGAGTTTTTATTTAGTTAGAAATAGGAAGCTATATGCTATTCATAAAAGTAGGGCAAGTGAAATCTTTAACTCCTTGCCAAACGACAATATTTTAGGTTTGTCCAGATTGAAAGTATTTGCAGATGACATGATACAAGTGACTGAAAATTTGAAATTTGTTTTGTGAAAAGTAGAAAACATTGTTGGAAAAGGAGAAAATGCTGGTGACCAATGTTTTCTAAAGGCTTCTTTCTCAGGGTTGTAAAAAGTAGGGATTGTGTGGTAATAGGTTAAAAGAATAAAATTAACAACTCAGTATAGCTTTCGCTAGTTGTCCTTCATTTTTGTTTTATGGCTGTAGATGACTCTTCATCAACACCATCAACATAAATTTAAAATTTGTACACTGGCACATGTGACAGACCCCATCCTGAAAGGGACTGTCAATTTTTATTTAAACATACTTATTTTACATCGATTGAGAAACAAGGTCTTGCAACTTATACTAATTTCTCTCAATTGTGCTTGAAAATTACACAAGTACTTACCTTAATGTATGCCCCAGTTGTTAGTCCCATAGTTGAAATACTCTTAACCCTTTACCAAACGAGAGAATTTTAGACTTGTCCCATTTGAAAGCATTTGCAGATGACAAAGGTGACTGAAAAATTGGAATTTGTTCTGTGAAAGATAGAAAACACTGTGGGAGAAGGAGAAAATGCAGGTTACCAGCATTTTCTCCTTTTCCCAGTGTTTTCAAAAGGCTTCTTTCTCAGGGGCATCAAAAGTAGGGATTGTGTGGTAATGGGTTAAGGTAATCAACCATGGATCTGATGGTCACAAGACCGATGCTTTACCTCATAATTGTAAATTTTTATACCCCCCAAAACTCTGTTTGGGGGTATATAGGAGTCTATCATTGTCGGTCGGTCGGTCTGTAGCTTTTTGTTCGCTCTATTTCTCATAACTACTAGACGAATTTTATTCAAACTTCACAGGTAAACTCAGTATCAAGCAAAGATGTGCATATGAAATGTTGGTTATGGTTCATTGATTTGTCACTGAGTTACGGCCCTTTCATGAAATTTCTTGTCTGCTCTTTTTCTCATCAACTATTGGACAGATTTGGTTCAGACTACACAAATAGACTCAGTATAAAGCAGAGATGTGCATATCCTATTTTGGTTATGGTTTATTTAGGTTTCATGGAGTTATGGCCCGTTGATGATTCTGGACAAATTTCTTTTTCATACTTGAATTTTGTCTGGAGCTTATCTCCAAAACTATACTAGCTAGGGTTATGAAATTTCATGGGTGGTAGATCTCACCAAGGGGGAGTGCAGTGCACAGGAATTATAACTCTTGCTCGCTTAATTTTTGACTTATTGCCCTTTGTTGTTTTTTTTTTTATACTTGAATTTTGTCCAGAGCGTATCTCCAAAAGTATACTAGCTAGGGTTATGAAATTTCATGGCTGGATAGATCTCACCAAGGAGGAGTGCAGTGCGCAGGAATCATAACTCCTGCTTGCTTAATTTTTTCGTCGTTTTTAATACTTGAATTGGGTCCGGTGAATATCTCCAAAACTATACTAGCTAGGGTTATGAAATTTCATGGGTGGATAGATCTCATCAAGGGGAAGTGCAGTGCACAGGAATCATAACTCTTGCTCACTTAATTTTTGAGTTATTGCCCTTTGTTGTTTTTCATACTTGAATTTGGTCCGGTGCATGCCCCACCTTAACAACTAGGGGTAAGACGGGCGTATCTTGTGACAATTTGCCGCTCATGTTCAACTCTTACTTTTGTACTCAACCATTCTGCATTCTGTGACAAAGACCTGTTTTGTGGCAAGGAGCTGGTGGGGGGTATGATCACGTTGAGTGATAGCTCTAGTTGTCTGAGTCCAGTGTTAGTCCAGGGAAAAACTACATGACAAACAATGTCAAGAGACTCCCAGTTTCAGGTTTTCCTATTAGAGGATTTAGTTTCAGAGACACTTTGTTGTTTCTGATGAATGGTGAGCACATGTAGCCTTGTTTTATTGTACAATTTGCATGCAAAATGAACAGAGTTTGATCAAAGAAGAACCCTAACTTCCTTGCATTGTTTCCCATTCTTCATACCAAACATGCCCAGGATTAATCCTGTTAAATCATCATCAGTGTGTAAGAACATCTGTGCATTCAAATTAACTGGTATAAACAAATGTGAAATAAGAGCAAGTGAGACCATCTGTAAAAATTATAATCAAAGTTATAAATAAAGTTTTTTGCTCAATATTGATGCCATAAGGGGTGATTAGATTCACATTTATGGAGAAATATTTGTTAAAACCTATGTTATAATAGATGCACCCAGACATTAATTGGGCATAGGTAGAGAATTAATGTAAAACGTTGATGTGCTTGGAGTCAGGAACTCAGCAATAGTGAGAAGTACACTGCCTTGCTCTGTGTATGCTTGTTGCATTTGACAGCATGTTTACTTTAATATGAGTGAAGAAGATAAAGTGAAAGCTTCTTACTGCTAATGAGAAAATTTCGTAAACAGTGTGGCTCAGTATCTGTACCTATCAGGGGTGTTTGTATCATTTGTGGTGGATAACAAGCGAGTCTTGTGGCGTAAGGGCTCCCACTTCAATTCAATTTAGCTAATTGAATTATTACAATTGATGCTGTGGATTATAGTACTTGACAAGGTGGTTCTGCATTAATACAGAATGAATGCTGTATCATTTAGTTTACAGAGTTATCTCTAGAGGCAAAGTTTATTCAGATTGGTAAGATGTTTGTGTGAAATCTGGGGATTTCATTAGTTTCATTGAATAGGAATTTGAGCAAAACTACTGGTTACCTAAAAAAAACCCTAGGAATATGAAACTCTTTTTAAGTCACCTTCCTGTAAATAATCTACTATGATATGGTTCATCATTGAAATAAGATGGAAGAAATATAACTTTACCCTACATGTCAAAATCATGATAATAGTGATTCATCAACTACAAAAGAAGGAAATTGTTTCAAGCCATAAAATGTTTTGAATGCCTTTCTTGGATAGCCTAAGGAAATCCTGGATGGAGTTTAGGACACGGTTGGCCAAAAGGCAGGCTAGATTTCGATTTAACTTCAGTAATAGATTTCGGAAAACCAGATTAAAGGTAGGTATCTTGTTGTTCTTCTAATAATTCCTGTGTGTTTTACAACAGAATCATAGGGTAATTGTCTTTTATCATGGGCTTCTTGTCAATGTGATGGACAATTACTGTTCATGACAAAATATGATGTTAATGCTTTACCAAAGAATCTGGTGTTTTAACAGCCCAAAAGAAAAAAGCTTATGAAAATACTTTGGGAAAAGAAGAAAATGCTGTTACATGTTGAGGATAAATACCATTGTAAAAACTACATTTGCCTTACTGCTTTGAATTTTTAAAATGTCAAAAATTTGGTAGTTTTGTAGAGAGTTAACGCTTTACCCCATAAGGCATTTCTATGGTATCTCTAAATGACCCTAAATAACAGCAAGGTTGAAGCCATTTCTTATGTGTATACGATACCTTTTGATTGTGTAGAAAACAATGTGACAAAAGGTGAAATTGCTCTTCTCGAGCAATTTCGCCTTTTGCCACATTGTTTTCCAAAGGCTCCTACAAGCAATGCGTAGAAATGAGTATCTATAGAGTAAAGGGTTAACTTGTTGGTGTCAACTGAACAAAACTATATTTTTAATCAGAAGTCACAGCCCATTCTAAGCAGTTTCAAGGGAGTTGTTACTAGAAGAGTATATAAAAAAAATTATTGGTGCAGATCCATGATCTAACTGTTTGGTGTCGTGTCTGAATTCTCAGTTTTCATTATTTTCATTCTTACTGCTCATCAACCTAGAACCTAGTTTCACTGCAAAATTAAAAAAATATTAGACTGTTGACAAAATAAAAATGGCCTTAGGATATGAAAGCAAGGATATTACATAAGAGGCTATTAAGCAGAGAATGTCAAATATTATGTTGTCTTATTGAATGCAGATGTGCCTTAAAAGTTATATGATGCTGAACTTTGTTTTGTAAGCTTACCATCTGGCCCAATCCCATTTAACCCTGGACTTTTTTGTGCAGAATGTTTACAAGACATGGCTGATAAGTCTAATAGTAGCCTCATGTTCATATGACAAAAATAAACTCCCTGATATTTAATCTATGCAGTTAAATATTTTTATTGATACCATGATCAAAATAGCTTTTCCAATGCTGGTCTTAGGAATTGTTTATCCCCAAATTAAAAAGGCTATTCTTATCTTTGAGACTGTAAGGATAAGTCATGACATTGTGATACCTTTGTTGTTAGAGATGTCAGAACTAATAACATTAAAACACATGTTTCTTACAAAGTAGGAGGTATTGCCAGACATAAAGCAGAGTAACCCAATCTTACAATGCATTGGTGCTTCATGGCCTCTGTATATTCTCCAAACATAACTCCTGAACCTTTTACAAAATCATTTCATGTTTTCATGATGTGGATATGTTGGCTTTTTGATAACGATGTGCGAAAAAGAATTAAATGCTGGTGGGTCATGCAGGCTGATCTGGTGCAGTTTTATTTCCTATTTGGTAAATTTTATGCATGTGCAAGGACCATTCTTCCTTATTTCAGTTGCTTGGGTTTTGTTGATCCATGGTTATTCAACAATTTGCTTGTTATAATCGTATCACAAGAGTGTATAAACCTTTACCACACAATGACGACTTTTAACGACACTTGGAAACAGGCCTTTTAAAAACTTTTTGGGAAAAGGGGAAATGCTGGTAACCAGCATTTTCTTCTTTTTCCAAAATTTTTTCTACTCTATTAAAAAATGATCGCACTGATTGAACCATGTTGAAATTGCCATCTGCAAATGCTTACAATTTGGACAAGGCTTAAATATTTTAGTCTGGTAAAGTATTAAACCCCCTTTCTGAAAGCAGTGCTTATTTTTGTGTGAGATGCCAACCTTTTTCTGAAAATCTCACAAAGTATCCCAAACTGTAGATTCCAGATCAGAGTGCATGCTTTAAAGGGCCTGATTTAATCTGCCCTGGCCTACAAAAGGGCCGTACAAATGATGTTGCTCTTTGTGGTAAAAGGGTTAGTGTAAGATCATGAGAAATGGTTTATTTTCCCAACAAATGCACCTATATACAATATATTTACAGGGTGTTCTTGCATAAAATTTCCAGATTGCAGCATTGATGTCGTCACATGGTGCCTGTGCTCAAGTCAAGTTCTTCAAATCTTAGTTTTGGCCCATGATAAAATTCTTGTACTTTACAGACAAGAGGCTATGATTGTTCTGTCTTTAGTGTTACAAATACAAGATCATATAAATAAAGGATATTTGTGTTTTTTTTCGGTGAAAGATTGAAATGTATCTAAAAGTGGACACCATCAGTAATATTTTTACAAGTGGCACATCCACAAGTGAAAATATGACAGATGGAGTTCACGAGATGAAATAAATTTTGATCTTTCACCCAAACCAACCAACCCCCCCTCCCCTCCCCCCACAAATATTCTATTTATTTCATGCTTTTAACCCTGTCTAGAAGGAGCTTTATCAAAATTCAGTACAGTGCTTCTCTGTTATTCCCGGTGGCATACACTGCTTTTTCTCGATATCCTACCGGAAAGCATGAAGTAATATAATGTTCTCTCAAACAGTGCTAAAACAAGAAGAACAATATTGAAAATTTAGATGCTATAAAATTGGGGTTCTTGGAGGGAAGACTGAGAATGTTGTTGTCACTGTTTAATGAATAGGAATCCTGACTTAACTCATTACCATACGACAAAATTTTAGACTGGTCCAAATTGAAAGCATTTGCAGGCAACAAAAAGAAGTTTGACATAACAATTGAAGCTTGTTTTGGGAAGGGTAGAAAACATTGTGGGAAAGGGAGAAAATGCTGGTTACCAGCATATTCTCCTTTTCCCATAATCTTTTCAGAAGGTTCCTTTCTCAGAGTCATTCAAACTTGGGATTGTGTGGTAAAGGGGTTAAGTTCTAGATTGTCAAGTAGACCTCTGCTACTTACAATTCATATATTCCTGAGGCAGCCAGAGAAAATGAGTCATTAGTGGGAGTGTCCTTGGACAAGGTAATTACAAAGGTCCAGCTTATTGCTGATATAAATCACTGAGGCATGTTAGCTCAGTTGGTAGTGCACAGGAGTTGAAAACAGGAAGTCATTGGTTCAATTTCTGGCTTGGCCAAATTATTTCTGAGTATAAGTGATAATCAGGGTTCATTCCTCTCTCACCGCTGGCCTAGTTTCGATGATGATTATGTGGGGAAGCAGCCAATGGCTTGGAAAGAATATTGTGCATAGTACTAGTAAAAGAAACTCCAGGAAAGTTTGGATAGGTGCCACCCTGATATAGATAAAACAATATTGTAACCTCTTAACTCATTACCAAACAACAATATTTTAGGCTTGCCCAAATTGAAAGCATTTGCGGATGACAAAATAAAAGTTACTATAAATTTGAAATTTGTTTTGTGCAGGACAAAAAACATTGTGGGAAAAGGAGAAAATGCTGGTTACCAGCATTTCCTCCTTTTCCCACAATGTTTTCTAAATATTTCTTTCCCAGGGGCATCAAAAGTAGGGATTGTGTGGTAATGGGTTAAAAAGAATTAAATCAATCAACCCTTATGAAATACTAGAAATAAATGCATAAGTGACTTGTGTTGTCATGATTAAACTTTCATGCAAATTGAAGTCAGGATGAGATAATATTGGAGCAAGCAAAAGCAAAAAATAAAATAATTGTTTGCACAGAAAATAACATTTCATGCATTTCATGCGTTTGCACAGAAAATAACATTTCATGCATTTCATGCTCTTGGGGTGTCAAAATTTGAAGGGGGGGGGGGGGTTAATAATTTGTGAAACTCCTCAATATTCCCACCAACATTCCCTCATGCAACATTCATTGCATAACTGTTCCAAGTTTCTGTTATCAGTGTTGATGTTGGATGGTTTTAACTTGTCACCAAGCAACAAAATTTTAGACTTGTTTCTAAATTGAAAAATTTTGGAGATGACAAATTAAAAAAAAAAAAGATCATTACAATAGAAATTGTTTGTGAAAAAGTGGAAAACTGTTGAAAAGAAGAATGTGCTAGGAAACAGCTTTTTTTCCTATTCCTGTAATGCTTCTGACCCTTCTAAAGATTGTATCAGTTACTTTTTTGTCACGTTGTCTGCTTATGGTTTCAATTTGTACCATAGGAAAGAGTATAGAAATCTGGAAAAAGAAGAAATGCCATTCACCAGTATTTTGTCCTTTTCCTATGATGTTTTTGACAGCTTTCAAGAAAAATTTCAGAAAATTTAAATCACATCAAATTTGAGATTGTAGTATGAATATCAGATATTCATACTACAATCTCAAATTTGATGTGATTTAGATATTATCTTCAACTTTGACCACTAAGATTTTGTCTTGCAGTTGATAGTCAATTCTTTCCCAAATGACTGCATTTCAGATGAGTCCAATTTCAAAGCACTTACTGATGACAAAAATCATATGGCACAGATAATTGGATTTGAATCAGTCTAGAAAACACTGGTTGTCTGCTAAAGGATTAACCATTTCCAACACAATGACGACTTTTAACGACCCTTGGAAAGAAGCCTTTTTGTACGCCCGTCAAAGACGGGATGTATTATGGGATCACCCGTGGCGGGCTGGCGGGTGTCCGGGTGGGCTGCGTCCAGTTCTTTGTCCGGAGCATATCTCCAAAACTATACTAGCTAGGGTTATGAAATTTCATGGGTGGATAAATCTCATCAAGTGGAAGTGCAGTGCACAGGAATCATAACTCTTGCTTGCTTGGTTTTTGAGTTATTGCCCTTTGTCGTTATACTTGAATTTTGTCCGGAGCATATCTCCAAAATGATACTGGCTAGGGTTATGAAATTTCATGAGTGGATAGATCTCATCAAGGGGGAGTGCAGTGCACAGGAATCATAACTCTTGCTCACTTAATTTTTGAGTTATTGCCCTTTGTTGTTTTTCATACTTGAATTTTGTCCGGAGCATATCTCCAAAACTATACTAGATCTAGCTAGGGTTATGAAATTTCATGGGTAGATAGATCTCATCAAGGGGGAGTGCAGTGCACAGGAATCATAATCTTTGCTAGCTTAATTTTTGAATTAGTGCCCTTTGTCATTTTTCATACTTGAATTTTGTCCGGTGCATGCCCCAGCTTTACTATTTCGGGTTAGATGGGCGTATCTTGCAACAATTTGCCGCTCTTGTTAAGATATTGTGGCAAAAGGAGAAAATGCTGGTAACCAACATTTTCTCCTTTTCGGACAATGTTTTCTAACCTATCAATAAACAATTGCACCATTTCAGCCACATTGAACTTGACATCTGCAAATGCTTTCAATTTTGACAGGGCTAAAATTTTGTCGTCTAGCAAAGGGTTAAGCTTGGGGTTTCAAATATTGTCCTGGGCATTGGCAGGAACTTGCTTTATTGATGCAGTGCCTAGCTAATTAACTTCCGTTTTTCAATTAAGACAGGTGTTTACCATAGCTAAGTGTTTTTCAGACAGCTGTTTGATTGAGCATAGATGTGCTTACTTCAATAAAGAACAAAATTAGTGGAGGTGATTTATTTATTCTTCAAATGTCTTGTAAACAAACCTTTTTAATGCCAATCACAGGTTTACTTCCATTTGGAGACCATTTATAAGCTTATGGCAGGGTAGTTTAGATCAAATTGAGGCTGTCTGAAACATGCAGTCTAAAATGGTTTGTTTGCTAGATATTCTGACTAAAATAGGAGTATTTCTTGGTTCCATGTTAATGCAATAGATTAGTAATCAAGAGGTTTTAGGTTAACCTCTTGCCCACTGTGCCGTGTTTTTATTTTTCGTGTTGGACTTTAGGCTGCAGAGCTAAAGCTGTTAACCCTTTACCACACAATGACGACTTTTAATGCTCCTGACAGAAAGGGCTTTTGAAAACATTATGGGAAAAGGAGAAAATAATGGTTACCAGCATTTTCTCCTTTTCCTACAATTTTTTTTACCCTATCAAAGAAAAATCATTTCATGTGGGCCATATTGAAACCATCATCTACAAATGCTTTCAATTTGGACCAGTCTAAAATTTTGTCATGTGGTAAAGGGTTAATAATAGTAAAACTAAGGAAAGATGACAATAATGGAAATCTTTTTATGATGTATCTAAACAGTTTAAAGTAATATTAAATTCCTTTTAACCGAATACAATAAACAGAGCTCCCAGAGAGTGATGGTATTCTAAATCCATTATTTCTCTTCCAAACCCTATGTTGTGAGTACTCATTAGAATTGTCTCATTGAGACAATTCTAATGAGTACTCATAACATAGGATTTAGTGGAGAATGATTAATATTTTCAATTTTGAAATCAAATAACTACCTCTATCTGGGGCTCTGGATAAAGGTTTCTAGGTTTTAACATGTTAAAGTTGTTCTTAATTTTTATCGCAAAATGTTCTTTAGTATTTGCTGCTGCAAATGTTAATTTCTGATAAAGTTTACAAACTTGCATACCTCAAAGAGGTACATGCATACAAAACATGTAGACTAATTAACTTCTAAATACTTTTCATTGCTATGGGCAATAAGGGGCTTTTGCAGATAGGATAGATTAAGATAAAAATGTGCAGAACATGCAATCTAATCTTGGATACTGTCTGCAAGTTTAATTATGTCTATCAGATAGAATTCTCTTAGTTTCAGCTGGTTTCATTTTCAGCTATCAAAGGATATTGAGGGTATACATTATATGGCACTAAAAAAGTTAACCTCCTAGACTGGCAAATTCATCCTTAAACACACAAAGCTGACTTTAAGGACCTAGCCAAAGAAAACTTTTGAAAACATCATAGGAAAAAGAGAGAAAGCTGGTAACCAGCATTTTCTCCTTTCCCACAGTGTTTTTTCTACCCCATTGAAAAACAACCTCCACAGTAACCTGTACCCAGATTTCCAAAATCAGATGGCTGCATGTTGGAAAAATGGCACCCGGTGGTGGAAGACATTATCAATTTGCCTTCAATTGTGACAACTCTTATGCCATTTTTAAGTCCATGGATTTATTTCAGATACTTGAAGCACTGAGCCCCAAACTGGAATGCTTTTCAGTCAAATGTCAGAGTCAAGTAGCATACAGTGTTGATTAAAGATAAGCTTGCACTTTGTATCAGCTTGTATCAGCATTTTTCCATGATATTTGATAAATTTTTGAAATGTTTTACATTGCACAATGTTTTGCAATTCTGAAGATATATTTTGGTGGTTAAATTTTTTAGGAGCTTGTTTTTTTTTTCAGTGCAGGTTTTTTCACTTACTGGTTTTTGTCATGTAAAATGAGATTCCAAACTAAGCACGATTGGAGATCTATCATAATACCGACTTTTTATGCTCCCCGAAGGGCGAGCATATAGTCGCCGCTTCGTCTGTCCGTCCGTCCGTCCGTCCGTCCGTCCAAAGCGATTTCTCCACAACCCTTGGACCAAATTGGATAAAACTTCATATATGAACTCCTTAGGGTAAGGTGCCGATATTTTTTCCCCGGATTTTCAATTTGACCCTGTGTCATGGAAAAAAGGGGCTTAATGCAAAATTGCAATTTTTACCATTATCTCATTCAGTTTTTGTCAGAATATCATGAAACTTCATAGTTATATTGCTTATGGATAGTTTTAGCATGTGCCCTTGCTATTTTTAATCTGAGCATTTTTTAAGTTGATGTTCTGTCATGGAAAAAGGGGGCTTCTTGCAAAATTCCAATTTTTTACTAATATTTCATTCAGTTTTGGTCAAAATTTCATTAAACTTCATGGTTATATTGTTTTTTCAAAGTTTCACCATGTGCTTTTGTTTCTTTATCTATGTGTTTTTCAATTTGACCCTCTGTCATGGAAAAAGGGGGTTTCTTGTAAAATGAAAAAGGGGCCCCTTATGCAAAATTGCAATTTTTACTAATATCTTGTTCAGTTTTTGTCAACATTTCATGGTTATATCTTGTTTTACAAGTTTCAACATGTGCCCTTTGTTTTTGCAATCTATGAATTATTAATGCGCAAGTACGTCTTTCCTGGTTTCTCAAATTATGGCTGCATCACGGAAAAAGGGGAATTCATGGAAAAAATTGTTTTTCACTAGGTTTTCCTTTATCAGTGCTCAAAACTTTGTGAAATTTCAAATCTGAACTTGTTGAACGTTGTACCTTCTTCCTTTTTCTTAATTTCAGGCTGCGTCTCGGAAAAAGGGGGCTTCATGTAAAAAATTGTTTTATGTAATATTTAATACATGACTGCTCAAAATTTTATGAAATTTCTAATTTTGAATTATTATTCAAAAATGTCACAAACCACACACCCGTTGTATTTATTCCAATGGTCCAATATTGTCTTATGGGAAAAGGGGGCTTAAAGGGGGCTTATTGGGCTTATTGTCCTATATAAGTTTGTGTTGGGTATCTCTAAGATAGTAATTGCCTTTTCACTTCAAATTTTGGGGGGCATGAACAGGTTCTTCTAGGATAAAAGAAGTGAATTTATATCAATTTCTTATATTTTATGACAAGCACTTGTTCGGGGAGCATAACCAGTCTCTGACGGCTCCTGTTTTGTCCTTGTAACCCTTTACCACATGATTCTTACAATAACGACTCAATGGAAAAGGGCTTTTGAAAGCTTTGTGGGAAAACAGACAAAAAATATGTTGAAAACTACATTAACCCATTACCACACAATCCCTACTCCTGACGCCGCTGAGAAAGAAGCCTTTTGAAAACACTGTGGGAAAAGGAGGAAATGCTGGTAACCAGCATTTTCTCCTTTTCCCACAGTGTTTTCTACCCTTCCCAGAACAAATTTAATTTTTTCAGTCACCTTTGTCGTCTGCAAATGCTTTCAATTTCGACCAGTCTAAAATTTTCTCGTGTGGTAAAGAGTTAAATGCCATTCAAATAAACAAACATTTTGTGTTTCTGTTTCTTAGCTCTTTACCAAACAACAAAATCTAAGACTTGTCCAAATTGATTGTAGGCATTTGCAGATGACAAAATAAACATGACTCAAAAATTGAGACTTGACTCTTGTAGAGTAGAAAAAACATTGTGGGAAAAGGAGAAAATGCTGGTCACCAGCATTTTCTTCTTTACCTACAATGTTTTCAAAGCTTTCTTTCTCAGGGTCGTTACAAGTCAGGATTATGTGGTAAAGATTCACAAAAAAAAAAACCTATAGCCAAATTTTATTCAGCATTTAATTAGTTTTCTCTAAATGCAAATTGATGCAGTGTGGACAAGTTAGTGTAGAAAGTGTCCTCTAGTAACTAAAGTCAGTCAATTGACTCAGGATGCAGAATAAGATATAAAAAGCCAAGATAATCACTGCTCCACAGTTTAAGGGTTGATTTTGAACAGTTTGTTCCTCAGTGTAATAGACAGTGTAGACCAAGCTTATATACTGTAAATTTTTCCATTTTTCTTTTGAATTTTGTGTTTGATTTTTAATTTATGATATCTTGGAAAATCCCCAGATTTCTGAGTCATGGATCCCATGCACACCCATCAATCACTTAAGTTTGATAGATTCACACACAGATTTTTCATTTTCAAAAGCATTTTAATTGGAATAGCAAAATAGATTTATTTGCTATAATTCTGCAGCAGTGGGTTTACTTTTAATGAGGTCTTGTGGTGCGCAGATGTGCATTCTAAGAATTACGATGGAAATGTTTTCCAAAGCCTCTTGCCTCTGGGTGTAGTTCACAGTGGTGTCCCATGTGATTCTAACTCTGAACTCTTTACCACACCACAAAAACTGTCAATAAAAGTGCCCTTATTGAAAACACATTGAAAATTAATGTAAGAGAGTGGCTATGAATGGGAAGCCAATATTTAGACAAAATTCATGATGAGAAAATTATGATTTCCAGCATTGTCTCCTCTTCCCTCAATGTTTTCATACCCTTTGAGAGACATGTTTCATTTTTTGAGTAAAATGGTATTTTTCGTCTGCATTTGCTTTCAGTTCCAACAAGTGTGAATTTTATAATGTGGTAAGGGGTTTAAGCACTGCATTACTCAATTGGTAACATTTTTGGCTTCAAATCAGGGGTAGCTGGCAGGGATCCCACGCTAAGTCAGTTTCTTTCCAGATCACTGATAATCATTGCAGCGGGATTCATCATTTCAGGATACATTTTTACTGAGTTAACTCATTACCAAATAACAAAATTTTAAGCTTGTCCAAATCGAAAGCATTTTGCGGACGACAAAATATAAGTGACTGAAAATTTGAAATTTGTGTTGGGAAGGTTAGAAAACTTTGTGGGTAAAGGAGAAAATGCTGGTTAGCAGCATTTTCTCCTTTTCCCACAATGTTTTCTAAAGGCTTCTTTTTCAGGGGCATCAAAAGTAGGGATTGTGTGGTAATGGGTTAATTCCTTTCCCATGGTTTATGATTCTTTTGAAAGTATTTCTATGGAAAAGCAGACAGTAACTTTGAAAGAATATTTCACATAGTACTGGTAAAAAAAACTCCTGAAAAGAATGAATTGGTGTACTGGCTGCAGGAAATAACTGGAAGAATATTAAAAATGAAATCAAATACCATGCAAACATACAAACAAACAATCAAATCTTGGAGATTTAGACATAATGTTGAAAATGGAATCAAACTCTTTACCACACAGTCCCGAATTTTAACGACTCTGAGAAAGAAGGCTTTTGAAAATATTATGGGAAAAGAAGAAAATGCTGGTAATCATCATTTTCTCCTTTTCCCATAATATTTGCTACCCAACCCAAAACTCATTTCCATTTTTGAATCACATGAATTTTGATTTGTCATCGGTAAATGCTTTCAAATTGAACCAGTCTAAAATTTTGTGGAATGGTAAAGAGTTAAATGCCATGCAGGCGTGCAAAGCAACAGTGTAAAGGGTTATCAGGTAAGCATGCAAGAGCACTGTGAAATGTTATGATACTCTCTGTTCTTGTAAGTAAAGACAGACCCAAACTTCTGTTTGCAGATCTATGGTCTTCTGCTACTTACTTTTGTGCAAGAAAACACCTTTCACATTTGCCTATATTTAAAGTGCTATTGGAATGAAATGTGGCTTAGATCCTACGATTTTGTTACTGAAAAGTAGAAAACAAAATGGGAAAAGGAGAAAATGGTGGTAACCAGCATTTTTCTCTTTTCCCTCAGTGTTTTCCTAAACTTTTTCTTACAGAACCATAGAAATACTCACCTGAGAAAAAAGGTTTATCAGCAGCTGATAGATGAAGATTGACTTGTCAGAGTGACTCAGTGTATCATGGAGTTAATTTTTTCCCTCATGGTCAAGAATAGTTTATACTGTTTTATTATAAATCTCTATGGCAAAAAAATGATGTTTGGAGAAAATATACCATTTTACTATTAATTTCTCCTAAAATAGGTATGTTTTTTTTTCCAGTAAGCTTTTTGTTAATGTAGTTTTTCATTTTAAAGAATTTTAGTATTTTGTTTCCAAGTTTTCAAGTTGTACTAAAAAGTGATTTGGGCGAAGAAGTGCAGATCTAGCGTTCTCCTATCATTTGTGACTCAGTTCAAAGCACACACACACTTGTTTCTTGACAAACTTCACACTCTATGACCTGCTCTGCTCCAATAGCACAGTTGGTAGCCAAGTCTGCAGAACTTGAGAACTAGTGTCACTGGTTTTGAATCTCCAATTTGGTCAATTCTTTCCATTTGGATTGATATAGTCCTTGCAGGATCATTCCTCTCTCACAGCAGATCATTGTTTCAACCTTGTTTCTGAAGGAAAGTAGTCAGTGGGGTGGGAGGAGTATTGTGTGAAGTACTGGTTACAGAAAATCAGGAAAAGCTGTATAAGTACACTTGCTGCCTTAAATGAAATAATGTTGAAAATGGCTATAAACACCATACTTCACTCGCTCTTTAAATGTTGTATATCCATAACCTTGTTATAAGACAAGGTGTCCATCTATATTACCTGGCTAAAATGACCCACAGCCATTTGTCACGGCTGTTCCACTTGCAGGAAAAGGAGAAAACTGTATAGAGCATAATGCTAAAGCACCCGTCACACTCAAAGACCACAAAAACCGTTCTTAGTTTTTAAAACTTGACAAACGCACGAAGAACGGGATGAAATGCAGGAAAAAGTTGGTCCTACATCTTTACTACACCCCTGCCAGGATGTCAGTGCTACCAACACGTCCAAGCTAAGTTTTGTCTCACTTGATAAAGTGCGCACAGCGTCCTTTGCGTCTTTATTACGTTCTTCCTTAGATTTTTCAGACTGCACCATGTGCTTATTGCACGTTAACGTTATCACTGTGCCCATCGTAATCTTATTAATTCAAGTCCACGCACTCTCTGTTCTCGTTTGTTCTACAAGTTTTCTTCAGTGAACAACCTGCATAAAACTCCAAAAGGTTCTTGGAGAAGACAAAAAGGCTAGAAAATGGGTAGCTCTTCACAGCCTAGCCCCAGTGTTGATGCTGGTGCTGCCGGTATAGCAGAACCACCAAGAGCATCAGAGCCTCCTGCAGAGCAGCTTACCGAAGAGAATGATAAAAGTTGACACACAAGTCAAAATGTGGGGTGAAGTATTTACACTAAATTGCTGGACCTGACATGGATGCTTATAATGAGAACTTGCTGCAAGCGCACAGTGAAAGTGAACCCTATTTCAGTCTCGAAATGTAAATACAAGAAATGTAAACATCAGACTACAATCATGTTCTCTGCAGTCTAATCTTGATTTGAAAGGTGGGTATTTAGAATTTTTACATCTTGCCAAATTAAAAAATATATATCACTGAAATTCATATGAAAAAATAATACAAATCGTCAATAATTAAGATTCATAAAATTGCAAAAAAATTTTTTTTTGATGGTATTCCCTTTAAAGGCTATGTAGCCTCTCAAGGTATTTTTAGATTTTGCACCAAAAATCAATTAAGCATTTTTGGAATGTCAAGTGACTGACACTTGACTCATAACGCTTAAATTCCATTACATAACAAACATGTAATAATTATTTTCCATAATATCTTCTTCGGACGCTATGTTTGAAATTTCGTCTGTGTATTCCTGTATGTAAATGAGTGAGTTGATCATCTAAAAATAGAACGCGTCTCCCGTTGGTGTCAACCTGGGCCGTAGTAAATCTCAAATTTCTCGTGTTGTCCAATGGTTTTCAACTACTGGGGTTTTATGAATGAAAATTAAAAGGCTTTGGGAGTATAAGGATGATTTTTTTTGCCTTTTTGTAAAATTTTCGTCCCAAAATCTGAAGGGCCACCTTTAAATGCTCTTCATTTGTCACAGGCAGTTAGTTGTGTGAGGTAACTCTAATGCTGAACTTCATATGCTCTATATATAGCTTAAAAGTGCTTTTTATATTGCTGAATTCTTTACCAAACAATAAAGTTATACTGACGGGTACAAATTGAAAGCATTTGCAGATGACAAAATTAGTTTGAATTAATTGAAATTTGTTTTGGGAAGGGTAGAAAGCATGGTGGGAAAAGGAGAAAATGCTGGTTTCCAGCATTTTCTCCTTTTCCCCACTATATTTTCAAAAGCTTTCTTTCTCATGGTCATTAAAAGTTGGGATAATTGTGGTAAAGAGTTAACATAAAGTAGAGCTTTGGCTTAGAATCAAACTTGCAACACCTAGATTATGAGCTTAGAGAAATACTATACTCAACAGCAGTCATAGACTTATCCAAAATGACAGCATTTGCAGGAGATGAAATGAATCTTAAAACCTGGACCTGTTCATTTTAGGATAGAAAATACTGAGGGGAAAGGAGGAAAAATGATGATGATAATGTCTCCTTTTCCCAAATTCTTAACAAAAGCTCTTTTTCTTCAAGTTTATTAAAGTCTGGGATAGCTTGGTAAAGTGCTAATTCTTTGGCTACTGAATAAATAAATTTTCTTAAAGGCTAAAATACAGTTGCTCTGCAAGATCAAGGGATAGTTTAGTCATATTCAAGAATATAGCATTAAACAGTGTAGGTCAGAGATCAGACCGCACATTCTGTGCAGTCTGATCTTGATCTAAAGTGTCAACGAAAGCTTTCTGCCTTGTCTGTGGTAAGGTTAGATTTAAACCTCTACCACACAATCCGGACTTTTAACGACCCTGAGAAAGAAGCCAGTACAAAATATTTTCCACAGTTTAAAAGTCAGAAATCATCAAATTACCAAGATTTAATTTATTATCTGAGGATGCTTTGAATTTGGTTCTGTCAAAAAATTTGTTGTTTGGTAACAGAGCTAAGGAAGCAACTGGCAGGAACCAAAGCTGGCATAAATTCAGAGGATAACAACCCCTGTGTCGGGAAAAGAACCCACAAAAATCATTATGAATGTTTTTTGTCACATTATCAGCATCTTTTAACAACTGAAAATTATGTTGGAAGGAAAGTAATTATTTATTGAGAGTGTTTGCCATTTCTGCTTTTTTTTCCTATGTTTTTCTAGCACATTAAATCATAACCAGATGGCAGCATTTCAGACTTTTTCAAATTAAAAGCATTTGCCAATGACAAATTGAATGTTGCTCAAGCGATGGGATTTTTCTACGAAAAGCTCAAAGACATTGTGGGAAAATGATACAAAGTGCTGATTACTGATACTTTCTCCTTGTGGCTTAACCCATTACCACACAATCCCTACTTTTGACAACCCTGAGAATGAAGCCTTTAGAAAACATCATGGGAAAAGGAGAAAATGCTGGTCACCAGCATTTTCTCCTTTTCTCACAAAGTTTTCTACCCTTCACAAAATAAATTTCAAATCTTCACTAACTTTTATTTTGTCGTCTGCAAAAGCTTTTGATTTGGACAAGCTCAAAATATTGTCGTTTGGTAATGAGTTAATGTATTCAGAAGCGGTTTTTCGCAGTAATAAAAATGTTTGTTTTGGATATAAATAGGAAGGGTTTTGTGATCTTAAGTTATCCCCTTACAATTTACCTCACAGTTAGGAGCTTAAACACCCCTGAAGAAGAATGCTTTTGAAAACTGTGAGAAAAGAGAAAAAAGTTGCACAATAATTCATCAACAACCTATTAAAGCTAAACCCAATCATTTGTGCAACAACAAAATTGTTGTCTGCATTTGCTTTTAAGTTTGGCAAGTCTATGATTTAACTTGTCTGGTAAATGTTAAGGAGCTTTTCCCAACAATAGTAGCCCTTGATGCCAGCACAGATAACACTGCACAACACATACAGTCTGATCTTTCATCTGTAGAAATTAAATTGTACTTGTTTTTCTGTGTGTCTGTAACATTCGTGTGTTTGTTAACTTTTATTTCAAAGATGTTCTTTTCTAAAACTACCTATCCAATTTCGATGAAACTGCACAGAAATGATTCTGACATATTCCTCTTCAGAATTTGATTCCTTCAAAAACTCTGGTTGCCATGGAAACAAAACTGAATTTTTTAAAAAATCTTCTTCACTGAAACCATTATGACCCAGGGCTAGCAAATTTGGCATGTAGCTTTATCTAGCTTTATCAAGTTCCTTCAAATAATAGCTCTGGGGTCAAATTGGCCTTGCCCCTGGGTCACAAGTTCTATATGGGCATATAAAGGGAAAACTTTGAAATCCTTCTGGCACCTAGCTATTATAGGGCATAGGGCTACCAAATTTGGCATGTATCTTTTCAAGTGATTGTCTACCAAGACTGCCCAAATGGGAGCCTAGGGGTCATATTAGGCCTGGCCCTGGGGGTTACAAATTTAATATGGGTTTATGTAGGGAAAACTTTAAAAATCTTCTCTTACCAAGCAATAAGGCCTAGGGCTACTCAGTTTTGCATCTAGCTTTATCGAGTGGTTTTCTACCAAAGGTGACCGAATTAAATTTGGCCCTGTCCTGGAGGTCACAAGTTTTACATGGGCTCATATTGGGAAATTTTTAAAAATCTACTTATACCAGGCCATAAGGCCTAGGGCTAACGAATTGGGCATGTAGCTTTATCAAGTGGGCCTCTACCAGCCTCAGGACCCAAATTATAGCCTTGGGGTCAAATTTGTCTTGGGGCATACCAGGGGTCACAGGTTTTACAAGTCATGGGCTTTTGTGGTGAAAACTTTCTAAGTCATCTTGTTACTATAACCATAATAAAGAGTAGAGATATTAAATTTAGCCCTGCCTTTATAGCTTTGCATTCAAAATTGGTTTTGCTCAGGGGTCACAACTTCCTTGTAGGATTTTATAGAAAAAATTTTGTATGTCCTCAAGTTTGAAACCAATTGGCTAAATATTGTAGTGTTTGGCTTGTAGTGCTTTTACTTATTAGCCAGTGGAGCGGTACAGGGCCATCATGGCCCTCTTGTTGATGTATACTGTAGAAAGAGCAACACAACAAGATTTTAGACTCGTCCAATTTGAGAGCAATTAATGGTTGCATCGAATTATCATGGGTCAAAGGACAATTTCTATCTGATAAGATGAAAAAGACATGGTGGGAAAAGGAGAAATGCTGTTTACTGTCATTTTCTCCATTTCACACAATGTTTTCAAAATCCTGCTCTGTCAGAGACTTTAAAACTCTGGATTGTGTGGTTTAGAGTAGTACATTACAAAAGAAATAGATAATAATCATTGTCTGCAAGATTTCAAATAAATCAAGGAAGCAAGAACCCACACAAGATAACATCTCTTAACTCTTTACTATACAATCCCTATTCTTGATGACCCTGAGAAAGAAGCCTTTAGAAATGGTAACCAGCATTTTCTCCATTTCCAACAATGTTTTCTACCCTTCACAAAACAAATTTAAAATTATCAGTCACTTTTATTTTGTAGTCTGCAAATGCTTTCCATTTGGACAAACCTAAAATATTGTCATTTGGCAAAGAGTTAATGGTTGATATATAAAAAAGAAAACATCACAGGAAAAGGAGAAAATGCAGGTAATCATATTTTCTCTATTTTCCAAGATGTTTCTTAAAATTTTTTGATTTAGGTCTGTTTAAAGTTGGGATTGTGTGATTAGAGATCAATACAGAATCTTCCTCTACCACAGTGGTTTCTCCTGCAATGGTTTGAAAAGCCGATCATTTGAAAGGCCATTAAAATAATTCCATTTTTAACCTGGGGATATGCCTTGTGTTGGATAGCACTTTATTCTATAAACTTTCAGACATCAAATCAATTAACTGAGGAAGGAAGTGGGCGGGGAAAGTGTGGAAATATTAGAGAATGGATCCTCTTGAAATTTCACATCTTGTTATTTGTCTTCTTGTTAATTTGATAACCGCTTGCTGTTTGAGAAATTTTTTGGTTTGGTTGAATTACCTTGTTACTAGTTGAGAAGACTGTATTCTTGAGTTGGCTAAATTAAAAGCACTTGGGGAAGACAAATTATCCCATTACCATACAATCCCTGATCTTTTTTTACCCAGAAGAGGAAGTCTTCTGAAAACAGTGCCATTAACAAGCATTTTCTTTTTTTCCAACAATGTTTTCTGCTATTCTAAAGACACAAGTTTTCTACTATTCTAAAGACACAAGATTCACTTTTTGAGTCGCATATATTTTGTTGTCTGTAAATGGTTTCAATGAATTTGGACAAGTTTTAAATTCTCATTTAGTAAAGAGAAATTGTGGCTTTCATGTTACCAATGGGTCTCTGGTTTGGTAACGAAGCTTTGCAATGGTTTGTTTTTGTAAAGTTCCTTAATTCTTTATCAACAATTCCTTTGTTGAACAACCCTAATACTTGGCTTGCAAAAGGAGAAAAGGGGAACTGGCACATTTGCGTAAACTGTTGGTGTAGATTGCTTGTGCAGTTGGCGCAGGCTAATCCCACACGGTAATTTACAATTCCAATAGATTTTGTGCTATAGTACACTTGGGCAAAACAAAATTATCTAAAACAGAGAGTGTTGTAATTAGTAAGACTGCTTGGACTTGCAACTCATTACCTTTCGCTAACAGTGTAGATCAAGATAGGGCTGCAAAAAACCTGCAGTCTGATCTTTTCATCTACGATGTCCTATAAGGAGGCAAATTATCTTTTCTCCCAAAATTATCTTTGATATAGCAAACATTGGGATTTTTCAGCTTTAGCAGGATAAGAGTTAAGTAATAATAGGACTTAATCCTTTACCACACAATCCAGACTTTTAACGAGGAAGAAGCCTTTAAAAACAATGTGGGAAAAGAAGAAAATGCTGGTAACCAGCATTTTCTCCTTTTCCCACAATGTTTTTTTCTACCTATTCAGGAAAAACTGCTATCATCTGAAAAACGTTTGAATTGTTTGCTGTAAATTCCTCCTATATAGATAAGTTGTGTGGCAAAGGGTTAAGAGTTCAAGAAGAAACTCGGTTGAGTGTGCTCTTTGGTCATTATGAGCGCACCCTGCTCATTTTGGGCAATATTTAGGGTTTTACTATTTACCGGAAGTTTTCATTTCATTCATTTAGCAGTTTAGAGTTACTGTCTACATTGTGAACAGGAAGCATTTCAAGCTAATTTTGCACAGAACAATGGTCTGTTTTTCCTGTGTCTAGACTGTAACCACTAAATGTTGGGTGTGGTTGTTTTGGTTTTAATTAAAGAGAAAATTGATTACAGCAATCACTGGTTCTAGTTATAATAGGCCATATGTTTATGACTGCATAGTGTTCATTGATGAAAATGCACCCTCAACTTTAACCCATTACCAAAGGATAATATTTTTAGACTGGTCCAAATTGAAAGTGTTTGCAGACGACAAAATAAAAGTGACTGAAAATTTGAAATTTGTTTTGTGAAGGGTAGAAAACATGTGGGAAAAGGAGAAAATGCTGGTTACCAGCATTTTCTCCTTTTCCCACAATGTTTTCTAAAGGCTTCTTTCTCAGGGGCATCAAAAGTAGGGATCGTGTGGTAATGGGTTAAGCATCATGCTCTGCGGAAGGATTGTTTTGTGCGTATGCAAAAGGTATCAAGAGCTCCAGATAGAGGGAGTGATTTTGCATTCAAAATTGAAAATGTTACTTATTCTCCACTGTATAAACACTATGTTGTGGGTACTTGTTGGAATCGTCTCGAGACAATTCTAATGAGTAGCTACAACATAGAGTTTGGAAGAGAAATAATGGATTTAAAACTACATCAGTCCCTCTTATATAGAGCTCTGGTGTCACCGTCTCAGTCCATGTCAGCCTGTACCGCTTGCGAAGGTTGAATTGTTGAAACTTCTCGTTATTAGTACATTTTCTGGTTATCAGTCCATATCAGCCTGCCCAGCTTCATCTTCGCAAGCCAAGGAAACTAAAGAAGTACGTAAAGAACAAAGTGGAGTTAGTATTCTTGGCTTGCGAAGATGGCACAGCTTGGGAAGGTTGAATTGTTGAAACTTCTCGCTATTAGTACATTTTCAAGTTATCAATCCATGTCAGCCTGTACAGCTTGCGAAGGTTGAATTGTTGAAACATCTCACTATTAGTACATTTTCTGTATTATAGGCAAAAAAGAACCTCTTACCTCATGGTTTAGTTCTTCCGTTTTTAGACAAATCATGCACTGATTTGCTTGGAACAATACATTATGAAGGTGCAATTAACTCTTTACCAAACAACAAAGTTTTAGACTCTTCTAAATTGAAATCACTTGCAGACAAAAAAATTAATGTAACTCAAAAATTGAAATTTGTTTCCAGCAGGGTAGAAAACATTGTTGAAAAAGGAGAAAATGCTGGTTACCAGCATTTTCTTCTTTTTCCACAGTGTTTTTAAAAGTTTTTCTTTCTCAGGGTTGTCAAAAGTCGGGAATGTGTGGTAAAGAGTTAACCCTTTTTTTCCTCTTTTTCAAATGTTGGACTTAAATGAATATTTCCATGGAGGACATTTTAGATTCCAGGCTGCTTTTGCTAGAAAATCTTGCTAAGTCTCAGTTACTGTAGAACCAGGAACAACTTACAGAATTTATGTGCATTCTGATATTGTTGAACACTGACCAAAATTGGCCTGCTGTTAAAAATTAAAGGGACATAACTAATAGACAAATATGTCTTGTAAAACACAAGTTTTGTTGAATTCTCTCCCTTATATAAGCTTTTTGTTTTTGTTTTCCACTTTTCCTGTTATGATAATTGATATGGTTTGATTTATCTACTGAGTGAAACATTTGTCAAAGAAATGAGGCAAAAGGAAGAATGACATGAGCAATATATATATATGCAAGAAAAAAACTTGCATCTACCAAAATTGTGTATGTGTCTTTACATCTGTTAGGCAGAGGGCCTTTTGAAATGTCATGGCAAGTAGAAATTTGTTGGTTATCAGCATATTCTCCTGTTAGTAAAACTTTCTTTCCTTTCAAAGATAAATCTCATGATTTTAGCCCACTTTATCATTTGCAAATAATTGTAACCCTTTACCAGACACCAAATTTTACATTATCCAAATTGAGAGCATTTGCAGAGAACAATTTCATTGATAGGGTAGAAAATATTGATGGAAATGGAGAAAATGCTGGTTACCAGCATTTTCTCCATTTGACACAATGCTTTCAAAAGACAGTATTTTCAGAGTCGTTAGAAGTCGGCATTTTACTGTCAAAGGGTCTTTAAAAGTCAGCATTGTGCGGTAAAGGCTTAAAGTGTTTTTCTTATCTGGACAGTTCTGAAGAGCTTATGAAGAGAACACAGATTATCAGTAGAGAATAATGAATTGCACAAAGTTGTTTCCTGCAGACAAAAGATTTCCCCAATCGATGAAGCTATTACGTTGGGGATAGATAAGGTTGATACAAGTCCCAAACTGCTGGATAGACTTGGCTTGAATTTGATACTAAACTCTTTACCACACAATCCTGAGTTTTAATGACTGAGACTGAATAATCCCTGAGAAAGAGGTCTTTTGAAAACATTATGGGAAAAGGAGAAAATGCTGGTAACCAGCATTTCCTTCTTTTCTCCTAATATTTTCTACCCTTCTGAAGGTAAATTTTAGTTTTCAAGCCATTTGCCTTAGGTAGATGCTTTGAATTTGGACCGGTGTCAAATTTTGTAGTCTGGTAAAGAGTGTTAAAGTACTGAACCTAACAGACAATTTCACTTTAGAGATAAGACCAAATCTCCAAATTTCATAGTTAATTTCATCTATAATATCTCAGCAAAGCAGACATTTCAGAATAAAGATCAAACTGCATGCTTTATGCAGTCTAATCTTAATCTACACTGGCTGAAAAGTAACTTCTGCTGTGAACTGCACTCCACAGGCAAACAAAAAGCATACTGTTATGATATCGTACTTGTGTTTTCTAAATGCCAGGAAGATAAGGTTTGTGCGAAATGATACCATCATCCTCGATAGAGAGCATTAAAGGATTACTTCTTGAAACAAACTTGTTATAGACAACTTTGAAAACATCGACTGAAACCCTAAAATTTGGGTCGATTTTTTGCCATCTGCAAAATTTAATGCTTTCAATTGAAAAAAGTTTAAAAACGTTGTTGAAACAGGGATTTGTTTGATGTAGTTGGGTTTCAGTGGAATTGAGATATCAGAAATAATCCTCATTTTGGCAACGAAAATTTTGTTGAATTATAATTTTGCAATAATTGAAAGTTATAAAATTTTCTGCTTTGAGTCCCTACAATGAAACTCAACCTTTACTAAGTAATCCCACATTTTGCAATATTTTGGTAAACAAATGCTTGTAAGCAGCATATGCCCTTTGGCAAAATGTTTTCTGCTCAGTCATAGACACACAGTCATATTCGAATTGCATCATTGAAGCCACTTGATCATCTAAAATGGTATCAATTTGAGCAAGTTTGAAATTATATTGTGTGGTAAAGGTTTGAAATATCAGGATATAGCTTACAGTTAATTCTCTACCATGAAGCCAGAAATATCACATTGAAAAAAATTTACTGACATGGGTCATTTCTCAAGCCTAATTACTCTGGAACTCATCCATGAATATTGATAAGTGAACTGTCTTCCATTATGTAAATCATTTGTAACAGCCATCTTAAGTAAAATGAATGACACTGGAAAATGTGCTGATCTAGGTTAAAGTCTAGGAGAAAGGAGCAGCAACCTTGTCCCGTTATAGTTCTTTGTATTAGCCCAGCTTGTTGTGGAGATAAGATCTTTGCTTTGTAGTCATTGTAATTGACCTTTCTGTAAATGCGAGTTTGGCATGCCCTAGCTCTCTCCCCCCTCCCCCTAAGTAATGCGGTATTTCGGTTATCAAGCCTGTCAAGCTAACCAGAAATGTGTCAGACTTTTTTGTTTACATGATGCCCAATGCTGCGTTTTCATCATCTTGGCAAGCCAAGGCTGACGATTCACTATGCTACTCTACCCTTGGCCAAGGCTGATGATTCACTACACTACTCTACCCTTAGCGGATCAAGCTTGATTTTTTTATTCCCCTGATATGCTTTTTCATTGGATGCAGCCAGCTCTAACTGTATCGAATGAAATCGCTCATAGCATTTTATCTTTGATAAAAATAGAATAAGATCGCTACCTTTCGAATAGAAGGTAAACATTTACACCCACGTGGATGTCTGCTTATCGCTTCATGTGTATTCGTAAGCGGTTTGTAAAACTTCATTGGCTTTTAGAAATATGGAAGTGGGGGTAACAATCAGCATCCAACAGAGGGCGCATCACAGGAATCTCGAAATCAGCTCAATCAGTCAAGATAAGATTCACATACTGATCTTAACCTTGCCTCGCGAAGATGCATTTTCATTGGCCAATAAGTCGTTGGAACACCTATCAATCAAAATCGGCACAAAGGTCAATTATTAAACTGCTTTATGGATATGGGTATGATGTTTTTTATAAAGTGGAAATGATCCTGTTTTTGGCATTGTATTGTGTACCATTATGGCACCTGCACATTTGTAGTATAAGAATGCCTATTACCTTTGCATTGCCAAGTTTTGCTGTTAAAGCATTTCCAAGAATTAACCATGAATTTGTGTGAGTCCTGTGGGAACTTAAATAGTTTTTTATATCGATAAATATCAATTGTGTTGGTATCATGTAGACATTGCCAAAGTGCTGAGTATGACATTGTCTATCATGTACGCACTGTTAAATGTTGGGTATGACATTTCCTATCATGTTGGCACAACCATGTGATTGGTATGAATTTTCTATAATGCATGCACAATTATGTTTTGGTAGGAAATTGCCTATCATGATAATGTGGGAACTATCAAGTACTGAATTGCTTGTCTTTAAATTGGTCTATCTTTTGACCCAGTAGGAATGGAGGAACACCATGTTATGGCTGAAAGCCTGTTGAGATTGAGTACAAATGTCTTAACTCTTTACCATGCAATCCCGACTTTTAACGACCCTGAGAAAGAAGCCTTTTGAAAACATTGTGGGAAAAGGAGAAAATGCTGGTTACCAGCATTTTCTCCTATTCCCACAATGTTTTCTTCCCTTCCCTAACTGAATTACAATTTTTCAGTCACATTTATTTTGTCATCTGCAAATGCTTTCAATTTGGACTAACCTAATTTTTTTTTTGTGTGGTAAATTTTAGAGTTAACTCTTTACCATATGAGAAAATGTTTGAAAATGTTTGACTTGTTCAAACTGAGAGCATTTGCAGGTGACAATTTATAAGTTGTTCAACTGATAGAATTTGTCCTTAAAAGGGTAGAGAGCATTGTGAGAAAAGGAGAATGTTCAAAGCAGACATTGCAGATCAAAGATCAGAGTACTTATTTTGTGCTGTCTAATCTTGATCTACAATAGCATAGGCAACTTTATTTGTAAAAGTTGTTTTATGATACAGGTAAGTACAATTTTATATGAATGAGCCATCCAAGATAAAGAACCCTACAACCACCAGGCAGAAATTAAGACTTAAGTCCAATCAAAAGTAGATGGTAAATTTGATGTGGCTCGATCTGATCATGGAATTTGTTCCTGAAAGGTTAGAATACATTGTGGAGGAAAAAACCCAACTGTAATCAACCTTTTTTTCTTTTCTTCCAATGTTTACAAAAGCTACCATGTAAGGCTAGTAAAACACTAAATCCCTCTGGTTTTGGAGGGAAAATATACCTGTGGTTTTGGAGGGAAAAATAATACCTGCAGACAGCATGGAGAGATTATCTCTTGACTGAAAATATGACCATAAGTTGACCTATAAAATATTATTATAAGAGTTCGTTATTGTTGTATGATTGAATCAAAGAAAGTAGATCTCCTTGTGTAATTGGAGTACACATCTGGAGTAGTACATGTGGTTTTTATGTTGAATAGTAACTTATGTCGAATTGTTAGTTATGTCTTGTATGGATGATACAGGTGTGAAGCAAGTACACAAACGGAAAAATAATTGTGTGGTGCATGTGTTACATAATTATGTTGTGCTATTGATTATCAGCAAGGAAAACAAGGAGAAAATTACTACCATTACTGTTTAAAAAAAAAAAACCTTTATTTGCAATCAAGCATTATTGACAATATGTTGAACACATTTTGAAGTATGAGTATTTGAAAATAGATAGATCTACTCTCTTTTCATTTGCTAATTTAAGTTGTTCATGACTTGAAATTTTAAATTTACCCATACTGCTTATTTTGGAAGCATGTTTAACTCTTTACCACACAATCCTGAACTTAAACGACCTACAGAAAGAAGCCTTACGAAAACATTGTAGAAAATGGAGAAAATGCTGGTTACCAGCATTTTCTCCTTTTCCCACAATGTTTTCTACCCTTACAAAACCAAAATTCAATGTTTCACATTTATTTTGTCGTCTGTAAATGCTTTCAATTTGGGCCCATTTAAAGTTTTCTTGTGTGGTAAAGAGTGAGATGGAATGAAATATTTGGATTAAATCCATAGAGCACCAAAGAAACCAGCAGTTCTTTTATTCAAGGAGTAAGATCCAAATAACTGCAGTTTCATTGTTGCCTTCATCTAAAATATCCTAACATAGTCATAGTGGACAGTGTAGACAAGATTAGACTGCATGTTTTGTGCAGTTTGATTTTGATCTGCACTGGCCGCCAGCATCAATGTTGTTGTGAAAGGCACTTTGAGGGTTGAATCCATTCAGAGAATCATACATAAAATGATTGCTGCAGCAATTAACTCTTTACCAAATGACAATATTTTAGGCTTGGTCAAATTGAAAGCATTTGCAGACGACAAAATAAGAGTGATTGAAAATTTGGAATTTGTTTTGTAAAGGGTAGAAAACATTGTTGGAAAAGGAGAAAATGCTGGTTACCAGCATTTTCTCTTTTTCCCACAATGTTTTCTAAAGGCTTCTTTCTTAGGGTTGTCAAAAGTAGGGATTGTGTGGTAAAGCGTTAATCAAATGGTTCAAGTAACTATGTATTTTAGATGAGATTTCGATCTTAGACTGAAGAAATTTGGTGAAAATTATCAGTCCAGAGAAAAAGAGGGGGAGGGGTCTAATGATCTTTTTAATAATTAAGCTTACAGAAACTTGTGTCATGTAGATTCGAGATCAGACAGCATGTTCTGTTCACCCTGATCTTGATATACATTATCCAGTAAATTACTTGCATATTGCTTGATTCTTTACTACTCACAATCCCGACTTTTAACAACCCTGAGAAAAAAGCCTTTTGAAAACAATTTGTAGGAAAAGGAGAAAATGCTTGGAACCAGCATTTTCCCCTTTTCCCACAATGTTTTCTACCCTTCCCAAATCAAATTTAATTTTTTCAGTTACATTTATTTTGTCATCTGCAAATGCTTTGAATTTGGACCAGTCTGTAAACTTGTTGTTTGGTAAAGAGTTAAATTGTTGAGTGTTGAATATCATAAGAGTGATAAATCAGCCTAATGAGAAAATATTGGGATTGTACATCATCAGTAAGGCATGCAATATAGTTCTGTTGGATTTGTATCATTTTACTTCCGTACCAGACGACAGGATTTTAGGATTAGCTATACTGAAAGCATTTAGGGACGACACACTAAAATGTGGTGTTGATGTTGGTGTTTGGAATTTGAAGATTGGAAAACATGGGCATAGCAGAATCATTATCTTTGTTACAAAAGCATTTCCTCTTCTTCCCATGATGTTTAACTCTTTCCCAAACGACAAACTTTTGGAGTAGACCAAATTGAAAGCTGTTGCAGACGACAATTCAACTCTTGCTGAAAAGATAATTTCTGTCTATGACAGGGTAGAAAACATTGTGGAAAAAGGAGAAAATGCTGGTTACCAGCATTTTCTCCTTTTCCCACAATGTTTTCAAAAGGCTACTATTCCAGACCCGTAAAAACCAGGGACTGTTTGGGAAAGGATTAACCCATTACCACACAATCCCTACTTTTGACAACCCTGAGAAAGAAGCCGTTAGAAAATATTGTGGGAAAAAGAGAAAATGCTGGTAACCAGCATTTTCTCCTTTTCCCACAATGTTTTCTACCCTTCACAAAACAAATTTCAAATTTTCAGTCACTTTTATTTTGTCGTCTGCATATCCTTTCGATTTGGGCAAAGTTAAAATTTTGTGGTTTGGTAACAAGTTAAAACTTTTGCCAAGCAGTGAAAATTTAGCCTTGTCTGAATTGCAAGCACTGCGGACAATGTGATCCGATAGCGACCATTAGAGATGCAGTAGTACTTTGTTGCATACAAGTGGCAATATGGTCGCGCTCCCATATGATCAAGTGGCGATATGATAGCGCTCTGTTATGATCAAGTGGAGATATGATGGCACTCCAATTCCGCTTATGGAAGACTATATAAAAGAGTGCCTGTGTCTCAGACCGGTAGTGCAATGGTAAAACGCCGGACTTTCAATCCTGAGGCCCAAAGTATGATACCCAGCCCAACCAGTACCTTTCTGAGACACCTTGTGTTTCCCACTCAACTAGAGGTAACCTCGCGCATGTCGGTGCTTTACACTGGGCACGTTAAGGAACCAAGGAGGTACATTTGAAGATCTTGGGGCTTGTACCCGGATTTTCTTGTATCCGATTCGTTTTCTCTAAAGGTCCATTCCATATATGCCTCGAGCACAGAGGGACCTTAATCCTACAAAGTCACCATATCATCATTTCCCATTTGGAGACCACCTGGCGTAGGTACAATAGATTCTTTAGTCAACTACAGTATGCCACCCAGGGGAAGGGGCGAAAGGAGGGTTAAAGCCTTGGGTCGCTAATGGAGCAAAAACAGGTAGTATAAGGTCGCAACTCCTACTGAGGCTATGATAGTGACAATGTACAGTTCAATTGCTATCGGATCTCAATTGTCGTTTCTTGGTCGCCAGCGGATCATCATCTGGTTGTTATCTGAGCAGGTGTATCCTCATAATCACTAATTTGGCAGCAATCTGAGGCGATCTGTGGCGTCTGTATGAACTTACAATGCGCTGTAGATCGCGGCCTAGTGGAATGGGGGTATTAAGAGGCTATGTAGCCTTTTGAGGGAACACCATGAATTTTCTTTTGGTAATTTTATGATTGTTTACTATTGACGATTTTTTTTTTTCAGATAAATTTCAGTGATACATATTTTTTCAGATAAATTTCAGTGATATATATATTTTTTTAATTTGGTGAGATGTGAAAAATCTAAATACCCACCTTTAATTAAAACTTATGCCCACCCTATTTCTTGTTTTTGTTAGCTATTGTGCCTGATAGTTACCTCTTCTTCTAAAATATAACATTGAGCATCTGTACAAGATAAGAAAGAAATTGCCTAGGATGCAGATTCCTACATGATTCAGGAAATGTCAATGACAGATTAATATACATTTCAGGCAATTAAGATAGATATGCTTTATCGAAAATATGTAGTTTACCTGATCTAATTAGGCCATATCCATCTTGGTACAACATCATAAACCCTTTATCACACCACAACTCAGGTTTTTATTGACTTGGGTAAAATATCCATAATGAATGACAACATGGAAGGAAAAGTAGGAAATGCTGGCAACAGAACCATTTCTGCAAAAATTCCCATACTTGAAGTTTAATGTTGTCATTTAACACAGAGCTAAGTTTTATAACCTGTTGTATGCCAGTAAAACTTTTTGTGGGTTTGTAGACAACAGTGTTATTGAAGATAATATTTTGTAGAAAATGCATTCTGATCTTGAGCCTGAGTTAAAGCATGTACATTGTTTCACTGAATATTGTAGCAAAAACAAATATGAAGTTAGGTGATCATGGCTTTTTTCAGTTTTCGTTTTTCAGTTAATTCAATACCAAACTCCAAAATTTTAGATTTTTCCAAATTGAAAGCATTTGCAGACGAAAAAATAAAAGTGACTGAAAACTTGAAATTTGTTTTGGGAAAAGTGGAAAACATTGTGGGAAAAGGAAGAAATGCTGGTTACCAGCATTTTCCCCTTTTCCCACAATGTTTTCTAAAGGCTTCTTTCTCGGTATCGTTAAAAGTAGGGATTGTGTGGTAATGGGTTGATTTAGCACTGCATTGTGTGAAGGATGATGTCTACATTTTGAAATGCCCAGATTTTGAATAAATAGGTACATCAGATAGTTTTACAACTTGACGGAATTTTATCATTGTGTGGTGTCACTGTGGTTATTGCCCTGTTTGAAATTATTTTGAGAGAATAAAGTTAAACTGATTCTGATGTGATGTAAACAAGCATGTTTTTAGATGGATAAAAATATTTTCTTATTACTTTACTATCTTGTGACATACTGTTCATATATTGTTCTAAAAGCTGTTTAATTATTAGGATCTAACTGGTGATCACACAGTCCTGAGTTTTCATGATCTGGACATAAATAGTTCTTCATAACATTGTTGGAAAAGGAGACAGTGTTGGTAAACAGCATTTTCTCCTTTACATGCATACTTTCATCCCCTTATGATGCAGATCCCATATTTCAGTCATATTTGATTTGTCATCAGCAAATGGTTCCAATATGAAAGAGTCGTAACCCATTACCACACAGAAAATTTTAGACCTATCTGAATTGAAAGCACTAATTTTGCAGAAGACAATTTCAAAGTGGCTCAAATGGTGCAATTTTACTTTGACAGGGAAGAAAATATTGTTGGAAAAGGAGAAAATGCTGGTTACCAGCATTTTCTCCTTTTCCAACAATGTTTTCTAAAGGCTTCTTTCTCAGGTTCATCAAAAGTAGGGATTGTGTGGTAATGGGTTAAACTTTTCCGTCAAATCAAGATTGAAACAATGACATGTTTTTTCGCACTCACAATGTTTTTGAAAGTCTTCCAGAAAATCAAAAATTACATGTGTGTAAGTGAATTGATTGTACTCTGTTGACATTTAAAAGTTGAATTATGTGGGATTATTCTTGGCACAATATGATGATGAAATGGACTAGACCAAATTGTTGTCTATTTAACCCTTTACCAGATGACAAAATTTTTGCTCTGTCTAAATTGAAAGCATTTGCAGACAACAATTTCAGTGTAGCTCAAATGGTGCAACTGTTAATTGATTAGGTAGAAAACATTGTGGGAAAAGGAGAAAGTGCTGGTTACCAGCATTTTCTCCTTTTCCCACAATGTTTTCAAAAGGCTTCTTTTCCAGGGGCGTCAAAAGTAGGGATTGAGTGGTAATGGGTTAACCTCTTCGCCAGTCAACACAATTTTAGACTTTCTAGAATTCAAAACATTGAATTTTGAAGATGAAAAATTCATTGTTCCTAAAACAAATGTATTTGTCATTGAAAGGTTAGCAAACATATTGGGGAAAAAGGAGAAAATGTAGGTAACCAGCATTTTCTCCTTTTCCCTTAATGTTTTCAAAAGCTGTCTTTCTCAGTTAAAACCTGGGATGCCAGTGGTCACAACAGATACACAGTAAAGAAAAGTTAATCAGGTAATGATACTAAATCAGGGGATCATCTTTAAAACACCTGCCTTTGGAAAGGTTTGATGACATCTTGGTTGAAGATGTTTGTTATAAGATGACTTAAAACAGACGGATGACCTGTATTTAGTATGGGATTGGTTTGAAGTTTATCAGGCACCTAATTTTCACTGGGCCCAAGGGCATCAGTACTGTATTGCAAGCTGTAATTTAAACCTAGTATGTATAGATTGTGCTTTCCTGTCTGTCTCGGGGCACATGCCATAAGGTTTGGTCCCTACCAATATAGGTGATACCAAAGCAGTATTAAACACTTAAGCACCTTTCACAACAGTTACTGTTGTTGCCATTTTAGCTAGTGTAGATCTAGACCAGTCTCACCATTGATCTTCTCTGTCCCTTTTGTTGAAAGACTCGAGGCAATTTGCAATCATTTGGGCCTTGATTCTGGACTGAAAAAAAAATTAATGTCTTCTGGGTTTATTATTTTGTGCTCTACAAGTTAAGATTGTTCAGAATCTTTTTGATGTTTTGAAAGCAGCAAGCTTTTTATGAATAATGACAATCGTCTGATGCAGTGAGAGACTGTAATTTAAGTTTGAAACCACAGGAAAACAAATAGTGAAATTGCATGTTTGCTGCAGGCTTTGGAATAAGGCTTGAGGATGTAATGCAGTGAAAAGATGCAGAATGGCATTGAACTAACATTTTTTATTGAGTGAAGCAAATTCTTTCTGTGCATTAACATTGAATGAAGCAAACTCTTATCTGTGCAGTGGGCCACAATGTGCATTAGTTCAAGGACAGTTAGTGGTGAGCGTGTCGGACTCATGACCTGGTTGTTGTGAGTTCGATACCCAGTTGAGGCGAACTTTCTTTATGGCATATTTTCGCCTCTCACCTCTGCTGAAGCAAGTGAGAAAAGTAGTCGGTGGCTTTGGAAAGAAAGTTGTGTTAGTACTGGTATGAGAAAGCCAGGAAACACATGTGCGTCACTGACCGCCATGATATGACCTTAGCTGTTAAAGTTGCGTTAAACCCCAATACAACCAACCAAATCAAGGACATTTAATGGAAAAAAATCAGATACTTTAGCCTGTTTTTACAAAAAAAAAAGCCTGAATTGTAAGTTGCACCATCACTGAACAAATATTGCCCTATGCTTTGGTCGAATGATTTGTTCCACCACATGACAAATATAGGATGTCGCCTAGCAATCTGTTGGAAAACAAAGTTTTCTGTAAATGTCCAACCAGACTATTATGCTATTAATTCCAGCCAAAAAACATTATATGCTCAGTAATTTATTGACAAAGTGACAATGACGTATGTATCATTATGTTATGGTGAATAATTCAGTAATTTTGGTCTAGCCCGTTTAAGTGTTGTCCGGTGTCACATCAAATTTTGTAAACATTGGCTGAGACACTGAAGGGAATAAGTTGAACTGCATTCATTTTAATTAAAAAAAAAAGCTAAATATTAATGATGATAATATACATATTTTAGATCAATAGGTAACCTGAGGCATCCCAAAACTAATATGCACTGGAAACCTTTGAAAGTATCCAAAAAGCGTTATTCAACCCATTTCCAAACAATCCCAGCTTTTTACGGCCAAAGGTAGAAGCCCTTTGGAAACATATTGGGGAAAGAAGAAAATGCTGTTAACCAGCATTTTCTCCTTTTCCCACAATGTTTTCTACCCTGTTGGAAACAAATTTCAATTTTTAAGTTACATTTATTTCGCCGTCTGCAAGTGCTTTCATAATTTGGATCAGTCTAAAATTTTGACTTTTGGTAAAGGGTTTAATCGTTGACCACACAATTCTTTAGGGATGGGCTTTGTAAACATTTAGGGCAATAGAGAAGACACAGTTTTCCTGTATGTAATTGTTCTTTTGCCACAATTTCTTTCACTCTTTGAATTTTGTATGTTTGAGCCAATTAAGTAATATTTAATTTGTGATCTGCAGATACATTGGACTTCGGAGCAAGTCCAAAATTTTGCCATTTTGACCAAGTGACAATGATGTATGTAAAGAAGTAAAAGATTGAAACTTGTTTCAAGCTATTTGCTTACAAATTAATATATTTGTCAATTTGAGATAATCAATAATGGTGGAAACAAATATGCAACAGCTTCGACATCAGCTTTGTCAATTTGCAAAAATCAACATGAATAAAGGTTGGATGAATTAATACATTAAAAAACATTGTGGGAAATAGAGAAACTTTTTGTAAATGTTGAGCAGTGAAAAAACATTGTGGGAAATAGAGAAACGATACATTACCGTAATATGCTTAAATTTTGGGACAGCAAAAAATAATTAATTTTTTTCGTGTCCCAATACTTTGGTCTACAAAAAATAATTATTCTGTCAGCTGTCCCAAAACTTATGGTCAAACACGACGGTCTGTCAAAGTGAAAGTCACTCGCCGCTAACACATCGAATATTGCCGACGTTGAAATATTGCAACGTGATTGATGTCAGGTTTGCAGGTTGGTCTATTTTTAGACTGATTGGAATTCCACCGATCAGTTTGAGCACTAAGAGCTCGCGATTTTCCTTGATTATGAACTTTTCACTCATTTTTGTTTGCATCTTGGGATATCAATAAAAACGTTATTTTGCGTTTGTAGAAAAAATTCACAACATATTTTACCTGCTTACTTGTACGCGAGGTGAACGACGTTAACTGCACTCTTGACAAGTACCTGCTCGGACCGTTCTCAAATTTGATTGGTTCGTCGATCTTCGATCGATAAACCTTGGGTAAAACTGTGTACCTAGATTTCTATTTATTTAAACAACAAACTCGATTGACCGTAAAATACACGCGTGTCAACTCTGTTAACCTGATGTACACACACGTTATACATGTTATGGATCTTGGATAGAAGTTTATCACACCCTTTTTACAGTTACGTCGGATTTCTTTTTGAATTGGGGTTTACATTAGACAATCAGGTGATCGGGTTTTTCGTCTTGGATCGGGTAATTCCTATTGAAATGGGGAGAGTTAGGAAGCATGCTTACGACGTTACGAGCGTAAAAATAAAACGACGAGAAATAAATATTTGCAAAGGATAGGCCTATCAACGGATTGAAGAAAGAAAATTAAATAAGATATTCACTGTCCCAATTCTTTGGAACAAAAAATTACCGATCTTGCTTTGCAATTTTTAGTATGTCCCAAATCTTTGGGTCATGAAAAATAATTATTTTCGTGATTTTTGATGGTGTCCCAATTCTTTGGGTGTCCCAAAATATACGCAAATTACGGTAATATTAAGTGATGAGCTTCATGTATGATATAATGATATCTCATTTTGTACAACTGGCACTTTGATTAACCCATCATCACACAATTGCGACTTCCAATGACCCTGAGGAAGAAGGCTTTTAAAAACACTGTGGGAAAAGGAGAAAATGCTGGAAACCAGCATTTTCTCCTTTTCTCACAATGTTTTCTATGCTATCAAAGAAAAATTGTGTCGTATGAGACACTGTGAATTTGTCATCTGCAAAGGCTTTAAATTTGGATATGTGTAAAAAATGTGCCATGTGGTAAAGGGTTAATATCATTTAGAGAACATTTATAGGATCTCAACATTTTTTTATTCCCATCAAGTGTGAGACAGATAACATATACTTCCAAATTTTGAGAGCGTTTATTACAAGTTTCCAATATTGGCAACAACAGGGTGCAGCCTGAGTGTGGACTTGCTTTTCTGCCAAACATGACGTAATTTCTTCTGGAAGATCTTCTTACATGGGAATATTGAACAGTTTGGTATTTTCCGTGGAAATGTGTGGGAGGAAAAATAAGTCTACTGTGTTCTGTCTGTGTCTAGAAAAGTATATGAGGGGAAAAGGTAGTGTTCGGCAGAGAACCAGATAGAGGGAGTGATTTTGATTTCGAAATTGAAAATATTGATTATTTTCCAGTCTAAACCCTATGTTATAGGTACTCATCAGAATCGTCTCATTGAGCACACACAACATTGGGTTTGGAAGAGAAATGAAAGATTTAGAATACCACCAGTCCCTCTCATCTGGAGCTCTGGTTCAGTCAGCTTGGAGCATGGTATACACAGGATGGATTGTTTTTTAGGAAAATGTGGATCAAGGTCAGACTGCATAGAACATGCAGTATGATCATTTATCCATATTGTCTGATGAAGTACAAGATCTGCTATGAAAGTGCTATAAAAAAAATATTGTTTTCTTCTGTCTGAAAGTTACCTATCATATATACTCTGAGATCTAAGAATAAGTATAAATGATAAGAAATTATCTAGAAATTTATGAGATCTTCTAGAAGTATAAATATTTATCAGAATATGAAGTTATAACATTCTGAGAATTTTGTGAGAATTCTGTGATAGCAAAGAGTTTGGAATACTTTCAAAATAAGGAAAGATTATGAACAGGAAGTGTTGTAATCAAGACTCGGATTGCAAAACAGGAAGTGCAGTATTTCAGATTGGCTGCGAAACAGGAATTGCCATGTTCTTTACTAGTTTCGAAGTAGAAAGTGTTCTACTCTGATATTGTACCATCTTGAGATAAATTTGCAGCAAACATTTTCAAAAACATAATGCCTTGAAAATTTTTATTATCAACATGACTTTGGGTCATTATGAGGACCATGTGAGAAAGTAGTATAGCAAAAGGAGATCAGATTTTTTATCAGTAGGTTTTCAAAAATTGGCTGCCGCAAGACAAAAATGGGAAGAAGTAACTCTTTCTCTCCCAAGATTTTCTACTGAGCACTTGTAGCATAGTCGGTTGCATTTAGGACTTGAGAATAGCGGTTTGCTGCTTGAATCCCCAGCTCTGTCAGTCTGTGTCCAAGGATTGATAATTATAAGTCCTTGCAACAGGATTCATTCCTCTTTCACCACTGACCATTGGTAACCAGCATTTTCTCCTTTTCCCACAATGTTTTCCACCCTTTCCAAATTAATTTTCAATTTTTGTTTCACATTTATTTTGTCATCTGCAAATGCTTTCAATTTGGACATGTCCAAAATTTTGTCGTTTAGTAAAGAGTTAATTTGGACAAGTTTAAATTTCATCATTTGGTAAAGAGTAATGAGAAGTGTGACAAGGACCCTTAGGGTATCATAAAGTTAATAGAATAAACATTTCTACTTATCTTTAATGATCTACTTTAGAAAGGTTATTGTTGCTTAATGTTAGACAAAGTACTTTGATAAATCTGTCATACAAGTAAAACAGGAAACCCTTTTTCTGAACCTGGTGTCTGGTATCAGTTAATGCCAAAGGAGATTTTTGAATCGGGCCTATATTTCAGACTTTTTAAAGTTTGGCCTTCCTGTCTTTGGTGTCAAATTGAAATTAATGAACAATTTGATAGCTGTCAATTTAATTGAGGCTTTTAAATACAAGAAAGAGGCTATGGCTACTTTCACTACCTTGCTACAAAAGGTTTCATGATAGAGATAATTAAAAGAATATCTCTTGCATATCCTATTCATCTGGCAGGTACCCTGCATTGATAACATGCTGTTGCAATTTTAGGAAGAGCATACAATGTCCCAGGAATTCAATGACATATTTGTGGCCAAAACAAACCTTAGAATTGCAATATTTCATAACTTCATCAAACCCTTGAAGTGCTGAAGCAAAATTAACCCTTTACTCCACAGATACTCATTTTGACGTATCAACAACAGACAGCTTTTAAAAAAATTGTGGGAAAAGGAGAAATTGCTCGTATCGAGCAATTTCTCCTTTTCCCACAATGTTTTCCACTCAATCAGATATTTGCATCCTCATTTGTCCATATTTTTACATCATATCTTTATTTGCTGCTGAAATGGAAGAGCGTCAAACTGGCATATTAAGTAAAGGGTTAACTCTTGTCCTGCTGAATAAGGGAAATAAAACTTAGCTGATGGTAAGATAGCAAATCTTGCTATTTCAATGATATCTTTTTGAATGAAATATGTGTTTATCGGACAATGTAGATTAAAGATCAGTTGCACATTTTGTGCAGTCTGATCTTGATTAACACTGTCCTCTAAAGTTAGGCTATGCAGACTAAGGGTTAAATTGCTCATGTGGATTGTACAGATCAAGATCCAACTGTACAGAACATGTAGTGAGATCCTGGCCTTACCTTTTCAGCTTCTTTGCTAGGTATTCTTACAAAAACAACTCTAAAAATGCAATATCTGCATTCTGTAGTTCATGGTCTAACTAAAAATGTCTTATTTCATTTATTTAGCACGATAAGAATTCAAGTATTTTTTTTATTATTATTTATTTTTTTTGAAAGATAAACAGGTCTCACTGCAGGTAGAGGAAATCAGTTGTTGTAAAAGTTGATTTCAATTGTTATCTCTGCAACATCCTTAGTTTTTGAGTCATCTGGATATTTTATCACACCATAATGTTTAGGAAGACTTTCATGGCTTGAATTGATATTGCGGGCAATATGAACTGTGAAGTTGGATCTTTGTTCTTCATTGTCTGCTGTTTTGAAATGTTTAAGACCATACAAAAAAGTGTTGCACCTCCTTGTTTAAAAAAATATTTAGCTATTATGGGAGTCCAGATGCAAATCTCCTGGTACATATTTTTGACATTTTGGGCTGCCTGGTAAAAAACAGGTATCCTTCTCTACAGAACACGTAAGAAATGGAAGCAGCATTGCTTGAAGAGTAACACCAGCTCCCCGGAGCAATTTCGGTGTCTTTTGAAGGATATGAGGCAAAGACTGCAACCAATGTCATCCAAGAACTTGGTGACAGTTTATGATACAACTGTTTTTGTGACTTTTCATGGTATTGGTAGTTTCATTTTCAACATTTCAGTCGTTTTCTAACCATACTCATATTGACCTCTTTTTAACCCTCAATCAGGCAACAAATTTTATGATTATTCCAATTTGAAAGCAGTTGCAGACGACAAAATAAATGTTACTGAAAGATTGAAAATTGTTTTGGGAAGGATAGAAAACATTGTGGGAAAAGGAGAAAATGCTGGTGACCAGCATTTTCTCCGTTTCCCACATTGTTTTCAAAAGGCTTCTTTCTCATGGTCGTCAAAAGTCGGGATTCAATGGTAAAGGGTTAAGCAATGTGGCCTGACAGTTCTTGCATACCATGATATCAGTAGGAACTCTGTTACAGGCAGTGTTGCAGTTATGAGGGTATTTTGGTATATGCGTTATGCAGTAATACCTTGTCTTTTTCCTTAATCTTTTAATCTCAAACAAAGATTATATCATGTAGAAATGACAGAGGTTGCAAAACTTTTTATGATGTTATATAAAATTCAAAGTACTGGTCAAAGAAAACTATGAAAGTATGGAAATGTTCACTGGCTACTGGAATTGTTTTGTTTTGTTTTGTTGAAAACAATGTTAAAAACTCTACAAACACTGTTCAAGCGATAATGTGAGGTTTTGAGAGTTACGAAAGATTGCAATTTTTGGGGTAGTTATGTGGGAAAGCAGAAGTGGCCTGGAATCAATATTGTGCAAAGTAGCTATACAGAATTCCCAAAATCCTTTCCAAACAATCCCTGGTTTTTACAACCCATATTAAGAAGCCCTCTGAAAACATTGTAGGAACAGGAGAAAATGCTGGTAACCAGCATTTTCTCCTTTTCCCACAATGTTTTCCTCCCTTCCGGAAACAAATTTCAATTTTTTAGTCACATTGATTTTGGCATCTGCAAAATTAATGCTTCCTATTTGGACTAGTCTAAAATTATATCATTTAGTAAAGACTTAACCCTTAATGCTCATCATAGTTGATAATGTTACCAGCCTTTTCTCCTTTTCCCGAAATGTTTTAAATAGAAGCTCCCTAAGTTCGCTAACCTTTACCACACAACAAAATAGTAGACTCATCCAAATTGAAAGCTTCTACAGACAACAACTTATGATTGTGTCGCTCAATCGTTTAGATACACTTTTGAAAGAGTAAAAAAAACATAGTGGGAAATGGAAAAAAATGCTGGTTATCAGCATTTTCTCCTTTTCCCTCAATGTTTTCAAAAGGCATCTTTCGAATGATCATTAGAATTCAGGGTTGTGTGCTAAAGAGTTAAAGCACGTAAAAAGTTTTGTGACCATCTAAATGATGAGAAGGGTTTTATATTTACATGATGTAAATTTAGTGTTTTACTTATACATGTTTTGGCTTGGTGCATGCATGAATAAATGATGTAAAACACATCACTCATGTGAATGTTCATTGAGACCTAGTGATAAAGAAAGTGAATCTTAGATGATTTTCCCAATTTTATCATTACTGGATTACTTCAGGTATCATTTATCAATATACAGTGGGCTACTGTAACTTAGGATGCGGGACCTCTTAATTGTGTTATGGCTTTCGAAATTCTGGATTAAACTAATTCTAGAGGTTTTCTGGAACTGGAGACAAAAAGTCAAAGATGATGTGAAGTGTCAAAATTTCGAGCGCAATAGTACTTTGTTAAAAAGTGATATAACAATAAGTTGTGTTACAAAAGCATCTTGTCAAGGAATAGTATCATCAGATGGGAATCCGATTTACACACCTCAATATGACCATCACAACGGTATCTCTTACAACTGTAGAGGATGTTCGCAAAAAGATGAAAACAAACCAAATACTGTTGATGTTGACAATACTGATAAACCTAGTCGTGCTGAAGAAGTGAGATATACTTCCTCTGTGAGGCATAAATCAAAATCATGGAGAAACAAATCAAAATCTTGTGGTAATCATTGCTCAGATGGCTGTGGTGTTAATTTTTGTGGTTGTAAATCAAGTGTAAACCATGCCCCTACTGCATCTCTTCATAGATACTTTATGTCACAGAAAGATAATTCCCCTAATGATACTACTAGCTATAAACCTGGAACAAATATCTCTACCTCAAACTCTCAGGAGATACATGCTCATAATCAAATAGTTCCAACTGAGGAAACAGCATCACCTTGTGATGGAACCTCAGATGTTTCTGTTTTATGGGAAAACTTTGAAACCAATAACAATGAAAAACCTGTATTACGAAAGAAGAATAGACAAAAAAGTAGGTATGAAATCTGTGATGAGCAGCCTCAGTCATTAAATTGTTCTTCTGGAAGTCAAAAAACTATTTACTTAAAAAGTTCTCAGCAATATTTTGCCATCAGTGATATATGTCCCTATTTTCAGCAAGGAGATACTGTAAAGTGCTCTGAACCTAGAACCTCACAAGTTAATAATAAACACTGTGAAGAATCTTGTGGATTTCCATCATTGACTGAATCTCTTGTGTACTCACTTAGTGCTATTGATGACAAAGTAGAATTCTCTGATGAGAGTGATACTGGTTTACATGATGAATCTGATGAAATCTATGGATCAGACATGATGGCAAAAAGAGCACAAATGTCAGAGGTACCATACACAGGACATCTTGATAGAATCAGAGTATATGAAAAACTTGTTGAGAAAGAAAATAGGGAAATTTTAGAGAAAATGAAAGAACAGAGACTAGCAAAATCTAAAAGCACAGAGGGGCTATCAAAAGACTATTATCAACAGGACTGTACTCCAAGTACAGATAATGAGCCCACTGTGATTTTAAGGCAAAGAAGGAGAAGCAGGGCATCTCTGAAGTTTCGGAAATGTGAGAATAATGAACCAGAAACTGTTGACAGGCCCAGGTTATCGACTGGCTCAAATTTTGTTACAAATTACTCAAAGTATGATTCTGAAACTAGAAGTGATATGTCAGAAGGAATGATTCGATACAAAATAAAGGAACACATGTCAAACATTATTGGTCAGAGACTTTACCCAGATCATGATGTTGAATATTCTGGAATTTTTGGTGTTACCTCATCTCTACAAATGGAAGACAACAGTATGGCTAAGACCAGTAATTTTTTGGAAAATGATGTTCAAGTAAAAGATAATGTACCTGATAAACCTTTGTTACCTGCAGCAGATAGTCTTGATAACACTTCCAATAATGGCAGTATTGAGAAATCTTATGATGCTAAGGAACATGAGAGTGATGTTTGTTTGACAAACAGTAGAATTAATGATGAAACAGTGAAGCAAAGAGTGGTTAAAGAGGAAAGAAATTATGCTCATGAAACACACTTAGTGCCAACTAAATCAGTATTAGAGATTGATTCTGTCTCACTTCAAGACCTTGATTGTAGGAAACTTGCCTTAGTGTCAATAGAATTCGACAAATTGAAATCTTGTAGGCCTATTTTGGAAGTAGATTCAGGAATACAAAAACAAGCTTTGATACAAAAGGATGGCCCTCAATCTTCATACAGGTCACAGGTAGGTTCACAAATACTGATTTATCCTTGTTTGACTTTTGACTCATTGCTCTAAACATAGGTCCTGCTGTTTTTGTAAATATTGAAACTTTAACAATTGACAAAAGTGATTGTGTGCAAAGGGTCTTAAGAAGATAATAGATAACTAAAGTTGTCTCAAACATTGAACAAAGAAGGTCACTGACAGGCTGCTACATAAATTGGGTTGATCATGTTCATCGTGTTATTCAAACAATTCATTATATGTAAATTATTGTGATATGATTATGGAGCTATGAATCAAATTGGGAAAAAAATTATAGCATGTTCTTTACCATTATTACCATTGCTTTTTCTGTATTTAAGAAGAAAGAAGGTATGTATTTAAATAGGTTTTTTTTCATTACATGGGAGATCACTCTATCATAACTTGTAAGTTTGTAAAATGAACTGAACTCCCTTAGCACTGGTCAAAATTTAACTCTTTTACCATACAATCCCAACTTGTAACAACCCTGAAAAAGAAGCCTATAGAAAACATTGTGGGAAAAGGAGAGAATGCTGGTTACCAGCATTTTCTCCTTTTCCCACAATGTTTTCTACCTTATCATATTAACATGATTTAATTTGTTGTCTGCAGATGCTTTGAATTTGGTCCAGTCGAAAAATTTGTTGTTTGGTAAAGAGTTAAACCATTTACAGATGGTAATTTAGGTATGGCTCAAATGCTGGGAATTGTGTATGTGAGGTTTGTGCAAAAAAGAGAAATGCTGGTAACTAGCATTTTCGCCTTTTCCCACATTGTTTTCATAAGCCCACATCCTCAAGGTTGTTAAAATTTGGCATTGTGTGGTAATGGGTCGGAGACTGCACATTTTATGTTGTCTGTTGTTTATCCAACCTTACTATGAAAGAATCTGCTAGTTATTAATGGCATCATCAAGACTTAGTGCTACCGGTAAGTTAAGAAAGTCTCGGGTGAAACAGATACATAGTAGTTAGTGCAAAAGCTAATGTTTTAGGAGCAATACATAGATTTTGTGGTATAGATTACTACTGTGGAGTCACTGTCTCACTCAGAGATCAAGATAAAAAGGGTGATTCTTGTCCTTGAATAGGTTTTTATGAGGAACTTATATAATAATTATCATTTTGTCCTTTAAACAGCACTTGAATATCATTATTTCTTGGCCTTCATTGTTGTTTTAATCAAAAGCGAAAGCCACTTATTAGTTTTAATGTGGTAATTAAAAATTTCATGCAAAGTTTTGTCAGCTGGTAAAGAGTTAATCAAAAATAAGCAAACAGACTTACTGATAATCCATATGTTATCATGAAGTGAACAAATAGGTACAAATTGTTTAAGTCTGTGCAAACAACAAATAAAACCCTTTACCACACAATCCCCAGTTTTTCCTTGAAAAGGAAAGCTCTTGATAACATTGTGGGAAAAGGAGAAAATGTATATGCCAAGCATTTTCTCCTGTTTCTACAAAGTCACCTTCTCATTTTAAGTCAACTTCTGTCATTTAAACTTCATTCATTTTCTTGTCAGAGAAAGTTTTCAAGTTTAACCCTTTATCATACAATTATGATTTTTATCAACCGTGCAAAAGAAAACTTAAAAAAAAAAAAACAGCAGTAAACCCGCATTTTCTCCTTTTCCTACAATGTTGTCTTATCCAGCACAAATTGTATTGTTTCTTCCACCTTTGATTTGCTGTCTGTAAATGGCTAGAAATTAGAGTGGTTTAAAATTTTGTCATATGGCACTGAGTTAACCCTTTACTCCATAGATACTCATTTCTAAGCATTGCTTGTAGGAGCCTTTGGAAAACATTGTGGCAAAAGGTGAAATTGCTCGTCATGAGCAATTTCATTGTTTGCCACAATGTTTTCTATACTATCAAAAGGTGTCATATATACATAAGAAACAGCTTCATCCCTGCTTTTATTTATGGTCAATTAGAAATACCATAGAAATGCCTTATGGGGTAAAGGGTTAACCCATTACCACACAATCCCTACTTTTGACGACCCTGAGAAAGAAGCCTTTAGAAAACATTGTGGGGAAAAGGAGAAAATGCTGGTAACCAGCATTTTCTCCTTACCCCACAATGTTTTCTACTCGTCACAAAACAAATTTGAAATTTTTAGTCACCTTTGTAGTCTGCAAATGCTTTCAACTTGGACAAGCCTAAAATATTGTTGTTCAGTATTGAGTTAACAATTTGAAAACTTTGGCATCTGATTGAGCATTTAAGCCTAGCTTTAGTACAGATAACTGTCCCCAAAGGCGATGTTACTTTTTGACTGAAAAAGATCACCGTAGCGTCTCATTATTGAGACTAAGCCTAGCTTTAACTCATTACCAGACAACATTATTTTAGGCTTGTCCAAATCTAAAGCATTTGCAGACAAGAAAATAAAAGAGACTGAAAATTTGAAATTTGTTTGGTGAAGGGTAGGAAACATTGTTGAAAAAGGAGAAAATGCTGCTTACCAGCATTTCCTCCCTTTTCTGCAATGTGTTTTGAAAGACTTTTTTCTTGGGGTCGTCAATGGTAGGGATTGTGTAGTAATGGGATAAGACTAGTTTTAAATTGTAAGTCTTTATAATTGCGGAGATGTAACTTTATCTGTGGTTAGTTCACAATGCAAATTTATAAATAAGTGGTATGTTTACGCTTTATAAAATCTGTATCAAACCTTTGGTTTGATTCTTGCTTATCGACTGTGAAATGAATTCTACCTTGCTTGTTAAAGATACTGGGTGAAATCCATTACTTCATTGACCGATTGTGACCCAGTTTTGGCCATGGTGGAGGGAGTTGATTGAAGGATGTTTTTTTATGCACCTGCAACATTATTTTACACCTAAATCACTCAACAGCTCAGTTTATACACATATATCCAGGGTTTCACTAAGAACCAACCTAGGGTTCTGAAGTGTCTTGCCCAAGGAAACTCCCTTTGCATGCAATTAGTTAATATTGGTTAACTCCTTACCAAATGACAAAATTTTGGACCAGACCAAATTGAAAGCATTTTCAGACGATGCGATTGAAACATGAAAATTTGGTTTGGGAAGGGCAGAAAACATTGTGAGGAAAGGAGAAAATGCTGGTTACCAGCATTTTCTCCTTTTCCCACAATGTTTTCCAAGGCTTTCTTTCTCAGGGTTGTTAAAGTTGGAATTGTGTGGCAAAGAACTAAACCCACATAAATTTTGTCCTTTATCACATCCCATACAAAATTCATACCTTTGTGAATCATGAATGAAAAATGATTTATTACCATTATCAAAATATCTTTTGGTTGGCAAGGTGACCACATTTACAAAAATTTTGTCATAAAGTTTTGTTGAACTCTGTCATGTTGAAGATAAAATAATTCTACCTTTTACAAAATGATCTGGTATTTTTACAAACCTAGGGTAGTTGGGTCATGAAAACACTTCTGGAAAAGGAGAAAATGCTGAATACCAGCATTTTCTCCATTTCCCAAAGTGTTTTCATCCTTACAGAGACAAATTTCATCACGTGTATCTTATCAGATTTTACGTATGCACAGCAATTGTGTTCATTTTCAGTTTCAGAGCCTTGGTTTAGTGCTGTTGAAATTCATAAACAAGGGAGCTTTCACTGTGGTATGCCTGAATGATATTGAAAGCAGCATTAAGCACCCAAATTCAACCAACCAATCACCATTGACCATGATACTGATGGCATTCTACTGTATGTTAGTGCTTTTCATATAGCAGTTTATAAGAGTACTTTGATTTTGTCCTCAAATGACTTCAAAGGAAGTAGATCATGTTTAAGTAATACTTCTAAATTTTTTAAAATGTTATTTTTTTTTCTATGTTTAGACATTACTCATTAACCTTTCACAGACGTGTGAAAGACACCGAGAAAAGCTATTAAAAACATTTCAGGAGGAGAAATTACTGATAACCAGCATTTTTTCCTCTGCTGCCATGTTTTCTCCCATGCAAGGACTAATAGCCTCATTAATTTTTGACCACCTATCTATTGACGATTGTTTATGTATGGCTTGTAACATGCGAAAAGTGGCATTTGGAATTTTGTGTAGTGCTGTCTTGGATCTGCCTACACAATCTGTGCAGGCTAATCCAAAACGGCACTCTCCGCATTTATCTAATTTCCTGTTTTACCAAAGTCTACTGTACCACAAAATCTTGTGTAGTTGTAAAGTGTTGTTTTGGATAAGCCTGAGCAGACTGAGTGGGCTATGGATAAGCCTGAGCAGACTGAGTGGGCTATGGATAAGCCTGAGCAGACTGAGTGGGCTTTGGATAAGCCTGAGCAGACTGAGTGGGCTATGGATAAGCCTGAGCAGACTGAGTTGGCTATGGATAAGCCTGAGTGGGCTATGGATAAGCCTGAGCGGGCTATGGATAAGCCTGAGCAGACTGAGTGGACTATAGATAAGCCTGAGCAGACTGAGCGGGCTATGGATAAGCCTGAGCAGACTGAGTGGGCTATGGATAAGCCTGTCCAGACTGAGTGGGCTATGGATAAGCCTGAGCGGGCTATGGATAAGCCTGTCCAGACTGAGTGGGCTATGGATAAGCCTGAGCGGGCTATGGATAAGCCTGAGTAGGCTATGGATAAGCCTGAGCAGACTATGGATAAGCCTGAGCAGACTGAGTGGGCTATGGATAAGCCTGTCCAGACTGAGTGGGCTATGGATAAGCCTGAGCAGGCTATGGATAAGCCTGAGCAGACTGGGTGGGCTATGGATAAGCCTGAGCAGGCTATTGATAAGCCTGAGCAGGCTATTGATAAGCCTGAGCAGGCTATGGATAAGCCTGAGCAGGCTATGGATAAGCCTGAGCAGACTGGGTGGGCTATGGATAAGCCTGAGCAGTCTGAGCGGGCTATGGATAAGCCTGAGCAGACTGAGCAGGCTAATTTGAGATGACACTTTACGCAAATGTCTGAAATGCCCCTTTTCGCGTATTGTAGGCCTTAATGGTTTCAATTTAGATAAAATTAATTTCGAATTATGTTGACTGGTAGAGAGTTCATTGCCACAATGTTCTTCCTGATATGTAATCATACACTTTACCAAACAATCCCAGGTTTGAACAGCCCTGGGAAAGAAGCCTTTTGAAAACATTGTGGGAATAGGCGAAAATGCTGGTTACCAGCATTTTCTCCTAGTCCAACAATGTTTTTTACTGTATCAAGGATGAATTCAGCTAGTAGAGCCACCTGTAAATTTTTGTCTAGAAATACTTTGAATTTGGACTGTTAAAAATTTTTGTCATTTGGTTTATAGTTAAGAGAGGGGTCGTGTCAAAATGATGTATTGCAACTATAGCTAATTGTATGTGTGATTTCATGTTTGTGTGTAATATATGACTTTCTAATGCACTATTAACATGTAAGTAGGGCAATAAGCATTAAAAATGCTGTAATTTTTGACACTGTGTAGTTTATGGCCTAATGAACTTTGTACCAGATGAGAATGATAATGTTAGACTTGCCTAAAATAAAGCCGCCGGTAAAAAAGAAAACATTTCCTTATGACAAATGTGGTTTAACCTTTTCCCAAACGACAAAATTTAGGGCTGGTCCAAGTTGAAAGAACTTGCAGGCTACAAAATAAATGCAACCCAAGAGTTGAAATTTATTTCCAGCCGGGCAGAAAACATTGTGGGAAAAGGAGACAGTGCTGGTTACCACCATTGTCTCTTTTTACCTCAATGTTTTCAAAAGGCTTCTTTCTCAGGGTCATAAAAACCAGGGATTGTTTGTTGAAGGGTACAATTTAACACCATGGGAACATGAGAAATTGCAAGTTGCCAGCATTTTCTCAGTTTCCCACCATATTTTCAAATGCCCTTTGCCCAGGGCTCCTAAAACTTGGGATTGATTGGCACAAGGTCTATAAGGGAAATATTGTTTGAAAATAGAAGTTCATGGTAACATGTAAAGGCTGCTTTTCCCTCACTGTTTTCGAAGCTACCATGCTTAGGAGCATTTTATTCCCTGACTCATTCAGCGATAAATGAACTGTTTATCAGCGATAAATGAACTATTTACTAAAACTATCTCTGTATTTAGTGTGTAGTGCACTGTCCACTGACTTCGATTTTGGGTAATTCAGTCAAAAACTACCTGAATGAATGCCAAGAAAGAAAATAGGGGGGGCAGAGGGATATTAAACGACCATGAATGAAGTGAAAAATTCAGTGTACATCAGTTTAAATGTCATTTTGAGGCTATATTCTTGTGTATTTAAATCTCACTTGAAAATCTAGATCAAACTTCCGATGGTCGTTATATGGCAAAAGGTTGCCATTGCATTGAATGGTGGACAGGTGTGACCAGTTTAATTGGGAGTGCTCTATCTATACCTTGTTTAGCTATATATGTAAATGTCCTGTACTTGATATATATAGTGTTTGTGGAGTTGGGGTTGTATTGTCTTACAGGATGAATATGGCAGAATAGTGGTATTTACATCTTGGTGGATTTATGATGGAAATTTGAATATATTTGAATATTTGATGGTCTTGTTTCTTTGTGTCTGTGCATTAACTATTTACCACACAATCCCGACTATAACGACCCTGGTGAGAAAGAAACCTTTTGAAAAAGGAGAAAATGCCGGTAACCAGCATTTTCTCCTTTTTCCACAATGTTTTCTACCCATCACAAAGCAAATTGGAATTTCAGTCACTTTTATTTTGTCATCTGCAAATGTTTTCAATTTGAACCAGTCAAGCATTTTGCCGTTTGGTAAAGAGTTAAATGTCATAAAGTGGTTAGCAATGTTTGCTGTGAATGCCTTTGGAACTGTTGGATATGGGATGTATCTTTGTACATGAATACAATAGGTGTAGATCTATACTGTTTTCTGAATGTGAAATGGTTATTTTCAGTTTGTTGAGAGTGTCCAGAAAGGTCAAGGTTGTTTGTGTATAATGGCTCACCAACATATAGGTGTGTAGATGAAGATTTTCTGCCAACCTGATCAAAACCTACATTGCATTTCTACAAAAGAACCCTTACTGTTGTTAGTGGCATGCAGGAGATATCTATGAGAAAGCTTAATGATTCCAACCTCAGATTTTTAACCCTTAACTCTTTACCAGGTGACAAGATTTTATCCTTGGCTGAATAGAAAGCATTTGCAGATGACAATTTCAAGGTGGCTCAAATGGTGCAGTGTTTCAGTGACAAGGTAGAAAATATTGTTGGAAAAGGAGAAAAATGCTGGTTACCAGCATTTTTTTTCCTTTTTCTACAATGTTTTCGAAAGCCTTATTTTCCAGAATTGTTAAAAGTCGGCATTGTGCAGTAAAGGGTTAAGATGCTGAATATACCCATTTTCATTCAAGCAGTAGTCTCAGATAATTGCAAATTCCAGGGTGCCTTTTGTCTGTAGTGTTCCAGCAATTCGGTGCAGATCAGAGAACAAACTGCATGTTATTTTCAGTCTGATCTTGATCTGCACTGGCTGTAAAGGCTCTTTACAGTTTGAGACATGGGATTGTTATAGACTTTGAATACTTTTATTGATGCAGTGAAAAGGCAGTAGGTGCCTCACGGTGACACTTCAAGCTGTTTGTAGTATGAAAAAGACATTTTTTTTTTGGTTGTATGATGGTTTCATTGTTTGTGAGTCAAATTTTTGAAAATGCTGCTTGTCTTGGAAAAAAGCGTTGTTTGATTTCGCTGTATGAATCATAAGTTTGACATGTACCACATAGCAGAATAGACTTGCCTTGGAGCATTGCTAAATTTGAAACTTAATTGGCAAAGATATGCTAAAAGGACACTGATAAATGGATCAAGTGTCTCAAATTATCTTACTATCTGATCACTTGCTTTTCATGTAGGAAAGATTATCAACATGATAAGTTTTATTTGTCTATCTTTTAGTAAAAATTTTGTATGGGCGCCCATAGCCATTGCATAACAGGAACTGCCTAAAGTTGTTTGTACAGGCTATATGAATCAACATCAGACTGCACAGAACATGTAGTATGATTTTGGATCTACTCGACTGCCATCTACTTTTATACATATTTTAGTGAAGTAAAAGTTGTGTTTTATTTTTGTGAAAAGATAGTAAGCCTTGAGCAAAATGGAGAAAAATGCTGTTCAAACATATTTCAAAAAGCAGATTGCTTATGTTAAAATGTATTTTCTATCAATTTGTGAACAGTTGTATTTGAACAGTATAATGGGTCAGAAGCTTAAGAAATATGACATGGTCACAAATAAATGGATCAGAGAGTACCTGCCTAGTAACAGTGAAGAGATAGGAGGGGATCATTATTTGTAAATTATTAGATAATAACTGGGTCACATACTTGGGTTGACCCTTGCAAAACCGTATTTGGCTCTTAACCACACAATCCCAACTTTTAACGACCCTGAGAATGAAAGTTTTTGAAAACGTATGAGAAAAGGAGAAAATGCTTGTAACCAGTTTCAATTTCAATTTCTGAATCACAGTTAATCTGTCATCTACTAAATTAATGTCTTCAATTTGGACTATGCCAAAATTTTGTCATTTGGTAAAGAGTTAATTTAGCTCTATACAAAACAGCGGTCCCAGCATGGCTCATTGGTAAAGCGAATGAGACCCAAAACACAGAGGCTGCTGGCTCGAGTCTCTCCTGAACCACTTGGCCCTTCATGGGAGTGTGTTTGGCCTAGACAATTCAGAGCCCTAGGCTAGTACTGGTGAAATCAAGGAAAGATAGGAATATTTGAGCTGTTGCCGCAATATTACTGGGATAATGTTGAAAGTGGTGTAAACTTCACCATTCAACCAACCAACCATCTTTACCAAACAAAAAAATCTTCAACTCAACCAATTCTGTCTTTGCCAGAGTAAAAAACATTGTAGTGAAAGGTGAAAGTGTTGATTACCAGCATTTTCTCCTTCTCCCATACTCCCATAATGATTTCAAAAGGCAGTTTGTAAAACTTGGGATCATATGGTAAAGCATGAAAAGGGTGGCCTGTTGCAGTTGTAGGCAACTATTTTTCTTTGATTTTTTTTACCTTCAAATTTTCCAATCATATTTTGTAATTATTCAGCCTTCGGGTGTCAATTAGGCAAAATCTAAGTGATTAGTCTAGGCAAAAAGTTAGACAAAGAAGTACTAATACATGGCAGCTGATGGCCACAGTATAAATCCAAGATCAGACTTCGTTTTTTGAACATTTCTATCTTGAAACACTGGTCACAAAGCAGCAAGATGTTTCGGTCAGTTCTCAAATTGCTATGGACTAATTTTATACAGTTCACATACTAATTTGGACTAGGAAGGTAAAATTTCAGGGCCATGTTTCACTACCATTGTAAATGCTGTTCTAGTTTTTACAACGATCCATCTGATTGGCTGTACCAATTTAATGGTTGTGGACAGTCAAAGAGTTCTAAATTTGTACTTCTTCATCTATACATACATTTTAAAGGAAGAAAGAGGTGCCTATAATGCTGATGGAAAGGGTTAGAAATTTAAATAATTTATGGCTGAAGTGGAAAGTCTGGAGGCTTAATCATAAGTATAGTCAATTATTCAATACCTGATCATCTTGTGCTAGCTTTGATTAATTTTTACCCCCAATTGCTTTAAGCAGAAATCACATCATAGTTCAACTATTATAGTATATTTCTAAAAAGATCAACCTGTAACACTGATGACATTGGAATGTAAATTGATTTTATAAATACAAATTTTGTAATTGTAACTAAGCTGATATTCTGGATGAGCTAAAATCGGGAATTTTAAATGATGGATGGGCAGCTGATCAAGCCCAGAGAGTACATTTTGAGCCACTCACTGCATATGTTAACCCATTACCACACAATCCCTACTTTTGACACCCCTGAGAAAGAAGCCTTTTGAAACCACTGTAGGAAAAGGAGAAAATGCTGGTAACCAGCATTTTCTCCTTTTCCCACAGTGTTTTCTACCCTTCCCAGAACAAAGTTCAATTTTTCAGTCACCTTTATTTTGTCGTCTGCAAATGCTTTCAATTTAGACTAGTCTAAAATTTTTAGTTTTGTCGTGTGGTAAAGAGTTAAGGGCAACTAAATGATAATGTCAAGCATCCTTGAATGATTTTTTTTGGAGGTCAAATATTTCAACTAGAAAGAAAGTTGCAAAATGTTAGCGAAATAACTATTTCAGTGAATTAGTAGGTAGAGTAAGTGAAATAGCATAGTGTGAAAATTTAATGTTCGGTTTTCAAGATGGGCCAGTTTTAGAGGATTATCTGACATTCTGAGCCCAGCAGGACCAACAAGATTTAACATTTTACCTGACCAAAGATTTTTTCTGACTTCCCCAAACTACCATATAAGCAGATTTTATGGATATATACATGTATGACTGGAAGATTTAAATTTGACTTCTTAAAAGAAGAAAACTTTTGAATGCAATGGAGAAAAAGCTGGAAACCATCAATTTTTCTTTTTCTTAAATGTTTTCAAAAGCTTGCCTTTTCAGCATTGTTGAACCTAGGTTTGTTTGGTAAAGAGTTTAAATACCTCAAGCAATGGTCATGTAACATAGGGATAAATTTGTGAATGAGATGGTCAGGTCAAACAATCTTTACCTTTCTTGACCATTTTACTAATACTGTATCTTTTTCCAAATGACAGATGTTTGAATTTGACCACAAGAAAAGCATTTTAGAGAGAGTAAAATTGTGTCTGTAAAGAAAGTTAACATTGTGGGAAAAGGAGAAAATAATGATTATCAGAATTTTCACTTTTCCACTCTATGTTTTCAGAAGCCATCTCTCTTGAGGTTGTTTAAATATATAACTGTATAGGAAGGGGTTAAATATTTGCACAGATTTTACCCACGGGCAAAAACCTTTGAAGAATTTTCGGACAAAGAGATTGATTAAGTTGAGAACCATTTCTATCAGCACTGTTGTCTTCTGCATCTTCAGCATTGTCTATGTCTTCAAACTCCATAGCAGTTGTGTGATTTAGAGCATAGGCTTCACACATCAAAGGAATGATATAGCCCTTTACAGCACTCTTAAGCACTGGCTTAGGTTTCCTGGAGGTATGGTCAAGGGAGGAACTTATTTCATAGTCATTGTGAAATAAATCAATTAGAAAATAAACAACATTCCTTTTTGGAAAGATCCAAAAGGATGTTCTGGGCCGATGATGCCTAAAATTGAACCTAACTCAGAATAATTAGATCAAGAGAAGCTATACCCAACAACTCGAGAACAATATGAGAAACATTTTGTTTTGTATGCATTTGATTAAGGACATTCATATGTTAAGTTGATTGAATTACTCAAGCTAATTAAATAATTAAACCCTTTATCAGACAAACCTGTGTTTTCATGGATGCTGAAGATGAAGTCTTTTGCTGATTATTAAACAGATAATGCTGATAACCAGCATATTTTCTTGTTTCTGTACTGTTTCTAAACCTTTTGAAGAATCACATCACATAGTCTGATTTCTGCTTTTTGTATGAGCATTCTGTACTGGCCCTCTGCCACAGTGTAAATATCAATTTTTTAGCTCACCAGAGCATAAGTGCACAAGGTGAGTTTTTCTGATGGTGTTGTGTCTTTGTCAAGGAGTCAACATTTACCTTGTGTGCACTCTAGAGGCCACATTTTCATTCATTTACATATGAAACTTGGTCAGAATATTTGTCTTAATGATTGTAACCTCTGACAAGAATTAAATTTGGTCAGGTCAGGTCAAAAAGTGGGTCACTGGGCTAAATCTTAAGAGAAACCTTGTGTGTACTCTAGAGGCCACACATTCAGTCTGATAATCTTGATACTTGCAGAGAGTGTCTCCAAGATATATTGGACAAGTTCGTAATTGGGTCATGTAGGGTCAGAAAGTAGGTCAGTGAGTCAAATCTTAACAAAAACCTTTCATTCACGCAAGAGGCTATATTTTCGGTTAGTTAGTCATGAAACTTGGTTTGTTTCTATGACATGACTTTGGTAAGTTGGGTTAAAAAGCAGGTCACATGGTCAAATCTTTACAAAAAAAAAACTTGTGTGCACTGTAGAAGCGACATTTTCACTCTGAAACTTATCCAACTTGGTCAAAGTTTGTCCGTTTGGTATCTCTGACAAATTCCAAAGTAGGTCACTTACATGCAAGTCTTTTTACTGGGATTTCCTCAACTTTATCGATCATAGAGTACTTTGCTCAGGTGAGCACTCTAGGGCCAATGGCTCTCTTGTTTGTTAAGTACCTTGCAGGTTAATTTTCTCTAATTCATTAATTTTCCATCTCCTGAGTTGAATAAAGGAAGTTTTTGCCAGCAATATTTATATGATATTTTCATCCCTTCACCCTTTACCAAATGACAGAGCTTTAGAATTGCCTAGAATTATTTAGAATTGTACAACAGAATGGCATTTTAGAATACCTAAAAGAGATAGATTTTTATAATAAAATATAAATTATAAAATTAATATTTTATTGCTCCATTTCTAAATATTAATCATGCGCGCTGAATGACCACAGTTGTCGATGCGCCATAAAACACCAATTAATGATAATAATAATAATAATGAAAATGTTTTCAAATGTAATAGTTATGAGCAAGTGGTCCAGTATTGTCAATTATACACAGGTTATTTTGGACAAAATTTGAAAAACTTACAGGGCAATGTAACCTGTACTTAAGTAAAGCAAGCAGTTTTGGATGACAGCAGCTGACAAAACGCCAATTTGACATTAGTCATAAAATTGTGGTAACTGTATATTCCCTTACATTATAGTTTGTATTGTGTATTAACAAGCAGAAAGTATTTTTCAAGGAGAACTAAAATCATCAAACTTTGATACACATGTTTTTACTGAACCATGTAGCTTAATTTTTGTTGAAATTGATATGTAGCTCTGTAATCTATGGTCCAAAGTTACCACTCTAATGAACTAATAAAGTACATGTGCCTTCTGAAGGGCCAAGGGATGAATAGCAAAATTTCAAGCAGATTCTATTGATTTAGAACATTTCAAAGTAACACATGTTATTGATTGTGAAGATTCACCTGGTACAAAACCCAGATTGTTGTTAATAATAGACAACTCAGGTGAAAATAATTTTAACACAAAGTGTGTGTTGGTGCATAAGTTAGTGTCATTAAGAAATCTGCAGTCATGGCCAGTTTTAGAGTATTATTAGTTTCAAGTGTATTCATTTGACATGTTCTATTTATCAAGTTGGACTTACATGAGAAAAGGTGTTGTGCTGTTGTAATTGTGACAGTGTAGGAATCACTATTATTATAAAATTCAGTAGATGGTCTGACTGTTTGTTTCTTGGATCATTTTGAACGAGATTTACATCTATGTTTTATATTTACAGTAGTTTTTCACTTTTTTCCACACTGCAAAATTTCGGATTAAAATGTCCTGGTTGAATTAGGCATTTCCAGATTGCATCCTGAGTGTGACATTGGCAAGGATTGGATTTGTCTAATACTGTGGAGAAAACATCATGTGAAAAGGAGAGTGTGCTTGGAACCAGCATGTTCTCCGTTTCCCAGTATGTTTCCAAGTCTGTCAAAGCTATTTAACCCATTACCACTCAATCCCTACTTTTGACGCCCCTGAGAAAGAAGCCTTTTGAAAACACTGTGGGAAAAGGAGAAAATGCTGGTAACCAGCATTTTCTCCTTTTCCCACAGTGTTTTCTACCCTTTCCAGAACAAATTTCTATTTTTCAGTCACCTTTATTTTGTCGTCTGCAAATGCTTTCAATGTGAACCAGTCTAAAATTTCATCGTGTGGTAATGGGTTAACTCTGAAATGTGATAATGGGTTAAGTATTAATTTTCTGGAAATGGGAGTTCATTTGGTGATTTCCTATCTTTTCATGATCTAGGTCTTTTTTTCCAATGAAAATCTGATTTTGAGAGTAAACTTTGTGCTGTTCCACCGATAGCATCAACAGTAATGTTCAAATTGGTTTTCTAGATGATACAGGTCCACAAACGCACGGAACATTGCGGTCTAATCCGATAATCTGACCTGTCAACAGAAGCAACTGTTCAGACATTTTCTGGCAGAACAGACATGAAAATGTTCTGTTTGGATCAACCTCGTTCTTTTGTAAGAAAATGATAATTTCATTTATATGGCCCTCAATCATTTAACCCTTAAGCTGCTAAATGATTTAAAGGAAACTTTCAAGATATAGTTGACTCATTACCAAACGACAATATTTTAGACTGGTCCAAATTGAAACTATTTGCAGACGGCAAAATAAAAGTGACTCGAAATTTGAAATTTCTTCCAGGAAGGGAAGTAATTATTGTGGAAAAAGGAGAAAATGCTGGTCACCAGCATTTTCTCCTTTTCCCACTATGTTTTCAGATGGCTTCTTTCTCAGGGTCATTAAAAATCGGGATTGTGTTGTAAAGGGTTAAAACCTAAACTTGAAATTTTTTTTTGGGGGGGGGGGGGGAAACAGGGAAACACTGTAGATCTGAGATCAGTCCACATATTCTTTGCAGCTTGATCTTGATCTGTGTAGTCTGATCTTGGTTGGTCGTCATCTTGATCTTGATCTGTGTAGTCTGATCTTGGTTGGTCGTCATCGTTTGCAAAAGGCTATTGAGCTGCGCTTTAGAGCAGCCGACAGGTTATATGGGCCAGAAAAGGATTTTAACCCTGTATTGCTGTCTGATGAGTGTATGAGTTGTAGTTTGCACCATTAACTGTTTACCACACAATGACGACTTTTAGCACCGTTTAGGAAAGAAGCCTTTTGAAAACATTGTGTGAAAAGGAGAAAATGCTAGTAACCAGCATTTTCTCCTTTTCCCACAATGTTTTCTACCCTATCAAAGGAAAATTCCGTCATGTGAGCCACTATGAAACTCTGCAATAACGCTTTCAATTTGGATAGGTCTAAAATTTAGCCATGTGATAAAGGGTTAACAAGGAGAATGATGTTTTTGTGTTTTTGATATTGGTGAATAAGTAAATTACTTGAAAAAGATCAAAGATATGGAATACTTTGAAAAAGCTGGATTTAAATGGAGTGAAACTCTTTTCCAACACACCGTATTTATTCCAATAAAGGCCCGGGCGTTTATTAGAATGATGATCAATGACGACGTTGGGGATGGGCGATTATTAGAATCATGATCAATGACGAAGTTTGGGGTGGGCGGTTATTACAAGTTAATTGACTTTGCATCGCAGAGAATAGATCTAAAGTGACCAATTCAACCCTCAAAAAGACGTAAATACCATGTTTTAATCAGCATCTACGTAATATCGTCATTCATATAGCCATTTTTCACTCTATAACTGCGTACAATCATTATTTACATCGGAAATACGGAAGAAGTGCAAAAATAGACTGTCGTGTTGTCCGTGCTTGTCACAACGCCAGTTCGTCCATGGGCTTGGTCGTCCCTGGGCTTGGTCGTCCCTGGGCCTAGTTGTCCAAATCCTTATTTGAAAAAGATAAATTACTCCAAGCGAACAAATCTTTCCTTCTGAAGATTCTTCCATCGGGTTAGTAATGTCCGATCTTAAATTCTTGGAATTGCCAGCAAATGGCGCCAAGACTTGGGCCATAAACACCCCGTAAACACCCCTTACAAGATACACACTCAATTTACCGTTGGGAACACCTCGTTCAATTCTACGAATCAAGCCTCGGATGTGTGCCGACAGACTACTTCCAGAAGGAACAACAACACCCCCATAACAAGAAATACAATGACATCATTATCGCGCAAAAATTCGGAAAATTTCGGCCAATCTTTCGATCTAGCCCATTTTTTCAAGTGCGTAATCAATGCAAGTCCTAAATTCAGCCATTTATGCTGCTACAGCTAGACTTACCGTCATTCTACAGGATTTGTTGTCATTCGAAATGGTTACTAGTTGACATCATTTGGAACATCCCGAGAACTATGTAGTAGGGAGTATCTGTCGAATAACCGCTTCCGGCGATGCATGTCAAGTTTTTTAACATATTATTCCGTCAGCATACATCCGAGGCTGGATCGAAAGATTGGCCGATGTGTTTCGAATGTCGATTTACATGTATCACTCCCGCGAAAAGCTGACGTAATATATATTTCGATTGTGTCACTTGTGACTCACTGTCGTGAGAATCAATGTGTTAACCCCGTAATTTTAGATATGGTTGTAACGATAATGGCAACTCGTATGTTAGTGTCTGTGAAATCTGCTGTTAAAGGATATCATGTATACAGAAACAAATTTCCTATAGGGACAATTTTAGAATGCTTACAAGAACCAGAAAACGAATACAGTGAATCAGCAATTATCGTGAAAAAAGGTGAAATAGTTATTGGGCACGTGCCCGAAGGACTTTGTCAATTATTTACAAAACTTTTCAATGACGGCCTTGTCGTCAACATTTCGGCTGAAAAAACAGGACCTCCTAGGCCGTCCTCGAATGGAATCTTTGTGAAGGGTGGCGGCATAGAAGTGCCATGTTCATATAAACTGTACAGATCTGGTGAGAGGAAAGCTGAAGTGCGATTATTTTAACCCATTACCACATGACAAAATTTTAGACTTGTACAAATCGAAAACATTTGCAGACGACAAAATAAAAGTGACTGGAAATTTGAATTTTGTTTTGTGAAGGGTAGAAAACATTGTGGGAAAAGGAGAAAATGCTGGTTACCAGCATTTTCTCCTTTTCCCACAATGTTTTCTAAAGGCTTCTTTCTCAGGGGCGTCAAAAGTAGGGATTGTGTGGTAATGGGTTAAAGAAGGAAATACGGAAAATTACTGCATAGACCGTAAGTCGAAATTTTTTGACTCGGTGGTGGGCGTTTAATAGAATCACCAACTTTTCAGTAAAATCTACCACTTTACGGCCGATTTTATGTGCTTCTTTGGAAACTGGGCGTTTATTAGAATAAGGGCGATTATTAGAATAAATACGGCAACTTTAGACTGGCTAAAATTGAAGGCTTTCCTTTCTAGCAAATTCGAAGTGGCTCAAATGATGATGAATTTGTTTTTGAGGGGTAAAGGAGAAATTGTAGAAGGTGAAAATTTAATGATTGTTATCCAGCATTTTCTCCTTTTCCCACAATGTTTGCAAAGACCGTCTTCCTAATCGTTGATAAAATGTGGGATTGTTTGGTGAATGGTAATTAAAATATCCTTGGCTGAAACTTGATAAAGTTAGGGATGTATTGTAGGTCAAAAGGTTTGGTTTAACCAGCCATTGTCTACTAGTGTCAGTTTAATTTTCAGTGGGCAACAATGTGGTCTGTGTTGTAGAAGAAACTGGATATGCTCTTCCGTGAATTAAAAATATTGGAGTTTTAAAACACTTTGTGCACTACCATGTTTGGTTGTTTTCGTAAAAAGAAAAAGAAGTTAAAGGGGCAGCCTCCCATTGATCGCAGATTGTCCCCGCAGACGGAAGAACAGCCCCTTAACAGTCACTATTCAATACGAGTTACTCAGGTAAAAATAACCACTTTCATTTTTTTTTCATTTTATACAGGTTTGACCTCTTTTGTGACATGAGCAATAATTGTTGTTGTTCAGTGTCTACCATTTCTGATAATTGGTTAGTCTCTGTCTGACCGTACAACTTTGCCAGGGACATGATCAGATAAAATTGTGGCATTATCTTCCACTAGATGGCATTCTACAAATATTCGTCAATCTAATTTGGGCATCCTGGGTACACAGGACTGGACCACATTTCTACGCGACAACCGTTACTGTGAATTTCAAACTAAAATAAAGGTTTTCTCAATAAAACGCTACCTGTTGCGATTCACTCAGCTATGATCAGCAGTTTAGAAAAATCTGGAGCTAAAACAGGCCTGATTTTTCCTCAAATGTATTGATTGTTACTTTATAGCGCGTAATATTACAGTCTCCCTGATATCGGGGATGTGTTATATAATGAAGGTCCAATCTTCAAAGAATATGACATGCACAGACAACAGAAATTGTGGCACAATACATAATGAATTATGCTACCAACATTTGTAGAAAACATTGTGACAAGCAGAAAATTCCAAGGTTTGCTCCTAGGTATTTTGAGTGTTATCGTCCTTGTTTTTAGGTTGTTGCAATTTTACCTGTGTGAACTGCTATTCATTCAGATTATGTGTCGCCGCTCAAGGGCATTATTCTTTGTGGATTGCTTCTGAATCTTTTGCATCACATTCCAGAGTTTCGTCTATCCTGACAGAGTAATTGAAAACAATGTTAGGAGAAAATGCTGGAAACCTGTATTTCTTCTTTCACACTATGCTTAAGACCCTTTACCACACAATGACGACTTTTGACGACCCTGAGAAAGAAGCCTTTTGAAAACATTGTGGGAAAAGGAGAAAATGCTGGTAACCAAGTGAGCATTTTCTCCTTTTTTCCACAATGTTTTCTACCCTTCTTAAAACAAATTTCAGATTTTCAGTCACTTTCATTTTGTTGTCTGCAAATACTTTCGATTTGGATAAGCCTAAAATTTTGTTGTTTGGTAAAGAGTTAACCCTTTACCAAACAACAAAATATAGACTTGTCCAAATCAAAAGCGCTTGCAGACCACAAAATAAACGCAATTCAAAAATTGAATTTTTTTTCTAGCAGGTTAGAAAACATCGTGGGAAAAGGAGAAAATGCTGGTTACCACCATTTTCTCCCTTTCCCACATTGTTTTCAAAAGGCTTCTATCTCTGGGTCGTAAAAACCAGGGATTGTTTGGTAAAGGGTTAAGTCCACTTATTTTGGCAGTGTTATTCATTTTAAGATACTGTCGCTGCATTTCTTGCTTTTTTGTTTCAAAAATTAGTCAAAAACTCCACTTGCACACATTTTAGCTACAGTGATGTAATTTTTCTCCGAAACAGTAGAACGGTACAAATTCCTGCACAAACTGTGGTTGGTTTCTCCGGTAGTACAGATAACTGTCCCCAAAGGCAGTGATACTTTTTGTATTTGTCATCTGCAAATGCTTTAAGTTTGGACCATCATATATTGTTGCCTCATAGATGAAGCAGACTAACTCTAGAATGTTCCATATTGAAAGCATTTTCTTGATGATTAAGGGCACAAATGGTGAGATTTCTCTCATAAAGAGCAGGAAGCGTTTTTGGTAAAAGGAGAAGATGCAAATTACCAGCAATTTGTCCTTTTCCCATATTTAATTTTCAAAGGTCTCTTTTCTCAGGTTCATTGAAACATGGCATTGTTTGGTAAAGAGTTAAATGAATAAAGACGGTTCAGTTTCATTATATGTAAACATGAAGGTAAAACAGAGTATTTAATACCTCTGGTTAGTAACATGATAGTATTTTTGGACAAACTGAGTGAATGAATACATTGACACACCAACCAAACTTGAATGACAACTTGAAAAGTCACAGATGACAACTGAAAATGACAAAATTACTGTAATAACTAATACTTTTATTGTCAAATATGACAGTCTCTGACTTGTACAAATTGATATGAACACTTGGGAGTCCATTGAAATTTATTTTTGTTGCAATTTATTGCATTCTATAGACTCGACTGTTTGCTTGTAGACATCAAGTCAAATGTTGCTCAAAAGTCAGTTACTGTTTCTGAAATGATAGAAATATTATGGAAAAAGGAGATACTGGGTTTGTCATTGGAGTGTACTTGCACTAGACACTTCAGAGCCCAAGCTGGTGAAACCTACCTCATACATGGATCTATGAGCCAGTTACCAGTGCTGTTTAGCAGAAGATATTGTGGTAATGGAAGAATCCTGTGGTCAATAAGTATGATAACGTCTATAAAAAACGGTCAAACCGAGTTTGAACTTCATACTTCTGCAGTACTGGCACTGCATTATAACCACTTAGCTTCAGGGACTTGGTATAGAAATCAATAAGTCAAATAGATAGAGTGAATAAGTTTTCATTGCCAATTTTTACGCATATTTACATTTAATAAGATTTAGGCCAACAATAGAGACAGATCAATTGCTACTCATCCGTGAAATATTGATTTCCCGTCTAATTATCGGAGTTCAATGTTTGTTCACAAAAGGCAGGAATAGGAGAGGCCTGTATCTGTTCGATCTATTGTTACTGCCATGAAAAATAAACTTAGGAAAAGAGGGCTTTGAATCCTTTCGTGTAATTTATCAAAATTATTGTTATGATAGTTCACATTATCAAGTATGTGTTCTACCTCTATACATCTACCTCTATACCAAATGATGAAATATTGGGACATGAATGAATTTAAATCATTTGCAGACAATAATTCAAATGAAGTTTAAATGATGATTTCTTGTGGCACCCCATGAGCAGCAGCATTATATTTTTATTTGATTGCACATTCTATGCAATCTGATCTTTGGCTTTTGCTGTTCAGTGTTGTGCTGAATTTCTTCTATAAGAACCTATACTATGCAAAATATGAACAAAATTATGTTCAGTTTAGGTAGCTCTTAAAAGGGTAAAAGTAACAATTTGAATTAATGGTACCAATCTTATTGTTGGCTGTAGGATAAGCTGTTGAACTATTTTACTTTTTTTCTACAGTATGTACTTTTTTTCTCCGTAATAAGGATTGTTCATCCAGCTGGTATCAGGCGAAAGCCTTTTGGCTCCCATGTATATGGCCATGGAAGGACAGCGATTACTTTTTATCCTTTACCAATAAGTGTCCCAAGTCTTAAAAACTCTGAAGAAGAGCAGCTTTAAAAGCATTGTGGGAAAACTCATCCTGGAATTGGTGGTAACCAGCTTTTTGTTTCTAGACAAAGTTTTGTACCTTTTCATAGGTACATTTCATCATTTGATTAATGCTTTCAGTAATGGGTATGTGTGAAACAGGATTCAAAATTTAATAATCATATCTGAAGGTCTGGTCAGAAAAGTTGGTCTAATATCAAGTAATACATTTATCACCCTATTAACTGATAAGCCTTTGTAAGGTTGCATGCAGTTTGTATTGGTTATCATGGTTGACCCTTCAACAAATAATCCCATGTTTAAACAACCTTAAGGGACAAGGCTATTCAAAAAATTTTATATGCCCAAAGGATCATATTATGTTATGGCCTCAGTCATCTGTCCATCTGCCCGTTGTCTGTCCATCTGTCTTGTAATTAGCAATTTATTGTGTGCGCAATTACTTTTACAGTTTCTGTCGGAATAAGTGAAACTTACTACAACGAATCTGCATGATGTATTGGTTGGTTATTTCCATTTATTTATTGTCGCTACCGGTTGCCCATCTGAGGGACGCCCCCTGAAGACGGTTAGTTGTTATGGGGGATAGTGCAAGGATACAGGTCGAAACTACTGAGAGCTTTGCCTGGTTGTTTAATGTGCTCTGCGTATAGCACCCTCACACAGGACCTAGGTTTAATATCTCGTCCAAATGACTATTAGTAATTTTAGTTGGCCAGCCGGGAATTCGAACCCACCACCTGTAGTAACCCAAAACATTGTGTTCACGAGTCCTACGCTCTACCTACTGAGCTATATCAGCTGGTTAGCATGATGTGTAGTTGTGCATGTGGCCATAACATTTGGATAAAAAAAGTTTTGCTTCCTTGAGTTATCTGCCCTTGATTTCTGAAATAACCAATTTCTTGTATGGCTACACTGACAAGCCCCTTCCTTATATAGCGTTTATATGCACCACTCTGCAAAGCTCTTGTTCCACAATATTTCCTGCCCTGTCAAAGACAAATATTTTGATTTCGTTCACAAACATTCCCTTATTTTAAAGATCCCATTATGACGGGTTATGAAAATATTTTGGGAACAGGAGAAAATTCTGGTCACCAGTATTTTCTTCTTTTTCCAGAGTAATTTCTACCCTTTCATGGATACATTTCACCATTTTAGCATTATTTGATTTTGTTATCTGCAAATACTTTCAAATTAGATGAGTGTAAATTTTTGTCTATTGGTAAAGTTTACCTCTTACAAGACCACAAAATTTTAACCTTGTTCTAATTGAAAGCATTTGCAAATGACAGTTTCATTCTGGCTCAATGATGCATTTTCTTTGACGTGATTGAAAAAATTGTGGTTACCAGTGCCTTCTTCTTTTCCCACAGTGTTTTTAAAAAGCTAAAAATTTTTTCTCAGACTCATTAAAAGTTGGCCTTGTGCGGTAAAGGGTAATATGATTGGAAATAAAGCACTTTATATGATAGGATAGCCAGTTTGATCTAATCGTAAACTTACTGAAAGACATTCAGGTCATGTTATTCAGACATTATTTAACCCTTTACCCCATAAGGCATTTCTATGGTATTTCTAATTGACTCTAGATAACAGCAAGGATGAAACCGTTTCTTACGTATAAATGACACCTTTTGATAGCATAGAAAACATTGTGACAAAAGGTGTAATTGCTCGTCACGAGTAATTTCACCTGTTGGTACAATGCTTTCCAAAGGCTGCAACAATATGTAGGAATGAGTATCTTTGGAGTAAAAGGTTAACTTCTTTCCAAATGACAAAATTTTAGGTTTGTCCAAATCGAAAGCATTTGCAGACGACAAAAAAAAAGTGACTGAAAATTTGAAATTTGTTTTTTGGAGGGTCCAAAACATTGTGGGAAAAGGAGAAAAAGCTGGTTACCAGCATTTTCTCCTTTTCCCACAATGTTTCTTAAGGCTAATTCTCTCTCAGCGTTGTCAAAAGAAGGGATTGTGTGGTATTGGGTGAAATCTTTATGCAACGCAAAAATTTTGACCAGACCAAATTGAAAACAATAATTATTGCAGACAAGAATTCAAATATTACCTAAGGATAGATCATCCTCGGATACCCCGGGGTCTCCCTATTTGCTACGCTACATTGACCCCTGGGACAATTAATTGAATTTCCCTCGCTTTACCCCTGGCCGAATGCTGGCTTTTCATTGGTTACATCATCATTTTGTGATGGGCGAGTGGACTATGTACGCTATGACGTTTCGTATCGATTTTCGGCGGCTGATTCAGTTTTATTTGTCCATTGTCCCAGGGGTCGATGTAGCGTAGCAAATGGGGAGACCCCGGGGTATCAGAGGATGAGGATAGATTACTGTACAGATTTTCGAAATGATAGGATGATAGGTGATGTTACATGAATCCCATTAAAGTGCCCTGTCCTTAACTGGTGATTTCTGTATTTGATTGACTAGAAAACATTGTGGAAAAAGAGGAAATGCTGGTTACCAGCATTTTCTCCTTTTCCCAGAATGTTTTCCTAATATGGTCATTAAAAAAAGGGAGTGTGTGGTTAAGGGTTGATAGTTGTGACAAAACTTTAGACTGGTCCAAAATTAAAGCAATTTGCAGTCGACAAATTAAGTATTACTCAAATAAGGAAATATGTCTCTGATAGAGTAGAAAACATTGTAGGAAAAGGAGAAAGTGCTGTTTTTCAGTATTGAGGCCTCTTCCTCTGGGTCATTGAAATATGGGATTGCATGGTAAAGGGTTGATCTCTTGACCAGATGACAAAATAGCAGGTTTGCCCCTATTCAAAGCATTTACAGATGATAAATAAAAACATTCCTCGAGTGATAGGAGTCATCTTTGGAAGGATAGAAGACGCAGTAGTAATAGGAGAAAATTCTGGCTCATGTGAGTTAAGATCTTAAATCAGACTGCACATTCTGTGCAATCGAATCTGATCTGCACTGTCCACATAGACAATGAGATGTGAGATCAGGGCTACAAAGGGCTACCACTCACAGTTGAGTAAAACAGACTGTTGAAGTGACAGGTGGGTTGGTAGATGGTTCCCATGATTAATTCATAGATACTTATTGTTGACGGCACTAGACAAGATACTTGAAGTACAAAGCTCATTGTTGCTGTCAGAACTATACATGTGAAAGAGAGTTCAAGACTGATGTAGATTAAATCTACAGCTGCTCAGTGCACCTCCATGGCCTATTGTGGACAGTGTAGAACAAGGTCAGACTCCACAGAATGTGCAGTCTGATCTTGGATCTACACTGTCCGACAAAGATGTGTTTTCCCTGAAAAAATAACTTTTAAAATAGCAGCATAGGGGTTTTTACCATCTACATAAAAGTTGATGCTAAAATTATTTGGCAGGATCAGGGTAAAAACCTGGCTGCATTGAAAATGTGATCTAGCCCTTTCCTCATTTAACCCATTACCACACAATCCTTGCTTTTGACAACCCTGAGAAAGAAGCCTTTAGAAAACATTGTGGAAAAAGGAGAAAATGCTGGTAACCAGCATCTTCTCCTTTTCCTACAATGTTTTCTACACTTTACAGAACAAATTTCAAAATTTCAGTCACTTTTATTTTGTCATCTGCAAAGGCTTTCGATTTGGACAAACCTAAACTTTTGTCGTTTGGTAATGAGTTAAACTCTGTCAGATCATAACTTTTGTAGACTTACTTGCTTCTTTTGTATGTTTGAATCAGTTTTGCTGACTTGCAAATGGCTGTTTGATTTGTGCACCCTTAACTCTTTACCAAACGACAAAATTTCAGAAAGTCATCTTTCTAAGGGTCATTAAAAGTCAGGATTGTGTGGTAAAGAGAGTTAAAGCCCCAGTTTCATAAGTTTACAAACCTTTGTGCCTGGTCTGATCCAATATCACTCAGACTGCACATTTTGCAGTCTGTTCTATAATCTACACTGTATTTTTTTTGGCAGAGACATTTTGGCATACTTACATAATCTCAAAGTCACAGATATATGTATCTTATTTCTACACTGAAAACAGCTGTTGTGTTGAATCTTTGCTTTAAGAGCAACTCTTAATAGTAGCAGCATATTTTCAGAGTAGTCAGAGTGAAAGCAAGTGTAGAATACTTGATTAGATATGGCTCAGATTATGGAAATTTGACTTTCAAAAGGCAGAAAGGACTCTGTTTTGAAAATCAAAAAATGTTGGTAACAAGCATTTTCTCTCTTTCATGTAATGTTTTCAGAAGCCTTCCTCATAGGCCTTTAACCCTTTACCACAGGACAAGATGTTAGACCTGTCCGAATTGAAAGCATTTGCTGAAGACAGTTTCAATGTGGTTCATATGAAATGATATTTCTTTGATGGGGTAAAAGAATTGTGGGGAAAAGGAGAAAATGCTGGTAACCAGCATTTTCTCCTTTTCTCTACAATGTTTTCAAAAGCCTTCTCTTTCAGGGGCGTTAAAAGTCGTCATTGTGTGGTAAAGGGTTAACATATGGATTGTTTAGTAAAGGATGATATAGTCTAAGAGTATGCTGTCAAAAATGTGTTGCCCTGAGGGCAAAGGTGTGGTGATGCTCGTAATTAACGTGCACCTTGTAAATGTGACACTAGCCCGGTTACCCGCCCCTGCCCTAAGGCTAGTCTATAATGATAGTCTTTTAAGATCAAAAAAGCTGGTACTTGAGAAATGGGAAGCTATGACATTATTCGGATAGTTACCATACAATTTCACTCATACAATATGAAACCTACCTCACTCAAGGTCACATACTTTTGGGAAAAAAAAGTTTGGCAATACTACTTGTAAAAAACTGCTTTTTTACTTGTCTCAAGCATGGCTGTTTTGTAAGAAACATTGAGGTATTTTTGTAGCCCTGGTGTCTTGGTCATCTGCTTCGTCGTCTTTGTATAAAAATTTTGACTCTTTGTAATGACTCTTTCATTTATGATGATATTTACCTCAAGTTTCATCAAGTTATCAACTTCTGAAAGGGGAAGATTACCTTCAAAAATATTCCTGACACAGGTATGTCCCATTTTGACTTAAAATTTTCATGAATGAATTAGCCAAGCCAAAACTGGATGGTGTGGTAACAGGTGATTAGAAAGGGGAACATTTCTGTCTTAAATCTAATCATTGGTTCTTCTTTACAGAAACCGTACTGTGTTGGGAAAATAAGAAAAAAAACTTCAAACTCCAACTCAACAAAGGTAGAAAGGATCCAATCTGTTAATTTGTTTGTAATGAGTTAGTGCAGCACAATTTGAAATTTAAACAAAATGTTTAGTTGCATTCAAAAGTTTGACTAATCTGTTGCGAGAAGTTGCACAAATTGGATAATTGCATTAATACATTTTGTTGCTGATAATATTTTAGACATGTCCAAATTAGATGCAATTGCAGGCGGAATATATTTGTGACTCAAAAACTACAATTTATCTTTGGACGTGAAGAAAACAGAGTTGGAAAAGGAGAAAATGCCTGTGCCAGCATTTTTTCCAGTTTCCACAAGGTTTTCTAAAGTTTCTATTCTTAGTAATTAAAACTAGGGATTGTCTGGCAAAGGGTTAATCAATCATTCATAAGCCTATGTAAGAAGTAATTTATATACAATGTAGTAGATGTATATAGAAACAAGCGCAACTTAACACGTTTTGAAAAAGGTCCAAACAATTGATTGTAATGTTGGGAATAAAATCTTTATGACCAAAGATATCTCAAAGTCACAGTTTTCAGGTACAAACTTAATTTTATTTGATTAATTTATATGTTTTCTTTCTATGTCCATCACCTATTCTACTTTCAAGGGACATTACCCCTGACTTGTAATGATCAAAGGGAGACCACCAATACACAATCCTTTCTTTGTCATGAGTACTCTCCCTTCAATCAAAAAGGTATTCATTTGCTTTGTAAAGTTTGACTTTCAAGCAAATATTTGAATACTATTTCTCATTTTCTTTCAAATGATTAATTCCACACAATGGCTTCAGTGACAAGTACCACGCAAGCGCTTTCAATGCTTTGATTCTTTGAAAGGGTAGAAAAATTATGCTGAAAGGAAAAAAAAATTTTATATTGCTTACTAGCAATGTTTGCTTTACCGAGGTGTGATAAAAAGTCCTTTCCTTAAAAGCAGCAGAAACTGGGAATTTCTTTCCAAAGATTGTTACAGTACAAAGTAAACTGATCTTTGAAAGTTTTGTTGTATATGAGCCTGTGACAAAGACCAATGATTAGAAGAACTGATAAACCATGTGCAATGATTACAATGCAGCAGGATATTTGTGTGCCGGACCTGGTGACTTTCTAAGCCTTTTACCACAAAATTCAAAGTTTTCATGACCTTGAGGAAAAAACCATCAGAAAACACTATGAAAAAAAGGAGAAAATGCTGGTAGCCAGCATTTTCTCCTTTTCTAATAACATTTCCTCCTTCTTTCATGGACGACTTCTGTGAATTGGACCACATATAGTCTGTCTATAAATGCCTTGAGGATTGGACATGCCTGAGTTTTGTCATTTGCTATAGACCTATATTGTACTAGAGCTGAAGAAATAATATGGACATCTTTGGTCACAACTCTTAATCTAAGCTGTCATCAAAGATAATTCAGGATGTATTGTAAGAGTGAAGCCACTGTAAAACAATAAAGCACAAATTTATACTTGGCTGAATCCAATTAAGTGCACCAGACATTCAAATATGCACTTTCTTTTCAAGATCAGTATCGGGCTATTGGCTTACCGTTTTGTAAGTTGGTAATACATAGCGGAACTGTTTCTGAAGAAGACCCCTAGATATGGTCATAGCTTAGTGTCACTAGTGGTAATCAGCATTTTTATCCTTTTCATACAAAATTATCTACCTAGTTAAAAACAGAAATCATTATTTTAGCAACAATTGGTTTTTAGCTCCACTGGCCGAAGGCCAGCGGGCTTATGTCATGGCCCGTTGTCCGTCGTGCGTCCGTCCGTCCGTCCGTCCGTCCGTCCGTCCGTCCGTGCGTCCGTCCGTCCGTCCGTGCGTTAACTTTTTCTTTAAACATCTTCTTCTCTGAAACTACCCATCCAATTTTGATGAAACTTCACAGAAATGATCCTGCCATGGTCCTCTTCAGAATTTCTTGAAAGAATTCAATTCCTTCAAAAACTCTGGTTGCCATGGCAACAAAACTGAAAAAAATTGAAAATCTTTGAAAATCTTCTTGTCTGAAACCGTAAGGCCTAGGGCTACCAAATTTGGCATGTAGCTTTATCTAGGGGACCTCTACCAAGTTTCTTCAAATTATAGCCCTGGGGTCAAAATTGGCCCCGCCCCGGGGGTAACAAGTTTTACATGGGCTTATATAGGGAGAACTTTAAAATTCTTCTTCCACCTAGCCATAGGGCCTAGGGCTACCAAATTTGGGATGTAGCTTTATCTAGTGGACCTCTACCAAGGGTGTCCAACTTATAGCCCAGGGGTCAAATTTGGCCCCGCCCCGGGGGGTAACAAATTTTACATGGGCTTATATAGGGAAAACTTTCAAAATCTTCTCGCACCTAGCTATAAGGGCTAGGTCTATCAAATTTTGCATGTAGCTTTATCTAGGGGGTCTCTACCAAGGGTGCCCAAATTATAGCCCTGGGGTCAAATTTAGCCCCGTCACAGGGGCTCACAAGTTTTACATGGGCTTATATAGGGAAACTTTAATAATCTACTTGTACATAGCCATAAGGCCTAGGGCTACCAAATTTTGCATGTAGCTTTATCTAATGGGCCTCTACCAAGAGGGCCCAAATTTTAACTTTGGGGGTCAAGTTTGATCCCACCCCAGGGGTCACAAGTTTTATATTGGCTTTATAAACCTGTCTCATGGGTCACATATTTTACAGGGCCTTTTATTAAGCAAACTTGTTTTACAGGGCTTTTTATTGGGCAAGATTCAAAAATCTTCGTGTTTATAACCACACATTCTAGTTTCATATTGTAGGTCTGAGGTCAAAATTGGCTCCATCCAGGGATCACAAGTTTAACATGGGCTTCAAAATATAGTCACTTCAATTTAAACATTAATCAAGGGAAATAACTCTTTGTATGAAAGATAAAGTTTGGTACTATTTACCTCCCTTGATTATTATCAAACTGCATTGATACATGATTGGTGCTAGACATTAAGTTTTTTTATAGAAAATATTCTGTTTTCAAGTGTGATTCATTTTGATGCTAATAGTTATGCTCACATGAGTTGAATAATAAATTCAGAGTAAGGTTTCTATCATTCAGCTTATTTTTCCAAGGATTTTACCTTTTTCATGCTTACGAGTTAACCTGCTTGTACTGCCTGACAGTGTTTATTGTTTTTGAAGGCCCTCTTTTTTAGGGTCATGAACGCTTGAATTTGCGTGGTAAAGGGTTAAAAAGCCAGTGGAGCGATACAGGGCCATCATGGCCCTCTTGTTTGTCTGCAAATGCTGTTAAAATGGACCAGTTCAGTACTTTCTTGTTTGGGAAAGGGTTAATTAATGGATGGTCCAAGGAAAAAGGCTTTTTGAAAACAGTATTGGAAAAGGAGAAAATTCTGGTTGACAGCTTCTACTTCCCCCCCACCCCATTGTGTACTCATTCTGTGACTAGGTGGTTCTCAGACATTTAGACTGGCTTGCCTTGTGCCCATCTGAACTAAAGTTGCCTCTCTCTTTTCCAAAAAACAAATTTATTTGGGGTGTTCAAATCCAAAACAATTTGCAGACAATAGATGAAATGTGTTACAAAACTAAGGAACATTTCTTTGGAAGGAAAGAAACTATGTTGAGATAGAGAAAATGCTATAAACTAGCATTTTCTCTGATTTCCACAGATAATTTCGAAATGCTTTCTTCCTCAGAATTGAATCAAAGTATTGAGAATGCTGAAGTGGTATTTGTCAACGAAGCCATTGTGTGGAATCATTGACTTGAAATAAAAAGAGAAAAGATATTCAAATACTGATGTGAAAGTCAACCTACGAATCAAATGAATACTCTTTTCTTCAAGGGAGAGTATTCATGACAAAGTTAGGATTATTTGTTTATTTGTGGTCTCCCTTTGATCATGAGGCGCCAGGAGCAATATCCCTTGACAGTAGGATGCATGATGGTTAGAGAGAGAAACCATGTAAATATATTGAACAAAAGAGTGTACCCGAAAACTATGATTTAGAAATTTTTTTGGCCTTTCAGATGAAATTTCCAACATTACAATCAAATATTCATGCCCAATGAAATAGAGTACCATATAATCATGGTATGAATGAAATGGTGTAGGAACGAAAAAGTTAAAGACTAATTTTGTATCAATGAACTAATAGAAGGCTGAGAATGAGGGAGTGAAGCTATTTTCAAGCAAAAAATTAGTATTTCTACAATGTCTGGCCTCACCCAGTGTATTTTAACATGCCATTTTCAATTACATACCTGAGTGCTACAGAAACACTCATATTTGCCTCAGAGAAATTGATTTTGATTGGGTTTATTTCCTTCTGCTTTGCACAAAATACGATACATGGTCTTCAAAATTCAATATTGAACTCATAGTGGTCTTTTCTTCGACAAGTACCACAAAAATTACTGTTTTGCCTGTTAAAGGAGTATAGTGACCTACAACAGATTGGGTGGCCTATACAGTTCAACAGGTGGGATTTGTCCTAATTCCTTTCTTATACATTGTAGTTATAGCACTATAAGAAATCCTGTTCTTGTCTCTTAGCTCAGACAGATTCGAGAGCCAATTAGTATGATTAAATTAACACTTTATGAGTCACAACGTTGCTTCTCCAAGTCAAAACCATTTGCAGAATATGCATAATGGGATTGGTATTTAAAAATTTGAAAAGACATTGTTGAAAAAGGAGAAAAATGCTGGTTACAAGCATTTTCTCCTGTATGCAAATGCTTTTAAAAGCTTTTATCATTAGTTGTTTTTGTATACAAGTCTGTTTGATAAAAGGTGAAGAGAGACCACTAAAACCATCATCCACTAACCTGTGATTGACTATCTTCCCTGTTTAGTACATGTCAACACATAATCAGATCAAAAAAACAAGAGGCAAAGGCAGTTTTTATTTGACTTTTCTGAAGCAGAGGTAGAAACTTACATTTATTCTACAACAACAGCTATGCAAGTGGCTTTATTTGACAGGAACTGCAGTGTATATTGTATAAGTGGGCAAAGTAGAAACTTGCATTTAGTCTACAACAGCTATGCAAATGGCTGTAGTTGATAAGAACTAACAGTGTATATTGCATAGGTGGACAAAGGTAAAGCAGAAACTTAAATTTAGTCTATGGATATGGCTATATTGCACAAGAATTAACAACCTGCATCTTTATGTATTTTCAGGTTTCGGATGTGGTTGTACCTGGCCAGCCAGAGGATATCACAGCAAAGGAAGCATTGTTGTTATGGAGTCGTCGTATGACAGATGGATATCCGGGGGTCCAGGTTCAAAACTTCGACCACAGCTGGAGAGATGGAAAAGCATTCCTCTCAATTATACACAGAAACAGGTAACTTACTTATTTTAAAGTACCTATAGCTGCCTGGAGTATTTAACCCATTACCACACAATCCCTGTGACTTTTGACGCCCCTGAGAAAGAAGCCTTTTGAAAACACTGTGGGAAAAGGAGAAAATGCTGGTAACCAGCATTTTCTCCTTTTCCCACAGTGTTTTCTACCCTATTCAGAACAAATTTCAATTTTTCATTCACCTTTATTTTGTTGTCTGCAAATGCTTTCAATTTGGACCAGTCTAAAATTATCTCGTGTGGTAAAGAGTTAATGCAGGTGTTATGATGTGAATTTAAATCATACCATTTAAAAGTATGGAACTTATTGTGAAAAGGACATTATGTTACTATATGGTTGGTCAAGTGGCAGAAAATTGAATTTTAAAAGTTGTTTGACATTGAACCTTAAAACTTTATACAAGTGTTGCTCACGACCCAAGGAGGCTGTTTTTTGAGTCACATTGGTCCAATGTCAATGACACAGGTAAAGCTTGTTTTGAACAGAATTTCTGTTCTCTGATTGTGCTGCTTCAGTGACAATGTTCTGGTGGGAGGAGTGGGGGAGATATTTGTCTGCTTTGCGACAGGTCTAATTTGAACAACATTTATTGTGTCATCTGCATATTCTTTCAGTTTGGTCGAATCCAAAATCTGTTGTTAGATTGACCCTTTTCCAAAAGACAAAATTTTAGACTGGTCCAAATCAAAAGCAATTGCAGACGAGAAAACAAAAGTGAATGAAAATTTCAAATTTCTAGTGGGTAGGGAAGAAAATATTTCGGGAAAAGGAGAAAATGCTGGTTAACAGCATTTTCTCCTTTTCCCACAATTTTTTCAGAAGGCTTCTTCCTAAAGTTCATTAAAAGTCGGGATTGTGTGGTAAAAGGTTAAAGGTTTATAGTGCATACAAGAACCCTTTTGATTTTATTAAGGAGAAATTAAGCCAGATAGATTGTGAGGAGGGGCTACTTCAAAACATATTTTGGGTCACATAAATAGGCCTATAAACATTAGTTATACAAAAGATTAATGGATTAGCCTAGTCATTGGTCAAATTCCTGGGAAGCTTACCTACCAATAATAATAATAATATCAAATTAATCATAGATATTAATGAACCTTGACAGCTTCTGTTTCACCCATTTATATCATTACCAGATGACAAAAGTTTGGCTCGTTTGTACTCGTATGACAAATTCATGAAGACTGAAATTATTAACCCTTTTCTATGGTATCTCTAATTGACCCTAAACAACAGCAAGGATGAAGCTGTTTCTTAATTGTGAGTATGATACCTTTTGATAGCATATAAAAAACATTGTGGCAAAAGGTGAAATTGCTCATGATGAGCAATTTCACCTTTTGCCATAATGTTTTCCAAAGGCTCCTACAAGCAATGTGTAGAAATGAGTATCTATGGAGTAAAGGGTTAAATTCGTCTTTGAAAGGACATAAAACATTCTTGGCGAAAAAAGAGAAAATGCTTGTTACAGGTTTTTTTTCCCCCCACTTTGTCAAGTGATGTTTTCAAAAGCCATCTTCCTTGGGATTATTAAAGCTTTATCACACAATCCTGACTTTTAATGACCCAAAGGAAAAAAGCCTTTGAAAACATTGTAGGAAAAGGAGAAAATGCATTTTCTCTTTTTCCCAGTATGTTTTCTACCCTTCCCAGCACAAATTTCAATCTTTTAGTAACATTTATTTTGTCGTCTGTAGATGCTTTCAATTTGAAGAAGTCTAAAGTTTTGTCATTTAGTAAAGAGTTAACCTTTTATCTCACAGTTATGAGTTTTTATGACCCAAACTGAAAAATTTATGTAAAAACATTTAGTAAAAAGGGAAAATGATAAACAACATTTTCTCTCTATTTCATTCACACTGTTTTGTGCCCTTTGACAGACAAATTCCACCATTTAATTCGTGTTTGAATTTTTTACCTCCAAATATTTTTATTCCAAATAAGTCAGAAATTTTTGCTTCTCTGTAAAGTATTATACTTTTTACTAATACAGAAAAATTTACACCCTATTATTTGACTGTTTTAGGTTTGGAATCACATTTCTTACTTTGTCAGCAAATGCTTTCACTTTAGACAAGGCCATTTTTTGTTTGATAAAGAGTTAACCCTCTACCGCACAATCCCAACTTTTAATGACCCTGAGAAGTAGGCCCTTTGAAGACTCTGTGGGAAAAGGAGAAAATGCTGGTAACCAGCATTTTTTCCTTTTCCAACAATGTTTTCTAGACTATCTGATTCAAATCTTGTATTAATTATGTGCCATATAAATATTCTTGTCTGGAAGTGCTTTCAAATTGGACTCTTAGTAAAACTTGTCATTTGGGAAAGAGTAAAGACTGTCACAGGAATACAGCTGCAGTTACTTGCAAGATTAATTCTCTATACCAAATGTTTTATGTATGAGTTGTTTACAAAACTGAATGTTTTCTTGATAAAGTATCAGATTATCATCGTAATTGGGCAGAAAAAAACGGCAGATTTTGAATTGGGTCCAAGAAAATGTCGCACTGTATCAGTATTTGATATGATAGAATGTGGTTTTATATGAAAAAGATGTTTGATTATGGAACATGTGTCTGAAAATGCAAAATTTAAGATTATTACCTCATGTTGTGTTTGGCTTGCACTGTAATTGATAAAGGCGGTAAGACTTACCTCTCTACCACACAATCCCTGCTTTTGACGATTGAGAAAGAAGCCCTCAGAAAACATTGTAGGAAAAGGAGAAAATGCTGGTAACCAGCATTTTCTCCTTTTCCCACAATGTTTTCTATCCTTCACAAAACAAATTTAAAATTTTCAGTCACTTTTATTTTGTCGTCTGCAAATGCTTTCGATTTGGACAAGCCTAAAATATTGTCGTTTGGTAATGAGTTAAAAGAAAAATTATCATTTAGTTGCTTATTGAACGACACTTGAAAGCATTTGCAGATCTAAGACAATGCTCTGAGTCGTAATTGATAGGGTAGAAATTATTTTGTAAGAAGAAGAAAAGTTGCAGGGTACCAGCATTTTTGCCTTGCCCATCATTGTCTCCAAAAGCTGTCTTCTGAAAGCGGGTTGTCCTTTACCACAAAACAAATTTTACATCTGCACTTACGGCAATGATGTGAACCAGGCTCAAAAGATGGGGTTTGGCTTTTAAAGGGTAGAAAACGTAGGAGGCAAAGGAGAGCATGTTGGTCAGCACAATTTTCTCTTTTTCTCACAATATTTTCGAAAAGTTTTGCTCTAAAAGCAGTCACACCCTCAGAATACTTTATTTCATCAGTGTGCCTGCCAATGTTGCATTTTGAAAAACCATACCTGATGCATACCACACAAACATATTGACAAAATTTACGGTGGTGATGCCTAGCAAATTTTGAGTAGTATGTTTGTCATATACAGATAAGTCTAGAATTTGGTCTCTAGTAAACAGACGTCTGCAGCATAGCCCTGTTATTGTTTGCGTCATTGGAATCGTTGTCTGCATGCAAAAAATGTTGACATTTTTTCATAGTTCTCTGTTATTGCTGAAGATGTTTATCTTAAGCTTGGGCTAGCTTGAATTCACTATTATATAAAACAGGCATGATATTGACAACACAGTTATGTCCCTGTTATCAGAATTTTGCTGAAAAAGCAGCTGCATGCAGTGCTGCTGTTTAACATTTTTAACCCGCTGACTAAATGAAACAGCTGTAAGATTTGGTAACAAGGTATTTGTTTTACAATGTATTGTAGACCAGAGTTGATTGACTTTCGAAAGGTTCGAACACAGACCAATAAGCAGAACCTAGAGCTAGCCTTCTCCACAGCTGAGAGAGAATTTGGTGTGACCAGACTGTTGGATGCAGAAGGTAACTTACCCTTTGATTTAACCCATTACCACAAAATATCTACCTTTGACGACCCTGAGAAAGAAGCCTTAACCCATTACCACACGACAATATTTTAGACTGGTCCAAATTCAAAGCAATTGCAGACGACAAAATAAAAGTGACTGAAAATTTGAAATTTGTTTTGTAAAGGGTAGAAAACATTGTGGGAAAAGGAGAAAATGCTGGTTACCAGCATTTTCTCCTTTTCCCACAATGTTTTCTAAAGGCTTCTTTCTCAGGGGGCGTCAAAAGTAGGGATTGTGTGGTAATGGGTTAAGAAAACATTGTGGGAAATGGAGAAAATGCTGGTAACCAGCATTTTCTCCTTTTCTCACAATGTTTTCTTTCCTTCACCAAACAGATTTCAGATTTTCAGTCACTTTTATTTTGCATTTCTGCAAATGCTTTCGATTTGGACAAACCTAAAATTTTGTCATTTGGTAATGAGTTAACCCATTACCACACAATCCGGACTTTTAACGACCCTGAGAGAGAAGCCTTCTGAAAACATTTTGGGAAAAGGAGAAAATGCTGGTGACAGGATTTTCTCCTTTTCCCAGAATGTTTTCTTCCCTTCCCAACAGAAATTTCAAATTTCAAGTCACTTTTATTTTGTCGTCTGCAAATGCTTTCAGTTCGGACCAGTCTAAAATTTTGTTGTTCGGTAAAGAGTTAAACAACTTGTCAGATTTATAACAAAGTAAAGCTAATGCTTTCAGTTTGAACCTTTCTGAAATTTGGTCATATTGTAAAGAGCTTTTATGCTTCTCTCCTGAACATTCAATATCGTTGATGCAATATATATATTGCACAGAGAGTTTGAAACATTTGCAACCTATCCCATCAAGAATACCCTGGTGAGATTTGCTTACATTGTAGCTAGATCTTCATTACAAGTAAGAGTAGCTCATAAATGGAAATAAAATGGTGTTAATTTTGCCTGGCTTTGATTTTGACTGCCTGTCAAGATAGCTGTCATGTGTGAAATTTTGAGTTTATTTTTAATGAATTTTGGATTGGTTTCTTTTGATAGAGCCTCTCAGCAGTGTGTATGTAATTCAAGAGCATCACATGAAATGTTTTTCTACTATATAAGATGTAATACAATGACTGAGAATGAGTTAGTGGTAGACCTAGTTTATCTGTGGCTTGAAAGCATTGTGGGAAAAGGAGAAAATGCTGGTTACCAGCATTTTCTCCTTTTCTCACAATGTTTTTAAAAGGATTCTTCCTCAGGGACATTAAATATTTCATGGGTTTGACATATCTGAACATTGAAAATTAAGAGAGCTATTATGACAGAATTCTATGCAAGATTTGATTGCAAAAATTTAGTATGATCTTGATTGACATTGGCTGCAAAAGCAAATGTCTGCTAAACAGTTTAGCCTGAAATTTGCATCTACATGTACTTAGGAATTTTAGCTAGGATGCTGTCTTTAGTTTTCAAAGAAAAAAAAAACAGAGCTGTTATGACAGCCCTGACAGTGTCATTTGTGTCATCCTAATGTTGCGAAAATTGTTTGACATTTTACACTTTAGGTTAAATCTCTTTGCTACAGAAATGTAGATCAGTCCAGATTGAAAACATTTTGCAGACAGTAAGTTACCTATGGCTCAAGTGTTGAATTTGTCATTGTTGTGGCAGAAAACATTGCAGAAAAAGGAGAAAATGCTGGTTACCTGCACTTTCTCCTTTTTCCACCATGTTTTTAGAAGGCTTCTTCCTCAAGGTTGTTAAAGTTGGGATTGTGTGATTTCTACCTAGTGTCACATGCACAGAATTCAAACCAACAGCACAGAACAGGTATTATGAGACAGAATAACTGCAAAGCATATTTTCGGAATGCTGTTTATCTTGTATAAGATTTATGTGAGATCTGTACATAATATCAGCTGAAAAACAAGCTGGTTTTATCCTTAATAAGTGACATGATATAGCCATTAAAATTGTGAAGAATTAAGTTGTAAGTATGGCTACTTGTTTTCTATCAAAAGGGGAACCCATTCTTTAACCCTTTCCCAAACTACAAATTGTAGACTCTTCCAAATTGATAGCATCTGCAGACGATGAATTCAGAGTTTGTGCAAATTAGCTCTAGGTCTCTGATTGGGTAGAAAACATTGTGGGAAAAAGAGAAAATGCTGGTTACCAGCATTTTCTCCTTTTCCCACAAATTTTTCAAAAGCCTTCTTTCCCTGGGTCGTAAAAACCAGGGATTGCTTGGTAAGGGGTTAAGGGTAGGTAACTCTTAATATATTTTAACAGGTTATGCCCCCTTTTCAACTTTCCACTGAAAAGGCACTTACCATTGAACATTAACATTAGCATGCAGTGTTATTGTTTAACTTATTACCAAACGACAATATTTTAGACTGGTCTAAATTGAAAGCATTTGCAGACGACAAAATAAAGGTGACTGAAAATTTGAAATTTGTTTTGTGAAGGGTAGAAAACATTGTGCGAAAAGGAGAATATGCTGGTTACCAGCATTTTCTCCTTTTCCCACAATGTTTTCTAAATGCTTCTTTCTCAGGGGCGTCAAAAGTAGGGATTGTGTGGTAATGGGTTAAAGCAAAAGGTTATAGCCGAGATATCAAGTTCCCCTTTCTGAAGGCATTTTATGATCACTTTCCCACATCACATTTATAACCTGATTAGTTTGGGTCCATTAACCTGTCAACATCTTTTGGTATGAAAATTGTCATTTTGACCCTGTTCTTAATCTTTTACCATGCAATCTTTTGTTTTGATGACTTCTGAACAAACATGGTGAGGAAAAGAGAAAATGCTGATAACAAGCAATTTCTCCTTTTCCCTGAATTTTTTCAACCTATGAAAGAACAACAGCTCATTTATTGGAAGTTGAATTCATCATCTGCTTGTTACTTTCTCTTTTGGAGAGTCAATAAGTTTTTGCTTGTTAAAGGGTTAAATCATTTACATGTACTTTACCAATGGCCTGTAGATCCAAATGACTGGAAATTATCAAAAGGAACAGAAATGTTCTTTGAGTTGTATAGGAAAAATGGTCAGAAAAGGAGCAAAATTAATTACTAAGATGTCATCTGTCAGCTCACTTGAGCACCTATAAATGACCTTCAAAAGAAATTCAGGGTTACCGTACACATATCTGGGTAAAGCTGATGTTTCAGCATACAATCTATAATGTTCACCAGCATTTTCCACAATGATTTCTACCCTATCAAAGAAGTTTAGTTCATTTGTTATCACTTTCAAACTTGTTGTCTGCAGAATCTTTCAATTTGGAGAAGTCTAGACGTGCCATTTGGGATGGGTTAACCCTTTTGCCAAAATTAATGGTCCCATGTTTTTCCTATTCTAGTGCTGTAGACTTTTGTAACCAGCATTTTCTCTTTTTTTTCCACAATGTTTTCTACTATTCATAAGACATATCTCAGTTTTAATCTGCGTCCAATTTTGACAAGTCTTAAGTTATGGCCTGTGATATGCTGTAAAAACAGTGTTTATCTCCCATACAAACAAATTATACCATGGGGGTTAAGAGTTCTGCCATCGGGAGACACTTCTTATTTAGCACAGTGTGTCATACAAATGTTTGTATATTTCCAGATGTGGATGTGGAGAGACCAGACGAAAAATCAATCATCACCTATGTGTCATCATTATATGAGCAGTTCCCTGAAGTCCCCTCAGTGGAACAGTCTCTGAAAGATAATGTAAGTTTATGCTTATAAGTATGGTTGGCTTGGCTGGGCTGTGAAAAAACACCAGGATATTGTCATAGCCTTGTTGTTGTCAGGGTCATGTTTATGGTAAAGTATTTGCACCGGAATTCATTTAGCATCGGTAACTACTTGTATTGAGCATTGCCACTTGCCTGCAGTGTTCTTGTTTCAGTCATATGTTTCTATTTACCCTCTACCAAACAATTGGGTGTTTTAACTCTTTACCAAACAACAAAATTTTAGACTGGGCAAAATTGAAAGCATTTGCAGACGACAAAATAAAAGTGACTGAGAATTTGAAATTTGTTTTGGGAAGGGAAAAAACATTTTTTTAGCTTTTCCAAATCCAAGTAATTTGCACATGATAAAATGAACAAAACTCAAATAATGCGCAGCTCGAGTTTTTTAAAAGCCTTACGAGGCATCCAAGTGAGATAATTTTCCTATAAAAAATAACCAGTTGATTATTCTATTTATTATATACCTTATTAACATTATTATTTTTAATTAGACTAAGAAAAGTAGTTGGATTGTCTGGTTGAAAATATAGAACTTACAATTAACACTATCTATAAGTGCTTAATAAAAAAAAAGTAGTTCCAAAATTACGGCAGGAAAGGAAAGTGAAAGTTGATATTGTCACTAGTGATGATATCAAAATTTATTACACTGGGAAATTCCAGGATTTAACTGCTAGGTATATAATAAAATGTTTTAGTTTGTAAGTGTCATGGTTTTGTTTGTTTACAGGAGCGCCAGTTGAAGATTGAAGAATACAAAGATTTAGCATTCCCACTAGTATCTTGGATGCAGGATATCATTATGATGTTCTCCGAGAGAAACTTTCCTTCTACCCTCATTGAAATGAAGGTATTCTTGTTATTTTTTTTTTGCTCACCTGAGCACAAAGTGCTCATGGTGAGCTTTTGTGATCGCCCAATGTCCGTCATGCGTCGTCTGTCATGCGTAGCGCGTCGTCTGTCGTCCACAATTTCTTTAAACATCTTGTCCTCCCAAACCATTTGGCCAATCTTGATGAAACTTGACAGGGTTGTTCCTTGGGTGAAGCTCTACCAAAGTTGTTCAAGAGATTGAATTCCAGCCATTACTCTGATAAAAAAAATAGCAAAATCTGTGAAAATCTTCTTCTCTGAAACTAGAGCTTTGATATTTGGTATGTAGCATCTCCTAGTGGACCTCTACCAAGATTGTTCATATGATGCCCCTGGGGTCAAAACTGGCTCTGACCAGGGGGGGTCATAAGTTTGAAACATAGGAACAAAGAAGGAGAACTTTAAAAATCTTCTTTTTTGAAACAAGAAGGAGTAGAACTTTGATGTTTGGTATGAAGCATCTGCTAGATGACCTCTACCAAGTTTGTTCACTTGATGTGAACAAAGAAGGAAAACTTTAAAAATGTTTTTCTCTGAAACTAGAAATCGTAGAGCTTTGATATTTCATTCTGTAGCATCATCTAGTGGACCTCTACCAAATATGATACGATGATCTTTTTGAAAAGAATTTTCATTGCAGACCTTTACTGCTTAGTACTCAGGTGAGCGAGATAGGACCATCATAGTCCTCTTGTTTTATATCATTGGCACTGGAAGGTATTGTCATGGTCCTGTGATTTGCATTGTCACATGCAATACTTTGGTATTTTCTTCTCTCTCTCTGCAATTGCAGCCAACACTTGGCATCTCCATGCTAAAAAGTTCAAAGGATAAATTACAAATGATAATCATTATATTCTCTAGCTTACAAAATTTTTTGGTGAAATGTTATCAGACAAAGTGCTTCTTTCTATATAGTTAAAAAGTGTTGTTAAAATGGGGTAATAGAGTTACCTTGATAAAGGTCTATTGTTCATCGATAAACCATCTTCATGGATGAATTTTTTTTTTCTTTCATCATTCTGTGTTCTTGTTCAGAAGTTTCCATGCTCATGTATTTTAACTTTCTCTTTTCTTTTTCAGTCCTTGTTCACAGATTTGAATAGGTTTAAAATTGAAGATGTGCCACCACGACTTGAAATAAGGAAGAGACTCTTGAAACTATTTGATGAAATACAGGTAAGGACTATCTGCTTACTGTCAAATCTGTTGAGGAGACAGTGTTGTTGGGGTGGTCTCTGGAACCACAAGTTTCTGGGTTTGAATCTCGTAATGAGTAGGGTCAGCCTTTTGAAACACCCACATAACAATGCAAGTGCTTGTTAAGATAAAGATAAGTTTTAAGAACTATCTTTTACAATGCAAATGCTGGTTTGGATAAAGATAAGTTGTAAGAACTATATTTTACAATGCAAGTGCTTGTTAAGACACAATGCAAGTGCTTGTTAAGACAAAGATAAGTTATAAGAACTATCTTTTACAATGCAAGTGCTGGTTAGGATAAAGATAAGTTGTAAGAACTATCTTTTACAATACAAGTGCTTGTGAAGATAAAGATGAGTTGTGAGAATTATCTTTTACAATACAAGTGCTGGTTAGGATAAAGATAAGTTCTAAGAACTATCTTTTACGAGCAAAAGTAGTAAAAAGTGAAATGAATGTCCTGATTTAAGCACAGTAGATGTAATTACATCAGAGTACATATTGGCAAAAAGGAGAAGTTATTTTGATGGCACAATTTCTTTTTTTTTTTGCTACAATGTTTTCCCGTTTTCAAATGTATTTTAATCTTGATTTATGTCCTTTCTAGCCTCACTTATTTTCTTCCTGCGGATAAAAAAACAGTGACATCAGGAGAAATGGCTCTAAATGAGCAATTTCTGCATTTGCTATAATGTTTTCACTCAAGAACAGTGTTATGTACTTAACCTTGACTTATTTTGAGTACCCATAAGAGTGCTTTTTTCAAAGATATCTGTTACAAATTTGTTTCTAGAGCTGAAAAGGCAAGCTTTAGACCACTGAATCAATACAGAGTACCTCTTCTTTCGGAAAATAGATTTGAGATGTGCTTTTGAAAATGGGGCTTCATGCATCTCTGTGATGACAAACTACATACTTGTAGATCTATAATAGCCACATTTTTCACGACCAATTTAACCATGAGGTAGATTGGACCCTGGACATACATGTTATTTCAAGGTTGTTTCTACCACACTGTGTAACAAAGTAGCGGATAGTGTAGATCTGAGATCAGACTGCTTGTTTTGTTCACAAAAACCACTTAACATTTTACCATACAAAGCCAGAGTTTTAACAATCTTCAGAAAATGACCTTTTGAAAACATTGAGGGAAAAGGAGAAAATGCTGGTAAACAGCATTTTCTCCTTTTCCCACAATGTTTTCTACTCATCCTATGACTACTTCTATTATATTGGCCAAATTTAGCTTGTCATCTGCGAATGCTTTAAGTTTGGGCACATGCATAATTTTCTCGATTGGAAAAGGGTTAAGTCAGTCCGTTTCAGCATTTGGAGGGATAATTTGCTTGTAAGAGCTCTCTGTGTCCGGCCATATCCAGACAGGAGATTGATTTTTTTTTGTCTGGAAAGTGATGATATAGGTATTGACATCGTACATTCATTATTTGTATATGAACTGACTATACCAGACAACAATATTACCCCCTCTCCTAACTAGCATTTTCTCCTTTTACCACAGTGTTTTCTTTCCCTTTCCTAAACAGAGTTCAAGTTTTGATTCATTTGAATTTTCTCTTCTGCAAATGCTTTCAATTTGGACAAGTCTAAAATTTTGTCATCTGGTAAAGGTTTAAATCTGTAGATTGTGTGATCAAGGATAACAGAGATCTTACATAATGTACATTTGTGTTTCAGGGTACGGGAACATCACACCTGGGTGCAGATGACGAAATGTACCCAGACAATATCAACCGGTTGTGGAACAGACTGGAACACACGATACAGGAAAGAGAAATGGCTGTTCAGTCAGAAATTATTAGGTATTTATGTTAACCTGTATCTGCTTAATAAGTCAGTGAAACTTTTTAACCTGATAGTTAATACATGTACCCAAATTTTGCTATTTTAAATCTTTACCACACAACAAAATTTTAGAATGGCACAAATTGAAAGCACCTGCAGACGACAAAATAAAGGTAACTCAAAAATTGAAATTTGTTTTCAGTTGGGTAGAAAACATGTGGGAAAAGGAGAAAATGCTGGTTACCAGCATTTTCTCCTTCTCCCACAGTGATTTCAAAAGGCTTCTTTCTCGGGGGCGTCAAAAGTAGGGATTGTGTGGTAATGGGTTAAAGGTATTTTTTGGAAGAAAAATATGCTCTTAATGGACAGTGTAGATCAAAGATCTGAAAGTGTAGTAATATACAAAGAACTTTGATTAGGACTTCAGTGGGTTTTGCAGATGGTGTAGATTAAGATTAAACTGCCTAGAATATACTGTTAGGTCTTTGATCCACCATGTACACTATCTATAGGGCATATAATGGCAACAGCAGCTGTGAAAAGGCCATATTTAGCTCCTTTCTATATGTAAAAGTCCATTTTAAATATTTAGTTATCTAAGGGTAAAAAATACTTTAATTGATTCTTTCAGACTAGAGAGATTACAAAGGCTAGCCGAAAAACTTCACCGAGAATCAAAACACTGTGATGACAGTCTAAATGACATAGACCGTCGAATTCGAGAGGAGGAGAGACGGATAGACTCCCTCCACCCATTTGAAGCTAAGCGTAACTGTGATGCCCTCGACAGGGCTCTCAAAAATATTGAGGACACTGTACAGTCTTTATTACGGGATGCCCAGGCCCTTCAAGACGGCAAATATGCTAATTCTGACAACTTATATAGAAGGTAAAATAATAAAGTCTGTACCAAGTGAAAAATTTTTTGCACTGATCCATATACATGTAGACTTTGCAGAGGATGAAAGAAATGCAGCTTAATTCATTACCAGATGACAAAATGTTAGGTTTCTCCGAATTGAAAGTGTTTGCAGACCACAAAATAAAAGTGACTGAAAATTTGAAATTTGTTTTGTGAAAGGTAGAAAACATTTTGGGAAAAGGAGAAAATGATGTTTACCAGCATTTTCTCCTTTTCCCACAATGTTTTCTCAAGGCTTCTTTCTCAGGGTTGTCAAACGTAGGGATTGTGTGGTAATAGGTTGAATAGTGGGATTTTTTTCAACAAGTGCTGAAAATTGTGTGTGGAAAAAGAAGAAAATGCTGGTTACTAGCATTTCCTCCTCCTTTCCTGATAATCTCAAACATTTTTTTTCTTGTGGAAACATGAGCTTGTCTGTTAAAAGGTTTCATGATACTTGTAAAAAGTAAAATAGTGTAAATGTCTGATGCATTAACCCATTACCACACAATCCCTGCTTTTGAGGACCCTAAGAAAGAAGTCTTTAGAAAACATTCTGAGAAAAAGAGAAATTTTTACTTTGTTGTCGGCAAATGCTTATGATTTGGACAAGCCTAAAATATATGGTCTTTTGGTAAAGAGTTAATTATGTAAAAATTGTGTCTATCTGAAGTACATTTGTTATATGTGTCGTATTATGCAGAAGTAAAAATGAAATTATAATTCGAAAAGCATACTATCAGGACTTTTATTATGATCTGGCAGGACTTTAGTTGGACTTGTTCTTAACTGTTTACCATACAAAAAACATTTTATACTCGTAGTGCAGTTATAAAGGTAACTTGTTGTTTACACCTGCAATGGTACCTAAGACTAGCTGTCAATATGAAAAAAGAAATTTAAAACCTGTAATTGAAACAAAATTTATTTCTTTACCAAACAACGAAATAAAATTCTTTTCCATGTACAAAGCACTTGTGGATGACAAACTAAATGTGGCTCAAATTGTTTGTGTAAAGGAAGAAAGCATGGTTGGAAATGTGAGAAAATGCTGGTAACCAGCATTTTCTCCTTTTCCCACCATTTTTTCCTGAAGCCATCTTTCTCAAGGTTATTACATCATTGTGTAGTTAAAAGGTTATGAACGTTATGAACATGTATAGAGTTTTATCCTGATACAGTACAACACTGCTCATTATGTACAGAGTTTTACCCTGATACGGTACAGCACTGGTAATCAAGTATAGAGTTTTACCCTGATACAGTACAGTACTGCTAATCATGTATAGAGTTTTACCCTGATACAGTACAGTACTGCTTATCATGTATAGAATTTTACCCTGATACTGTAAAGCATTGATTGTCATGTATGGAGTTTTATCCTGATATGGTACAGCATTGCTTATCAGGTATAGAGTTTAACCTGATAAAGCACAGCATGGGTAATCTTGTATAGAGTTTTATCCTGATACAGTACAGCATTGCTTATCATGGTTTTTCAGGGCCTCTGCTTTATTATCGAGGGTTTCACAAGTAAGAAATGACCTGTATACAAACATTATTCAAAAACTTGTGTCAAAGTCATATGTGGAAGACAACATTACTACAACTCGACGACGAGAGGTTGTAACTGAGGTTCGTCTTGTAGAAAACAACCCAACATTTAGACATGTGCAGCATTGTTTGAACTGGATCGAAGCAAAACAAAACGCACTTGAGGACGTTGAATATGGAAGTGACTTGCTTACAATTCAGTCAAATCATGATCTGTACAAAGAGGAACATTTGGAAGTTCTTGGATTTAAAAAAGAGATTGAAAAGTGTATCAATGATCGGGTAAGTTCCTGGTGACAAAGCTTTACTGAATGTCATAATAATGGACTTGTCATAATTCATAATTTGCAGACTACAGAGGAAATATGGTTAAAAGTGGATTTACTAGATTTTTCTTGGAAATGTTCATAGGCAGAACACTTTTAGAGCCCAAGCCTAGTACTGGTAAAACTCAGAGCATTATGTTCTGAAACTGTCTCTGTGGTATAAATGATTTAATGTTGAAAGCAGCATAATATACCATTTAATCAATCGATAAAGTTGGATGTGGAAAGGACCAGAAAAAACGTTGTAGGAAATAGAGCGAATGCTGATCTTTATCAGAGTTTTGTTACAACTCAAGATTATTTAGTGAAGGGTTAATTGCCTGTTATCAAAGGTTTTCTTGATAGAAAAATTTTGTTAGGCTTGGTTGCTCTGTCCAGAGCTCCACATAAGAGGGAATAATGGTATTCTAACTCCATTATTTCCCTTCCAAACCCTATGTTGTGGGTACTCATTAGAATCGTCTCAATGAGAGGATTGTAATGAGTACCCATAACATAGGACTTAGTGGAAAATTTATAAAATCTTCAATTTTGAAATCAAAATATCTCTCTATCTGGAGCTCTGTCAGTCAGTAACAAAAGGGCAAGTAATGTTGGGGTTGCGAGTTTGAATCAGAAGATGACTTTTTCATGGACTACTGACTACAATGCATTAGAATTCAGTACCCTTTTGTTGCTAATATTTTTTTTTAAACAATTACAGGTGAACTTAGCTCCTGATGAGCAAGACCTTTACACAGAATGGTTGTCAAAAGTAGAAGTCAGCTACTCACTTCTAAGTGTAAGTGTCTTACATAATATATGAGCTGTGTACTGACAAAACGGGCTTAATGCATCTGCCCAAAGTATCGACTTAAGTCAGCCTGTGAAGATACTTTCCGCTGATTGGTCAATTTTCCATATGTCCATGGACCAGTCTACCTCCTGACGAAGTTGGTTATTGGAAAAAGTGGCTATTCTATTTCGTTCAGTAGAATTTAATCTCGTCTAAAATGAGATAACTCCCGCCCTGCGCATGCGCATCAGTTAGCTTCCGTTTCTGCAAGAACATGGTTGGGCAAAGCTCAACTTAATGTTTTGTGAGGGTTTTGCAGGCATTTGGACACGCGTAGCGTGATTCATAGTGACATTGACTGTAGTTGTGCGTAGTGTGACATTTTTTGTTCCACATTCGTAAACTTTGGTGGGTTTTTGACTGTACTTTTGGTTTCAATACACTGCCCGTAGGGTGGTGGGGTAAGACAGAAAGTATGTCAAATGAAAAGGAAACCGCCGACAAGAAATCCAAGAAAACGGCGGCTTGCTTAGTAAAGCGCATCACAGAGATACATTAAGCCCTCTTTTGCCAGAGCTTGGCATGGGTATTTTCTTTTAACACTCCTCTGAACAAGCCACTTTCCATGACAACCTTTTCATACCAAAGTGACTAACAGGTAGGAACTTGTATACTCGGTCTTGAACTGTCATCTGCATCAGATATTTGAATAGCAGATTCTCTTGCTTCTCTTTCATTGGAAATGTGTTGGCATCTATATTGTTCATGACTTGGAAAAGAACATAGTAGAGAAACATGAAAAGACAAACTCCGTGGCTATTTGACAGTAAGTCAGTGTGAGCAGAGGAGCAAATTTACATGCTGTTTTTGTGTTACACTAGGCAACAAAGTTATTTATATGTATATTCATTAAAAGTTAACCCTTTACCAAACAATTCCTTGTTTTTGCAACCCTGAGATGGAAACCTTTAAAAAACATTGCCGGAAAAGGAGAAAATGCTGTTAACCAGTATTTCTCCTCTTTCCACAATGTTTTCCACGCCGATGGCAATAAATTTTAATTTTTGAGTTATGTATATTTTTTTGTCGCCTGCAAGTGTTTTCAAATTAGACCAGTCTAAAATTTCGTTGCTTGGGAAGGTGTCAAGGCATTTTCTAAGCATGATAGGCTTTGTATTTGAAAGGGTTAAGACTATTATGACAAAAGGGGCAAATACTGTTAGCAGTATTTTCCCTTTTCACTGATGTTTTTGAATGCTCTCTTCCAATAGAAATTTTTAAGTCATTTAAGCGTTTTCAAGATAATGAGGCTATAGACTGGCCAAAGTTGAAATGCATTTACACATGACAGACTAGCCCTTTCCCAAACAAGCCCTGGTTTTTATGTGTCTGCAGTAAACTGCTTTGAAAACACTGTAGGAAAAGGAGAAATTGCCCGTAACGAGCAATTTCTCTTCCCCCAGTGTTTTCTACCCTTTTTGAGAACTTTCTGCAATTTTCTCAAAATCTAAAATTGTCTTCTGCAAACTCTTTTGGTTAGGAAGGGTCCAAAATTTGATGTTTGGTAAGGAGTTAAATGTACTTATTTCGATGTCTTTTTACTTCAGGAAGGGTAGAAATACTGTGGATGAAAAGGAGAAAATCCTGGTAACAACAGCATTGTCATGTTTTTCCACAATTGTTTCAAAAGCTTTTTTTCTAAGAATTGTGAAAACACTGATTGATTGGTAAAGAGTTATGTAATATTTCACTAGCTCTAAGCAATTGTCTATAAAAACCTGGATTTTGACTTGGATGGGACAGATGACTAATTGTTGCATCAAACATTTCAGAATACGTCTAGTCGGAGGATGAAGAGCTTAGAATCACTTTTAGAGTTCATACAAGCTGCAACACAGGAGATAATGTGGCTCAATGAGAAAGAGACAGTAGAGGTAACAAGGGACTGGAGCTCTAGTCGACTGAATGTCCCCACAGTCGAGGAGTTCTACAAGGTTGGTAACTTCTACCTGTTGTATTTTGAAATGTATGATATTACACCATTCCGTTAATATTTCACTCATGTGAAAACTGTTTTGAAATACCTTGACAATTTCAAGTTCACCAGTTTTCCAATGTCAGTTTCCATTTGACACATTTGAATTTCATCCCTGTTGATTTATAAGTATCTTAAATACACTGCTTTTGAATGATTTTGTTCTTATGTACAAGTGGAAAGCTTTAACCCGTTACCACGAAATCCCGACTTTAAACAACCCTAAGAAAGAAATCTTTTGAAAACTGGGGGAAAAAGAGCAAGTGCTGGTAATTTTGTTGTTGGTAATTTTGTTGTTTGGTAAAGGGTTAAAATGTGAAAAGACCACCATCTATAACTTTACAAAAAGGATGCAAGTGTTTTTAGCTCACCTGAGCACAAGGGGAGCTTTTAGGGTCACTGGGTGTCCGTCGTGCGTCGTCAACAATTCTTTAAACATCAACTCCTCCTAAACCGCTGGGCCAATTTGGACCGAACTTGGCAGGAATGTTCCTTGGGAGGTCCTCTTTAAAATTTGTTCACAGAATTTGATTCCGTCAAAAACTCTGGTTGCCATGGCAACGAAATGGAATTTTTTAGCAAATTCTTTAAAAATCTTCTCCTCTGAAACCGCTGGTCGGATTTTGAAATAATTTCACAGATTTGTTCCTTGGGTGACCCTTTTCAAAAACTGTTCACAAAATTTTGATCCATCAAGAAACATGGCTCTGGTGAATGGGGGCTACTTGCACTATATGGAAATGAAGAAATTCTTGAGAATTCTTTTTCTCTGAAACCGCTGGTCAGATTTTAAGATAATTTGACAGAGATGTTCCTTGGGTGATCCTTGCTCTTGTGAATGGGAGCTACTTGCACTATATGGACATGATGAAATTCTTGAAAATTCTCTTTCTCTGAAACCCCTGGTCAGATTTTAAAAGAAATTTTCCGAAATGTTCCTTGGGTGACCCTTTCTAAAACTTGTTCGTAAATTTTGATCCATCAAGAAACATGGCTCTCGTGGATGGGGGATACTTGCTCTTATACAGAAATGAAGGATTCATAAAAATTCTTCTTTTTGAAACTGATGGTCAGATTTCGAAATGAATTTTACAGGTGACCTTTTGAAAATTGCTTAGCAAAATTATAAATTTGGTTCCAATGTTTCAGTACCTCAAAAAAAAAAAAAAAAAAAAGCTATGGTCATCTCAAATATTCAGGTGAGTGATCCAGGGCCATCTTGGCCCTCTTGTATAACTCTGTGCCAGAGAATAAAGCTGTAGACTCGCCCCAATCAAATTCATATCAAGAGCTCACGCTTGACCCTTTACCAAACAATCCCTGGACTTTACGGCCCCAAGATAAAAGCCTTTTGAAAACATTGTAGGAAATGGAGAAAATGCTGGTAACCAGCATTTTCTCCTTTTCCCACAATGTTTTCTTCCCTGCTGGAGACGATTTCAATTTTTGACTATCGCTTATTTTTGTCATATGCAAGTGCTTTCAATAAATTTTGTCGTTTGGTAAAGACTTAGTGTGGGTCATTTGATGGGAAATGCCTTTGAAAGGGCAGAAAATATTGAAAGGAACAATGGTTAGGGCAATGTGATGTTTTAACCCTTTACGAAAACTTTGGCCTTATACACATTGAGAGCATTTTCAGATGCTAATTTCACTGTGGCTCAAATGGTGCAAGTTTTCTTTGATAGGGTAGAAAACTGTTGGAAAAGGAGAAAATGTTTGTATCTCGTATTTTCTTCTTCTCCAATGTCTCCTAGCCTTTCAAGAACAAATTGCCCGCCTGGATGGCTCAGTGGTGAGCGTGTCGGACTCATGACCTGGTGGTTGTGAGTTCGATATCCTGTTGAGGTGAACTTTCTTTCTGGTGTATTTTCGCCTCTCACCTCTGCTGAAGCATGTAAGAAAAGTAGTTGGTGGCTTTGGAAAGAAAGTAGTGTAAGTACCGGTGTTAGAAAGCCAGGAAACACATGTGCGTCACCGACCGCCATGATATGACCTTAGCTGTTAAAGTGGCGTTAAACCCCAATACAACCAATCAAAAACAAATTTATAAAATTTGAGGCAGACTTGAAGTTTATTAATACTTAAAGTTAATTGTCTGGTAAAGAGTTAATTGTTGTTTTTAGGGCTGTCCAGTATTTCGTGGTCAAGATGGACAGGTCAGAAGATTATTTATCTTGTCTATGTTAATGGTAGTCAGACCTTATCGATAAAAGTTTTGTTGTTGCTGTTATTGTTCAGTTATTGCTATTTCAACTTTTTTTTATTTTACTAAACAACACTATTTTTTTTCAGTTCAGTACCAAACAACAACATTTTAATATATTAGTCCAAATTGATAAAAAAAAAGGGCAGAAGGCTTAAAAAGTTATAGGATTTGTCTTTTGAAAGGGTAGAAGAAGACATGGTAGGAAAAGCAGAAAATACTGTTTACCAGCATTTTATTCTTTTCCCACAATGTTCTCAATAGCTGCCATTCTCCCAGGTTGTTGGAACATTGTGCTTGTTTGGTAAAGGGTTAATGCATCCTGCTATACCAAGTATTTTATTTGTAATTTGCATTTGTGTTGTATTTTTGAATGGGAGTGAGTCATTATTATGGCTCTTTATCTGTGCATGATATTTGTGTGCATCTTTCTATAGGTTATTTGTTTATTTGTGTGGTGTTTTAACTCTTCACCAAACGACAAAATTTTGAACTAGTCCATATTGAAACCATTTGGAGACCACCAAATAAATGTGAATCAAAAATTGAAATTTGTTTTGGAGGGGGTAGAAAACATTGTGGGAAAAGGAGAAAATGTTGGTTATCAGCATTTTCTCTTTTTCCCGCAAGGCTTTTAAAGGCTTTCTTTCTCAGAGTCGTTAAAAGTTTGGATTGTGTGGTAAAGAGTTAAACAACTTTTCAATACTATTTCAGTCATATCAGGGCTGTCAGTGCACCTATTCATCTTTTCATGAAGTTTCTTTACTAGTACTTTGCACAACATTCTTTCCAAACCACTTACTGGTTTCCCACATAAACATTGTGCAAATAATGATCAGAAGTGAGAGAGAAATGAATCCTGTTGAAATGACTTATCTTCATTCCTTGGCAAGAGAGAAGCCACCCCGCTGTTATTAATTAAGTCCTGTAAGCTAACGACTGTGCTATCAGATTTGGCTCTACAGCTTATTCATCATCTTTACCACATTAAATTTTGTCATATAATAAAGAGATATTGTTGTTCTTTTATGCTTAATTTATTAGTTTGTTGTCTCGGCATGTTAAATGTGGAGTTCCAAGTAGTTTAAAAAGTTTATTTAATCAAAAGAGGGCAAAAATTATCAAGGAAATTGCAGTGTCCTTTTTTTTGTCAGAATATCTCAGGTAGCAACAGCGTATCTAAGTCCACAGTGTTAACATGAGCCACTTAGTTATTTTTCTGGGATAAGTTTATAGGAGTTTGTAGATGTGAGGGGTAATTTATGACAATTTAGCAATACAGGGTGTTACTCTTTATCAGTGTACAAAAAAGTTTTAGATATATTTGAATTCATTGTGACTTAACCCTTTACCACATGATAAAAGTTTACACCCATCTGAATCGAAAGCATTATGCAGACCCAAAATTAACATTGCTAAATTTGTTGAAGATGTCTTAAATATTTTAGAAAACATTGTGGAAAAAGGAGAAAATGCTGGTTTCCAGCATTTTCTCCTTTTCCCACAATGTTTTCAAAAGTCCTGTTTCTCAAGGTAGTCAAAAGTCTGCATTGTATGGTAAAGAGTTAAATGAAAGGAATTGTCCTAGGAAGGGTATGAAACATATTGGCAAAAGGAGGAAGATGGTGGTCAGTAGCATTTTCCCCTATTCCCACATTGTTTCTAAAAGCCTTTTTTCACAGGGTTGTGGGGTTGTGTGGTAAAAGGTGAATGTGAAAATATGAGGCAACATGAGAAACTGCTTGTCAGGAGTAATTTCCATATTGGGGATAGTTTTCTCATTGGTGGCTTTCAAGTTGCATTGTGCTCATAAACTGGTAACTTTTACTTAGACAATTTCAGTTTATTTTGCTGACAAGTCCTTATCTAGACCTTCAAAATGATTCCTTACATTCACAGTTATACTTGAGGAAAGATACTTGGAACTCTGGGCTAATCAAGTCGATGAAGGTTGTTTTTGTTATAATATTTTCATATAAGATAAAAAAGCTTATTCCATATTGTGATGTCGTCCAGTTATACATATCACATTACAATTTTTCATTTTATTCCATTTATGTGCTATATGTCTTTGGACTTGTGCCTTGCATCATTCTTATTCAAACAAAGTAAACCATTTTGTTGTGTATTTTTTGCTGTAACTTATTACTTCTCTAGGTATAATATACTGACAACTTTAAAAATATCATTGTTAACTGTTTGTTACATGAGAATTTTAGACTTGTACAGACATAAAGTCTTTATCGTTTATAAATTAGATGTGGCTTAACTCTTTACCAAACAACAAAATTTTAGACTGGTTCTAATTGAAAGCACTTGTAGACGACAAAATAAACGCAACTCAAAAATTGAAATTTGTGTTTGGAAGAGTAGAAAACACCATGGGGAAAGGAGAAAATGCTGGTTACCAGCACTCCTTTCCCCACAGTGTTTTTACAGTGTTTTCAGGAGGTTTCTTCCTTTGGGGTCATTTAAACCAGGAATTGTTTGGTAAAGGGTTAACCCTTTCCCACACAATGACAACTTTTGATGACCCTAATGATAAGAAGCTTTTTGAAAACATTGTGCAAAAAGATGCTGGTAACCAGCATTTTCTCCTTTTCCCACAATTTTTTCTACCCTATTAATAAACAATTGCACCATTTGAGCCTCATTGAAATTGTCGTCTGCAAAATGCTTTCAGTTTAAATTTTGTTGTCTGGTAAAGGGTTAAAGAATGGAAATAGTTTGTGAAAAGGTGAACAAATTGTTGGAAAATGGGAAAGTGTTGATTGCAAGCATATTCTCCTTTCCCCCACCATGTTTTTACAAGCCTTACGAAGTGCATGGTCCTTACAAAATGCATGGTAAAAGATAAAGGAAGGAATGGTCATCATGAGTCAAGGTTTTATGCATTAACCCATTACCACACAATCCCTACTTTTAACGCCCCTGAGAAAGAAGCCTTTTGAAAACACTGTAGGAAAAGGAGAAAATGCTGGTAACCAGCATTTTCTCCTTTTCCAACAGTGTTTTCTACCCTTCCCAGAAAAAATATCAATTTTTCAGTCACCTTTATTTTGTTGTCTGCAAATGCCTTCAATTTGAACCAGTCTAAAATTTTGTTGTTTGGTAATGAGTAATACTTGTGATAAAGAGAAGTTCATGAATCAGTGCTAGAACTGTTGATATTTATTTGGAAAAAGGACAGAAGATTAAATCTTTCCTCAATCATTAAAGCTTATTATTTCACATTTCTATCATAGAAAAGTTTTGAAAACATTAAATTTTTGACAACTCCTTCATTGATGAGTAAAACTTTCTTAATGATATGCTATTGCTTTAGATTGTTATTTGAATATAGAGCTCTTTCGTTAATTGTACATTGATAGAGTTTGTGTGTGAAGTGGAGGAAAGGATTCTTAGAAAAAGGAGAAACTGCCGGGTATTTGTATTTTTCTGCTCAATCCATATATGTTTCCAAAAGCCTTTTTGCTCAAGGTTGTTCAAATGTTTGATTGTTTGGTATAGTGTGAAAGGTAGCCCATGATATTTTTGAATTTACTGTAGTGCTCAAGGTTGTTCAAATGTTTGATTGTTTGGTATAGTGTGAAAGGTAGCCCATGATATTTTTGAATTTACTGTATTACCAATGGATATGTTTATTATTTCAGAACTTGTTGTATGATCTGAAAGGTCGCGAGGCTCAATTTAACTCGGTACAAGACAGGGGTAACTCTATGGTTCTAGATCGTCACCCTGCCTCACAGACCATTGAGGTAAGATACCATGAAATATACATGTACATCTCATTCTGTCGTAGTGGCCACCTGTATTAAGCAAGCAACCTGTATTAACTTCATGCTGGATGGATAAATTCTAAACTTGTACAAATTCAACAGAGTTGTAGACATCAAACTAGATAGAACTTAACCCTTTACTCCATAGATACTCATTTCTAAGCATTGCTTGTAGGAGCCTTTGGAAAACGTTGTGGCAAAAGGTGAAATTACTTGTGACAAGCAATTTCACCTTTTGCCACAATGTTTTCTATGCTATCAAAAGGTGTCATATAAACATAAGAAACAGCTTCATCCTTGCTATTATTTAGGGTCAATTAGAGATACCATAGAAATGCCTTATGGGGTAAAGGGTTAAATAGTGGGGTTTTGTCTTTCAGAGGGCAGAATATAATGTGGGCAAAGTTTTTCCTCTTTTTTTTTTCCTAGAAATATTTTGAAAGGCTGTTTCATTAGGGTTGTTAAAACTTTAGATTGTGATGAAAGCAAACAATCTGTATACAGTCTTTTTTTACAAGATAATTGAATTTTAAATTTGTCCTTATTCAGTGGATTTGAAGACTTCATTGCCTACTGAAATAGGATGGGAGCATGATTTTTAGATCGTTGTGCAGAGACATTCTGACCAAAGTTAGTCTTGAAAGTACAATCATTTTAGTGTTTTTTCCTGCCTGAAAATTCTGACTATATATTTGGTGCTTTATGGGTTACATTAAGTTCAAATTTGCATTCCAGGCTTACATGTCAGAGATGCAGTCCCAGTGGTCTTGGCTGTTACAGCTATCTGTCTGTCTAGAGGCTCATGTGAAAAATGCTTCTGCTTATTATCAGGTAAGAATGATTAACTCTTTACCAAAAAACATGATTTTAGACTAGTCCAAATTGGAAGCATTTGCAGACAACAAAATTAATGTGACTCAAAAAATTTAAATTTGTTTTGGGAAGGGAGAAAAACATTGTGGGAAAAGAAGAAAAAGCTGGTTACCAGCATTTTCTTCTTTTCCCACAATGTTTTCAAAAGCTTTCTTCCACGGGGTTGTTAAAACTCCAGGATTTTGTGGTAAAGGCTTAAGCATTGTTGTATTGCCTAGCAGATTCTTTAATCATGTTTACCTCCAAACAACCCTACTGGAAACAGATTATTGTCTTCCAGTTGATTCTCTCTGAAAATACTGTAATATGATGAGAAATTTGCTGAAAGTAACTGAAACACAGTTTGCCTGTGGTATTGCATCAAGATACACTTTTTCCTTTAGATAGTGATGAAAGTGAATTTGTAATTTTTTTTTCCTTCAGTTTTTCGAAGAAGCACAAGAATGTGAGCAATGGATGTCAAGACAGGCAGATTCTATAAACATTCGCTACAGTGACGACTCCCAATCCGTGGAAACCTTGCAACAGCTTCTAAAGGAGCTACAGGAATTGTCGGACCAAGTTATGGACTATGAGAGGCGTGTATCGTCTCTGAATCTGAGAAGCCGTGATATCATTCCCCTCAAACAACGAGGACAGCCTGTGTTCTCGGAACTTAGATGTAGATGTTTGTGTATATATAAACAACCTCCAGTGAGTTGGCATTTTTAGTTACTAATGTAATTGATAGGAGTTTTATCAAGTAACCCCTAAAGCTCCTTTAACAACATGTGTAAGTTTCAGTGTTTTGCAGACGATGTTTTAACAGCAGGTGCCTGTCACAACTACACATGCTTTTGCTGCCAATGTAGATCGAAATCAGATAGCAAGTAGTATGTAGTCTGATCTTGGATACACACTGGCATTCTGGCAAAAAGTAACCTAGAGACTGTACTTCTGTGTCTTTTCCTTGACTAACCCTGTACCACACAATCCTAACTTTGAAGAGGCTTTTGAAAACTTTGTGGGAAAAGGAGAAAATGCTGATAACCAGCACTTTATCCTTTATCCACAATGTTTTCTACTCTTAGAAAGAAAAATTTCAGATTTTGAATAACTTTAAATTTGTTGTCCATAAACGTTTTCAAATTTGGTGAGTCTAAAATTTTGTTGTTTGGTAAAGCCTTTAAGTAGTTTGATTTTGTTCAACTCTTTACCAGAGAATCACAAGTTTCAATGGTCCTGAAGTAAAAGCTATTGGAAAACATTGTGGGAAAAGGAGAAACTGCCATCCCCCTTTTCCCACAAAGTTTCTACCCTATCAAAGACACAAATCATTATTATACCCTCGCAAAAAGTATGTTTTTCTGTGTTATACTGCAATCAGCCTGTCCGTCCGTGTGTCCGTCCGTCCCAAGTGTCCGCATGTGTACAAAATACTAGTGATTGCCTGTTTTTATCAAAGCGCTGGCAGGGGTATGAAGTAACATTCAGTAACAGCAGTAGTTTGAGCCACTTGAGTTTGTTGTCTGCAAATACCTTCAATTTGGACCAGTCTGAAATGTCATCATGTGGTAAAGATATTGGTGCTCCAAGGATTCACCAAGACCCCTTTCTACCCAATCACTTTTGATTTATTGACCTAACCAATCTGTCTCGACCTAACCAATCTGTCTCATTTCAGATGGTGCTACATAAGGATGAAGAGGTGGTGTTGTTGGACAACAGCCAGAAAATAAGATGGAGGGTAAGTTTCTTTTTAATGCTGACCCTGTACTTTCGTATGGAAATTATTGGGTGCCTTTATGCACAATGCCAATCCAAAATTAGAATGGGTTTTCTGATGCCAGCCGATCATGGATCTACACTGGTATTTTGATATTGTGGATAGTAATTAGAATTTGCTCATACCATATGATATTCGCTTTAGGCAACTTGATTGTACATGTATCTCTGTATTAACTTTTAACTAGATAAATAATTTTTTATTGACCCTGTACCACACAATCCCGACTTTTAACGACCCTGAGAAAGAAGCCTTTTAAAAACATTGTTGGAAAAGGAGAAAATGCTGGTAATCGGTATTTTCTCCTTTTCCCACAATGTTTTCTGCTCTTCCTGAAACAAATTTTGATTTTTCCTTCACATTTATTCTTTTATCTACAAATGCTTTCAATTTGGACCAGTCTATAATTTTATTGTTTGGTAAAAAGTTAATCCAAAGTAAAAGGATTTGTAGATGATAAATTAATTGTTACTTGAATGATGAAATGTTGTCTTCGAAAGGCTAGAAAACATTGTGGGTTAAGGAGAAAATGCCGATTAGGATGTTTTCCTATGCCCAACTGCTCAGGATTGTTAGGTAAAGGACTGAGGTAATTGGGCTGATTTCTGTGAATGGGTTATTCTTCTGCTGCCATTTTATCTGTACACCGTTCTGTGTTGTTCAACAGATGACTTTTGAAATGATAGTGACAGAAGGAAATTTTCTTGTGACAAGCTTTATCTCTTGTTTTGCCCCATGTGTTCATATCTTATTATGTACTGAGCCTTAGGAGAGACGGGGTGGGCCTTTGAGAGCATTATGTTGTGTTTTTAGGACCCTGACTAAAAAGAAGTTTGAAAACATTGTGTGAAGAATATTAAATACTGGTAACCAGCATTTTCTCCTCCCACAATGCTTTCTAACCTTTGAAAGACAAATAAAGACAAATTCCCACAGTTCAGCAACATTTAAATTGTTGTCTGTAAAATGTTTTCAAATTAGACATTTGTAAAGTTTGTAAAGGAATTAAAAGTGGTCTGCTGCAAGCTTGTTTCAGTTGGTACAAAAGTCAAAAGGAAAACAATCACATCCTTTTTCGGGGGATAGGTGAGGTGGTGCCATGTATATTGTCACCATTCATAGGGAAAAGAACATTTTTTCAAGGACTAATTCTTATACATGTATGTTCATTACATTAACTCTTTACCACATGACAAAATTTAGACTGGTTCAAATTGAAAGCATTTTTAGACCACAAAATAAAGGTGACTGAAAAATTGAAATTTGTTCTGGGAAAGGTAGAAAACGCTGTGGGAAAAGGAGAAAATGCTGGTTACCAGCATTTTCTCCTTTTCCAACAGTGTTTTCAAAAGGCTTCTTTCTCAGGGGCGTCAAAAGTAGGGATTGTGTGGTAATGGAAAAGTTAATTCTGCTGTATCATATGATTGCAGATTCGTACCTCACAAGGTCAAGAGGATCTTGTTTCGTCTGTGTGTATTTTGATACCTCCACCTAACTATGAAGCCATCGAATTTGCAGATAGGTAAGTTGTTGATCCTTTACTAAACAATCCCAAGTTTTAACAGCCTTGAAGCTGAAACCTCTTGAAAATATTTATGGGGAAAGGAGAAAATGGGTTTGACTGGCATTTTCTCTTTTTTGCACAATATTTTTCCCTATTACCACACAAAGCCGACTTTTAGTTTAGTTTAACCCATTACCACATAATCCCTACTTTTGACGCCCCTGAGAAAGAATCCTTTTGAAAATACTGTAGAAAAAGGAGAAAATGCTGGTAACCAGCATTTTCTCCTTTTACCACAGTATTTTCTACTCTTCCCTGAACAAATTTCAATTTTTCAGTCACTTTTATTTTGTCGTCTGCAAATGCTTTCAATTTGAACCAGTCTAAAATTTTGTCATGTGGTAAAGAGTTAAACATATGTATTTTACATCAATTGAGAAACAAGTTCTTACAACTTAAACTAATCTCTCTCGGTTCTGCTTCCTGGGAACTACACCAGTACTCGCACCGAATGTGTGGGCCAATGGAAAATCCCAAAGCTGACTTTTAACAACCCTGGGAAAGAAGCCTTTTGAAAATACTGTTGGTAAAGGAGAAAATTCTTGTAACCAGTATTTTCTCATTTTACCACGTTTTGTACTTTACAAAAAAAAATGCACCTTTTGAGCCATACTAATATTGTTGCCTGCAAATGCTCTCAAATTGGACAGGCTAAATTTTTGTCAATTGGTAATTGGTTAAAAGATCGCAATCATTTGTTGAACTACATGTACATAATATTTGATGTGTATGTAGAGGATATTTGTTTTTTTTGGTGAAAGATCGAAATTTATTTCATCGATTTAACACCATCGGTAATATTTTCACGAGTGGCGCACTAAACGACAAAACTTTAGACTTGTCCAAATTGAAAGCATTTGGAGATGACATTGTAAAAGGCATTTAAAAAAACCAAAAATTTGTTATTGGAAGGGTTCAAATCATTGTATGAAAAGGAGAAAATGCTGGTTACCAGCATTTTCTCCTTTTCCCACACTGTTTTCAAAAGACTTCTTGAATAGGGTTGTTAAAAGTTGGGATTGTTTTGGTAAAGGGTTAAGATATATCAGCTTATAGAAATGGCATACTGAATTGCTCTATTTCAGATTGAAAATACAACTGGATCACCTTCAAAGCTTGTTGCGAATGCGCAAGCGAAAGTTACGCCATAACATGGTACTCGGCACAATCACACTCATACAAGGCTGGGATTTGGCCCAGTTCCAAGCCCTCGACCCGATTCGTAGAGAGGCCTTACTTCGGGCTCTCAATGATGATGCAACCAAGTTGATCGCTGAAGTTGGAGAGGGAGATCGAGAGATACGACAACTGAAAGAAAAACTAAATGAGTGCAATCAACATTTTAACCAACTCAGCAGTGCTGTTAGTGCAGAAGGTGATATTGAATTCATTACCAAATAATCCCTTGTTTTTACGATCCTGAGCAAGAAGCCTTTTGAAAACATTGTGGGAAAAGGAGAAAATGCTGGTAACCAGCATTTTCTCTTTTTCTCACAATGTTTTGTACCCTGCTGGAAACAAAGTCAATTTTTGAGTTGCGTTTACTTTGTTGTCTGCAAATGCTTTCAACTTGGACCAGTCTAAAATTTCGTTAAGTTTTTATGAAACTGGTTTGTAACCAACATTTTCATTCTTTTTCCACATTTTTCCCTATCATCTCAAAGACAGAAATCACCTATTGATCTAGACTGAATTTTGTATCTGCAGATGCTTTCAATTTGGTAAAGCCAGGATGGCAAACCTGAACATCCATGTTGTAAAAAGTTTTTTTCAGATTCCTCTTCAAGAAATGTAGAAAAGTTAACCCTAAATCAAATGGCAGAATTTAGACTTGTCCAAATTGAAGGTATTTGCAGATGATAAATGAGCCTGTAGTCTTGGAAATAATTTTTAGGAGAGTAGAAAATAAGGTTGGAAAAAGCAAATGCTGGTTGCCAGAAATTTCTTCCATTCCCAAAAATTATGTTCAAACCTCTTCTTTGAAATTTGGGATACAGGTTAAGTTAAAGCAACGTGCCATTTTGTCACTTTTATTGTGTAAACCTTAACCTGCCATTTTTCATGAGGATATTTTCAATTACATGCTTTAACTCATTACCATACAACAGTATTTAAGGCTTGTCCATATCGAAAGGATCTGCAGATGACAAAATAAAAGGGACTGAAAATTTGAAACTTGTTTTGTGAATGGTAGAAAACATTGTCAGAAAAGGAGAAAATGCTGGTCACCAGCATTTTCTCCCTTTCCCACAATTGTTTCTAAAGGCTTCTTTCTTAGGGTAATCAAAAGTAGGGATTGTGTGGTAATGGGTTAAATGCATTTCAAGAGGTATAGATTAAGGAAAAGACTGACTCACTTTTTTCATCTAATTTTCTAAACTAGAACTACGCAGATCTCGAGGCCCTGACAAAGAGTTCATCCAGAAACTGGACTCTGTCAGTTACCAGTTAAGTTCCCTGGATCAGGATCTACAGATGCGCACTCAACAACCTTTACCTCATAATAAAGTTGCTATGGAAACGGCAAAGAAACAACAAGCTGTGAGTATTTTTTGGTTTTGTGTGTGTGCATGTATTTAACCCTTTCTCAAACAATTCCATGTTTTTTTCGGCCCTGAAATAGAAGCCCTTTGAAAACATTGTGAGAAAAGGAGAAAATGCTGGTAACCAGCATTTTCTCCTTTCCCCACAATGTTTTCTACCCTGTTGGAAACAAATTTCAATTTTTGAGTTAGGTTTATTTTGTCGTCTGTAAATGCTTTCAATTTGGACCAGTCTAAAATTTTGTCATTTGATAAAGAGTTTACATATATATTTGAATTTATATTCTGTACCAGATACTCTCATGTTTTTAATAACCTTGAGGAAGAATTCTTTCTACAAGAATGCTTAAAGGGGAGGTAAGACACCATTTAACCTATCAGTCAATCTGGAAAGGGTTAGAACATTGTTGAGATTGGCATATAAACATGTAAATGAAATGCGTCTCTAAAATGTGAGTGGTAGAAAATTGAGCAAATGGAGTGATTGTACATGCACCTTTTCCCGCTGTGCTTTCCATATTATTTTAAAGGGAGATTGTCTTGTTATTGACACTTCTTTTTTGTGCGATCTGAACTGAAGAGTAGTATTAAAAAAAAAGACAGATAGACAAAATCTTTGACTCAGCCAAATCAGAAGCAAGGACAGAGGACAAATGAATTATAGCTTAATTTCCCTCAGTCTTTTCAAAAGCCTTTTCTTGTATGATCTTAAAAACACCAGATCATGTGGGAAAGAGTTATAAACAAAATAGTCTTCAGAGCATGTGTTTGAAGAGTAAGAAACATTGAGAAAAGGAAAAAATGCTGGTACCAGCATTTTCTCCTTTTTACATGATGTTTTAAAAAGGCTTCTTATTCAGGGTTGTTAAAAGTCAGAATTGTTTGGTAAAGAGTTATATTTCCTTAACAGGAGTGGGAAAAAGCACTACAGAACCAGGAAGGAGCAGTAGAACAAGTCCGACTGACATACCACCAGCTAGGTGTCAGAAGTCCTCAGGCTGATGCTAAAATTAACTTTATTGAGGATAAGTGGACCCAGATGATCACACTTGGAAATTCTTTTGCAGAAAGGTAAACTTAGATGGATTTTTATTGAAAGAAATGACACATTTTTTTTTCAAAAAAGCTGAAAGCCATAGAGCGCTAAAATTTTTCAAAAATAAATGTTTGGTGTGCATTCTAGTGATACACATGAAGTGTTTTCATATCTCTCTTCCTCCTCTATCCCCCCTCCACAAAGAAAAAAAAGGGGAAAAAAATCCAAATAAATGCTTATTCTATTATTAACCTCAAATTGAAGAGGATGTTTACAAGGTGTGATTTATATGTCTAACCCTTTACCCCATAAGGCATTTCTATGGTATCTCTAATTGACCCTAAATAACAGCAAGGATGAAGCCGTTTCTTATGTGTATATGACACGAGCAATTTCACCTTTTGTCACAATGTTTTCAAAAGGCTCCTACAAGCAATGCGTAGAAACGAGTACCTATGGAGTAAAGGGTTAAAGTATTTAAAAGTTATCCAGCTTTGAATGTAGGCATTTTTTTTTCAATAATAATGCATACAGATATTGTATAATTAACTTATTATGTTTTGATACTCCACAAGATTGGAGCGTTAGAAGACATTGTGTGAAAAGTAGAATATGCTGGTTATGCTTTCTACCCTTTCAAATACAGAAACCATCATGTTAACTCTTTACCAAACGACAAATTTATAGACTGGTCCAAATTGAAAGCATTTGCAGGCGACAAAATAAATGTGACTATAAAATCAAAATTTGATTTGGAAAGGGTAGAAAACATTGTGGGAGAAGGAGAAAATGCTGGTTACCAGCATTTTCTCCTTCTCCCACAATGTTTTCAAAAGGCTTTTTTCTGAGGGTCGTTAAAAGTCGTGATTGTGTGGTAAAGACTTAACTAAGTTTAATTTGTCATCTGCAAATGTTTCCAGATTGGACAAGGGCAAAATTTTGTAATCTTTCCAAGGTAGTCACTAGTAGTTACAGCTGTATTAATTTTTTTTTTTATGTAATGCTTGTGTTTTATACATTTCAGATTAAAACTGCACAACTCTATTTTGACGAAACTGGATGATCTGCAGCAGTTTGTGTCGGATCAGGAGGTCCTTCTGGGGGATCAAGATAACATGTCTTCAGACCCTGTGGTCCTCAAAAGTCAGCTCAATGAGCTACAGGTATGATACTGTTTTGTATGTGTATCAATTTGCTTTCATTTCCTATAATGATGAGGGTCCTTTTGTTTAACCTACAGAGTTTTAATGACCTTGAAGAAAAACCTTTCAACCCTATCCCAGATGACACAATTTATGCCTAGTCCAAATTGAAAGCAGTCGCAGATGACAATTTCAATATGGCTCAAGCAGTGCAATTATTTTTTGATAAGGTAGAAAACATTTTGGGAACAGGAAAAAAATTCTTGTTACCAGCATTTTCTTCTTTTCCAAAATGTTTTCAAAAGGCTTCTTTTCTAGGGTTGTTAAAATTTGTCATTGTGTGATAAAGGGTTAAACATGGTGGAAAAAGAGAAAATGCTGGAAACCAACAGTTTCTCCTTTTCCCATAATATTTTCCACTCTGCCATGGAAAAATTGTGTCATGTTTGTTACCTTTAGGTTGTCATCTGCAATTACTTTCAATTTTATTTTTTTGTATGGTAACCAAATTCTTTGATCATTATGTAGTGTTTTCTTCTGTTAAACAAGGTTTGTTTAGTATTTGTCCCTGCTGTGATTTTCAGGCTATCAACAGCACATTGAACATACAGGAAGCCACCCTAGACTCTCTATCAGAGGATTTGAAAACACTCAGAGAGATGTTAGAGAAAAGTCGACCAGGCACATCCCGACATCATGACCTTGAGGATCTAGATAAAAAAATAGAGAGCTTGACAAACAGATGGGGAAATGTGAAAGATCAAGTGAACAGCAGGTAAGACTTCCACATGAAATAACACAGTGACTTTTCCTCTGTTAGAAAACATGTAGAACTGTGTAATGTGTTCCGAATATACAGAATTATTTCATGAATGATATTGATCAGAAGAACAGTGGTGTCTGTGGGTATGGGGTAGAGGATCTACAATAAGGCTCAGAGTTCTATACCTGGGAGTGGTTGCCAACTTTGGGATTTTTCATTGGCCCATGGGAGTACTGGTGTAGTTCCCAGGAAGCAGAATCAATAAAAATATGTTTATGTTGTAAGACCTTTTTGCTCAATTACTGTAAATTAGATTTGTTTAACCTATTACCACACAATCCCTACTTTTGACGCCACTGAGAAAGAAGCCTTTAAAAAACATTGTGGGAAAAGGAGAAAATGCTGGTAACCAGCATTTTCTCCTTTTCCCACAATGTTTTCTACCCTTCATAAAACAAACTTCAAATTTTCAGTCACTTTTATTTTGTCGTCTGCAAATTCTTTCAATTTGAACCAGTCTAAAATTTTGTTGTGTGGTAATGAGTTAAACTAAACTAGAAACAGTTTTCTTGATTCAAGCCATGTCTAAATTGCCTTCTTTTGAGAGCATTGGATTTAAACAAATCTAAAATCTTTTTGTGTAGTAAAGAATTAAAACCAGACAAACATAACAAACTGAAAATTTTTCTATCAGGTTACAGAGTGTGGGTGAAGGTACAGAGTCACTGACACAATACACAAATGGTTATGCCAGTGAACAACAGTTTGTAGCCGAGATACAGAACAAGATCAACTCACAACCACCTCTCACATCAAACATTGAAGATGCAAAGAAACTGGTTCAGCCTACAATGGTAAGAGTGATGGTATTTTTTTTTAATAAATAATCTTGTGAAGACAGGCTTTGGTACATTCAGTGCAGGATATGTCGTATGCCAGAAATCTTGTAATATTTAATTCATTACCAATTGACAAAATTTTAGGTTCGTCCAAATCAAAAGCATTTGCAGATGACAAAGTGGGAGTGACTGAAAACTTTAAATTTGTTTTGAGAAAGATAGAAAATGTTGTGGGAAAAGGAGAAAATGCTGGTTACCAGCATATTCTCCTTTTCCCCACAATGTTTTCTACCCTTCACAAAACAAATTTCAAATTTTCAGTCACTTTTATTTTGTCGTCTGCAAATGCTTTTGATTTGGACAATCCTTAAATCTTGTCGTTTGGCAATGAGTTAAATAGGAAAGAAAACATTATGGAAAAAGGAGAAAATACCTGCATTTTCTCCTTTTTCCATAATGGTTTCAAAAGCCTTCTTCTTCAGGGTCATTGAAACTTGGAATTGTGTGGAAAAGGGTGCTATCACGAAATTTCAATTTTGATATGTACATGTGGAGCTGATCACATTGGGTTGACCTAGGGCAAGGCATTACAGGTTCACAGCCAAGAACTTGCCAAACACAGGCAAGGTAGTGAGCTGTTGTTCTGATATAAGGTTCAAAGTTGAAAGCATCTTAACTCTTACCTTACAATCAAATTTTTACAACCTTTTTGGAGGAATGCTTTTGAAAACTTCGCTATCAAAGGAGAAAATGCATGAAAGCAGTATTTTCTCCTTTACTTAGGTTTGCTTCCATATATGGAAGACAAATGTCGTAATCTTTATCAGATGTTGTCAACAAATGCTTTTGGTTTGGACCAGTCCAAAACTTTGTTTTGTGATAAAGAGCTATAATAACAATATAGAATTGATTTTTTATAATTATGCCCCCCTTTCGAAGAAATGGGGGTATATTGCTTTGCACTTGTCGGTCGGTACGTCGGTCCGTCGGTCGGTCCGTAGACCAAAGTTTGTCCGGAGCATAAATCAAAAACTATTTAAGGTATCATCTTGAAACTTCATAGGTGGATAGATCTCATTAAGGAGAAGTGCAGTGCACAAGAACCATAACTCTGCCCATCATATTTTTGGAGTTATTGACCTTCGTTGATTTTCATACTTAATTTTTGTCCGGAGCATAACTCAAAAACTATTTAAGGTATCATCTTGAAACTACATAGGTGGATAGATCTCATGAAGGAGAAGTGCAGTGCACAATAACAACAACTCTGCCCATCATATTTTTGGAGTTATTGCCCTTTGTTGATTTTCATACTTAATTTTTGTCCGGAGCATAACTCAAAAACTATTTCAGGTATCATCTTGATATTACATAGGTGGATAGATCTCATTAAGGAGAAGTGCAGTGTACAAGAACCATAACTCTGCCCATCATATTTTTGGAGTTATTGCCCTTTGTTGATTTTCATACTTAATTTTTGTCCCGAGCATAACTCAAAAAGTATTTTAGGTATCACCTTGAAACTTCATAGGTGGATAGATCTCATTAAGGAGAAGTGCAGTGCACAAGTACCATAACTCTGCCCATCATATTTTTGGAGTTATTGTTCTTTGTTGATTTTCATAGTTAATTTTTGTCCAGAGCATAACACAAAAAGTATTTTAGGTATCATCTTGAAACTACATAGGTGGATAGATCTCATTAAGGAGAAGTGCAGTGCAGAAGAACAACAACTCTGCCCATCATATTTATGGAGTTATTGCCCTTTGTTGTTTTTTATACTTAATTTTTGTCCGGAGCATAACTCTAAAAGTATTTCAGGTATTATCCTAAAACCTCATAGGTGGATAGATTATACTAAGGAGAAGTGCAGTGCACAAGTACCTTAACTCTGCCAATCATATTTTTGGAGTTATTGCCCTTTGTTGATTTTCATAGTTAATTTTTGTCTGGAGCATAACTCAAAAAGTATTTCAGGTATCACCTTGAAACCTTATAGGTGGATTAACCTTATTAAGGAGAAGTGCAGTGCACAAGAACCATAACTCTGCCCATTATATTTTTGGAGCTTTTGCCCTTTGTTGATTTTCATACTTAATTTTTGTCCAGAGCATAACTCAGAAGGTTTTTCAGGTATCATCTTGAAACCATATATGTGGATAGATCTTATTCAGCAGAAGTGCATTGCACAAGAACCATAACTCTGCCCATTATAATTTTGCAATTACTGCCCTTTGTTGATTTTCGTACTTATTTTTTTTTCCGGAGCATAACTCAAAAAGTATGTGAGGTAAAATCATGAAACTTTAAAAGTTGATAGTTCACTTAAATGGGAAGTACAGTGCCCAAGAATTGTTAATTTATCATTAATAATTTTTGACTAATTACCCTTTGTTCGTTTTTACATTTTGAACGTAAGAGTTTATAATCACATTGGATGCCATTAGGGGGGCGTACATGTTTTACAAACATCTCTTGTTTTTTCAAAACTTCATATCTTCTCCCTCCTGAAACAATGAAAAGAGTATGAAAGGGTCAAACATTGCTTATTTGTTAACTATACAACAAAATCTCAGGCTGGTCCAAATTGAAAGCATTTGCAGACGACAAATTAGGTGACACAAATGACAAAATTTGTCTTCTGTTGGATAGAAAACATAGTGGGAGAGGGAGAAAATGCTGATTACCAGTATTTTCTCCTTTTCCCATATTGTTTTCAAAAGCTTCTTCTTTTTCAGGGTGGTCAAAAGTGGGCATTATATGGTAAAGGATTAACTCTTTACCAAACAACAAAATTTTAGACTGGTCCAAATTGAAAGCACTTGCAGAGAACAAATTAAATGTTGTTAAAATGCTGATTTCTATTTTTCAATGGGTAGAAAACATTGTGGGAAAAGGAGAAAATTCTGGTTAACAGCATTTTCTCCTTTTCCCATAATGTTTTCACAAGCTTTTCTTTCTCAGGGTTGCCAAAAGTGGGCATTATATAGTAAAGGATTAATAGGGTTACTTTTGCTCTGGGCATCATCCAGTGACAGAAGGGCTGGTCCAAAAAGTGTACGTTGTTAATGAGTTGGCAGTTTGCCAAAGACATTTTTGGTGAGACTTAAGTAATGACCATTTGAGGAGTACTGTTAGTTACCTGCATTTAATGAGGAATAAAGTGTTAGGCAAAGAGGATGCGAATATTTGTGTTTTGATATGAAGTGAATTCCTTTTCTCATAGTGATTCAGTTTGATTTTTTGGGGGGGATTCTGTGACTAGGTATAGTTACTTGTAAACAGATTCTCTGTCCTTACACTTGGGTCCTTTGGTGGCTTGGGGGTGAGGTGCAGGATTCTGAATCTGGAAGCCTTTGGTTGGATACTCACTCAAAGCACTGTTGTTTTTTTTTAACTCTTTAGTACACAATCCTGACTTTAAATGACCCTGAACCAGCATTTTTTCCTTTTCCCACAATGTTTTCTAAAGCTATCAGATAGAAATCAGTATTTAAGCAACATTAAATTTTTAGTCTGCAAATGCTTTCAGTTTGGTCCTATCAGTAATTTTAGCATTTGGTAAAGGGTTAAAGGGGATGTCCTTGGACAAGACACCTCAGTCCTTGCTAGTGAAACCAAGATCTTACTGTGGCAGAAATAGTGTTGAAAGTGGCATGAAATACCGTTCAGTCAGTGAACAACCTTTGATTACAAAAAGGATGACATAGGCATTTCCTGTCAATAGCTTTTTACCAGTCAGCAAAATTTTACACCAGTTTAACCCTTTCCCAAACAATCCCTGGTTTTTACTGGTCAAGAATAGAAGCCTTTTGAAGACATTGACGAAAAGGAGAAAATGCTGGTAACCAAAGTAACAGAAAGTATCTGATTGGGTGGGAAACATTGTGGGAAAAGGAGAAATTGCTCATTACAAGCAATTTCTCCTTTTCCAACAATGATTTCAAAAGCTGTCTGTTGCCGATACGTCATAATTTCTCCTTTTCCAACAATGATTTCAAAAGCTGTCTGTTGCCGATACGTCAAATGAGTATCTATTGAGTCAAGGGTTAAAAGGATATATTAGTAAAGATTTTAGTATGCCAGTATATAAGTGAGTCATACAACGGTAAAAGGGAAAATGGTAAAATATGCATCTTTATATTGCATTATACCGAGCAGGAAGAAAATTTAAAACTCGTTCCCAGCCTTTTTGTCCTTTTTCCACTGTTTTCTCAAAAGTTTAACCTTTTTAGGGGTCATTAAACCCCTGCAAAATGAATGTTTTTGGGGGTATACTGGAATCAGCCTGTCTGCCAGTCTGTGTGTCCATCAGTATGTGCGTGCGTCCGACCGTGTGTCCATCTGTTTACAAAATACTAGTAATTTTGTGGCCCGAACTCGGCCTACAGTTTTCCCTCAATTGTATTGAAAATTTGCACATACACTGATCATTATATTGAAGATTTGCAAGACGCAATTTCCAAGTGTCAACTCCTCCTGGCTGAGGAATTATCTTCCCTTGAACTTGACACTTTGTTCTGCCAAAGCGCTGGTGGGGGTATTAAGTCACATTCAGTGACAGCTCTAGTTAGATCTGGGATTGTTTGTAAAAAGGTTATACAAACTTATTTTCAGGCCATACATAATTCACTGGGAGAACACCAACATCAGATAGAATATGCAAACCGTCACGGTGGACAGTTTATTCGAGAAGCCAAGGTAGGTACTCATTTTTTAAATGACAGTTCTGCTACTGTATCTATTGTTGTCTTTTCTTATTGTCTGTTGGGTTATTTTTAATCTATATATGTGCTATTTCATCTACTTCTTTCCCTCATTACTGCCTTTTTATGATGAAATCTCTTATTATTTTTGTCTTTTTTATGATTTTACTTTGCATTTTGAAACATATCACTTGGTATTTGTGGACCATGCAGTATTGTATTGTTATATATCATAGGATGTGAACGTCAGATAATATGAAGTTAATATAGTTGTATGAATCATGTATCACAGAGATATTGTTATATTACCATTTGTCATTTGATGTTGATCTTCACATTTCTATACTGTGATAGCTGCCTCCATATTATGTCTGTTTACAAACAGCCTGTTACTGATAATAACCTCTGAGCTCACTCTCTTTGACAACAGATGGAAAAATATTGTGAAAGCTAGTTAGTATGATGCAAAATGCAAAGTCAGTATGATTAACTCTTTGCTTGGCAGTAATTTTGTAGGTTTGGTCAGTTTGAAAGCATTTGTACATACCAAATTAGATATGGCACTGGGGAGATATGGTTTAAATGATAGGATTTGTCTTTGAAAGGATACAAAAATATTATGGAAAACTATGGAAAATGAGAATTACTATTATTTTCCCCTTTTTTCCACAGTGTTTTCAAGTTTTCTTAATGTCATTAAAACTTGGGGTTGTTGAGTAAATGGTTAATAGAAGAATCCCTCTTACTGTTAAAATTCAATTTTTTTAACCATTTACCACACAATCCTGTCTTTTAACGACTTGGGAAAAAAAAGTGCCTCTGAAAACATTGTAGGGATAGGAGAAAATGCTGGTGACCAGCATTTTCTCCTTTTCTCACATTTTTTCCTATTATATTAAAGACAGCAGTTACTATTTGGTCTACATTTGTCATTTGCACATGCTTTCAATTTGGGTGAATGCTTAATTTTGTCCTTTGGTAAAGATTAAAAAGAATTTTTTTTGTTCAGATCTTTGATCAGATTAGGTCTCATTTTAAAAAAATAAAGAATTATTTTGTCAGTATCAAATATATAATTTATTTTATAACAAGGTTTAGTAAAATAATTTGTCATGGGAAAAAAAAAAAACCAGGGGAGACAGCTATCCTAGTTTCTATATATGTTTTCAGAGCATGCAATGTTCTGTCTGTAATCTAGATAAATTTGATTGTACTTAATTTTCTACCTTCTTTCGATTTATTTTTTCATCATGCAGTACATAGTGAAGAAATCAATGTGGCACAAGGAGAAACTGCTCTTAAGAAATAATTAGATATTGGCACAAAGTTTTACATGTTCAGCTAAAGAAAATAGCATTGTGCCTCCAAATATTACTAGATGAAGAGGAGATTTTTGTGGAACTAAATCTGTCTTTTTTTGCAAGTAGGCAATTAGGGAAATATTTTTTAACTCATTACTGTGTGGAAACAAATTTCCACACCTCCCACAGTAGATTTCTGTAAATAAAAAACACACACAAAGAAATATGGAATGATTGTATGTAAGAGACAAATTTTCCTGTTTTTTTGTTGCTTTCCCTGCATTGTGTTTGGTTTCTTTATAGTTAAGGCTTTTTATTTTTCCTGTGCTTCTGAATTTGTTGTTGACAATTTAAATACGTTTTGCATGAACTGGAGTATTGGTTTTTGCTACATGCTGATTGTAGAAGTATGGGTGACCTTTAAACAGTAGTTGTGCCCCAAAATTAATATCATTTTGATACAAATACTTTATATTATAACTTAGTATATTATGTTAATTTTTGACATTGTAAACCTTAAAATTATCAGTAGTTTTATAGACAGTTAATTCAGACCAGTGATATCCAAGTTTACATTTTAGTTGGAAAATACATTTAGTTAGTGATTAACATTAAGATGTTTAATATGAGTTCTACTAATGTAGTTAGATTTCCCCCATAGTTTGATTCACTGTTGCAACCCATTTATTAAACCCATTACAAACATTTTTACTGATCAGATAACTTGAGAAATTTATTTAGTTGGTTGGCTTGCTGTTAGTATCTTTTGAATTTTTCCATGCGAAAACATATTGTAAAATATATACCTACTGTATAGGTCACTTTATTTTTTGACAAACATACAGACAAACATACAGAATGCTTGTAATTTTTTTGTACGCTTCAAGTTGTACTAAATGAAGAAAAGATATCAGTTTTTAAAAGAAAAAAAAGAGTACATGTACATTCCTTTTGAAAGAAGAAAGTTTGGCTTCAATACATAATTTAATTCTGAAATGGGGGACCCTTGATTGAAATAAAACATTGAGAATTATTATCATTATCATTAAAAATATTGTCATTATTAAAAAATGTTTAAGTAGCCTATTGATTTTACCATATTTTGAAATCTGTTCTCTTACTTTGCTTGCCACCCATTACTTCAGTTGATAGTTAAAAGAATCCCCTGCTTACCCCTTGCACCATAAATTGTTGTAATAACCCTTTTTTCCTCACAAAGAATAAACACAATTTTTATGACTTGAAAGAAACACAAGTTCTTAAAGTTGATGCAGAAGCTTTGCATTGTCTAAATTACTTTAGTAACTAAAATTTTTTAGAGTCAGAAAAAATTTCTTTGAATTTTATCCAAAACGTTTTATTTGAATTTCAGAGCAAACTGTTCTAAGAAATAAGATTATATTCCTGTATTCTTTGTTTAGCATGACAAGATAGATATATCTAATAGGCAAAAGTTGTATCTATTGGACAAAAGGGTTATATCATTAATTATTCCTATGCTTCTCACTGTTCTTTGTTTTTACCCAGTCTTAGTTTGTTAGAGTATAGCACTCCATAATTATTGACTTGGCCTGCTGCCTGTTTAACTTACCCACTGCCTGCCTAGTGGAGCAAAGAGGGTGTATGAGTCTTGCACATTGGTAGCTTGCTTCAGAGATTGGGCGTTGTACATGAACAGAAGTAAGTACATGTGTTTTAGTGTTCTTTTTTCCGGTAATTTAAATAGGAAATTTAATAGATGTAAAAACAACATTCTGACTCTAGTAACAGGCCAAGAATATCATTTATTTGCGATCATGTTTTATAAAAATATCTTGTTTTTGTGCCGGAAATATCATTATGTTTTGACCTTTTTCTCTTTTCTAATTTGGCTTCAACTAGTACAGTAGCAAAATCAAATATTTGACAGTTATGAAATATGTAACAATTTTATGATTCATAATTGTAATAACATTTTCAGATAGATATAAAGAACTGCATGTTACTGATTATAACTCATGGGTTTATAATTAGGCATGTTTCTTTCACCATCTGATTTGGATTAAAAAAAAAAAACAAGATGCAGTGGAATATTTTGAGCTCATGGATTATGAAAAAAAAAAATGGGGAAAAAAATCTTAATTACAATTAAATGTTTTGCTTGCTTTTGGGTATAGCTTTGTTTCTGTGTATGAAGTGTTCTAAAACAAGTGGATTTCAGGGACCATAAGTTCATACTGCTTAAAGACCCTATGAAAGCATGCTTTTGAAAATATCTTGGAAAATGGAGATAATAGTGGTAACCCTTATTTCTCCTATTTCACAGTGTTTTCTACCCTGTTAACAGCAACTATTATTTGAGCATCATATTATTTACTGTCTGTGAATATTGTCATGGAGTAGTATGTAATCTTATTTTTTGACAGAGATTAAATTTATGCACTACTTTCCTGCTAGTAGTTGTGTTCCTGCTTAAAATTTCATCTTTCTGAATAAGTTAACTGTGCTGTGCTTATAATACACTAACCTTTTCTTTTCCCTGTTTTAGCTTGTTTTTATACTCATGAATTCTCCTTGTATGGCTGGAAACTTCATGATATTGTCAAGTATAATTAATTATTTATCACTTGCTAGTGAGGTTTTGTCTATGCAGAAGTTGCAATATTCCTGATTTAGGCTGGAGGGAAACATCTCCCTTTGGTAGGAGTTGAGTTGTGTGTCAACCTGTTTAAATAGTGATATATTAACACCTCTATCACACACCACAGAGTTTTATTAATTGTTGAGAGGCTTACCAGCATTTATTAATTTTCCCTGGCAATTTGTATCAATACAAAGGCAAATCCTACCATGAACAATCACATTTAACCCTCAAGTGACCAAGCGATTTTACTGACTGAAATGACCAAGTAAAGTCATCTATGACCCCATTGTGCTCTGTACAGGGATCCTTATTATGAAAGACTGGTTGAGGGTTTACCATACCGAAACCACTCCCTGTATTTAGGACAGGTATTTTGATATGATCTGATGTAGCATGTGTTTGCTAATAATACTTTTATTGGACGAAATAACCAAACACAGAAAACATTATATTTATTTAGACAGTTCTTGCCAGTTCCACTTGCAAAAATATACTTGAGCTGCTCTCTGGTAAAAGGGGGCTTTATGCATCATGCTACCCTAGGTCTGTTAGCTATTGTTCACTGCAATACAATATAAAGCACTGATAGAAGTTGAACATTTGAATAAAATTTAAACACCAATGTTTGAAAACCAATGCTTCTTTTTGAGGTCATAAATGACGCCGCAAGAGTTTGTGATGTCTGCGGCACACCAATTGGCTGATCCCTGCAAAAAACTATGAAAGAGTGTAGGATTAGTAGATAGACAAACTCATGCCAGGAAAGAAAATTCAGATAAAAAAGTAAATAGATTGCACATTAACCCTTTACTCCTTGAGGCATTTCTATGGTATCTCTAAATGACCCTAGATAATAGTAATGATGAAGCTGTTTCTTATGTGTATATGACACCTTTTGATAGCAAAGAAAACATGGTCGCTTGAAGGTTAAATTGTTTTGTGCAAATGCTTCCATTTATGACTTCATTTTGTAGTTTAGTTAGGAGCTAACACCAAAGCAAAAATAGCAGCAACAATATCTTAGTCACATTAAGGTGCCATCACACCATGACGTTCTGGTCAACGTTCTCTGAGTATTTCAATCGTTCGATTTTTGAGCGTTCTAGAATGAGGATTTCACATCTGGCATGTAATTAACGTGTGCCTAACGCATGACTAGCGTGTATCTAACATACGAGAAGCGTGTAATGGCGACCAAGTAAGATACCTCCATATGCATGGACATTCGGGAAACGCTCAAATGACGCTCAATGGACGCCAAAAGGACGTTTGTTTCACTTTAGTCACATGCTGCGTGCGCTAGGAGATTGTTCAGCAGTCGTTGACAGGTCGCCAGTGGATAGTTCACTGCAAAGCAAACAATTAGTAACAACCAAGTAACGCTAGCGTAACGACTGACTAGCAATAGCCGAACACGTGCAATGCTCGATGAACGTTAGTAAAACGTTCCACAAACGTTCTTAATGATCTTCAGCGTTTAAAATTAAATGTTAAAGAACGTTGGTGTCATTAAGAACTTTTGTGCATGTTCAAAACTTTTTTTCCGGACTAGTGTTGTCTGCCAATTCCCTGCGATCACCGACGATCACCGACATTCAACAGCGTTCACACAACCCTCTTCTGGCGCTATTCCAGCGACCATGGGCAACTAACAACGTTTCCTCGAACCTCAGAAAACGTTGACCAGAATGTCATGGTGTGATGGCTCCTTTACATGACAATATTTTAGACTTGTCCAATTGAAATGGCTAAATCATGGGATTTGTCTGAAAGAATAGAAAACGTTGTGTACATTTGCTTTTCCCACACATTAAAACTATTTACCTCAGGCTTGTTCAGGTCAGGGATTGTCTGAGATCAGTGTATAATGTACTGCAGATGATTTTTTTAAAACATCCTTGTAAAATATAGATAACATCAGATATGTTTTAAAACATAGAGAATCTGAAAATATCTTTGTAAAATACACATGCTTAACTTGAATCAAGAAAAGAAATACAGTAATACAGGGACTTAGGGTTTTTTTTACTGTCCAAGCAACAACTTTCCTTTTACCACATATATATATATATAGATGTCGCAGCCAAAATCATCAGAACTCTTTACTTTGGTGTGATGGCTTCTGCAAGAAAAATTAATTAGGTGGGGGAAAAAAATGTTTTAGCTTCTGCATGTCTCTACTGTGCTGAATCTGGATACCATGTTGAAACAATATGTCCACTTAATGCGGCATTTAATAAAAATCATTGTTATCACAAAGATCTTAGACAAAAATAAATTTTAATAGACTCTCTGTCTGTTAGATTAAAAAAGATATGGAAACAAGCTTGAAAAATTGCTCAGATTAGTGATGACTTTCCATCCTAAGATGTTGTCATTGTGATGTATTTTAGATAGTTGGAAGAAAGCTGTAAGTGGAATGGAGCGTTAGTGCAAACTAGATGGCTTTGCAAAGTTCCATTACTGTTATATTGATGTCAACTATGAGATAACTGTTACTAATCCATCTATTTAGATTCCTTTCACTTCTCAACCTTAGTTCAGATATTATAAATTTTTGAATGCTTATCATCTGAAGCGCAAGAAATCTGCTGCATGTTAATGCTCTCAATATGAACAAGTCTGAAATATTGTTGTCTGATACAGTTGATATTTAACTTGTTACCAACGATCCAGAGTTTTTAACAGTCCTTCAGCAGGAGGCTTTTGAAAACGTTGCAGGAAATGGAGAAATTATGGCAACCAGCATTGAAGTAAGAACTTGTTTTGTTTGCACACAATCTTTGTGTTCCATCTATGGGGGGTTTTGTAAGATGCATGTGGGCTCAAAAGTGATGGAGAAAAAGAAAAGTTGCTTAAAGGTCACCTATATTCTATTTGTCATTTCTGAAATAAATGACTGGTCCATCTATAATTTTCTCAGCAGTTGTACGTAAAACATTATAAATGATGTACATAATAGTTGAACTAAAGATACATGTAGGTCTCTTATCTGATTATTTCAGATGTTTACATGTCAGAAATTGTGACATGCTTGTTTTTAACATATTCTCCTTATGCCACAATGTTTCCAAAAGTAGTCTTAAGGCGCAAATAACCATTTATAAGTGGTAATTTGTGAATAGTTAAAACATGCCATTCTCTGGCAAACAGAATTGATCTTTAGAGAAGGGAGTCCTTTTTTAGCTCACCTGAGCACAACGTGCTCAGGGGGAGCTATTGTGACCGGTCATCGTCCGGCGTCCGTCCGTCCGTCCATCTGTCCGTCCGTCCGTTAACAATTTCTTTAAAAATCTTCTCCTCCAAAACCAGAAGGCCAATCTTGATAAAACTTGGCAGGAATGTTCCTTGGGTGAAGCTCTACAAAAATTGTTAAAAGAATTTAATTCCAACAAAAACTCTGGTTGCCATGGCAACAAAATGGCTGAAAATGGAAAAAATCTTTAAAAATCTTCTGATGACAAACCATAAGGCCGGGAGCATTCATATTTTGTATGAAGCATCATTGGGTGACCCTTTACCAAAATTGTTAAAATTATTCCCCTGGGGTCATATTTTGGCTTTGTCCGGGCGCACCCTATTTTACATAGAAACAAAGAAGGAAAGCTTTAGAAAATCTTCTTCTGACAAACCATAATGGCTAGAGCATTCATATTTGGTATGTAGGATTACCTGATGATCCTCTACCAAAATTGTTAAAATTATTCCTCTGCTGTCATATTTGGGCTCTGCCCGGGCGCACCCTATTTTAAAATCTTTAAAAATCTTCTTGTGACAAAACATAAGGTTGGGAGCATTCATATTTTGTTTGAAACATCATTGGGTGACCCCTTACCAAAATTGTTAAAATCATTCCCATGGGGTCATATTTGGGCTTTGCCCGGGCGCACTCTATTTTACATAGAAATATAGAAGGAAATCTTTAAAACTTCTTCTGGTGACAAATCATAATGGCTAGAACAGTCCTATTTAGTGTGTAGCATTAACTGATGATCTTCTACCAAAATTGTTGAAATTATCCTTCTGCGGTCATATTTGGGCTCTGCCCAGGCGCACCCTTTTTTACAATCTTTAAAAATCTTCTTGTGACAAACCATAAGGCGGAGGGCATTCATATTTTGTTTGAAGCATCATTGGGTGACCCCTTACCAAAATTGTTAAAATTATTCCCCTTGGGTCATATTTGGGCTTTGCCTGGGCACACCCTATTTTACATAGAAACAAAGAAGGAAACCTTTCATAAATCTTTTTCTGACAAACCGTAATGGCTAGAGCATTCATATTTGCTATGTAGCAAAATCTGATAATCTTCTACCAAAATTGCTAGAATTATCCCTCTGCGGTCATATTTGGGCTCTGCCCGGGCGCACCCTATTTTACATAGAAACAAAGAAGGACATCTTTTAAAAATCTACTTGTGACAAACCATAAAGGCTAGAGCATACATATTTTGCATGTAGCATCTGTTTTCATCTAGTGACCCTTTATAAAAATAATTAAAATTATCCCCTTGGAGTCATATTTTGGCTCTGTGCCCTGGTGCACACTATTTCACATAGAATCATAGAAGGAAATCTTTTAAAATCAGTTCCATCTAAAAAGGAGAAATTGTTTGTAACAAGCAATTTCTCCTTTCTCACAATCTTTTCTACCATATAGATCACTTTTTTTTCATTTTAGATACATTTTAAAATGTCGTCTGCAATTTGTTTCAATTTGGAACGGTCTAAAATTTTGTCATCTGGTAATGGCTAAACTACAAGTCAAAAAGGGAACAAGACACTGCGAAGAGAAAAATTGATGATAAGCAGCAGCTTTTAGCTCCACTGGCCAAAGACAAAGAAGAAAATCTGTAAACATATTTTTGTGACAAACCCCAGGGTATGCAAGTATTTGAAAAGAATTAATAGCCTGCCCTTGATAAACCATATAAGTTACAAATATACTCAGGTGAGCGATATAGGACCATCATGGTCCTCTTGTTTTTATTAGCTCACCTGAGCACAACATGCTCAAGGGGAGCTTTTAGGATCATCCGGTGTCTGTCGTGCGTCAGTGCGTCATCAACAATTCTTTAAACATCAACTCCTCCTAAACCGCTGGGCAGATTTGGACCAAACTTGGCTGGAATGTTCCTTGGGAGGTCCTCTTTAAAAATTGTTCACAGAATTTGATTCCATCAAAAACTCTGGTTGCCATGGCAACCAAATGGATTTTACAAGGGAATTCTTTAAAAATCTTCTCCTGAAACCGCTGTTCAGATTTTGAAATAATTTCACAGATATGTTCCAGGATGACCCTTTCCAAAAATGTTCGTAAAATTTTGATCCGTCAAAAAATGTGGCTCTGGTGAATGGGGGCTTCTTGCACCATATAGAAATGAAGGGATTCTTAAAAATTCTTCTTCTTTGAAACCGCTAGTCAGATTTTGAAATAATTTCACAGGATTATTCCTTGGGTGACCCTTTTAAAAATTTGTTCGTAAAATTTCGATCCGTCAAAAAATGTGCCTCTGGTGAATAGGGGCTACTTGCTCTATATAGAAACTAAGAAATTCTTAAAAATTCTTCTTCTCTGAAACGGCTTGTCAGGATTTTAAATAATTTCACAGAGATGTTCCTTGAATGACCCTTTCCAAAAATTGTGCGTGTAAATTTGATCCGTCAAGAAACACAGCTCTGGTGAATGGGGGCTACTTTCACTATAGGGAAATGAAGAAATTCTTACACAGAAATGTTCCTTGGATGATCCTTTTTAAAAATTGTTTGTGAAATTTTGATCCATCAAGAAACATGGCTCTGCTGAATGGGGGCTTCTTGCACTATATGGCCATGAAGACATTCTTTAAAATTCTTCTTCTCTGAAACCGCTGATCAGATTTTGAAATAATCTCACAGAAATGTTCCTTTGGTAACCCTTTTCAAAAATTGTTTGCAAAATGCTGATTTGTATAGAAACGTGGCTCTGGTGAATGGGGTCTACTAGCACTATTTGGTCATGAAGAAATTCTTTTTCTCTGAAACGGCAGATCAGATTTTGAAATAATTTCTCAGAAATGTTTCTTAGCTAACCCTTTTCAAAAATTGCTCTAGAAATTTTGATCCATTAAGAAACATGGCTCTGATGACTGTGGGCTATTTACACTATACAGACATGAAGAAATTCTTCTTCTCTGAAAGGGCTGATTACATTTTGAAAGAATTGGCTAAGGTTCTCTCAGAAGTTCAGGTGAGCGATCCAGGGCCATCTTGGCCCTCTTGTTACAATATTCAAATCACCAGTTTAGTCTTGTTTTGATAATAGATTAACCCATTACCACACAATCCCTACTTTTGACGCCCCTGAGAAAGAAGCCTTTAGAAAACATTGTGGGAAAAGGAGAAAATGCTGGTAACCAGCATTTTCTCTTTTTCCCACAATGTTTTCTACCCTTCACAAAACAAGTTTAAAATTTTCAGTCAGTCTTAGTTTGTCGTCTGCAAATACTTTCAATTTGGACCAGTCTAAAATATTGTAGTTTGGTAATGGGTTAAAGACTGGAGGATTGTTAAGTACAATAAAAAGAATTAGACCTGTTGCCTTTTTAGCTCACCTGAGCACAAAGTGCTCATGGTGAGCTTTTGTGATCGCCGAATGTCCGGCGTCCGGTGCCCAGCATCAGGCATGCGTCATCCACAATTTCTTTAAAAATCTTCTCCTAAACCACTGGGCCAATCTTGAAGAAACTTGGCAGGGATGTTCCTTGGGTGAAGCTCTACCAAAGTTGTTCAAGAGATTGAATTCTACCCATAACTCTGGTTGCCATGGCAACCAAAAGGAAAAAAATAGCAAAGTCTTTGCAAATCTTCTTCTTTGCAACTAGAAGGCGTAAAGCTTTGATATTTGGTATGTAGCATATCCTAATGGACCTCTGCCAAGATTGTTCATATGAGGCCCCTGGAGTCAAAACTGGTCCTGCCCCAGTGGTCAGAAGTTTGAAACATAGGAACAAAGAAGGAAAACTTTAAAGTTCTTCTTCTCTGAAACTAGAAGGCGTAGAGCTTTGATGTTTGGTGTGTAGCATCTCCTAGTGGACCTCGACCAAGATAGTTTATATGATGTCCCTGGGGTCAAAACTGGTCCTGCCCAGGAGTCACAAGTTTAAAACATAGAAATAAAGAAGGAAAACTTTAAAATTCTTCTTCTCTGAAATTAGAAGGTGCAGAACTTTGATATTTGGTATGTTGCATCTTTTATTAAACCTCTAACCAAGATTGTTCATATGATGCCCCTGGGGTCAAAACTGGTCCTGCCCCGGGGGGTCACAGGGTCGTAAAAATCAGGAATTGTTCAGTAAAGGCTTAACACACAATCCAATATTTCAAATTACCATGAGGAGGAAATCTTGTTCAAAGCATTTGAGGAAAAAAGAGAATCCTAGCTAAACATTTTCTCCTTTTCCCTCAATGTTTACTACTTCCTTTACAGAAATGAATTCTACCAGTTCAAACACACTATAATTATGTCATTTGAAAGTGCCTTTGATATGCATCAGTCAGAATTTTATGCTGTGGTGTATAGTTAATATGAGTCGAACACCATAAGTAAAAATGGTGCACCAGGTAAAGGCCTTTATACCTTCTTGCAAAATACAAGGTGTGCAGCAAATGAGAAAATAATCTCTTCTCCTGCTGAATACTTAAAACAGAAAAACTAACATAGATTGATTCAGAAATAGTTTATTAGCTTTACTGGCTGAAGGCCAGGGGGCTTTTATCATGGTCCAGTGTCCATCTCGTGTCCATCCATCCATCCGTACGTCAATGCGTTAACTTTTAAACGTCTCCTTCTTTGAAACTTTGATGAAACTTCACAGAAATGATCCTAGCATAGTCCTCCTCAAAATTTTGTGAAAGAATTTAATTCCTTCAAAATCTCTGGTTGTCATGGCAATAAAACTGAAAAATATTGGAAATCTGAGAAAATCTTCTTGTCTGAAACTGTAAGGCTTAGGGCTACCAAATTTGGTATGTAGCTTTAGAATTCCATCAAGTTTTTTCAAATGATAGCCCTGGGGTCAAATTTGACCAGAACCGGGGGGGGGGGGGGGTCACAAGTTATGGGTATAAAGAAGATTTTAGAAATCTCCCTTTACCAAGCCATAAGCCCTAGGGCCACCAAATTTTGCATGTGGCTTTATGTAGTGGTCCTCTATCAAGAGTGCCTACTAGATAGCCCTAGAAAAACTTAGAAATCTCAGTCACAAGGTCTAGGGTTAACAAATTTTGCATGTGGTTTAAATCTGGTGGGCCTCTACCAAGAGTACCCAAATTATAGCCCTTGGGTCAGAAGTTTTACATGGGTTTACATAGTGAAATCCTCAAAATTTTTCTTGTTACAAACCATATAAACTTGTGCCACCAATTTTAGTCCTGTCTCAGGAGTCTTATGTTCAAAACCAATTGGCTAAGTATTGTAATGTTTAGCATGTAGGAATTGTATGTATTACCTAATTGAGCGATACAGCAGGCCCTCTTGTCTTTTAGTTCTTGACCTTTGAAGGTGTCACACAACTCATGCGAACAAGTATTGGCTCTTTTTTTTAGCTCACCTGAGCACAACATGCTCAAGGGGAGCTTTTAGGATCACCCGGTGTCCGTCGGTTGTCGTGCGTCGTCAACAATTCTTTAAACATCAACTCCTCCTAAACCCCTTGGCCAATTTGAACAAAACTTGGCTGGAATGTCCCTTGGGAGGTCCTCTTAAAAAATTGTTCACAGAATTTGATTTCGTCAAAAACTCTGGTTGCCATGGCAACCAAATGGAATTTTCAAAGAAAATCTTTAAAAATCTTCTTCTCTGAAACCGCTGGCCAGATTTTAAAATGGTTTCACAGGGGTTTCCTTGGGTGACCCTTTTCAAAAATTGTTTGCGAAATTTTGATCTGTCAAGAAACATGGCTCTGGTGAATGGGGGCTACTTGCACTATACAGAAATGAAGAAATTCTTAAAAATTCTTCTCTGAAACCGCCGGTTAGAATTTGAAATAATTTTGGGTGACCCTTTTCAAAAATTGTTCGCGAAATTTTGATATGTCAAGAAATATGGCTCTGGTGAATGGGGGCTACTTGCACTATACAGAAATGAAGTAATTCTTTAAAATTCTTCTTCTCTGTAACCGCTGGTCAGAATTTGAAATAATTTCTCAGGGATGTTCTTTGGGTGACCCTTTTCAAAAGCTGTTCGCGAAATTTTGATATGTCAAGAAACATGGCTCTGGTGAATGGGGGCTACTTGCACAATACAGAAATGTAGAAATTCTTGAGAATTATTCTTCTCTGAAACGGCAGGTCAGATTTTCAAATAATTTCAGAGATATTCCTTGGGTGACCCTTTTCAAAAATTGTTCGCATAATTTTGATCTGTCAAGAAACATGGCTCTGGTGAATGGGGACTACTTGCACTATATAGACATGAAGAAATTATTGAAGATTCTTCTTCTCTGAAACCGCTGGCCACATTTTTTAAAATAATTTCACAGGGATGTTACTTGAATGACCCTTTTCAAAAATTGTTCGCTAAATTGTCATCTATCAAGAAACATGGCTCTGGTGAATGGGGGCTACTTGCAGTTTACAGAAATTAAATTCTTAAAAATTCTTCTTTCCTGAAACTGATGGTCAGTTTTTCAATTGACTTTTACAGGTGACCTTTTGGAAATTGCTTGGCACAATAATAATTTTGTTTCTAATATTTCAATACCTCAAAAAAAAAAAAAAAAAAAAAAATAGGCTATGGTCCCCTTAAAAATTCAGATGAGTGATCCAGGGCAATCTTGGCCCTCTTGTTTTTAATTTTAGTTAAAAGTTTCTATATTTTCTGGATTGCCATGCAATGAGTCAAAAAACTTTTCTCTGCAACATGTTCACAACATTGTTGGTCAATATTCTAATAATAAATTCATGTGAATTTACTATGGAAGTGCCACTGGAAGAAGGAGTTTCTTGTGTGACCATCTGATGATCCAGAAATGTTGAAAGTTTTTCAAAATTCTTCTATTCATTGCCAATACTTGGTTTCAAACAAGATAGTATGTCGGGTTTCCTCAGATTTTCTTGCACACCTTGTTCTTATTTGCCATTACAGAGGCATTTACTAATGTGCTGTATTTTGGTAGCAGGGTTCAGTGATTAACTCTTTCCCAAACAAGCCCTTGTTTTTACGTGTCTGCTGTATAAGTCTTTAGAAAACACTGTGAGAAAAGGAGAAATTGCTCATTAAGAGCAATTTCTCCTTTTCCCACAGCGTTTCTAGCCTATTGGAAAACTTTCTGCCATTCTCAGCAAATTCAAAATTGTCACCTGCAAACACATTGAGTTGAAGAGTCTAAAATTTGTCATTTGGGAAAGGGTTTAATGGTGAAACAGTGACAGTTCGATGACAAATAGAGCCTCAGTGGCCTATGGATACACAATCGCCTGGAAGTGTGAAATAACTATTCTTCCCTGATGGTCTTAATGACATTTAGGCCAGAGTGTTTATAGACTTAAATCTTTAGGTAAAAACCAAGACTTTTAGCAACCCTGAGCAAGAGCTGTTTGAAAGCATTGAAAGAAAAGGTGAAAATGTGAATCCAGCAGTTTGAGCCACATTTGGTTTGTTGAAATTAGATGCTTTCAGATTGGATAAATTTAGAATTTTGTTTTGTGGTACATTGGTAATGGTTTGTCTTTATAACATTATGTGGTTATGTGGTGAATGTTTTATATTTTCAGATCTATGAGAAAAAGCTAAAACAGTTCAAAGAGGCATTACAGAATTTGGACTCTGGTTTGTCAGAAGGACTTCAGAAACGTGTTAAAAGGGTAGAAGGGGCAGAAACAATAAAAAATGAACTAGATTCTCTAAACAGACAGTACATAAATCAAGTATTGTGGGCAAATAGCAGGCTGAAACAGATACAGGATGTTTTTGCTGAGGCCAAGATTGATGTACAGGTAGATTGATTTGTATAGCTATAAACCTTTAACCCATTACCAAACGACAAAATTTTAGGTTTTTCCAAATTGAAAGAAATTGCAGACGACAAAATAAAAGTGACTGAAAATTTGAAATTTGTTTTGTGAAGGGTAGAAAACACTGGGAAAAGGAGAAAATACTGGTTACCAGCATTTTCTCTTTTTCCCCACAATGTTTTCTAAAGTTCTAAAGGCTTCTTTCTCAGGGGCATCAAAAGTAGGGATCGTGTGGTAATGGGTTAAGTTGTAATTACACAAGTATTCATGAACAGTTTGCCAGAATGGACATGTTTTCAGAAACAGCCAAGTTGCAGGTCTTATTGCTGTTAAGAACGATTATAATGGCTGTTCCACTGCTTTCTTAGCAGATGGGTCTTATTCATGTTGTTTGAAGATGAATGTATTATGATACGTGACTGGATTTGTCCTTTCCATTGACAAATAAGTCCCAGTGGTTCTAAAGTCTTACAACCAAAAGATTTAGTTATTCAAACCATACAAATAAGAATATTTTATAGGATGTGGAGTGGGAGCAATCATACATCAATTTTCCAAGCTCAGATTTTAGATGGAATCATTTTGACTCTTAAATAGTAGTTTTAACTCTTTACCAAAGGACAAAATTTAGACTGGTCTAAATTGAAAGCACAAGCAGACAACATTATAAACATAACTCAAAATTTGTAATCTGTTTCCAGCAGGGTAGAAAATATTGTGGGAAAAGGAGAAAATGCTGCTAACCAGCATTTTTAGCTCACCTGAGCACGAAGTGCTCGTGGTGAGCTTTTGTGATCGCCCAATGTCCGTCGTCCACAATTTCTTTAAACATCTTCTCCTCCTAAACCACTGGGTCAATCTTAATGAAACTTGGCTGGGATGTTTCTTGGGTGAAGCTTTACCAAAGTTGTTTAAGAGATTGAATTCCATCAATAATTCTGGTTGCCATGGCAAGCAGAAGGAAAACAACAGCAAAATCTTTGAAAATCTTCTCTGAAACTAGAAGGTGTAGAGCTTTGATATTTGCTATGTAGCATCTCCTAGTGGACCTCTACCAAGATTGTTCATATGATGCCCCTGGGGTCAAAACTGGCCAGCCCCGGGGGTCACAATTTTGAAACATAGGAAAAAAGAAGGAAAACTTTAAAATTATTCTTCTCTGAAACTAGAAGATGCAGAGCTTTGATATATGGTATGTAGCATCTTCTAGTGGACCTCTACCAAGATTGCTCATATGATGCTACGGGGGTCAAAGTTTAAAACATTGGAACAAAGAAGGAAAACTTTAAAATTCTTCTTCTCTTGAACTAGAGCGTGCAGAGCTTTGATATTTGGTAGGTAGCATCTCCTAGTGGCCCTCTACCAAGATTGTTCATATGATGCCCCTGGGATCAAAATTGGCCCTGCCCAGGGGGTCCCATTAGTTTGAAACATAGGAACAAAGAAGGAAAACTTTAAAATTCTTCTCTGAAACTAGAATATGCAGAGCTTTGATATTTGGTATGTTGTATCCCCTAGTGGCCCTCTACCAAGATTGTTCATATGATGCCCCTGGGGTCAAAACTGGCCAGCCCTGGGGGTCACAATTTTGAAACATAGAAATAAAGAAGGAAAACTTTAAAATTATTCTTCTCTGAAACTAGAAGATGTAGAGCTTTGATATTTAGTAAGTAGGATCTCCTAGTGGACTTCTACAATTTTTTCATATGATGTCCCTGGGGTCAAAAATTGCCCTGCCCCAAGGGTCACTAGTTCGAAACATAGGAACAAAGAGGGAAAACTTTAAAATTCTTTTTCTCTGAAACTGGAAAGAGTAGAGCATTGATATTTGGTATGTAGCATCTTCTAGTAGACCTCTACCAAGTTTGGTTATATGATGTCCCTAAGGTCAAAACTGGCCCGCCCCGGGGGTCACAAGTTTGAACATAGGAACAAAGAAGGAAAACTTTAAAATTCTTCTTCTCTGAAACTGGATGGCTTAGAGTTTTGATATTTTGTATGAAACATCTAGTAAACCTCCTTCAAGTTTGTTCATGTGATGCCCCTGGGGTCCAAACTGGCCCTGTCTGGGGGTCACAAGTTTAAACATGGGGAAAAAAAGGAAAACTTTTAAAATTGTTCTTCTTTGAAACCGGAAGTTGTTGATCTTTGATATTCGGTATAAAGCATCTCATAGTGGACCTTTGCTTAGTTCATTCATGTGATGTCCCTGGGATCATAATTTGCCCAGCCTCAGGGGTCACAAGTTTAAACATGGGAACTAAAAAGGAAAAAATTAAAATTCTTCTTCTCTGAAACTAAGAGGTGAAGAGCTTTGATATTTGGTATGTAGCATCAACTAGTGGACCTTTTCGAAGTTTGTTCATAAGATGCCTCAGGGGTCAAAACTGGCCTTGGTGAACATTTTTGTTGTATTGCCTGCCCTTTGCAACTTTTATACCTCCTCAACAACTGCCGGTGGGATGGGCATATGATGCGCCAATTTGCCACTCGTTTCATTATCATTTGGCCTTGAACCTCAATATTTGGTATTTATCTTCATTGTACACTTTTACTGCTTAGTACTCAGGTGAGCGATATAGAACCATCATGGTCCTCTTGTTTCCTTTTTCCACAGTGTTTTCTATCCTTCCAAGAACAAATTTCAATTTTTCATTCACCTTTATTTTGTCGTCTGCAAATGCTTTCAATTTGAACCAGTCTAAAATTTTGTCATGTGGTAAAGAGTTAAACATTTGGATGCAATGTACATGTTAGTGTTGCTCCAATTACAGGGGAGATAATGCATAGAGGATAATCAACTGATTATTTTTGATATGAAAAATATCTCACAAGGATGCATTGTGTGTGTTAGGCGTTGAAAAAACTAGTGCACAGCACGAGTTTTTTTTAACCCCTTACAAAGCATCAGCATGAGATTTTTTTCATATCAAAAATAACCAGTTGACTATTCTATTTATTATATACCTTACTAACATTATTATTTTGAATTTTTTGTTTGAAAGGCAAAATCAATATTTTGGATAGAGAGAAGAAATCGCGGACATACTATGGATGAATACATAATTTAAAAGAACAAAATGAGACTACTGGTTGAAAATATAGAACTTAAAATTAACACTATCTATAAGTGCTCAATGAAAGAAAAATTATATCTTAAATTACGGCAGGAGTGAAAGTTGATATCATTACTAGTGATGATATCAAAATATATTACACTGGGAAACAGTAATAAAACTGTATATTGTATTGTACCAAGCAAGTCATCCCAAATATAGATTACACAACTGACTGATTCAGATGTAGAGTGATCTTCAAACATGTAAGCCTGCACTGTCCAAACAGGTTAACATCGATGATGCATCCGACCTCTTTCTCACAGGGGGTGAATCATGTATATTCAACAAATACTTATGTCAGCAGACTGCTCACCATTTCCATCCAGATTCACAAATCCTTAACTCTTTACCAAACAACGAAGTTTTAGACCAGTCCAAATTGGAAGGCATTTGTAGACGACAAAATAAAGCAAGGTAATAAATTGAAATTTGTTGTTGGAAGGATAGGAAACATTGTGGAAAAAGGAGAAAATGCTAGTTACAGCATTTTCTCCTTTTCCCACAATGTTTTCAAAAGGCTTCTTTCATAGGGTCATTAAAAGTCAGTTTTGTGTGGTAAAGGGTTAATATTATGCTTTCACTGTTATTATATTATGCTGTTTCTGTATTATGACTGAAAGCAGTGTAAAATACCAATCAATCAATAAGTCAGTCAACAGATCAATCAGTTATATAATCAATCTATCAGTCAGTCAGTCAGTCAATCAACCAATTGGGAATGTTAGAAAGAAGATAAAGAAGTACAAGCAAATAGTGGATGGAAAAATGGCTGAAATGGAGTACTGTTGAAAATGATGTGAAATTAAACAACTAGTTAGGATAGGCCATCATGCAATGAAAAGTTGTTTTTTTTTTCACAAAGTATTTTGCAGGCAAATAATATTGAACAAGGTTGTAACAGCTTGAATACTCAAAGTATATTTTCCCCTAAATTTAAAAAAAAAAAACACAATGGAATGAAGGGTATAATGCTAAGTAAAATAAAAAGTATTATCTGATTTTGTATAGAATATGTCACAATAATTAATGACACATTTAAAGCCTGTCAACTTCGCTTTACTTATATTATGACTATAGTAAGTGTTGTACATTGCTTCCAGAGTCATCTACCAGTTTTAGGGCAAGCAAAATCTGCTGCAGCTATTCCATATATGCAGTATTACAATAAAGGTCTTTTTCATCTTTTGAAAAGAATTTGTCACTCAGCAGTTCTCTCTACTTTTCAGTATCTCCACTTTATTTTTTCTCTTGTTGTTTTCCAGTTTCCTGTGTTGGTCACCGAAAGAATACCATTACTACGTACATTCCGAGCAGAATTGACAAAGAGGTCATCACTACTTGTTGATGAAGACATGCAAGAATTTTTCCAACAATTAGAAGATTATGAAGGCTATGGGGGTCTACAAGCCATGGGAAGAACAGGTCAAGCCTTTGGTAGTCAAACAGGAATTAATCTCAGTCAGGCAGAAAGCTTACCACAAGGACAAACAGTTCAAGTTTCTGCCACATTTGTACAAAAACAACCTATAGGGAAGTGGAAAATGAAACCATCTCCAGTGGCGACTGAAAAATTGAGCAGTAAAGTTGCTAGTATGGCAGGCCTGTCGGACCTCAATGCTGATGAGCTTGATAGTATATGTCAGTCAGGACAAATCCTAATTACTGTGAAACAAGGTTGTCTAGCACCCAAAGGGACATACTTACATACCCCTGCAATCCTCAATGCCAGAACAGGAAGGAAACTGAATTTAGTTGATTCCATCAGAGCAGGGATATTTGATATTAAATCTGGAACTATTGTGGATCAAAGGACCAACAGGAAAATGAACTTACCTCAAGCTGAGACCAATAAGTACATTTCCTCTGAAATGAAAAAACAGCTGACCACTAAGTGTGGGCTATGTGATCCATTTTCTGGTAGGGAGTGCACCTTATTAGAAGCTATTCAGAAAGATTTGTTTAATCCTATAAACATAACGGTTAAGGATTTTTCATCAGGACAGTATATTGCCTTACAAGAAGCTGTTTCAAGAGGGTTAATTTCTCAAGAAAATGCTCATCAGGTCTCTGGAGATGGTGTGACAGTGACTTTCATTACACAGTCGCAGGCTATCTACAGCAATGAGGAATTTTCAAATAATACAACAAGGCTAAGCTTAGGGGATGTTGTTGAGCTATGTCTGTACATTCCACATACAGGAAAGGTTATTGATCCAATCTCTGGGATACAAATGTCAATGTTAGAAGCAGTTGAAAAGGGTTTGGTGAATCCCACTAGGAATGAAATTAAAGATAATGGTTCTGGAAAATGGTTAACTCTCATAGACGCTGTTTCAAATGGTGTCATAGATCCCGATTCTGGAATGTATATAAATAAGCAAAATGGTCAAAAATTGACTCTGGACGATGCTTATCAAAGAAAGATGATAAACAAGCCCATAGTTTTATCAAAAGCTATGAAGGATGGTGCTCTGTTAGACAATGGTAGCGTTATAGATGTTCATACAGGGCGAATCATCTCTTTGAAAGAGGCAATGGAAGTTGGAGTCATTGATTCAGATTGCAAATGTATTGTAGATTCAAATACTGGTGAGACTTTGTCAATAGTGGAGGCAATAAAATGTGGATTATTAGACAGTGAAGGATGTGTACATCCATACAGGAGTGCTCATAGAGAATCAGTTTTAGACAGTGTTGATGCTGGCCATATCAAACTTGTTCAAGAGGATTTATCTTTTGGTAAACTTAGTGTCTGTGATACTAGAACTGGAAATATTGTTACTGTACACCAGGCTATAAAACAGGGAATTATTACAAGCAATGGTGATTTTGTTGACACTTCATCAGGAAGACGGATCTTGCTGAGAGCAGCAGCAGGACAGGGTTTTGTTGAGAAAGATGTAGTTGACAGTTTGTTGAAAGATACTTCTGTAAAAGATTCAAGTGGTAGATATGTGTCTATATTGAAAGCAATTCAAATCGGAATTATTGTTCCAGATACAGCAGAAATTCGTGATCCTAATACCAGAAAACTCTTGAAGCTACAGCAGGCCACCAAAGAGGGTGTCATATCAACAGAGGATGCTCAACTAGTTTTAGAAATTCTGAGTCCTGCAATCGTGCATACTACTATAGCAACAAGACTTCAGCCAGGGCAAGATGAAGCAGGCTTAAGGTCAGTTTCAATTTCAGATGCAATTGCACGTGGCCTTTTAAGTGAAGAAACAGGAACATTCCGAGACCCAAGCACAGGATCTTCAATGCCTGTACAAACAGCTATTGAGCGTGGGCTTCTTAAGCTGTCATCCGAGTGGCCTTCACAATTAAGTCAACATGCTGAAGGGAGTAATTATCCATCACAGAAATCTGATGTGGAGAGATGGATGAAAAGAGTAAATGACAATCCTGAAATTCACAAAGAATTGAAAAATAAAGGTAGAGCAACTGTAGAATCAAAGGTAGTAAAGAACGCAGATGACTATTCTTTTACTCATACCATTGTTACGAAACCAAAGGTAACTGAAACTGTGGTTGCAGAAACCAAGCATTTCCAAGTTAAATCTGTTGTTGATCCACGGACCAAAAGAGAGATAGGGGTAACGGAGGCCATACATAGAGGGCTGTTAGATATGCAAGAGGGAGCATTTATTCATCCTATTACAGAAGAAAAAGTGACAATTGAAAGTGCTCTTTCCAGAGGGTTTGTAAGAGGAATTGAAACAACAGAACCTGTGCCAGGGACCAGTGTCTTTAAGGAAACTAAATCGTTTGCTATAACAGGGGTTATCCACCCAAGAACAGGGAAAAGGATAACTGTGAGTCAGGCTGTAAAGGATAAGATTCTTGATCTTGAAAAAGGAACATATTCTGGGGTTGATTCAAGAGGTAGAGAAATGAAATTGAATGTAAGTGAGGCAGTGGAGAAAGGATATATTATTGCGGATGAGGATACAATGAAACCAGGAAGAAATTTAAAGCATGAAACTAAAACATATCAATTGAAGAGTGTTGTAAATCCATTAACAAAGCAGAGACTTGAGGTTGCGGATGCGATTAAACAGGGATTGTTGGATGAGCATAAAGGGATATATATGAATCCAATTTCAGGTGAAAAGTTAACAATTCCTGAAGCAATTGAAAGAAAACTTATTGATGCTGAACTTATGTCTGTAATATCAAATGCAGAGGGAGAAGGAAGTAAAATTATAACTACAAAAATGACTACATTGATGGTAAAATTTGTTGTAGACCCAAGATCTGGAGAGTCCATATCTGTAAGTAAGGCAGTGGATGAAGGTATTTTAGACAGTTCTATGGAAAATTACCATAACCCTGTCACTGGTCAGATGTTTTCACTCAATGATGCCATTGACAGAAAACTGGTAATAGCTCAAGCAGCTGTTCTGGAAGGTTCTAGATCAGGATCAACAGAAAGTATTCATATTGATGTTGATGAAGAAGTAGTGGACTCGAGTTTGACAGAAGAAGTTACAACTGAAACTGTGACTTTCAGTATCAATAGTGTAATTGATCCAAGAACAATGGAAATGATGTCTTATGATGAGGCAGTTCTATATGGAGTACTCGATGTTTCACGTGGGCTGTACATTAATCCCATGACAAGAGAAACAACTCCAATAAATGTTGCCCTGGAGAAAGGTTTAATTCAAGGGGAGGTCACATCAAAAACAAAAGCTGAAGATCTTATGAAAAGTAGTGTAGAGGCAAGTCACTTACTGTTTCCAGTGAAAAAGATCTCATCTGTCGTTGACCCACGTGACAGAAGAGAAATTTCATTGGTGAAAGCTGTGAAAGATGGAATTATTGATTTAGAAAAAGGAACATACTTTGATGTTGGAACTATACAAAATATTTCTTTAGAGCAAGCACATGCAAGGGGTTATATTAAGCTTTCGAAAGCAACTGATGCAGATGAAATAGAGAGAATGCGCATTGAGTCACAGAGAAAGGAATCGGAGAGAAGGCATTTGTCATCTGAAAATGGCCTTGATCCACAAATTGACATGAAGATGGAAAAGTTTGGACTGACTGGTGAGAAAGAGGATAGTGTGTTTCCTGATGAAGTTTTAAATTATACAACCTATGTTGAGAATGGGGGACAAAATGGTAATATTGAATTGCATGATAAGCGAGGCATAAGGACATGGAAACAAGAGGAGCTTGCTGTTGTTGAACCAGACTCCAGCATTTCTACAGACTCTAGATCTGATTCTCCAATGGAAATTGCTGATTTGGAATACTCTGATGGTTTGTCTTATAAATCTGCTCAAAGACTGGGCATCATTGATCCACTCTCCGGCAGAGTGAGGGACCCAAAAACTGGCAAATACATCACCATAAATGAAGCTGTAGAAAGAGATGTTCTTGATCAGAATAAGCCAGCTATGAAAGATGTTCTTACTGGAAAAGAAATAAGTCTGAGAGATTGTATCAGAAAAGGAATTATTGACCCTGTAACATGCAAAATAAACGACCAAAAGGCCAAAGCAGAAAAGATTACACTCATTCCTGATCTGGAAGGGAAGAAAACAAAGAGCAAACCAATAAATCTCCTAGATGCTGTAGGTGTAGGATTATATGATGATTCAACAAGCATGATCACAGATCCGAAAACTAATCAAAGTTTAACCTTGTCAGAAGCGGTATTTCGTGGCATTATTGATGGTAATCTTGTTTGTGTAGTTGATGATCAGACTGGAGAAAAACTACAGCTTGAAACAGCTTTACGGCAGGGTTTAATTGATGGAGTCACTGCTGAAGTAACGAATCAGAGAACTGGTGAGAAAGTGCCACTACTTTCAGCTATTGAGCAGGGTTTGATTGAGAATGCTTTTGATAAAGAATCTTGCAAAGTATATGACATATTGTCTGGACAATCAATTCCTCTTGACAAGGCTTTGACTGATGGCTACATTAGGTCCAATCAGGCCAAAATACTTGATACAAGTACAGGTGATGTTGTTACCCTAGATGTAGCTATGAAAAAGGGACTTTTAGATGTAAGAAGTGGTGCAATTATGGATAAATTGACAGGCAGGAAAATGTCTCCACAAGAAGCCCTGAAAAAGGGATTACTTGCGGTGGTTGGTGCCCCTGTGTTAGCCGGAAAAGTAATTTATGATGCAGTGAAAGAGAAGGCCGATGGAAGAGAATCTAGATCTAAAATGCTAGACAAAAATATTCTGTCTTCAATTGAAGTCAGTCCAAGCAGATACCAACCTGAGAGTATTACTACTAGATCTACTAATGGAGAAGTACCTCAGGAAGAACCTACAACTTTACTGGACCATCCCAAATCTACAATTGTTTATGCCAAACCTGGTGACATTATTACTCCATCAGCACCATCACAGCTCTTCTCAGAAACAGGTTATGGGATGGTTGAAAAAGATTCTGGGGTAAGTTTTAGTTCAGTTAGTCTTTCCAGTAAGAGATTTGATAAACATTTTCTTTTTCAGGTTGATAGTTTTCTGGTTGTATTTAGAGTCAGTTATATCAAGAAAGTAATTAGCTTTTCCCCCACAAAAATGTATACTCCAAAGTATACTGTAGGCGCACTAATCTGATTTTAAATTGTAATACTTACTTGATATACCTAACTTTAAGTTGAATGATATAACATGTACTTTTTCTTCTTAAATGTGTAACTAACAAAAACTAAAATATTTGTGTGTCTGGAATTGTATGTGAGTGAGTGTGTGTGTGTGTGTACAGTGGTAGTTTTTTTTTCAGGTTTCTGCATAGGTGACATGCTTTCCAAATATTCTTTTAATCAGTGCTAACGAATCCCCTTGAATTGTTTCTTTTAACAGTATCCAGATGAAGGTCCTGTACAGCTACTAAACTCAAAGTCTGTATCACGAGAAACAACAGAAGAAATTTTTTCAGTACCCTTAAAACTGCCTCATAATATTAGAATTGATTGGTCTGATGGTACATGTACAAATAAAACAACTGGGGAAACCTTATCTGTTAAAGAAGCAGTAGGAAGAGGGCTTTTGGATTCTGATTATGTTGAAAACTTAGCAAAAAATGCTGAAAGTATACAAAAGAAAATAGAAATAAACTGGGAAGAGGGGACCATAATCGATAGATTTACATTAGAAAGCATGACAATTGACGAAGCAGAATCTAGAAAATACATTGATAAAGAAACTGCAAAAATCTTGAAAGCTATTAGTGGAAAATTTGACAAAGATCTCACTTCAAAAGGAGGTAAAGGTTTTGAAGTTCAAAAGCACATTGAAGGCACTAGAAAGGAAGAAACAAGTGAAGAACATACTACCAAAAAAACTTTAATTGAACAAAGTGACACTAAACAGACTAGGCATCAAACAAGGAGAAAGGTATCCATGAATGATTTGACAAAAGTACAGAGCTTTTCTGCAGCATCTGTCCTGAACTCCATAAGATCAGATGATATTGACCTTAAAGAATCATACATTGTCAATCCACAAAATGCAGAGGTGATCACAATGCAAGAAGCAATTCAAGAGGGTGTATTTAACATGCAAACTGGATTCATTTTAAACAAGAACACTGGTGAGAGGTATAGCTTAGAAATGGCTTATCATGAAGGATTAATTCCTCCTCCTGGAAAGTCAATAACCCGGACAATCGAATCGGGGTTTGTCACAGATCATTTTCAGGATTTAGCCAATTCAGAAAAACAAATACATACTTCAGTGCAAGCTAATTTGAAAACTTCACTTACAGAACCAATGCAAAAACCAATACGTGTTACGTTTGCTCAAGCTGTTGAGGCTGGCTTAGTGGATGAATGTGCAGGAACATTCTTTAATCCCTATAATAATGAAATTTGCTCAATTGCCTCTGCCATGCAAGAAGGATGGATAGTGGAAAATGGCAGTATTAAAGAAGTAAGCACTGAGCCTCAGAGAAAGTACGAAAAGAAAGTTGTAATTCATCAAGTTGCACCTGCAGATGAAGTCAAAAGGTTATCGTTCACACAGGCTCTTGAACAAGGCTTAATTGATTTATGCCAAAATCAATACATTGATCTTTCTTCTGGTAAAGTATTGCCTATTGCCGATGCTATTCAACAACAGCTTATAGATTATTCTGTGAAAAGCAAGAGAGAGGAGAATTACCCTCTCAGCTTGAGTGGTGCCATAGACTCCGGGGCTTTTGATGAGGCAGAGGGTCTATTTACCAGTCCTACAACTGGAGAAAAAATGAATTTGTCTGCGGCCATTGATAGAGGGTTTATAGACAAGAATTCATCCTTGTATGACATTGGTTCTGGTAAGGTACACACCTTAGAAGAAGCAATTATGAAAGGTAAAATTGATCCAAAGACTGGTCAGTATGTAGAAAGTTCTTTGTCAAAGTTAACCATCAAGGAAGCAGCAAAGAAAGGAGCTATTGCTTTAATAGGAGCACCATATCTTGCTTTCAAGGCTGTTAGAGATTTGAAAGAAAAAGACATTGGAGAAGGTGTGACAGATATGAATTCTCTTAGAAGAAAAGCAAAGCCGGTAAAACTTGAGTATGAATGTCATCAAGAACAGGCTAAAACTGATGAACCAGTCACAATACAGGCCACCAAATTCAGTGTATTAGACTCAAATGTTCTTGAAGTCACTCAGGTTCGTGAACTTACATCTGTGACAGCAAAAGATTCTCTTAAAATGAATTTTATGGAAGCTGTATCAAGTGGATACTTGAGCACAGAGACAGGTATGTTTAAAGATCCTGATACTGGTGAGTATCTAACATTGCAGAAAGCTATCTTGAAAGGTAAAATTCATGCAGACTCTGCAAAAGTACAGACAAAAAGTGGGAAATATATCAACTTACAAGAAGGTATGACTGAGGGTATCATAGATAACACAGGTCATTTTGTAGACAGTAATGGGGATACTCACAACCTGAAGATTCTTATTGAAAATGGTGATTTGCAAGAGTTTATACCTGATGTTCATTCTGCATCCAGTCTGGTTGTCAAAACAACAGACAAAATCCTTGTTAATTCTGTGGTAGATCCAAGAAACAATTCCTTTGTAAGTCTTTGCTCTGCTTTAGATACTGGCTTAGTCAATCCCCATGATGGTACTTATACTAATCCAAAATCTGGAGAAATATTTAGTATTATGGATGCAGTACAGTTTGGCTATATACAAGGTCAAGTTGTGGACAGTATTACAGTCAAAGAAGGCCTTTCCAAAGAAGAATTCCAAGCGGAGGTCACTTTTTCAGAGAAGAGAAAAATGAAAGTTGCAACTGTGTTAGATACCAATACGGGAAGGGAATTATCCTTACATGAAGCCATTAGAGAAGGTATTATTGATGAAAATACTAATAGGTACACAGACAAACAAACAGGACAGGTCATGCCTCTACCTGATGCAATTAAACAGCAATATGTGACAGGAAGTGAACTAGAAGCAAACATGTCTTCCACAGAGCAGTATCAGAGATCTGAAGAACAGTTTCTTACACAAACACAGTCTATTGATATCAACAAGGTTATTGATCCCTTTACAAAGAATGTTTTAAGTATCTCAGATGCAGTTGAGCAAGGAGTGCTTGATATTCAAACAGGTGTAATTAGAAATATGAACACTGGTGAAGAGATGTCAATAGCGGAGGCTGTTAAGAGTGGCTTTGTTCAAGGAGCTCCAACATCAAGAAAGAGTGGTCTTTTTGAAGACACTCTACCAAAAAAGTATGTACACATGCTTGATGCCTCTCATCTGAAAACAGTTTATGACCATGATGAAGCTCGATTTATTCCAATGAAACAGGCTGTACAAAAATGTATAATTGATGAAAAAAGAGGTTTATATCTACAAGAAGATGGTTCATCAATGTCAGTAGCTGAAGCTGTTCAACAAGGACTGATACAAACAGACCGAGAACTTGGACTTTCTGAAGAAAGCCAAACTTACACTATACATTCACTTCTTGATCCATATTCAGGAAAGAGAATTACAGCATCTGAAGGAATTGAAAAAGGTTTATTGAATCTTCAGCAAGGAATATATTTGAATCCTATCACGAAAGAAATGTTTGCTATTCCAAAGGCTGTAGCTGGTGGATTCATAGATGCAGATGTGAATAGAAGTGAATCTTCTGTTCCTTTTCTAAAGCCAATTAATCAGCAGCAAGATGGGAGCAAGAAAGCATACAGTGTTACTGGAGTTCTAGACCCTTTCACCCATGAAGAGTTATCAGTAACTGAAGCAGTATCAAGGGGAGTCCTTGATCAATCAATATGTAAATATCTAGATACCAGAACAGGTCAAACATTTACTCTTAAAGATGCTGCTGACAAAGGACTAGTTTTACTTGATCGGAATTATGAGATACCAATACAAACTCATGTAAAAAAGGAAGTAATAAACGTGTCTGCTATCATAGACCCTGCAACAGGTAAAGAGTATAGGCTTACTAGAGCTGTTGAGAAGGGACTTTTTGATCCTGAGAAAAGTATGGTTCGAAATAATTTGACGGGTAAATGGATGCCTCTAGATGATGCTGTCAAACAGGGCTTGGCTCGTATAGAACATGCATCTGGTGTTTCAGAACAAGAAATTGTAAAGGGCATTGTTGTTGAGAAAGTCAAAGATCCTATTACAGGACAAGATCTGTCAGTTAGAGAAGCAATGAAAAGAGGTATACTAAATTCTGATTCAGGAGATTATGTTGACAACAAAACAAATACGAAAATTCCAATTGAGGAGGCCTTGAAGAATGATCTGATTACAGGCCGTAAGTCATTAGCTTCAAGAAAAACAAACATAAAGAAAAGTGATACCAGAAATATAACTCTGTCACAGGCTCTTGACACTAGAACAGGGGCTGAAATAAGTGTTGAAGAGGCAGTGCATAGAGGATTGGTAGATAGAGATCTTTCACAATATACCGAACCAAAGACCGGCAAGATATTTCCAGTTGAAGATGCAATGAAAGAGGGGTTTGTAAGTGGCTCTGTGTCTGTACAAGCAGCCACTAAAACTGAATATACTGAGCCTACGACCAAGACTTACAATATAACGAGTGTACTGGATACAAAATCAGGCAAACATTTAAGTGTTGCAGGAGCACTTAAAGCTGGTGTGCTTGGTCCAACTGGACAGTTTATTGACACAAAAAATAAGCAAGTGATGCCAGTCTCTGATGCCATCAAGGCTGGATTAGTTGAGACAGAATTGCAAGAAAAAGGTGATAAGAAGAAAAATCTGACACTTATAGAACCTGGAAATGAACTTCAAGTAGTAACATTTACACAAGCTCTGAAAAGCAAGTTCATTAATGGAGTTGAAGGAACATTTTCTGACCCATTTGGTGGAAAAATTTTACCAGTGGATACAGCAATCTTGACTGGTAGGTTAGTGAATGACTTTGGGAAACCGTTTAAATTCAAACCAGTGAAAAAAGACAAGATTACTTACAGCTTTCAACAAGCTTTTAAAAGTGGTCTTCTGGATATGAAAACTGGTCTTTTCTGGTATGTGAAAAAGGGTAAGTCTTATACTGTTGATGAAGCTGTGAAGAAAGGATATCTTAACTCTTTGTGTGAGAGTTCTCAGCTGGGGAACCAACAGGATGGCTCGGTGATCGTTGTTAAGGGTGAAATTGTAAAACCTCTCTCTGTTACTCATTTTAGAGTAGGTGAGTTCATAGGTGCAAAGGATGATGATAAATCTTTATCAGGTGAAAACAGCCCAGATATTGATAGAAGTGCTTGTCAGGTTAAAGAAGATAGCCACCTCTTTACAGAGAAATTGGTAATGAATGAAGCAGTACCTGAAGGTCATCAACCTTCAACTCTCACGGATGCAATTACCTCTGGGCTTGTAAACATGAAAACAGGGGATTATGTGGATTCCATTTCAGGGGAAAACATGTCAGTAGATGAAGCAGTTATATGTGGCTTTTTGGATCTTGACAAACCTCAGAGATTGTATAATGTAGGACTGAACAGAAGTACAAAGTCTCCTATTTGTATTTCAATAGCAATTGAAAAAGGCCTCATAGATAGCACAAATGGAACATTTTGTGAGCCAGCTTCACAGATCTCTGTCACTATACAACAGGCTATACAACTTGGATATTTACAACCTAAACTGTCTGAAGAGAATGTTAATGAAGTGCCCAAGGAAAAAGAAATAAATGGATTCACTGGTATGTCTAAACATCTGGTTATGGTACAAGAGGGATCCCCATTTGAACCTAAAACTGACAATGTGTACAAAGATGGAGAGCTTATTTCAAGGACAATGACAGAGATAGTTACAACACAAGGCTCTGCCACATATATCACCCACCCAGGATTTTGTATAGATTCATTCGGTATAGTTTTGAATAAATCTACTGGTGAAAGAATGTCAATTGGGGAAGCATTAAAAACTGGTATTGTAGATATTGAGGCAGTAGAGGGTACTGAAAAAGTTAAAACAGTAGGGAGTTCTGTCATTCCACCATCATTAGATGATACAGATTCAGAATCTTTGGTGAGATTGAGTACTTGTAACCACTTTTCCAAAGGACATTATATTTGTTATATTGCATCATGATCACACATGTGGAAATAGTCACGACTTTTCTTGGTGCCTTGCTCAATTTATTTTCAAATTTTCAAAATTACAGTTTCTTTTCATTCTGGGTTTGTTCATCCTTTTAATTTGTTTGTAAACAAAATGTACAAGTAACACTTCAGAAATAATTAGGTGAGGAGTCTAAAAGAATGAATGTGTGATTGTGATGTGTGCATGAAAGGTGAAGGTCAGTGTCATGTGCACATGTTCTGCCCTTGTTGTTCAGTATTTCACTGTAACCATGTTGTATATTACTCTGTTACTCTGTTGTAATCCTGTGGCCAATGTAATAGGCTATTACATTGAAGTATGAAAATGATTATATAAACTCATGTATAGTGGTATGAATTGAAATAGAAGAAAGGAATTTTCTTTTGCAAGAAATATGGTAAGGTTCCTGTTCTTTAATCTTTCACACCAAAGATATCCTTTTTTGCATTACAGGCAACCCTTCTGTCATGAACCATTTTCCATCCTTTTTTTTATTACTTGTTTTCAAGCAGTCTCTATCATTTTAATATATATATATTTTTTTTTTTCAAAAAGATTATTTGACAGAAGATGTATTGAAAAATATTTATTTAAAGATAAGGCTTTAACTGTTTATATCTTCTGGCAAATATATCTCTGCAGGAGCTAAGAAATCAATCTTCTTATTCTACCAATTCACATGATTGTTTGAAAGTTTTCTGTATTACTATGGAATTTCATATTTTCGGGTTTCAATTACGTCATATTTGCAAATTGTCTAAATCCAAGGAGAAGGGGGCAGGGGTATTTGAATTGTCTAAGTCCAAGGAGAATGGGGAAAAATAGTGGGGTAACCCTCCTGTCATATCTCCTGCATATTTCATGTCCCCTTATCCCTGTGTGCCTTATCAATAAAGTTCATTGCCTGTTTGCATTTCTTTTGTTTGGGGTTATGTTTGGTCATTTATGACTCATTGAACATCTGGTAAGATATTTAAAAATAGAAACAGCTGCCTTTGGTGGCTGGGTATACTCCGAATATTTTTTAAGAGCTTTTCTGGTTACCCATTTGAAAACGTCTTTTGACTGGACCAAAATATAAAGGTCAACCAAAAGATACTTAGGAGGAAGTCTGTCCTCCATCAAACATGGTTTCAGAGATGGAAAGGAAGATTCTTACTGTTAAAAGTGAAGTTTTAGCCCTGGATTGTAATTAAAAAGAAACTGCATTAAGGATATTAAAAAAAATGAATGAAGGTGGGAATTGGAAAATGAAAGTGATTAATGTGAGGAAAGATACAGCGACTGGTTCAGGATTTATTATGTAAATTGATTTGAAAAAAATAAACAAAAATAATCAACTAACGTTACATATCAAATGGAAAGACCTGCATGCCTGCAGGCAACATTGGTATGTATAAATGAATGTGAGTTAGTTCAGTTCAAAAAGTAAATTATTAAAAGAGACATGTGCCTGCAAGTATCAGTTCCTGTTAGCTTGCCAGTGTATGGCAATGGATTACAGACAAAAAAATTTTCTGCTCACTGAAAATGAAAATTAGAGTGAAATTACTTGGAATCATTTTTAAAATCAGGATTTTTGAAAAAGGGTTTTGAGACTAATATAAAAGCAATGTTCCTGAATTGTCCAGGGTCACTGGTCACCTGACCCTCAGCCCAGGTGTTCTCCAGGACCAAGCAGGGACCCTTGGACCCCAACAAAAAGTTCATTATTTTGAGTTTGTTAGACTTTCACCCATCCACTGCAACACAGAATAGATAATTGATTTATTCCCTCCTGTAGCAAACTTGTTTTGACTCTTTCTTGACCATTTTAACAAGTATGGCAAAGAGATGATTTTTTAACCCTGTATCACACAAACCCCATTTTTTCAACCTTGAAGAGGAGAGGTTTTTGACAATGTTATGGGAAAAGCAAAAACAGAAGCTGGTTACCTGCACTCTCTCCTGTTCCCAAAATTTTTCACCCCATCCATAGGCTATCTCATCGTTTTGGTCAATATTATGTAGTATACTCAGATCGTTACAGTTTGGATAAGATAAAAAAAAATGGTTGTTTGATACAAGGAATTATAAAGCAAATGTTAATTTTTTTTCAAGAGTTTTGTATTGGTCGTGTAATGAAGCTTGATGAAATTTGTGTATTTTAACAGGATTTTCAGAGTATGTGCTGCAAACTTGTTTTAGATGCTAAATCTTTAAATCTTTACCAAACAACAAAATGTTAGATATGACCTAATTTAAGTCTGTACCACACAATCCCAACTTTTAATGACCCTAAGGAAGGAGCCTTTTGAAAACATTGTGGGGCAAAGAAGGAATGCTGGTAATCATTATTTTCTACTTTTCCCACAATGTTTTATATCCTATGAAAGACAGAAATTATCATTTTAGCAACATTCAATTTGTCATCTGTAATTGATTGGAATTTGATCCATTCCAAAAATTTGTAGTCTGGTAAAAAGCATTTACAGATGACAAATTTGGGAAAATAACTATATTTCATGAAAGGGTAGAAAACATACTGGGATCAGGAGACAGTGCTGGTGACAAGTATTTTATCCTCTTCCCACAATGTTTTCATAAGTCATTTTCAAGTTATTAAAAGTTTGGGGCTGTGTGATAAGGTTACAATAATTTTTGCAATAAATAGTCAGAATTTCTAATTTCAACTCTTTCAGTGCTATATATGGCCTGCAACTTGTTAAAAGGGGCATCCATACATTTGCAGTCTGCGCAGGCTAATCCGAAGCATCACTTTCAACTTTCATGTGATTTTCTATTTTGTGCTAGTTGACTGTCGCACAAAATCTAATTAAGTTATAAAGTGTGGTCTCAGATCAGGCTAATCTGAGATGACAATTTACACAATTGTCTAAATGCCTCTCTTTGCGTGTTGCAAGCCAGATACGAAGTTGACCTCTTAGAACAGATCAAATTATTCCAATGACAATCAAAACGAATTTTGCTAAGAGTATAGATCCTAGATCATTCTGCAGAGCTCCAGATAGGAGTGAGTGGTGATATTCTGAAACAAGTAATTTCTCTTCCAAATCCTATGTTGGGGGTACTCTTAGAATCGTCGTGATGAGATGATTCTAATGAGTACCCATAACATAAGGTTTAATGGAGAATGATTAACTCTTTACCGCACGAGAAAATTTTGGACTGGTCCAAATTGAAAGCATTTGCAGACAACAAAATAAAGGTGACTGAAAAATAGAATTTGTTTCTGGGAAGGGTAAAAAACACTGTTGGAAAAGGAGAAAATGCTGGTTACCAGCATTTTCTCCTTTTCCAACAGTGTTTTCAAAAGGCTTCTTTCTCAGGGGCGTCAAAAGTAGGGATTGTGTGGTAATGGGTTAATATTTTTCATTTTTGAAATCAAAATCTCTCCCTCTATCAGAGCTCTGGTTCTGTGAGGTCTGCTCTAGATCAGTTTTGTTTGCAAAATCCTGCTTTTGCGTACTGCACTGAAAGGGTTTTAACTCTTTACCAAACAACGAAATATTAGACTGATCCAAATTGAAAGCATTTGCGGATGGCACAGAAGTGACTCAAAATTTGAAATTTGACTTTGGAAGAGTAGAAAACATTGTGGGAAAAGGAGAAAATGCTGGTTACCAGCAGTTTCTCCTTTTTCCACAGTGTTTTCATAAGCTTTCTTTCTCAGGGTAGTTAAAAGTCGGGTTGGTGTAGTAAAGGGTTATGGAGGTCTATATCAATTTGTAGTGAATACCTTTATTTAGGATAGAATACGGTGATAAAGTGAACTTAATTAAACCATTTTATGTTGAGATGAGTAAGATATAAGCCGTTTATATTATCTTGCATGATGATATTGCATGTTAAGTGTATTAATTGTAAAGTCTTTTACCAAACAATCCTATGTCTTTTTACAACTATGAGGAAGATCCCTGTTGAAAATAGTTTTCCAGTGTTCCCTCAATGATGCATACCCTATTTCACAACACGACCCAATCACCATTGAATTTGTCGGAAGTTTTTTCACAACAGTCAAGACTGGTGTTTTGTCTGTGGCTTACTCTATTCTGTATAAAGAAAGTGGGCACTGGACCAAATTGAAAGCATTTGCAGTCTACGTTATAATTGTGGCTCTAGTGATGGCTATCAGCACTTTCTTGTTACCCTTTACAGTTTTCAAAAGCCTTCTTTAGCAGGGTTTTTAAATCTTGGGATTGTGCAGTGAAGGATGTAGGAGATAAGTACATATAAATTACTGATTGAATGTATAGCCTAATCATATGTTTTGCTACATTTTTAGGAATCTCAAGACTTCTGCAGAAGGGAAGAAATGTAAAAAGAGCTAATTTTCTATTTTTTGCCTTGACAAATATTTTCAGGTGACGCTGAAATCAGTCTGTCAGTCCATTCTTCAGTATATCTGTCCATCTGTCTGTCTATATACAAGCAAACAATCATTTACTTTAGTGTTACAAGATCCTCATTTTCATTTTCTTTATAAACTAGAATCTAAAGTACAACCAAAGATGAAAAACATGAAAGATTTGGAAGTCAATCAATTCAGGTTTATCCCCCTAGAACTTTTGACTTTTCCATGTAAAATGTGCTTTTCGCTTGTCTGTCTAAGCATGGGGGGGGGGTTTAATTCTTTATATTTTTAGTTTCAATGACCCAGAAAAAAGGCTTTTGAAGACATCATATGATGAGAATACAGCATTACCTCATTTTCCTACAATATTTTAATTATACTGAGACAGAAGCTTTTGAAAAGATTGTAAGAAGATTGCAGCTTTGTCTCATTGTCCCACAATGTTTTCCACCTTTTCCTAGATAAATTTAATAATCTGATTTGAATTATTCTGTTTCCATTGCCAGCAATTCTTGTCAGTTTGGACAAAATGGTTTGTTTGTGGGGTAAACTTGAATCCGTTTGATAACTAAGTTTGGACTTTTTGAAGTTGAAAGCATTTGTAGGCCATAAAACTAAAAATAGCCTCCTCCCTGAAGGCTGTTTAACTCTTTACCACATGATGAAAATGAAAACTTGTCCAAATTGAAAGCATTTGCAGATGGCAATTCAAATGTGTCTCCGGTAATGGTACTTGTCTTTGATAGGTGAAAAACATTGAGGGAAAAGGAGAAAATGCTGGTTACCAGCGTTTTCTCCTTTTCCTTTAATGTTTTCAAAAGGCCTTTTCCACAGGGGTCGTAAAAAATCGGGATTGTGTGGTAAAGAGTTAAATCCTGAACTGATTGTGTTAGTCCTAGTTAGACTTAGCAATACCACATAGATAAGACTTTTTATGCCCATTGAAAAGGTCTTTTTGACAAATATTGTGGAATTAGTCAAGAAATCAGTATGCAGAGTGCCAAATAAACCCGACTAACATTTCCATTACAAAGGAGCCTAGTCGGAGTAATCTTTGCTAGTTTTCAGAAAGTCCCAGTAAAGCTAACAGTGTAGTTTAAAGATCAGACTGCACATTTTGAGTATTCTGAGCTTGATCTACACTGGCCATTTATGCGACTTATGTTGAGAAATGCAGAATTAATATTAAAATCCAGGCATTTACGTTTTTTTGTGTTATGTACAATGCAGGTATTTGCTAAATAATTTTCCCTGTTTTGCCAATGTATGTTGGGTATGAAGCTGTGTGGTAAATGTAAATTTGTTACTTATGTTTAATTTTCATTATCTTTCAGGATTACTCATGAAGAAATTTACATGATAAGCAATTTATTTTTTTGTATGTGTAATACCATGTCACCTTTCGGGCAGTACTCAGAATGATACTCTGGAAAAAAAAAAAACAGAATTGCAGTTGCACCAGTATTTTTCCCACCTGAAAATGCAGAAATTACTTAATTAGCACTTTAACCCTTTTCCACACAGCAATGCTTTATACTCATCTGTATTGAAGAAATTTACAGTTGACAGCTCAAATGTTTTTCAGAATGAATGTCTTTCTCAGGGTCATTAAAATTTTTGAACATCAATTTAAAAGAGATAACTCTTAGATATTTCTGGAATGTGTCTAGTCCTAACTTTTAGAGGTTAGGATAAATAAGCTAATCGCTTAATATACATTTCTGTGCTTTTATAACCCTGAGGAAGTAGGTCTCTATTAATTATAAATCTCCAGCTTGTTCTGGAAGACTGATTTTAGTCATTGCTACAGGATTCACTCCTCTTTCACAGTTGACTATTGCTGTGATATTTACTTTGAAAAGCAGCCATGGGCGCGAGAAGAATATTGTGCAAAGTATTTGTAATAGAAACTGCAGCAAAGGATGGATAGGTGCACTGGCCTCCACAATATTACTGAAATAATGTTGAAATTGCTTTGAATACTATACCAACATACAAATCATCTGTATATTCTTTCAAGATTTATGAGTCTAAAATGTTGGAATCTGGTAAAGATAAACTGAAAAAATCTCTACAGACAGCCTTCGTAAAGGACCAAATGTGGCAATTTTGAGGCTGGTTTGGATAAAACAAAATGGTGTAAAACAGAGATCTGAAATTAGATTTCATTTTCTCTGGAGTCTGATCATGATCTACACGGTTTGTTGAAACATGCAGACTCACCCATACCTTGCAAAGATTGAAGTTGTAATATGTTTTACCTTATTTACAGACAACAAAGTTGTTAATTAAAGATCTTATTCTGACCTGTAGATACAGGTGCTATGCTTTGTGAGTGCTGTCATCTAACAGGGGTCTTTAAGTACTGTTTTAATTAAAGCTCCATCCAATGAGTCATAAATGTAACATGTGCTAATAAAGTGACAACCAAAAATTTTCTTGCTCCTAACATTAAATCTTAGGGCTACCAAAATTTGATCACTTTTGAATTTGTTCAAAATTTAGCCCTGGATTGAAAATAACCTTACTTCCAGGATCTCACATTGGGCAGGGACTCTATATCAAGGAAGCATTTAAAATCTGCTCGTTTATAAACATACAGTTTTGACCTGTATTAAAGCTTTGTCTTCTTGTTTGACCTTTAATTGTAATATTAGTATGTATGGCTTGTATTTATTAGCCATTGTAGCATTTCATGGCCATCATTTCCCTCTTGTTGTATAGAGTTTCTTTTAATAAGAGATTGCATATCATTATTTCCAATATTCTTGGTACTTTCCAAATGAAATGGTGTATATGTATAGAAGTTCAATGTAGTTATAATGGCTGAATTTCAGATATAGCACAATATGTTACCAGGTGGTTGATTTTGTATTAATCATTTTTTATTCACCTGATCACAAAGTGCTCATGGGTAGCTATTGTGATCATGCTGTGTCCGTTGTCCATCCTCAACATTTTAGCTCACTTGAGCACAACTTCCTCAAGATGAGCTTTTATAATTGTTCTGTGTCGAGCATAGATCACTGAGAAAAATACTAGAAAAAGCTTGTATACATACTAGACGCCGCATTTTAAGTCCAAGAATTATGAAAGCATAGTTTATTGTGTTGTCTCAGAAGAGATTGAAAATCGATCATATTTGGTCAGAAGACTCGGGTGCATGACTTCAGGGCCGTCAGAAGACTCGGGTGCATGACTTCAGGGCCATCATGGCATTCTTGTACACTCTAGAGGCCACATTTTCATTGTCTGATACTCATAAACATTGGTCAGAATGTTTGTCTCAAAGAAATCTAGCATGAGTTTAAAAATTGTTTATGTCAGATTTAAAACTAGGTCACTAGGTCTAATCTTAGAAAAATCTTTCCTATGCTCTAGAGGCCACATTTTCAGTCTATTACTCCTGAAAGATGGTCAAAATATTTCCCATGTGATATCTCAAACTAATTCGAAACTTGGTCATTTTAGGTCTAAAACTAGCTCACCAAGTCAAATCTTAGGAAATCCCTATGTAGGCTCTAGAAACTACATTGTCAGTGCAATACTCACGAAATTTGGTATGAATTTTTGCCTCGGTGAAATCTCAGAAGTTTAAAAATGGGTCATATGAGGTAAAAAAAATAGGTCACTAGGTCAAATCTAAGAAAAATCTTGTGTTTGGTCTATAGGCCACATTTCCTGTCTAATATTCCTGAAAGATGGTCAGAATAATGGTCTTGATGATATCTCAGACAAGTTCAAAAATAGGTCATGGTTTTTAAAAACTAGGAAAAAATTTGTCTTCGCTCATGGGGCCACATTTTCTGTACAATTCTCTTGAATGTTGGTAAAAAGATTAGTCTTTATGATATCTGAAATGAGCTTGGAAATGTGCCATTTTGGGTCAAAAAGTAGGTCACTAAGTCAAATCTTAGAGAAACCTTGCATCAGCTCCAGAAGCGGTCTTTTCAGTCCAATACTCTTCAATATTAGTAAAAATGTTTGTCTTGATGATATCTCAGACAAGTTCCATAATGGGTCATGTTCTAAAACTAAGTCACTGGGTCAAATCTTTAGAAAAATAAAGAAAAAAAAAAAGACTGCATGTACACTCCTGGGACCTCATTTTCTGTCCAATGCTCTCCAAAGTAAGTCATAATGTTTGTCATGATGATAGCTTGAATGATTTAAAAAATGGGTCTTGTCAGGTCAAAAACTAAGTCACTGCATGAAATCTTAGAAAAACCTTGGGCACACTGTACACATTTCAATCCAATAATCTTAAAATTTGATCAGAATGTTTGTCGTGATTATATCTTAGATTAGTACAAAAAATGGATGATGTTGAATAAAAAACTAGATCAGTAGGTCATATCTCGGAAAAACTATTTGTACACACTAGAGTCCAATATTCTTCAAACTTGGTGAGAATGTTTGTCTTGATGACATTGTACATAATTTTGAAAATGTGTACACGCTAGAGGCCACACTTTAATTCCAATTATATTGAAATTTGCGTAGAATTTGTCTTGATAATATCTTGAACTCCTACGAATATGGGTCTTGTTGTATAAAAAAGAAGGTCATTTGGTCAAATCTAGGAAAAACTATTTGTACAACCTATAGGCCACATTTTTTCTTGAATAGTCATGAAAGTTTGTCAGAATGTATGTCTGGAAAATTTGTACATGTCAAGTAGGTACATGTAGCCGAGAGAGACAAATTCTAGATAAAGCTTGTGTGCACTTTAGAGTCCATATTTGTAAGTCCAGTGCTAATGAGTGTTCGTCAGAATGTTTGGTCTTTGTTTCTCTGAAGGGATTGGAATTGGGTCATATTTGATATAAAAAAATAAAGCTCGGGTGAGCCACTTCAGGGCCATCATGGCCTTCTTGTTATAAAATTTTAAGGAACTGCTAAATTATCATAAACTTTTGGTTTGTGATGAAGATAGAATAATACTACAGACATACTCTATTCTCTTCATGCTTGCATGAAAGGTAGGGAAGAAAATAAAAAAAAAAAAACCTTTTTAAGTCAATTTTTCACTATTTATCATAAGATATGCATGCATGTACTGTACAGCCTTCTAACGAAAGACTCTGAGTTTATTCATGCCTAAATGAATTCCTCAATTGATTTTGTGTTTCAGATTTTCAACAATGTTGTGGTTTCTATGGTCACATCTCGTGCATACCCAGTTCTGTCTGTCCCTTCTTGTGGAAAAGATTTCTCAAAATCTTCCACTTCATTTGGGGGGAAATTTGGTGATTCTAGAAATACCTTAAATCCAAAAGAAAAAGATATAACTGTAGTAAACAATATAATTGAAGATGTAAACGCTAAACTAGCAGATACAAATAATCTTCCTTTAAAATCAGAATTGCTCAAGGCCAGAGGTTGTGATATTAATCTAGCAAAATACTTGCTACCAACTACAATGAAAAATAATCATTTTGCTCAGAACAGACTAGATCCATGTACTGACAGTGACTCCACAGATAATGAAAGTGAATCTAATGAGCTAAGAAAAACAGAAGTAGTATTATATATGGAAAATCTTGTTAGGAATTTTTGGGACAAATATGATCAAAAGTGGATACATCCTAGAACGGGTAAAAAAATGCATATGCAAGAAGGCATTGATTGTGGTGTTATATGTCCAGAAATAGTGAAAGTAGTTACAAGTGATAGTAAAACAGTGAACTTACAAAAGGCCATCAATTTAGGACAAATAAATATACACACAGGTGCTACCATTGATATGAGGACTGGTGAAACAAAGCCATTTCATGTTGCAAAAAGAAAAGGTCTGATTGAGATCCAAGACAATGAACCTATTGAAAAGTGTGACATGTATACTGAGTTAGGTCCAGGTTTAGTTAGTCTTATTGCAAGAAGGGAAGTTATACAAGGCACCAAAATACTTGACAGACGACTGGATCAATTATTGGACATTCCAAAATGTGTAGATGCTTTTATATTTGACACAGAATGGGGCAAGGTAAAAGACAGTAGAAGTGGACAGTGGATGACATGGTTCGAAGCTAAAGGAAAAGGTTTAGTGTATGACCCTAAAGTAGGGAAACTTACTGGTGAACCCAATGATGATGACATGATACCTCTAAAAGAATCTGATAAACATATAGTTAACTTGAACGAAGCTGTTGATGATAGTGGAAAGAAAGAATATGGAGGTCACATTCTTTTTAATCAAGTACATAAGAAATCTGTCTCTTGGAAAAAAGATGTTACAGAGTGTGAACAAAAACCAACTGAAAGAAGATCTAGTTTGGCACAAATGAAACTACAAGCTGCTACATTTCCAATTGTATTGGATGAAGCTATTCGACTTAATCTGTATGATCCAGTCTGCAATAGTTTGCTTATACCAGGTAGTGGAAAGAAAATCCCTTTAGAGACTGCAATTGAAGATAACTTTATCAGCAAAGAATCATTAATTCGGGACCCAGTTAGCAAGGACATTTTGTCTCTTCAGGAAGCAATCGAGAAAAGGATTATAGATCCTGAATCGGGTAAAATGATAGATGCAAATGAACAGACAATAGCACTCAATTTTGCTTTCAAAGTTGGCCTAATTATGAGGTCACAGTCCCCTCTGAAACTTTCACTGACTGAAATACTTGATGAAGGTCTGTATGATGAAGAATTGAATACATTCTTAAATCCTGATTGTAATCTTGAAATAGCATTTTCTGAAGCAGTGACAAGTGGCCTAGTAGACTCTGATTCTATATGCGTTTTTGATACTTCATGTAATACCGTCCTGAAACTGGAAGAAGCTGTAGAAAATAATTGTATATCTTTAGATACAGGCATTTGTGTTGATAAGGCAAATCAAGAGAGGATGCATATTCCAGATGCTTTGGAAAAAGGAATACTTATTGATTTATCAAGTCAGCCAAAACTAAATCTCCAGAGCGCCATAGAAGAAGGTCTATTTGATTTCAGTACAGCAAAATTTTCTGATACTACTCTAGGATTGACATATAGCCTTGGTGATGCAATCAAAAGTAACTTTCTTGATGCAGATTCTGTATTGGTCAGGGAACCTTGTTCCCTTACAATTCTTACATTAGATGCTGCCATAGCAGAGAAAATAATTGATCCACAAGATGGAAAATACAGCTCGGGTGCAATAGAGTTATCTTTTAAGGATGCTTTCGAAAACGGTCTGATATTTTACAATTCATGTCATGGTATGTTACCCTGTAACTTGTTGGAGGCTATAAGGTTTAATATATATGATCAATCAACTGGAAAATATATGGACCCAAAGTCTGGCAAACTTTTAACGTTAGAAAAGGCTCTTGAAGACAAACTTGTTCATGCTTATAAAACCATGGTTAAAGATACTCAGACTGGCAGATTTATATCAATATTAAATTCAGCCTATTTAGGGATTCTTGATACCGGAACTTCTAATATAAAGTTGCTGAAGGAAAGTAGGACATGTGAACTGAAAGAAGCAAAAGAAATGGGTGTTCTTAGAAGATCAGCCAGTGATGATTGCATCACTCTTCACAAAGCGATTAGAAAGGGTTATGTCAGTTCATGTGGAAAAGTTTCAGACCCATTATCAAAGAAATCATTGGACCTATCAGATGCAATTACCATAAAGATAATAGATGATTCCCCAACTCTGGTAAAAGATTCAAAAATTGAAAAATACATACCATTGTTAGATGCAATACAATTAGGGCTGATTAATGTCAAAGATGGTGTTGTAAATGATACTGAAAGTCAGAGACAACTAAATTACAGCCATGCAACTGAGGAAGGTTTTATCATAGAAATACCCTCATGTGGATTGTCTTTAGCAGAGGCAGTAGAACATAGTTTATATGTAGAAGAAACATGTAAATTTAGAGACATTAGGACAGGAAAATATCTAAGTCTGCAAGAAAGCATTGATCAGAGATTTATTGATGCATCAAGCCCACAAATTGTGATACCATGTGCTGGCATCTTTTCATTAAAAGATGCCATTCACTTGAAATATCTGGATCCAAAGAGTGGCTCATACCTACATGGAGATCAACCAATTCCACTTCCTGTAGCTGTTGAGAAATGTCTTGTTGTAACACTCGGTGGTAAAAAGTGTAAGAGGTCAGTGCCAGAGTTATCTATTGATGATCCTGTTGGCACCACTAGGTGGTCTGATTTGTTGGTGAAAGACCGTTTCAAAAGGAAATATATAACAATGGAAGAAGCCATCAAGGAAGGCATTGTTGATATTCAAACTGAAATATTTTGTGACTTTACAAATGATAATATCATGACTCTTTCTGATGCATTGTCGGATGGTCTAATAGTTGATGGGAAAACTCCAAAAATTGGATTAGCAAAAGCCATGTTATTAGGCCTTATAGATACTGTCAATAACTCAGTTTTGGATCCTAGAACAAACAAAGACATACCACTTAGGGATAGTATTCGCTCAGGAATCATGAATTTACATTGTACAAGGGTAAAAGATCTTGCATCAGGTAAATTTATATCCATGAAGGAAGCCTTGAAAAAGGGGATCATAAATGACAGAACTGGTACCATATTTGAAAAGGAAAAGAAGATATCTGTACCTCTTGAAGTATCTGTTAGAGAAGGACTTATAGTGGACTTTACCAAACTGTCTTTCACAGTGCCCGAAGGGCTAATGTATGGAATGATTACTCATGATGGTTTAATGGTGGAAGATTTACAATCAGGAATGTATATGGCTTTTAATGATGCTGTTGAAAAAGGTGTTATAGACACAAGAAACACAGAAGTAAAACAATCAGATGATGAAACTTGTTTGTCATTAGAGGATGCCATTGAACACAATATCTTAGATGGCTTTAGTGGGAATTTGAAACTTAAAAGTGGAAGGAGAATGTCTCTTGCTGAAGCAGTGTCGCAGTCATATATAGTTGTCAAAGAAGATATGAAAGCAATATCTGACCAAGACGGAGTACTGTTGTGTAAAGATTTTGATAAAATGATTGAGGCTTGTGACTTTGATGAGGTGCCAAAAATATTAAGAACTACAGAATTGAATTTATATGATTCTGGTCCAGAAATGTATGCTTACAATGTAGGGAAGTTCTTTGCAAAAACAGCAGAACAACATGAAAAGGAAAGTCTTACAGAACTTGTAGATCATATGGATACGACTGATAGCTGTAGTAAAGGAAGTGGTTCACTTGGCAGTCCAGTTCAGTTTGAAGAAGCTTTGAAATTTGGATTACTAGATCTAGAAAAAGGTGAATTTATAGACAATTTCACTCATGAAAAGAGTTCCATTGAAACGGCTGCAAATGAAGGGAGGTTAGGAATTAAAAGAGTCATGTTCTTTGACGATGTTGAAAACAGAAATGTTCCTCTTGAGGAAGCTCTAAAACAAGGCTTATTATCTCAAAACTCCCATGTGAATGAACAGAAAGACAGTACAGTAGATAAAGCGTTGACATTCCAACAAGCGATAAATAAGGGATATTTGACAGTGGCTATGAAGGTTGCATCTACTAATGATGATGACCAAATAAGCATGAAAAGTGATACAATTTCTCTGTCAACAGATACAGGCCAACAATTAGATTGGATAACATCTTCCAAAACCATGTCTTCCTCTCTAGATTCATTAATACAAAATGTAAGGCAGGAGCAGTCTGGGTTTAGAATTGGAACATTATATGATGCTGTTGAAAAAAGATTATTTTTAGAAGAGGGAGGTTTTCTTTTAGATACATTTATGCAGAAAGAAATGAAAATAGATGAAGCCATTAAATGTGGACTGATCAATTCAAAAGCGAAGGAGATTAAGGATCCCCTCACAGGTGAATTGTTATCACTTGATGAAGCCTTGAATTCTTATATAATAGATTGTGAGAAAGGATGTTATATAGATAAACAGTCTGGTAAGGTAATGTCTCTGGAGTCTGCTAAGAAAGCCGGATTTATTGTTAAATGTGAAGATCAGCATGAATCCAAAAGTTCAGTGGAAATCTATGTGGAGGAGATATTAACAAATGAGCAAAAAAAGGGCAAAAATAGATTCAGAGATGCTTTTTCATCAGGGATATTACATAGAGCTAATTCACAAGTGATTGACCCAGATTCTATTCAGCCCATTACGTTGAGAAGAGCAGGTAGTCTTGGTATGATAGACACAAAGACAGGTGAATTTAAAAACCCACAAACTGGTGAAAGTCTCTCCCTGGCTGAAGCTGTCCAGAAAGGATTTATATTGAGCCCTAAAGGTCTGAGCTTATATAGTGCTGTGAACCAAGGTTTATACTGTGAAGTAACAGGTCAATTCAGGGACCCAGAAACTAGCTGTTTCCTAAGTCTAGCTGAAATGATTGCAAAAGACATCATAACAAGTAACTGTGCTGAGGTAAGAGATGTGACAAAAGATAATACTATTGTTCGGCTTAAGGATGCAATAAAGAAAGGAATCATTGATGCAGATGAAGGAGTGTACGTTTCTCCAGACTTGAAAAAACTGAATTTTAAGGATGCTATAACAGAGGGTCTAATCAAACTTAATTTCAAGGAAGCAATCTCTGCTGGTTTGATCATTAGTAACATTCCAAGGGAAGGCCTTAGAGAAAGTAGTAATGGTGTCTCCAATATTATGGAGAGACAACACTGGCAAGGTAAGGTAGTAAGCAAGGACACTATTTCAGATGAACAAGAAATGAGATACCCTGCAATACAGAGGAAAATATTTGATCAAAAAGTGTCTAGCTCTATGTCTAGTGTCGAAACAGGCTCTTCTGGGTATGAAACTAATGTATCTGTCAACATGAATACTTTGGAAGATGTAAGTAAAGTTGGTAGCACTGATGTAAAACATGCTGATTCTATTCCAAGTGAAGAAAGTAGGGTTGTGGATCAGGGTGAACAAGGCCTTATGACTAATTTACAGTTAAGTGAAAGGGATATCGAAATTGTTGATGCCCAAGTAGGAAAAATTGAATTTGATATGTCAAATGAAAGCCTTGATGATCAAGCCACACAAGAGGACAGTATATGTAGGAGCAATCACTCAAGTGATTTAAATAAAGTACAGGATCAATTTGAGCAAATTTTAAGCACTGATAATTTGCACAAAACTATGGAAAATTTACCACTATCAAAAACAGAGAAAAAAGAAACCATGCTAGGCAAATTAACTGTCAACATTGACAAAACATTTCTGGATAGGGCTTTAAAATCACCAAACTCCCCCCAAAGTTCTGAAGTGGCTATGGTTAGTCCAAGTCTCAATCCCCCAAGTACACCTCATGGTCAGAGATTGCTGTTTTCACCCCAAAAGAACACAGAGTTCACATTCCATGCCTCAACATACCAGTCACAGTCTGAAGATAAAAAGGTATAATAAGGCATGGAGTTTCAGACAGAATAGTTTTTTTGTAGCATGGTGTTCTAATTGTGCCTCTTTTGATTGCATAGTTATTGCCCAGCATTGTGGAGAAGTAATGTTCATGTGTTGAGTCTGTAAGAAAAATTTCCGTACAGGTTTTGGAATTTCTGAGGAAATCTTTCCAGCTTTAGTAGAGCATGGTTTTTTCATTTATTTTTAACAACCATTTGGTAACTTAAGTCACCTCTGCATGGTTTTACCTTGTGCTTTGTTCTCCCCTTCGTTACTGTGGATATCATCTTGATGGGCTCATTGATTCAAGAGTTAACTAGAGAATACCATTTTTTATGGAAGATTAAACAAAATTTTCAAGGGTTTGCAACCATGATTGAAGGGTTTGCAACCATGATTGAAGGGTTTGCAACCATGATTGTATTCTTCATTTGCAGCCCTATAAAGACCCCGAAAAGATTTTTGCTTCTCAAGATGTTATTAGTTCTTGTTGGATTTTGTGTGGAATTTCCATGCTTGCGGCAAATTATTTGATTAAGCCGTAATGTGTGAATTTATTTTTGTTGAAGTTTTTGCAGATATTAAAGCATTTGTACAGTTAAAAGATTTGGTTATTGGCATGTGAAAGTGATCTGTCAATGTCCTCATCTACTGCCATGTGATTGAACTGTTGTTTCTCTGTTGAACTAACCACCTTGAATAACTCGGGCATTAGTATGCATGTAATTAGGAAAAAAAGCAAGCAAAATTGTGTCTGCTTTATTTGCATCTTGCACATTAAAACCTATATTTGTGAAACTATTCTTTAATAACCAGTCCAGGGTTTGTATTCACTAAGCATTTTCCAAATTTAAAAGCAGCAAGTTCTGATTGGCTAAACCTTTTGTGTAAGCCAGTCATCAGTTGTTCTGTTTTCAAAATCTAGAATATGACTTTAATTGAAAGTAAAAATGGCATATGAACAGGGATCCAGGACTTAATTTGTTATTAATTTTTCTAAACTCAGAAATGCATCACTAAAATCAACCACCTGATGAGGACCTTTGCTCCTTTGTACTCTCGGTACACTTGCACAAATGATTTCAAAACTCGCATGTAAATTATTGCTTACAAATAGGAGTTAAGGTTAATTTCATGAATATTTATCAAAATATTATGGTAAATAAAGTTTCTCAATACAACCAGCTTCTTTTTTTTAGCTCACCTGAGCACAACGTGCTCAAGGGGAGCTTTTAGGATCACCCGGTGTCCGTCGTCCGTCGTCCGTCGTGCGTCGTCCGTCGTGCGTCAGTGCGTCGTGCGTCGTCAACAATTCTTTAAACATCAACTCCTCCTAAACCGCTGGGCGGATTTGGACCAAACTTGGCTGGAATGTTCCTTGGGAGGTCCTCTTTAAAAATTGTTCACAGAATTTGATTCCGTAAAAAACTCTGGTTGCCATGGCAACGAAATGGAATTTTTTAGCAAATTCTTTAAAAATCTTCTTCTCTGAAACCGCTGACCAGATTTTAAAATAATTTCACACAGATATTCCTTGGGTGACCCTTTTCAAAAATTGTTCGTGAAATTTTGATCCGTCAAGAAACATGGCTCTGGTGAATGGGGGCTTCTTGCACTATACAGAAATGATGAAATTCTTAAAAATTCTTCTTCTCTGAAACCGCTGGCCAGATTTTAAAATGATTTCACACAGATGTTCCTTAGGTGACCCTTTTCAAAAATTGTTCGTGAAATTTTGATCCGTCAAGAAACATGGCTCTGGTGAATGGGGGCTTCTTGCACTGTAAAGAAATGAAGAAATTCTTAAAAATTCTTCTTCTCTGTAACCGCTGGTCAGATTTTAAAATAATTTCACAGAGATGTTCCTTGGATGACCCTTTTCAAAAATTGTTCGCGAAATTTTGATCTGTCGAGAAACATGGCTCTGGTGAATGGGGGCTTCATGCACTATACAGAAATGAAGATATTCTTAAAAATTCTTCTTCTCAGAAACCGCTGGTTAGATTTTGAAATAATTTCACAGACTTGTTCCTTGGGTTACCCTTTCCAAAAATTGTTCGCGAAATTTTGATTGGTCAAGAAACATGGCTCTGGTGAATGGGGGCTACTTGCACTATATAGAAATGAAGAAATTCTTGAAAATTCTTCTTCTCTGAAATGGCTGGACAGATTTTGAAATAATTTCACAGAGATGTTCCTTGGGTGACCCTTTTCTAAAATTGTTCGCAAAATTTTGATTGGCCAAGAAACATGGCTCTAGTGAATGGGGGCTACTTGCACTATATGGAAATGAAGAAATTCTTGAAAATTCTTCTTCTCTGAAACCTGTGGTCAGATTTTAAAATAATCTGACAGAGATGTTCCTTGGGGGACCCTTTCCAAAAGCTGTACATATAATTTTGATCCATCAAGAAACATGGCTCTTGTGAATGGGGGCTACTTGCACTATATGGACATGATGAAATTCTTTAAAATTCTCTTTCTCTGAAACCCCTGGTCAGATTTTGAAATTATTTCAGAGAGATGTTCCTTGGGTGACCCTTTTCAAAACTTGTTCGTAAATTTTGATCCATCAAGAAACATGGCTCTCATGGATGGGGGCTACTTGCTCTTATACAGAAATGAAGAATTCTTAAAAATTCTTCTTTTTGAAACTGATGGTCAGATTTCGAAATGACTTTTACAGGTGACCTTTTGAAAATTGCTTGGCAGAATTATAAATTTGGTTCCAATGTTTCAATACCTCAAAAAAAAAAATAGACTATGGTCATCTCAAAAATTCAGGTGAGCGATCCAGGGCCATCTTGGCCCTCTTGTTTTCTAAAAGTCTTTCAAAGAGGTCCGCTGCAAGCTGAAGAGTTGGGTAAAGTTTGTAGGACCAGGAATTGTTTTTCTAAAATAGTTATTTAGCTCTCCAACAAACAACCCAATGATTTAAGAAACTGGAGGAGGGAGGCTTGTGAAAATTTTGTGAGAAAAGGCAAAAAAGCAGGTATGCGACATTTTCTTCTTGCACAATGCCTTCCACTCCCTTTAAAGACAAAATCCATCAAATGAGTCACATACAATTTTTTGTGTATGCTTTCAATTCGACAAAAAGTCCACAATTCGAGAAAAAATCCTAATATTCGTTGTTTGGAAAAGAGCCCATCTCTGAAACCTACATGATGGTTCTATTTGTAGTTACTACAAGAAGACAAATTCAGTGACTGCTCACAATATACATTTCAGGGATGATCATCACTTCACCAAACAATACTGAGTTTTAACAAATATAAGGAAGAAGACTTGAAAATTTTATTGAAGAAGGAGAAAATGCTGGTGACCGCATTTTCTCCTTTTCCAACAATGTTTTCTATTCTTCCAAAAATTATTTAACGTCTTGAGTACTATTCATAGTTATTTCTTTTTAGCTGATTAATTTTGTCAGGACCAAATTTGTATACATTTCTTTTTTTTATGTATAGCCTAAGATATACTAATCTATCAATTTACTAAAACTAAAGATTTTCTTTATCTAATTAGGTAAACAAAAGAAGCCGATGTTACAGATCTGAATTTAGACTGCATGTTCTGTGCAGTCTGATCTTGATATTTTTCATCCGTAAAAGCTCCAGGACTCATATTCATCAACCATTCCGAAGAATGTTCTTTGTCTTCATAATTTTCTATATTTGAAAGTACTACAACATCTAATTGGCTAAACCATTAGGTTGAGCCAATCAGAAGTTATTTTACAATTTTAGATAATCTTTGAGATAAAGAATATCCTGAAGAATGGTTGGTGAGTACAGGTCCTGTTTGCACCTATGGCACTAAAAGGGTTAACACTTTACCAAACGATGAAATTTTAGACTAGTCCAAATTAACCCTTTCCCAAACGACAAATTTTTGGACTAGACCAAATTGAAAGCATTTGCAGACGACAATTCAACTCTTGCTGAAAATATTATTTCTGTCTATGATAGGGTAGAAAACATTGTGGGAAAAGGAGAAAATGCTGGTTACCAGCATTTTCTCCTTTTCCCACAATGTTTTCAAAAAGCTACTATTCCAGACCCGTAAAAACCAGGGATTGTTTGGGAATGGTTAAAAGCACTTGCAGACGACAAAGTAAGCTGTAACTCTAAAATTTGAATTTGTTTCCAATAGGGTAGAAAACATGTGTTGTCTTGTTTTACTTTCATTTCTGGTATTTGCTCAATCAGACTAACATCCGTTTGTCTTTATATAAGTTTATATTGAAGTATCTCTGCATCTTTTTGTGACTTTTTTTAATCTATTTTCTTACTAATAAAACTCTTATATGTTGTACTGTTTTGATACATAAGATATATAAGAAATAGTGTATATCTCAGATTTTTAGAAAGCATGTCATGTATGTAGAAACACCATATTTTGCATCATCTCTGTCCCATGCATTGTTGCTTGAAAATATCAACCTGTGTAGGTGTTCTGTAGAAATAGCCATGCTAAAAATTGTTTGTAACTTCTTGATACTAATTTACAGTTTGAACACATGCCTTAAGAAAAAGAAATGTCAATGTGATCTATGCTTAACTCTTTACCACACAATCCCAACTTTTAACGACCCTGAAAAAGAAAGTCTTTGAAAACATTTTGGGAAAAGGAGAAAATGCTGGTAACCAGCATTTTCTCCTTTTCCCACAATGTTTTCTATGCTCCAAGAACAAATTTCAATTTTTGAGTCATATAAATTTTGTTATCTGCAAAATTATGTTTTCAATTTGGACCAGTCTAAATTTTTGTTGTTTGGTAAAGAGTTACATACATTAAAGATGTGAAAACATTGTAGCTGAGGGATGAGATATACCTCATTTTGCCATGATTTTTTAAGAGTCTGTGTGTTGCAAGAGACAAATTTGAAGTTGTCCACTATTTGCAAAGAAAAGCAAGCCAGAGATGTTGCAGTATATGCTATATTTTTAAGTTTTCTTTATTTGATACTGAAATGATCCAGAAAGAAGTTGTCAGTAGATTTGCAACTATTACAAACTGTATGTAACAACATTTAGTACAAAGTTATATTCAATAAGCTTTCGTGCTTGGGTATAGGACTTGGAACATAGATAACTATTTTACTGAAGGAAAAAGTCCATAGAACCCAATTTCTCAACTGTATTTTCTATAGTAATAATACATCTAAGTCCATAATATTAGACTTCTGATCAAACTCCACCTTGCAGTTTGATCTTTGTCTAAACTTTTCAAAAGCAGGCAAAGCTCTTCCAAGTTAGGATTCATGGTATATGAAACAGTCCAATGTTTTAACTACAGAGGAAGAGACAACTTTTGAAAACATTGTAGTTGGTTACCAGCATTTTATCCTATTAATTCAATGTTTTGTACCCACCCGTGCCATTTTCTCAAAATTTACTTGAACTTGTAGACTTGCTTGTTTAACACATGAAGATAGAATCCAATAATTATCAAAAGAACAACCGATATTGTGTTAAATCTGAGCAATCTTAAACTGCAGATAAGTATCATACCATGAGGGTTTAAAACATGAGTCTGTTTTACTAGTAAGGTTTTTTAGCTAAAAGTCTTGGGTAGGGATCTACATTTCAGAGGAACCTGCAAATAGGCACTGACCCAGTTTCTTTTATTAGAAAATGCACATTTATGATTGTAATAGTTGCAATCCCCACAATGACTTTTCTTGTGTGTGCTTGGGGATGAATGATGATTGAATGAGATAATTAACAAATCAGAATGGCAATTGCCATTGATTTTTACAGAGTATATTTAATATAACAAATCAGAATGGCAATTGCCATTGATATTTACAGAGTACTGCCTCTTTGTTGATTATTTCCTGTTTATATTTAATACAATTTTGTTTTCCAGGTGTTACGATAATATCACATTAGCTTGAATAACATTTTATATATTTACAAAAAAAGCTTTCTTATAGATCTTGGATACTATGATATGATATATTTATAAATTGTTATAATACAGTTCTAGCTACATTCAAATGCTACACTAATGTAGATTGTTTATGTTAGGTTCTTTATTACAGGAGAGAAGGCTAGCAATAATTTGAAACTTTTTTGTATAATTATGTGTCTGCTTCAACCTGTAAAGTGCCTTTCACTCCTATGGTTCCCATTTTGGCCAATGTAGGTCCAAGATCAGAGTGCATAAAACATGTGATCAGTTCTTTATTCTACTCTGTTCTCCTTGCTGAAATACCCTAGACAAAAACAACTTGGAAATTGAAACTTTGTGGTTCATTTGGCACTGTTAGGGTTAATGGTAGATTAATTTATTTCATCAGTATACAATCTACTTGATCTTGAAAACTTCGTGTTACTGTCTTTGTCTTTTTGATAAACTTTAAACAGAAATATGTGGTGTGCTAATGAAGTTTATGTTAAGGTTACATTTCAAAGATGTCTGTGGCATCAGGTATAGAGCCTATTTAAATGAATTCTTTTTTTTAATGGGATGCATTAGCTCAAGTTGAAGATGACTGTAAACAAGAAATGCATGTAGAAAGCTGGACAACAAAATATAAACAGGATAGATTTAGAATGCTTAAGGATTTTTGTTGCACACAGGGCAAGGTAGATTACATGTCATGTTGAAGAATATTTGTATGCCATATTTGTAGTCAAGTTTAAGTGATTATGAATAACTATGTTTTGCTTCTTACTAATGTATGGTTCAAATGATTGCTAAATTTGATAAATGTAGTGTTGTAAGTGAACAAGATAGCTGTGCTTCAGAAGGAAAAGAATAAATATGTGTTTTGTGTTCAGGTATAGAATTGTGTATATGCTAAGATATGTTTTAGCTAGCCTGAGCAAGAAAGACTCTTGAGTAAGCTATTGTAATTACCTAACATGTTCGTGGAGCATGGCCAAGGTTTATTTTATTTGTGCTATAGGGGTGTTTCATTCGCTTTAAAATATTTTTGGATCATTAAAATTTTGTCCAGTAGGAGGATAACTAAGGTTGAAAGTCACATAAGGCAGACAAACTAGGACATATGATCAAATTATAGTATACCATGGAGAAATCAATGTAGTAAAAATCTAGGTCATGCTATCAGTTTTAGTAAATTCTGGGGGCAAAATTTAAAAATACATATTTAACAAAAATTCATCATAATAATTATAAGCCTTGATAAATTGCAGAAATTTGTCTTGTAGGGCAAAGAGCTTAGACACTGCCAATGTCTAAAAACCTGTGTGAATATGGTGTTTTATAATACCTGTATAACTAAGTACACTTCCAAATAGGCCTAAATTACAGTATTTTTCATACTATTTAAAAAGTTAGACAACAATTTTATGACATCCCCACTATGTAAGGTAACGTTTAACAATAAGCATGTCTATGTAGTGATTACTCTTATCTCTGGAACTTAAGAAGAAAACTTATAAGATAGTAAAGAAAACAGTATGGCCTTTGCAGAGATCAGTACATTGCTTTCTTTTTCTCACAAAAGCTATTGAACCCTTTCCCAACCAATCCCTATTTTTCACGACCCTGAGAAAGGAGCATTTTAAAACATTGTGGGAAAAGGAAAAAATGCCGGTTACCTCCTTTCTCCACAATGTTTTCTACCCTGCTGGAAACTAAATTCAATTCTCGAGTTACATTTATTTTGTCCTCTGTAAGTACTTTCAATTTGGACCAGTCTAAAATTTTGTCGTTTGGTAAGGGGTTAAAGCAAATGATACAGAAGTAGATATAATTCATATCCTTAGATAAAAAGATTTTTCTACACAGGAAAATTTGGTAAGCATTCCCCTTTTACAGATGTATTTTTTTGTTGGACATCCACTTACAAATTCTACTCATGAGTTCTATTTGAGATTTAATATTACAACTGTTGTACCCCTGAATATTTCCATTAGATAGTTTGTCAGTATACGAGTGTACTGTGTAATTTCCATTATTTTTTGTATAGTCTGTTTTGTTATATAGTCTTGGTCGAACCCAGTTGTTGTATTTTCTAGAAATGTTTTAAAAAGGTCTCAGTACTTTCTGAATGATTTACCCAGAATTTACATTTCATAATGTACTATGAAAGCACTATCTTTAACAAAACAAACATGTCTTTTTATGCCTTGAAACTACTGTAATTTGCTTAAATTTTGGGACAGTAAAAAATAATTAATTTTTTTCGTGTCCCAATACTTTAGTCTACAAAAAAATAATTATTTTGTCAGCTGTCCCAAAACTTATGGTCAAACAAGATTATCTGTCATACTGAAAGTCACTCACCGCTAACCCATCGAATATTGCCGACGTTGAAATATTGGAACGTCACTGATGTCAGGTTTGCAGGGTGATCTATTTTTAGACGGATTGGAATTCCACCGATCAATTTGAGCACTGAGAGTTTAAAACTTCACTTTTTCTCATTATTTTTGTTGATTATTAACTTGTCACTCATTATTGTCTGCACCTTTGGATCGCGACGAAGATTTTGTTTTGCGTTTGTAGACAAATTCACAACATATCTTACCTCCTTACATATGCGTGAGGTGAACGATGTTAATTCCACTCTGACAAGTACCTGCTCCGACCTATCTCAAATTTGATTGGTTCTTCGATCTTTGATCGATAAACTTTGGGTAAAACTGTGTACCATGATTTCTATTTATAGACACTGAACTCGATTGACCATGAATTACACATGTGTCAACTCTGTCAACTTCGGATGTACACACGTTATATATACAAGTTCTGGATCTTGGGTAGAAGTTTATCACACCCTTTTTACACTTGGGTCGGATTTCTTTTTGATTTAGGGTTTAAAGTAGACTGTCAGGTGATCGTATTTTTTGTCTTGAATCAGGTAACTCCCATTGAAATTGTGAGGGTTGGGAAGCATGCTAACGATGTTATGTGTGGAGAAATAAAACTACGCGAGAGCCGAAATAAATATTTACAAACAAACGTTTTCAAACGGATTGAATTCTATTTTCTCTAAATAGATAACGTTAGTCACTGTCCCAATTCTTTGGAACAAAAAATTAACGATCTCGCTTTGCAATTTTTAGTATGTCCCAAATCTTTGGGTCATGAAAAATAATTATTTGCGCGATTTTTGACAGTGTCCCAATTTTTTGGGTGTACCAAAACATACGCAAAATACGGATACCTTCATTTTTACACATTTTTGTCCCACTGTGCACTACCTCCTACAAACAGTATTTTTTCATTCGCATTTGAAACTATAGTAGAAATTGGGCATTATGGCATACCACTTAGTGCAAACAAAGTTCTTGATCTTTTTCCCCCACCTTATACCTACCTTTACCAAACAAGCTGAAGCAGAAGCCTTTTGAAAGTGCTGTGGAGAAAGGAGAGAATGCTGATATCCAGCATTTTCTCCTTTTCCTATCATGTTTTCCATCTTTCAAAGACTAATTCCATCTCTTTGCATCATTGCCTTGTATAAAGCAATTTTTTTAACAAGTCTAAAATTCTTTCGTTTGGTGCAAAAATAGTGTATATTTGCATTTAGAAAAAAAAACCTTTAACACCTATCCTCTATGACACATTTCCTTTTATTTACTTATGTTTTTTTTTTTCTGATGACAGTTTACTTTCATTTATCGTTGTAGCAGACAGTATATTAATCATATTTTAATCATTGTTCTTGAAAGTGTTGTATATTTTCTTCAGTGGTAAAGTTGCAGTGAAAAGATTAATATTTAGTCTTGGTCTGCCTTTCAGAGTAAGCAATGCTCAATAACAAGTTAAATATCAAAATAAAAAAAAATGTTGCAATGTTATTATATATATCTAAGTAGTTCCATTTCTTGAGTTTTCTGCCCGCCCGGGTGGCTCAGTGGTGAGTGTGTCGGACTCATGACCTGGTGGTTGTGAGTTCGATACCCGGTTGAGGTGAACTTTCTTTCCGGCGTATTTTCGCCTCTCACCTCTGCTGAAGCATGTGAGAAAAGTAGTTGGTGGCTTTGGAAAGAAAGTAGTGTTAGTACTGGTATGAGAAAGCCAGGTAACACATGTGCGTCACCGACCGCCATGATATGACCTTAGCTGTTAAAGTGGCGTTAAACCCCAACACAACCAACCAACCAATTCTTGAGTTTTCTCCCCAAATTGCTCTTTTTTCTGTAAAGGCATTGTAGTGTCATATTGGCAGGATTTGAAAAGCATGCACTTTCCTTGTTTTAATATGAAAATGGTTACTCTTTAACAAACTACAAATTGTAGACTTGTACTAATTGAAAGCATTTGCACACTACCAAATTAACGTAACTCAGAAATAGAAATTTGTTTCCAGCAGGGTGGAAAACATTTTTTCAGGGGGGTCTGATTCATGTAATGGCTTTGTTCTTACCGTTAACTTGGCCCAAAGTAAGCGCTATGGACATTTTCATTCTAGAATAGCAACAAGATGATTGCAAATTTTGGGCTACCTTTTGTTTATGAGGCCTTGGCAAAGTTGATTGAGTGTTGATCAAAGATCAGTCTGCATGTTTTGTGGCCACAATAGCAATTATTTTGGTGAAAGGCGCTTAAAAGGAAAAAAATGGATTTTCTGTGCATATAGGATTGTGTCTAATTTGCAAGATAAATACAAAACATTGATAGGTATCTTTAATGCTTTTGCTTGGTGCTTTAGGTTTAGATTCTTCAGTACCCTCTACTAAATGGCAAAGTTTTATGATAGGCTAAAGGCATTGAATCATCATTACTTTAATTAATAGGACAGAAAATACTTTCCATTTTAGATAATTGAAATTGTGGTAAAGATTGAAGCATTATAATGCTCCATAATTTATTATGCCATTATGGTTTTGAAAATGATGTTTCCAAAGATGTATGAAAAAAGAACCATTAGCCTATGAAGCATGGGTTAATTAACCAATGTGATAACAGCATGTGGACTTTGATACTGAAATATATCAGTGATTGAAATCTTGCATAATTATTATCAGGATGGATATACATGTATATACTTCTGGCATTAACTGTAATTTCATTAACTCTTTACCAGACTCTGGAACTGTAGACTTATCAATGTACATATTGAAAGCAACAATTACAGACAGTAAATTATATTTGGGTAAAATAAATTGGTTTTGCTTTTAAAAAGATTAGAAGCATTCCTACAAAATGAAAAGGTGCTGATGACCAGCATTTGCATCACAAGATGAGAAACTGAAGCATTTTCATTTAACCCTTTAGCACACAGTGATGACTTTTGACAATCTTTGGAAAGAAGCCTTTTGAAAACATTGTGGGAAAAGGAGAAAATGCTGGTTACCAGCATTTTCTCCTTTTCCAACAATGTTTACTACCCTATCAATAAACAATTGCACCATTTGCGCCACATTGAAATTGTCGTCTGCAAATGCTTTCAATTTGGATGGGGCTAAAATTTTATCGTCTGGTAAAGGGTTGAATATTGACAGTAGCAGTATTACATTACATCTTAACCCTTATCCTGTTGAGTAAGCGAAATAAAACTTTCAAGCGGACAGTAAAAACTCAAATTACGCTATTTTCAATTCTGCGTAGGTGGGATATCTACTTATGGAATAGTTTAGGTCCAAGATCAGACTGTATGTCTGACCTTGATCCAAGGTCATTGTGTAATGCTTACTACCTCAAGAGTTGAATAAATGTGTGACAATTGAAAGTTATAAGAAGCCTGGCATAGTACTAGTACTTTTTTTGATGTGGCTGACTTTACTAGCCTTTTAGCTACTGTTGGATACTCATAGAAATGAATGAATAAAAATTTCTGATTGGTCAAAAATGTAGACATGTTTATTTTGATAGCCCTTGCCTGTTTGTGGGCAAATTACACCGTCACAGTTATTTGGATCACATTTTTAGGCTAAGTATATAAGTTTATTCAGTACTCCAAGGGTTAAAAGAATGAAGTTGTATGTTATTGGTTTGAAAGTTGTATGTTATAAGCAATGTAAATACTTGCTGTGTTAGAATGTTCAAATGTTTAGTATGTATTGTTTGCATGACGATTGTTACTGTTTGCGAGTTTATTGCTTTAACCATTTCCTTGATAAACCTCTTATTAGTCCTCTGATCATTAAAGAATTCTTTAAGGAAAGTGAAAAATATAGTCATAGACTGTTATATCTTAATCCGTCACTAAGCAATCTGCTTTTTCAACAACCTTGGTGGTTTGTCAAGACATTTTGGGAAAAAAAGAAAAAAATGCTGATGAGAAGCAGTGCTTCTTTTCTCATCTTGTTCATTTTGCCCTATTGGAGAATGTCTGAGACTTACTTTGTTAGAGAATTCATTATCTTGTCTGATTTTATGATTGTTTGTATGAGTAGCAATTGTTATCAATTTCAACCGATTTCTACAGTTTGTTACTCAAGAAAGGATTAAAAAGTTGTGAAAAATTGATGAATTCAATTTTAAGCAATATTGTTACATTTTCCACCTTGTTTTTGATAGGATCCCTACAAGAGATGATTTGAATGATTTGTACAAGAAGGAAAGGATTAAGTTTTGCAGTATTTTGTACAGTTGATCCACATTGCCATGTTGTGATATGTATCATATTCAGTGCAGTTCAGTATTCTTAACGCATTACCACACAATCCCTACTTTTGATGACCCTGGAAAAGAAGCCTTTAGAAAACATTGTGGAAAAAGGAGAAAATGCTCTCCCTTTCCCACAATGTTTTCTACCCTTTACAAAACAAATTTCAGATTTTCAGTGACTTTTATTTTGCCGTCTGCAAATGCTTTCAATTTGGACACGCCTAAAATTTTGTCGTTTGGTAATGAGATAACTCTTTACCAACTGACTAAAGTTTTGACTGGTCTAAACTGAGAGCATTTGCTGACAACATAATGAATGTGGCAGATATAATGGGAAATGTGAAAGGTTTGACAATACTGTATACTAGCATTTTCTCCTTTTCCCATTATACTTCCAAAAGCTTTCTTTCTCTGGGTCATTAAGACTCAAGATTGTATGGTAAAGGATAAAATTATCTTGTTTTCTTTATCTGTTCATACTTTTTTCCTCAAATAGCAAAGAAGTTAATGATAAGAGCTAAGACTTGTTGCTAAGAAAAATGAAAGCTGTTAGCTAATATCGGTACATAGTTGTTTTAGTAATCAATAAGCTGAATCTGTGAAGATATCAATACCTAAACACATTATATGAATATTTTTTTACTTTTAAAGAAGCAACTAGACAATCATATAGTCATTTTAATTTTTAAGAATTTTTTTGATATACTTATAAGTAATCCCATGATTACAGCTAAATGTTTTTTTTTTTCAACCCTTCACCAAATTCTTGAGATTGGTTTGTGCAAATAGAAAGCATTTCCAGACGGAATAAATTACGCTTTCTACAGTAATAAGATAATATGTTTCTGAAAGGATAGAAAACTTTGTGGGAAAAGGAGAAAATGCAGGTTCCAAGCATTTTCACCTTTTTCCAGAATATTTTCTTTCAAACAACCTTCTTCCTCGGGGTTTATCCCTTTACCACATGATAGAATTCTAGCCTTGTCGAAATTGAAAGCATTTGCAGATGACAATTTCAACTTGGCTCAAATGGTGCAATTTTCCTTTGATAGAGTAAAAAGCATTGTGGGAAAAGGAGAAAATGCTGGCTACCAGCATTTTCTCCTTTTCCCACAATGTTTTCAAATGGATTCTTTCTAGGGGTCGTTAAAAGTCGGCATTGTGTGGTAAAGGGTTAAAGAACTTGCATTGTTTGGTATAAAGGGTTATTGCATTAGTGATGTACATGTACTTTAGTAATTCACAAAATTAAATGATCTTGTTGATACCATTTTGGTATGCTCATTTTTGTATTTCAACATTACAGCAGCTGGCCGACTCTTATGACAAACTTGTACAAGACCTTCATAATGAGTTAAACTGGATCTCTGATGTTGAACAACTGTTGAAGGAGGATCTACCTGTAAGCGAGGAGGCATACAAAGCTCAGACTCAGCTGGAAGCTCTAAAGGTGAGGGTTTCCATAGACTTTCAGTGAATAAGGCTATTTTATAGAATCTCACCAGAATTTAAAAAATGATTTAGCATTGAATTACTTGGGTTGATAGCTGACAAATGGTTATTTAACCCATAACCACACAATTCCTACTTTTGATGATCCTGAGAAAAAGCCTTTAGAAAACATTACGGGAAAAGGAGAAAATGCTGGTAACCAGCATTTTCTCCTTTGCCCACAATGTTTTCTACCCTTTACAAAACAAATTTCAAATTTTCAGTCTCTTTTATTTTGCTGTCTGCAAATGCTTTCATTTTGGACAAGCCTAAAATATTGTAGTTTGGTAATGAGTCAAGAAGAAAGACAATGTTAGAGAAATTTTAGTGGGATTTTATTAATAGCCTACAGAGCTTCTTGAAATATTTTTAGATCTCATACCTGAATCCACAAAGGTTTGTTGGGATGTCATGCTCAGTAATATGATTATGGGACTGAATTCAAATCGGTACCATTACCTTATTTGATTTGAGTGGCCGAAAACACCATACAGTCAATCAATAAATCATCCATTATCACCAAGGATTTGTTTAAAAAATCACAAGCAAGAATCATTTGAAACACAGTAGATATTTTAAGAAGGTAAGGAAAAGTAAAAGGTTTTTTATGATTCAGAAATTGTAGAATTTTTATATCAAGCAATTGCTTCTTTTTATAGGCCCAAAGGGTTGTATTATGTTATGACCCTGGTCGTCCGTCTGTCTGTCATGCCATCTGGCCTTTAGCAATTTCTTGTGTGTGCAACTCCTCCTAGAGTTTCCACTTGAAACCTTTCACTATGAATCTCTATATGGTGTAGTTGTGCATGTCACTGATAAATTTTGGATCTCTGGGGGCTTTCTAGATTTTAACCCATTTCTCTGACAAGCCCCTTCGTGTGAATAATATGCACCGCTTTGCAAAGCTCTTGTTCCACATGCTTTCTAAATTCTGTCTGCTCTGGCAGACTGTGTAAATAGTCTGTGTGTCTTGTAATTGCTAAACTTTCGAAAACAAAGTATAGACTCTTATGTTATGTAAGCATCTGCAGAAAACAAATTTGAAATTGATACAATTAAACATATGTTTCAGTTCTCCGCTAGAGTGGAAAAACATTGTGGGAAAAGTAAACTTATCAGTTAGTTCTCCAATAGACTTGAAAACATTGTGGGAAAAGAAGAAAATGCTGGTAGCTAGCATTTTCTCCTTTTCCTAGAATGTTTTCAAAAGCTTTTTTCCTAAGGATAGCTAAAACTTATGATTGTTTGGTAAAGGGTTAAGATGTTTTTCTTGCTTGTTTCAGGCTTTACATGATGATGTCCTCAAACACCAACAGCCAATCAGATCTCTGGTGTACCAGTCAGAGCAGTTGGTGGAGCACCATCAAGAGGAGCTTACTCCAGAACAGGTGACAGAGTTACAGAACTTGGAATCTGCAATCAAAATTGCCTATGGCAAGGTAAGTGTGGAAGAATGGCAGGGGTAGATTGAGAAAAAATTTGACTGTTTAACTCTTTAGCATACAATCCCAACTTTTAATGATCCTGAGAAAGAAAGCCTTTGAAAACATTGTGAGAAAAGGAGAAAATGCTGGTAACCAGCATTTTCTCCTTTTTCCACGGTGTTTTCTACCCTCAAAAATCAAATTTCAATTTTTGAGTCACATTTATTTTGTTGTCTGTAAATGCTTCTAATTTGAAATAGTCTAAAATTTTGTCGTTTGGTAAAGAGTTAAGAAACTAGCTGTAGAAAGATGGTGCTTCAAATCATTGAGAGAGAAGAAGAAACTGCTGATAATAAGCATTTTCTCACTTTCCACACAATGATTTCTCCTCTTCGAAAAACAAATTATTTAAAATATGCTCTCAAGCCTTAATTTACTTGTCCGTCCAGTTAGATTTAGGGAAAGTAGCCCTGGAACTTTTAGAATGGAATGCTTAATTGTACTTATAAATATTTTGGAATTCATGACTGGATGTGCAGACCACCAGTCATGCAGACCACCAGGCCAGTCAAGTGGTTTTCAATTTTAAACATCTTTACAGATATCTGTACAGATAGCATGAAGGAAAAAGTTAAGGATTTTTTCGACTCGGTTTTATACTATTTAACAGATACAAAAGACGTGATTATTGTAACTGGGTTATATACTATTTAACATACGAAAGATGTGATCATTGTGACTGGGTTATATACTGTTTAACAGATACAAAAGACATGTGATTCACGGGCTAAGCATCTGGCTGCAGCCACTGATGAGCTGACCAAGTTTGAAACGGAACTGAACAAGTTTACCAAATGGCTTGAAGCCACTGACAAGGATCTACAAATGCACATTGAGGCTGTGCAAGATTTTGAAAATATTCGCCGTATTTCTGACCTACAGAAGGTGAGTATTCTTGTTCGCAATGCTTGTTTAGATAATAGATATGGGATGTGCCAGTCGATTTGCTTAACTGGTGACATGAAAAGTGAGAGGCAGCAGTTTTTTTTTTTTTGCTCTTTTAACCCTTTATCAAACAGATCCTGATTTTTTCAACCCCAAATTAGAAGCCTTGTAAAACATTGTTGGAAAAGAAAAAAATGCTGTTAAACAACATTTTTCTCCTTTTCCCACAATGCTTTTTACCCTGCTGGAAACAGATTTCAATCTTTTAAGTTACATTTATTTTGCCATCTGCAAATGCTTTCAATTTGGACCAGTCTGAAATTTGTTGTTTGGTAAAAAAGGTTAAGTTATGAGAAGTGGCTACAATTTCTTTTCTCAAGAATCATAATATCAGTCACAATTGTTGAAGCTATTCTGACTTGATGAATACATGTTCTTACCTTTTTGACTGGTAATGAATTCTTGTATAATCTCTTTCCCCTTTCCTTTTGGTTTTCACTTGAACACTTGGATTTGATGTCTTGGTCCTTCTAATATACAAATACATGTACATAGATTTTTCTATCAAATCTTGGAAATTTCCTTTACCTACCCTTTGATCCTTAACTTAATATAACACATGTATGTATTGAAGACATACATGTACTTGTATGAAAATTTTTCCCATTGATTTTTTTCTGAAAAAGCTTTGGCAAATAGGGCAGCTACCTACAGGGAGTATTTCTTTATTTACCATAATGTTTCTTTAAGCATTATCATGCTTATTACTATCTGATCTTAATTTAGTGTCTTAACTCTTTACCACACAATCCTGACTTTTAATGACCCGGAGAAAGAAACCCTTTCAAAACATTGTGGGAAAAGGAGAAAATGCTGGTAACCAGTATTTTCTCCTTTTCCCACAATGTTTTTTACTCTTTCCATATCAAATTTCAATTTTTGCTTCACATATATTTTGTCGTCTGCAAATGCTTTCAACTTGGACTGGTCCAAAATTTTGTCCTGTGGTAAAGAGTTAACCCTTTACCACACGATCCCTACTTTTAAAGACCCTGAGAAAGTAGCCTTTTGAAAACATTGTGGGAAAAGAAGTTACCAGCATTTTCTCCTTTTTGCCACAATTTTTTCTACTCTTTCCAAAGCAAATTTGAAATTTTCATTAGCTTCATTTTGTCATCTGCAAATCCTTTCAATTATGACCAGTCTAACATTTTGTCAGTTTGTAAAGAGATACCATAGAATAATACTTGTCTCTGTCTAATCCTTTACCACACAACTCCAAGGTTTCATATCTGTCACTTAGTCTATGTTTAATCCTTTCCCACACAATTTAAAGGTTTCATCACTGTCAGAAACCTTTTGAAAACATTGTGGGGAAAGGAGAAAATGCAGGTTATTTTGAGTTTTAGCCAAATTCAATGTCATCTGTGAAATGCTTTTAGTTGGGCAAGTCTAAAATTTCATCATCTCATAAGGAGTTACTGTTCATGTATAACATTTTCATAAACAATCTTCCTAAGTGTTATCATCCAAGGTTACAATCACTTCGTGGATCTTACCTTGGCAGATCGAGCCCGATTTCGTTATTCCCACGATGCGCCCCCTATTGGGTGCTGGTTATTATCCCCCTTTGCATCATATCTCTAATAGCCAATGAAATATTGTTTTACAAATGGCTTACAAATACAATTATTCATCATGAAGGGATAAGCACAAACATACTTCGACATTCCATCGTCAGGTGCTGGAATATAGTCCAAAACCTCCGATAATTGATTGGTCACTCTGAAACTTTCTGTATATATTGTTAGTCTATGTTTTATCGGTAATTAAGAAATAATCTTCTTTCTATCGTGGTATATCGTTCAATAAACCACAGTTGTGAGTTATGAGGCACAATAAATAATCCACGAGGGCGATAGCCCGAGTGGGTTATTCATTGCGCCTCATAACTCACAACGTGGTTTATTGAACGATATACCACGATAGAAAGAAGATTATTTCGATTCTAACATGGCAAATTCTTAATGAAAGGAAAAAAAGTTCAAACTAAGAGTAAAAACGCGGATGAACATTATGTTCCATTGAATAACTCACTCATTGAATGACGTCACTCAATATAGGATGACGTCACACTGCATGGATTGTTGCAGATTTTACCACGTTCTCCTTGCACTGTGTTTATAGAGCGAAAGTCGCGTGTCATGTTAGAATAATAAATCATTACAGATCCTGCACACATCCACGGAGGTATCTACATTTACCTTCTATATTTATTCGAAAGGTTGCAACCTTGTTTTATTTTTATCGAAAATGCAATCCTACAAGCAAGGTGATCCATGCAGTTAGAGCTAGTTGCAACCAATAAAAATGTAATCAGGCGAATGTCGAAATCAAGCTCGATCTTCCAAGGGTAGAGTAGTCTAGTGTATTGTCGCCCTTGGCTTGCGAAGATGAGGCGTTATTGAAACACAGGATTATTTGGTAAAGGGTCAGTGCACTTTTGGTGTCTTACTAACATTTTATTTTTTCCTCAGGAAATGAGTGGAGACATCATAGCCCATGGAGCAGATCTACGTTATCTCTCATTTGCTGTGACAAAATACATGGAGGAATCCAAGGTAAAGTATTGTTGGAGACCGTGGTGTAAGGTTGAGCATCAGCATTTCACATTGAACCTTTACCGAACGACAAATTTTTTGACTGGACCAAATTCAAAGCATCTGAAGACAACCAAATTAAGTCATGTTAATATGATGATTTCTGACTTTGACAGGGTAGAAAATATTCTGGGAAAAGGAGAAAGTGCCGGTTACCGGCATGTTCTCCTTTTCTGACAATGTTTTCTATAGGTTTCTTACTCAGGGTTGTTAAAAGGAGAAAATACTTTTTAATTGTCTTTTGCCGTAGAATTCATAAAACAAGATGTTTTAGTGAAAGGTTAAGACAAGTCTGTGTACTGGAATGTGTACTGGAATGTGTTAGGTAACATCATGTATTCTAATAATGATCATAAGATATGTCCATGAGAATTGGTGTTTTAGGATAATGGTGTGGGTTGCATGATTTATATTTACATATTAAGAAGTGAAAGCATTACCTTCAGTTTCAACATTGCAGCATATGGCTAATAAAAGGTCCTTGTGAAATAGGGATTAACTTCTTTAATTAACCAAGAACTAGATAACGAAATATTACATCTATTACCAGCATTTCTGCTTTGCTGACTATGAATTCAAAAGTTAAGTTCAGGATTGTTAAACCCTTTACCAAACAATCCCTGGTTTTTAATGACAAGTAAGTTGATATGTACAAATATGACATTGTGAGGTAAATGAAATGGTAATATTACAGCACTTTATAGGATATTATGTTAGCAACAGTCTGTTTTCTTTTTTATTTAAGCTTCACAAGTTAGAGCTTGATGCTTATAAAGCTGACAGACAGAAACCAAGCAGACTGAGTAGAACTAGTTGGATTGCCATGGACAATAAAGAGGTAGAAATTGTGAAGGACAAACAAAAAGATGTTGAAACTCACTACAAAGATCTCAAGGCAAGGTGTAATAACTTTGCAGACAAGCTGTCTCAACTCTCTGTCAAACAGAAAGAGTTTAATGATGGTACATGGTCAATGTTATCTTGGCTGACAGATGCTGAAGAAAAACTCAGTATGACCAGACAGGAAGTGTCTGCACCAGAACCTGATGCACTTAGAAACAATTTGGAGAAAATGAAATCACTTGGTAATGATTCTATTGCTCATAAAAATCAGATGGTGGAGTTGGAAAAATCTGGAAAAGAACTAATTGCACAAATGAGAGAGTTAGGCATTGAGGGTGAGCAGATTGATAAGATTGGTGAAATAAAAAGTGACATTGCTGACAGAATGGAAATTGTCTCTGAGGAAATTGGTGAGAGAGCTAATGAACTACAAACAGCTGTTACTAAATCTCAGGGGGTACAAGATGCTGTAGAACAACTGCTTGGTTGGCTGAAGGAGACGGATAGAAAACTTGAACTTCAAAAGCCTATAAGTCTCAATCGTGACAAACTAACTGAGCAAGCCCAACAGCTAAGTATTATAGAAACTGACATAGAGAGTCACAAACCTAGTATTGAATCTGTGAAACAAGCTGCCAGTGAACTCATTAAAACATGTGATATTGATATGGCCAAATCTCTTGAAAGTAAAATAGAGGACATTGGTGCCAAATTCTTGGATGCACAGAAACAGTGCAGGAATTCTTCAAGAGAAGTTGGTGACATTTCTGAAAAATTAAACAAATTTAATGACAAATTGGATTCCCTTAAATCATGGGTGCATTCAAACACAGACTCTTTTGAATCATCAGAATGGACAAGAAGACCTATTGATGAACTTAAAGCCAAGGTCGATGATGTGAAAATTGATAAAAGTCAAAAGTTGAACGAGCTTGAGACATTACAAGCACTTGGACATGACCTGATTGAAGACCAAAGAACTGGTGACCCAGCAACGGTCAAGATGGCCCTATCCAACTTGGAACAAGCATGGAGCAAGTTTGATGAGTGTCTTGCTGAAAGAGACTCTGAAGCTAGCTTGAAAGAGACCAGAGAGAATGAATATGATGCCATCAAAGATGTAGTGGTTGCATGGCTGACCAGAAAAGAAATGGAAGTGGATACTTTTGAGCCTGTTGCAGTGGACATGGATATAGTGGCTAGACAAATAGAAGAATTACAGGTACTTATAGCATATACACAAAGATTTTTCACTGATAATGAACAGCTCTTCATCTCCATAGCCACTGAAAAAAGTTTTGATACTTTCTTGTCCAAAGCATTTGAAGGATTGTTAAAACACCAGATTGTTAACAATTATTAAAACAAATGACGAAACCAAATCATTTAGGATTCAAATTAATCCCAGCATGGCCAAACTGTGTTTTAGGGTTGCTGATAGTCATTGAGACAAGATATATTCCTCTTAGTGCTAAATATAACTCAAAATTTTTATGTAAATAAGCAGCCAGTGGCTTGGAGAGATTGAAAACACCTAAAAATTTCTGGCTTTAACCAGCAGTTGCTCCCTCTAAGTAGTTTTCTTTTTCATGTTGCTTAAAACAAAAGAAAAATATTAGTGTTTCCTATGGATTTTTAAGTCTGCCTCCAGTTTGCCGCATGTACTAGATCATGGCATGCCTGAAATCAATTTAAAATTATAATTATATAAATTATATAAGTATATAATTGATGAAGCTGCACTATTCTCTTGTTTTAGCCCATGATTCAGGAATATTATGAGTTTTCACCCAAGATCGATGAACTGAATGAAGTTGGAAATGCCTATGATGCCATTCAATCTGGTGATTCAAGACCCAAAAGTCCAATGAGATTCAGTAAGTTAAATCCTGTGCCTAAGACGAGATTTGTACCTGCTGCCTCTGATAAAATAAATACAGTCTTACTTTCAGTGTCGTACATAATTATGGGCTTAGATCTCTATGATAATTTATTTAACATGATATAGTGGCTTTCAATCAGAAATATACAAAATTTCTTATTAGGATCATGCTCATCTTGCGCAGTTTGCAAGGCAAATTAACCCATTACCAGATGACAAAATTTTAGCCCTTTTCAATTTGAAAGCATTTGCAGACGACAATTTCATTATGGCTGAAATGGTGCAACTGTTTATCGATAGGATAGAAAACATTGTGAGAAAAGGACAAAATGCTGGTTACCAGCATTTTATCCTTTTTCCACAATGTTCTCAAAAGGCTTGTTTCCAAGGGTCATTACAGTCAACCTTCTGTGGTAAAGGCTTAATGAGACTAGTGATTGACTTGGAATTTAAATGTGTTACAGAGGCACTTTTAAGTTTTCAGCTGAGTTTTCTGTTCTTATAATCAACATTAAGAGAACAAAAACACAAATTTTATTCTTACGTGATTAATTTCAATGATTATAGATAAATTCTGATCGAAAGGTATGAGCAATGCATTTGGGGGAGGAGAGGGGGACAAGAAGATGTTAACACTTTGAATAAGGCTGTATAAGTATGGTTCCCTTGCTTGATTCTGTTAATAAATCCTCTTCTTCCCTTCATATAGACACATGGTAGTTAATCCAAGAGGAATGGTTTTGAAATTTTGTATTGACATCGTCTAGTGCATTCTTGAACTCATTACATCCTGGAAAAAGTTGAAACTGATATATTTGAATATGCCCTCATAAAATATGTGTGTTCAAAATGAGTGAACTCTTTACCAGACAACAACATTTTTAACTTGTTCAAAGTGAAAGCATTTTGTAGAAGATAACTTTAATCCTATACCAAACGAGAAAAATTTAGACTGGTCCAAATTGAAAGTGATTGCAGGCAGCAAAATAAAGGTAACTCAAAAATTGATATTCGTTTCCAACAGGGTAGAAAGCATTGTGGTAAAAGGAGAAAATGCTGGTTACCAGCTGTTCTCCTTTTCCCACAATGCTTTCAAAAGGCTTCTATCTCAGGGTCGTAAAAACCAGGGATTGTTTGGTAAAGGGTTAAATGTTACTTAAATAATGGGATTTGTTTTTGAAAGATTTAGAAAACATGTGTGGAGAAATGGCTGGTTACAGGAAAAAGGCCTTTTCCTTGGGGCCATTAAAAGCTGAGATTGAGCAGTAAAGGGTTCAACAAAATCTGGAATTCTATGACCCCGAGGAAAAAGACTTTAGAAAACACCATGGGGAAAGGCGAAAAAAGATGGTGACCAGCATTTTTCTTCTCTTTCCACAATGTTTTCTACACTTGCATAGATAAATCCTATCATGTGCGCCACAATTGATTTGATGTTTGCAAATGCTTTTAAATTTGACAAGTTTAAAATTCTATAGTTTTGGAAAGGGTTAATACATGAATAAGAATGAAATTTAGCAAGCACTCATTCCCTTTACCTGAGGGCTTTGAAAACTGGTAGGCTGCAACATGAGGAAAGTCGTAAGCAGGTTTTAAATTGCAACATTACTTTTTGTACAACCCATACATTTCATATTGTCTTTTTCCTTTATTATTTAAAATTTTGTGTAATAGCAAACAAGCAATGAGAGTGGCATATCTAATGATTACTGAAGTGTTTCAGTAGGGCAGTAACATGGTTGGAAGTTAATCTGAACTTTACATGCATTGTTTGAAATTATTTACAAGATCTGAAGTGTTTGCAACATTGGGTTTATGTGGAGCTTTGATCTAACATATTCACTGTATATCATTCTCATTCGGAACATCTTGAATCCTTTAGCATACAATTCATTTAAAATGACCCTAACCAGAAAGGCGTTAAAAAACTTTATGGAAATAGAAGAATTGGTGCATACTGGCAGTGTATATGTTTCCTTGTTTTCTCCTTTGATAAATTTCTTCATTAGAGCCACATTTAAATTGTTGTCTGCAACTGCTTTTGTTTTGGATGGCTTAATTTTTTTCATCTGGTAAAGAGCAAAATGTAGTAAGTCAGCTTTTATCATTCTCTTTGAAGCGGTTTTAAAAGCTTAGTATATTTTCATAGTATATTTTTGAAATCTGTACAATACAGATACAACAGAATGTCACATGAACATCATATTGTTAGGGACAACAAACAAAAATTTCATAAAAGTGAAAGTTAAACTTAAGCCATTGGTCACCAAGTCTTGTATAAAGCACTTCCTTTTACCAAACAGTCAATGTTTTAATGGTCTTGAGAAAGAGAGCTTTTGAAAACATTTTGGGAAAAGAAGAAGACGCAGGTAATCAGCATTTTCTTTCTTTTCCACAATATTACATGTATCTACCCCTTGAAAGAAAAAGCCTGTCATATGAGCCACATGACTTTTGTTGTCTTCAAAGGCAGCTTGGGTCAATAGTCAATAAGCTATTATTGGAAGTTCCCAAAGTATAGTGTTGACTCTCTTCCTGAAAGCAAAGGCACGTATACTTGTCCAAGTTTAAAGTATTTGCTGACAACAGTTTAACTAAGGCTCAGATGTCAGAATTTGTCTTTGATAGGGTACAAAAACATTGTGGGAAAAGGACAAACTAGAATTTTCTCCTTTTCCAACAACATCTTCAAAAGTCCTTTTCCTCTAAAGCTTTTAAAACATTGTTTGACCCAATGGCTTGCTATGAAGCTGTTTACTAGATAAAATGTTACATTGCCCAAATTCAAAGTACTTGCTTGTTGTAAATTAAACATGGCTCAAATCAGTTTCAAAAGGTAGAAAACAAATTTTTGAAAAGGAGAAAATACTTTTTAATTGTCTTTTGCCGTAGAATTCATAAAACAAGATGTTTTAGTGAAAGGTTAAGACAAGTCTGTGTACTGGAATGTGTTAGGTAACATCATGTATTCTAATAATGATCATAAGATATGTCCATGAGAATTGGTGTTTTAGGATAATGGTGTGGGTTGCATGATTTATATTTACATATTAAGAAGTGAAAGCATTACCTTCAGTTTCAACATTGCAGCATATGGCTAATAAAAGGTCCTTGTGAAATAGGGATTAACTTCTTTAATTAACCAAGAACTAGATAACGAAATATTACATCTATTACCAGCATTTCTGCTTTGCTGACTATGAATTCAAAAGTTAAGTTCAGGATTGTTAAACCCTTTACCAAACAATCCCTGGTTATTACGACCCTGAGATAGATCATTTTGAAAACATTGTGGGAAAAGGAAAAAATGCTGGTAACCATTTTCCCTTTTTCCCACAATGGTTTCTACTAAGCTGGAAACAAATTTTAATTTTTGACCCACATTTATTGTTTTGTCTGCAAGTGCTTTCAATTTGGACGAATCAAAAATTTTGTCATTTGGTAAAGAGCTAAGAAAGGGATAAGGTTCAAAAGATGGCAGTAATTGAAAACATTGGAAATAGGATTTTTACATGTTATGAGCTTCTTTTTGCACTATTTTTTGTCCCTTGTTGGCTGTCAGACAAAACGCTTGCCGAATAGCTCTCTGGTTAATGCATATCACTCAATTCCATACCGGGTTGGGGCAAACTTTCTTTCTGGTGAGTTTTCACCTCTCACCTCTTATGCCTATGAGAAAGTAGTCATTTGCTTTGAAAGGAAGTTTTATAAGTAATAGGTACTGGTGTGAGAAAGCCAAGAAACAAATGCATAGGCAGCCATAGTATAGCTTGACCTGTTTCAACAGCGAAAAAACTCAAATACTAGTAAGAAACTGCAAGCCAAAACTGCTGACTACTGAAGGTAATTCTTAAAACTATATCCTCATGCCTTATTGATATGGGATTGTATCATCTTTCATGAAATATTGTGACTGAATAAGACTGCTCATAATTAGCAGTTTATCCAGCAGTCACAATTTTTCCTAGACAATTGTATCATATGAAGCTTCGTTTCTGTTTTGATTTGTTTTGCAATGGTTATACACCATGGATCAGATCAAAATACTGCCTAATTATGAGGTTAGGACTATTAGAAATCCTTGCTGTTTATTTTATAAACCTGTAGGAAGCAGACGCATACCCAGTACCATCCTCTCCCCCCGCCTTCGCAGCCCCTCCCCAACAACGGGTAGTTTTGCATTCAATCAAGCACCAGGGGAGGTAATCACGAGCCCGATGTCCATGTCTAGCGACTCCAGCGGTGTGGGTAGTCGGAAGTCCAGCTCAGATTACTTACAGATGGAGGGTGGGATATTTATTGTTGTTTATACATGGATTGTGTAGTCATTGTAGTGATGTAGATACAGTGAAATCTCCGGACCAGTAATGCATGCATATAATTCTGTTTCATATGTTAGCACTTTACCAGACAACAGATTTTAACCCTTCACTACACAACAAAATTTTAGCCTTGCAGATGACAGTTTGAACATGGCCCAAATAGTGCTATCTTGCTTTGATAGGGTACAAAACATTACAAAACATTGTGTGAAAAGAAAATGCTGATTACCAGCATTTTCTCCATTTCCCACAAGATTTTCAAAATACCTCTTTGACATGGCCATGAAAAACTGGGATTGTTTGGTGAAGAGTTAAAGTGTCCATATATATGGCATCAGCAGATTAGACAACCAATTGCCGTCCAAGGATAAGATTTGTCCGGAAAATGTGGAAATCATTGAGGGAAAAAGAAAAAAAATTACTGATAAACAGCACTTTTTCCTTTTGTTAATATGCAGGAGTGTTTGGCAAATGGTGATGATACTACTGTACATTCTATGAAATCTTACCTTTATGATATAATGTATACAAAATCTTTGTAGGAAGAGTGATGCCTTACTTGTAGAAGGCATGTCAAAGGTTTATGTAGGGTCAGGTTAGACATTCCAACAATTGTATCTTTAAAGATTTTTAAACTTTTTATTATATGACAAAATTCTAGACTTGGTGTTGAATTATAAGTTTTGTCCTAAAGTAAAACTTAATACCTAAAAACTTCTCTAATCAGAATTTTTTCTTTTTTCTGTTAAAAGACAAAAGAGGGACTGTGTATATGTTCAGATGAATGAAGAACAAATCACTCTGTTATGAAAAACCATTTTGTAGATTAATTCATTACCGCATGACTATATTTTAAGCTTGTCTTAATTGAAAGCATTTGCAGACAACAAAATAAAAGTGACTGAAAATTTGAAATTTGTGTTGAGAAGGGTATAAAACATTATGGGAAAAGGGGATTCTCCTTTCTCCAGTGTTTTCTAAAGGTTTCTTTCTCAGGGTCGTCAAAAGTAGGGATCGTGTGGTAATAGGTGAAAATGAGGATGTAAGTAAACAGACTTTCAGTCTAGGTTTAACTCTGTATTGAATGACAAAATTGTAGACATATCCAAGGTGGAAGCAATTGCAAAATACAGATTGGCTCAAATTAGGATCTTTGTCTACTAAAGAGTACAAAAAGTGTTTTTCCCACAATGTTGGCAAAAGACTTCTTCCTGAATGTAGTGAAATTACAGAATTGTTAGGTAAATTGTTAATATCAATTAGTAAAATAAGATTCAGGCTAGGAGTGACAGTTCTGTGCTGTCTGACCTTCATCTGCAATGTTTGCAAAATCTGCTTATAACTGTTATAGGACAGGAAAGGTTCAACTCTGTAACTACCATATGGATTTTTTAGCCTTTCTAGAAGTCAGAATGCTCAATTCATTTAAGCTTCATTAACAAGACTTCAGTAGTATAGATTGAAGGTTGGACTGCATATTTGAAGCAGTCTGATTTTGATCAACTCCATTATAATTTTTGAGGGGTAAGTGCAAGACTATTGTTAAGTACATATACATTGTATATGCACTTAAGATAGTCATGCACTAACCCCTTGATATATGAAAATGATACGGCTATGGAAATGAAAGAATTTTGAATTGGAAAATAAGTGTAGTGTAAATCAAAATATTAGAATGACCACAACAGTCAGGTAGGTTGACTCAAAGTTAAGATACATAAGATGTATTTTTTGACAAAATGTATCCAACCTATTTTACATACAGGATCATGCGTATTTGTTTTCATGATGCAAGACTGAACTAAGGTCATTCAAAGCTTCATGAATCATACTTAACTAAACAATGTTTTAAACTTCTCTGACCAAAGATATTGATGCACCATACAAATATTATTCATTCATTCTTTCTTTTATATTTGTCCAAATTGAAAGGATTTGGAGACTGCACTATAAATGTGACTCAAAGTTTAAATTTGTTTTTACAAGCTTCAAAACAATATTGGAAGTGGAGAGGACCTTGTCTACCTGCAGTATCTTTATTTCTTTCAGTGTTTTCAAAATTCTACTTTAGGGTTTTTAACTCTTTACCAAATGACAAAATGTTAGACTCGTCCAAATTTGCAAAAGTCAAAATAAATGTGACTAAAAAATTCAAACTTGTTTAAGGAAGGGAAGAAAACATTTTGGGAAAAATAGAAAATGCCGCTTACCAGAAGTTTCTCTTTTTCTCACAATGTGTTCAAAAAGCTTCTTTTTACAGGGTCATTAAAAGTCGGGACTGTATTATCAAGGGTTAAATTTGTAAATGCTAAATGAAAGTTTTTCTCAAGTTTTGCAACATTGATATCATAGATTGCAAAATTTCCTCATATCTCATGACAGCCTATATTTTATGTATTATTTTTCTCTCCCTCATGAAGCAGACCTCACTGAGACACAGCAGGACATCCTGGACATGAACCAGCGCTATGAGATGCTGGAAGAACGACTCCTAGATAGACAACAAGAGTTACAGAATATGCTGGATACTGTCAAGTCATTCCTACAAGATCTAGCAGATTTGTTAAGCTGGCTGGACATGAAGGAAAAAGATGTAGATGATTCGGTGGCTGTAGCTGCCAGTGAAAAAGAAGCAAAGAGGAGACTGAAAGAACATGAAGTGAGTGTATTATAACATCTGTTATGCTACCTTTATAGTTGTACCTTTCCCGTACAATGGGGTTAAGAGAGGTTGTACCCAGAGAGATGAGGTTGTCTGTAGGTCTGTATGCACAGTTTTTATACTGTCCTCTTCCTTGGGTAGTTTTCTTTCCTTCAGTCAGGCTGAATTTTTCATGGAAGCCTTCTAATCATAGAAATTCATTTTTTTACATATGTTTATAATGATTGTTGACTCTGACAGGAGTTTTGGCTCTTTGAAATTTTTTCCAGATCTACTATTAAGGTAACTAGTTAGAGGTATTTGTGGGCTAGTAACTGATTGCATGTATGTATTGCTCTGCAGAGAAGTCATGCTGAATTACTTAGTAAAGAAACCATGGTTGATGACATACGAAAGAAAGGACAAGACCTGTTGAAGAGAAAACGAGGAGTTCCTGGTATAAGCTTGGTGAAACAACAGCTAGATGAACTGGGTATTTTTTTTAATATGACATTTTAATGGCCATAATGCTGAAACATATTATGAAAGGGTGTAGAGTACAGTAGATATCTAGTATTGCCCATATCAGACGTGGAAGGAAATACGCATTGACCCTTAGAGTGATGTACACAAAAATAGTTGTTTTATGACCAAAGATTACACCGCACAAAAAGTGCAGTTTGGTCTTTGATCTGTGCTGTTTTGCTGAGCATTCTGTATAAAGGCAATGTTGAAATTGCTTTAATTTAGTTTTGTACTGAAAATGTCCTTTTTAATTGTTCACAGCTCTGAGGCCCTTCACTCTGTGATGCTTGTGAATTTGGTTGCTAGGTCAAACAATTTTTTTTTTTGAAGTCTGTCACAAGTTTGAGTTGTTGTTTTTTTCATGATCACAGAATGTCCAAACCAAGTTTATTAGCTCAATTGATAACTTATAAAGGTTAAAACCAGAGAGTCACTGGTTAGATTACCTAAGACTGCCTATTTCTTTCCATGGAATGATGATAATCAGTACTGCAAGATTTATGCATGTTCCTCTGTTCCTGCTGAATATTGTTTCAACCAAGTTTATGTGGGGAAGCAACCAGTGTTGCAGAATACTCCAAAGAAACTCCAAATAAGCATGGGTAGGTGCACTGGTAAGCATGATATGACTAAAAAGATATTAAAAATGGTATTAATCACTAAAAAAACCAGACTAATAGAATACTAAGACCCATTTATATTTGGTCTGGAGGACAGTATAGATCCTGCTGGGATCAAGATATCAGGGCCACTACAACTTAGACTATAGAAATATGTTGGATTTTGTACAGGCAGAAAATGTCCCTGGATAAAAATTTCTTTTAGTACTTCATTTTATTTAGTTAAATATGTACCTGTGTTATCCTACAGATGACAAATGGCTTGGTGTGAAAGTGGCCTCAGAACAACAAAGAAAGACCCTGGAAGACATTGTGAATGATTTGAGAACATACAAAGATGCTGGTGTAAATCTGCAGAAGTGGATTGCTCAGAAAGAGAAAATGGTGTCTGTACTGGGACCTGTTGCTACAGACCCATCCATGGTGAAAAATCAGCTGGAACAAGTGAAGGTACAGTTATCTTAATGGCCACATCTGTCAAACAAGTAACCTGGGTCTGCATTCACCAACCATTCTTAAGAATATTTTTGGTCTTAAACTTCAAGATTTCCTGACTGTGAAAGTAACAGAACTTCTGATTGGCTGAACCCAATTCTGATTGGCTAAACCAAATCTGATTGGCTAAACCATTTGGTTTAGCCAATCAGAAGCCCTGTTACTTTCATATTGACTAAATCCTGAAAAATAAGACATAAGAATGTACTTAAGAATGTTTGCTGAATGTGGACCCTGTACCAAGGAAGCATGCATTTTGTTCCAGAAGGAAATATGTTGTTGAAATTTACCTGTAATAAACAAGTACCTGTCCATGCCAACCAAGTTTTCAGTGGCCCTCATCTATTTCCATCACACAAGGCCATACTATGATTTTAAACGAAACAAAGAAAATGATGAAAAAGTCTTTTTGTCTCATTTTATTGATGATTGATCTTCCATGTCTAATCATGTATTTCTTGTAAGTAGCCAACAAACTTTATTATAGGAAGAGGTGCTACTCTTTACCACATGCCTCCATTTTAGACTTCTGAATATTGAAAATATTTGCAGATAACATATTATTTTGCACAATGAAATTCGTTTTTAGGTCCACTGACCAAAGGCCACAGGGCTTATGTCATGGCCCGGCGTCCATCTGGTAAAAGGTTAAAAAGCCAGTGGAGAGATACAGGGCCATCATGACCCTCTTGTTATTTTGTTGGAATATTTGGTAAAAAAGACAATGTTGATCCAAGATCAGACTGAACATTTTCTGCTGTCTGATCAAAATTTACACTGTCCACATAAGTAGTTGAGTCTAGGTTAAGTTTTAATCCTTTCCCAAACAAAGAATTTTGGACTCTTCCAAACCAAAAGAGCTTGCAGACGACAATTTTAGATTTTGGAGAAAATGGCAGAAAGTTCTCAAAAAAGGTAGAAAAAACTGTGGGAAATGAAGAAAATTGCTTGTTACGAGCAATTTCTCCTTTTCCCACAGTGGTTTCAAAAGACTTTTACTGCACACACCTAAAAACCAGGTCTTGTTTGGAAAAGAGATAAGATGGTTAAACATGTAATGCTCATATGATCCAGGTGCTACAAGAAGAGCTACGATGCCAAGAGCCTCTGTACGACAAGTTCATACAATCTGGTAATGCTGTTCATGACAAATGTGTACCAGAGTCGAAAGACGCAGCCCATATCGCGGAGAAAATGACAGTGATCAGTAAAAGCTGGGAAAGACTGTCTGATAAACTACGGGAGAGGGAGAAAAGTTTGACGTCTGTGGAGGGGGTCAGCACAGAGTTCAGTGACAAGTTACAAGAACTGAGTAACTGGACTAGTGACTATATGACTACAGTAGATAACTTGGCCCCAGTCTCAACTAGTATGGATAAACATGATGATCAGCTCAAAGAAATTAAGGTAATCCAACCTCTAGACTTATAAATCAGTGGCTGATTGTTTGTTAGCTTAACCCATTACCAAACGACAATATTTTAGGCTTGTCCAAATCGAAAGCATTTGCAGACGACAAAATAAAAGTGACTGAAAATTTGAAATTTGTTTAGTGAAGGGTAGAAAACATTGTGGGAAAAGGAGAAAATGCTGGTTACCAACATTTTCTCCTTTTCGCACAATGTTTTCTCATGGCTTCTTTCTCAGGCACGTCAAAAGTAGGGATTGTGTGGTAATGGGTTAACTCTTTACCACACAAGAAAATTTTAGACTGGTCCAAATTGAAAGCATTTGCAGACAACAAAGTAAACGCTACTCAGAAATTGAAATTTGTTTCCATTTGGGTAGAAAACATTGTGGGAAAAGGAGAAAATGCTGGTTACCAGCATTTTCTCCTTTTCCCACAGTGTTTTCAAAAGGCCATTTTCTTGGGGTCATTAGAAGTCAGGATTGCGTGGTAAAGGGTGAACTGTTTTCTACACAATCCTGAGTGTAATGAATCTGAGAAACAAAGCTTTTGAAAACATTGTGGGAAAAGGAGAAAATGCTGGTTACGTTTTGCATTTTCTCCTTTTCCAACACTGGTTTTTTTTTAAATTTTCATCCTCAATGTCGTAAGAACTTGAGATTATTATATCCCCGCAAAATAAATGTTTTCGGGGATATACTGGATTCAGCCTGTCTGTCCGTATGTCCGACTGTGTACAAAGTAATAATAATTTTGTGTCACGAACTCCTCCTACAGTTTTCCTTCAATTGTATTGAAACATAGCACATATACTGATTATATATTGAAGATTCGCAAGACGCAATTTTCAGGTGTCAACTCTTCCTGGTTGAGGAATTATCTTCCCTTGAACTTGACTGTTTTTTTCTGTCAAAGTGCTGGCAGGGGTATTAAGTCACATTCAGTGACAGCTAGAGGTTTTGTTAGGGTTTAATGTTCAACATAATATTTAACAGTATATAAGTTAGGTCACTGCAGGTCTATGTGTTTCTGGGGATTTATTATGAACCAGAAAAACAATGTTTAAAGATGAGAAATTAATGAATCTTGGCTCAGTGTCTTTGAAGGTATTTAGGAAAGAATATTTTCAAGCTGGCAGCAAGAACAAAAAAATGAAACACATGTTACCTGCCATATAAAAAAAAGCATGTCATCTGATTTAGGAAGAAAGAACTTGTATCATAGAGGTGAATACATAATAAATCTTGTTGCAAAGAAGAAATGGCCTGTTACTAGCAAAGACTTTCTAGTGAAAGTAGTTGGGTGCCAGATATTTAACTCTTTACCATACAAGATAATTTTAGACTGGCCTAAATTCAAAGCATTTGCAGACGACAAAATATAAGTGACTGAAAATTTTAAATTTGTTTTGTAAAGAGTAGAAAACATTGTGGGAAAAGGAGAAAACGCTGGTTACCAGCATTTTCTCCTTTTCCCATAATATTTTCAAAAGGCTTCTATCTTAGGGTCGTAAAAACTAGGGATTGTTTGGTAAAGGGTTAAGCCTAGGTGACTTGTCCAATTTAACCCATTACCACTCAATCCCTACTTTTTATGCCCCTGAGAAAGAAGCCTTTAGAAAACATTGTGGGAAAAGGAGAAAATGTTGGTAACCAGCATTTTCTCCTTTTCCCACAATGTTTTCTACCCTTCAGAAAACAAATTTAAAATTTTCAGTCACTTTTATTTTGTCGTCTGCAAATGCTTTCGATTTGGACAAGCCTAAGATATTGTTGTTTGGTAATGAGTTAAAAGTAGTTGCAGACAATAAGAATTAAAAGTTCTTCGAAATGTGGATTTATTATCGAAAAAGGAGAAAATGCACTTTAACGGTGTTTTCTCCTTTTCCAGTAATGTATTCAAGAACCTTAATATACAAGGGTGTAAATACTCTAGATTTTTTGGTAAAGGATGAGTGATCTCTAGTAGGTCTTTAGTAGGTAATGTCCTAATATATCTTTACTTATATATTAACACAGGAACTTGAAAGAGAATTGAAGAGCAAAGTTCCTCAAATTGAAAAAGTGAAAGAACTTGCCAAGAAACTATCAGACTCTACAAAAGATGCAAGTACCAAATTTGAACTAAGAAACAAGATTGCTGGCATTGAAAAGCCTCTAAGTGAGGCAGAGAAAAAGCTGGTAGCCAGAACTAATGAGATTTCTAAGATGAGTGAAGCAGGGGACAAGTTTAGGGCCTCATGTCAAGATTTACTGGCCCTTGTGGATGAACTAAAGGACAAGCAAGCAGGCCTGGCACCAGTGTCTGGTGATGCTGATGTGCTTAGACAACAGGCACATGAAAACAAGGTAATGTTTAATGTATCTGTGTTTGATACATCATTTTCCAAATTGAGAGCATTTTCAGACATCAAATTTCATGTAGCTGAAATAGTTGATCTTGTCTTTGAAAGGATAAAAAACTTTGTGGTAACAGGAAGCAATTCTCCTTTTCAGAGATTTTATTCAAAAGCTTTCTATCTCAAGCTCAGTAGAACTCTGGATTGTGTGGATAAACATAAATGAGGAATTGAATGTGTCATGTTTCCAGAACCCTATGAAAATATCATGGTTTACTCTTTACCACACAATTTTGAGTTACAATAAGCCTGAGGTAGGAAAGCTTTTGAGAATAAATGGGAAAAGAAGAAACTGAAGATAAGCAGCAATTTCTTCTTTTCCCACCATGTTTTCTGCTGTTTCATATAAACATCATATTATTTGAGATGCAATCAGTAGGTCATCTTCATATGCATTCTATTTGGATGACTTAGAATTTCATTGTTTTGTAAGGATTTTACACATAATGGAAAATTTATTTGTAATAAACATTCCTTTTTCCTGTTATCACAATGTATAGAAGTATGGTCAACTGCTAGACAAATATGTTGTATTACACTATTGCATGAGGGTTTCCTTGTAGATATTTGGGGAGAATAAAAGAAGTGTTTGCGGTTTCCTGGAGTTGAATTTTAAGAGGGTATATCTGAAACTGTATATCACTTATTCTAAAATACGTAAAGGGGAAGAAATGTTCAATAGTTTATTTGATAGAGAGATACTGTAAATAGTTTTGTATAAATTTACAAATAGTACTTAATTTGTCTCCACAATGTGTCTGAATTTACAAATCATTTATATGTACTTATTTTTCAGGCCATTCTAAAAGAAGTGAAAGATCTTGCACCAGAGATAAAAGAAGTAGTTGAAAAAGCTAAACAGTTCAGTACATCCTCCTCTCCAGGCATGAAATCAGTGGTTGATACTGTCAAAGCTCTGGAAGCTGAATGGAAAGGTATCAAAGATGCTGCTGAGGAAAGAGATTCTAAACTGGATGAAAGTACTAAGCATGCCCAGAACTTCCAGGCACAACTAGACAAGATGGCCTTATGGTTACAGATGAATGAAGCTAAACTAGAGGCCTTAACTCCAGACAGTGTAGACCAAGATGCAGTAGCCAAGAAACTGAAAGAAGCTGAGAGCATGAGAGGAGATGTTCTAAAGTTTTCCTATGATCATGAACTCTTGAACAGAGAGGGTCAAGCCTTGATTGATACTGTAGATAGTGATAAAGGTGTAATTCGAGTGAGACTGGAAGATCTGAATCAGAGATGGGACAACTTGAATGAAGGTAACTAAGGGTTATCTCATTACCACACAAAAACATTTTAGACTTTCCTACAATGTCTCCCCAAAGGCTTCTTTCCAATGGTGGTTTAAACTAGGTATTGTATAGTAAAGGGTTGTGCCAAGCAAGTCATCACTTAATTATGGATTATAAAATCGATTTTGACTTACAAGCAGCTGAATGATGAGTTTGGCTGTTCTTTGACAAGCAGAAAATTGACTGATAGCAAAAACAGACCTGGTTCAGTCTGCACAGTCTGACATGAGTTGAAACATTGTTGGAAAATGACAAAATACTAGTAACAAGCATTTTCTCCTTGTCCCACAATGTTTTCCCAAAGGATTCTTAGATTCTATGACGACAACAATATTTTCTTTCGGATAAATGAGATGTGGCCCGCGCATGCGCAATCAGTGGCTTCCGTTATGGCGGTTGTTTCAGTTATGTGAAAAACGCACAGTCATTTTACGGCGTTTTTTCAGTTTATTTCCAATTATATCAAAATGTGGAACGGATTGATACAAAAGGAAAAAGAGAGATGAGAAGGCCTTGAGGTTGTTGATGAATAAAGTTTTTAAAGGTGATCTGACAGAAAATGCAATTAATCAGTTACACTAGTTCATGGCTTTATCCTTAGTTATAGCTACAAAAATGGACTGATTTTTCTAACATTGCATTATTTACAGGACTTGGAGAGAAGATACAAAGTCTAGAAGATCTAACAGGTAAAATGACAGAGGTAGACGACTATACTAAAGATCTGAATGGAACATTGAAAAAACTGGAAGATAAACTGCAGTCGCACAATAGAATGGGTTCCACGGCAAAAGATCCTAAATATCAAGATAAGATTGCTGTAAGTATGACCTGATGATCACAATAAACATGAAATGAAAACTTTGATTTATGATGGTGATATACATGTATCTGAAAAGGTTTCAACGCCACTGCTAATGATATGATCTGAAAGGCAAAATTCTTTTCCAGATGACAAATATTTAGGCATGCTTGCATAGAAGGAATTTTTAGGTTTCCTAATAGATAGGATTAACCCTTTCCCAAACGACAAATTTTGGACTCTTCCTAACTGAAAGAGTTTGCAGACGACAATTTTAGATTTTGAGAAAATGGCAGAAAGTTGTCAAAAAAGGTGGAAAACAGTGTGGGAAAAAGGAGAAATTGCTCGTTACAAGCAATTTCTCCTTTTCCCACAGTGTTTTCAAAAGACTTTTACTGCAGACACATAAAAAGCAGGGCTTGTTTGGGAAAGGGTTAAAATGGTAGGATTTTGAAAACATATTTGGTGGAGGAGAAAGTGCTGGCTACCCACCTCCTGCTTTTCAAGGCTTGTTTAATCAATAAAAGTACCTCAGGGTTGTAAAATGAAAGAATTACTTTGCAGTGATTTAAGTTTTGAGACATGTAAAAAATCTCATCTTTTAGAGCATGAAAGATGATGCACTGGCTCTAGGTTCCCAGATAGACTATATAAATGGGGTTATACAAGGTCTGGATGAAGGTGATGGACTGGCTCCACAAAACAAAGTCATTGAACTAGAAAAAACCAGAACCAGACAGGCTGATCTCCTGCAGCAACTTAATGATCTCCTGCAGGACATGGAAGCTGGTACCCAGATTGTGGATGAGTACAGGGTAAGACTAATACATTAAAGATAATTATTTACGGCAGTTCTAGATCTAGATATAAATTCCACAGAGTGGACCTAAAAATTGATTTTGAATTTAGGTGATTATCTATGATGAAGACTCCTTACCTTTAACCTAATAAGAGAGATGTTTCAACTTTCTGTCAACAGTGTAAATCAGCATGAAATCTTAACTCTGTACTAAATGACAAACTTTGAACTTGACCAAATTCATACCATTTGCAGACGACAAAGATGCCTTTAATGATAATTTTTATCATTAATAAGATAGAAAACACAAGATGAAAAGAAGAAAATGCTGATAACCAGCATTTTCTCCCTTTATAGCTATGTTTTCTGAAGCCTGCTTTTTTTTTGTTGTGGTAAAGTGTCAATTAATCTTATGAACCTACTTCCAACAGTGATGTTTTCAAAGTTGTTTGTTGGCCATATTAATTTGACAATGTTTTCTACCCTGCTGGAAATAAATTTTAAATTTTTCAGTTATGTTTAATTTGTCTTAATTTTGTTGTTTGGTAAAGAATTAAGCATAATTTGGGTTAAAATCATTCCTTTTAAAATTTTCCAGGGTAACTTGAAGTCTGCCTCTAACAGATTTACTGAACTAGAAACTGAACTGACAAATATGAGTCCCGTAGCCCGAGATGAGAACAGACTTAAAACACAACAGAGAGAGATTGATGTAAGTGTGGTACTGTTTAAGTCTTTACCAGGAAAAAAAAAAAGTTGAAATATTCCCCTTTGAAGGAAAGAGATATCAGATGAAGAATTTTAATGGGGTTCCAATGAAAGGTTTTTACTTTGAAAGGGTAGATATAATATTGAAATAAAAAAAAAATGTTGGTTCCCTGAAGTTGATTTGATTATCATTATGACAGTCAGGTCAGGTGATTGCTCACATATTCATGTGGTTAAACCAGTGCTAGGCTAGGGCTAGAGTTTTTAAGGACACTCCTAGGTAAAGCCTAGTACTACTAATGAGGTTCAAAATGGGGCCACAGGGTTTCCGAGTCAACTACGTGAAAAGGAGCATTCAGACATTGGTGTAAAATGTCTTTTTGGATCAGCCTCCGCAGTACACACAGCTGACCTAAGATGACACTTTCCGTTTCTATGTAATTTTCTGATTTGCGCAAGTCTACTGAAGAACAAAATCTAGAGTAGTTGTAAAGTGCTGTCTCGAATCAGCCTGCTCGGATTGCATCTGATCCAAGACGACCATATTACCACTAAGCAACACAAAACCCCATTTTGCATGTTGCAAGCCTATTCCCACCAAGCAACACAAAAACCTTTTGCCCAGTTTTTCAACCCTGTCCTCTGCAGAATCATTGAAAACCAGGATTGTTTTTCAAATGGTATTGACTATCATTTATCATGGGGTTTTGTTTCCTTTCTACTTTTCCAGGAGTATATTTCTCAGTTAAATGATGCCAACAACCTGCTGGAAGATCTAGAGAACCAATATGCAAGCCTTCATTCTGATGGTATTGTTACAAAGGCTGATGGTCTCTTTACACAGGTAATTTCTGAAGAAATTTATAACACTACTTATCAGTCATTCTGTATTGTTTGGTTTGTTTGAAATTTATTTTGACGAATAAATGCTTTTGCTACCTTTCAGAATTCCAGTTATCTTGCTGGCCATTGTAAATCAAGGCCAGGCTGGACAGTATATTTGATCAAAACTGTGTGCTTTCCTGAACCACTGCAGACAAACAGTCAAAGAAATTGCACAGACTGTCTTATTTCTAGACTGGGGAATCTGTTGAATTGATATGGTGCTCTAAGGGTTAACCCTTTACCATACAATCCCGACTTAACGACCCTAAGAAAGAGAGCTTTTGAAAACATTGTAGGAAAAGGAGAAAATGCTGGTAGCCAGTATTTTCTTCTTTTCCCACAATGTTTTCTACCCTTCCAAAATCAAATTTAAACTTTAGAGTCACATTTATTTTGTTGTCTGCAATTGCTTTGAATTTTGATGGGTCCAAAATTTTATCGTTTGGTAAAGAGTTAAGTAATTGTGCAAAAATGTGAGGACAATAGAAAATCCAAGTCTATACCAAATACCAGTATTTTCAATTTATCATAATCAAAGCATTTGTAGGTAACAAATTGGGTGTGGCTCAGATGAATGAACTTGTGTCTGAAAAGTGCTATTGAAAACGTGGTGTGAAAAAAGCAAAGAAGATGGTAACTACAATTCTATAGACAGAATTAATCTGTTAAGCTACACAGAGATGTCATCTGAAGTGAAAATTGAACATTGTCATCCTTTCTCTTTTTGTACAGCTGGAGCTCTTGCACTCACAACAAGAAAAGCTGCATGAGAATTCAGAGGAGCGGAAAGAAGAGATCAAGAAAGCAGCCAATGATGTTGAAGCAGTGGGAGATAATCTACGTCGAATGCGAACCAGCATCGATAGGGCAGCTGATGAACTAGAGATGCATGAACCCATTGGGAGTGATGTTAACGCCATCAAGAGGCTACAGGATGAGCTAAGGGTGAGACATTCTTTATGGATTCCACAGTGTCTTATGTGCACAATCAGAAACTAAGTGACTGGACTGGTTTTGTCAATCGTTCTTCAGTAAATCTAAATTATAAATCCCAAGACTCGCCATTTGATAGGGTGAAATACTTAATCAAGTGGCTAATTAAATAAAATTCAAGTAAATTTACAGATAATACTGGATTCATGGCACTCGTTAAAAAAACCATTTTGTCAAAAAAAACATCATTTTATTTAACTCATTACCAAACAACGAAAATTTCAGTTTGTCCAAATCAAAAGCATTTGCAGACGACAAAATAAAAGTGACTGAAAATTAAAAATTTGTTTTGTGAAGAGTAGAACACATTGTAGGAAAAGGAGAAAATGCTGGTTACCAGCATTTTCTCCTTTTCCCACAATGTTTTCTAAAGGCTCCTTTCTCAGGGTCGTCAAAAGTAGGGATTATGTGGTAATGGGTTAAGATCCATTTTGCAGATAAAATTGTCTCAAAATTTAATGAAAAGAAAGTAAATCTACAGAAGTAACAATGAAAGACAGAAGTAATTTTTGCATAGAATTTCACCAGTAATCTGTCACAGTTACAATTTTAATTCGACCCAACTATCCAGACTTGGTTACTTTTGAGGAAAGCAACAGTTTGACAAGCACCAGCATGAAGCTACAAATTTATTCACCAGATAATCCATACAATAAATAGCCTAATTCTGATTGATAATTCATCTGTTCTATGTGAAAAGATTTTTCTTTCTTAACAATCCCTTTTCAATTATCAGTCTCAGGTAGAGGATACATACCTAGATGCACACTATGAATAACAGCAGTATGATATTGTATATAGACCATGATGGTGGAAAAGAAAAAATCAAAAGTTGGTTGAGGAATATTTTATGACAAATATGGTACTTTTGATAAAAATTTTGCCATTTCCAGCAGTGTCAGACTCGGCAAACTGTAGATTTGGGCAAGACGGGTCTTTGACAAAATGGTTAACAAAGAAATATTATGCACAGGATGTTACTATAGTATTTTTTTCTGAAATGAGTAGCAATGCATTACCCCACAACTTGAGTTGTTTATGCAGATATATTAGTACAAGATTAGATGACAAAGGAAAGATTCAAAAGTGTACAGTGTTTATGTTATAGATAGTTTGCACATTACAGCATTGCACATGACAGCATTCAAATCAAAATATTATGGTCTCTCAACCCTAAAAATGTTCATCATTTATTATTGTTTTGGTTCAGTTAGCCCTTTATCCAATGATAAAATTTCAAATTTGACATACAGGAGTACCATTATTACTGTGAGAGCTCTGTCACAACAATATGACCGACATGTTGTTGAAAGCAGTGTGCTACTACAGTCAGACAATCGGTCATTTTTGTATAAAAAGGAATAATATAATAATAAGTCAGCTCTTTATCAATCTATCTTGTTTTGTAAAGTCTATGAGGTTTTAATTTGAAAACATTGTAAGAGAAGGAGATAATGCTGTTCAACAGCATTTTCTCCTTTTCACTGCATAGTTCTCAATCCTTTTGAGCCATATTCAATTTGTCCTCAGCAATTATTGCTTTGAATATACATGTACATGTAGATGAGACTAAAACTGTTTTGTTTGATGAAGAGTTCATAGGTAGTAGAAGTAAACTTGTAGTGATTTTGATTTCCTTTATTTCACAGCGAATGAAGGTAATGTACACAACATGTTCTGCAGTGCATTTCACACAAAGTGAAAAAGGTTTAAAGTAATTTACCTCGCATGGTGTGGTTTAAAAAATAATAATTTTAAAAAACAAATTTGCTTCGCCTATTTAAAAAAGCTAGTGTGAGTTGGCTTGAAAAAAATGTCTTTTTATAGGGCAAAAACAATGTTAAACTTTATTTTTCTGAATTAAACTATTAAGACAGCCTCAGGCTGAGATCAGTTGTAGTTTCAACATGATCTTTTTTCCAACTTTTTGATCTCTGAATAATCATTTATTTTGAGTTCACAATTCTTGAAGTGTATTTGTGAAAATTACACAGTTATTAATTTTTATGGCCAGATAATTTTTATGGCCAGATAACTTCAGCTGCTCTTTGCAGGCAGTTTAGATCAAGATCAGCAATGAGTGTTGAAAGTAAAAAATTTGATACTCATTGCTTGAATTTTTGTAACAAAGTGTTTGCAAAAAGTATGTGTTTTTATGACACTATCATAGTATCATTAAATTGATACATAAGTATGTTGATTTGGGATGCCACCATTTTTCTGCATAGTGTATTGAAACAGGTTGTCCTTCATGATATAAGAAACTGCATTCCCCAATTTACATATATTTCATTAGGCTTTTGTTCGTACATGTATTTTTCCCTGAAAGAGTTCTTGTATTCTTCCCAAGAATATTTTCTCCAATGTATTTGTCTTTACATAAGAATTCTATGAATATTTTTTGGTAAATTATTTTTCTCAGAAGCCCAAAAGGGTTTGTTGGTTTATAGGGTGCTATAAGACCTGCTTTTCCTGAACTTATTTATTTTGCTTAACCCATAACAATACAGATACGACTTAACCCATTACCATTTAGTCCCTACTTTTGATGACCCTGAGAAAGAAGCCTTTAGAAAACTTTGTGGGAAAAGGAGAAAATGCTGGTTAACAGCATTTTCTCCTTTTCCCACAAAGTTTTCAAATCTTTACAAAACAAATTTCAAATTTTCAGTCACTTTTATTTTGTCGTCTGCAAATGTTTTCGATTTGGACCAGTCTAAAATTTTGTTGTTTGGTAATGGAGTTAACTCTTTACCAAATGATCCAATGCTTTTGTAACCATTAGGAATGAAGCTTTTGAAAAAAATTGTGGGAAAGGGAGAAAATGCTGGTTGACAATCATTGCCCTCATATCTACATTCTTTCTTACTCTGTCATAGACCAATTAGCTTGATTTAACTCTTTATAATTTGTCATCAGCAATGCTTTAGACATGGAATAGTCTACAGTATTGTCATGTAGTAAAAAAGTTTATGTTCCTTGCTATGGAGGCAAAAGAAGCAATAGCTTATTACAAGCAATTGATCCCATACCAATATTACAACAAAATAAAGTCATACATCATCTCCTCTGATACTTCACAATTTTTTGCTATAAGAGCATGTACCATGGTACTATAGTAACGGGTAATTAAACATTTTTATGCTCCAGACCCTGTATATTATGTTCAGTGTAAACTTGTAGCCTCAAATACATGTTTCTGATTCAAAAGAACCTTTAGATGGGACAGAAAATCATTAGAATGAAAAATAGCCCAAGCCAAGACACACATTAGCATAAAAAACCCTCATGTTTGGACAAAAGAAATACCCAAAGTCCAGGTAAGGCATTCCATAAAAAAAACATGTACAAGGGTAGTAAGTGAATCTTGATATAAGTTACCTTGTTAGTGTGGCAAATTAGTAGTTACATTCAAGAAAATAATGCTTCTTTTTGTACAATTATTAAAAAGCTTTCACTGGTACAAAAGGCTTTTTTATTGCAAGGATTTGAGAAAAACAGTACTTTATCTCCTCTTCTTCAACATACTTTGAATAGATTAATCTAAATGCATATTAAATGAATAGTATTTTGATTTTTTTAAATCCTGATTTTTCTTATTTACTCAATTTTTCTATACTTAATTCATTGGTATCTGTATGCAACCCTTTTCCAAATAATCCTATGTTTTAACTACCCTGGGAAAGAAGCATGTTGAAAATATTTTGAGGAAATGCAGGTATTGAGCAATTTCTCACTTTCCCATAGTGTTTTCAACCCTGTCAAAGACATGTAATCACTGAATCTGTCATACACATTTACCTTTGTTTAAGACAAGTCCAAAATTTTGTCATCTGGTAAAGAGGTTAATTAGTATTTTTGCCCATTACCCTTACCCATTTAATATTAAAAAATACTGGCGTATTCTTATTCTTTTTGGTATATAAGTTAAGTAGGACCTTTTCCATGCTTAGCAGTAGTTTCAGCTTTTCTTTGCTTTAGAAATGGGAATTCCACAATCTGCCTTTGCCAATCCCTAACTAGTTTCTGCTTTTTACTTAGTTCAATAATTTTTTTACAGATCAAAAGGGATAGAGTTTGGTTCAAAGCTTGACAATGTTTTTGGGCTTTTTTTTTTTTATATAGTTTCAGATAATAGAGTTTTCCAGTATAAGTTCTATAAAATTAGCCCACTGTGAATTAATTTCAGTAATTAGCAATAAAAGTCATTTTTACATGGGAAAGGGGCCGGTACACTGTGAATAGTACTGGCTAAAGAAATACCTCGGTGCCCTAATAGGGACCTGTGTTGTTATATTATATTATACATATCCAAAATGATGTTGAAAATGGTGTGAAATATAATACACAATCAGTTGGCACTGTGTCATTAAATTATTCTGTTTTTCTCTACTTCATTCTTTATTGTCCCCTTGTTTTACTCTTTTCATCCTGTTTAATTGTGATCACTTATGACAAATCTGTTGATAAATAGATACTGTAGTAGTTACAATATTATCTTTTAGTGCAGGATATCCTCATTGGATAGGGCTCTATGTTTTGGAAATTTATGTCGACTATTAATGATGTGAGCCTGTATCAACCATAATTAGGCTGAAATGATAATGAAAATTGTATTTTTTTGATAGATTAAGTTATAATAGACCTATAATAGTCCGGTCTGTTAGCTCAAAAATGTTTACTCGCCGGACGAAAGTGTGAAAATTTTATATGATGTAAACAATACTTTTCTAAAACGAAAAAAAGGGGTGTGCCCGATTTTAAGGCCCTAGATCAATTTTTATTGCGATTTGAAATTCGGATAACTGTACTGTCCGAATACTCTTCCTTTGTAGAACAGTAATTTGGTTGTTTCCCGCTTAGTCACAATGTATAATCGACAAAAAATGGTGTTTCAGAAGTATTTTGCCATTTTGAAGGCATAGCTGTATTTAGGGATTGATTTTATGAATATTCTGTAAGTCTTTCGTATCTGTGTGTTTATCTGTCCGTCCATTTGCCTGTCATTTGCTTGCACTTTACATAGCCTACTTAAAAAGAACTGACGTTGTAATTTCGCGTATAGGATTCCTTTGAATTTGGTCGATCGGCAGGACAAATCAAATTGCCTTCAGATTTCCGCATACAATGCAATAGACGATTTGCCGATTACATTTGATATAACGCATATTTTCTTTTAATCCAAAGCATTTTTTTTTTCAGTGACAAATGCTGTATGTCCCGTTCGCAAACCCTTTAAATTTGGACAAATTCAAAACTGAAAAGAAAATGACATAGCAAAAAATCTAGAGGAAATCAATTCTAACACAATTTAGTAATATTTCGTGGGATTGCTTTTGAAAAAAAAAAATCATAAACAGACAAAATATGCATTTTATGAGATCGTTTTGAAATAAAGAGCATATAGAGACTAAGAATGAAACCTCTGTAACCTGTGTATAATTCAAAATCCCGTCCATTAATGATCACCACACGGGTAAACTAATATAAAACAAAAGATACGGAAGAGTCAGTTTAATGTAACACATGTTTGTAAATCTGTAAGAAGACAGTACATTACAACTCTTCTAAAGGTCACCCACCCTGCAGTGTGATACCGAGATCAAAGGAACACCGAGTTAACCCTTTACCCATTTTTTACATCTTTAAATGCTCAAAATGAAGTTTGAATAAATATTTTGTGAAGACGGTATGGAAGGTTTGAAATTTGATCTGAAGGCACGTTTCTTTTGCTCATGATCTATAGCATGAAGTTATTCGTCAATAGGAACATGCCTGAAAACGCAACAAAGACGGTTTGATAATAGTGCTGTTATATCAGTAAATGGATTGTCCCTGTCTCTCTGAAGACACTGGACAGCTATTTAACCTTTTACCAATGTATTTCGTGTTTTGGCGACCCGGAACAAAAATGGGGACAGACGTGTTGATTTGTCCCACTTTCTATTTTTTGTCTCACATCCCCAACCTCAACACCGCCCCCAACCCCCCCCCGCAAAAAAAAAGTAATTAATATATACTAGTAGTTCAAAAACATCTGTGAAAAATGAATTTTCAAAGTGTGAGAGAAAATCTTGAGAAAAAAAAGCAATCTTTCTCCAGCTTCAACAATATGTTTTACTTTTTCAAGGACAATTACAACCATTTGAACTACCTTTACTCTATCGTCTCCATATGCTGGGTATAGGAAAAAAATCCATTGGAACAAAAGCCCACTGGACAAAAGCCCACTAGGACAAAAACCCACTGGGACAATAGCCCAAAAGAACTTTTAGAAATCATGTATGGAATTAATAAGTTTCGTATATATTATGTGACTTGTCTCTACAAAAAGCAGAAAACGTTATGTGAAAAGCAGAACATGCTGATAAGCAGCATTTTCTTCTTCTTTCACATGGTTGTTATAAGAGTGGGAATGTTGCAGAGAATTAAACATTGAGAAGAAAGAAATGCAATTTGATCATTCTGATCATTAAATCTCTGTGTTTTTTCTACAAAAATGATTAAAAAATTATTTTTTATACACTTCTTTTTATAAGCAGTGGGCATTTGTCCTCCCTGTCAAAATTAGCGGTGAGCTTTTGTCCAGTGGACTTTTGTCCGTCGCCCATATACTAAGTATATGGACGTCGTCGGGTGAAAACATTCGCCGTAACTATTTAAAACCCTATCCCGCATAACACAAGCTTTTCACGACCCTGAGAAATATAATTTTTAAAAATGTTGTAGAAAAGTGATAAAGTTCTGGTAACCACCTTTTTCTCCTTTTCCATTTGCTATCCTTCTTACAAACAATTTCATTTTTTTCAGGTCACATTCAAATTATCTGCAAAGGCTTGCAATTATGGCAAGTCTCAAATTTTCAGTATAGTAAGAAATTGGGGAAAAGGGAGAAAAATAACATTAATATAACTGCAATAGACCTTTCCTATTCTTATGTCTGATTGATCAACTTATGTTTGCCGAATTCCGTGGCTAAGTTTTTGAACGTACTGGCTCGAAATCCAGGAATCGGTAGTTTGATTTATTGAAACTATTAAAGTAATATTTTTTTGTTAAAAAAAAAACGTTCCAGTATTCTGCAAATAGACAGAGACAGTTTATTTACCAAAAACTGGGATATTACTAGTATACATTTTCAATTTACAGCGAAAATCCTGACTTTGAAATAATATTTAAGGTCTCTATAGTTGCATTTTTGTCATGTTCCTGTTTGAACTACCTTATAAATTAACTATCGTAATAACAAAATTCAATTCAAATCTCAAACCTCCCATTTCTTCTAGAAAAAACAGAAGTTCGAGCAGAGCACAGACTAACACACACGTGTCATAATTAAGTGTTTATCCCGTTCAGCCTTACGTTGATATCACTTGTAAAGGGTTGGAATGATTAAAATCTGTTACAGGGGATAAGTCTGTTCTAATTACTGGACCTAAAAGATGCATTTTTCTGCCCGAACATCTTTTTTTTTTTGGTTTTCAAATGCATTATTATGTAACCTGATTTAATCGGTCCCAGTTTAACTGTATATTTGCACTTATTTCTTTCGGAATGGGCTGGGGGATTTGTTTTTCAAATTATTAAACCTTATCCTACTAATTAAATGACACTTTAGAGCCGATCGTAAAATCCCAAATGTTATTTCAGAGGAATATCTCGAGGAAAAATATCTCCGTATCGGATAGTGTAGATGATCTAGGATCAGACTGCACGTTCTTCGTAGTCTGATCTTAGTTTATATTGTCTGCAAGAGATCATTAAGTCGCGCTTGGCAGCCTAAGGGTTAATGCAGTCTGCATACTAAAAGTTCTATCAACACGCCCGACAGAAAATAGCGCTTATGGTACTGCTTTACTCTCTGAAGTCTACCGAAAGATTTATAGAACGACATTTCTTTTTTTGTGTGTATCTTCGAAAAAGATGATTAATAAAACTACCGGTAAAGCCGTTTTAGGTTTTTTGGACCTTTCAAAAGTTTCGGAACTTCATATAAAAGTGAAAAAATTACTAAAAATGCCCATTCTGGGTACCATTTCGGATTTATTCATATCTCTATTACTGAAAATAAACCAAAATCCACCTACAAAGTAAATAAAAAAAACAAATTTTCGATAAAAAAAATGAAGTTCTCTTAAATTTGAAAGCGTTTTGATCGACCCTCAGTGATCAAATCATTGTGAGATACTAATATATGTGTTCTGATATAATACAAAGGAAGAGTATTCGTACACTACATCTATCCGAATATATAATAGGCAGTAATTAATGAACTAGGCCACTAAAATCGGGCACACCAGGCGCAAATGGTTCGGAATGATGTCTATTAACTGTATGCAAAATTTGTTGCTTTCGTCCGGAGTGTAAACATTTTGCTAAAAAATCGAGTTAACAGACCGGACTATAAGGAATGTGCATATATTCTGAGGTAAGAGAATGTATAAAAAAGGTGTACGTTACCTTCAGAAACATGGCCTTTGGTTTTCATGTCATGATTTTTGAAATGGCAGAAAGAAATGGCACAAACATGCTAGGTTGAAAGTAAACATTCTGAAATTATAGTTTCTGAGAAATTGAAAATGTTGAAAAACATTAAAAGATAGATTCTAAAATGTTGCCAAAAATGTCATGCAGATGACATCATTTTAAAACTATTCCTGTATAGACTAAGGATCTTTTTGTGTTAGGGTGAAGGTTGTGGAGTGTGCATGTTTAGCTAGAAAAAAAGTTTGTTAGGCTATGCATTTTAGTGAAGGCAAACAATTTCCAAGGCCTGACTTCTTGTCAATGATAACAGTTTGTATGTATGTGCTCAACTCTTTTACAAACGACAGAATTTTTGACACATGTTAATTGAAAGGATTTGTAGAAGACAAATCAGATGTAGGTCAGATGTTGAAAGTTGCCACTAGAAGGATAGAAAACTTTCTGGGAATGGGAGATAATTTTAGTTACTAGCATTTTCTCCTATTCCTATGTCTTCAAAAACTTTATTCCCCAAGTCTATTCAAACTTGGGATTGAGTGTTAAAGAGATAAAAAAAAAGTGTATGATTTAGCTTAATTTAATTGAAAAATGGTAAAAGGGAAAGATGAATGGCCTATTTTTTTTATACTCTTCTGCTTTTTTTTTATCTTAAGTGGCCTATCATCAGGGCTTTTTGTCTCTTTTACTAAGTAAATTTTCCTTTTTTCAAGGTCTTACAATATAATTGCTCTTTAGATGATCCTGTACTTTACCACACATCAGAATTTGAATTCAAATTGAAAGCATTTGCAGATGATAATTTCATAGTAGCTCAAATGACGCATTTATTCTTTGATAGAGTAGAAAACATTGTGGGAAAAGGAGAAAATGCTGGCTACCAGCATTTTCTCCTTTTCTCATAATGTTTTCAAAAGGCTTCTTCCTAGGGGTAGTTAAAAGTCGTCATAGTGTGGTAAAGGGTTAAAACTGTGTACAACTGTCAAAGTGTAAAGTTGTAAACCCAGGGTCATTTTTGCAAATATTTAAAAGTCTAATCTTCATATTTGCTGTCAATTAAAGCTACTTATGTCTTCTATGACAGTCAAAAGGCTATGCTTATTCTGTTCAAAAGCAACTTCAACATCATATCAGTTACATTGCAGAAGCTATTGTACTTATTCATACCTTCTCTGAGTTTCTTTTACCAATAGTTAAAGACATGACATATGCAAGTTTCCTGCCACTTTATAGCTGAAATACTGTTTAATCTTTAAAGCACCTTTTGCAGCCTTATTTGCCTTTTTTTGCCAGTATAAATTGAGATTAGACAGAATGAAATACACAGTCTGATCTTTACCAAATATTTCTGCTTTGCTGTGAAATTTGGGACAAGAGTGAACTTGTAATTGCAATTATACAGGTCTTACCTCAAAACTGATAATGTTGATCAGGTTCATTTCTATATTGGTTCCATCTGATATTTTCTCACTGTATTATCTTCGTATACTTTTTCTATGTATTTGGAATGTTTGTTCTGATTAGATAATTGAACTTTGTTATAAAAATGAATATTAGCTTGAATTGTAATTTTGGTATTTTTATTTGCAGCAATTTCAGCATGGAGTATTGGAAAACCTTACCCGTCGTGTACAAGGTGTTTCTATGGAAGCCCAACAGTTGATACAAAGTGCTGCTCCAGGTGTAGACACAAGTGGGCTAGAAGCTGATCTTGAACATCTCATGCACAAATGGAATGGTCTTAATGCAAAGGTAATTGGATGATTTTTGTAATGTGCTCTTGTTATGATTAATGATTTACCAAACGACAAACTTTTGGACTGTTCTAAATTGAAAGCATCTGCAGACGACAAAATAAATGTAACTCAAAAACTGAAATTTGTTTCCATCAGGGTAAAGAACATTGGGGGGAAAAGGAGAAAATGCAGGTTACTCGCATTTTTTCCTTTTTCTACAATGTTTTCAAACGGCTTCCTTCTCTGGGCAGCTAAAAATTGGGGTTGTTTGGTAAAGAGTTGATGGTTTACCAAAGGATCCCAAATTTTAAAGACTGAGAAGGATAAGTTTCAAAACTATAAGTGAAATGGAGAAAATGCTGGTAAAGGCATTTTCTCATTTTACTCAAATTTTCTGACACTTTCAAAGACAAATACAATCATTTGTTCTGAATCTAAGCAAATGCATTCATATTTTGTAAACCTATTTCCTTCTATTGGACAGGTAAAGAGTTTAACTCACTACCAAATGACAAAATTTTATTGAAGCAGAGTTCTGTATTCATTGAAAATTCAATGTTTTTTAAGAATGAGGAATAATTCAACATCATTTTACAATATCAGGTTTCGGAGAGGGACAGAAATCTGGACAATGCCATTCTGCAGTCTGGTAAATTCAATGATGCTTTACGTAATCTTCTTGATTGGATGAAAGAGACAGAAGATCTGGTATCCAATCAAAAGCCCCCATCTCCAGACTACAAGGTGGCTAAAGCACAATTACAGGAACAAAAGGTTTGTTTGAGGACAAGGCTCTATATCAAATTAAGCACATACCAAACTAAAATGAATTTTGAATCAGCATCTATTTTTCTCAGCTAGGTCATCCCATCTTTCTACAGGAAGCACATATAGACTTCCTCCAATGCCCAAAGAATAGCCTATAAGTAAATTGACAGCAATAAATTTTACAAATTTTTTATGGCAGAATAGCTTTGGTAAGGAATTCATATTGAAAAGAAGTACATGTATTGATGTGTTTAATAAAAACTCTATATAATTCCCTTGAGAAGAATGTAAGAATTCTTGTATTGAAATATGTTTTAGGCCATCAAGTTTTCCTAATACTTGAGAAAGATAATTGTATCAATTAAACATTATTTGCATGATGAGGAAACATTATGGAAATCTTTAGACTTAAATGTATTAACAATTTCAGTTCCTGTTGAAAATGCTGGATGACCGAGCTCCAAGTGTAAAGTCAGTGCAAGACTCTGGAGACACCCTTCAAAAGAACCTTGAAGCGCGTGAGAGACAAGCCATACAGAACCAAATAGCCCAGCTTGACAAGCGTTGGGATGAGCTCAATTCAAAAGCACAGGATAGGTCCAAAACACTGGAAGATATTGTGGAAGTTGCCCAAACCTTCCAAGATATCCGAGATCCTCTTGCAGCCTGGTTAGATCAGTCAGAGAAGAAGTTTGCCAGTCTAGAACCTACTGCAATGGATGCTGATGGTATTGAAAACATTATAACATCTCTAGAAGATCTGGAAAATGATGTGAAAGGCAAGGATGACCAAATAAAGACTTTGGCCTCTGTTGGGAAAGAATTACAAAACCATTGTAAAGGTTGGTTGTATTTTTTATTGTCAGTCATTAATTTTTTTTCAAGGTTATAAAGTAAGATATGTCTGAAATTTATGTCCTACAAAAATAAGAGTGATTTCCATTGCAATCTTGATCCATTTGCCAACAACTCAGAATTGAATGACCTTGGGAAAGAAGGCTGTCGTAAACATTGTGGGAAAAGGAGAAAATGGTTGTAAACTGCATTTATTTCCTATTTCCGTAACGTTTCTAGTTTTTTCAAAGATAAAAATCATCATTTTGGAAACATTTGAAATCTTGTCTGTAAAATGCCTCTAATTTAAACTTGTCAAAAATTGTGCATTCTGGAAAAGACTTCACACTTTAAGGGATGAATTAATGAAACAAACCTCTTCAACAAGTGAAAAAAAGAAAACAAAAAAGTTCTATTATGAGATTGTTCTACCCATACTTTATTACAAAGTAGGAACACTCCTTAGATCCAACATCTGACTGAATGTTCTGTGCAGTTTAATCCTGATCTACAATTGTTCTCAAAACATGTCTGATCTGGGTCTTCACTTTCCACAAAACACATGTGCAGTTGGTTCAAGCACTTTATGAGTTATCTTTGACTGAACATCATTGAGCTTTCCAGAATACAGTTTACAATAGGTCCAGTTTGTCTCTATCTTGTCCATGGCATGTTTATATATGGCTTAAATCTGATAGTAGAACTTTTTTATCCAATTTGGGCACAGATTTCAAATCATTCAAGTTGGTAGAATTTTTTTAAACTGTTAATCAAACAAAAAGATTTTTTATACTACTACAGTCATGTTGGAAGCATTTGTAAATGACAAACATAGATCAAATGATTTGAATATTATTGGCAGAAAAATGAATTGTAAAACTAGGTCAAAGTTTCTCAGGTTCCTCTATCTTTTGTTAACGTTTGACATGGTTTTAAAACCAGTTTTCCTGCTAGAGGCCAACACTTGGACAGACCATATAATACCGACTATCATCTTCACAGTAATTTTCATGCTTTTAAATGATGTGATAAAAATTTAACACCCACATTTATTTTTGGCCACTTCTTGGACTTTGTTTCATTTTTGCATTCTTTTTTATCATACTAGGTGATGATGTTAAGAATGTCCAGAGAAAAATTGATGATGTCCAATCAAGGTATGCAGAGCTGAGTGACAAAATCACTGATACCTTGGAACAGATGGAAGAAGCTCTGCCATTGGCTAAGAGCTTTAATGATGCACATGCCAAGTTCATTGATTGGATAGTGAAAATGGAGCCAAAAGCTAGACAGAAGGATGCCAATGAGCCTGAAGAACAAGTCAATGTATGTACCCCATGCTTCTTAGTATTGCTGTCTGAATTTGTTTATGTACTCTTATATATGTTAGGTTGCACATACAGTGGATTCCACTTAATCGCAACCCTGTTTATCGGGATTTTCGGTTATTTGCAAGATTTGGTCCAGCACCGATCCATTTCCTATTTAGACAACGTAAATTTCAACGCTTAATCGGGATCCTATAAATAGAACATTTCGGTTTTTTGCAACGAAAAATTAGCACGTTATTCAAAATTCTAGTGTTTATTAGCAATTCCTTGGGATAAGACAGCGAAAAATTCCAATCCGTCCGGGACAAAAAAAGGTTTCTCAAAACGATGAAAGTCGAATTTCGGTGCATACGGAGAATCACAGATAAAAACTGATGCAACTGCATACAAACGACGAGTTCGACATGATTCGTTTTCATAATTTAGTCATTAAAGATAAATATTCTTGGCGTATTTCATGTTATTCTTTTCATTTAAGAAAGTGCAATAAGGTTTGCAAAACATCTGCAAATGGCCGACATTCTGAATATGGACCTCGTTAACTCAGTGGCTGTTTTGCAGCATTGGTGCATTAGTTTACTTCACTGGTTGCCGATTATCAAGTTCAACTATTCGACGGTTACATGAAATTTCGGGTACCAGGCTGTACACCCACCACCAAGAGCACTGATAAATAAAATAGTAATTTTAGTGCAGGAAAATTGGCGGAAAGATTACTACTTGTACTTAAATCTTGTCTTGGTATAACTCGGCAAAAAATAAAAACTTACATGGACTTTCTATGATCAGACTTCACACTCTGTGCAGTCTGATCTCGGTCTACACTCCCCGAAAGCAACTGAAGACGAATTCGGCACTTTACCTGTTACAAGAAAGACCGATCGAACTAACCTATCACCGATCAGATAATTACACACTGGGTAGAAAAAAAACTTAACTGTTTGTAAGTGTCTCGTTGATAATCCAATTTGTGACAAACATTTTGACTACAGGCGTGAGAGTAAGGTGTACCAAATGTAAACTGTGAAAAACACAGAAAACCGTTTCTTACTTAGGTCTGCTTTGAATGGTATGGCCTAAATTAAGGCGTTAAAATAGAATCGTCTGTGCGGCAATCAGTCTATGACGTCACACAAACTTTTACCCACCCATTCAACCGAACAGGTGGCGAGTCGGGGTTTATACAGGTGCACAGTACACGATCATGTTGAGTAAGAATGTGCATGTTCACAAGGAGAAGTTAGATAACCGGAAACTGGAGATATGCGTCGAAACCTGTGTTTACAAAAGTTTGTGTTGAATTTTATGTCAAACGAAGCATCACCATGGCCAACAGCCTGGATCGTTTCTGGTACTTTGTGCACTTGATAGGTAAATAAAGTAAGCAAACAAATATTTTTTTTTTAAAACTTGTTTAGTTTGAAATACATATATTTAAAAAATACGAACATTAATCAAATGATCGGGATGCAGGATCTGAATGTCTGTCATTAGAACGAAACGATCGTCTGCATCTCTGGTTAGACTTCCGGTCTGAAAAGAGCCATCGGATTATCGGGCCGACCGCTTATTCGGGATATTTTCTCTGACAAATAGGACTTGCAAATAAGCGGAATCTACTGTATTACGTTATTTTAATATGTCAGATCTAAACACTTAATACTACGGTATTAAATGAGACTGCATGGGGGATGCATACACTCCAATGGTTGTTTTATTTTGGCCTGCCAATTTGTTTAGCTTAAAGGCTAGAGTAATTTGATTATTTGTTTAGCTTATAGGACCAAGTAATTTGATTATTATCATTCTTTATGTTAGTTACCCGCATTTTCTCCATTTCCAACAATATTTTAGAAAGTTCGCTTCCTCAAAACATGGCATTGTGGTGTACAGGTTTAAATTAGCTTAGGTAAATTTAATGACAATAATTATCTTTCTCTTTCAGCAATTACTTGCAGACCTTAAAGACATTGAGCCAGTATTAGAAGTGATGGCAAATGATGGGAACCAGCTGGCTGAGCTAGCCCCTGGTGATGCTGGGTTTAAAGTGGAAGACACTCTGTTGAAGAACCAGAAGAGATTTGAGGCTGTAAATGAGGCCATACAAAACAAGGCTGACAAGTTCAGAGCTTCCCGTCTTAAAAATGCTGAGGTAATTTGTGTTTGTTTTGACTATTGGTTGGATATTTTTGACAATATCCCCTGCTGAAGACGGTTAGCTATAATTTTGCTGAAGACGGTTGGCTATAATTTTAGCGTTTTTTTATCCTTCCGTTGGTCCTTGTGTCCGTCCAGGAAAATATCTCCAATATTATCAGACAGAATTTTATGAAACTGTATACGTTGAACAGAATGATATGTTATTTTTGTTGGAAAGTAAGAAAGCCTTTTCAGTGTTTTCATAAACCTCCATGAGGATGATTAGAACATGAGGTCTTTTTATATCTACTAGGAAAAGGAGATTAAGGGCTAATTGAAAACATTCCATCAATCTGCATTACATTGCATTCATTTTGTATTTGTAGACTAAGTGTACTGTGGATGATTTGCTGGAATGGTTTGAGGAGGAGGAGGAAAAGTTGAGGTCTTTAGAACCAATAAGTTGTGAACCAACCAAATTGCAAAAACAACTGGCAGAACAAAAGGTGAGTTTTAAAGTACCACACTCTCCAGCGAACTTCTTTGACTAGCAATGCACCACTTTTCATAGTATTATGGCCAAATGAGATTGCTTATGATGAGCTTTTTGTCTTGAAATATTTTTCCATATTGTATCAATCTATTCAACCCTTAGTTCATGTTTTTTATCAACAATTTCCTTGAATACCTGAAAATTGCCAGTTGGGAAGTTTGTAATGATGAGTATTGGGTTTATGGCAACTGGTATCTTTCTTGCACATTATCTCCTTTTGTCAGAAAACGTCCTTTTCTGAGGCAATATACCCTTTGTCAGAATATTTTCTAAAATAAGGTAAAATGTATTTTAGAAAAAAATCAAGTAGTCAAAGCAACTGGAAAATTTTGACTACTGGCTGAATGTACCTTGTAACAAAAAGAGGTCATATGAAAGAACTTTGACATTTTTTTAGGCAATAAACGATGACATCAATGCCCAGAAAATGAAAGTAAGAGATACCTTAGCTACTGCTAAACGCTTGATACGTGAGGGCTCCATGGATGATGAATCAGACTTTGCAGATAAAATGGAGAACTTGAAACAAAAGAGTGATGCAGTAGCCAAACATGGAAGTGATAGACTGGTACAGCTGGAGCAGGCCATGCCTCTCTCCAAGACGTTTTTGGAGGCACATCAGGATTTACTGAAGTGGTTTGAGGAAGTAGATCCAGCTATTGCTGAATTAGAAGTGATGTCTATTAATCAAGATACGGTCAAGAAGCAGCAAGACAGAGTTAAGGTAAATACTGTAGGCCGATAAAATTCTGTCAAATGGACAAATATCGGAAAAATATAGTGAAACCTGTATTAGTAACCACTTGTGTTGTACAACCCTTTACCAGACAATTTTATGTTTTAACAATCTTGCAGAAGAAGGGTTTTGAAAACATTGTGGGACAAAGAGAAAATGTGATGGAAACCAGCATTCTCTCTTTTTGTCACGATCTTCTGTACCCTTTCAGCATTGAATTCAATCATTTGAGCAACATTTAGTATGTAAATGCTTTGAATATGGGAAGCCCTAAAAAAGAAAGTGTTGAAAAGCCATGGTGTACTGACATATCTTTTTGTATATTTGAATTTATGATACTTATCTGATGATCTTGTAGGTACTGAAACAAGACATACAGGACAACAAACCTTTGATAGATAAATTGAACAGAACAGGACAGGCACTGCTGAAGATGGCGCTGAATCAGGACGACCTTGACCTTGTCAAGTCTACAATAGATGATGATAATAAACATGTGGAAGAAATCAGAAGAGCTGTCCGTGAGAGATCTATGTCCATAGATGAAGCTCTACAGCAGTCTGCAGAGGTTAGTTTTGATTTGATCTTGTCAGAGTCAGTTTTATGAGTTGGTTTGAGATTAACTCTTTCCTAAACAACACATATTTTTAAAGACCCTGAGAAAAAAAAACTTTGAAAACATTGTGGGAAAAGGAGAAAATGCTTGAAACCAGCATTTTCTCCTTTTTCCACAGTGTTTTCTACCCTTCACGAAATAAATTTCAAATTTTCAGTCACTTTTCTTTTGTTGTCAGCAAATGCTTTCAATTTGGACAAATGGAAAATTCTGTTGTTTGGTAATGAGTTGATTTAATTCAAATGAATTTGAAGGGTTTGAAAAGGGAGAAACTGCTGGTTTCCTAGCCCTAGGGTTAGGGGTTGGGGTTTTCAGAAGCCTTCCTTTACAGGATTGTTGAAATTTGGGTTTGAATAGTAAAAGGTTAATAGTTTTAAACAAGACAGACAACTCATAGTTGAATTCTATTTTTTCTTTAACAGTTCACAGACAAACTGGAGAACATGCTGGAAACCTTGACCTCGACGGAAGAACAAGTAACAAATGCAGGCCCAGTCTCTGCTCATCCAGACAAGATTAGAGAACAAATAGCAGAGAACAATGTAAGTTGTGATCCTTAGTTATTGCTAAATTATATACCAAATAATTCCACACTTGAACAACCCTGGAGAAGAGGTCTTATGAGAATAATGTTGGAAAAAAGGCTTCGTTGGTTGGTTGTATTGGGGTTTAACGCTACTGTAACAGCTATGGTCATATCATGCTGGTCTGTGATGCACATGTGTTTCCGGTTTTTTCACACCAGTACTTACACAACTTTCTTTCCAAAGCCACCAGCTACTTTACTCACATGCTTCAGCAGAGATGAGAGGCAAAATACACCACAAAGCAAGTTTGCCTCTTCCGGGTATCGAACTCGCAACCACCAGGTCATGAGTCCGACATGAGTCCCAGGTGGGTGGAAAAAAACACAGATGTTGGTAACCAAAATTACCTCCTTTTCCAATGATTTGTTTCTATCCTTTTAAAGAAAATCTCATCATTAATGCCACATTCAACTCTTAAGCTGCTGAGTGCAACTCACTGACCTTTAGAGGAGAGTGTAGATCAAGATCAGTATGTATAGAGCCCTCAGTCTGATCTTGGATCTGCAACATCCAAAAAGAAAATATTTGCCAAAACATATTTTTGAAATAGCAGACATACAGGTTTTAACCACCGAACAGAAAATTTCATTACAGTTGTTTGGCAGGATATGGGTTAAATCTTTACCAAACGACAACATTTTAGGCTTGTCAAAATCGAAAGCATTTGTAGATGACAAAATAAAAGTGACTGAACATTTGAAATTTGATTTATGATGGGTAGAAAACATTGTGGGAAAAGGAGAAAATGCTGGTTACCAGCATTTTCTCCTTTTCCCGCAATGTTTTCTAAAGGTCGTTAAAAGAAGGGATTGTGTGGTAATGGGTTAATATGTCAAAAGCAAGTTTCCGACAAGAACATGCCCAATATTTCATTATTTAGTAATGGATTTAATCCTTTGTTAAGGAAACTATAAATACATCGGCATTGTTTAATGAATATACAGATAGATATGAAACAATGTGGCAAAGGCTTAAATTTTGATATCTTAACTAGTTTCTCCTTTTGCCGTATGTTTTCAAAGAAAGTTTTGTGTAAGACATGAAATTTCTATCTTGAGCAATAATGTGTTTACTCTTTACCACACAGTCCAGTGTCTTATAGACCCTGATGAAAGGGGCTTTTGAAAACATTGTGGTAGAAGAAGGAAATGCTATTCAGTTTCATTTTCTCCCCTTTCAGTAATATTTCCTACCTGTTCACAAAAGAAAACTTTAATATCAATATCAATTTGTTGTCAGCATATGCTTTCACTTGGGACCAACCAAAAGTTTTGCTGCGAGTTACAGAATTGAAACATGATAAAAACTAGAATCATTTAAATAATCATCATATTTCAGGCATTAATGGAAGAGATGCAGATGAGATTGACTGCCCTTGAGTCTGTTCAGAGTGCTGCTGAAGATCTGATCAAACAGGCCAGTGATACACAAGATGATGCTGTCAAAGGTTGGGTTTCATAGAGAATTTTTACTTTGTGGACATTTTATCAACCCTTTTTCCACAAGGCAAACTTAAGACTTTCCAAATTCAATAATTTGCAGATAATAAATTAAAAATCGGTATCGGTGTACTGAAGTACTCAGATAAGGTAGAAAAAATTGTGCAAGCATTTTCTCCATTTCACATAATGTTTTCAAAAGCTTTCTTCTTTATAACTCTGGGTTGGTGGTAAAAGGTTAAACGATGCTGTTTAACCCTCTGCTAAAAGAGTACATGTTTGAACATCTACAGAGTCAGCCTTTAAAGAAAACATTAGAAATAAGGGCTTTTGTAAGCAAGCTAGTTGGCATTAATCTTTGTCCAAAGTAGTTGTTATCTTTTAAAAGGAACAATCTTATTGCTTGATCCACATTTTCTTTGTTGTCTGAAAATTCTTTCATCATTGGCAAGTGTAAAGCTTCATTGTTTGGTGCACAGTTGAGAGAAAAAAATGTTTACTATATTACAGATGTGAAAGGAAAGTTAAGAGATTTAGTAGAACTCTATGAGAAGATAAGTGACTCAGCACAAGAGAGAAACAACAGATTAGAGGATACGCTAGAGGTTTCAGATAAATTCTGGGATGAGCTATCAGGTTTAACCAGAACATTGAAGGACCTATCAGAGACCTTATCAAACCAGGAACCACCTGCACTAGAACCGTCCCTCATCAAGGAGCAACAGGAAAATCTGGAGGTTAGTTGTTTTGATAAACATATGATGCATTTGAACTTGTGGAAGCTGGCACTGCACTAAGCAGCCACCTGTAACAAGCAACTATCATTTTACATTATCAAAGGCTTGTTTGGTATATTTGTTTCATTTATTTAAATATAGTGTATATAAAGTCCACTAGCCTTGCATAAAAAATATTTGTAAAATTTTGATTTGTTATTGATTTTGTAGACAGTAAACAGTAGGAAGATATGGGTATGTAATATGAAAAAATTCTAATTTTGGGTAACATATACTAAATTGGGGACTATTTCACTTTCATGATAGCAGAAAGATATTTCAACTGTTTGTCTTGATTGACCATTTACCAATCAATCTTTAGGCTTATTGACCAATTTTGTCAAGTTTGTTGGCTGCTGTAGATAAGTGTGTGTGCATTTTACACTTTGTGGCCAGCGTAAATCAAGATCAGATTCCATAAAATCTGATCTTTGATCTACACGATCTGCTTTGGGAAATCTTTATAGGTCAAAGCAACTATTAGATTGCAATTAGTTGGGTCTTATGCAAATGCCACTTGGGTTCTTCAGAGCTCTGACCATGAATTGTTAATGATCTTTCACAGTGCAATGGTTGCACTCTCATTAATCTCTCTCCATTACAAACATGCACAGTAACATGCAACAGACCATTCACTCTGAGCAAGCTTTCAAGAAAAAAAATATTTTTTTTTCTTATGTAACAGGCAATGAGGGATGACATTGAAGCCACACAGTTTGACCTTGATGAAGTTCATCAAACTGGTGAACAGCTGATGACATTGTGTGGGGAACCTGATAGACCAGAAGTACAAAAGAATATTGATGACCTTGACTCTAACATATTATCTATAACATCAGACTTTGACAAGAGGTCAAGGACATTAGAAGATGCTCTGGAAAGATCAATGAATTTCCAGGAACAGCTAATGGTGAGTGTAATGGTTAATTAGGACTGCAGATATGTTTTGTCTAAGGATAGGACTTGGGTGTCTTCATTTCCCATATTTTGCGCACAGCCTTTACACTAACATCAGATAATTTTTTTATCATGAAGGAGATTTCCACTTGGTTGGTTGAAAGAAATTTTAGATGAAAAAGCATGAAAGAATATGCAATACACTATGGTAATTTTTTCTTAAGATATGGTGTACAGGTGCTACGATGGCTCTCCATAGCTATAGGACTATTTTTCCAACCCCAAGCTTTGTTTGGCAAAATGTTGTTACGGGTATGTTTATCTGTTCTTCTGTCACATTTTTAGCTTGGCTGTTTTTGAAGTAAACAACAAATCACTGGCATACCCAAGCATTTCAGCTTTCCTTGAAAATCAAGCATTTGCAGCCAAGCATTGGCACCCTCATGCAGTGCTCGTGTTATATCCACTCATTGTCTCCTGAACCGCTGATCAGATTTAGAAATTATGTTAAATTCTTGATATTGTGAAGATCAGTGGTTTTACATTCAAGTCTTCAAGGTGGACGGCCCCTTGTTGGAAATGCAATTTTTCTTGCATATAAAAAAATGTACTTTTTCTTCCATAAAAAGCAATGTTGCAACAGAACATTGGCACCCATCAAAGTTCCCTCTTTCTCTCGGTCTATTTACAAGGCGATTTATTATTATTAAATTACTAATATTATTATTAGTATTTTTTTTTATCATTATTATAGAAAGTATTGGTGTGGTTACAAAAAAGAGAAGACAAGCTGAAGGAGTTTGGCCCTGTTGGAGCCGACTTTGATACCATCAAGGACCAGTGGAATGAAGTCAAGGTAGGTTCTCTACATGGTCAGTTTGTTACGGTGGTTGTAGCTATTTCAGTATTTCAGAAGTTTGGTTTGTGTGGAAAATTTCAAAAGAAAAGGGAACCTACATACAATCCAAACTTCATACAAACTAGAATGTAAGTTTATTTTAATCCTCACCCAGAATGACACAGCTATAAAATGCACTGCATAAACAACAATTGAATGTTAGAATTAGGGAATTTTTCTTCAAAATGATAGAAAACATTGTGATAACAGGAATGAAATCTAATGTTTGTTGCCAACATATCGATCCTTTCCAACAGTGTTTTTAAAAGCTTTTTTTTTCTTTGGGGTGTATAACAAGGGAGTTGTTTGATAATAGACAAACTGGAGCTTTACATTTTTACTCCATAGACCTCAATTCATTTTATAGAAAGAGAAATACTTCTATTCTCAGGATCATACATTTCAGATTAATGCTTTAGTTTTGATGTTGATATGTAGAAATTTTCATGGGGATTCCAACGTTAGTGCTTTAACAAACTGTCTGAATCAAGGTAAGCTGCTCAAAGCATGCTGCTTTTTCTCATATCTAGAACCATCTGAGGATTGTAAGGATTGAAAATATATTGAATTAAAAGGAGAAAATGCTGGCAACCAGCATTTTCTGCTTTTTAGGTCACCTGAGCACAAAGTGCTCATGGTGAGCTTTTGTGATTGCCCAATGTCCGTCGTGCGTGGTTTGTCCATCGTCCACAATTTCTTTAAACATCTTCTCCTCTTAACCCTTTACCACACAACAAAATTTTAGACTGGTTCAAATTGAAAGCATTTGCAGATGACAAAATAAAGGTGACTGAAAAATTGAAATTTGTTCTGGGAAGGGTAGAAAACACTGTGGGTAAAGGAGAAAATGCTGGTTTCCAGCATTTTCTCCTTTTCCCACAGTGTTTTCAAAAGGCTTCTTTCTCAGGGGCGTCAAAAGGAGGGATTGAGTGGTAATGGGCTAAACCACTGGGCCAATCTTGATGAAACTTGGCAGGGATGTTCCTTGGGTGAAGCTGTACCAAAGTTGTTCAAGAGATTGAATTTCAGCCATAATTCTGGTTGCCATGGCAACCAAAAGGAAAAAAATAGCAAAATCTTTGAAAATCTTCTTCTCTGAAACTAGAAGAGCTTTGATATTTGGTATGTAGCCCCTGGGGTCATAAGTTTGAAACATAGGAACAAAGAAGGAAAACTTTAAAATTCTTCTTCTCTGAAAGTAGGTGGTGCAGAGCTTTGATATTTAGTATGTAGCATCTCCTAGTGGACCTCCACCAAGATTGTTCATATGATGTCTTTGGGGTCAAAAATGGCGGCGCCTCAGGGGTCACAAGTTTGAAACATAGAAATAAAGAAGGAAAACTTTAAAATTATTCTTGTCTGAAACTAGGTGGTGCAGAGCTTTGATATTTGTATGTAGCATCTCCTAGTGAACCTCTACCGAGATTGTTCATATGATGCCCCTTGGGTCAAAACTGGTCCCACCCCGGGGGTCACAAGTTTGAAACATAGGAACAAAGAAGGAAAACTTTAAAATTCTACTTCTCTGAAACTAGAAGGTGTAGAGCTTTGATATTTTGTCAGTAGCATCTCCTAGTGGACCTCTACCAAGTTCTGTCTTAGGATGCCCCTGGGGTCAAAACTGGCCCTGCCCAGGTGACATAAGTTTGACTTTACAGCTTGGTATTCAGGTGAGCAATATAGGATCATCATGGTCCTCTTGTTACAACTTTTTAAGGCCTCTGTCCTTAGTGTCATTCAAACAGGGGTTGTTTGGTAAAAGGTTTATATAGTCAAGTGAATTTGCTTTACAGCTCTTCAAGTCTGATGTTGAGACTAAACATGTTGATATAGAATCATTAAATCAACAAGCCAATGATCTGGTAAAAGATTCCAGTCCAGACCAGGCTGTAGTTGTCAAGGAACCCATAGATACAGTCCAGAAACGCTGGACTGGTTTACTGAATGGAGTTGGGGACAGGTAAGTGTGGACACAATTCATTTTGTAGTTCATTATTCTTGTGGATAATTTATGTAGAAGAACTTTGGCTTCACCAAGATGATTATTTTGTTGTTTAACCTTTAGATCGCCAAATAAACCTGACGAACATTTTAGGTCAAGAAACTTTCTACCAGATGGAAAAATTTTAGACTTGTCGAAATTAAAAGTATTTGCAGAGGACAGATTTAATGTGACCCAAATAATGACATTGGTCTTTGGAAAGTTGGAAAACATGGTATGGAAATGAGAAAATACTCTCTACCAGCATCATAACTCCTGTTTCTACGGGTTATTAAAGCATATACAAGTTTAAATGACCCTGAGAAGTAGATCTTTTGAAAACATTGTTGGAAAAGGGAAAAAATTCAGGTAACCAGCATTTTCTCCATTTCCAACAATGTTTTCTAGATTCATTAACACAAATCCCATCAACTGTGCCAAATTATTTTATCATATACAAGTGCCTACGAATTGGACCTGTCTAGAATATTGTTGTTTTGGAAAGAGTTAAAATTGTAACTCCTTACCAAAAAACAAAATCCTAGACTTGTCTGATTTGAAAGGACTATCCAAATGTGCTTGAAATGATTGGACTTTGTTTGGGGGAAAAAAAGACATAATGGTTACCAGCATTTTCTCCTTTGCTCACAATTGTTTCAAAAGTGTTCCTCTTTAAGGTGGTTTCCCAAACAAGCCCAGGTTTTTACGTGTCTGCAGTAAAAGTCTTTTGAAAACACTATGAGAAAAGGAGAAATTGCTCGTAACGAGCAAATTCTCCTTTTCCAACAGTGTTTTCTACCCTTTTTGAGAACTTTCTGCCATTTTCACCAAATCTAAAATTGTCGTCTGCAGACTCTTTTGGTTTGAAAGAGTCCAAAATTTGTCGTTTGGGAAAGGGTTAAAAGATGGAATTGTGTGGTAAAGTATTTACAGTGGTTGATGTGACCATATTTTCATTTTCACAGGCAACGAGAACTTCAGCTTGCTATGTTGAATGTTGGACAATTTGAACATGCTATCAATGAGTTACTCGCCTGGCTTGACAAAACAGACCAAACTCTGGATGAAAATAAACCTGTTTATGGAGACAGAAAACAAGTAGAAATAGAACTAGCCAAACATAGGGTATGTAAATCTTTGAAAATTTAGAGTAGAAGAGTTTTGAAAAATAAAAGTTCTGTTATAACTTTTTTTCAATACTCTATATGTCTGTGGCAAATCTGCAATTTTCATTAATTCTTTACTAAATGACAAAAAGTTTGGACCGATCCAAATTGAAAGCATTTGCAGATGACAAATTAAATACTGCACAAGTTATGAAATCTAACTTTGAAAGGATAGAAAGCATTGTTAGAAAAGGAGAAAATGCTGCTAACCAGCATTTTATCCTTTTCCAACAATGTTTTTTAAAGGCGTCTTTCACCAGGATCATTAAATCTTAGGGTTGCATGGTGAAGGATTAATTGAGTGATTTTCTACCAATGTGGATGAAAAAACAAAACAAATAAGGTAGTTGTTACTATATATTTATACTTTTTCTTTCAAATGAAAATTTTTTGTTCATGTATAACATTGTTAAAAGACATTTTCTTTTCCTGTAATATGTCATAAAAATTAGTAGATGGCTCATCACATAGATCACCTGATATACATGTACTTTTGGTTAGATCTAGTCATCAAAGTTGTTTTCTTACAGGTTCTTCAAAATGACATACATGCCCATGAGCCCAGTATCAGATCAGTGAGAGAGGCAGGACAGAGAAATCTGGGTGCCGACAAATCTTCAACAACCAGGAGAAAACTGGATGATATGACGAAAATGTGGAATAAAGTTCAGGACAAAAGTCAGAACAGACAGGCTGAGTTAGAAGAATCTTTGAAGGAGGTAAATTATCTGTTTGGTGCTTCATATGCTATTTTGGATTTTTATTTTATTTTGGCTTGTGAATAATATATTTGTAGGTATGAAGGCTGAAAACGGTGTCTTACTCTTTACTGAATGATAAAATTTTAGACTACCGTAGTTCAAATTAAAAGCTTGTTGCAGATGACATCTGATGTGGCCAGAATTTTGGTGATAGATGCTTAAAAAGGTACAAAACGTTGTTGGATTTGTTTTCAGAAGGGCTTTCTCTCAGAATTAGTAAAATTCGGGATTGTGTTCTAAAGAATTACCATGTTCTATTCATAGTACTTGTATGTATTTCAGGCAACTGAGTTTTCAAATGAGATGGAGAAGACTTTGGTCCGTTTAGGACAGATAGAGGGTATGTTAATTACATCTAGACCTGTTGGTGGACTACCGGAAACAGCCAGAGAACAGCTGGAAAAGTTCATGGTAAGTGTTAGCAGTCGAATTTTTCTCTCTCTCGCTCTATCTCTCTTTTAGTTGAGTCTTCTCTTTTTGTTGCTGCATTATGGAAAGTCTTTAGATAAAGTTTGAAGTTCTACTGAAAAATTTTGAATTGTAACAAATACAAGATTTTTTGTATTATCAAATAATCCCAAGTTTTAACATTGCCTTGGAAAAAGATCTTTGAAAACCATGTGGGAAAAAGAAAGTCATTATAACTTACATTTTCTTCTTTTTCCACAATGCTTTCATGGGTAAGTTTCATCATTTGAACTGTTTTGGATAGGTTTGCAAAACAAATGCTTTGAATCTAGACCGGTCTAAGATGTTGTTGTTGTGTAAAGAGTTACCTTGTACATTATGAAAAAAAAACTGCATAAAACTGAATCACAGGAATCTGAACTCACAGGAACCACTTAGTTTCTTATGTCCTTGGACAAATATCCAAAATGAATACATGTTCACTTCTTAACCCTTTACAAAACAATCCAGGTTTTTTACAACCCAGAGAAAGAAACCTTCAGAAAACATTGTGGGAATAGGAGAAAATGCTGTTTTCTACTCTTCTAAAGTCAAGTTTCAACTTTTGAGCCAAGTTTATTTTTTCATCTGCAAATGCTTTCAATTAGGGACAGTCTAAAATTTTGTTGTTTGGTAAAGAATTAATACAGATGAAAAGATCATGGCAAGAGGAGCTTTTAGTCTTTATGACAAGCAATTGTTTAAAAGTAGGCTGATGAAAATAAAAAAAAATTCCTTTGCTGGTTGGAAAAAAAAAGTGGTAAAGTACTTACTCTTTTATTATTGCTGTCAAATAATTCAAAGATTTTTTTTAGTTTAAATGTCAAATAACTCAAATAAATAAATTTAAATAATATATAAATAACTTTAAATTGCTACTAGTTCTGTTTCTTGTTTGGCTTATTTTATACATATTTTACTCTACCAGATGATAATTTTGTAGACCATTCGGTAACATTTACAGACAGCAAATTAAATGCTCAAATGATGCAGGTTGTTTTTGATAAGAGTAGAAAACATCATGAGAAATGGCGAAAATGCAGGTTACAAGCATTTGCTTGGTTTCCCAAAGTATTTTAAGTAGGCTTTATCTTTAGGGTCGGAAAAACATTTGAATATTGTGTAAAAGGTCGAACTGTTTCATATAGAGTTTAAGATACATGTACCTAGAAAAGTATCCTAACTTCAAAAGTAAGACCATGATCCTAAGGTAATACATGGATACAAGAACAAAGTATTCTAGGTTGTCCTAAAGTAACACTCTACCTCTCAAAAGGATTTTACAGCAGATTAATGGAAGAATAATCTTGGGAAAATGTGGACTCTTAGTATAAACTGAAGTTTTGGATGCATATACATGTGTAAAAACATGTGTGCAAAAGAATAAATGTTTTGAGTTGATTTCTCCAGTTGCCACTGTGTTTTCAAAAGTAGTCTACTGCAAGATACAAGTTTTGTACTTTAACCCTTTACCACACAATGCTGACATTTGACAACCCTGATGAAGAAAACATAGTGGGAAAAGGAGAAAATGCTGCAAACCACCTTTCTACTCTTCCCAATACAAATTTCAAATTTTCAGTCACTTGCTTTCGATTTGGACAAGCCTAAAATATTGTCTTTTGGTAATGAGTTAAGGTAATGATTTTAAAGGTATTGATACAATTTCTGTCATTCTCTTGTTTGCCCTTGGTATGATCCCTAGCAATTCTGTGCTCAAAGTCTCCCTTTTTAAATCATCAAGAACTTGTATGTATTCACACAAATAATACACACATGCATGGAACAATAATGACAGTTTTGTGTAACTGAATTTCAGCATGTGGGTGTATATAACGATTTGGAAATTATTAGCATATCCAATGAATATCATCGTTTTGGTGGGCCCATTCAATATAGTGCATTGTGGAAGAATTGGCTGGTAAGAGGAATGGCTTTATGTCTGCCTAACAAATATACTGACCAATGCACCAATCTCTCCCCTGCTTTCTCACACACTCGCACATACATGTAAATATGTTGCCATTACCAAAAGATGCCTAGGATAATATAAGTTCTAGTGTAGTTCAAGATCAGACATTGTATTGTACAGTACTTTTGTGTTTTGTGTAATAAAACTCTGGACAAAAACAACCTTAAGATTTCAACTAGCCTTTTTCTGAATTTTGTCTTAATAAGAAAAGGGGAAACTACAACTTAAGGCCATTATAAAAATTGTAGATCAAGATCAGACTACAAAGAACCTTCAGGCTTATCTTTTGTTTAGTTTAGCCTGTCCATCATACTGTGATTCAATGTTTCAAGGGTAGCATTAAAATTGCAAATGGTTCTTTTCTGGTAAACTGAAATTTCTCTCGTGTATTAACCCATTACCACACAATCCCTACTTTTGACGCCCCTGAGAAAGAAGCCTTTTGAAAACACTGTGGGAAAAGGAGAAAATGGTGGTAACCAGCATTTTCTCCTTTTCCCACAGTGTTTTCAACCCTTCCCAGAACAAATTTCAATTTTTCAGTCGCCTTTATTTTGTCGTCTGCAAATGCTTTCAATTTGAACCAGTCTAAATTTTTCTCGTGTGGTAATGGGTTAATTCTTTGCCAGGCAACAAAACTTCAGACTGGTCCAAATAATAAGTGCTTGCAGATAAAAAAATTAGATGATCCTTAAATGACAGGATTTTCCTTTGAATGGATGGAAAGAAATTTTTGGAAAGAAGGGGACGCTGTTACCATAGTGTTCTCCTTTTCTCCACAATGTTTTGGAAAAAACCTTGGATTGTGTGGTAAAGGGTTAAACTGGTTGAGTGCCAAACACAACTTCTTTCACTTTCTTAAACAGTCTAAAGATCAAACTACACAGAACTAAACACTCCTCTAAATTGAAAACATTGTTCTATAAATGGCACATTGTCAGTTGGTCGGAGTAAACTGAAGCTCTTTAAGGGGGTGTAAAACATTGTGGAAAAAATGAGAAATTGCTATCCATAAGGAATTTCTGCTTTTGCAACAATATTTCCAAAAGGTTTCCTTTTTACATGTTGATTGCTATATCCTGGCGCTGAACAGCTGAGCCAAGGTAACCCAACCAAGTGAAACATGGGCTGTCTCTCAAAGGGTTCTGATCCCTGGTTTTCTAGACCCTTTTAATGAAGCCATCTGAAAACATTGTGGAAAAAATGAGAAAATGCTGGTAACCCTTTCCAAATTTTAATTTTGGAGTCACATCAGTTTTGTTTTCTGTAAATGCTTCTAAGTTAGATGAAAATAATGTCATTTGGTACAGTGTTAAAATGTCTCAGCCAGGGTTTTTCCTTGCATTTGATGATACTCAAATATGTCTAAATAATTCATAATCTGTGGTTACAAATTGAGTCCACCAGCTCTTACCATACTGTATAGAGATCATAATGCAGGGTTGCAGGTTTAATTCTCAAGTGCACTGTCTTTTGACTGATGATGATCATTGTGACAGGATGTATTCTTTTCGTACTGTTGAAAAACTGTTTTGATAATGTTCAGGTGACAAAGTAGCCTATGACTATGAAAGAATGAGTTTCAAAGAACTGGTTAACTCTTTACCACACAATCCCGACTTTTAACATCCCTCAGAAAGAAGCCTTTTGAAAACATTGTGGGAAAAGGAGAAAATGCTGGTAACCAGCATTTTCTCCTTTGCCCACAATGATTTCTATCCCGTCAAAGAAAAATTGCACCATTTGAGCTACACTGAAATTGTCATCTGCCTGTGCTTTCAATTTTGACAAGGCTAAAATTTTGTTGTATTGTAAAGAATAAATGCATGGATAGATATACAGTCCCCCAACATTGTAGCTATGTAGCTATGCAATAATGTTGCACAAGGTGTCATGTACTAGCAACTTTTTACCACAGTAGCATTCAGTGTAGATTAAAGATCAGCTTGTTCTTTGCTGATCTCTATCTTGATCTGTTATTTACAGTATGATCTTGATCTACACTATCTGCAAAAACAATCCAGATCATCCCAAAAATTTGAGAGTTAATCATGAAAAAATAAACGTTTTGTGTGCTCTTGATATGACTTTGGTAGTTACCGGTTTTGTGCAGCTTGAAATTTTATTTTGCAAATACTTTCGAGAAACATTAGAATTCTGAGTGCAGCTTTGGCTACCTGGAGGCTTATTTAGTTTTTTCCAGTAGTAACTGTGATGATTATCCAGAGTTGCTGCATGTGATATTGAAAAAAAGTTGGACTTGAAATGATTACAGAATTAAAAGAGCAACTATCTTTTCACAGTTTGTAACTCCACTGGATGAAGGCCTGCAAGCTCCCGTCAAGATCCTTCCACAATCTTGTTTTGGGGGATATATAGGAGTCACTTTGTCAGTCTGTCAGTTGGTCGATTATTATCACACAGAAAGAAAAAAAATTCTCATAGCTGAATGCACTCACTTTTGACATATTTCTTGGATAATGACATTGAAAGAATAGAATGATGTTTCGCAATTGATATAAAATGTGCATATGTTTATCATGCAAAGACTTTCAATTAGTTGAAAAAATTAATTCACTTAAAATTGCCACATAAAAAAGCAAGCAATCTTCTAAATTCAAAGCATTAATTGGTAGACAATAAAATAAATTTAACAAGTATAGAAATTACGTTTTGGAAGGGAGGGGGGGGGGGGAGAGAAAACTGATTTTGAAATATTGGTGTGATTTGATATTTGCTCAAGAGATTGCTTGGGTACATTTAAAAGATTTCCAAAATTAATGGTGTTACATGTTTATGTGCAATAGGTTTTTTGTTTTTAAACTTTGTAAAAGCTTTGCTTATGATGGTGAAAGGTATGAAAACTGGTGAGAGAAGCACATAAATAACTTTACCCCCCAAACCCTGAGCCTAGAATTGATAGTTCCTCTCTATTCCAAAACTGCAACCATTTCCCTCACAAATGCTTCAGCTAATTGTGTGGTTGATATTTGTTTAATATAGAAGCAGTTATTCTGTCAATCTTACATGATTAACCTACATGTATGTTGCATCTTTTACTACATTGTAAAGTAAGTGATAGAAGTTTTCTTTGTGTGTACAGCATAGATCAATATCAGACTGCACAGAATGTGTAACCTGTAATTGGATCAATGTTTGCTTTACAGACTGCTGTTTGCATGCTCAGGATAATTAGAGAGTATTATAGTGGACATCCATCATTTGGTTTACTCTTTGACGGAGTCGTTTTAAATTATATTTTTTTTACCATAGCAAAGCAAGAGTAAAAATGTTGTCTGGTATGGAGTTACTATTTAGCATGATTCATTGTCATATAGACTGGTATGATTATGGTAATCAACATGGAGCAATTTTTTAGACTGAACCAAATTTAAATCATCTGCAGACAACAAATTCCATCTTGTTGATACGGTGATTTTTTATTGTGATAGAGTAGAAAATTATTGTTGGAAAAGGAGCATTTCCTCTTTTTCCAACATTTTCAAAAGGTCTTTTTCCTCAGGGTTGTTAAAACTCTGGACTGTGTGGTAAAGAGTTATAACTAGTTTGTGGCTGGTTTTAATATCCACTCTAACCAATTTCCTTCCATGTATTTAGGGTAGTAATTCTGACATGGTTCATTCCTCTCTCACTACTGATTATTGTTTCAAAGATTGTTATGTGGGAAAGCAGCAAATGGCCTGGGAAGAATATAGTGCAATGTACTAGTAAAAGGAACCCAAGGAAAGTTTGGATAGGTGCATTGGCTGTCATGCTATCACTGAGATAATGTGGCAAACATTGTTAAACACCATACATTTAAATTGGATGTAATTCCTTACATTGCAGGAGGTGCACAACGAACTGCAAGATTTGGAACCAGTGATTGGTAGACTGTTGACTAATGGGAACAAACTTGTCAGGAAGAGTCCAGAGCCCTCTTCCTCCAACATTAAACAGAATCTGCAGTTACTTCAACAGACATGGGAACATATCAAGAGTCGCTCTGCAGACAGAAAAGTGAGATTTTGATTTGCCTAATCTATTATATTTCTTTGTGTAACATGTTGCCCTTGCAATTCAACTCCTTTGGAAAAGGAGATTCTGACACATTTTATGGAGGAAGTCATGGTGTTCCAATGGTATGAAATAGAAATACTCATAAAACGATTTTTCCCTATGTCTGACAGTAGGCCATGTTTGACAGCTTTGTAGGAAAAGATGTCAAAACTGTGAAGACGAAGTAGTTGACCTTTTAGGCTTGCATCATATCTGCTAAAGCAGGTTCCTATTTTGATTCCCATTGGATAGACTTGAAATATGAGACCATCCTTGTTCAAGGCACTACAGATCCCCTACTTAGTACTAATGAAAGCGATTAAAATGTGAATAAGTGAGCTTTGGCTGTGATAATGGCAATGTCATAGAGTTCCATGCAAACCAAACTGATGAAGGAAAAATGTTACATCTTTGCTTATTCAGGGAAAATTAGAGCAAGCAGTGACACAGGCAAACAACTTCCATGCTGATCTGAACACCTTCATAGCCTGGCTAACAGACACAGAGAAAATACTGAACAGCATGTCACCTGTAAGTCGGATCATTCCAAATGTCACAGAGCAGATTAAGGACCAAAAGGTAGGCATTGTCTAACTGAACCTATTGGAGTTCTTGGCTTTAAGTTTGTTGTATTTGTAGAAACTCTCCTGTCACAGTAGACAAGGTCTCTTAATGTACTTTCTTTTCTCAGTTAAAAAAAGTCTCTTAACCCTTATACCATACAATTCCGACTTTTAACAACCCCGAGAAGGAAGCCTTTTGAAAACACTGTGGGAAAATGAGAAAATGCTGGTGACCAGTATTTTCTCCTTTTCCCACAATGTATTCTACCCTTCTGAACCCAAATTTCAACTTGAGTCACATTAATTTTGTTGTCTGCAAACGCTGCCCATTTATACTAGTCTAAAATTATGTCATTTGGTAAAGAGTTAATGTACTTTCCATTCTTAGTAAACAAAATCTCTTTATGTACTTTCTTTTCTCAGTAAACAACGTCTCTTTTTGTATTTTGCTTTCTCAGTAAACAAAGTCTCTTAACTCTTTACCACACCATCCCGACCCTGAAAAAGAAGCCTGTTGAAAACATTGTGAGAAAAGGAGAAAATGCTGGTTACCATCATTTTCTCCTTTGCCCACAATGTTTTCACCCTTCCCAAACCATAATTCAATTTTTCAGTCACAATCGTTTTGTTGTCTGCATCTGCCTTTACTTTGGAACGGTCTAAAATTTTCTTGTGTGGTAAAGAGTTAATGTACTTTTCTTTCTCAGTAAACAAAGTCTCTTAATGTACTTTCCTTTCACAGTAAACAAAGTCTCTTAATGTACTTTCCTTTCACTGTAAACAAAGTCTCTTAATGTACTTTTCTCTCTCAGTAAACAAAGTCTCTTAATGTACTTTCCTTTTAATCATTTAGACTACTTGCCACCAAGTAAATGAATTTAACAATGTGTGAAATCTTGCAATTTTCACAGTTGAATGATGTCCTTACAAGATTCACTTTTAATTGCTACATAACTTTATGTGTTTAGATTGTCTGATGCAAAACATTGTTTGGAAAGAAGCAGGTGTTTTTTCTCATTTCCTATACATTTCTTTCTCTGTACTCTTTACAGCATGGAAAAAGTTGAGAGTAGTCCATATCAAAAGCATAAATTTGCAGAGAACATATCAAAATTAAATGTGGTTGAAATGATGGGATTTGTCTTTCAAAGGTTGGAAAACATTGTGGGAAAAGGAGAAAATGCTGCTTACCAGCACTTTCTTCTTTTCCCACAATGTTTTCAAAAGATTTTTTCTTGAGCTTCATCAAAGTAGGAATGTTTTGGACATGGTTAACAAGTATTGACAAAGTTATGTCTAATGGTCATGATTATCAATTTTTTTACACAAACATTTTCAAATTTGCCTGTAGCAGTTTTTTCAGGAGATAATCTTACTATTACGATATCATGTATATTTCTATTCATGTTTTGTAGACCTTACAAAAGGACATAGCTGTACATCGTGATGCAATGATCAAATTAGACAAAACTGGAACCCACCTAAAGTATTTCAGCCAGAAACAAGATGTTGTTCTCATCAAAAACTTGCTGTCTAGTGTTCAACAGAGATGGGAGAAAATTGTCTCACGGAGTGCGGAAAGAACAAGACATCTTGAGAGGGGTTACAAGGAGGGAAAACAGGTGGGTAGATAGTTAAAATTTTGTGTTAAAATGTCTGTTTATCATCAAATTGTTATAATTGACCTTTCTGTAAACGCAAGTTTGGCACAACCCCCCTTAAAAACATACATGTCAGACTTTTTTGTTTACATGATGCCCAATGCTGCGTTTTCATTGGCCGATAAGATGTTGGTAAACCTGTCAAAGTATATATATTTGAAACTTCAGATCTATCATTACCAAACAACAAAGTTTTAGGGTTGTCTAATTCAAAAGTGTTTGCAGATGATAAAATAAGGAGAAAATGCTGATTACAAGGATTTTTCCTTTTCTCACAATATTTTCTGAAGGCTTCTTTCTCATGGTTGTCAAAAGTATGGATTGTGTTGTAATTGGTCAAACTTGAATTTAGATTTCTTATTCTTTTGTTTCAGTTTAATGACATGCTACATGACCTGTTAGGCTGGTTGTCTGAAGCAGAGAGCATTCTAATTGCTGAACAGTCAGTTGGAAATGACCCGGCAAAGATCAAAGCTCAAATAGGCAAACACAAGGTGAGGAAAAATTGTCCTTGCCAAATTTATGCAGAAATGACCATTTACCATACAGTTTCTAGTTTCGATGACTCTCAAATGTGTTTAACTTTGACTAGACCAAAATTTTGTCTTGAAGTAAAGGCTTTTGTAGATGATATAATATTTCTCTTGTACATATTTGTGGAGTCATCTTACCATGAGAGTATAGGTCTGTAAATTAAAAGCATTTTGGATAATTTGAATGTGGATTTAATAAAAAAAAATGCTCTGGTCTTCTAGCCTTTCAAATGTAAATTAGGTATGTGATCCTTGTTTCTCAATTTGACATATGCAAATGCTTACCACATTTACATGTTTTTTTACTAGTTTAAAGGCCATTAGAGAAAAATCCTTTTGAAAACATTGTTGGAAAAGGATAAAATGCTAGCATTTTATCCTTTTCCCATGATGTTATCTACCCATTTATTACAAATTATATGATTTGTGCAACAGTTAATTTGTTGTCTGAAAATGATTTCAATTGGGACCAGTCTGAAATTCTTTAGTCTATGCTTGACAGGAATTTCAAAAGAGCCTTGGAGCCAAACAACCAGTGTATGACAACGTAAATAGAGCTGGAAGATCTCTGAAGGACAGATCACCAGAGGATGACATTCCAATCATCAATAACATGCTTCATGACTTGAAGAACAAGTGGAACACAGTATGTGGACTGTCAATAGACAGGCAGCGCAAGCTTGAAGAGGCCCTCCTGTCCTCTGGACAGTTTAACGATGCCCTGGAAGCCTTGCTGGATTGGCTTGCAAAGGTCGAACCTGGTCTCGGTGAGGACCAGATGGTACATGGAGACATTGATACTGTGAATAATTTGGTGGAAGAACACAAGGTAAATGGTATTTTCTGCAACTACAATAAAACTTGGCTGATGGTCACCAATTAAACTTACAAACTGTATCCAAAAATATAAGTACTAGAAGTCAAATGCATCTGTATAGATCAAGCATTTATCTAGTGAGCACATTTTGAGTGTTCTTAAGATGCTTGCCTGATACAGGTAGGACTGTAACTGTTATTTAGGGGCAATACTGAATCTTTACTTTAGCAGGTATTGTTAGGTACTTTGATTGACAGTGCAGACCAACATCAGACTGCATAGAATGGTTTACACTGTCCAGTATTTTGTGATATTCCAGTACAGTAAGTCATATAAATGCAGTTTTTTTTCCTTGTAACATTACTGTTAAGTGGCCATTTGATTTTGTTGGTGTCAGTATTTTAATTATAACTCAAACAACATAGTGGAAATTTACAAAGATACTGAAAATAATTATGTGTATACCAGCAGAGAAAACATAGATAAAGTATAAAGCTTAAAATACAGAAAAATATAAACATCACTATCACAAAAAGTGAGTAAGATCAAATACCTCCTAGTAAAAAAAAAAAAAGGGCTAAATTGTAACTTGTTTGTTTTTCAGGCTTTCAAACAAGAACTTGGTGCTAGAGCCAATAATGTGGCTTTCGTCAGAAAGAGAGCTCGAGAGCTTTTGGAGAAAGCAGAAGAAGACACCTCTCAGCAGCAGGCACAGCTGATAGAGCTGACAACAATGTGGGATAGAGTATGTAAACTGAGTGTGAACAAACAGGAGAGATTACAGCAAGCACATAAACTGGCTGAAGACTTCCACAAGAAAGCACAGGATCTGATAGCATGGCTGGCTAATGCCGAGAGATCTCTACGCCATAAGGGTGGCCTTCCTGATGATGAGGCAGAACTTGTTAAACAGATTGAAGAACATAAGACATTTGAGGAGGAGTTCCTAAGACAGGAAGGTGGGTTAAGAGAGACTTTGAATATTGGACAAGATATTATGAAGAGATGCCATCCTGATGCAGTGTCCACATTAAAACATTGGCTGTCTGTGCTGAAAGCAAGGTGGGAGGAAGTCAGTAACTACAGCAGGCAGAGAGGCAACCGTCTTAGAGATGCTTTAGTGACCCTCAGAAGGAATAACCAACTGCTTGAAGAACTGATAGCATGGGTGAACGGAGCTGAGACTAAACTGTTTAATGAGAGTGCTGAAGAAATACCAGAGGATGCCGAAATGATCAATCATCTGATTAGAGAACACATGGTATGTGATTGTTTTAAACCTCTTATTTTTCTGTAACACACTTGAATTATGTCACTTGAGTATATGTATAATGAGTAAACAACAACCTCTTAATTAAGTTAACCCTTTATATACGCCCGTCGAAGACGGGACGTAATATGGGATCACCCGTGGCGTCCGGGCGGGTGGGCGGGCGGGCGGCGTCCAGTTCTTTGTCCGGAGCATATCTCCAAAACTATTCTAGCTAGGGTTATGAAATTTCATGGGTGGATAGATCTCATCGAGGGGGAGTGCAGTGCGCAGGAACCATAACTCTTGCTTGCTTAATTTTTGAGTTATTGCCCTTTGTTGTTTTTCGTACTTGAATTTTGTCCGGAGCATATCTCCAAAACTATACTAGCTAGGGTTATGAAATTTCATGGGTGGATAGATCTTATCAAGGGGGAGTGCAGTGCGCAGGAATCATAACTCTTGCTCGCTTAATATTTGAGTTATTGCCCTTTGTCGTTTTTCATACTTGAATTTTGTCCGGAGCATATCTCCAAAACTATACTAGCTAGGGTTATGAAATTTCATGGGTAGATAGATCTCATCGAGGGAGAGTGCAGTGCACAGGAACCATAACTCTTGCGTGCTTAATTTTTGAGTTATTGCCCTTTGTCGTTTTCCATACTTGAATTTTGTCCGGAGCGTATCTCCAAAACTATACTAGCTAGGGTTATGAAATTTCATTGGTGGATAGATCACATCGAGGGGGAGTGCAGTGCACAGGAACCATAACTCTTGCGTGCTTAATTTTTGAGTTATTGCCCATTGTTGTTTTTCATTCTTGAATTTTGTCCGGAGCATATCTCCAAAATTATACTACCTAAGGTTATGAAATTTCATGGGTGGATAGATCTCATCGAGGGGGAGTGCAGTGCACAGGAACCATAACTCTTGCTTGCTTAATTTTTGAGTTATTGCCCTTTGTTGTTTTTCATACTTGAATTTTGTCCAGAGCATATCTCCAAAACTATACTAGCTAGGGTTATGAAATTTCATGGGTGGATAGATCTCACCAAGGGGAAGCCCAGTGCACAGGAATCATAACTCTTGCTTGCTTCATTTTTGAGTTATTGCCCTTTGTCGTTTTTCATACTTGAATTTTGTCTGGAGGATATCTCCAAAACTATACTAGCTAGGGTTATGAAATTTCATGGGTGGATAGATCTCATCAAGGGGAAGCGCAGTGCACAGTAATCATAACTCTTGCTCGCTTAATTTTTGAGTTATTGCCCTTTGTCATTTTTCATACTTGAATTTTGTCCGGTGCATGCCCCAGCCTTACAATTTGGGGTAAGACGGGCGTATCTTGCGACAATTTGCCGCTCTTGTTGAAAACATTGTGGGAAAAGGAGAAAAAACTGGTAATCAGCATTTTCTCTTTTTCTACAATGTCTTCTACTCTATCAAAGAGTGATTCCATCTTTTGAATAATATTGGAATTGTTGTCTGCAAATGCTCCCAGTTTGGGTAAGTCTGTAATTTGCTGGTGTGGTAAAGGGTTAAAAGTTTGATAAAGCTAAATTGGAAAAGACGTGTATGAAATTAAACTAAGCCAGTTTTATGAAAAGACCAAATTTGAATTGCAGGATTTCCAAAACGAGATGTCGGGTAAACAACCAGAGATTGACACACTGACCAAAAGTGACCGCCGACGTGGTTTGTCCACTCCCAGTGAGCCTGTATCACACATACCCTTATATAAAGGTCTAGCTGGTCGACGTACACCAACACCTGTCAAATATGGGACACCTAGGTTTGTATATTTATCGGTCAAGATTATTGATAAAATCAAAATTTAATGCTTTTTTGTAAATAAAGGCCACCAGCCCATAATACAAAAAAAAAAAAATGCATGAGTCTTTAACTCTTGTAACACAAAAGCGGCATCAATATCATAATCAAGACCTATCATCGTCATATCATCAACAACAGAAAACTGTTGATCAATTGAATTGATGTTTAACCCCCATTATACCTCATCAACAAAGACCCAAAAACAAAACACAAACCAGAATGGTTAGTTCAGATTATATGAAATTATCATCATCCGTCACCATCAGCATCAGCTATTAAAAGAATATAGTTTTGAGTACTGTATACATCTGTGTCAAGAATTTGTATAATTGTATGCTCACCAAAATCAGCTTCAAACCTTTAGCAAATTTTTTTTAATGATTACCACACAATCCCTACTTTTGACGCCCCTGAGAAAGAGGCCTTTTGAAAACACTGGGAAAAAGAGAAAATGCTGGATTTCTACCCTTCCTAGAACAAATTTCAATTTTTCAGTCACCTTTATTTTGTCGTCTGCAAATGCTTTCAATTTGGACCAGTCTAAAAGTTTCTCGTGTGGTAAAGAGTTAAATTGACCCTGATGATGAAGTTTTGGTAATCAGCATTTTGTCCCTTTTTATACGCCCGTCGAAGACGGGACGTACTATGGGATCACCCGTGGCGGGCGGGCGGGTGGCGTCCAGTTCTTTGTCCGGAGCGTATCTCCAAAACTATTCAAGCTAGGATTATGAAATTTCATGGGTGGATACATCTCATCGAGGGGGAGTGCAGAGCGCAGGAATCATAACTCTAATTTGCTTAATTTTTGAGTTATTGCCCTTTGTTGTTTTTCATACTTGATTTTTGTCGGGAGCATATCTCAAAAACTATACTAGCTAGGGTTATGAAATTTCATGGGTGGATAGATCTCATCGAGGGGGAGTGCAATTTGCAGGAATCATAACTCTAGCTTGCTTCATTTTTGAGTTATTGCCCTTTGTTGTTTTTCATACTTGAATTTTGTCCGGAGCATATCTCCAAAACTATACTAGCTAGGGTTATGAAATTTCATGGGTGGATAGATCTCGCATAGGGGCAGTGCAGTGCACAGGAATCATAACCCTTGCTTGCTTAATTTTTGAGTTATTGCCCTTTGTTGTTTTTCATACATGAATTTTGTCCGGAGCATATCTCCAAAACTATACTAGCTAGGGTTATGAAATTTCATGGGTGGATAGATCTCATCGAGGGGAGTGCAGTGTGCAGGAATCATAACTCTAGCTCACTTAAGTTTTGAGTTATTGCCCTTTGTCTTTTTTCATACTTGAATTTTGTCCGGAGCATATCTCCAAAACTATACTAGCTAGGGTTATGACATTTCATGGGTGGATAGATCTCACCGCGGGGGAGTGCAGTGCCCAAGAATCATAACTCTTGCTCACTTAATTTTTGAGTTATTGCCCTTTGTCGTTTTCCATACTTGAATTTTGTCCGGAGCATATCTCCAAAACTATACTAGCTAGGGTTATGACATTTCATGGGTGGATAGATCTTATCGAGGGGGAGTGCAATGTGCAGGAATCATAACTCTAGCTTGCTTCATTTTTGAGTTATTGCCCTTTGTTGTTTTTCATACTTGAATTTTGTCCGGAGCATATCTCCAAAACTATACTAGCTAGGGTTATGAAATTTCATGGGTGGATAGATCTCGCATAGGGGCAGTGCAGTGCACAGGAATTATAACCCTTGCTTGCTTAATTTTTGAGTTATTGCCCTTTGTTGTTTTTCATACATGAATTTTGTCCGGAGCATATCTCCAAAACTATACTAGCTAGGGTTATGAAATTTCATGGGTGGATAGATCTCATCAAGTGGGAGTGCAGTGCACAGGAATCATAACTCTTGCTCGTGTTATTTTTGTTTTTCATACTTTAATTTTGTCCTGTGCATGCCCCAGCTTTACAACTTGGGGTAAGACGGGCGTATCTTGCGACAATTTGCCGCTCTTGTTTCCATTATGTTTTCTACCATTTCAAGGATAAATCTGATTCTTTGAGACACACTTAATTTGTCACAAAAACTCTCTTCAGTTTTGCATCAAGGTTAAAAAATTGTTGCCTTGGAAAGAGTCACAGTCTTTACCAAATGACAAAATATTAGATTGATCAACATTGAAAGTGGTTATAAATGGCAGTTTGAAATTGGCTGAGATTTAGAAAATTGTCTTAACTCATTACCAAACGACAAAATTTTAGGCTTGTCCAAATCGAAAGCATTTGCAGATGACAAATGCTGAAGGGTAGTAAAGATTGTGGGAAAAGAAGAAAATGCTGTTTACCAGCATTTTCTCCTTTTCCCACAATGTTTCGAGCATTTTCTCCTTTTCCCACATTATTTACTAGAGTCTTTTTATATTTGGGGATTGATAAAACTCAGAACTATGTATTAAGGGAAATGTGCATTGTCTAAGCAGATTTGTTATATTTTAGGAGAAGACAAGATGATGATGGTAGAAGGACCCCAGAGCCCCATTTCAGGAACCCCCGTGTAGCTGCTCTACACAATAAATGGAGGCAGGTATGGCTGATGGCCATGGAGAGACAGAGACGTCTCCAGGAAGCCCTCGACTATCTGAATGAGGTAAGATAATGGAAATCTTTGTGGGTGATTTGTATTTAATCTTTTGTGAAAATGATAATCCTGTGCCAAACAATCCTGTGCATTAACTCTGTACCAAACGACAAAATTTTAGACTGGTCCAAATTGGAAGCATTTTCAGACAACAAAAGTACTGTGACTCAAAAAATTGTTTGTTTTGGGATGGGAAGAAAACACCGTGGGAAAAAGAGAAAATGCTGGTTACCAGCATTTTCTCCTTTTCCCACAATGTTTTCATAAGGCTTCTTATTCAGGGTTGTGAAAACCAGGGATTGTTTGGGAAAAGGTTAAGGTATGGCCATCTTCGTGATCTTGTTACTTTTTGTTTAATCTTAATATATTCCGTAAGAATTGAATTTTACAACTAGGTAAAATGTTGCTAAATCACCTATCTTTTTGTTTAACTCGTTACCAAACAACAAAATTTTAGGTTTGGCCAAATTGAAAGCATTTGAAGACGACAAAATTTAGGTCACTGAAAATCAGAAAATTGTTTTGTGAAGGGTAGAAAACATTGTGGGGAAAAAGAGAAAATGCTGGTTACCAGTATTTTCTCCTTTTCCCACAATGTTTTCTAAAGGCTTCTTTCTCAGGGTCATCTAAAGTAGGGATTGTATGGTAATGGGTTAAACACCAAAAAAACAAAAGTGTGGTTACCGTTATATTGATATGTGATTATAGCTGGAGAGAATGAAAGATTTCAAGTTTGAAGACTGGAGAAGGAGGTATCTGACCTGGATGCACCACAATAAGTCACGGATCATGGACTTCTTCCGACGTCAGGATAAAGACAGAGATGGTAAAGTGACAAGAGCAGAGTTCATTGAAGGAATAATGTTATCCAGTAAGTCAGATATACATGTTTCTGTTAATGTCTTATTATACCAGTCTACTGCCTTCTTTAACTCATTACCAAATGATAATATTTTAGGCATGTCCAAATCGAAAGCATTTGCAGACAACAAAATAAAAGACACCGAAAAATTTGAAATTTGTTTTAGTTACCAGTATTTTCTCCTTTTCCCACAATGTTTTCTAAAGGCTTCGTTCTCAGGGTTGTCAAAAATAGGTGTTGTGTGGTAAAGGGTTAAGCTGGCTATTCAGACTTCTACAATTTGACAAAACTTCAAATAGGGGTCTTGCATAGCTCAGTGGTAAAGTGTAGATTGCATGACCTGGAGGCTGCAGATTTAAGCCCCTCCATGTCCATTAGGTTTTGTCTTTTCATTTGGCAAGACACTTCAGAGCCTTAGTCTAGTACTGGTGAAACCCAGAAAATACTTGAGTTTGTGAACTGTCACTGTGACATGACTGAAATAATGTTGAAAACAGGGGAAAAAAAAAACATGCAATCAATGAACCAATCTTCAAATAGTGATCAGTGCTGAATAAGTCAGCTGATAGCATAGAAAATTTGAACACATATGAATGCTGAAAAAAAAAAATGCATTGGTATTTCCTTTATTGACTGCATATCCTGTTAAAGTAATTTTAGATTGCTTGCCAGACTTCCTTAAAGGTTAGTGAAAATGTCACATGATGGATTGTGTGTGTAGTTTATACTGTGTGGTAGAAACTTTGACACAAATTTCTTGTTTAATAGAGATGGTAACAAAGTCCAGTTTTATTGTATTTTGAATTGAATGTTCATAGAAAAAAAAATAAAGAGAAAAAAAAAATTTCAGGATTCCAAACAACCCCTATGGAGATGGAGGCTGTTGCAAATATATTTGATCGTGACGGGGATGGATTTATCGATTACAAGGAATTTGTGTTGGCACTGCGTCCCAACAGAGATGTAAGTAATACTAAATATTCTCAGATCTCTTTTCGTGATTGGGATTCAAACCACTACAGCACAGTAGAATTTCAATCAAAGATAACAGTGGGGGAACTATTTTCAGAAAGGGTGCACTTGTTTGTACAAAACAATTTCTCTTTTTACTGCAAGAATTTTTTCTAAAGCTGTCAATAAGTAACACAATAATGTTAATTATCAAAAAAAAAAATGTGACATAAGGAGATTGCAAGGTATGCAAATTCTCATTCAAGCAACAATTTTTCAGAATTTAATGCTGAAGTACTTTGATAAATATCTAAATTACTGAGAGAAATTGCAGAGAAAAATGCACAAAATATTGCACAACATGAAAAGCTACTCTTCCAAACTGAAAGAGTTTGCAGCAGACAATGTTAAATTTGATAAAAGTGGCAGATAGTTCTCCTATAGGGTGGAAAACAGTGTAGGAGAAGGAAAAAATTGCTCATTACGAGCAATTTCTCCTTTTCCCACAGGACTTGTACTGCAGACATGTAAAAACAGGGGTTTGTTTGTGAAGGGGTTAAATAGATTTTTAAACTCTTTACCAGACAAAAAAACTTCATACATTAATTCTACCCATGAAAACATTGATTCTACTCATGAAAACATTGATACTACTCATGAAATGAGACTCGCATGCTCACTTTTGTGTCTGGATGGGGAGATAAGATTGTGTCAAAAGGAGAAAATGCTGGTGACCAGCATTTTCAACTTTTCCCACAAAGTTTTCCATAACATATTTTTCTGAGGGTTTTTAAAGAGCAGGATTGTATGTTAAAGGGTTAATTCAACATCTCTCGATGTGAACTTGTATCAGATGACTTTGAATACATGCTTATTAACATATTGGTAATCAATGTAAACGAATAGTTTTTCATAAATATGCAAAAATATTGTGATGAAAGGAGAAACTGAATTTTTTTCACAAAGGAGATAATGTGGTCGTATATTTACATGTACTAACGTAATCTGGAGGGTAGTGAAAATACATGTTTGTGATGTAGAAATGTCTCTGTAAAACTGTGTGTGTTTCTATGGTAGGAATAATAATTCTAGGCTAGAACTAGCTTCCACTTCTTACTTTTTGTGTCCGAATAAGGGTAAGGCATGTCAATGATTAAAGAACCTTTATTAAAAAAGTTGGCCTTATACCCAGGAATCAAGAGCAAAGTGTAAATTTCTAACATAGTGAAACGAGAATGATGACAGCAGGGCACCCTGAAATTGAATCAATCTGCAGAAATTAGTTAAATATATGGTTTCTAAAAAGCAATAGGTTTTTATTTTAAATGGTCTCAAAAGGAACTTTTGTGTTACTATAACAATTTTCATTAATCTACAAGATTTGGAATCTTCTAGTAAATCTCACTTTGTTAATGACCTCGATGGAGAAGGATAATGAAAGCATTTGGGAAAAAGGAGAAAATGCTAGTTACCAGCATTTTATCGTTTTTCACCTCAATTTTTTCAACCTTTCAAAGATAGAAAATTGAATATGCCTTTTCCACTGCTTAAAAATTGGTTGACTCAAGAGTTACTGAATATGCCATTTCCACTGCTTAAAAATTGGTTGACTCAAGAGTTTGGTAGTCTGGTAAAGAGTTTACAAGCCAGGAAAGATATTTGTAGCAAGTTTAAACAATTAATTGTACAGAATTGCAATAATCAGCATAAATCAAGATCTTGCACACAAATACATGTCAAGACATTGTATTACAAAGACAATTTACTCCTCAAGACCATTTCTTTCTTTAAAGGCAATGTTTTTAAAAGGAGGCCTTCAGCAATAAATATAGAAATAAGATTTACTGCAAGTGGTGATGCTTGAAGCCTTTCACTGCTAGGTATTGAAGATGGAGCTGTTTCTGACAGACTGTAATCTTGTCCTAAAAAAATACAAAGGAATGTGTTGAGTTTCTATTATTTGTATGTTACTTGTCTGTTACTGTCCTATACAAATTTTGTCATGAAAATTGGTGATGGGGCTTTAATATGTATTTGTAAGCAATTATTGCAATCATATCATATAGAATGAAGTTTGTTCTCTTTTTTCAATGCTGGACATGCTGAAATTGCTGTATACAACTTTAACCCTTTACCAAACACCGAAATTATAGACTTGTCCAAACTGAAAGCTCTTGCAACAGATGTAACTCAAAAACTGAAATTTGTTTCTAGCAGGGTAGAAAACATTGTAGGAAAGGAGAAAATGCTGGTTACCAGCATTTTCTCCTTTTCCCACAATGTTTTCAAAAAGCTTCCATCTCAGGGTCGTAAAAACCAGGGATTGTTTGGAAAAGGGTTAAAAGCATCTTTGTCAAGAAAGGATAAGTAGGATGAATTAAGGTTTCATTCTTCAACTCATAAAAAAATACTGTGGAAAAATGAACATCTGATAACAGATGTTCATGAATTCGTATGAAGTTTTTCCCATCCATGATTATCATTTTTCATGTTTTCCTTTTTTCATTTTTACAGTATCCAAAGCATGTTAAATGTTTGTATAAAGCATGCTTTTTTGTATTGTAAAAATTTGTGTTGATTTATGAAATTTGAAAATATTGCAGTTAATATCTATGTAAAACTGAATGCTTGCAAATCCACAAATAAAGCTGAAATATTTGAACATGAAAGAAACTTTTGCACCACAAAAATGTAATATTGTGCCTAAAGAAAAATGGCTGTATATTTGAAATAGGCACCTTTGTCACGATGTTTTCAATGTGGGTCTGGGGCAGGTCTTTTGATAGAATTACTTAAATCTTTACTAGATGTCCAAGTTTTACTGCTACTTTTATTATTTGAAGTTTTTGTAGGCTAGTAATGAAATATTGCTTTAATGATTGGATTTGCCAATAAATGGTCAAAAAACATTTCAGGAAAGATAAGAAAATGCTGATTGGCAGCATTTTCTCTTCATCCCTAAATGTTTTTCAAGCTTTTTCCATCACAAACATGCAATCAAGTTGGTAAAGGTGTTATGTGTGTACAGTACTGTTAGCTTTTTAGAAATTGTGTTCTACTTCCTGTCTATGTCTTCCTTCACAGACTGCTAAACCAGCCAATAAAAAGGTAAATGGTTTCACATCTCACCAATCAAAAAACACACTGGAATGGTAAACTAAAAGGTTTTTGCTGAGATATAAAAAAAACATAATTGACATTTTTTTTGCAAAATTATATGTAGCATTTTAATCCTCTGCTTTAAATTCCAACTTGCTGATTTTCAGTGTATCATAGATGCTGCATTTGTTAAGGCTTTCACATTACCTCCAAAAACAAAATTTGCAGCACATGAGTTTGAAATCATCCTTTTGAAATATGGATAATCAAAATTATTTAACTCTTTACCAAATGACAAAATTTTAGACTGGTCCAAATTGAAAGGACTAGCAGACTACAAAGTAAACGTAACTAAAAAATTCAAATTTGTTTCCAGCAAGGTAGAAAACATTGTGGGAAAAGGAGAAAATGCTGGTTACCAGCATTTTCTCCTGTACCTACAATGTTTTCAAAAGGCTTTTATATCAGGGTCGTGAAAACCAGAGATTGTTTGGGAAAGGGTTAAGGCACACTCTTTGAAAGGGAGTATGTTGCTTTTTCAAAAAGTAGTGATCTACGTCGGCCCGTGAAGTTCACACAGGCTGACCTGGTCCCAAAACTTTTTGCCAAATACTGGTCATTTTTCTGTGCATAGGGAGAACCAGTCTACCTGATTCAGTTGTTTGTTGGATAAGATTATATCTGTGGATCTATTATGTTTTGACTTGCTTGGCAAAATGTATATAACACCCTTTGGTCAGAGTGCTGCTCATTTAATAATAAATGAGTGAATACATGTGAGAACATGTGGTCAAAAGATAAATTGCTTTTTACGAGCATTGGTACCTTTTGCCCCAAGGTTAAGAAACAATAGTCTGCTGCGGGATAAACACAGCAAGAGGTAATGTGTCAACCAAATGCTTCCATCCGTTCATTTCTTAGTCCTTCAATCTGTGTCTTTTGAAAGATTCCACCCATTTGTACATTTTTTGCTTGTTCATTCATTCATTCATTCATTCATTTTTTATGAGGAATTATATAGAAGAATAAGAATAATATTGCTGACATTATTGTGCATGTATTCACCTTTCACTGGACAAAAAATTTTAGACTTCTTTGAAAGTTGCAAGAGTTTGCAGATGTCAAAATATGACCCGAATGATGCTATTAGTCCCAGGAAAGATAAAACAACATTGTTGGGGAAAATGAGACAATGCTGGTTATCTGCATTACCTTCTTTTTCCACAATGTCTAAACCCATTACCACACTATACCTTCTTTTAATGACCCGGAGAAAGAAACCTTTAGAAAAAATTGTGGGAAAAGGAGAAAATGCTGCTAACCAGCATTTTCTCCTTTTCCCATGTTTTCTACCCTTCACAAAATAAATTTCAAATTTTCTGTCACTTTTATTCTGTAGTCTGCAAATGCTTTCAATTTGGACAAACCTGAAATATTGTCGTTTGGTAATGAGTTAAAAGCCATTTTCTTTCGGGTCTTTGAATCACTGGATTGTTTGGTAAAGGATTCACAGGCATTTATATCGAGGTTGAATTAGCTGAAAAAGAAAATTGTTACAGAAAGTGATGTAGCCAAAGTAGAATTTGTTTGAAACTAAAACCTCAACATCTTTTGCAATAACTTTGGAAAATGTTAGTTTCATGTAGAAGTTATTAACATGTTACTGTACAGTAGATTTAATTTTAGCAGTTTATTTTAATGTTCAAGATTTTATGAATGTTCACTTTTCTTAGAAGTAGATCTGAACTAACTATGCTTGAAAGTTTTATTGTTTTCTATCAGATAATAAAAGGTTGGGATATGAAGAGTTAAGTTCTTTAAATTCAATTTACATTTGTAGTGCCCTAAATAAAGCTGAGAAACATTTTCAGTGTAGAAGTAAAACCAAAAAACCCTGCCATTGCCAAGTCTCTGTTGTCTAGAATGTTTCGGTAAAGGAGACAATGTAGATTAGATTTAAGATGAAGAGTAGGTTTTGTGCAGACTGATCTTGGTCTACACTGGGTGAAAGAAGGGCTTTAACTTTTGCTTTGTTATCTTGTCTCAATCAGTATGAAACAATATGAAACCTTAATTTGAAAGAGAATATTTAGGGGAAAAAACTTTTAAAAGAATAAAAAAAGTGAACTCTTTTGCATGTCCTTTTCATACTTGCCTGAAGTAGAAGATTTGATGCATGTTGTAGCATTTCTGTAGGTATCTATCCTTTTTTCCCTCTCTCTATCAAGGATTATATGAAACTACCAGATGACACAATTTTAAACTTGTCCAAATTGAAGGCATTTACAGATGATAAAGTAGATGTAAGGCAAAACTTGAAATTTGTCAATGGACGGGTACAAAACATTGAGAGAAAAGGAGAAAATAGTGGAAACCAACATTTTTTCCTTTTCCCACAATGTTTTCAAAAGCTTTTTTTCTCCGGTTTTGTTAAAATTCAAAATTTTGTGAAAGAGTCGACTGTTTAGCAAAAGTTTTGGTATGTTGAAATGAGATCCTCAGGCTGTAATAGAACCAATTTTAGTGAAAAGAAAGCAAGGATAATGATACACATTTTTTGTGGCAGTTTTTGCCAGAATATTTAGCAGTAAGTCAGGGTTCCCACGCTGTCGGGAAAACGGGAAAAAGTCGGGAATTTCGTAAAACCCGTTCCCGGTCTTGAAAAAGTCTTGAATTTTGTTATATTTATGAAAAGTCGGGAAAAACCCGGGAAAAGTACGAAACGTTTTGGGTATGAAACAAGAATTCAGGACCATATTAATCTGCGTCCTCCATTTTTTGGATAAAGGTCCAATATTTTCTACAATAGATATATAGACCGAAGAAGGTGAATTTCCCAAATACATACAGTCTTTCTGTAGGTTCACTGGTCCCGGAATAGTTATTCTAACATTCAAACAAACCGGGATCCAGCGTATTGATTTCGGAGAACTCGGTACTTGTCCTAAAATACAATGCAGCAGCTGTGCTTTGTATTTTCCGGGAGACGAGCTGAAGTGAATTGACGTGAAAATGAGCTACATCAGTAAATATTACTGAAAATTTAAATCCATAGGGGCCTAAAAGGTTAAAAGACTATATCTTTATGAAGCCACGTTATGATTGTAGTCGGGATGAGGTTGACAAGTGTCACGAGTCAGAGGAAACTGAAAGTAAGCGCTCGTCTGCATGGATCAAAACACTTCAAGTATTAAATCTAACAAAGTTACGATTATTCGTATTTTCAGAAACTTTAAAAGCTGGGATATTGCCGTTTGAAATGACCAATTTATTTATGTATTTCAGGTCATGAAAACTGAACTATTAAAGTGACAGTAAAACATGGTACTTTTGAATTAGATTTTAGTTTCATCGACTGAAGAGGGAAAAGAACCTCTATTTGAAGGCTTACAACAAAACTGTCGTGCACTATGATAGTAAATGATATGCAAATACTTGATTCTGTGTCTTAAATCATAAAGAAAACAATACCCAATATTAGAAAAAACAACACATTTTTAGCTCACCTGAGCACAAAGTGCTCAAGGTGAGCTTTTGTGATCGCCCTATGTCTGTCGTGCATCATCCACAATTTCTTAACATCTTCTTTTCCTAAACCACTAGGCTAGTCGTGATGAAATTTGGCAGGGATGTCCTTTATTTGAATCTCTACCACAGTTATTCCACCCATAGCTCTGGTTGCCATGGCAACCAAAAAAAAAAAAGAGCAAAATCTTTGAAAATCTTCTCTGAAACTAGAAGGCATAGAGCTGTGATAATTGGTATGTAGCATCTCCCAGTGGACTTCTACAAAGATTGTTCATATAATGCCCCTGGGGGTAAAAACTGGTCCCACCGCGGGGGTCACAAGTTTGAACATGGGAATAATAAAAGAAAACTTTGAAAATCTATTCTCTGAAACACGAAGTTGTAGAGCTTTGATATTTGGTATGCAATATCTGCTATTGGACCTCTACCAAGATTGCTCATATGATGTCCCCGGGCTTCAAACTGGCCCCGCCCCAGGGGTCACAAATTTGAAACATTGGAACAAAGACGGAAAACTTTTTTTTTTCTCTGAAACTGGAAGTCCTAGAGCGTTGATATTTTGTATGTACTGTCTTCTAGAGGACCTCTACCAAGTTTGTTCATATGATGCCCCAGGGGTTCAAACTGGTCCAGCCCTGGTGGTAACAAGTTTGAGCATGGGAACAAAGAAGGAAAACTTTAAAATTCTTCTGCACTGAAACAAGATGGAATTTATGTACATGTGTTCCTTATGATAGTTTGCCACTAACAATATTTTACATTTTTTCATTAAATGTCATATCATGGAAAAAGGGGGCTTGGTGTATATTTCTACTATGGACCAATATCTCTTTCATTACAGGACAAAATGTAATTAAAGTTCATCTTGTTAAGCCACAGACAATAATTGTTTGATTTTATTTCATGAAACAACATGTTATCAAAAAAGGGGACTAAATGTATAATTTCATTACGGACCAATTACAGTCAGTTGGCCCATCCATCCATGTTGACGGTTATCTTCTAAAGTCCTTGGCATACATGTCTTTTGTGTCTTACCAATGAGCGAGTATGTTTTTTAATCTGTCATTCGACCACCATTTTGACCAGGAAATGAATGCCTTACCTCTGAAAGTTAATTCAATCCTGACTTTCAATGAACTTGAAGAAGAAGGGTTGTGAAAGCATTTTGGGAAAAGAAGAAAATGCTTTTTGCACAGTTACATACCCTGTCAGAATTACTTGGCCTTGAACTTTGATATTTGGTATTTATCTTCACTGTAGACCTTTACTGCTTAGTACTCAGGTGAGTGATATAGGATCATCATGGTCCTATTGTTCCCAATTTGCCTGGTTATATAGTCTTATAAGGATCTATACTATTTGCCTTCAAACTCTTCATTACTTGTAGGAACTCTTAAGAGAACAGCATGGATCCTTATTAAACTGCCTGTATGGATAGGCTGACATGAATCTATATTTGGTCCTTTGTAGTTTTGTATCTGGCCAAGTAAGGAAATGAAATAACTATCATGCTGTTAGAATGTTCTTTAAATCTTAATTTTTCATTAAAACAAGGAATGTATGTAAGAAAGTAACTTTCAAAAGATTTTGCAGTTCCAGTTCTTCTATCGCAAAAAACCTTGAATTTTGAAAAAAATCCTGGAAAAAGTCCGGAAAAAGTCTGGAATTTTGCAAGCAGAAAGTTGTGGGAACCCTGGTAAGTTTATTAGAAACTGGACATCAAAGATTGGGTTGCATTATAGTAGTCTGATTTAAAGCCACACTGCTTGAAAGTGTTAGAATTACATCTTAATTCCATGTATCCTTCATTGTAATTATCTTGTAAAAGTTGATGTTGTATACTATTTTTCTAGTCTTGTCTTATGAAGTAAACAGTAGCTCTAGTAAATGTAGTTTGACCTTGGTAAACTTTTAGCAAACAATAAATTTTTCGACTTGTCCAAATCAAATGCATATCTTGATAAGCAGTTTAATATGGCCCAAACATTTTCTCTCAACCCTTAACCAAACAATACCTGGTTTTTATGACCCTGAGATGGAAGCCTTTTTGAAACACTGTGGGAAAAGGAGAAAATGCTGGTAACCAGCATTTTCTCCTTTTCCCACAATGTGTTCTACTCTGCTGGAAACAAATTTCAATTTTTGGGTAATGTTTATTTTGCCGTCTGCAAATCTTTTCAGTTTCAGTTTGAACAAGTCTAAAATTTTGTCGTTGGGTAAAGGGTTAAAGGGTAGAAAATATTTTGTAGAAAAGAAAAAATGCTGCTCACAAGGATTTTTTTCTTTTCCCAAAGTCTTTTCAAAAGCCATCTCCATCAAAGTCTATAAAACATGTTCATGATAAAAGATAGATTAAGAAATAATCTTCTTTTTTTATCATGGTTTACTGTTCAATAAACCACAGTAATTTTTTCATAAAAAGTAATTGAACGATAATCCAAGATAGAAATAAGATTGTTTTCACTCTAACATGACCAACTGTTAATGGAAGGAAAACAAGTTCATACTTAGAGTAAAAAAGCAGATGCAGATTATTTTTCATTGAATAACTTACTAACTCTATACACAATGACGCAACTTTATGTAGAATGACATCACTGTGTATAGAATGAAGCTTTCGTTGAACTGTGTTCATAGAGCCAAATTCACATGTCATGTTATAATCTTGGATAAGTCAGTTTTACTATCTTTAATTTTCTCTGTTTCCCATTTTGTGTATTATTGCTTATGTATATGTGTTGTGAAATTCTTTTAAAAAATAATGCCTTTATGCTTTTTCCCTCCCTTGCACTGCAGTTCATCTTGTGATTTGAAGCATAGTTTTTAATTGGGTTTTATTTGCTGGAGCTTCATTCATCCAATTTTGATAACTAGGGATCTCAGGTTAGCTGTTACATACTGTGAGCAATATTGTATCAGAAGAAAAGAGTTTTCACTCATTACCACACAATCGCATGTGTCTGTGACCTTGAAGAAAAAACTTTTGAAACCTTGTGAGAAAAAGGGAAAAAAATGATTGTTATAAGTAAGCTCTCCTTTTTCCATTGAACTTTTCACCCATTCAAAGACAAATCTTTGACTATTTTGGCCTTATTTGATTTCTCCTCTCCAAGTGCTTTCAATCTGAACAAGTCTGAAAATTTAGTATCTGTTAACCCCTTAACCCTTTACTAAACAACAAAATGTCAGGCTGGACCAAATTGAAAGTTTTTGCAGTTGACAAATTAAATGTAACTCAAACGATTATTTCTATCTTTGATAAAGTAGTAAAAAAGAGGGAATGCTGCTTACCAGCATTTTCTCTTTTTCTCCTTTTCCCATAATGTTGTCAAAAGCCTTATTTTATAGGGTTATTAAAACTCTGTATTTTGCGGTTAATGGTTAAAGGGCCTTTCACAATTATAGTTTACCTTGCTGCCAATATCGGTCAAGGGTTTTATCATTCTGACAGAGTCAGATAGTCTTTAATATAAAGTCTTTACGAAACATTTTCAGACTTGTCCTACATGAAAGCATTTTCAGACAACAAAATAAATGTGACTCAAAAAAAAAAGTTTACAAAAGGTTAGAAAACATTGTGGGAGCTTTTCCTACAACATTTTCAAACGGTCTTTTCCTTAGTTGTTAAAAGTAGTGGTTATGTGGTAAAGAGTTAACCCTTTTTAGTATCATATTCAAGTCAGGAAAATTCTTAAAATCACGAGACATATTCATTTTCAAACTCTTTTTGCCCTTTCTAAGGTCTATACACATAGATCTACATAAACACTTTGTAGATATGATTTATAAAATCAGTCATTAACAAGCACTGAAGTATAAACCATACATAGTGGTATTATAACTAAAAGAATGGTATTCTTCTCTAATTGAGCACTGAGAAACCTTTCCACCCCCAATCTGAACCATTCAGCACACCTCATGATTTTAGACTGATCCAAATTTAAAGCAATGTCAGATGACAAGTGAAATGCAGCTTAAATGAGGGAGCTTGTCTGTGAAAGAAATGGGAAAAAATATGGGAAAAAAAAATATGCTGATTGCCAGTATTTACCATACTTTCCAAATGTTCTTAACTCTTTACTAGACCATGATGACTTTTAACAACCCTCGGGTAGAAGTCTTTTGAAAACATTGTAAGAAAAGGTGCATTTCCCCACAATATTTTCTTCCCTATAATTTCATTTTAGGCTACATTCAATATGTTGTCTGCTAATCCTTTGAATTTGGACTAGTCCCGAATTCTGACATTAAAAATTTTGGTAAAGAGTTGAAAACCTTTTCCTTACGGTTTTTCTATCCCGTACCCATTTTTCTAACTCCTTGATTCTATGGAAAAATTGAATGTTGGTGGACTGGGGTCAGTTTTACCGAAGTCTATTATAAAGCAATATTTTAAAGAAATGAAAATTGAGAGAGAAAGATTCAATTTTTGAAAACTGAGGGGCGTGTGATCTAGAATATCTTGAAAAATGTCTCAGTGAGGTACATCATAAACCTGTAACTGTCAAAATGAAAAATCAACTGTTTATTTCTCATTCATTTGTTATGAAGTAGTCAAACCCTTTACCAGATGACAACATTTTAGCCTTGTCCAAATTGAAAGCATTCGTAGACGACAATTTCAGTGTGGCTCAAATGGTGAATTTTTTCTTTGATAGAGTAGAAAACATGGGAAAACAAGAAAATGCTAGTTACCAGCATTTTCTTGTTTTCCCACATTGTCTTCAAAAGGCTTCTTTTCCAGGGGTGTCAAAAGTCTGCATTGTGTGGTAAAGGGTTAAAGATCCTGAAGAGTAAGCCTTTTGAAAACATTCGGAAAAGAAGAAAATTTGGTTAACCACATTTTCTCCTTTTCCTACAATCTTTACTACCCTTTCAGAAATTTCAGCTGTATTTGAAAAGCTGTCTGCAACAGCTTTGAATTTGGACATGTCTTAAGTATTCGTGTTTGTTCGAGGGTGGGATGTGTTAAGAATAATCTGTAATTTAGAAATCACTTCTTTGAGTAGGGTACCTTATCTTTTGATTTAATAGTCTGATTTAACTCTTAACTCATTACCAAATGACAATATTTTAGACTGGTCCAAATTGAAAGCATTTGCAGATGACAAAATAAAAGTAACTGAAAATTTGAAATTTGTTTTGTGAAGGGTAGAAAACATTGTTGGAAAAGGAGAAAATGCTGGTTACCAGCATTTTCTCCTTTTCCCACATTGTTTTTCTAAAGGCTTCTTTCTCAGGGGCGTTAAAAGTAGGGATTGTGTGGTAATGGGCTAAAGCAATCATCAGAGTATTCCATTCAGAAAGGAAATTTTTCATTATCTTGATATCTCCCATTAACACTGCATTGATGAAACTTGCAAGAAAGGAAAATAAGAAATAAAGAAAAAAACACTTTCATATTCTCTGTTGTAATTTTGTGTTTTTTTATGTCAATCATAAGTTTTGTTTATTGTGAATGTCTTCCAAAATCATTATTCTTTGTGATTGTCTAAAGTCTCTTGGTGTTTTACTATTTATATATTTTAGTCTAGAAATGAATTTGACTTTTTTTTTACTAAAATGGTAGACATAATGTGTTATTTTTTATTCCAGCCGGAACCAGTGAATGATGCAGAGCTGATCCAAGACGAGGTCAAAAGACAAGTACATAAGTGTACTTGTGTCAAACAGTACAGAATTCACAAGATAGGAGAAGGCAAATATAGGGTGAGTTTTTTTTTTAAATCCTTAAAAAGCTGGATAATTAAAGAAAGTTTCCTCTCAATAGAAAAAAAAACAAAAGTTACAGTTTCAAGGTTTACTTTCACTGGAAAGAAAAAAACAGGATCTGACAACTTGGATGAAAGATCAATCTGCATATTTTGTACCAGCTAATCTTGATCTACATTTCCCCCAAAACGCCCCAAGTTGTGCTAAGCAGCTTTATAATTATCAATTTCTGGTATCGATTCTACAAGATCAGACCCAATACCAAAGACACTGTACTTATAGCACTGTGTCTTACTTTAGTGTAAGCTTATTTTATTGTCAAATTGTGTTCAGCACTTGTATTTATATCAAGATTGTGTAATTGTGTCAAATAATTTAGAAATGTAGAAATGTCTAAAATTCAACTTAAATCGTGACAGACCATGTCTTCCATCTAGAAAAAAAGACTATAGATGAATTGGTTATTTTCAGTTTGGTGACTCTCAAAAGCTAAGATTGGTTCGTATTTTACGAAGCACAGTGATGGTGCGTGTAGGCGGCGGATGGATGGCACTGGATGAGTTTTTGGTGAAAAATGATCCTTGTAGAGGTAAATAATTATAGACTATGAAATATGTATAACTCTTTAACTCATTACCATACAACAATATTTTAGGCTTGTCAAAATCAAAAGCATTTGCAGATGACAAAATGAAAGTGACTGAAGGGTAGAAAACATTGTAGGAAAAGAAGAAAATGCTGGTTACCAGCATTTCTCCTTTTCCCACCATATTTTCTAAAGGCTTCTTTCTCAGGGTCATCAAAAGTAGCTATTTTGTGGTAATGGGTTAACTACTAACAAACTAGTGAAATTGTACACTTCCTTCAATTTGTAATGAAATTTTTGTGATATTTGAACGTATGATTTTTAGGATATCAGCTATTTCATGGGAAGCGCCTGAACTTACTCATAAACAAGGTTTTTGTTTTGCAGCAAACCATTTTTGAAAACACAGAATCAAGAGAAGAAATTGCTGCTTCTCCTTTAGTTATGATGATATGATACTTTTTCTATGTAAAACCTTTATATTATCATTGCTGTTTATTGAAAACACTTGAAAAGAAATTTGGAGATACAGAGAAGAAAAAAAAAACCCTCATAACAACATACTTAGATCAATCCAAAATTCTCAAAAATTTAGTGATATCAGAATTAAAATTAGATGTTTATACATCTTCTTATTTCTACTGGTGTACACTGAAAAATCTTCAAGCTGCTGTCTGCAAAGTTCATCATAATTATTGAAAGATTTGTGGAACATTTTTTCATCAAAAAGAAGATAAAGAGCTATTTGTCTGGTATCAATTATAGGCCCAATTTCCTATCTGTTGCTAAAACCTGCAAAACAGACATCAAAACTTCAACCATCATCATCCGGTATAAATTAATGTTGTAAAGAAACTCATATTATCCTTTAACCAAAGAGTGCCTAGCAGAGTGCCTAGCAGAATTAGTGCTGGATTTGTCGTATTAAGACCTTTTGCTCGTGCTAAATATTTGTTGAGATATTCTTCATAAAAATGATATTGAAAGAGTAATTTTTATCATTTTTTCATCCTTTACAAAACAACAATACATTTGATTGATCCTGAGGCAGACACCTTTCCAAATCATTAAAAGGAGAAAATGCAAGCTACTGGCATTTTCACAGACCTCCCATCTTTTTCAGTACACTTTATTTGTTGTCTGTCAGTAACAAATGCCTTCATGTGGACATGTCTAAAATTTTGTCATCCAGTAAAGAGTTACTCACTAAAAATGTCTCCTTCATTTTGCTTGGCACTCTTGGGTTTATACTACACATGTTCACTTTGGCATGGATTTCTCACCAAAAAATGTTGTGGAAAAAAAGCTATCCTAATGGTAACTTTATTAGACAACATGGCTATTGATTTTTAAGGATAAATTTAATTCACCCTCCTCATAAAACTTTTTCATTATATATCTTTTGCTTAGGAGTTAATTCACCCTCCTCATAAAACATTTTCATTATATATCTTTTGCTTAGGAGTTAATCTAAAAAACTAAAATTATGGTACACTGTTTATTTTGGATTTTAGTTCTAAGACGAACAGTTAAAAATCCACATTCACTTGATTAAACTATCAAATATTTGAAACAAAATATGTTGTTTGTAATATAACTTTAATGATATTTCTGTGTTCCAATAGCGAGAGAATTAGGTATGGAATACAGCAATAACTGTGTGTTTGTGCTGTTGCTAAATGTGTTGCTAAACGGATTACAATTATGTCCTTCTGCTATGCTGGTTGTTGAATAAGTTTAATATTTGTGCAGAAGAGATTTCAACAGTAATAAGCCATTCATAATAATCCAACATGACTGCAATATGACTGCTTTCTGTGTCATGAAAATACCCTAAAATCATGCTGTTGTTAAAGTCTTTACCAGCATGACAGAATTTTAGACTTGTGGAGAACATCCTGGAAAGTGGGGAAGTACTGGCTAATAGCATTTTCTCCCTTTTCCCAAATTTCTTCAACAGTACTATTTCTCAGGGTCATTTAAAGTTGCATGTTAAAAGGGTTAACACACTAAGCTGTTATGGATTTCGTAGTATTAGTAACTTTTACTTCTATTTAGTAGAAGTTTAAATTCACAATCTTAATGCCTCAGATATTAAATTTTATGTGGTGTCAGCTTTATCATGTTTTATAACGAAGGAGTAATTGATCCAGTTCCAGGAATGGTTAGTTAGTTGTAGGGTTTAATTTGGACAGTTGAAAGCTGATTGTCCCATAAGCTTGTCCTTTTGCCTATTGGAAAAGCTGTTTTTAAAAAATCCTGAAGGAGAAGGCTTTTATAAACATTGTTAGAAAAGGGGAAAGTGCTGGTAACCAGCTTTTTCTCCTTTACCCATAATGTTTTCTACCCTGTCAAAGAATGTGGATGCATGTGTACGACAAATCTGTGGTGTCACTGTCAATTTGGAAGGCTGAAAAAAGATTAATGTCTGTTAGAGGTTTAAACAGTCATATGCCAACTATTCTGAAATCATTTAATTTAACTGAAAATGTTTAAACTTATCAACAACCTAATCCATGTACTTACAAGTCATGAAATTAATCAACTCCATATCCATTATATTTCCATACAAATCACCATAATATAGATGTCTTTGTCATTCCCATAACTCTATCCAGATGACCAATTTGTAGGCTTGTCCAAACTGAAAGCAATAGCACCTTACCTATTAACCCATTACCAAACAATCCCTGGTTTTTACGACCCTCAGATAGAAGCCTTTTGAAAACATTGTGGGAAAAGGAGAAAATGCTGGTAACCAGCATTTTCTCCTTTTCCGACAATTTTTTCTATCCTACTGGAAACAGATATCAATTTTTTAATTACAATTATTTTGTTGTCTGCAAGTGCTTTCAATTTGGACCAGTCTAAAATTTTGTCGTTTGGTAAAGGGTTAACTGGGACTCATGTAAAGGTATTTACCTCTGAAAGGATGAAAAATATGGTTGGAAAAGGAAATGATGCTGGCAATGTGCATTTTCTCCTTTTTCTACATTGTTTTCAAAAGCCTTCTTTCCTCCAGTCAGGGGATTGTTTGGCGGAGAGATTAAACTCATTTGCTTCTATTTCATTTGTTTAACTCATTACCAAACAACAAAATGTTCGGTTTGTCCAAATCGAAAACATTTGCAGATGACAAAATAAAAGTGACTAAAAATTTGAAATTTGTTTTGTGAAGGGTAGAAAATATTGTGGGAAAAGAAGAAAATGCTGGTTACCAGCATTTTCTCCTTTTCCCACAATGTTTTCTACAGGCTTCTTTCTCGAGTCATCAAAAGAAGGGATTGTGTGGTAATGGGCTTAAAATATCAACAATGTGTAAAACCCATTCACATCTCATATAATATTTATGGTGCCATTGGTCATTCCCATACATTTTATAACATTACACAAAATGATGCATATATACCATTGGACCTATATATTGCACCCACCATTATATTGATCACACTAGTACACAACATCATACTTACATGTGTAATATTCATAATGACCTCATAACTATATTGTAACATTCAATCAGGATTTATTAATTTTTTGTTTTTCTATGATCTGTTTTTTGCTCACTTGACCACAAAGTGCTCAAATTTGGATATTGTGATTATTCTATATCTGTCATTCCATCTGCTTTAACCCAGTACCATCGACAATACATGTATTTTGGACTGGTCCAATTTGAAAGCACTTGCATATGACAAAATAAAAGTGACTGAAAAATTGAAATTTGTTTTGTGAAAGGTAAAAAACATTGTGGGAAAGGGAGAAAATGCTGGTTACCAGCATTTTTAGCTCACCTGAGCACAACGTGCTCAAGGGGAGCTTTTAGGATCACCCGGTGTCCGTCGTGCGTCGTCAACAATTCTTCAAACATCAACTCCTCCTAAAATGATGGGCGGATTTGGAAATAATTTCACAGATATGTTCCTTGGGTGACCCTTTTCAAAAATTGTTCGTGAAATTTTGATCTGTCAAAAGTTGTGGCTCTGGTGAATGGGGGCTACTTGCACTATACCGAAATCAAGGAATTCTTTAAAAATCTTCTCCTCTGAAACCGCTGGTTGGATTTTGAAATAATTTCACAGATATGTTCCTTGGGTGACCCTTTTCAAAAATTGTTTGTTAAATTTTGATCCGTCAAAAAATGTGGCTCTGGTGAATTGGGGCTACTTGCACTGTACAGAAATGAAGGAATTCTTAAAATATCTTCTTCTCTGAAACCGCTGGTCAGATTTTGAAATAATTTCACAGAATTGTTCCTTGGGTAACCCTTTTCAAAAATTGTTCGCGAAATTTTGATCCGTCAAGAAACATGGCTCTGGTGAATGGGGGCTACTTGCACTATACCGAAATCAAGAAATTCTTTAAAAATCTTCTCCTCTGAAACCGCTGGTCGGATTTTGAAATAATTTCACAGATATGTTCCTTGGGTGACCCTTTTCAAAATTTGTTCACAAAATCTTGATCCGTCAAGAAACATGGCTCTGGTGAATGGGGGCTACTTGCACTATAGGGAAATGAAGAAATTCTTAAAAATTCTTCTTCTCTGAAATGGCAAGACAGATTTTGAAATGATTTCACAGAGATGATCCTTGGGTGACCCTTTTCAAAAACTGTTCACAAAATTTTGATCCGTCAAGAAACATGGTTCTGGTGAATGGGGCTACTTGCACTATATGGAAATGAAGAAATTCTTGAAAATTCTTTTTCTCTGAAACCCCTAGTTGGATTTTAAAATAATTTGACAGAGATGTTCCTTGGGTGATCCTTGCTTTTGTGAATGGGAGCTACTTGCACTATGTGGACATGATGAAATTCTTGAAAATTCTCTTTCTCTGAAACCCCTGGTCAGATTTTAAAAGAAATTTTCCGAAATGTTCCTTGGGTAACCCTTTTCAAAACTTGTTTGTAAATTTTGATCCATCAAGAAACATGGCTCTCGTGGATGGTGGATACTTGCTCTTATACAGAAATGAAGAATTCTTAAAAATTCTTCTTTTTGAAACTGATGGTCAGATTTCGAAAAGAATTTTACAGGTGACCTTTTGAAAATTGCTTAGCAAAATTATAAATTTGGTTCCAATGTTTCAATACCTCAAAAAAAAATAGGCTATGGTCATCTCAAAAATTCAGGTGAGCGATCCAGGGCCATCTTGGCCCTCTTGTCTCCTTTTCCTAGAATGTTTTCTAATGGCTTCTTTCTCAGGGGCGTCGAAAGTGGGGATTGTGTGGTAATGGATTAAACAACTACTCTAAAACTACTTGACATGACAGACTTAAAAAACTTCATAGGAACATGGTTGACTCTCTACCATGCTTGTTCAAATGGTTCAGCTCTGTAGAATGATATGGTCACCAATACTAGAAATGGAAAAATCTTCAAACAAGGTCTCCTATTTAATTGAAGGATTTTGAAACAATTTTAAATGAATGTTTCTTGGATGATCCTCGACCAAAATTGCACAAAGGGGTCAGCCTACTGATGAAATATGACTGCCAGAGCGAAAAGAAATCTTTGGCTGACTTCTAAGAAAAAGGAGGATATCAATACCATTTCTCAGAAATAACCCTTACATGACTTTCAAATTAAATCCTTTGAGTGCTAAATGATATTGCCTTCAGAGCTTTAAACAGAAAGAACCTATAAATGACAAATAGAAACAAATCGTATTGCAGGGAATGGATTTAACAAAATACATTGTAGCATTATATTAGAAAGTGTTTTTTTTTAATGATTGCAATTAGGCCTGCGTGTAATATTGATCAATCATGTCCCAATTGTGTAGTTTTGGAGGCATTTGCCGTTTTTTTGTTCACATGGTATAAAAGATAAGGACTGCAAACAGATATATAAGTAATTAGCCTGGCTCATGTAGAGATGTATAATTGATGAAATGTGTTGATATCTTGTTATGTAACTGAAATATTAATGATGTTTCTCAGACTGGCCAATAGTTGTAATTGTGACTGAAGATGGTAAGCAAAGAGTCCCTTTAATATTTTTCCAACAATGTAGATCAAGATCAGATGGCATTGTGTTCTACCAAGGATTATTCAGATAGGGGACAACTTTTTAATAAAGTTGCAAAGATGGGGTGCATTTCAATGAGATGAAATTAATTTTGCTCAAGACTTATTCTCAGATCAATTTAAAAGAGAATGGAGTATGGTTCTAAAATGTCTGCTTTTGAAGAACAGTTCCTGGATATACACTGTTGGAGTTATTTGTGATGTCCATTTGGAAAAAGTCAGATTTTTTTTCAAAGGTTAAGTCAATCCCCTATCTGAAAAATAAATTCCTTCGATTAACAGGGACAAAGTTACTATTATGTTGGAATTTGTATTTATTTTTCAGATTGACCTGACTCAAAATTCATTTCCTACTGTGTAGTTGTACTGATATATATATATAGCTGTGACTTGTATGGTTTTGAAATCAAAATATGTTACAGCATGTACTTTCAAATGGTTAGATGGATTTAATGATTTCTTACCAATAGGGGTTTTCTGAGATACATGTAGGGTCAACAGTATGTCATTTTTTTATTTTGGGAGGTTGAAAATGAAAAGATTACAGACAATACGGATATCACAGGTCAATCCGAAAGACAAATATAAATGGCCATATGATCGTAGATGGTGGGGTCAAAGTACCCATGGCCCATTACCTCTTATGTTTGCTGAGAAATTTAGTAGTTAATTTAGCAAATTGTGTTACAAAGGTTTTCAGTTTGACGTTTAAATTTTTGTTGCAATGATGCAGGGCATACTTGCCATGTGTGACCAATTGGACAAAGCATGACCATGCCCCTGACCGATATCGGTTAAGCCATGAAAGACACTGTATACATCCACCCGTACAAAGTTTTTAATTTTAATCCTGTTGTCGTAATGTCAGGGAGATGTTACATCGAGGGTCATTAGATAACTGGATTGCTTGATGAAGGATTTAATTCTTCAGTTGTGTAAATTATTTGAACCTTAGTTATTCTATTGAGAACTTGACTTTGATGTATGTAACTATTTATTTGCTTTATCTTTGATAAAACCACGCTTCTTTCTTTCTTTGTTGTTTCTGGACTGGATCTTCTTTTTAATTTGGCTAATGAAAGCAACCATGTAAAATAAGCGTACTGAATTGTCCTTTTAACCCTTTACCAAAAATAATTAGTTCAAATTGAAAGCATCCACAGAAGACAGATTAATTTGACCCAAATGATTGAATATGTATAGAATGGTCGAAAAAGATTAGCGGAAAACAAAAAAATACTGCTTACTGCTCTTTTTCCACAATGTTTTCAAAGGTCTCAGCATCCTTGAAAATTGGAATTGCATGATAAAGGGCTAACAAATACTTGTTCAAAGTTGTCTGCTGCAGGAAGTTGCGCCTTACCATAGGAGGAAGTTTTGACTATCCATGTACTGAAAGAACTGGCAGATGACAAATACTGGAAGCTTAGATAAAAGATGATAGCTGTTTTTAAAGGCTAGAAAACATTGTTGGAAAAGGAGAAACAATTACAACAATTTTTTAAAGCCTATTTTCTATAGGTCATTGAAACATGGGTTTGCTTGGTAAGAGGTAAATGACGTAAAAGTGAGATACCCTCATAAAGGAAGGTTATACAGAAAGTTTTGAAATGTATAGATCGTCAGTTTCACAAAAACATTTTCTTTGAGTAAATTCCTTAACATATGTTATGGTTTTACATTTCTCACTTCATTTTTTTCCAAATGTTCTAATTTGTTCAGAAAATTCACAAATTCCAGGTTTGTACAAAGTATCTTTAATAGCAATATACTGCTTGAACATCATATTGCTTGACTCTGATTTCTTTGTTTGAAATAAAAAGATGTGCCAATTTTCCATTCCTTGCAACAGTCTTGTATAATTGCTTCCCATTTCTTGCAAGCACTTCAGGCTTCCTCTCTTTAGCCTAGAAGCTGTTGGCAGACAACTCTGTTTTACATGTGGTACTGCCTTAATATTTCTCTGTTTATAAGCAAAATGTTGTTTGAAATATGTCTTCACCAATGGACAAAACTTTGGACATGCTCAAATCCGAAGAATTGCCAGTGACAAAATTTATGTGGATTCTGTAGCGGAATTTGTCTTTCAAAAGGTGAGAAAGGAAAAGTTAATACCTGCATTTTCTCCTTATCCACAATGTTTTCAAAAGCCTTCCTTGTGGTTCTTCCTCAGATCCTGAGTATTATAGTAAATGGTTTTAGGGAGAATGCTGATTTAAAAATATATCAAGGTGTCCTACTTTGGTGCCTGATTGCACTTTATACATATTTTCAATACTGTCCAAAGAAACACTCTATTTACTAGCTATCTACAGATTTTCCTCTTGGTCATACTCTATTTTTGTCATGGTTCATTAAGGATTAATTTGTCATCAGCTGTATATGTAAAATGTAATGGCTAGTAAAGAAAATGAAAGTGACAACCTTAAAGACAGTTTAAAATTTATGTCCTTTTATCGCTTCTCTTACCTAGACTATGGAAAACTGTTTATGACCCATTTCTGTAGTGAGTATGGAAACACAAGTATGTGAAGCACTCAGTCATCTGTTTGTTGTTTTATACAAAACATGTCATATCATTTTGTATATAACAGGTCATTGTTGTATTGAAAACATGTTGTTGTTCATTGTTGTAAATAAAATATGTCTTTGTTTATTATTGTTTAGAAAAATTGTCATTGTTTATTGCTGTTTAGCAAACATGGTTTTTTTTTGTATACAGGACAAATGATTGTTCAGTGTTGAATACAAAATATGTTATTGTTTATCGTTGTGCACAAAACATGCAAGTTATTGTGTACAAAACTTTTAATTGTAAGTTTTTATTTACAAAACATGCCATGTTCATTTTGCACAAAATAGCATTGTCATATACAAAATATGTCATTTTTATGCTCCCTGAAGGGCGAGCATATAATCGCCACTTCGTCTGTCCGTCTGTCTGTCTGTCCATCCGTCCGTCCTTCCGTCCGGATTTTCAATTTGACCCCGTGTCATGGAAAAAAGGGGCATAATGCAAAATTCCAATTTTTGCCAATATCTCATTCAGTTTTTGTCAGAATATCATGAAACTTCATGGTTATATTGTTTATGGAAAGTTTTAGCATGTGCCCTTGCTGTTTTTAATCTGGGCATTTTTTAAGTTGACGTTCTGTCATGGAAAAGGGGGGCTTCTTGCAAAAATCCAATTTTTACTAATATTTCATTCAGTTTTGGTCAAAATTTCATTAAACTTCATGGTTATATTGTTTTTTCAAAGTTTCACTATCTGCTCTTATTTCTTTATCTATGTGCTTTTCAATTTGACCCTCTGTCATGGAAAAAGGGGGTTTCTTGTAAAATGAAAGAGGGGCCCTAATGCAAAATTACAATTTTTACTAATATCTTGTTCAGTTTTTGTCAACATTTCATGGTTATATCTTCTTTTACAAGTTTCAACTTGTGCCCTTTGTTTTTGCAATCTGTGAATTATTAATGCACAAATACGTCTTTCCTGGTTTTTCAAATTAAGGCTGCATCACGGAAAAAGGGGACTTCATGGAAAAAATTGTTTTTCACTAGGTTCTCCTTTATCAGTGCTCAAAACTTTGTGAAATTTCAAATCTGAACTTGTTGGAACGTTGCCCAGGTAATTCTCTTCCTTTTTCTCAATTTCAGGCTGCGTCTCGGAAAACGGGGGCTTCATGTAAAAAATTGTTTTATATAATATTTAATACATGACTGCTCAAAATTTTATGAAATTTCAAATTTTGAATTATTGTTAAAAAATGCCACAAACCACACACCCGTTGTATTTATTGCAATGATCCAATATTGTCTTATGGGAAAAGGGGGCTTAAAGGGGGCTTATTGGGTTTATTGTCCTCTACAAGTTTGTGTTGGCTATCTCTAAGATAGTAATTGCCTTTTCACTTCAAATTTTTGGGGGCATGAACAGGTTCTTCTAGGATAAAAGAAGTGAATTTATATCAATTTCTTATATTTTATGACAAGCACTTGTTCGGGGAGCATAACCCGTCTCTGACGGCTCTTGTTCTTTTTATATACAAAACATGGTATTTTTGTCACTATCATTTCATTTTTAGTCATCTTTCTGGCTCAGTCTTTGTGCATGTGTATTGTAAGGTAACTTACTGGCAGCTGAAAATTCTTTACCAACATCATATCACTTTACATTATCTTATTTAGTACAAGATGGTCTATATTTTTACTTTTTCTCTCTGTCTTTCTGTCCAGTTAATATGATTTTTCTGTTGATGTATTTTTTCTTATCATGAACATGATTTTTGGAAACATATTCTAGGTTCATGACCACTATAGTGTTCTATAGCATCACGGACCTCTTGATTCTGTATGTCACAGTCTGAAATTTGAATACAGGCATGAAGTTTTCAAACCAGTTTCTGCTTCAAATTTGTTTCAAAGAGTAATGAATCGAATAAGGGGCCCAAACCATATTTATGGGGTAATGAGTGAGGATATGATAAAGTATTCAATTAAATCAAAATTTTTCTCAATCTCTTTTTTTCTTTCATATTTCCCCCTTCAGTTGGAGTCTGGAGAAAGAATCGCTATCGTTTTAAATATCGTGCAGCTTTGGCAGAGGGTTGTAAAGTTTATTATCGTATGGATGTTGTGAAATTTCTTCCGAGCATATGAACTGAATGATTCTTGATTACATACTAATTTGTTCTTCTCAAACTAAAAGCATGATATTACAAAAATGCATAGAGTTAAGAGTTTGTATTTTTAATTTACATCTGTTGTTTCTTATTACGTGGGGAATATATGGTCACTGTGAGGCCATTTTTCATCAGTGGCCATATTTTAATCCCAACAAAATCTTGATACGAAGCCCGGTAAGTGTCATGCCCTACACTTTTTTATTTCGAAATAACGAAATCCTTAATCCTTCAAATGAAATACTAATTCGAGAAAACAAAATACTAAATTGTCAAAAAAACAAATGCTTTTTCAATAAAACAAATGCTATTTCGAAAAAAAGAAACGGGCATGTTCAAAACACTTGGTTGTCATTGTATACAGCTGTGTAGTCACTCATCTCAAATGGCTAGCGTGGCCAATGACAACCAAGTGTTCCAAGCATACCCATTTCGTTTTCTCGAAATAGCATTTCGTTTTAATGTTTTATTATTTTATTTTCTCGAAATAACTTTTGCTTTTAATGATTTTATATATTCGTTGTCATTTCCTTTTAATGATTTAGTATTTAGTTTTCTCAAACTAGTATTTTGTTCGAACAAAATTTATTTTGAAATTAAAACCGTGTAGAGTATGACATCTACCGGGCTCATTAACATAATGACCTTTTCAAAGATAGTTTGACTTTTTCTATGATCTTTTCAAAGACTTTTTCTATGATCTTTTCAAAGATAATTAGTCAGCTATGTAAACAAAGATAAAGAGCTAGTATAAATGATGCAAGGTATAAAAACTCAAGGGATTTGTCTTTATTTTAAAGCTGCAAACAACAACAGTAATTTCTTCAACAGCTTGAAGAAAATAAATAGCATTTCCTATTGGACATGATCCCTGCAACCTTGCAACAGTCAGGTGCAACAATGGGCAAGATGATACATAAATGACTATTATACCCTGCGGAAGGCGGAGGGATATAGCATTGTTCACCCTTCTGTCTGGCAGAATATCTCCATTACCATTTGACTGAATTTAGGAAATGTTTACAGGAGTACAATAACCCTTCCTGTGGATATACCATGGTTTTTATTAGATCTTTTGGTTGGAGATACCATTTCAACAAAATTGCTTGATGTTCCATAAAGTAAAAGTGAATGACCAAAAAAATTAGTAGAGATGTACCTTTGAATTTGTTAATTTTTACTCTTTATTAATAGTTTTTATGTTACTGTACACATTCTATGTGAATGATAACAAGGGTTCAGTCATAGATTGTGATTGTTTGTCAGTTTCATAGCGATTGTTAGGAATATGATTTTTCGTGATTTTGAATTTACATGCAGCTACACGTAGCATGGAAGCAAAGATGAGCCAGCCTTGGTGTAACAATTTTTAGCTTGGATTGGGCAGCCTCTTATCAAGAATTTATTTGTGATTATTGCAACAGGATTCATTCCTCTCTCACTGCTGAATATTGATCTTTGTATGTGTTGGAAAGCAGAATGTTGCTGTAGAAAAGTAACAAGCAAGGGAATATGAACAAGGGCACATGCAGCCATCTTAACATTAATCTAAAGTTGAATAATGCTTTGAATACCAAAGAAATTTAATGTTATTGTTTGGTTTTCAACTGAGTAGAGCAAGTGTACCCATTACCGAACACCTAAGCATGATGATCTGCTGTTCGTAAATAAACCACCTACAGAACAGGTGATGTAATTTGTATCATCTTTTGTGTATTCCTTTCAGTTGTGACTAATAACTAACGCAATATAGTGCACCGATATTGAGTTATAGGCATTTCTACAGTGTTTCGGGTTGAAATTATGAACGTTGGTTATAAATCCGAACACATGTGGTTTTAAATCCGAACACATGGGCAATTTTCAAAAGTTACCACTTCAAACACACATTAATAGCAGTCTATACCTGTACCAGAAGTTGAGGGTAGTTGCAAACACACTTCTGTTTGCAAACGACAATTATAGACAGATATCTATCTTGACTGGGGTTCTCTCACAGATATCGATGTATGCTGATGGGATCACAGTCTAATTAACATTTATGGGTCACTAGATCTAGATGTACTAAATCACCGAATGGAACAGATGGAGGGAAAATCCCTTGAAATCTTGTTGCCTAGTTTGCATAGCTGAAACCTGTTGAAAATATTGCAACCATAAGGAGTTTTTGCTAATGATGCTCTATATTTCCTATTGTCACAACGTTTTCAAAATCATTTTACAGCAATGCTCAAGATATCAACATAACAATGGATTTATTTTTATAACATGAAACATGCAAATGAAACGAGCTCGTATCGGTGAACAAATTTTCTCATGATTATCGCGCCTTCAGTTATTGCAGTCAACACTATTTACCTAATTCGTACTTAAAACCAGTCTGGAAAATTAAGGTTTTAAATCCGAACAGTCAAATATCTTCATTAACCATTTGTAATGCTTTAAAATGTCTATTGATGGTGGTAAGTAATAGAATCACCGTTAAGAAAACAATACAAAATCAGATTGTTAGTGTTTTTGTGCCGTGAGGTATCCTTAAGTAACAGTGTCGTTGGATTAGCGAATGTCACAATTTTACTCACCCGATTACGGGTAGCAAAACAAAGTTGAAATTGTGGGAGATATAATCACGGTATCGACTCGAAACCGCCGAAACAGGAAAGCGTAATATAGTGTTGATATACATGTGATGTCATATCTGTACTGTACAATAGTGCAAAAGAACTAAGGTCATAAATTGGAACTTGTTCGGAATTAAAAAGCCACTCAGAATTACATGCACCTGCTCTACATATGACACTGAAGTGCTAAAGATGAGCTTTTTTGGTCTTGCTTTGCCTGACATACGGTTGTTAACAGTTAGCTTGTGTGCACTCTTGAGACCGCTTTTCAGTCAGATACTGTTACATGTTCATCAGAAATTTGGTTCCTTGATATATTTTACAAGTTTGAAATTGATTTATTTCAGGTCAAAAATGGAGGTCACCGAATCAGATCTTCTAAACACCTTGTGTGCTTTCTAGAGGCCACATTCTCAGCCCAATACTCAATCGAATTGGTCAAAATTCAACAAGTTTGAAAATTGGTCAAGTTTATCTGAAATCAGATCACACAGACAAATTTGCATAGAACCTTGAACAAACACAAAAAGGCCTAATTTGTTTAGCTCAATTCTTCTGGCTGTTGATCATAATGTTTCTATTGGTAAAATCTCTCATGCGTATAACAATGGGTTGCATAGTCTAAAAGTAGGTCACTGAGACAAATCTGAGAGGCTTTGTGAAGGGCACATTTTTAGTCAGTCTCCTAAAACTTGGAGCAGCACCCCTGCTAGTTAATCATACACAAACAATTGTTATATTTAGAAAAGACTTTATTCTCATTATGCACTCTAAATACATTCTATATGAGGACTGTTCGGGAATTATTGAGCCAACATTTATAACATGAGAATGACATGACTTAACATCTAATCACGGATAGCATTTACCTTTTTACTTTGTCCATGCCAAATATCAGGCAGCTAGGTCTTCTGTATAGGTGTTGGGCCTGTCGGAGATGTACCACCTCGCTAGGTTTGGAGTACATAGGCATTTTGAACACGACAACATCAACATTGCTGCATGTTTACACTAGTGCATGTTATTCCTTTTTAAAATAAACATCACACCTCTTGTTGATTAGTATGATAAACAGTTATAACGTGTAACCAATACAGACAGATTAACGGTATTCCTGTTTGTGGAAAATTTAATGTACCTGTACATAAAGTAAGCCTCTCAAAAAATGTTGTTTTGATAATTTTTAAACAACCCTCATATGTGTTTTAGATCATCCCCCCAAGGATCTTTTCAACTTTATGAAGCCTAGATGACTATTCTCATGTGAACACTTAAGGGCCTATGTCCCTCATATTTTTAGCTCACCTGAGCACGAAGTGCTCATGGTGAGCTATTGTGATTGTGCTGTGTCCGTCGTCCATCGTCTGTTGTCAACTTATTACCTTGTGTACGCTCTAGAGGCCACATTTTCAGTCCGATAATCGTGAAAGTTGGTCAATGTTTGTCTCGATGAAATCCAAGAAGAGTTTGAAAATGGGTCATACCAGGTCAAAAACTAGGTCACTAGGTCAAAGCTCTAAAGGCCACATTTTCAGTCGGATATTCATGAAAATTGGTCAGGATGTTAGCTTTGATGATCTCTCGAACAAGATCGAAAATGGGTCATATGGGGTCAAAATCTTTGTCACTAGGTCAAATTTTAGAAAAACCTTGTGTACCCTCTAGAGGCCACATTTTCAGTCCAAAACTCTTGAAAGTTGGTCAGAATATTTGCCTTTATGATATCTTTGATGAGTTTGAAAATGGGTCATGTGGAGTCAAAAACTAGGTCACCAGGTCAAATGTTAGAAAAACCTTTTGTAGGCTCTAGAGGCCACAATTTCAGTCCAAAACTCTTGTTAGTTGGTCAGAATGTTTGCCTTGATAATATATTAGACTAGTTTGAAAATGGGTCATTGGGGGTTAAAAACTAGGTCACCAGGTCAGATCTTGGAAAAACCTTGTATTTAGTTTAAACTTTATTTTATTTCAAAACTTTCATACATGGTACCATTTAACATGAACAAATAAGATGGGATTGGAAAACAAGCTTGTGGCTTATATTAATTCCTTTCCCGATAATATTTACAAAAGAAAAATTTTTACCGTTGTGCAAGGTGTCCTTGTATTTGCTCTGGATGCCACATTTTCAGTCCACACTCTTGAAAATTAGTCAGAATGTTTGCCTTTAAAATATCATGGATGAGTTTGAAAAGGGTCATGTTGGGTCAAAAACTAGGTCAATAGGTCAAATGTTATAAACACCTTTTGTATGCTCTGGAGGACACATTTTCAGTCTGATACTCATAAAACTTGTTCATAATATTTGTCCTGGTGATACCTTGAATGAGTTTGAAAATGGGTCATGTGGAGTCAAAAACTAGGTCAGTGGGTCAAATATAAAAAAAAAGTGCACACTCTAGAGGTTACATTTTCTGCCTGATACTCTTCCGACTTGGTCAGAATGTTTGTTTTGGTGATGTCTCAAAAGAGTTTGATAATGGGTAATTGGTCCAAAACTAGGCAACTTGGTGAAATCTTAGAAAAACCTTTTGTACGCTGTAGAGGCCACATTTTCAGTCCAAAACTCATGAAACTTGGTCAGAATGTTTGTCTTATTGATATCTCAAAAGTGTTTGATGATGGGTAATGTCTGATAAAAAACTAGGTCACTTGGAAACTAGATGGTTCATGTTTAGTCAATAAACTCAGGTGAGCGATTTCAGGGCCATAATGGCCCTCTTGTTTAATGTACTGCAATTGATTTCTTACAGCTTAGGTAGTTACAGCAACATTCTGCTTTCTGAATTATATTGTTGTTCTGTTGCATCTTTTTTGGCCTTGCATTTAATTTAGTTGGGTTTTTTTATAAACTTTTTGTTGCTAGTTAATTTAGTTTCTATAGAAACAGTTTTCTATTTTAGATGAAGACCATTTATATTAGACATGTTACTCTTTCTTTTTACAGGTTGATTATTATGTTAACTTTTATTATGCCAATGGAACATTGAAATACAATTGAAATGAAGAAGTTGTCAGTTTTTGAACTGAAGATGGATTTTTGCTGCTCATTTGGACAGTATAGATCAAGATCAGACTGCATAGAACATGCTTTATGATCTTCAGTCTACACTTACCATCTTTTTTATGTTTATTGTGAAGAAAATGAAAGTCTGGATTGTGTATTATCAGCATCTTCTAAAGGAACCAAGAATGTCTGCTTCATTTGTTTCGTGCTACTTGGATCAACTAACCTTTCAATGTTTTAAATTAATATGTATTTTTTTCATATTTGAATTTATTTCTCAAGCTTTTCAATACAATAAATTTTTAGATAATCAATGACTCGAGGAGTTTCCTACAAAAGGAATTTTTCTGGGAATAGTTTTTCACCTTCGACAAAAAAAAAGAAACTGCAATATTCAACAGCAATACAGAGCTAAACCGGGTTTACCTTTGTCTTATTTTCAACAGTTGTCTTATTTTTAATAGTCACTTGCAACAAAGCAGTCCTCAGTTTCTGTTCAAACATCCAAGTTTTAGTACAAGTTACAGTCTGCTTTTTTACCAATTGACAAAATTTTAGAAAAAGTAGAAAATGTTGACTGGAAAGAGACTATGATGGGCTGTGCCTCATGCTTGACTAGACTCCAGTGGCATGCCATCAACACTGTTGGTGGGGTCAGGTCCTGATGTCAAGCTAGGAAGCAAGTCTCCTGGAGGAGTCAAGCTATTAGCCTTGCTAATCTGTGGAGACATGCTTCTTGGCATGTCAGTATCTGTGTCATCATTAGACCTGGGAGACATGCTACTGTCTTTGACAAAATTTTAGACTTGTTAAAACTGGGAGGTTTTGCAGACAAACAGATCAATGTGACTTAAAAATTGAAATTTGTTTTTGGAAGGGTAGAAAACATTGCAGGAAAAGGCCAGCATTTTCTCGTTTACCTGCAATGCTTTCAAATGCCATTCCATTGGGGGCCTTTAAACTCTGGATTGTGTGGTAAGTTTTAATCAAGTTTGTATATGAACCAAAAAGGCTGTAGGTATCTGTGGGATATTTTTTTCTGTGTAAAATAGACATTTGTGATACAAAATTTATAGAAAATATTAAAATCAAAATTAGTTGTGTTTAAAATCAGTTTCTTAAAACAGTTGTGTTAGTTGAAATACATTGTATAATGATTTTTGTTTTGGTTTCTGCAGCCAAAGGAAGGACTAATGTGGAACTACGGGAACAGTTCACCCTTGCAAGTGGTGTAAGTCAGTCTATGGCTGGCTTTGTGTCCAAAAGTCCAAGTGGAAGCTCTTATTCTGGAAGTTCAACTTACTCTGGTGCAACATCACCATTTAGTGCCAGATCTCCTAGCACAGCCAGTGGTCCAATTGTCAAGGTATGTGATAATTAGGATGCTGCTTTGATCCCTACTGTAGAAAAGTTCCTGAATGCACTGCTGTACATTTTATGGAATGAAGAACTCTTGTTGACTCAGTTTGATATAAAATTAATGAATGTAGGCTTAATGGCTCAATAAATTCTTAAACCTTTACTCCATAGATACTCATTT